>JAZGTL010000018.1:6891666-8180833 GCA_037349345.1 Oemleria cerasiformis
GCCTGTCTACGAACTCGTGAGTTCAAGACCTACACAACGACCCAAGAAAAACTTCAAAAATACTGCCAGACAAAAAGTGACTCCCGAACCCTTCCAAAACTGAGGGTAAAATCGACTTTTCCTTAATTAAATTCTCAAATTAATTTAATTTTTGGTCTGGGTCGTTACAATTTCCCCCCTGAAATTCCCTTAACTCAAGTCAAAGAACCAACCTCCTACTTTCAAGTCCTCTTGCGTCACCACTGACACGAACTGGGCCTCAGTTGCGATTCCCAATTGAACCTATGTACTATGCACTTTTCTTTGTTCCCATCTCGACAACAAACCGTAGGCGAGAACAACATCCAGGAGACATTCTAAAGGCACTAGAATCCATTCAACCCATAAATTACCTCAAAGAAAGACTCTGAACCCTAGAGGTCTACTCCTAACATGACTACAATTACCTCAAGTCATTACGTCACATGCCCGAATATACCTCGAAGCCAGGGTTCAGATAGGTACATGTGCATCCGAAGATATCGCAAAGTCATGTAGATCCCTGTACTCCGTGTAGTCAACTTTAACGCTTTGGCGGAGAAATACCCTGCCACGCTAGCATCAGAAAACATCGACGATATGGCTGAGGTAAAGCCCTACCACGCTAGTATAGGAGAAATCCCTGCACATATCTCAAGCAGAAATAACTCATCCGCCCAAGTGGCTGGTTATCTCTGTCTATCTTGATTCTGCTATTATCGTTTATTCTGTTTATTCATATTGTCCTCATCATCTATTGTTCTATCTTTTCTCCAAACAGTAGGTCCGGACCCAAACAATAAGTCCCAGGGAGAGGCATGAGCGGGTGGTGCATGAGCGGAGATGAGTGAACAGCAGTAGGTTTTAAGGTAATTATGAATTTGAGATATAAGCGTTGTTAGCTTATACGGGTCCTTGTACGACGCATAGATAGTCTCAACGATGTGGCGGAGAAATACCTTGCAATGCCCATCATCGGAGAAACCCCTCAATGATCTGGCAAAGAATTACCCTCCAATGCCAGTCGGAGAAAACCTCGATGAACATGTGTTGGGAAATACCCCTCATTATGTGCGAGAGAAAAACGATGACCCTTAGGGACAACAATTCAGTGAAAACCAAAATCCATGTTTTGTTAAAACACTCGGTGGGACCCACGAAAATCCGAATAATAAAAACATCCTGTTATCCACAACCCTGCTTTAAAAACCCTCCTCAAAGGAGTTTAAAAACCATGAAACCAACCTGGACACAAAATAATATCAAAACATATCCCATTGCTCCCCGAATAAAAATTCTGAATCGTAGCTCGATACCCTCCACACACCCGACATACCTCGAGTTGTGCAGAAACGTGTACTACGCGTAGACAGCCTCAACGACCTGGTGAAGAAACCCCTCGACACTAGCGTCGGAGAACCCTTAACGATCTAGCGGAGAAAGACCCCTCGACGCCAGTCGGAGAAAACCTTGACCCTCAGGGACAAAAATCCAGTTAAAACCAAAATCCATGTTTTGAAATCCTTGTTTCCTAGCCTAAGCCAAATTCATTGAAAAACTGGGTTTATGCCCAAATCCAAATATATCACAAATCCAGGTCAAAATCCAAAATTATAGACTCGATCGAAATCCAAAATCAATCAAGTCAAACCATATAAAACCCGAAACCATAAAGCTAGGCCATAGCCCAAGACGTCATTTCCAAATAAATATTGAAAGCCTGTGTCTAGTAATAATTTAATAATATCCAGAATTTTGCCAAAACAATATGTAATAAGCAATTATATCAAATATACCTTTCTGCATGCATTATACTTTACAAAACCAAAGTCCACTCACCAGCAACGGCGACGTCTACCTCGCTCGTGCTTACATCACCTAACCCAACAGCTCCAGAGTCTGCCCAAATTAGCTCAACCACGGAATCCTGGCAGTTCATATCCATTATGCATTCTCCGCCTCCCTCAGTTCTAGGTCGCTGAAGAGACAAACATCTCGGTGGCATCTTATTGACAAGAACCCTTAAATAATTTGTAGACAAGTGTGTGATTTGCAGGAAGTGAAACCTAGAGCTCTGATACCAAATTGACAAGACCCTTCTCGAATTTCATCTCGAAATCCGCAAAAAACCCTGCTCCCGTCTAACATCATTTCAGCACAAAAGTTAAATACCTGGAATACACTTAATCTTTCGAAACATCGAATAAAATTTACAGGGGTTCCAACAGAGTCACCTATGTACCTGTTTGACCTTCACCTACCTGTCAGATGAAGGATAGCCTAGTAGTTCACAACTACCTCGTAGGAGCTCCTCCGCAATCAAACAAGACAACTGACGTGTCATCCTCGTGTGAAACGTCACCAACTAGTCCATCTGGGTCACCGCCCACACCACCCATTGACCCTGCTGACGAAGGTACCCGACTTGGTTGAGAGTCTCACTGACATACCCCAACTCGTAACTCGATATCCCGGCTCATCCTGAGCACCCCCGAGTCGTAAGATGGAATCCTCCAAAACATACCCCATATCAATCACCAGGGTTAAAACCCTAATCAACAATGTGGTGGAGAAATACCCTCCAACGCCAGTTGGAGAAACCTCAACGATGTGGCGGAAAAATACCCTCAAACGCCAGTTGGAAAAACCTCAACGATGTGGCGGAGAAATACCCTCCAATCCCAATTGGAGAAACCTCAACTATGTGGGAGAGAAATACCCTCCAACGCCAGTTGGAGAAACCTCAACGATGTGGCGGAGAAATACCCTCCAACGCCAGTTGGAGAAACCTCAACGATGTGGCGGAGAAATACACTCTAACGCCAGTTGGAGAACCCTCAACGATGTGGCGGAGAATTACCCTCCAACACCAACATTGGAGAACCCCTTGGTATAACATAATACATAGAAGTACGCATGCCACGAAATCAAAGAAACCCAGTCCGTTCACAGTACATCCAAAGTACCAACTCAAGGAAACCCTAACACCAAGGAATCCTTTGACATCCCAATAACCAAACTCTCTTGACCTCCTGAGCCAAAACCCTCTCCGTGGTCATTCATTACCGCTGGGATTACTCAAACGGACTCCAACGGCCTCAAAACCACCAAAATCCGATCCAGAATGTTCTAAAACCCTAGACACGTGCTTCCGTGGGCCAGGAAACAGTCCCACGCACTGCCACACGCTGGTAGAAGGCTGGGCCACGCACTATGCACCCCCCCCCCCCCCCCCCCCCCATGCGCGTCTATACTGTTCACAGTGGAATATTTCGTCACTCTAATAGAATATTTCGTCGAACCTGACAGAATATCCCGACGGAATCAGAATATTTTGTCCAAACTAATGGCATTAGGGTTCTGTCATAACGCTGTTACCTTTTGACGGAATATGCTAACGCCGTCAGCATATTCCGTCAAACCCTTACAGTGTCAGTTGACCCAACGGTCAATTAACTATTGATTGGACGCTGACTGTATTGCCACGTGGCTCCACGTGGCAGCTGAGTCAGCTACTGACTGGTCACCACGTGGCACCACATGGCTGCCACCTAGCATGCCACGTTAACCATCGATGTTTGAACCAGTCATCGGAGCTCGTCGGGGACGATGATCGGACCGTCGTCGTCGCCACCTCTGGTAGTCGGAATCTAGAAATTTTCTTCTTAAATTGCCATTTCCGGTGAGCTACAAACTTCATCATTTCTCGACCATTTTTCATGATCTACACATGTATATCCATCTACTCTTCACCATGAACTCGAATCTGAAGTCAAAGCGTGGAAACTATACCTGGTTAGGCCAGAAGACGGCCGAGAATGTAACGACCCGGACAATATTTAAATTCTTTTGAGAATTGGACCATTTTACCCTCAGTTTTGGACGGGTTCGGGAGTCACTTTTTGACTAGGAGTACTTTTGGGAAATTTTCTTGGGTTGTTGCGTAGGTCTCGAACTCACGAGTTCGTAGACAGGCGGCACGCAAAAAACGGAGACTCGATGAGTTCGTTACGGGTCTAGAAGCTTCAGGGGCAGTTTGATAATTTTGGAAAAGTTGGAATTATATAGAAGATATTTTTCTCTCTCCTCGGGAGATGGGTCCGTTCAATCTCGCTCCACCCGAAGACCTCCCCGTGTGAACACCGAATACCCATTTTCATCGGATGGGTTTCGATCCGATTCGAACAAAACCAAGGTCGGGAGGATCTTCCCCGCGACCCCACGAGTCTTTTGGTGTAATCATCGGAGTAGGAGCACCGCCGTAGGCGACGGACGGAGGAGGAAGATGAACCGAGTCTTCTCGGCCATTTTTCGGCCAAACCAGGTACGATCTCGGAACTTTGACCTCATATTTGGATTCCTGGTGAAAAGTAGATGAATTTCCATGTGTAGATCGTGAAAAACGGTTAAGAAATGAAGAAATTAGAAAACCTTGAAGTTCGGTCGGAAATGGGGGATTCCGGCGAACCAGACGACGGCGGAGGTGGCGGTCCGGTCATCTTCTCCGGCCAGCCTCCGGCGACGGCGAGGGCCGTCCGGTCGTCTTCTTCGGCGAGTAACCGGTGATCGGTCGGGTCGAGTTGAACCGGTCGGGTTGAGTAAACCAGTCGAGTTGAGTGACCGGTCGGGTCGGGTCGAGTTGGACCGGGTCAGGTTGAGCCGGACCGGGTTGAACTGGTCCAGGCGCATGAACACTGTAGCAGGCGCGTGACCGACGCTTGAGGGCACGTGGGCGCGTGACCGATGCGTGAGGGCGCGTGGGCGCGTGTGCCGACCTTCCGGCGGTGCGTGGCGGCACGTGGGGCCGAGTCTGAGGTCCCGTCAACGCGTGGTAACTAGTTTCGACGTTCCGAATCTGTTGGTACAGGTTTCAGGTTGATCGGACGTCATTTAGAGGTCATTTTGGGCAATCCCAGCGGTAATGGTTGACATTATTAGCAGGTTATGAGCTCGGAAAAATCAAGGTAGTCGGGTCATTATTGTGCATGTGTTTCTTGGGCTAGAGTGTCCATGAATTATAGGTTGGATGATGTTTGTGAGTAGACTTTTGATTTATAAATTGTAATGCATGTATGAATATCTTTGATTTAAATACTGTTGTGTATGGTTGTATTTATAAATTGTAATGCATGTATTAATATCCTCGATTTAAATACTGTTGTGTATGATCGCAATGATTACCTAGAATTTATAAATGATTGCTGGATATTTGTTTTTCCAATATTTCAGTGGAAGGGTGTTGTGAGAAATGATATGGTTGTTGGATTCGGTTTTGATATTGTTTTGACGTGGTAATTATTTGGGTCCATGATTTGGAGTTGAAACCGTATTTGTGATAAATGATAAACAAAATATATATACTTGATTTTTTGGATACAATATCGTTTTGAGGGGGCCTAGGAGCCAGGCCTTGGTTTCGTGTTGGCGGACTCCCGGTGAACCCCCAATATAAACAAAAACCGATTTGATGGGGCCTTGGTTTCGTATTGGCGGACTCCCGGTGAACCCCCAATATAAACAAACCGATTTGATGGGGCCTAGGATCCGGGCCTTGGTTCCGTATTGGCGGACTCCCGGTGAACCCCCAATATAAACAAACCGATTTGATGGGGCCTAGGATCCGAGCCTTGGTTCCGTATTGGCGGACTCCCGGTGAACCCCCAATATAAAAGGTGATTTTGTAGAGATATGCCAACTGATATGTTATGATAGTCGAGAGATATGCCGACTGATATGATATGATAGTCGAGAGATATGCCGACTGATATGATATGCCGACTGATATGATATGATATAGGACTAGCACACCCCAAGGGATACCCTGGTGGCTAGGGATATGATAGTCGAGAGATATGCCGACTGATGTGATATGATAGCCGAATGTTATACCGGCTGATAATACGATATGATAGCCGAGGATATTTCCAGCTCTAATATGAACCAGACGACAATTGTCATGTGCTTAATCAAACTATGAAAATACTTCGTCAGCCGGGTCAGTGGGTTGGTGTGGGCGGTGACCCAGAGGGACGAATCATTGTTGGTTCACCAGTATCTGACTAGTCTGTTGTCTTGTGGTTTTCCAGTAGTGATGTCAGCAATGTCTGACCTACTGACATTTGGTGTCAGAGAGTATTTCTATGTGAACCATCACTATTCCGAGGTCTTGGCTTTGACCTGTATATTGTCCTGCGTCTGACAGTAGGAGTGGTCAGTAAGTACAGAAGTTCTGTTGGGAACCCTATAAGGTTTAATAAAAATTATTTAAGAACAAAGGGTATTTCTGGTATTTAAATTTTGAGGTAAAAGAGCTGTCAGACGGGATAAGGGTTCTTTCCGGGTTTTGAGGGAAAATTCGGGAAGGGTCCTTACAGAGAAGCTTCGGACAAATCCTCCCTTCAATCCGCCACCTACGACGATGTTCTTGCCTCGAATATGGCCTCCAGCAGCTCGCAATCTCGAGAGGATGCTGCATCTGCGCTTGGTTTGGCTCGTGTCAAGACTCGTCCCGAATTTCCCCTCAAAACCCGGGAAGAACCCTGATCCCGTCTGACAATCTAAGAAAAGATTCCCAAAATACCCTTCAATCCTTACAAAATATAATAATAATAAATACTTCCACTTGTCAGACAAGGGATTCAAGCACTCAATAATTCCCGTAATTAATGACCAAATAAATACAATATAATATCATAGCGTCTAAGTAGGATCAAAAGTAAAATTTAGATATCCTACTCAAATATAACTACACAGCGCAGTCGAAGTACTAATGCCTCAGCCTCGAGATCAGTGTTCGTGTCAACTCTACTCAACAGCCTGAAGGGGGTTTAAAGACAAAAGTTGTGAGTGGACAAAAATAATCATTTCTAAATCATTTTTCGAGGAAATATTACATTCCCCCGACCCCCCCCCCCCCCCCCCCCCCCCCATTTATAAAATCATGCATGCTTCACATAAACAATTTATAATATAAAAACATCATATGTAAATCACCAAAATTTCCATTTCTCTTTAAACTACTTAGTTGGGTATCACAGAAAATCTGTATAATGAAAATACCTCGTGATCCACAGTTTGGTTCGAAAACTCTCTTCAAAGGAGTTAAAAATCATTTAATCCAATCTAGACACATAATATCTCAAATTCACTATTCCCGACATATCCACAACACACCAGGGTATCCCTTGAGATGTGTTAAAATCTGTATTACTTGGACTCGACCACAATCTCTGCAAAATCACCTTTTATATTGGAGGTTCACCGGGAGTCCGCCAACACGGAACCAAGGCCCGAATCCTAGGCCCCCTCAAATCGATTTTGGTTATATTGGGGGTTCACCGGGAGTCCGCCAACACGGAACCAAGGCCCGGCTCCTGGGCCCCCTCAAAACGATATTGTATCCAAAATCAAGTATATATTTTGTTTATCATTTATCACAAATACGGTTTCAACTCAAAATCATGGACCCAAATAATCACCACGTCAAAACAATATGAAAACCGAATCCAACAACCATATCATTTCTTACAACACACTTTCACTGAAATATTGGAAAAACAAAAGTCCAACAATCAATTATAAATTCCAGGAAATCATTGCACCCATACATAACCGTATTTAAATCAAGATACATTTATGCATGCATTATAGTTTATAAACCAAAAGTCCACTCACAAACCTGTTGAAGCAAGCTCAATCCCGAACTGTACGCTCCCCTGAAGTTCCTGGAGCAGTATCGCCTGTCCAAATTAATAATCGGGATTACCAGCTAATAATAAGAACCTTAAATATAAACCCCCTAAACCTCGGGAGTCTAACTATGCTGGCCTAGAAAACGCAGCAACTTTAAAAAGTTCGAAACAACCCCTAAACGACGTCCGATCAACTCAAAACCTGCGCCAATAGGTCCGAAACGTCAAAAACTACTTGTCACGCGCCACCGTGACCTCAGACTCGTCCCCACGCGCCGCCACGCCCCGACGGAAGGTCAGAACACGCGCCCACGCGCCGCCACGCGCCCTCACGCGCCGGTCACGCGCTGCTACAGTACCACGCGCATGGACCGGTCCAACTCGGCCTGACCCGGTCCAACTCGACCCGACCTGTTCAACTCGATCTGACCAGTCACCCGACCTGACCAGTTTACTCGACCCGATCGGTCACCGGCGACTCGCCGGAGAAGACGACCGGCTGCCGGCGCCGCCGTCTGGTTTCGGCCGGAATCCTCCATTTCCGGCCGAAACTTCAAGCTTTCCTAACTTCCTCAAAACTCAATCATTTTTCACAAATTTTATGTCTAAATCTATCTACTCGAACCCAGGAATCTAAATATGACCTCAAAACCACAAACACGTACCTGTGCTAGCCGGAAAATTGATCGGAAGGTCTGAAACTTCCTATCCTCGTTTCGGCTTCCTCCGTGGTCCTCTCCTTCGATGGTTGGTACGGTTGTGATCGTGGGAAGGAGTAGAATACGATTAGTTGATCAAAACTGAAAGTTAAAGCCTTGAAATCAAAGTTGACTTTATGGTTTTTTCGGTGTGTTTTCGCACGGGTTGGGTTCAATGTTTGGTGTTTTTGTTTGTCACAGAGAGAATGAGTGAGATGAGTGATAATGAAGATAAAGATGAAAAATGAAATGAAGATGACAAATGATTGGGTTAAAATATCTTCTCCCAAATCAAAATTATCAAAATGCCCTTGCACATCTAGACCCATAATTTTCGTCCACGAACTCCGTTTTCCGCGTGCCGCCTGTCTACGAACTCGTGAGTTCGAGACCTACGCAACGGTATCCAAAACATCACCGAAAATGTTTCGAAACAAAATTTGACTCTCACGCCCCTTAACCAGCAAGGGTAAAATCGTCATTTTACATAAATAATTTACTTAAATCCAATAATTGAAATTCCGGGTTGTTACAGCTCGAATCGACCCCAAAATGGGACGATGAATGTGAGGTTTGTGCTGTGATCGCACGGGAAAAGAGAGAGTGGTCAAGGGAGGAGAGAGATAGATTCTAGGCCGGTCTGAGCAGAGTCTCCAGAGAGAGAAAAATTTCTCCCTAATTTTGGAATTTTCCAAAATGACCAAATTGGCCCTGAAGCTTTTTGACCCACAACGTTCTCACCGGGTCTCTGTTTTTCGCATGCCTCCTTTCTACAAACTCGTGAATTTAAGACCTACGCAATTACCCAAGAAAAACTTCTAAAAATACTGCCAAACAAAAAGATACTCCCGAACTCTTCCAAAATCGAGGGTAAAATCGTATTTTTGTTAATTAAATTCTCAAATTAATTTAATTTCTGGTCCGGACTGTTACAATCAGGGCAACCCGCGCTTCTACTAAGTCCATGGTGCACCTCAAAAGCCCAGTCTCAGATCAGGCCAGACATGTCCCTAGTTCCTCAGCCCAAGAGTCATTTGCGCCCTATTTTAGGCCCAGGAGGTTCAAAAGAGGCCCTAACTAAGATTTCTATGGAACAAAGCGAGACATCACTCACAGTTGGACTTAAAATGACATATTGAAGCTCATGAACTCATGTGTCTCGCCTAGAAATGCCAATGACACGTTCGTGTCCTATTTTTCCTTAAAAGACTTCCCGGGAGCCCAGATTTTAGCCAAATGGGCCATCGACTTTTCTGCAAACTTTTGAGCAAGATAATGCCCAGAATCATACTAGATACATCATTTGGGAGTGCCTAGAGTGGTTTTTCTCAATTGGACTGGTTAGTGGCATGTCAAGTTCTTAAAAGTCCAATATTGAAGGTTCTAAGCCTAGAATCTGGCCCAGCAGTGTCAAGAAAATCCAATAGAGTGGCCAGTCATGCTCTACTGTCCAAGAACGTCTCAGAAGGTCCCAGAATATTTTTTGGCGAATTCCCTAGGCTACGTGGAAATTTCTTGCCGCCTAAGAAAGTCCTAGATTTTAGGACTTTGTCCCTATTGAGCTAGGAAATCTGTTTTAGCGATTAACTAAGCGTCTTTTTAGTCTTTTGTTGTAGTTTTAATTCCTAGTTTTTAGGGGAAGCCCTTAGGGCTATTTAAACACGGCTTTAACGCAAGTTTAGGGTTCTCAACCCCTTAGTTACATACATTTTTCAATTTTAACGAAGTTTTCAATTTTTGAGACGTTTTTGTTCAATTTTTGGGAAGAGTTGAACGCAGAGAATTCTTGACGATTGCTGGGACGTGTGCCTTGCATCATCACCATTCTCGGTGTTTTCTCTTCTACTCTTTAATTAATTGTGTAATCATGAATTCTTTTAATTGTTGTTTCAATATGATACGTGAGTAGTTCCTTTCAGAATTAGGGTTGCTTAAAGCCCTAGCCATGTAGTTATTGACATGATTTTGGCTCTCGATTTACATTACTATGCAAGCTGAATACAAATTAGATTACTGTGCGTCATGAGCTTAGTTTGTGTTTATGAGTTTGGCTAACTTATTTGCATGATCTATCAATGAATAATTTCTTGTTAGACTATCCATCTTCTTGTAATTGTCTAGTATCAAGTGTAGTGGCTTTACATCTTACTTGTAATCTAATTTCATGACAACCTAGAATAAACGACATCTTCTAGGATCCGCGTAGGTGATGCTCGGTCGGTCATAGTTGTTTTCCTTTTGCTTTCCTTTAAATTACAAACATGTCAGAGTTAGACAACCAAAATGTCGAGGTTCAAGATGATGAAGTGAACGCCGAGCAGTTGGTCGGAGTTCGATGATGAAGAGTCGACGCAGTCAAAGGTTGTTTTAGGTGGTAAAGGCTCAAACATAGTGAAGGTGGTAGAGCTGTCAGACGAGGAGAATGAGGAGGAGTTTCAAAAGACCGATAGCTTGAGTCGGTCTTGCATACTTTTGTTTTTTTTTTTGTTGTTTTTTTTTTTGTTGTTTTTTTTTTTTGGAAAGGTCTAACCTCTGATCTGTCCTACAAATCTATTTCCAGCTATGACGCTTGGTGACAAAGGTTGGCAGGCGTGTCGAGAGGTGAGGAGGACATTAACCCCCACCCAACGAAGCAGGCATCTACTTCATCTACTGACCATCCTTCGTGACGTTGGTCTTATCCCCTCAATAGGTAAGCTTTTGTGGCTCAGTGTGGTTGTGTAGACCGATCGGTCATGGTCATGATGTTCTAGTGTTTTTTTTTGTAGTTATGCCTAAGGATGATGAGAGGCGAATCTTGAAGCAGGCCTAGGAGGTGAAGGCCAAAGTGGCGCAGATTGTTCAGGCTCCTGTAGGGAGTGGGTCGATCTCGGGCCAGAAGAGGAAGGAGGCAGAGGTTGACCCGAGGGCCCAATAGAGGATGGCCTTGTTGGTAGCCTAGAAGAAGAAAAAGGCCAGGAGGGCTCCTGTCGACGCTAAGACCATTCATGTGGCAGAGTTGAAGGGTCAAGTCGACAAGCGGTTGGAGCATGCCAACAAAGGGTTGGAACAAAGGATTGGAGCCAAGAGTGGAAACTGACCAGTAGTTGGAAGCGATAAGGCAGGCTGCTCTAAATGTGGAGACTGCTCGGTCGCTTCTGAATGACGGGGCTAACCCTCTGTTCCCCCAGCTGCGGTTAGAGAGGTCGTGATCTTCCTTTGACCTCCGAATAGGAGGTCGGCTGAGTTGACCGACCATGCTGGTGTTGACATAGGTGGGTTCACTAACCCAAGGATCAAGTGGTTGGACGTGTCGCTCGGTCTGAGGGGGGAGATGTTGTCGATCATCAACGGCGTCACCCAGGGGTTGGCCATGGAACTGTCGGAGCTGGATGCCCTGCCTGAGCGGTTGATGACCAAGCGCATGGAGAAGTTTCTCCTCATTACTGCTCATGTAAGTAACTTGGTATGTTTTTCCTTGTATATATTTTTAGGTTTGTATATTCTAACTTGTTTTCTCTGTTTTGTAGTCTTTCAGCGAGATGTTCATTAATTATGGACATGCTCAACGGCGTGTGGTAGCCGCCGACTGGGAGAGGGCTAAGCTCAAGTAGCAGCAAGCAGCTCTGACCCCAAAGCTGCTGGAGGCCGAGCTGGCCCTGAAGGCGAAGGGTGATCTAGAGAGGCAGCTCCAGGCTGAGCGGAGGGAGGTGGAGGAGCAGGCTGCTCAGCTGGCGCTATATTGAAGGGAGGCCGAGCTGGCCAGGGCTGCGGAGGTCGAGGCGGAGCGGCTGAAGGAGGAACTTGCCCAAATGGGGGTTGAGCTGGAGGATGAGAGGGTGAAGATGGCCTAGAGGGAGGTGGAGCATAAGGCTGATCGGGTGGAGGTGGATCGACTGAGGGCGGAGCTGGCAATAATGAAGGAGGCGGGGGTGGACGAGTTCCTCATGTCAATGGACTACAAGCGCCGACTGGATGCCTTCGCCTCAAAGTGTGAGTGGAAAATCTATAGGAATATCTTCAAGTATAATGAAGGTATTTCCTTTTATTCCTCTGCCTGGCTAGGCATGCAGCTAACAACCAACCTGTTTCCAGTCGGATGGTGAGGAGTCCCATATAGAGCCGATCGGCTAGCCAGATGCTTCAAGTGGTGGTGGGGACGAGGCCGTTCCTGATGCCGAGCCGACTTGAGGTGTTGAAGATGGAGGACCCTCTAACTGAGATGACCCTTCTCCAGCCTAGATTGGCCTTGGTTCAAATTATACTTGTAATGTTAAATCATGTTGTTTTGAACAAGTACTTTTGGCAGATCGTGGGGTCTTTGCCTATTTATGAAGTATAATTTTTCCTATCTTGTGTGAAGATTTTATGTACATTGTTTATTTATTTTCACAAGTGTTGGGTCGATTTGTGCTCGGTGTGTTTGCAACTTTGATTGTTTGTGTCTGAGCACTTATGTGTTCTTTGAGAAGTTGCATATAGTTGGTGTTTTAAACTGGTTGGTGTAATGTTAAGTGAGTTGCTAGGTTAGTTTTGAGCTCAAGTTTAAAATGTAAAGTTGGAAGGTAATGTAATTGTTAGGCCGTGTAATGTGGTTGGCCGTAGGTGGTCGTACCGATCGTTTTGTATCGTTTGTGTTCTCGGCAGTTGGTGCTCCGTTAGTTTTGAGCATAAGTAAAAAAAAAACATGTAAGTTTTGTTGGAAGAAGAAAATGTCATTGATAAAGTTTTAGGCCGAGTAGGACCTATACAATGATAGCCTAAGCATGGCTTTGATAAAAGGTGTCTATGTGGTCTTCCTTAGAGTCAGACCCACCGGTCTATAGTTAGTATTTTTTGAGGTGGTCTGCGTTCCATGGCTGGCCTAGTGATTGGCCTATAGAGTCTGATATGTCATAAGTCCTCTGTCGGCATACCCTTGTGATCTTGTAGGGGCTTCCCAGTTTAGTCCTAGTGTTCTGGCAGACCGGTCCTTGGTAACTAGGCTAACCTTCCTCAAAACCCAGTCGCTGACCTGGAAACTTCGGGGTTTGACCCGTGCGTCATGGTATTGGCAGAGTCGCTGCTTGTAGGCGACGTTCCCAAGTTTGCCTATTCCATGTGTTCCTTAATGAGGTCAAGGCTTAAGGCTAGTTGTATATCATTCTAGTCGGTGTCATAGAGCATGACCCTGTATGAGGTTTCATGTATCTCAACTGGGACGACCACCTTAGTTCCGAAGGCCATAGAGAACGGGGTCTCGTTAGTGGCTGTTCAGTATGACGTTCTGTATAACTAGAGCACGTTTGGTAGGATGTTTGCCCACTTGCTTTTTGTTTCATTTAGCTGATTCTTTAAAGTATGCTTGATGATCTTGTTGACAGCTTTTACTTGACCATTTGATTGTGGATGTGCTAGAGAGGAAAACAGAGGTTGATGTTATGCCTCTCACAAAATGCTCTGAAGCGTTGATTGTCAAATTACTTGCCAATATTCGTGACGATGGTGTGTGGAAGACTGAAATGGCAGATGATGTTTTGGAAAACAAAGGTGTTGATACCATTTCTGACCACGCAACGGACTTAATGGAAGACCCGGAAGATCACTCTGACCAAGATCATGCCCAACATCAAGGCCTATGTCTAAAGCCCACCAGTTTGGCCCATGACCTAAACCTATGTATTTACTATATAAAGGGAGCCTTCCTCCCTCATAAAGCTATGTATGACTCTCTCCCTCTCTAGACTAGAGCTCTTACCTCTCTCTACATACTTAGTTTTCCCCTAAGGCTCAAATGCCTAATGTATCATGTACAAACACTACATTACTAATGAGAAGAGCATACCACCGTGGATGTAGCCCAATTCGGGTGAATCACGTACATACTGGTGTTTCTTGTGTGTGTGCGGTCTTCAAGGACCCGTTAAGTCCATTTTTGGATCAAACAAAAGGTTTCTATATAAGCTGCCATGATAGTGGCCAAAGGTTTAGCCTCGACCCACTTAGTGAAGTAATCCATGGTAACTACGGCATACTCGGTTTACCCCTTTCTTGTTGGCATTTTTCCAATCAAGTCTAGTCCCCATTGGGAGAATGGCCATGGGCTGAGCATTGGTGTGAGGTTCTCTAGGTGGGCGATGTAAGAAAGGGGCAAAGTGTTGGCACTTGTCACACAGCCTAGTGAAGTCTGTTGCGTCTGTATGCATGCTAGCCTAGTAGAAACCTTGGCGGAAGGCCTTCTGTGCCAAAGCGCATGGGCTCGAGTAGTTACCACAAATTCCTGCATGTATTTCCTCCAAGATTGCTCTTCCAGCCCTGGTGTTAGGCACTTTAAAAGAGGGAGAGTGAATCCTCATTGTTAGATCGGGAGGCTTGTCGGCGTATCTTCTTCGCGATGACGTTATCAGCTGGTAGGGTTCCGTCAGTGAGGAAATTGAGTAAAGGGGTCATCCAGGTTGAGCTGGTGTTTATTACATTGATGGAAGAGCACTTAGTGTTTAGTTGTTGGAGGATTTCCACTAGTACATGTCGACTTGTCTTTTAATCAAACGAGGAGGTTAGTCGTGCAAGAGTATCTGCATGGTAATTTTCTGACCTTGGTATCCTTGAGATGGCGTAATTTTTAAAACTATCCTTTTACAAGTTACATCGTTAAAGATGTTATCTTTTCAGAAGGGAAACAACCATCTTGCATACAATTCCAGCGATCGGATTGACGAAAATCATCAAGTAAGGCCTTACTTAATGGACCATGGAAGCACAAATAAAACTTTATTAATGGTAATGCAATTGAAACAAAAGATTATGGCCTCGTTTTGTACGCCGTATTATACTGGCTATTTCAATCGGATAAACTAATTTGTCCACCGGATAGACTGACTATTTAATTAGGTGTTTGGTGCTCGACCGAATTAAAATGCCAATTATATTATACTAGTCAGATTATATTATACTAGTTGATCAGAAATATCTATATATCATAAATATTTTTTTTTATCAATAATGATATCATTGTATATCATAAAGAAATGATACAACCATACCATCAAAATCAAGCTATGACAGTAAGACCCATAAGCCAATAATGCGGACAAAGCCACACTAACAACTAACAAACCCACATCACTGAAACTATGCAAAATTACAAATCAAGCCCACAAAACCCAAAACAACCAAAACCCTAATAGCACGTATAACCCTAAACAAACTACCTCCACTAAAAGAAACAGTCACCGTCATCAAACCCACAATATCTGGTCTTGAAGAACTTCTAAAGCATGGTGGATCTAAGGAAGACTTGATCTCCAGTGATCAAATTACGCATAAAATCGAATAAAGGACAAAAAGTCCTAATCTAACTACTATGACCAAAACCAATGGGAGATATTGCGGCAAACTCCTCCAACAGTAAGTTAGAACAAGATTTAGGGAAAAAGAAGAAATTTTAAAGGAAGATTTTGGATAAGGGAATGGATTGAAAAAATAGCAAAATAACATGATGGGGAACTCAAATCTGAGCATGGCTCAGACCATACAGTCGCCATAATAGGACTCTTATTACTAACCCAAAAGAAAAGGAGGAAAAACAGTTGAGGGGACTTCTCCCTCCTCCCCTTTAGTTTGCTTTTTCTTTGGGAAAAGGAAGAGAGAAAACGGAGCCTAACCATTGTTATTATATATTATTATTATTATTATTTATTTTAATTTAATTTTAATTTATTTTAACTTAATTTTAATTTATTTTAACTTAATTTTAATTAATTATTGATATTATTATTATTACTATTTATTCTATGAGCAAAATACACTTTGTCGAAGATGTACTTATGCTAAGATGCAGTACTGTGTATCCTGTCCAAATCACTCTCACGTTGTGACGGTGCGATCTCGCACCAATAGGAGGAACCGTGTGCCACCACAAAGATTCATTAGACGCAGGGATGATGCACTAAGACCTGGTCAGCCTGGTCAAGCTCCTCGTTCTATCGGAGCGAGTGTTCCTACTCGTACTTGAAGAAGCATACGAGTCCTTTCTTTATTTAGCTACACAATTTCCTGGACTGAGTTTTGTGTAGAAAGTTTTTGCGATTCCTGTTATTGTTTCAACTTTTTGAGGATTAAAGTGGGGAAGGTCTTGGGTACGACACTAGCTCAGCCTGGTTTCCAAATCATTTGTCCAAGTCATCAAATTTTTATTTTTTTTACTTTTTTTCCGGTTTTGGACAAATTTTTCTTCTTACTTTTAAACTTTATCAACTTTGATGACTTTTTATCATCTTTCAACATCAATGTTTTGTTGATGTTAATTATTTTAGGAAATCTTATCTATTTTGATAAGTTCCAGGCCAACTACGCTTCCATCAAGTTGTTCAAATTAGCATATTCAATTTCATCTTCATTATATGAACTTATTGTCATTAGGTTGTCATTTTGTCTACGTACTTCCCTTTCTTCAGCGGTAATTTCTAGATCCATTGGGAAGTCTAGTGAGCTCATTTGGTTGACAAGTTTCTTTATTAACACCATAGCCTCATTTTTTTTGTGTTTTAGAAAAAACTGTAGCTTGTTTGTAGATTGGTCAGGAAAATTCTTCTTCCATCTATTGCTTTGACCAAGTTTACGGAGTCTACAAAATGTCTTGCAACTTCTGATATATGAAACTAGTTGCCAATCTATTGTGTTATGGGATTGATGCCTAATGCAAGTTGCTTTGTTCGAGCAAGGGTTTCAGTTGGAACATCCTCATTGATTGTTTGTGTTAACAATCAAATTTGATAGGGTTGGAAAAACTTTTCCCTTTCTCTTCACCCCCATTGTGCTGGTTAGGGAGAAAGTAAGATATTTATTCCATCTAAAATCTTTAACTACTCCATAAACCATTGCTTTGATAAATGCAGGAAAGTTTTTAAGGTGATCAAATTTAAAATTTTTGAAAACTACCTTGTTAGTAATTCCCCAATCAATGGTTTCTGTATCCCAATGTTCACTTGTTAGAACAAAAGTGAGTCTTGGAAAATTATCTGCCAAATTTATATTTTCGTGATTTCGAAAATATAAATCCATAATCTTTTCCTGATGGTCCAAAATCTTTTCGTTTATGTTATTAAAAACATCAGGTGGCAATATTTTATGTGCTTTTTCAAAAAGACAAATTCTTTTGATTTTCTGAAAGACGGGATCCAAATAATCATTTTGAAGAATTTATGTCATTTGAAAAAAAGTATTTATCTTTTCAAAATTAAAACCTTCGTCCCAATTCATTTGTTTAATGGTTTGGAAACAGAGATTTTTAAGCAAAATATTTTCTTGTTTTATCAAAGAAATTTCTTTTTCTTTTTCACTTAAGATGGTTTCAAAAGTAGTTGTTTTTCAATTATTTTGAATGATAGTTGGGTCATGTGTTTTCTTACCTTTATTTTCCTTCTGGATATGGGTTTTCCACATTCCATTAATTTCTTCATATATATGTTCTTCTAATCCAGGATTGAAGAAGTCTTTTAATTTCGAACTGGATTCTCCTACCATTTGTTTGGCATTTGAATGGCTGTTGAAGGCCTTTGCTGCCTCCTCATAGCTTTCAAAACTTTCATAACATGCTCCATGGTATTTGTTTACTTGAGCGTGACAAACAGACCAATTGTTATAGATTCCTGGTTGGAATCCCTGGTACACAACGTATACCTTTTGTTGTGGGGAAGGTTTTTTCCTTACAATTGTATTCCAAGGGGTTTTTTCCTTAGCCATATCCTGTAAAAATAAATCACTTGTTTTAGTGATCTTCCCTGCTAAGATAATCTACAAGAACATTGTTAGTACCTTTCAGATGTTCAACTTCAAATGTATATTGAGATATAACATGATACCATTTTAGTCTTCTACCATATGTTATGGCTCTTTTATTAATTAGAAAATCTCGAACCGCTTGATTATCAGTTCTAAGAATAAAAATTTCTGGTGCCAAATAGATATGAAATCTTTTAATGGCAAGTTTGATAGCCAAAAGTTCTTTCTCAAAGTTAATTTATTACCTCATTAGGTTTGAATTTATCGGAATTATAACCACAAATCAATTCTTCTTTTTGAATTTTTTTGGCTAATGTGGCTTTTAAAGGTTTAATACCATTTTCTCTTACTGGTGTATCTCTGTTATTCCAATGTTCTTTTGGAAAGGCTTTTAGAACACAACCCCAACATAAATCTGAGGCATCTGTTTCTAAAATTAGTTTATCGCATGTTTTAGGAAAATAAACATGTAGAATCTATTTTAGATCATTTTTTTTACTTTTTATTAGTTCTGAATCTTTTTTAGTCCAATTAAATTTTTGGTCCTTTTTTAATTTTTCTAAAAGAGGAACTTCTTTTTGTGACAAGTTTTTTATAAAACTTCGTCCATAATTTAGGACACCTAAAAAACTTTGTAATTGTTTTTATCTTTTAGTTCTTCGGGAAAATCTCTTATTTTAGAGATTATATGTTCTTAAAGTTTTATTCCTGAATAATCTAGGATTATTCCTAGAAAATCTTTCGTTTCTTTTTCTACCTCTATCTTTTTAGGGGATAGAATTATTCCACGGTTTTGGAATGTTTTACAAAGGATTTGTAGATGAGGCTTATGTTCTTCTCTGGTTTTAGAGAACACAAGGATATCATCTATGTAGACAATACAAAAATCCTTACAATCTTTAAAGATTTTGTCCATCCATCTTTGATATACTTGTGGCGCTATGTTTAGGCCAAAAGGCGCTATGTTTAGGCCAAAAGGCATAACAGTCCATTGGTAATGGCCGCTTGGTGTGCTAAAGGCAATTAAAGCTTTTGATTCTTCAGTTAACTTTATTTTCCAAAAGCCTGATTTACAATTAAATTTACTAAAAAATTTTGCTCCTTTAGTTTGGTTAACTAAGACATCTTTCCTTGGTATAAAATAGCCATCAAATTCTAGTTGTTCGTTCAACCTTTTATAATTAATGATCATTCTTGCTTTTCCACTTTTAATTTCTGCATGGTTTCTTACCATAAATGCAGGACTAGAATGAGGACTAAGTGTTTCTTCTAAAAGTTTTTTCTCTAGAAGTTTTTTTTATCTGAACATCAAATTTGTCAATGTCCATTCTAGAGTAAATCATTGGTTTGACTCTAATAATGACATTTGATCTCTTAGTTTAAGAGAACAATATCTAGAGCTTCTAGACCATAACTTGAATGGGTCTTCACTAAAGTTATCTTCAAGTATTTTATAAATCCAGTGATGTGTTTCTAATTGGAAATTTTCTTCAATTTGTTGTATAATAGGTGTTGGGTCACCACGCTGGACTGGCACGAATCCTGAACTGCACCGATATTTATGTTGTTGGAGCAGTGGAATTTCAACAAACTCTTTATTTTGAGTTAAAGAAACAAAATTATGATTGACAATCATAGGAAAATATGCAGAGAAAAAATTATTTCCAAGAAAAAATCTCCATGCATATTTGCGAAACATAATATTTTTGGCCAGATTGCTATTTTTTAAGCTTTATATTGAATTAATGAACTATTCCCATGAATTCATGTAACCTGAATTGGGTTTTTTATTGGAATCCATTTTTCAGCAGAAATTGCATTTGGTTGACATGAGCATGTTGTTGCTCCTGTGCCAATCAAAATGCAAAAACTATATGGTTTATAGCCTGCAAAGTTAAAAGTTCCTAACACATAGATAAATCGTTTTTTACCATGATGTGGTGAGAAGATAATTTCTTCTTGTTCAACTTTAAGATAACAGAGATAAATTGCTTTTAACTCATCTATAAAATAGCTTATTCCTGGGAGAATAGGAACTTGCACATTTTTTAGTGCTATAGCCTTTCCTTTTAATATTATTTAGGTTGGGATCAACAGATGAACGTGGTTCGTCTAACTGCTGAGAATATTTTTCCCAATTGAACTATACACTTTTTTACTTTGAGATCTATTATCTCTAAAGTAAATATTATTTCCAGAAACTTGCATTTCTAGGACACTAGGTTATTTACTAGTTTCTCCTACAAGATTTGTAAATAACCATGGTTTAGGTATTTCTAAATCTCTCCAGTTTATTAACCTTGGTTGGATTTCAGCTTCATAAGGTTTTGGTTCAAAAACTTCTATAAAATTTTTATTTATTTCTTTCATGAAAGTTTTAGGGAATTTTGTTAATTCATGGATTATTCGCCATTGAATTGACAAATCTTGCGATTGATGATTCATACTTAGATTTTTAAGTTGAATCTTTATTTTTACTAAATTTTCAATATTTTCATCAGTAATGGAAACGAAATAATTTGGTTTGACATTAAACCAATAACTCCATTTACCAAATTTGATTGTATTCCTCTAATAATAGCTTGAAGTGGGTCATTTAGTCTATTATCGAATCCTGAAGTGGGTCATTCAATCTATTATCGAATACTACAGTAAGTATTTGTGTGTCCAATCCTTATCTAAACAAAGCTGTTATAGAGATTTTGATTAATCATATATGAACATACTTTATTTTTGGATATTTCTTTTTCCATTTCCTTATTTTTTCTTTGTTGAACAGAGATATTTCTGTTGTTCCTTCTTCATTGCATTTAGCAGTGCTGTTACCACTAAATTGTTCAAAGACACTTGCTAAAAACATTCTAAACTTTCATAGTTTATAAATGTCGTCTTTTTTAATTAATTGCTTAGTTTTTTCTAAGGCTTCAATTTGTTCTTCTGAATAGGTCACACTTTCACCTATTACATCTATGAGTGTTATATTTTGATTTTCTTCTTCGGTACTTTGTTGGATCGCAAAAGTTTGTAATTCGTTCATCATGAAGATTTGTTCATCTTCATCTGAACTTTCTTCTTCACTAGAAACTTCATAAATTATGTCTTCTATATCAGAGATTTCTTCTCCAAATAGAATTTCTAACTCTTGTTCTTCAAGAGTTTTAATCATCCTTTTAGCACTCTTTCCCTTTTTCGGGCATTCAAGTGCTATATGACATTCTTCATTACATATATAATATCTGCATTTTTTCTTAAATTTTTTTGAAGTATAATTTTTGTTAAATTTCTTCTTCCTCGTGTATCTTTTGTTTTTTGAAAACTTATTTTGTTTTTTCGGCCTCCATTTAAATCTTTTCTTTTTAAAAGATTGTTTAGGTGTATAACAACCTATTTTCCAATAATCAAGTATGTCAAGTATATTTTGTACTCTTCATAATTAAAAGAAGTGTAACAACCCGGAATTTCAATTATTGGATTTAAGTAAATTATTTATGTAAAATGACGATTTTGCCCTTGCTTGTTAAAGGGCTTGGGAATCAAGTTTTATTTCGAGACACTTTTGGTGGTGTTTTGGGTACCGTTGCGTAGGTCTCGAACTCACGAGTTCGTAGACAGGCGGCACGCGGAAAACGGAGTTCGTGGACGGAAGTTATGGGTCTAGATATGCAAGGGAATTTTGGTAATTTTTGACTTGGGGTAGATATTTTTAACCCCCAAATCAGATATTATCTGATCCACCTCATCCTCATCTTCATTTCATCTTCATCTCCTTCTTTCTCTATGTGACAAACATACACAAACAACCAACCCGTGCGAAAATCATCCAAAAACCCACAAAGTCAACTTTGATTTCAAGGCTCCAACTTCCAGTTTTGATCAACTAATCATATTCTACTCCTTCCCACGATCACAACCGTACCAACCATCGAAGGAGAGGACCACGGAGGAAGCCGAACCGAGGATAGGAAGTTTCGGACCTTCCGATCGATTTTCCGGCTAGCACAGGTATGTGTTTGTGGTTTTGAGGGCATATTTGGATTCCTGGGTTCGAGTAGATAGATTTAGACATAAAATTTGTGAAAAATGGTTGAGTTTTGAGGAAGTTAGGAAAGCTTGAAGTTTCGGCCGGAAATGGAGGATTCCGGCGAAACCAGATGGCGGCGACGGCGCTGCCGGTCATCTTCTCCGGCCAGCTTCCGGCGGCGACGACGGCAGCCGGTCGTCTTCTCCGGCGAGTCACTGGTGACCGGTCGGGTCGAGTTGACCGGTCGGGTCGAGTTGAACCGGTCGGGTCGAGTTGAACCGGTCGGGTTGAGTGAACCGGTCAGGCCGAGTTGGACCGGTCAGGCCGAGTTGGACCAGGTCAGGCCGAGTTGGACCGGGTTGGACCGGTCCAGGCGCGTGGGTACTGTAGCAGGCGCGTGGCCGGCGCGTGAAGGCGCGTGGCGGCGCGTGGGACCGAGTCTGAGGTCACGGTGGCGCGTGACAAGTAGTTTTTGACGTTTCGGACCTGTTGGCGCAGGTTTTGAGTCGATCGGACGTCGTTTAGGGGCTGTTTCGAACGTTTTAAGGTTGATGCGTTTTCTAGGCCAGCATAGTTAGACTCCCGGGGTTTATGGGGTTTATATTTAAGGTTCTTATTATTAGCTGGTAATCCCGATTATTAATTTGGACATGCGATACTGCTCCGGGAACTTCAGGGGACCGTACAGTTCGGGATTGAGCTTGCTTGAACAGGTTTGTGAGTGGACTTTGATTTATAAACTGTAATGCATGCATAAATGAATCTTTGATTTAAATACTGTTATGTATGGGTGCAATGAATTTCTGGATTTTAGAAATGATGCTGGACACATGTTTTCCAATATTTTAGTGAAAGTGTGTTTTGAGAAATGGCCTGATTTTGTACTCAATTTTGATATCGTTTTGACGTGGTGACTATTTGAGTATGTGATTTGGGTTTAGACTCAAAATTGTGATTTTACCGATTTTGGCCATAAAACGATATTTCAAAGAATTTGGCTTAGGCCGCGAAACAAAGATTTCGAAGTATGGATTTGATTCACTGATTCCCGTCCCGATGATTGTTGTTGCTCTGACTAGTGTTGAGGGGCCTTGCTCTGCCAGTTGTTGAGGGTTCGGACCTTGGTGTTGAGGGGCCTTGCTCCGCCGGGTCGCGAAACTGTCTATGCATAGTACAGATATTACAGACAGTACAGATGGTACACAGAGTTGTACAGATTTGAACACATCTCAAGGGATACCCTGGTGTGTTATGAATATGTCGGGAACAGTGAATTTGAGATATTATGTGGCGGTTGGAACGAAATGATTTGAATTTGAGATAATTTGTGTCCAGATTGAATTAAATGATTTTAAACTCCTTTGAAGAGAGTTTTCAAACCAAATTGTGGATCACGAGGTATTTTTATTATATAGATTTTATGTGAGTCCAACTAAATGGTTTTAAAGAGAAATGAGAATTTCTGGTGATTTACATATGATGCTTTTATATGATAAATTGTTTTATGTTATGCATGCATGATTTTATAAATGGAGGGGAAGAAAGGTATTTCTTCGAAAAGGAATTTATAAATGATTATTTTTGTCCATTCACAACTTTTGTGTTTAAACCCCCTTCAGGCAGTTGAGTAGAGTTGACGCGAACATTGATCTCGAGGCTGAGGCATTAGTACTTCGACTGCGCTGTGTAATTATATTTGAGTAGGATATCTAAATTTTACTCTTGATCCTACTTAGACGCTCTGATATTATATGGTATTTGATTGGTCATTAATTACGGGAATTATTGAGTGCTTAAGTCCCTTGTCTGACAAGAGGAAGTATTTATTATTGTTATTATATTTTGTAAGGATTGAAGGGTATTTTGGGAACCTTTTCTTAGGTTGTCAGACGGGATCAGGTTTCTTCCCGGGTTTCGAGGGGAAATTTGGGACGGGTCCTGACAATTGGTATCAGAGCACTAGGTTAAATTCCTGTAGACTGTACACTAAGTGTACAATTATTTTGGTATTGATGAGTATAGTTCTTTTCAGCGTAATGCCTCCGAGACGCGAGTTCCGTCAACAGTCGGAAAATGTTGGGGACACACCTGAACCTGCAGTGGAGCCTGATATGAGGCAAATACTGGAACAATTGGGTCACACGTTGACTTCTGTACTTCAGAGTAGGACTGCTACTGAAGGTTCAGACATTGAGAGAGCCCAGAGATTAGGGGCTACAATATTGATGGGCGAGTCTAGCCCAGAGGATGTAGAGAATTATCTCCGATTGGTTGGGACATGGGTATTAGTACTCATACTGGGAATATGTTAGTGGCGAATCTCGTGATTCGTAGTTGTCCAGTGTTAGTGGAAGGTCATGCATTAGAGGCAGATTTAATCCCCTTAGATATTTTTGATTTTGATGTGATTCTGGGGATGGATTGGTTGACTATGCACCATGCCTCTATTGATTGATTGTTATGACAAGAGAGTGGATTTCCGGAGTCCAGGTTTACCGGAACTTACATTCAGGGGAGATCGTAGGGTACTACCCTGTGGAGTGATATCATCTTTGACTGCTGAGAAATTGTTGAGGAAAGGTTGTGAGGGTTACTTGGCTCATGTGTTTGATTCTCGGGATACTCCGATGAGAGTGGAGGATATTCCAGTGGTGAGTGAGTTCTCTGATGTGTTTCCAGATGATCTTCCGGGATTGCCACCTCACCGGGAGATTGAGTTCACCATAGAGCTTTTGCCAGGTACTCAACCTATCTCACAGGCACCGTATAGAATGGCACCGGCAGAATTGCGAGAGTTGAAGACTCAGTTGCAAGATTTGGTGAATATGGGATTTATTCGCCCAAGTGTTTCACCATGGGGTGCACCAGTGTTATTTGTGAGGAAAAAGAATGGTGGTCTGAGATTGTGTATTGACTACCGGAAGCTAAACAGGGCTACGGTGCTGAATAAGTATCCTTTGCCAAGGATAGATGATTTGTTTGATCAACTTAAGGGGGCAAGATATTTTTCGAAAATTGACCTTCGATCCGGGTACCATCAGTTGAGGATCAGAGAAGGGGATGTTGAGAAAACAGCTTTCAGGACTCGTTATGGTCATTATGAGTTCCTGGTGATGCCTTTCGGGTTGACTAATGCCCCAGCAGCATTTATGGATTTGATGAACAGGGTGTTCCAAAAGTATTTGGATCGGTTTGTGATTGTGTTCATCGATGACATCTTGGTGTATTCGAGGAGTGCTAAGGCACATGAGAAACACTTAAGGTTGGTGCTGAATATGCTTAGGAAAAAGCATTTGTTTGCCAAGTTCAGTAAATGCCAGTTTTGGTTGACCGAAGTTGGATTCTTAGGTCATGTGATTTCAGCTGAGGGTATCAGCGTAGATCCCCAAAAGGTCGAGGCAGTGGCAAACTGGGAGCAACCGAGGACAGTGACAGAGGTGAGGAGTTTTCTGGGTTTGGCAGGATATTATCGACGGTTTGTAGAAGGATTTTCTACGATAGTAGGGCCTTTGACTCGGTTGACGAGGAAAGGAGTAGGAGTCAAGTTTGACTGGGGAGCTGATTGTGAACAGGGATTTCAGGAGCTGAATAGGAGGTTGACTTATGCTCCAGTATTGACCCTTCATGATGATACTGGGGGATTCGAGGTGTATAGTGATGCCTCATGGCGGGGTATAGGCTGTGTGTTGATGCAGCATGGAAAGGTGATAGCGTATGCTTCTAGACAACTTAAACCCCATGAGTTGAATTACCCCACACATGATTTGGAGTTAGCTGCAGTGGTGCATGCATTGAAAATCTGGCGACATTATTTGTACGGGGAGACATGTCGGATCTTCACCGACCATAAGAGTTTAAAGTACTTGTTCACCCAAAAGGACCTGAATCTGAGGCAGAGAAGATGGCTTGAGCTAATAAAGGATTATGATTGTACTATAGAGTACCATCCAGGGAAAGCCAATGTTGTGGCGGATGCATTGAGCAGGAAATCCATGGGTTCTTTGGCCCATTTGCATACAGTCTACCTACCGTTATTGGTAGAGTTCCGTAGAGCAGGGATAGTACTAGACATGGATAGCCAGGGGGCTTTGTTGGCTAGTTTCCATGTGAGGCCTGTTCTGATTGATCGGATTATTGAGGCTCAACTCCAGGATCCTACGTTGTGCATTATCAGGATGGAGTTGGAGGCTGGAAACAGGCAGGACTATGCGCTTAGGGATGATGGAGCCTTGGTTAGGGATGGCCGGTTGTGCGTACCGAATGAGTTTGAGCTAAAGAGGGAAATTCTTGATGAGGCTCATAGTTCGGCTTACGCTATGCATCCAGGAGGTACCAAGATGTATCATACCCTAAGGAAATACTATTGGTGGACTGGAATGAAAAGGGAAATTGCTGAGTTTGTGAGTAGATGCCTAACGTGGCAGCAAGTGAAAGCAGAGAGGCATAAACCATATGGGGCACTTCAACCATTACCTATTCCGGAATGGAAGTGGGATCACATTACGATGGATTTTGTGTATAAACTTCCAAGGACACAGAAGGGACATGATGGGATTTGGGTAATTGTTGATAGACTCACGAAGTCTGCTCATTTCTTGCCAGTGCGGAAAGATTTTCGGATGAGTCGGTATGCCAAATTGTTCATTGATGAGATCATACGGCTACATGGGACTCTAGAGTCCATTGTTTCGGACAGGGATCCTAGATTTACCTCCAGGTTTTGGCGGAGTTTGCAGAAGGCTTTTGGCACTACCTTGCATTTTAGTACAGCTTTTCATCCTCAGACGGATGGTCAGTCTGAGAGGACAATCTAGATTTTGGAGGATATGATGAGAGCTTGTGTACTACAATTTAAAGGAAACTGGGATTCACACCTAACTCTGATGGAATTTGCTTATAATAATAGTTATCAGTCGAGTATTGGGATGTCTCCTTTCGAGGCACTGTATGGGAGGCAGTGCATGACACCATTATGCTGAAACGAAGTGGGTGAAAGGAAACTGTTAACACCAGAGTTGGTTGATACGACTGAGGAAAAGATAAGGATCATCAGAGAAAGGTTGAAGACAGCTCAGGATCGCCAGAAGAGCTATGCAGACCGTAGAACCAGAGACCTTGAGTTTGAGGTAGGTGATTGGGTGTTCTTGAAACTATCTCCTTGGAAGGGAGTGGTACGTTTTGGTAGACGAGGAAAACTAAGTCCTCGCTACATTGGTCCGTATGAGATTCTGGAGAGGATAGGACCAGTGGCATATCGTCTTGCTTTACCATCAGAATTATCCAGAGTTCATAATGTTTTTCATGTATCTTTGCTCCGGAAATATCTGTTTGATGAGTCTCACGTATTGGGAGAGCAGCCACTTGAGCTGAAAGATGATTTGACCTTTGAGGAGCAACCGGTGCAAATTTTGGATTGGAAAGAGAAGGTACTGTGTCGAAAGAGTATTCCTCTAGTTAAAGTGTTGTGGAGGAATCATAACGTGGAAGAAGCCACGTGGGAAACCGAGGAACTAATGCGGGCGCAGTATCCTTATTTGTTCCAAGAGTAGAGTTGAATTTTGAGGACGAAATTTCTTAAGGGGGGTAGATTGTAACAACCCGGAATTTCAATTATTGGATTTAAGTAAATTATTTATGCAAAATGACGATTTTGCCCTTGCTTGTTAAAGGGCTTGGGAATCAAGTTTTATTTCGAGACACTTTTGGTGGTGTTTTGGGTACCGTTGCGTAGGTCTCAAACTCACGAGTTCGTAGACAGGCGGTACGCGGAAAACGGAGTTCGTGGACGGAAGTTATAGGTCTAGATATGCAAGGGCATTTTGGTAATTTTTGACTTGGGTAGATATTTTTAACCCCCAAATCAGATATTATCTTATCCACCTCATCCTCATCTTCATTTCATCTTCATCTCCTTCTTTCTCTCTGTGACAAACATACACAAACAACCAACCCGTGCGAAAATCATCCAAAAACCCACAAAGTCAACTTTGATTTCAAGGCTCCAACTTCCAGTTTTGATCAACTAATCATATTCTACTCCTTCCCACGATCACAACCGTACCAACCATCGAAGGAGAGGACCACGGAGGAAGCCGAACCGAGGATAGGAAGTTTCGGACCTTCCGATCGATTTTTTGGCTAGCACAGGTATGTGTTTGTGGTTTTGAGGTCATATTTGGATTCCTGGGTTCGAGTAGATAGATTTAGACATAAAATTTGTGAAAAATGGTTGAGTTTTGAGGAAGTTAGGAAAGCTTGAAGTTTCGGCCGGAAATGGAGGATTCCGGCGAAACCAGACGGCGACGACGGCGCTGCCGGTCATCTTCTCCGGCCAGCTTCTGGCGGCTGCGACGGCAGCCGGTCGTCTTCTCCGGCGAGTCGCCGGTGACCGGTCGGGTCGAGTTGACTGGTCGGGTCGAGTTGAACCGGTCGGGTCGAGTTGAACCGGTCGGGTTGAGTGAACCGGTCAGGCCGAGTTGGACCGGTCAGGCCGAGTTGGATCGGGTCAGGCCGAGTTGGACCGGGTTGGACCGGTCCAGGCGCGTGGGTACTGTAGCAGGCGCGTGGCCGGCGCGTGAAGGCGCGTGGCGGCGCGTGAGCGCGTGTTCCGACCTTCCGTCGGCGCGTGGGGCCGAGTCTGAGGTCACGGTGGCGCGTGACAAGTAGTTTTTGACGTTTCGGACCTGTTGGCGCAGGTTTTGAGTCGATCGGACGTCGTTTAGGGGCTGTTTATGACGTTTTAAGGTTGATGCGTTTTCTAGGCCAGCATAGTTAGACTCCCGGGGTTTATGGGGTTTATATTTAAGGTTCTTATTATTAGCTGGTAATCCCGATTATTAATTTGGACATGCGATACTGCTCCGGGAACTTCAGGGGACCGTACAGTTCGGGATTGAGCTTGCTTGAACAGGTTTGTGAGTGGACTTTGATTTATAAACTGTAATGCATGCATAAATGAATCTTTGATTTAAATACTGTTATGTATGGGTGCAATGAATTTCTGGATTTTAGAAATGATGCTGGACGCATGTTTTCCAATATTTTAGTGAAAGTGTGTTTTGAGAAATGGCCTGATTTTGTACTCAATTTCGATATCGTTTTGACGTGGTGACTATTTGAGTATGTGATTTGGGTTTAGACTCATAATTGTGATTTTACCGATTTTGGCCATAAAATGATATTTCAAAGAATTTGGCTTAGGCCGCGAAACAAAGATTTCGAAGTATGGATTTGATTCACTGATTCCCGTCCCGATGATTGTTGTTGCTCTGACTAGTGTTGAGGGGCCTTGCTCTGCCAGTTGTTAAGGGTTCGGACCTTGGTGTTGAGGGGCCTTGCTCCGCCGGGTCGCGAAACTGTCTATGCATAGTACAGATATTACAGACAGTACAGATGGTACACAGAGTTGTACAGATTTGAACACATCTCAAGGGATACCCTGGTGTGTTATGAATATGTCGGGAACAGTGAATTTGAGATATTATGTGGCGGTTGGAACGAAATGATTTGAATTTGAGATAATTTGTGTCCAGATTGAATTAAATGATTTTAAACTCCTTTGAAGAGAGTTTTCAAACCAAATTGTGGATCACGAGGTATTTTTATTATATAGATTTTATGTGAGTCCAACTAAATGGTTTTAAAGAGAAATGAGAATTTCTGGTGATTTACATATGATGCTTTTATATGATAAATTGTTTTATGTTATGCATGCATGATTTTATAAATGGAGGGGAAGAAAGGTATTTCTTCGAAAAGGAATTTATAAATGATTATTTTTGTCCACTCACAACTTTTGTGTTTAAACCCCCTTCAGGCAGTTGAGTAGAGTTGACGCGAACATTGATCTCGAGGCTGAGGCATTAGTACTTCGACTGCGCTATGTAATTATATTTGAGTAGGATATCTAAATTTTACTCTTGATCCTACTTAGACGCTCTGATATTATATGGTATTTGATTGGTCATTAATTACGGGAATTATTGAGTGCTTAAGTCCCTTGTCTGACAAGAGGAAGTATTTATTATTGTTATTATATTTTGTAAGGATTGAAGGGTATTTTGGGAACCTTTTCTTAGGTTGTCAGACGGGATCAGGTTTCTTCCCGGGTTTCGAGGGGAAATTCGGGATGGGTCCTGACAAGAAGACTCAACCTTTTTAGTTTTAAAGGTCATAATATCTTCAGATCTCTTATCAATATGTAATTTATGATTATAATTTTCCTCACTCTTGCCTAAAGAATTAGATGCACACTCTATTTTATTATTTGCTTCATTCATTTGTTGGCTCAACGGTACCTAAGACCATCTACTAAGATTTCTGGTGTCTAAAACCAGTTGTTCCCATAATACCTCCATGCACACAGTGGATATGAGGTTTAACAGGGACACATATGGGGTTTGAAATCTTAATAGCGTATGAGTTTTCTTTCCCAACAAATAAAATTACATAGAATAAAATAGAAAGCAAGCTATTTAATTAAGCTCGATAGAGAAGATCTAAATAACTTTGTATACGCTCAATATGACACTGAGCAATCTCTATAGCTTCGTCATACTCTTCTTTTATATCTTTTATATTTTTTGACTCAATATTAATATACTCGCAAATTCTTAATAAGTTATTAATACCTCTTAATTGTTTTTTCCAATTTTTTTATTTTTTCTTTATAAAACTTAATATTATCTATACAATCTAGACGAGAGAGTTTAAAATGAGATCTATAATAAGGCATAAAAATTTCTTCATAGAAACATAATACTTACAATGATGACTTGCTTCTTCAAGCCTTTGATACACAAGCTATAAGCTAGTTGTTCTAGCTCTGATTACAGCTACAATCTAGTTTGTTCTAGCTCTGATACCACTTACACAAACAGGACCTTTTACAAACAAACTTATTACTATATTTTACAAGTTGCTCAACACATGAGCTCCTAAGGATACTAAAGAAGGAAAATAATTTACAAATAGTAGAGATTGATTAAGAAAGGCAAAGGTTTTTCTCTAACTTGGAGTTGGAGTCTGAGTTTTGTTTCTCAGAAGAAGAAGAAGAGGAAGAGGAAGAGAGGAGCTGTGCGGAGAAGAGTTGTGGAAGAATTGATTCTTGATGCTTTCCCCTTTTTCCCTTTATAGAATGGGAAAGTTGGAGGCTTTTGTTGATAAATGGACCCAGGGACCCACCCTTACCAATTATGTCTTCTTCTTTTTCCGCAATTGTGGACTTTTGTAAAAAAGAAAAAAATTTTGCATACTGGGTGTTGATTGGGTTCCAGCTGGCAGCTTCTGATTGGGTGGCCAGATCATTAGTTTGATGAGGAGGGTGAACGCAAGACTTTCTCATTAAAGTGATATGATGGATGTTTTGATTTTATGATAAAAGTAAATAAATTACTATTAATTAATTTATTATTCTATTTTTATTATTAATACTTTTTTTTATCATTATTATTAATATTATTATTAAATTTCAAGATTGGTAATCATCCGACTATTTAATACAGACAATTTCGAAGGTATTATTTTAGCGGGTGTGGACTGTATAAAAGTACTCAACCTTATTAACTTATTAAGTGTCTAATTAATACGAGTGGTACCAAACACCGATTTCATACTATATTATCCTATATGATTCCTTATATGGCGTATCAAACGTAGCCTATATGTATAGGCGAAGAATTTCAAAATACTAAGAATTTATGTTAAATTAGTTAAAAATAATGAACTTCAAAATAACACGGATTTCAAATGATTAGATGAACACCTTAGAAATCCCTTGTTTAGTTGTTTCGTTTTGCTCATGTGGTGCATATGCTCCCTTACTAATTACTCAATTAGACTTACCGTCACTATATTCAATTGTTGCTAGTGCATTTCTTAATAATATAGTATAAATATCACTTGTTACTTTGAAATTCCTCATTCAAACATACTTGAACTTATTGAAAGGACACTATTAGGTTTGGTAATAGTAGCCAAGAGTATGTGCTCTTGCACGGTAACTTGACAAACAAATTAATTGCCTTTTAAGGTTCTTCTAGTCATGTGATAGGTTAAAAATAGTAGGCTTATTACTTAAAATGCACCCAGAACAAGTCAGCGAGTCTCAAAATGCACCCAGAACTGAAATTTTCCTCAGTTTGCACCAAGAATAGTAACACCGTTAAAAACGTTGCATCATTTCACCAACACCGTTACTAACGCTGTTAAGGATGGTTATGTGGGAGGGTATTTTAGTCATTTTGGTCATTAGCTCCTTCATCCTCTGCACACTACCCAAAACGACATCGTTGTGGCTCCAACACCGTCCAATTCGTCCTCACCTCCATCGGCTTCACCTTTCCTGAGTTCCTCTCGAGTCTCCGAGTCCCCGTCCTTATCTTCCTCATCCGCGAAGCACGTGTCAGCGGCTCCGATCTCCATTGCATCCTCAACCTCCGCCCCAAGTTGCTCGCCTGCAGCGTCCTCAACCGCGGCCCCAGGCTGCTCCGATCTCCTCCGCATCCTCAACGGAAGTCCTGCGACGTTAGGATTCGGAACACTCTCTGGACACTCTTTCACCAGGACGACGACTGAAATCCTAACAAAAAAGAGCCACCCACTGAGGTTAAGGTAGAGACCCGAAACTTAGCTGGGTCGTCTTCTAGCTTTCGAGGTCCGGTGTTTGAGTTTAAAGAGGAAGAGGAAGACGAGGATGACAAAAATCAGAGTAGCCACGAAGAAGAAGAAGACGAGGACGACAGAGATTGCCGATTACGGCTTTGGTCGGTGCTCCTGAGACACGGATCTTAGGTTCTCGCTTGATGCGGATCGGATGTCGTTCCACGACCCGAGATACTCATTCGACGAGCTTCGGGCCTCATGGGACGGGTACTTCATCGGAAGGACATTTCCGAGAATGTCGACGATGCTCTAGGTGGTGGAGGACGCTCCGATGGACCATGTCTCGAGAATTGATGCTCATATTCCAGTCGAGGAGCCGGCCATGAATTGGATTGAAGAGGAGACGATTCCGGGTAGGTTGGCATAGACCAGGGACTACTATACGGACTCGTCAACTCGGCGGCGGAAGAGCCTCGTCGGAAAATGGTGAGTGGGTGGGCGGGGGGGGGGGGGGGGGGGGGGGGGGGGAGGTCCAGTAGAAGGAGAGAGGGAGACGAGGATCGGGTGGGAGGAAGGGGAAGGGGACGCTGATCGCAGAGAAGGGAGGAAGGGGAAGGGGACGTGTTGGGTATTTTGAGATTTGTTTTAATTTTTAAAAAATAATTTTAATATATAATTTGATAAAATATAGAAAATGTCTTAATTGCCCTTAAAGTTTTTGTAATATTACTACCACATCAGCACTTTTAACGGCGTTAGTAACAGAGACTGACGGATGTTGCAACAGAGGTAACAGAATGCCTGTTCTGGGTGCAAACTGAAGTAAATTTCAATTTTTGGTGCATTTTAAGACTCGCTGACTTGTTCTTGGTGCATATAAAGTAATAAGCCAAAATAATATGTGTCGCATGCAAGAAACAACCCACAAAAATTTTTGCTGGATCATTATCAATTGATACATTGGAAGTCTAGTTTTACTCATAGTTTTGGGCTGATGAAATATATGGGAAAGAACGGATTTATTGAATGAAATCTGTTGTATTTTGTTTTTGTATATATGCTCTAGTTTAACATATGATTCATTGGTTGCATGAGATTTTTTTTATATGTATCAAAACTCGGATGAAGAAGGAGAGCGTATCCAATTTAAACAACGTACTTTCGTACAATTTTCCACGTGCATGCCCCCAATGGATTAGTATGAAATGAAGTTATTGAGTCGAGATCATGTCTTCCAAATATCTCCACTAAGGAGTAGGTAGACATGCACTAATTGATTGAGAAAGAAAGTGTGTTTTAGATGATGGGATCAATAGACAGATGATAAGAGTGAGCTCAAACAAAATCAACCGACTAAGCCTCCTTTAACTCATAAATCATTATAGGTGAGATGAAATCAATCCAATAATCCTTTTAAAAATATGCAAAGCAAGAGACAAAGGAGGCCAAGTGGGGAGTATGTACCTTAACAGCTGCAACTGAAAGAAAAAAAGTTCACATGAAGATGCAAATGGGGTCCCAATAAAGAGTGGTCATGGGACTCATCCCACAAAAGCAAGCGTTTGATGGTCTTGGACATGCCAGAAAGTTAAAAATTTGTCATATAGGTTCTTCATTTGGTGCCATAATACAGTGCTGCAAATTTTGTGAAAGGGAGAGGAACTGAAAACCCGAAAAAGCACGCTATGCTTAAAGATAACGACACATGATCGATGATGATGATGATGAATCAATAATCTTACCCTAACCACTTCTGTTCATCGACCACGCGTGTAATTTTGACCATGAACAGAAAGATTTGAGCCTCTACGTACTTTCTCTGCCTGTCTGGTCATTCATTCATTTTTTATTTATTTATTTTCTATGCTGAATGAACTTGATTAGTTCTAAACATTCTGTTCCTTTGGGTTTTTTATTTTTATTTATTTTTATGGGAAGATTTGACATTTTGTTCTAGGTAGACAAGAAGCTAGGTTGATATACTGATGCTGTATGCTGTACATTGTGTTGGGGGAGATGAAGTATTAGATGCCCATGTACAGGAGGAGGTAAGAGTACTTATTTCCACTAAGAAGATGCCAAATATAAATATAGTAACAATTGTTGACTAAAGAAGCTCTAATTAATATACTGGTTGGAGAACATGAGCTACAAATAGGGAAATGGGAAACTCATGGCCTATGTCTAGCTAGGGGTTGCTGTTGCTGTATGAGATGATGAATCGATGCCTGATAAACTGTACCAGTCATGCCAACGATTCCCCGATTAATCTCCATTTTTTGGAAAGGATCAGTCAAAAAAAAGGCAAAAAAGAAGGGGAATCATATATTAAAAAATGTCAAAGGTGGTTGCTTAAAGCAGTGATGTGATTTCAAAGAATTTAATCTTGCTTTGTGCCCACTTATTCTGGACCCTGTCTATTTAGCTCTACCTGATTTTCAGCCTCAGATGTGTTTTTAAGCATAACTAAATCATTGCTCAAAAGGGCACCTACAATTTCATAGCTCTAGCTTCAACTCTGCTTGCTTTCTTTTCTTGTGCTGATATTAATTGTCCAGTAGAGTGATAAATACATATATTATAGCAGACGTTATAGCTGTCAGTGGTGGATCAAACGGCTGAGATGATGAAGGGTTGCGATGAATGGAAGCCCTTTATTGCTATGGTAGCAATCGATTTCTGCTTCGCCATAGTGAATATTCTGCTCAAGAAAGTTCTTGATGAAGGAATGAATCATTTGGTTCTTATTACGTATCGATTGACAATTTCTACAATTTTCTTAGCTCCCATCAGCTACTATTGGGAAAGGTAGGCAAACTTTAGTTTCTTGCTATTTAAGGAAAATCCGAAATTCATCTCTGTATTTCTCTGCCGTTAGTTAACAAAATAATTTTTTCCCCTTCCAATTGCAGAAGTACTAGACCAAAGCTCACTTTTCGAATTCTAAGTTTCCTCTTCTTAAGCGCAATCGTTGGGTTAGTTGAATCAACAAAGTTTCATATGCTGATGTTTCCAAATTAGTCACATTCTTTTCATTTTCATGCTCATTTGCAGGACATCCATAACACAATACTTTTTTCTGCTTGGAATTCAATACACATCCGCTACTTTTGCGTGTGCCTTCATCAACATGGTGCCAATGATCACATTCATAATGGCAGTACCATTTGGGTGCGTACAATTTAATCATAAACACTTCATCTCCAATGTAAGCTTCATCAATCTCATCGATCATCGTCTGCTTTATGATACAGCTTAGAGACAGTGAACTTAAAGTGCAACAGTGGGAGAGCCAAAGTGCTGGGGACCCTGGTGTGCATTGGTGGAGCTGCTATACTGACTCTTTACAAAGGAGTCCCTCTGTTTGATTACTCAAAAACCACAACAACTCAAGCCATGGATCGCGCAATCCAGCTCAGCCCTACCCGAAACAAAGAGAGATGGGCAATTGGATCAATCGCTTTGGTTGTAGGAACCCTTTTATGGTCTTCATGGTTTCTTGTACAATCAAACATAAGCAAGCTGTATCCTTGTCAATATTCTAGCACCAGCATAATGACCTTCTTCGGCGCCATTCAATCTGCCATCTTGGGCTTGTGCACAGGCAGGAACCTTTCCATGTGGGTTCTTAGGGGAAAAGCACAAGTCATAACTGTCCTGTTTTCTGTAAGTACACCAAAAAACAACACTTGAGGGGTTTGGTTCATTACATATTTTACTTCTTTCAAAGTTACTAGAAAACTTTTGGTGTTTGCAGGGAATGATAGCGTCCGGCTTAGGGTTTGTGGGGATGTCATGGTGTGTGAAGAAAAGGGGTCCTGTTTTCACCGCAGCATTTAGCCCGCTGGTTCAGATAATGGCAGGCCTAATCGGCATCCCAATTTTTCATGAACAACTCCACCTTGGCAGGTGGATTTTCCTTTCTATTCTGTTGTTGGCCAATTATACTAGCTTTGCTGCTAACTAACGCAACTCATTGTTGGTGAACAGCTTGTTGGGATCTGTCATTGTAATCATCGGGTTGTACATTCTTCTTTGGGGCAAGAAAAAAGAGATGCAGAACTGTGTGACAAAAGTAGTCCAAGAAAATGAAGCCGTCAAGGAGCAGGAGCCACATTTACCCGCCATCACAGTCTCCATTGATTCGCGGTGTCCCTGAACTGTACCCTAAGTTGCGTACGGTTTTCGAATTCACGACCCGTCATTTTTTCTTTTTCCTCCTCCCAATGATTGTCATGGTCTTTTCTAACCAAGAACCTCGAGAAAAATCAGCTGGTTTTAACCAGAATAAAACAAGATGAATTAGTTTCTACCCTCTCTATCTGATGGTTGCAAAACACCCCCCAATCTTGTTTATAAAGCTTATGTAATGAAATATGTTTCACAAATCTGGAAAATATAATGGTTTTGTAGTTGAAATCTTCAAAAATCTGTAATTCGCCAAGAATCATCAAAACTAATACATACAGCAATAGCTTAGCTCTGTTTTTTCTTTCGGAATCAAACACTCAACTTATCCTAAAATTTTACAAGGGAGTTGATTTTAGCACTTCACAAATTACTTGTTGCACTCAACTTTCTTATTTTAATATTTTTTTTATGTTTTTATGAATCAAACTTCCAGACTTACCCCTCTTCCTTTTGAGTTTAATATATTTTAATGGGAGTATTTTTGCCATATGTCCTTTAATCTAACTATAAATTAGATTAACATGTATTAATTATTAAAATTTTAAGAAAGAGAGAGAAAATAACTAAAATAATAAAAAATTAATTTAAACCCAGTAGCCATCCATCTTCTTCTCGAAGATGGATTTCTCCATGGCCGGTTCTTTTCATCTTCTTCATCGTCGACTTTCCCACCGGTGGCAAACCATAAATCCCTTTCATACATTAAGGTAATTTTTCAATATAAAATAACTCAATTTCATCCTTAAAGATCTCTGCCTTAAATTACCATTACATGTGAATTTTCCAATTCACAATTGTTCTCAGTAGGTATGACGGCTCCCAAAAAGGGAAAAAGAGTAATAATGGGTTGGTGTTGGAGAAAGCGGAACAAGAACATGATAGTGAGGAGCAGGGAAACAATATCCAATTGCAAAGTAATAATGACAATGGTAAGCGTTCTTCTGATGAAAAGAAAAAAGCAAACATTAATGGAAGTCTTCGGAGAAAACTAAGGAAGAACAAAGAAAATGTATGAAAGGGATTTATAGTTTGCCACTGGTGAGAAAGCCAGTGATGAAGAAGATGAAGAGAACCGGCCATGGAGAAATCCATCTTCGAGAAGAAGATGAATGGCAGCTGGATTTAAATTAAATTTTTATTATTTTAGTTATTTTCTCTCTATTTCTTAAAATTTTAATAATTAATAAATATTAATCCAAACTATTGTTAAGTTAAAGGACATGTGGCAAAAATACTCTCATTAAAATATATTAAACTAAAAAAAAAGGGTAAATTTAAAAGTTTAATTCATAAAAATATAAAAAAAAATATTAAAATAAGAAAGTGAAATGCAGTAAGTATTTTGTGGAGTGGCAAAATCAACTCTCTTTTACAATAACCCAAAGAAAAAGATAACGACTATTTAACGAACTTACTTTTAACGATATATTGAGGCAAAGGCTCCACGGTTTCTTATAACGCACGATAACTATAAGACCGACGCTGAGGCCTCCCGCACTCTCTGCTTACTTTGAAAGCTAGCTACTCATATATAAATATATAATAGTGACACATCTGCCCCCTCCACCACTCCAAAAGCCCTTGACATTCTTCGATTCTGCTACTTGGTGGGTGTATTGAATTAGGACTATAAAGAATTTTGAATAACTTTTTTAATTGAAAGATTTTTGAACTCCTATGAAAATTTATAAGATCATGAGAATTTTTGGGAATTTGGATGAAGTTCTATTTTAAAACCTTGAAGGATTTGTATTACATGTTTTGGTGCATATAAAAGTTTTAAGTGGAATTCCTTGGTTAATCTCACCAATAATCCTGTCGTTAAAAACTAATGGCTCAAATCGTTGGATAGAAAATTTTAAGATTACCAAATTTATAAAATAACGGAATTGAAATTGACGGAAATTACTTTCCTACAATTTGTGAAATTTCTTGTTTGGGTAACATGAAAGTAATATGAAATTTAAACATGTATGTTAATGTTCATATATAAATGGTAGCTATAAAGATGAAATTTTGAAAATGACACTATTTTATAAGGAATTTAAATTTGGCATTTGTAGCATCCAAATTTCATGTTATTTTTCTTAGAAATTTAAATTCTTATTTTCATGAATCCAAACAAAAGAATTTGTGCATGAAAAATTGAAATTCTAACTTTTTAATTAGTCTCATATTTTTTTCACTCATCCAAATACACCCTAATTGAAAACATTAGATTTATATGGACATTTTAAAAGTACTTAAAAGTATCAATTGAATATCCTTAGACTTTTTTAATGTCCTGTAAAATCCTCTACAATTTCAATTTTTTTTTTTTACCATGTCCTCTACAATTTCAATTGAATACACCCCATTTCACTGAATCCCCGCAACTTCAGGTACTTCCAAAACCATAAACCATATGTTCTTCATCACGCAGTTCTTGTAATTTTTCGCATTGAATATATATGAATTATTATGATTGAAATTTTTAGTGCTTTTTTCGCAATACTGAATAATGTTCGTGATAAATATAATTGGGTTTTTTTTGGTCAGTCAATGCTTGAGCTTTTGAATTATTAATTATCCCTTCGGTAAGGCTTTGTTTTTGATAAATTTTAATATGTATTATTAATATTGCAATATATTGTTTTTTTTTTTTTGCCAAGTGCAATATATTGTTGATCGATTAAATTTGTGTTCTATTTCTGTCTCCGGTTTATATCCATCACCCCAAGTGATATATCTCTGGAGAGTCTTCAACTAACAACCGTACGAATTATTTACACAAGTGTTTTTTTTCAGTTCATTCGACATGTGAATGCTTTTTTTACCATAGTCAATACACAAAGTCATCAACCGTAAGAATTATATCTCCGGAGATGTCTCCCGTTTATATCCATTACCCCAATATTATATTAGTCATCATCACCAACACCATCATCGCCATCGCCACCACCACCCCATCATCGCCACCACCACCACCACCATCCCCTCCATCACCACCCCACCATCGCCGCCACCACCGCTGCCGTCACCACCACCTCCACCACAGTCATCACCTCCACCACTGCCACCACCACCACCACCCCCATCACCGTCGCCACCATCACCCCACCACCACATCCACCACCACCATCACCTCCACCAGCACCAACGCCACCACCCCCACCACCACTGTAACCACCCATGCTACCATGACCACCGTTGTCGCCACCCCCCACCCATCACCACAACCACCATTGTAGTCGCCACCCCTACCACCACCGCCACCACCGTAGCCACCACCCTATCAATTCCGTCATGGCCACCGCCACCACGACCACCACCCCATCAACGCCACCACCCCACAACCACCACCGTCATCGCCACCTCCACCTCCAACACCACCATCACCGCCACCTCCATCACCGCCACCTCGATTACCACCACCACATCCACCCCACAACCACCAACGTCGCCACCAGTTCGCCATCACCACCTCCACCTCCACCTCATCACACCATCACTATCTCTACTATTACCATTCACACCGTCGCCATCTCAAAATTTATGTTTGGGAATCATTGTCTAATGTATATTTACTCTTTTTTGAATTTTATATATTTGTACCAAACAAGTTTTTCATTTTTCATTCTTACAAAATCATATTCAGAGTAAACTACCAAACACATTATCAAATATTAAAAATGCAAAATCCTATTTGTTATTTTTGTTTTGCAAACAATATTTTAAAAACTGTATTACAAAACGATACCAAATGGGCACTTAATTAAACTCTATGAAAATCTCAATTGAACCCCCTATTTCTATTAATTGACATGACATGATTACATCAGCTACCGCATAAAATGGTCAACAAATGTGGTCAATTATTCTTTTAAAGATAAAAGAGTGAGATAATTTCCAATTGTATTAGTTTTGTTCAAGAGTAAATAAGATTTATAGAGACTAAGAGATCACAAAATATATTCTTAATCGGAAAAATTGACTATTTCTGATGTAACGACCCGTACCTAAAAATTAAACTAATTCGTAAAATTATTTTGAGAAAAGGACAATTTTACCATTAAGTGTTAGGGGGCCCGAGAGTCACTATTCGTGTGGTACTACTTTGGAAGTTTTTCTTGGACCGTTGCATAGGACTCAAACTCATGAGTCCGTAGACAGGCGGTACGCGAAAATCAGAGTTTGTGCAAAAAATTGCGGGTCTAAAAAGACCAAGCGCATTTTGGTAAATTTTCAACTAGAAGGTATATAAATTGATACACTCTCTCTCCTTCAGCCATTGGCTGTAATTTTTCTCTCTCCTCCTATCATTTTCTCTCTCTTCCTCCACGACCCAAAATCGACGACCAACAAGGTCGGCGGCTTTTCCAACCACCACGGTCGACACCACTCCCACCATTCGACTCCTCTTGTCCAGTTAGACTCAACCATAACCACCATCACTCCCGAGGATTACCGTGGAGGGTGGATTGATGATCGAAAAAGGGAACCGTGGCTTGCTGGCCATTTTTCAGCCACCATAGATAAGATCTCGGACTTTGGACATCAAATTTGAATTTCTGGGATCGAGTAAATAGATTTAGACTATTGAATCGTGAAAAATGGTTGAGAAAAGAATAAATTAGAAAAACTTGAAAATCCGGTCAAAATAGCGATTTCCGACCATCAGCGGCGTCGGTCACCAGTGAGTGAGGCGTGAGGCGCGTGGAATGCGTGAGACGCATGGGGTGCTTGTGGCGCATGCAAGAGGCCGCCGACCCCTGGCCCTCACGTGGGGCCGGTTTTCGTTCTCCTGCCGACGCGTAGGGCCAATTTTCAGCTTCCGATCGCGTGTGGTGCATGCTTCGAGGAGTTGGGAGCTGTTTTTACAAGTTTTAGGTCCTTTTGAGGAAGTTTTAGGGCTAGGTTGAGCATTCTAATATTTTAGGACCGTTTAAGGATTTGTGAGGGCCTACAGGGATTAGATAGGGTCATGCGTTTAAGGCTTAGAATTTTCGTTTATTGACGACTCTAAGTTAAGCTCGTTTAGGCTTTGAGGTGAGTGGATTTTGTTTTATAAAGAGTTAGGTATACATATTAATGGTTTTTCTTACTATTATTATTATTATTTATTGATTTCGATAATTGAGTATTGAGGGAAATGATTTGGGGCTTCGGCCCGGCTTTGTGGTTTTGGGCTATGGTCTGGGTTTAGTGATTTCTCCGACGCATGATGTAAAGGATTTCATCCTGCGTTCATCGAGATATCGGCTTCAGTCGGGATATTGGACTACGGCCCGAGATATTGGCTTCGATCGGGATATTGGGCGACGTCCCGGGATATCGGCTTTAGCCGGGATATTGGGCTACGGACCGGGATTATTAGTTTCGGTCGGGTTTAGAGAGGAATTTCCTAGTAAGTGTTATATATATATATATATATATATATATATATATATATATATATATATGAATTTCTAACGAATAAGGGGTACAATTATATGTAATATGGGCTCCATCGATTTAAATTAAATGGTTATCAAGTAATATATATATATATATATATATATATATATATATATATTTGTATACGGAGCTTTATTATGCATGTATTATTTTATAACAAGGTGGGAGTTAGTTGCATTTTTTTATTCACGGAATTATGTTCTTGAATTGTTCTTTTGACCACTAACGTTTTCTTTTGGTTTTGTACCCTCCAGACTGTGGCGAGATGATACTTCGAGACTAGGAGGAGGCATCATTTCCGTTACGACCTTACTTTGTATGATTTCGCTGAATTTCTGTAAATTCTAAACCCTAGACCTAGTATACTCTGATTACCTTTATGGGTCTATCTGATTGAGATTGGTTTCAATTCTTGGATTATCTGATAGGTTCAATTTTGGTTGACCCATTTTCCTTGGGAGATCCTGCCGAATTTTTGGTAGAAGTTCATTATTTTGGTTGTTAGCGTAAGGGTACCTTCGAAAGGATTTTGACTTTCATTGTCAGATGAGAACATGGCTCTTCACGAATTTAAAGGGAAAAATTCGGGAGGGGTCTTGTCATCTAATTCTATTGATTTTCAATAGGTTTGCCTAACTTGCCCTTGGTCAGTATAGACGGTATTAGAAAGAAATCAGTTTTAAGCAAAAACAAAAAGTACCCAAATAAAATTAGGATATAAAAAAATGACGAAAAAGATTTTTATTCAAATAAAATTATAAAATTGAAAGAAAGAAAATAAAATTTGGCAAAAATAAAACGTTTTCTTTGAAGGCACGCTAACTATGCATTAATTGGAGCCAAGTTTCCTAGGTTGGCTTGATCTCTGCGTGTAGTATGTAAGTGGCTTGTGCTTATCAGGATTCTTGGATTTGTATCCTCACATACTCTGACGGCTGAATTTAAGCAGTTGAGAGATTTCAGGTACTTCAAAAACCCTAACCCCAACCCCCTAGTTATTCTTTTCTCCAACAATTCATGTAATTGCTCGCATTGTTTCGAATTATTGTGATTGAGAGTGATGTTTCACAATACTGAAATATTTGTTTGTAATTAGATTTAGTTGTATGAGCTTTTTTTTTTTTTTGATACAATTGTATGAGCTATTGAATAATTAATCATCCGTTTTTTTTTTATCAACTTAATTTGGATTATTAATATTGCAATAAACTGTTGTTTGATATCTAATTTGTGTCATGCTTTTGTCTCAGCTTCATAACCTTTCACTACAAGCCCTATAATATAACTGGAGATGTCTCCATCTCATCACAACCGTAAGAGTTCTTTTACATTATTGATTTTTTTCAATTTAATTTAATTCATATAATATGTGAATCAATATTTATGTGTTTGATATATATATATTTTTTTTTTTTCTTAACTTATTAATCCTTGTAATATTGTTTATCAACCGCTTCTCCTATGCAGTTCTCGAACCGCACTATTGCAGCACTTGTAACGCCACAAGTGCTGTATTGGTGCACCATTGCAGCAATTGCGACAATATAAAAGGTAGTCCAATTGTTGGAGGGAAATCCGAACCGCAGTGTTGTAGCACTTGTAGTCGCAAAGTGCACTATTGCAGCACTTGTGTCACTCTAAGTATTGCATTGGCCCACTATTGTAGCACTTGTAACACTACAACGCCTGTATTGGCTCACTCTTGTAACACTTGTTACACAATGGGATATGGCTTAGACCAATCTCAATCGTACTATTGTAGATCTTGCTACAATAAAATGGTATATCAGCAATGCCGATTTCATTCGCACTATTGTAGCCCGTGGTACAATACAATGGCATATCGCCCAGACCAATCCCAATCCCAACCGCCCTATTGTAGCCCGTGGTACAATACAATGGCATATGGCCCAAACCAATCCCAATCACAATCCCAATCCCAATCCCAACCGCACTATTGTAGCTCTTGTTACAACACAATGGCATATGGCCCAGACCAATCCCAATCCCAATCCCAACCGCACTATTCTAGCCCTTGTTACAATACAATGGCATATGGCCAATCCCAATCCCAATCCCAATCCCAATCCCAACCGCACCATTGCAACCCTACAACTGGTGCATTTCGCTCTTCACCAATGCCGCCGCCTCCTACTTTTGCAGCCGCAACTTATACTCCTCCACCTCATCATACTCCACCATTTTATACTCCACCACTTTATACCTCACCAATTTATACCGCTAGTAAGCTGGTCCATCATTATTTTCTATTTACTTTTTTAAATAGTATCTAAAATATCAACACTTACTTAATTTTGTCCATCTTTTACACGTGTAGTTGGCTGGCTTGTTCCCTTTCGTCCAGCATGCAACCCGGCCTTTGGTTCAAATGCTACAAGTCAACCATCACAGCAGCCAATTGGTTCCACAACAAGTCAACCATCAGAGCAGCCAACTGGTTCGGCAACAAGAAGTCAACCATCACAGCAACCAATTGGTTCCACAAACAGTCAACCATCACAGCAGCCAATTGGTTCTGCAACAAGAAGTCAACCATCACAGCACCCAGGTGTTTATCCTTATGGAACTAGAACAAGTATTCCAGCTTCTCGAGATTGTCAACCGCAGCCATTTCATGCTACAAGTAGTTCACCGTTTCCTAGGACACCAAGTCCTTTTGGAATCCCAAATCACCATTAAAAGCGTTTTAACTTCATCCAAACCTTACTGGTTATATTTCCAGACGAGATAACTGCATTTTCGGTCACCATGTTATGACATGCCATTTTCCTTCTTCGGTTTTATCAATCTATCTGGTTCTCTAAGCCATTTCAGTCCAAGCTTTAACTTCTGTTAATTGAATGGGTAATGCCATGGAGAATTCCCATCCTCGATTAAAAGTTTAACATATTTGATCTCACTTTCCTTCTTAAAATGAATGTTTTTTAGACTAAAGAGAACAAAATAATCAGGTATGCAAGTAACAGTAAGTTATGCAGATTTTCCGCCTGCAATGCTTTACTTTGAAAATTATAGGAAATTCATACTATACCCACAATTTTCCATATTTTAAGAACTCATATCAAAGTTATACATACTAAAATTCATCAGATTTTGAGTTAGGAAAGACTGGCAGAACAGATATGAAATCAGGCTATGCTGCAGATTTCCAATAGCATAGTCACCTTTTTGAAATTTCACCATAAATTCAATCTAAATCCAAATCATGCAAAATCAATTGTGAAACACCCATTAAGAAGTCCACTTTTAGATATCAAATTATCATATTGAGATTGAAACAAAAATTCATTGAAGTAACAAGGACAACATAGCAGCAAACTAGAAGAAAACTGTCTTTGAAGCATTTTCACAAACACTTGATCTACAAAAAAGAGAGTGATCTACAAAAAAGAGAGTTACTTGAATAATACGGCTCTAGTCAGTGAGGAGCTCAATAACTTCAAATAATCAAGTCTCTGGGATTATATTTCCTGCTGATAAAAGAATATGGCATGCTACAAACAATCAGAGATACTTAAGAAAATCAAAACATGAGTTAATGATAATGAACAGGTTGTGTTCTTACCAGGTTCCTGGGAGAATTACAAAGTGAATCGTGCTGATTTTTTTATCCGTTATAAAGAACACAAATCCAAGAAACGATTATGAAGGAATGATCACCAAAAGAGGTCTATAAATCAATGATTTCTAGCCTGGAACCAAGGGCACGAATCAGGAAAACAAACCGAACAAGTTCTGGTCTAAACGTTTTCTAGGTGGCTATCTATATCCGATGGAGCTGAAATTTGATATGCTGTATTAATTGAGCAGATGAACAACTTTCATGAAGAAAGTTATTCCATTAGAGCCACACAAAGTATGGTTTTTGAGCTCATAACAGAATTGACGAATTTAAAAGTTTGGGGATTTTGTTTTTGGGTAATGAGACTTACAAAGCTATTCACTGGTATATATGAAGCAGAGCTTGTACTTATATGAGGAAGAAGAAGCTTTCTTTATGAGGGAGATGCAATCTCATCCAATTGGAACGTATGGAATTATGGAAATTTAATGAACTCTTTACCCTTTCTTACCTTCAAAAAAAAAAAAAAAAAAAAGGCAAATTACATTTTATGTGGTTTATACCTTATAATAAATTCATACCTGAATTTTCAAATGTTACAATTATCCCTTGAATTCTTTAAACCGTGACAATATGGTCCCTCCGTTAACTATTCCGTGAAGATTTACGTTAAATGTTGATATGCACAAAATAAGACCCATTATTAAATTTAAATTGATGATAAGTAGGCGTCACGTGGAAAAAAAATTAAAATTATTAAAACTATTTTTTTTCCCTAAATTTTAAAATAAAAAAATAAAACAACAAACTAAAAATCAAAACAAAAAATGGTTGTTGAATGAAAGAAGTAGGAGTGAGAGAGAGAAGAATGTAAAAATGTGGAGATATTAAAGAAAAAGACTTTAGATTGTAGTCACAATAATCTTGTATGCCTCTCACCTATCTCAAACCACTCCGATTAAATTCCAAGAATTTTGTGAATTTTCTTAAAAAATTCTGGAAAGAGTATGAGTTTCTTTGAACATTTCGTTACTAAAGGTAAAAATACCTTAAGCAACGAAAAATTCAGATCAACAGCGTCGATATTGTATATCTGAATTTATCGCTGTTAAATGTATTCTTAACTTTAGCGACAAAATATTCAAACAAACTCATACTTTTTCTCGAAAAGTTCCAGACAATTTCCTAAACACTTAAGAACAATTTCAGATATTTCAACACATCAAAAAACATCCAATAAATTTCCCATAACACTAAAATTCTTATTAATGGTTTATTGTTCCCATTTTAGTCTTCTTTCTTTTTGTTCTCTCTCCAATTTTCTTCTTCTTCTCTCTCTTCTATGCTTCTTCATTAACACTTTCAATTCTTTTGTTTTAACATCAAATTCAATCAATAAAGGCCGGGGGGAAATAATGCAGACAAGGGGTCAAATTCAATCAATGAAGGTGGGGGTGGGGAGTGGGTATGTGGAGGAATAATGCAGAGAAGGGGAAATGGCAGAGAAGGCGCCCCAAAGCCCGGGTGGGGTGGTGGGAGGAGGGATATATATATGAATATATTATAAAGTGTAAATTATAGAATAATAAAGTGTAATAGAAAAAGAAACTTTTTTGAAAATCTACAGTTATGGGACGTACCTTATATGCAGAGAGTGCAATATGTACAGCTAGTGCAATATATATGCAGTATTGCGGCAAAGGCTCTGCTCGTTTATATCACTTCCGCTCCTCTCACTCGAACCCATCCTGGCGCTCTCCGATTCTGCGACTTCGAAACCTTCGTCCAACCTCTGTCCACATTCTCTCTTCCGATCGATCTCAAATTTCGTACAATTTCATTCAAATTTCGTACAATTTCACTCAAATTTCGTACAATTTCACTCAAATTTCGTATAATTTCAGGTACTTGGAAAACCCTAACCTTACAATTTCAGGTATTTGAAATATCTAACCTTTGGATTAATTCCTCTTTTTCTAATTCCTGCAATTGCTTGTATGAATTCGACTTGTATTAGAGATTTTGAGCAATTTTGTGTATTTTCGATCGCGAATGCATGCAATATTGAATTATTAATAATTTCACCGTTAATTATGACTTTTTTCAATAAATTTTAATTTGTATCATAATTATTATTGTAATTGTTGTTGAATTTGTGTTTTATTTTTCAAGCTATCACTCAGAGATGTTTGGTTCAACTAGCAGTAACCTTTCTTATCTCCATCTTTTACCTGATTCTGTTGCCTTATCTTAATTGCATTCAGTAATTTTCAGTTCCTTCCATATGTAAATTTTTTATCAAATGTCCTAGGCCGATGATTTCCAGATTTTCTTTTTAATATGTATTTTCTTTGTAGTTTCTGCCTATGTGCACTTGTGCTTGTGGCGTTGGCAACTGCAATGTTTTTACCTTTTCCGCCAAAAGAAATTTAATTTCTCACACCTTTTCACTAGGATTGTTATGTATGTCTTCCGGGTTCCTAGTAAATTGTTGTTGAAAATTATTTAGGATCTTTACATTTTGTTTCGAAATGATTATGTTTTTAGTTCTGTTAACTTGGTGGTGATTTAGAATCATAAGGATTGATCAATTTTAAAGATGCATCCATGATTTGTAACTGATCGTACACATTTTGTTTCTCTTATTGTAAGATGAACACAGATGAACACGACCTGCATTTGCTAGCAGTGGTTTCTGTTTGTTTTCGTTTGGAACTTTAATGCCCTGGGAATATTTGTGCTGGGTCATGTGAAAAATAATTTAATCCATGGAATATTGTTTATCAGCTTCTGTGCAGTCCTCTAGAAGCGCACATGGGTTCCAACCTTATTTTTGGCGGACCCAGAACACAAGTAAGCATCCTTCCACTCCCCAACCCTTTGGTAGCCCATTTGGTACACAAACAGGGAGCATGAACACTTCAAGTGGTGTGTTTGGCACACACCATTGTTCTTCACGTACCATTCCTTCCTCCACATCATTTGGTCCTTCATCTTCACCAGCTTTTGGAGCATCTTCTCCTGCTTCATCAGTTGTTGGTAAGTTGGTGAATTATTTTGAATGTCTCCTCTTTTTCTCCTTCATCATTGTTCAACTATTCCATTGTCGTATCATTATGGTGAAAGCTGGTTATTACTTGTTAGAAATCATTTAACATGCCACTTTCTTTGTATGAAGATTAAGGACTGTTGCTTGCATGGTTAGTTTTGTCTGCTGTTTTAAACATAAATTTGAGGTTGTTGAGTTTCTCTTTCGAAGAGTAGGCCTATGTATAAGTGGATTATGGCTTCTGTTTGAGATTAAATGTTGTTGAAAACATTCTATTCATCAGCTGACTTTTGAATGAATTTCATATTATGTGGGAACTTCATTTGTGTCTTTGAATGGCTCATGTCCTACACTTCTTTTCTTGCAAAGTGAATTTTGATCATGATTAATGAATTGATCAAACTATTGTGTAGGTTTCTGGCGGTTTATTCCCGTTGGTCCAACATGCATCCCGGCCTTTGGTGGTACGGGTCCTTTTGGAAGCACAACTCAACCATTGCAGCCAGCAGTTGCGAGCAGTTTATTTGGTTCCTCCATGCCATTTGGTGGATCAAGTCATCCAGCCTTTGGTGCTACCACCGCCCCAACCTTTGGTGCCACCACCGCTCCAACCTTTGGTGCCACCACCACCCCATTCTTTGGTGCTACCACCGCTCCATCCTTTGGTGCTACCACCGCCCCATCCTTTGGTGCTACTAGTCCTTTTGGGAGCATAACTCAACCATCACGTCTATTTGGTTTGTCTGTGCCATTTAATGCCTCCACCCCAGCTTTCAGTGCTACATGCATCCTAGCCTTCGGTGCTACAGGCACCCTAGCCTTCGGTGCTACAGGCGCCCTAGCCTTCGGTGCTACAAGCACCCCAGCCTTTGGCTCAACAGTGGGTCCTACATTTGGAAGCACAAGTGCTTCATATGGAGTGTCAAGTTCCCCTTTGTTTGGATCAAGTTCCCCTTTGTTTGGATCTGGAGGAGCATTTGGAACTTCAAACAACCCTGCTTTTGGATCATCTAGCTCCACCTTTCCTACTTCAAGCAATCCAGCTTTTCGTCCTTCAAGTGCTCCTGGTTTCGGTCCATCTAATATTCCATCATTTAGCTTTTCTTCACAACCTACATTTGGCCAATCAAGTTGTACATCTCATTTTGGACAGAGTTCTCCATTTGGTGAGTTTTTTAGATGTATTGGTTCTACCTTTTGAAAGAAAAAAGGCACCATTTTTGTTACAGTCAAGGAATCCCTCATTTATTACTATGTAGCTTATTAACTTTTTATAATTTGTGATGTAGGAGCTCAGTCAACATCATTTCCGAACACTGCCTTTCAGCAGTCAGATTATTGGGACCAGCAACGTGGGGGTACTAGAGTGACTTCTTATGCTGCAACTCCCGAACCTGATGGTGTTAATGCTACTGGGAAATTAGAGTCAATATCAGCCATGCCAGCATATAAAGAAAAAGGTTATGAAGAACTACGCTGGGAGGATTATCAAATGGGGGATAAAGGTAAGCTTTCTAGTTAATTTTTTTCAGCAACTTATCCAACTTTGACCTTGTTTCTCAGCAGTGATGACATATACTTAACTTCCAGGTGGTCCAGCTCTTGGTGGGAGTGGATTTGGCTTGTCTGCTTCAGAACCAAACCCTTTAAATCATGCACCGTCATTTCCTCAATCATCTACAAGTCCTTTTAATAGCACAAGTCAATCTCACGTGTTTCCTCCGAAAACTGTGTCTTTCACTTCATCAGGATTTGGAGTATCGTCTACACCATTGAGGTCATCAACTATTGGGCTTTCTACTTCAACCAATCTGTTTGCAATATCCTCATCTTCATCTGTCATTACTTCATCAGCCCCCTCTGCAATTTCATTTTCTGCTACAACCCAAACAGAAAATGCCACATTTAATAATGGCCTATTCAATTCCTCAGCTCCAGTGGCACAGACATGTGCTTTTGGACAAAGGACCACTTCATTTCCACAAAATACAACTCCATTTGATCAATCAAGTTTATTCCATGCTCCTTCTACTGACTTTGGTTTGGGGAGCTCCTCCACAGTTAGTTCTACAAGCAACCCAATAAGTTTTAGTCAAACACCTGTAAGTTTATATTATTTCCTGTCAATTATTATAGATCTTAATTGCTTATTTTGGGGTTTATTTTGTTCCCTATCTCATTTTCTGTGCAACATTTTGCCACACCTTTCTTGTCATCTCAGCCTCTTCTGAATGGTGGCCTTGGCTTCAAAAATCTTACTCAAATTCAGCCAGGTGAGATTCTGAAAAGAAAAAAAAAATCTTCATCTCGACCATGTTTGTTATTCTCAAGGAATGCTTCATTCTGTTTTGTTTCATTGCGGCTGAATTTTTCATATAATATGTTGATGCAGGAACTCAGTCAGCGACATTTGGTAGCAGGCTGGTTTCTTGTGTAGCAACACCTGAACCTGATGGTGTTAATACTACTGAAAAATTGGAGTCAATATCAGCAATGCCAGCATATAAAGAAAAAAGTCACGAAGAACTCCACTGGGAGGATTATTATCAAGTGAGGGATAAAGGTATACTTTCTAAACATCTCAGCAACTTAGAAGTTTTTCCGTGTTTCTCAACAGTGATGACATATACTTATTTCTAAACATCATAATCTTAACTTCCAGCTGGTCCACCTCCTGCTGGTGGGAGTGGCTCTACCTTACAACAATCAAATCCTTTGAATCCTGCACTGTCTTTTCCTTTGACATCTACCTTTTCCTTTGGTGGGCTGCCTACAACTCCCTTTGGTCATGCAAACATATCCCATCGCAAGAGGTTTCCACTAGAGGTTAATGATACATGCAGATATATCTCTATCTTTTCTTTAATTGTTGAAGGCTAATTGTACTCCCTTAAGATTTTTGCCCGTTATTTGTCACGAAAACTAGACATAATAGGCCATTGTCGCTGATGGCTTCCCCCTAGGCTTGCTTTGATATGGTTGATAGGGTTCCGTTCTGGCCCTTTTTAGGGATTTGAGACAGTTCATTATTTTGGAACCGAACTTAGTTTAGTGTGTTAGTTTCTATTGAATGATAGTTTAGTGCATTCATTTCTATTTATGTGATTGCACTTTCAATTTGGTGGCCATCATCTTTAAACCTCCCAATAATGAAAATATTTATAATGTTTCTGAATGTCGAATTCTCTTTGTTTATCTGCTAGGAAAAGAGGAGGTTGAGGGTCAGGATTGCAAGAATGCATAATCGTGAGAAAAATGGTCGAAATGTGAGAATGATTCTTCTAGTGAACGGCTAATCTGCCTTGTTTTCGTGTACGAGCTAATGTGAATGTTTCACTCACATCTTATTGTGTTCTTTATCTTTTGCAGGGCCGATCTGCTTTCTCTTTCTAGCCAAAACAGGTAGATGTCGCTGTCCTACAAGAACCATTCCTTAGGTGTTTGTTCTATTAAATGCAATATGTAACTAGTTTGGAAATGTGACCAAATGGAAAATTTTGCATTTTCTGGACAAGTTTATTTCATAATGGGTCATTGAGTTGACAAATTTGTAATTAGCCAGGCATGTCTATTTATTTATTTTTCATTTCTTTATAATTGATATTGTTTTTTATTTAGTTTAAATTGAGGATAGAGATATTCAAATTTGGATGCATAAGAGAAATAGTATCACGCTAATAAGAATAGAAATTATAAGAATTAAATTAAATTTTTGCGATTCATTGTGAAAGGTCTAAGCAATTTAAATCCAGTACTAGGTCTTTTTGTTTTGTTTGAATATAGATAAAACATACATAAGAGTTATACAAGTTGACAATGAATTAACTAGAACATATATTAATAAACAAGAGAGTACATAATTTTATTTGGGTACACACACTTTAAAGAATGATGATTAGCCTGCTTCAAAGAAGACTATATCTTTTGTAAGGTTAAAAAGGTAAAAACACAAACAAAAGAAAAATGAATTTGCATTTTGTATAGATTGGTTATGGTCTCATCACCCCAGCACAGAGGATGCATAGAACAGAGGATCCCAAGAGGCATTGCTAGCACCTCCTGCCCAGTTGTTGTCACAATGCAAAAATTGTGGCTGATCTGAAGACCAACCATTTGCTGACACCTCAATCTGTGACAGATGCTGCCTGCTCGCTGCTGTCACTTTACCAATTCCAATATTTGCAATTGGCAATGGCAGCTCCATTGAGCACTGATCTTGCCACGTCGGTATAGAGATTGTGCTGGTTGACCAATTAGCTACCTGCTCATACGCTGCTGGCGTCTCATTGGTCCACATCATGTTTCCCGCTGGTTGCTGCCACAGCGGATCATATACATTATTAACATTATTAACGTTATTATCTAAGACAATCGGGTCCTGCTTTGCTGACCCGGATGAAGCAGAAGGTGGCGGGTGCACGAACCCCGCCGCGCCGCGTGGACCAGTAGGAGACGGCTGCGTATTGGTGCTATTGTTTTCCTGTGGTTGCGGAAGCAGAGGATTAGCTCCCTTACCGTCGAGCAGTTTAGCTCTAAGCGCACCCAGCAACCCGTCGGCTTCCGCCCCATTTCCACAAACAGCCTCAAACGAAAACGGCTCGACGTTATCGGCAAGACCCCCACCGCCAATGCCACCCCCATTATTCGATTGGGGCAATTCGAAGTTGGTTCGGGCATTCGCTCCACGGAGCGCCCGAGCGGCGTCGTCGTAGGCTCGGGCGGCGTCCTCCGCTGTGTCGAAAGTCCCGAGCCAGAGCCTCACTTTTTGCAGAGAGTCCTTGATCTCAGCCACCCATCTTCCAGAGGGTCTCTGCCGGACACCTACGTACCTGTGGTGGCCTCTTGTTGATGATTTCCTTCTGCCGCGAACGCCGTCGTTTTGCGCGCGTAAACCCATTGATTGGATTTTGCTTCGGTCTCTGATTGAAACCGTCTGAGGTCGAAGCGGGGTGGCTTTATAATGATGGGAAAGCTGAAGAATCTGGGGGTTTAATTAGTGGGCAGATACAAAATGACGAAACGTCGCCATTCGAGCCTTGCAGGCTAGATTGTTTTTAACGACGCGATTAAAATACTTTGGGAAATTGATCAGCAAATTTTTTCCTTCAGCTTCTTATTATTGTAAATTTCATTACATCATTGCATACGATATGTCGCTTCCTTGTCTAATCAAAGATAGGAGAAACAAATGAAATACCAAAAATGCCACACAGTAACACATCGGTATTTTAACCGGGCGCTGTAATTTTTCGATAATGACTCAGTATAACCGCTGTGGAATATTGGAATCTTGGGTTTTACCTCTGTATAAAATTGAAATCTTTGGATTTACCGTCATGAAGATAAAGTGGAATACTAGGATTTACCGATATGGGAAGTGGGAACGGTGAGGACGGAATTGGTAAATTGTATGTTGAAAAGTTACCGAATCTAATAGGAAAGGACTCCTAGTAGGGGTAATTAAGGTATTTTGACATATTTAATTTATTATTGAAGACGACGTTAATATACGTGGTCTCATGAATGAACCAATGAGTGATTGGCAATAATACTGTACTAAAATTTGTTTACCTGAATGAATGATGTGTTAGTAACTTAGTGTGCATGTCAACATCTTACTAGAAGTTTTCATTTGTTGGGCTTTTGTATTTTTAAAAGGATGATCATATTAAAGCTTGGAGCATTCTAATCTAATTGAATTGAATTCACTTAGCATTTACGAGAGAGTCCATAAAATATATTTTTTTACCCATTTTGAAGATTTTCAAAGAAATTAGAGCTCCAGTAGAGTCTATATCCCTAAATTTATCAGATAATATTAGGTATCCCAAAAAAATACACCAAAACGAGTATCAAATGATGTGGCTTCTGCCCCATCATAACCTTTTAATTTTCAAATTATAACTTGGAATTTTAGTTTCTTAATTTCTTTTATAAAGAAAATTAAAATTAAAATAAACTACTCCTAATTAATCAATAAACCCTAAACGAATTGACTTTATTGGCACCATTAGTCTCAACCACACCGAGGCATGCCCGCTGCTGCTCCATCGCGTGTGTACAGTAAACTGACTGTTCTTTTTCAATTTCTTGAGATTTGTTTTACTATTGCCTTTTACTGTTGCCCTTCTTCAAATTCTTAGCGCCTTTCATTTTCTTGTCCAAAATTTTCGATCAATATCTATTTGCTGTGTCCTTTACTCATGAGCAATTAGGTTCTTAATTTGTCCTTGCAAATCAATCATTGTGTAAAAAATATATTTAAAAATCAATATCATGTTCTTGAGAGATCGATCATTACTCAGCAACAAGCAGTAGCAATATAGTAAACAAGTTAAAATAGATTAACCTCATTTAAGGAGGAAACGAATAAATTAAAGAAAAAATAATATAATATGCTTAATCTACTTGTTTAGTAGGTGAAATGAACTTTGTACTTGCCTAGTTGCCTACTTCAAACCCGAAATTATCCTATGCATTCTCAACAAAATCTTGACGCTCGAGGTCAAATTTGACGCTGAATATCGAAGGGAAAAATTGAAGAAAAGGCAGCAGCAGAAAAAATCTCAAGAAATTGAAGAAGGGCAATCAATTTACTGTACACACGCGGTGGAGCTGCAGCCGGCATGCCTCGGCGTCAATGAGACTAATGGTGACAATAAAGTCAATTAGTTTAGGGTTTATTGATTAATTAGGAGTAGTTTATTTTAATTTTAATTTCCTTAATAAAAGAAATTAAGAAACTAAAATTCCAAGTTGGAATTTGTGAATTAAAAGGTTATGATGTGGCTTCTGCCACATCATTTGGGTCATTTGGGACTCGTTTTGGTGTATTTTTTTGGGATACCTAGCATTACCCAAATTTTTCAAAGAGGACAGAGAAAGTAAGGATTGCTATTTTCCCAAATTTGTGTTAGGTTCATTGATTAAAATTTGAGATTTATTACAGGGGAGAGAGAAAGTAGGAATTTCTATCTCCCTAAATTTGTATTGGATTCATTATTGAAATTTGAGATTGTGGTTTCTTTTCCCAATTGTCATTTATCAACACAAACGTATATGTTTTCTCTTCTTCTTCATTGTTTCTTGCTATTTGATTTGAAATTTAAAATTGATTTGGCAAATTGTGTTCATTGTTTCTTCTAGGGATATTAAAGTTATATTATGAATATTGCTATTGTAAATTGAGGATATTTAAATGTTTAATTTGGATAAAATATTTGAGATTTTCCAAAATAGAGAACACAACTGAAGCAAACTTTTTGAAAGCAGTTTACTAAAATAACTTTCCAACTATTTTAACTTGAATTTGGCAAAATTGCTAGATATGCTCTTATAGTGTGTTTGGATGAAAATTTTTAAAATTACCAGGAATTCATAAAATGATAGAATTGAAATTAATGAGAATTAATTTTCTAAAATTTGTGAAGTTTTTTATTTGGTTAACATAAAAGTAAAATGAATTTAAACATGTAATTTGATATTTATATATAAATAGGTAATTATAAAGATGAAATTTTGAAAATGACACATTTTTACATGGAATTCAAACTTTGGATTTGTGGCATCCAAATTCTGTTTTTTTTTTTCTTCTTAAAATTTTAAATTCCTATTTTATGCATACAAACAAGAGAATTGATGCATATCCACTTAAATAAGATCAATTCGATACTTCATATTCACTTGAATTTAATTGTCCATATTCTTTCTCCATCGAATTGAGTTATTCTTACTTCGTGATCAGGATGGAGGGAAAGATCTATTGTATTCACTAGACACACATTTGGCTTTGATCGAGGGAAAGAGATGGCTAAGAGTGTGGGGGTTAAGGGCAGTGCGGTGAGTAGGGTTGTGTGTTACGAGTGATTGGGTTCAAAGGGCGATGGACGGAGGGTGAGGTTCGCTGAGTTTTTTTTCTTTTTTTATATACGAAATAAAGAAAAATCAGGAGAGAAAAACACTAAGGGGAAAAGCCCATCGGGCAACCCCAAGAAATAAGATCAAATTCCAAGCCTGAATGGCAGAACTAGGAAGAGACCTTGACCACAAGAAGTTGGGTGAGTTGTTGTGGCTGCTTGTTTGTTTATTTTATTTTATTAGTTTATTAGAACTTAACAATGTTAGGGTTAGAGTTCAATATGTAGTCAAAATATTAAACATGAGACGAGGAAGGGGACACCAATTTGAAAACAGCAGATCCGCTCCCAAACTATATATACTATTATGAATTTACATTTAGAACTTGTTGATACCCTACCGATTGACCGACCACCGAGGAGCGGAACAATTGATCCAACATGCCCCAGCGGCCTACCAACGATGGAACCTTCCGACCGACCAGGCACCACCTGGTTGGCACACTCCAATTGTAGCAACCCCCTGAAACATGTTATCAACTGACCGACTAAGATAACCTTGGTCGATACTCTCTGACAAGATAATCCGGTTGACACCCTGACACACCAAGGGGCCACTGTCACTCTCTTACCATCCCGAATTCCTGGGACATGTGTCAACATCTCGGAAGGTAGCTTGAAACCCACACTATTAGGGTTTCAACCACCACATTCATTGCCACTATAAATACAAGAGGGATCTTCTCACAAGGTAACTATTCATCTTGCCTATGTGCTACTAAACTACCGACAGACCACCATACTCACTTATTAACTTAAACATCAGAGTCTGCTCAACCAGCACCCCATTGGTGTCAAGCGCTTTTCTTGTTGTCTCGCATGCCTCCCTAGCTGACGAAAAGAAGGCATACTAACACCAAGCAAATTTATACCCCGTTGGTCCGTTTTAGGATCAAACATAACTTTTTTCCCAACCAAATTCCATCTTAAGCAATATAAAAAATTTCGATCTACCACCGCATTAGATTCCTACCAATTTAATCAAATATACAATCAGTTGAGTGCTTAATTAACACTAACCATGGGGTTGCACCTAGTGGTTCTTGATATACCTAGTGCCCAACTGGCATGTATAAGGTTCGAGACTTGCTGAGCGTTACTCATAACTGGAAGTGGGTATGAAAACACTTTTAACCTTTTCGAACTCCGCTAGGGAATAACCTCATCCTTCTGGATGGGAACTACCTTAGTTTTTTTGGTAAAAAAAACATATAATTACACACTTAAATGTTTGTTACACATTTCAGGCCATATTCTTTAAAAAAAAGGGGAAAACATTATATTTAAGAGTGACATGCTTATTACTTAACTCATTTTTATAGACATTTATGGGGTTTTTTTTCCATAAATAATATGTAATTTAGTGACTAAGAGACTCACTTTTGAGAGTCTCGTGCAAAGAAATGGCTTTAATTTACGAAATTGCTAAGAATTGTGAGAATAACTTCACCAATTTTATATATTTCAAGGGGAAAGTTGGTTGAAATAAAATTATGGGAAGTATATTGACAATATACATATGTGAAACGACATATCATCCATATTAAAAAATATAATGTTTTAAATTGTGTCGATTTTAATGAAAGAGCTTGCATCATTTTTCACAAGTTCTTCAAAATTATCGGTAACTTGGACATGAAATTCTTTTCCTGATTCGTATACATTTGTTTTGTTCGATGAGAATACAAAGCTTCATTGTTCTTCTAAATAGTTGAAGTAAGTTCGAGCCATTTTAGCCTCATGCCAAAAGAAGAAGCCTAAGTATTTATTTTATGGCTTATTCATTTAAATGCCCCCCAAAACTGGCATGAACTCTCACTTTATCCCCTGAAACACGTTTTGACTCACTCAACCCCTTAAAACTCATTTTTTTTTCTTCTCAATTTGCTCTATGCCATTAACTCCATTATAAAACTCAATTCTTTTCTCACTTGATCCGCCCAAAATTTCACATCAACCCATCTCCCTCACTCTTCATCTTCCCAAGGGTCGTGAGAGTTGATGGTTTGGGCTTCATGGACTCATTTAATGTGTCAATTATTTTAGCCTTTTAGTTGGGCTAATTTTAGGGAGGGTGATATTACTTACCCAACATGAGCAGTAATAGACATTCATTATATCCATTCATACTCATATTTAATTTTAAAGCGTAGACTCATATCCTACTGACAGGATAATAGATACCCATGACAAATTTATCATTTTTTTTTTGTTTTTTCAATTTTTTTTGCTTTTCATTTTTTTTTTCTTTTCAAAATCTCTTCTAAGACGTTTATGTAAAATTTCTTCTAAAATTTAATCCATACGGTATAAAATCTCCTCCAGTAAATATCGTTGCATGAAAAAAAAATATGAATTCTTACTTTCTCTATATGGTTACGGAAAAAAAAAATCCCCACATACACCACAACAATAAAGTTTTAAATTTATTAGCAAATATCATCATATGTGGAATGGCTAGTATTTATTTATTCCTCACTTTCTATTACAGAATAATTCTTATTTCATCTTATTGATCGTTTTACAATAAATACTCAAGGTTGTGAGACATCTAAATGGTTAAACAAACAAGTTTTATGTGTTTCTACTTTCCACTAAGAAGTTTATGTCCGACTTTTAAGATTAAAAATGTCATCACAAAAGCGTCAAACTATGACATTACCAATGTTGCTTAATCAAATGTTACAATATTGATACTTTATAGTCGACATAGGGTTTTTTTTTTTCTCTATTGCGGTGGACCTAGGTTATGGTCTTAATATTTTTTCTACCATTACATAATGGTGTGATGAACACACAGTTTAGTTAGCAAATTCGTTCATATGTAATATGCTTATTATATTTGTATGCCTGTATTGTTTTAAAATATATATATTTTTAAATTAAAAGTGATATACACTTTCGTATTATTTACATAATTTACACAGTTTGTGATAATACACATAAAATCCTGCATGATATATGTGGAACCATAAAATATCCCAAAATTGTGGAGCATCCACATGGCCCAAAATTCGTACAATGTCTATATTACCTCTGGTAAGGATATTGGCAACAAGAAACCATCTATGCATTTATTAATATATTTATCAACTAAATATATAAATTAGTAGATTTAATGCCCAACAATAAATAATAATATCTTATACGACCCGTTTCGGATTATGAAATAGAAATTAAATGATTAACCTGAGAATCCGGTAAGTTGGGTTGAACTAAAAGAGTTCTGGATCATTCGTGAAAGCCCAGTGTTTTGATGGGTCGAAGTTTAAAAGTATGGGTCGCGAAATGACCATTCTACCCCTAATTTATCGATGGAGCCGACAGTCACTTTTCGATCAGGAATGCTTTTGACCACTTTTCTCGTGCCATTACGTATATCTCGAACTCTTGAGTGTGTAGACAGGCGACACTCGAGAATCGGAGTTCGTACGAGAAAGTATGAATTGGAATTTTCTCTCTCTTCCCTTATTCTAGTTCAATCTCTCTCTCTCTATCCCTCGACCTCTCTCTCTCTTCCCCGTGCGAACACCGAATACCACCACCACATCCGACCCATTTCTGGGTCGTTTCGATCTAAATCGAGGCCAAGGATGGAATCCCCTCGACCTCACGAATCGTTTGGTGTTAGTTTCGAGGCACGACCACTACCGCAGACGGCGGATCGAAGAGAGGAAGTTGGTCGAAACTTCTTGATCGTTTTCCGACCAAACCAGGTACGATTTTGAACTTTGGACTCTAGATTTGAAATCCTTGGGAAGAGTAGAAGAATCTATATGTGTAGAACGTGAAAAATGGTTGATGAATGGAGAAGTTGTAAGCTCGTCGGAGATGGCAGATTCTGGTGAGAATTCCCAGAATCCGGCAGCCGCCGACTGCGGCGACAGTGACAGTCTGGTCATCTTCTCCGGAGAGTTCCGATGACTGGTTCGACTGGGGCGTGCTGACGTGGCATGCCACCTAGCATCCACATGGTGGACGTGGTAGCCACGTGGCAGCACAATCAGCCGTCAGTCAACCGTCAAGTCAATTGACGCCATCAACAGTTGACAGAATATGCTAACGGCGTTAGTATATTTCGTTAAAAGCTAACGACGTCATAACAAATCCAGACGCCGTTAATACCGACGGAATATTCTGATTTCGTCGGAATATTCTGTCAAGTCTGACAGAATATTACGTTAGAGCGATGGAATATTCCGTCGTGACTGTTCAGGCGGGTGAGACACGGGTGGGGTGGCCTTCGACCTTCTGTTGGTGCGTGGAAGAGCGTGGAGCCGTTCCCCTACCCCCGACGACACGTGTCTAGGGTTTTTGAGGCGTCCCATATCAGTTTTTGGCATTTTTAGGCCATTTGAATTTGTTTAAAGCCCCGTTTGAGTAAATTCAGTTTGTATGAAATTTTTACGGGGTGGGTTTAAAGTCCATGGGTCAAGGGACCCCGTCTGATGATGTAATAAAGGGGTTTATTAATACTAATGTCTCATTTTGATTGGTATTGTGTGCGAGGTGATGACGGATAACTCCACCACTTTACAACAAAAGTGTGGAAATGAGCGGAAGCATACGAGCTGACGAAGGAGGACCGTGGGATCGTATTAGGTGACTTCTCACCGATTAACTGTGAGTGGACCCTTTCCCTAAACCTTCCATTATGCATTATTTTATTGAATGCTTGTTCAATGTAAGGTTTAGGAATGTTAGGAAGCAAACAAGAATGAAATGATCACGTGAGTGATCTCAGACTATGCCATGGATTACCTTCAGGACCCAGCATTGTGAAACATAACCTTTAAGATTAGAAACCCTAGGAATAGTAAATACTCCGCAACGAGTATAAACTAGTATAATATAATGGTAAATATCGAGAATAGATTCCGAGATATATCAATTAAAGGTAAATACTCCGAAATGAGTATAAACTACCACTATTAGGATATCTCGAGGGTAGATTTTGGGATACGGAAGACGACGTTAATCATGAGTTACGTAGAGATCGATACGAGTACAACCATTACGATGAGTGCGATATGCGAGAGAGAGAGAGAGAGAGAGAGAGAGAGAGAGAGAGAGAGGTTTGTTTTCAATAAGGGGTGCGTTAGCACTCCTTATTTAAAACGACCTAGGTAACGCGCGCCCTTACGTTTTCTTCGCTTGCTCTGCCTACAGTATGAGCCTCATACAGAGGTCAAATTCATCTAGAAAGCGGCACGACCCTTAGCGAACCAAGGAAAATATAATATCTTATGAGAACAAAACCTCTTAAAATATTTACACCCTGAAGACGAAGGTCATTGTAGCAGCGCATAGGCTAATTCGTCATCTGAGTCGTCACGTCGGTCGTTTGCGATTACCCGCGAAAGGAATTTTAGGTTACCTCATGACTCAACACAAAATCGAAACCAGCCCGAAGCAAATCAAGGCCATCATCAACATGAAGCTTTCGTCTACGATGAAGGAAATTCAGAGCCTTACTAGACACGTAATGGCATTATATCAATTCTTGTCCAAGGCAACGGATCAATGTTGACCTTTCTTCCTAGCATTGAAGAAATTATCTAAGGACAAGTGGGATAAAGAATGTGACAAAGCATTTCAAGACCTAAAGACCTACTTGGCGTCACCATTATTGCTATTGAAACCCAAGGACCATGAGGACCATTATCTCACCCTATGAGTTTCTGACGTCGCAATAAGCTCTGCACCTATTTGAGATAAAAACGGAGTTCAACTCTTGGTGTTATACACAATGAAAGCACTCCTCGATGTCGAGACATGATATCTTAAGATCGTGAAGTTAATCTTGGCACTTTTTGTGACAACCAAAAAACTAAGGCCTTACTTCTAAGCTCATTGGGTAATTGTCATGACAAAATATCCCATGCGATCTCTCCTCCATGCTCCTGACAAGTCAACATGAGTAATGAAGTGGGTAATGGAGTTAAGATAGCATGATCTACTCTCTTGCCCGAAGTACACAATCAAAGGCCGTGTATTAGCGGATTTCATCGTCGAATTTACCCGGGCGTCACCCAAATGAAGCCATGACAAGGAGCAACCGAAACCCCTCATGGCCAGCCCTTCTTTGCTGTATGCTCAGGGTTCTCACCCCCTTTGGAAGCTCTTCTTCAACGGATCCTCAAATCAACACGAAGTAGTAGCTAGAATCGCCCTCATCACCTCTAACGGCTCGATGATCGGGCAAGTAAATCAATTCGGACTCAAGGCCTCCAACAACGAAGCCAAATATGAAACATTGGTCTGCGGACTCACACTTATTGAGGAAGTGGGTATACAAAGCTAGATGTTTGAGCCAGGTTGTAATTCGACCGGATCGAAAGCTAAAACCCGAAAATGGGCTAGCTTTTGGGCCCCAAATAGGTTGAAGGCCAAAATACGGCTAGAACCCTAAAATGACAAATTCAGTCGAGTGTTGGAAAATATTAAGTACTGCCATATGTCAACTAGTGATCAAATTAAGGAAGATGAGTATGTGGAGACTTTTTACTTAAGGCAATAAATCATGATCAAATTCAAATGTTCATATGTTTGGATCCAGAGATGAAAGATATTCTTGTCAAATATCATGTCAGATCTGGTAAAGTTCAACAAGGAAAGAAGATCAAATCATGTCTCATCCATCACATCCGAGATTTATGGGATTGAAACTAATTTGGACCGAAATCGTGTTGATTGACGCAATCGGGGAAAGTCAACAATCAACTCTAAACAAGGAAATAATCTTACTAACTGAATGACTTGCTGAGTTAGGACGGCACCCGAGCCCTATAAATATCAAACTTTGAAGATGAGAAGAGGCATCTCCAACACACCAAACAACTTGTCATATTACATTTTCCTCAATTCCTATCCTAGGAGTAGTATAATGTTATCTCTATATTAGTTTTTACTTTTTGCAGTTCTAGTTTCCATGTTTTTCAATTCTTACATTTATGCACTTTAAATTCAGTACTTTTCTGTTCAATTATTTATTTTATATGCAATTTACTTTGCGCATTCGCATGTAAATTATTTAATTTCATGCAATTTAATTTCTTGTCATAGTCATTTTAAATTAATTTACATTTAAACACTTTATCTTGCACTCCCTTTCTAATTTTCATTGCATTTACTTTTATTTCTCATTTAATTTACATTTCTCGCAATTAATTTAGTTTTTATTGCATTTACTTTCAATTCTGTTTACTTTCTCATTTAATCTTCATTTTCATAAACTTCATCTTACTTGGTTGTTCATTTAAAGCCTTGACCCCGATGTAGTGAAAGAACCTAAGCTAAGAGGAGGTTCCTTGCTTGGCTGAACAATCACTTGATTAGAAGTCAAACTCATAGACGCACCCCACACTTCATCACAATCATATTCCAATCAAGCCAATTTGTGGCTTGGTGGTGGCATGCTTGCTCATTTAACGGAAGAAGGACCAAAATCCCTTCACCAACGACCATCCAGCCGAAAATAGGGAAGCACTAGCCATCCATCTGGATTCGCAATTGATCACTAACCAACCCATTGACAAACACACGCCACGTGACACAAGAATGCTTCAACACAACAACAAAGTTAAGGAGCTACTTGCAACCTTCAAGGTTTTCACCTTCCATCAGCTCTCGCGAGTAGAGAATGCATAAGCCGACACACTCACAAACTTGGTGTCAACACTTTACTGCTGGTCCAAGTGCCCAATTTTGATTGAGTACCTAGAACAACATAGCATAGACGCAGAGAGGTCGAAGTGCAAGAAATTGACTCTTCACTAAGTCAGCAAGACTTTCTTATAAACTACCTGGAAGACAACACCTTGCCTCGCCACGCGAGTATGCGCCACGACCTCGCCAAAGCCTTCACCTCTCGAAACATTCAAGCAATTCCTCGACAGAAGCATAAAATCCTTCACCATGGGAAGCATTGAAGCCTTCCTTTGTGGAAGCGTCTAAGCCTTAGCCATGCGAAGCATTCAAGTCTCATCAAAGTCTTAGCCTTACAAAGCATTCAAGCCTTCCTCCACATAAGCATCAAAGCCTTCGCCATCCGAAGCACTCAAGCCCTCATCCGCGAAAGTGATCGCGCTTTCTCCATGCGAAGCATGCAAACCTTCCTCCATGGAAGTGTCTGAGCCTTCGCCATGCGAAACATTCAGGCCTTCGCCCTGCGAAGTATTTAAGCCTTATCCTGTAGAAGTATTTAAGCCTTATCCTGTAGAAGCATCAAAGCTTTCGTCATGCAAAACAATCAAGCCTTCCTCCGCATAAGCATCAAAGCTTCCTCCATGGAAGGGTCAAAGCCTTCCTCATGCGAAGCATTCATGTCTTCCTCTGCGAAAGCTTTAAAGCCTTTGCCATGCAAAGCATTCAAGCCTTCCTCCGGTGAGGCGTTTAAGCCTTCGCCATGCGAAGCATTCAAGTCTTCCTCCGTGGAAGCATAAAAGCCTTCGCCATGCAAAGCATTCAAGGCTCAAGCCTTTTCTCGTAGAAGCATCAAAGCCTTCGTCATGCAAAGCATTCAAGGCTCAAGCCGTTTCTCGTAGAAGCATCAAAGCCTTCGTCATGCAAAGCATTCAAGCTTTCTTTCGTGCAAGCATCAAAGCCTTCGCCCTGAGAAGCATGTAAGCCTTCCTTTATGTAAGCATCAATGCCTTCACCAAGCGAAGCATTCAAGCCTTCATCCATGTAAGCGTTTAAGCTTTTGCTCTGTGAAGCATTCAAGTCTTCTCTTGTATAAGAATCAAAGCTTTGCCATGCAGAGTATTCAAGCCTTCCTCCACGGAAGCTTCTAAGCCTTTGCCATGCGAAGCAATCAAGCCTTCTCCCATAAAAGCATCTAAGCATTTGCCATGCGAAGTATTCAAGCCTTTCTCTGTTGAAGCATCAGAGCCTTCACCTTGTAGAGCATCCGAGGCTTTGAAGATGTACCAAAGCCTTCGCCTCGCGAAGCAATTAAGCCTTCCCTCAAGAAGCGTCAAAGCCTTTCTCTGCAAAGCAATTCAGTCTTCATTTGCAAAGCAGTTAAGTCTTCATTTGCAAAGCAATTAAGTCTTCATTTGCAAAGCAGTTAAGTCTTCATTTGCAAAGCAATTAAGTCTTTCTCCGGAAATCAATAAAGCTCTCTTCCGAAAGGCAAGTTGATTCAAAGCACTATTGTCGGGTTCCTATGGCAATACAACGATGACATTTTTTTTTTTTTTTACTGAATGAGAAATTCCATTGATGAAATAAGATAGTACACCATTGGAGTTAACGGAGGGCCTCGTTAAAACCTTGCCATAATACCCGCTAGTCGGGAAAATCCGCTCAAGGGAAAAGAGTACCCACCCACCGGCAAAAACAAAACAGTGAAAAGGCTTAAAAGAGAGCTCACAAACCAAGACCCTCACTAAATAAAACTCTAAAAACCAGTACTGGAACTAACTGCCACTAGCAGCAACAAAACTTCGACACCATGCTGCATTCACTCAAACTTGCACCATATCGGAAAATCACTGAAGACACCAGCTTACAAACCTGCATGCACACCATAGGCCCGCTCAGAAGCACAGCTCTGCGCCCAAACGAACGCCCACAAAGACACCCAAGCAGACACAACATGAACCAAGCTCAGAGCTAGCAAAACCACATACCCATCACATGGACGAACCTGCAGAAACTCCCCTGCGACTCTTCAAAGGTTTGAGTGAATGCATCTCTTCAAAGGTTCATTAACCCTTAGGTTGACTCTGACTCGCAAAAAACTCCCCAAACAATCCCCATTGAAGCCCTTATCGAATTGAACAAAGCCTCCAAGATGGTTGCCCAATTTTACAGCCATGGCCTCCAAAAGAAAAAAAGGGAGGATCTTGTTCACGTGGACCCAAAAGTACTGGGACTCAAGTGACACCGACCTAGGATCAGTCCTCCTATCCGTTGAGTTCAACACTAACAATGCCTTGTCGAAGGTCCAGGGGACTCCTCTAAGAACCCTCCGTTGATCTATCTCAGACTTAAATGTAAACAATACACGGCCAAAGTCCTCCAACAACGACATCGAGAAATCCTCACGCGTGCGCCAAATATGTTTCAGCGTGCCAAACAAAGCTTCCTTGCAGAAACCCTTAGACGTGAGTAACTTACCCACCAAGAAGAAGTTGTTTGCCGTCATGGAGTCAATGTCGTCAATCCCCACTACCTTACATGATTCTACTGCCGAAATTGAAAACGTTCGAGCCATCGAACTGGTCATTTCATTAATGGTCTCTATCACAGAATAGGACGGAAACCCTAGCAATGAGAATAAAGGCGAAACACAAGTCACTACGAAATGTCACCCACGCCACACTAGGTGCGCCACCACCATGCCATCCGCGACAAGAAAAAACTCAAACCCTAACCCCAGCAGAGTGTTGGATAGAAACTTGAATAAATTGTATGCATTATGAGTTAAAAATTTTATTTTGTTACAACGACTACATTTGAATGAACTAAGAAGTTTTTTTTCCCATGAAAAAATGCGAAACCAACGTTCCAGCATTTAGAAATAATTCGAAGGATATCTAAGTTGGAAAGAACAAGCTGGCCACAGAATTCTAGCGCAAGAGACATCAACTTCGATGCTCACCACAATTTCGTTACTCGTACCCACTAGATGAGGGTAGGGGCATTGAAAAGTTATGGATCTCAGCTTTCCAACGCCACTTGAGATCTTAATTTCGAGTTATAATGAATCATAGGTAAGAGTTTCAATGCACGGTTGGCAGCATGATTCTGCGCACGAGGACGAGTTACAAATTGATTTCAAAAGTCAATATTCATCCCCCTGGGTGAAACTCGGTGGCATAGGAAAGGTGTGGATGTTAGCATTCTAACCCCACCAAGAAAAGTCAATTTGAGCTAATAACGTATTCTCTAAGAACGTGTTAGCAAAGGTCAATCCTGTGAATCAGCGCATAAGACTTGACTTCAACTTAACCCCCAGGGTTCAATTCTCTACATTTTGGAGCAAAATTAGTGTGAGTTAGAAACATACATAAGTCAGCTTCCCAATCTCACCCTAAAATAGTCAATTCTAAGTAAAAAGGGGTATATTCTATTGAGATTTTAATAGATTTTAATGTGTTTTAAATGATTAAGAATTGTAATGGGTTTTAATTGATTTCTCTTTATTTCAAATGATGTCACTCAAAATCCATTAAAATCATTAGGGTGAGGTATGGATTGTTGGTGTTGGTTTATATGTGTATTTTTAATCCCAAAACCCATCAAACCCATCAAAATCCATGAATTTATCAAATAAAATAAAATCATTAGGGTGAGGTATGGATTGTTGGTGTTGGTTTATATGTGTATTTTTAATCCCAAAACCCATCAAACCCATCAAAATCCATGAATTTATCAAATAAAATAAAATCTTTAAGTTTTTTAATACACCTAGATTTATACACATCATTTAAAATATCAATTGAATATACCTAACTTTTGACAGATTTTAACAAAATTACTTAAAATCAGAATTGAATACACCTAGATTTCCACAAATTGTTTAAAATTAATAATTGAATACACCCCCAGAAATGAAGTTTGTGGAGCACAATTAGCGCACGAAGGTCAAATCTGCCAAAAATTGAAAAACTCTACCACTAAAAAAATTCTCATTAAAAAATCGAAGAATGGTTGGCGAACCACATCTTAGTTGCTCAACCATTTATTCAACGCTGAAACCTAAGCTACAAATTAAGGCAAAACCATGAAGCTCATCCTCGGAAAACACCAAGCCGCACCACATGCATATTTGTCGCGCCCAGCGTGCTCTCTTGCCGCGCTCACTTTCTGCTCCCCTCGTGCAATCTTGCCACACCCATCACGCTCTCTCGTTGCGCCTCGCACGCAACCTTGTCACGCCCTGCGTGCGCTTGGCACTCTCCAATGATTTTGTAAGTACTATTTGAATCTAAGTACTATTTGACACTCAAGGACTTAGAATTTTTGTGAGTGACTGCGGCCAAGGCAACCTATTCAAATAGGAGCGAAACCCAAGTACTTGAGGATTTCTACTTCATTACGAAATTGGGTCCAAAGCCCAAAAGGTTTCCTACTTCTACAAACGGAGTCCTACTTCAAAACGAATTACTTGGACCACAATAAAAATTACATCCCTTAGGATTCCCTTAATTCCTAAATGATGTGGGAGCATTTGTGGAACCATAAAATATCCAAAAATTGTGGAGCTGCCACGTGGCCCATAATTCATATAATGTCCATATTACCTATGGTAAGGATATTAATGGCAAGGAATCATCTACATATTTGTTAATATAGTTACCAACTAAATATATTAATTAGGAGATTTAATGCCCAATAATAAATAATAATATCTCAATGATATTTATTTATTAAAAGCCAATAATAATTGACATCTTTCCATAAGAGTTACTTATTAATTGCAAATCCTCTTCAACCAATCCGATACTTCGGTGACTCTCAAGGCTTCACTATAAATAGAACTACATATCACCTCTTAGGTAACCCAAAATTCACAATACTGATACTCTATATTTTTAGATCCTTAATTAAATTGACTTAGGCATCAGAGTGTTCTCGGTTGAACCTCCATCTCGCGCTTCATCATTGACCTTGTTTGTCTATATTTCCTATGTGCATGGTCGAATGATGAATCTTAATCCGGACGATTTATGCATAAAAAATATACATATTTAAATATAGTATTGAAGAAATTTACCACATACCACAAATATATGAAAGGTATATGCTTTTCATATACTATACCCATCATGTAGTTTCATAATTATGACACACTATTGAAACAAAATTTGAAAGTATCTTTAATACATGTGCCAATTTGAATAATTCCGAAAAATCTTAAAAAAAGAAATGAAGTGGAAGAGTAACTACCCACTTCTTCAATTAAGAATTTTTTTTTTTACTAGAAATACCTCTTTTATTGATTAAACCCAAATAGAAACACCAACATCTTTGGCAAGGACATTAAACAACCACTCTGGTTCCAAATCTAACGAGGTGTGACATCCTCCCAAACGTTTAACATAGTCAGTTACCGCATGGGCTGCCATGCTACAACCCCGTGGGGCAAAAGTAAAAGTAACCGAAATAAAACAACTCTTAAGAACATGAATATCATGCAACACATTATTGATGGACTCCTCACTACCATTGTTATTCAACAACGACACTAGGAGTTGTGAATCCGTCTCAACAACTACACTTTGCTGCCCCATTTCCTGACAAGCCTCCAGACTTGCATGGACCACCCATGCCTCAACATGAAGCGCATATTGGCACCGCACCTCTCCCACACCACCTACACGCTCAAAGTAACCCAGCCAAGACCGAATCACCCAACGAAATGCACCCTTCTGCTTCTGCACCGACCAGGCGCCATCAGAGTTAAGCTTAACTGTTCCAACTTCCGGTCTCTGCCAAACCATATCAGACCAGCCCAGTGGAGTAGGTTACAGAATAGGGACCTGGCAGACCAGTGCCGGAGCTGCCTCCCCAGCTGCTCTGTACTCATAAACCTGCTGGTTTAACAACAGAATTGCTTTGTCCAGTGTCTGCACCACTTCCTGAAAATAGCTCATGTTTCTAGCCTTCCAAATCCTCCAACAGCCAAAAGTAAGGATTTGGAACACATCAGCGACGTCATCTACTTTCTCAAACAGCTTAGATAAAAGGCCCCAATAGTCCTGAAAAGAAATCTCAAGGAATCTATTGGTATCCATCTGCAGAGAGTTTCCAAACCAAAATACCTTTGCAAACATACAAGTGAAAAATAAATGAGATTTAGTTTCATCCTCCTCACCACACAACGGGCAAACATTTTCAACAGGAACACGGCGCTGCATCAAATTATGCCTAACAACCAAGAAACCACGACAACAACACTATACAAATTAACAAATTTTGTTTGGAACCTTCATCTTTGAAATCTGCTTCCAAAACCAATCATGTTCTCCCAAATTACTAGGCTCTCCACCTCCTCTACCCATCAATTCACCATTCCATTGAATCTCCGTCGCCAAGAGAAACCCTGAATGAACATTATATGAACCTTTCTTTGAAAAAGGCCATACTAACCTGTCAGGAGTACCAAACTTGCTAAGGGGCATTGATAGGATTACACTGGCATCCTCAGGACTAACAATCTGTTCCACTACCTCCTTCCTCCACTCATAACTTGACTAAGATATCACATCAGCAACCAACCTAGAAGATAAGGGGCTAGAGGACCGAACCTTGAATGGCCTTGCCGTAGGCATCCAAAAATCAAAGAACACTTTTATTTTGTCACCAGTCCCAACATGCCAACGAACACCAGCTTTCAATAGACGCTGCCCCTGAAGAATCCCCTTCCACCCCCAAGAGGACCCGACTTTGTCCTTAGCATTCAAGAACTCATCAGATGGGTGGTACTTCGCTTTGAGCAACCTCGTAAGCAAAGAAGATGGATCAGAGATGATCCTCCACCCAATTTTTGCTAACATTGCTAGATTGAAACACCTCAAATCCTGAAAACCCAACCCACACTTACATTTTGGCGTAGTTACCTTATCCCAAGAGGTCCGGTGAATACAACGCTGCATGTGTTGCTTACCCCCACTAGTACTTGGCCAGAATGCACTCTATATCCTTACAGACGCCCACAGGAATTTGGAAGCAAGATATGGCATAATTTGGCAAGGCAAGAGCGACGGCTTTCACCAGTACTTCCTTCCCTGCCATTGACAAGAATTGTTCTGACCACCCTTGGACTTTTACATTCACTCTATTCCAGATATCCTCAAATACCTCATTCTTAGATGCCCCAAAATCTGCTCTGAGTCGTAAGTATTTACCAAACTCCTCCTTTCGACTAACCCCAGCACAAACACAATATGCTCATGCGTCTGCATCGAACAATCAGCACTGAAAAGAACAGAACTTTTATCGAAATTTATCATTTGACCTGAACTAGTTTCATAGAGCTAAAGAGCCACCTTAATACACATAGCATCCTCAACAGTCGCCTTCGAGAAAAGTATAGAATCATCAGCAGAAAACAAATGAGTTACGCTGAACACACCACGAACAACATGAATACTATGTAAAACACCCACTTCCACCTTTCTTCTCAATATTGCTGCAAGTGCCTCATCACAGAGTACAAACAAAAATGGAGACAAAGGATCCCCCTGTCTTAACCCCCTAGTTGGGTGGAAAGTTCCAGTTGGCTCACCATTCACCAAGATACTAAAAGACGCCGAAGGTATGCATTCCATGATCCACTTGCAGAAAATCTCACTAAACCCCAGCTGCCTCATTACAGCCACCAGAAAGTCCCATTCAACTCGTTCATACGCCTTTGACATGTCCAGTTTCAGCATCATGTCCACCCCCTCCTTCCCACATTTTTTCTGAATGGTATTAAGCACTTCATGGATTACTAGAACATTGTCAGATATATGCCGCCCCTTGAGAAAGCCGACTGGGATTTGCTAATCACTTTCATCATCAACCTCTTTAACCGGTTAGTGAGCACCTTAGATACTATTTTGTAGAAGACATTACACAGCGAGATAGGCCTTAACTGGGACATAGATTGTGGACTCAGAACCTTCGAAATTAACACCAAATAAGTAGAGTTTACCTTCTTTATCATACGCCCGGACTGAAAAAAAGAAGTTACTGCCCTAATCACCTCATTCCCAATCAAACCCCCAAGGTTTCTGATAAAAACTCGCCGTAAAGCCATCCGGTCTCGGGGACTTTACTGGGTTGATCTACATTATAGCCTATCTGACCTCCTCAGGATGAATTAGGGCCTCCAACCCAGCATTGTCCTCAGCTGAAATAATAAACTGAATACAGTCTGTGACCTGACTAATCAAGGAAGGCCGAGAAGAAGTAAACAGCCCATTAAAAAACCTCATCGCAATCCTACTAATCTTTTTGTGTTTTTCACGCCAAACACCCCCTTCACCAATAAGCCCCGTGATTCTGTTATGTCTCCTCCGTTTGATAGTTTTGGAGTGAAAGAAACGAGTGTTTTTGTAACGACCAGGACATTTAATTCGTAAATTGCTGTAATTTAATTTCAAGAAAGACGAAATTACCCTTGGTTTTAAAGGGGGCGCGGAAGTCAATTTTGTGTGGAGCCATTTGACAGTTCTTACGGGTACCGTTGCGTAGGTTTCGAACTCACGAGTTCGTAGACAGGCGGCATGCGGAAAACGGAGATCGTGCGAGAAAATGTCGGGTCTCGATTATTCAGGGGTATTTTGGTAATTTGGCTTGAGTCTATGTATTTAAACCTTCAACCCAGGCTGCACAAGGGAGTTGTCATTTTAATCATCCTTTCCCACATCAGACCGCGACACCGACTCACCGACCGAACCAAACACGTCCGATTTTGGACCTTCAAATCCAGGGAACGTTAGCCAATTTGGTGGAAACCATCATCTTCTGCTTCTTCCCGCGAGCAAAATCATACCCACCATCGAATGAGGCAGCCGCGGGAGACACTGAACGGAGGAAAAAGAAACCGACGTGTTTCGATCCATTTTTTGATCGGTACGAGTATGGATTCAGTGTTTTGAGTTCAATTTTAGATTCCTAGGATTGAGTAGATGAATTTAGACATAAAATTCGTGAAAACGGTTGAGTTTTGAAGAAGTTAGGAAAGCTTGAAAATCGGCCGAAAATGGCAGTTTCGTGTGACGACGACGGTGGCCCGACGACGGCGCGACCGTCTTCTCCGGTGAGATTCCGGTAAGGTTCGGCGGTTCACCGGCGACCGACCGGGTCGAGTCAAACTGAGTCGGGTAGAGTCAGATTGGGTCGAATCGAGTCGAATCGGGTCAGGGTCGAGTCGAGTCAGACCAGGCTGAGTCGAACCGGGTCAGGCCGAGTTGGGCCAGGTTGGATCGGGTCGACGAGTGGTGCACTGTAGCAGGCACGTGGCCGGCGCGTGCCGCTTGGTCCGACCTTCCGCCTGTGAGTGGCGACGCGTGGGACCGTTTCTGGGGTTACGAAGATGCGTGTCTTTGAGTTTTCGATGTTTCGGACCTTTTGGCCCAGGTTTCGGGTTAATCAGACGTCGTTTCGGGGTAGTTTTTGACGTCCGAAGTGGCTGCATTTTAGTGTAATGCGAGCGGTTTTTCCCGAGGTTTAAGGAGTTTTAATATAGGGTTTTTAATTATCGTTAGTAATCCCGATTATTACTTTTGACAGGCAGTACTGTTTCGGACACTGCAGAGGAGCGCACGACTTGGGATTGAGCTATCGGTGAGTGGACTTTGGTTTATAAATTTTAATGCATGCATAAAGGTATCTTTGATTTAAATGCTATTATATATTGTTGTGATATGTTTCCGGGATTTAGAACTTATTACTGGACACAGGTTTTACATATTTAAGTGAAAATGTGTTTTGAGGAAATGACCTGGTTTTTGGACTCGATTTTGATATCGTTTTAATGTGGTAATTATGAAGTCCATGGTTTCGGGTTAGACCCGTATTTATGATTTTACTGGATTTGGCCGTAAATGATTTTTCAATGAATTTGACTTAGGCACAGAAATAAGGATTTCAAAACACGGATTTTGGTTTTCACTGGTTTTTTTGTCCCCGAGGGTCAAGGTTTTTGTCCGACTAGCATTGAGGAGTTTTGCTCCGCTGGTTGCGAGGGCTCTGACACTGGTGTTGAGGGGTTTTGCTCTGTCGGGTCATTGAGGCTGTCTACGCATAGCACAGGGCTCTGCACAACTCGAGATATATCGGGTGTGTGGAGGGTATTTCGGGAACAGTGGATTCTGTTATGTTTTGATATACAATTTGGGTCCAGGTTAATTACAAAAGATTTTAAACTCCTGTGAAGAGGATTTTCAAACCATATTGTGGACCACGGTGTGTTTTTCATTATACAGATTTTGCGTAGGTCCAACCAAATGGTTTTAAAGGAACATGGAATTCCGGTGATTTTCAGATGATGTTTTATTATTATTAATTTTTTTATGTGATGCATGCATGATTTTATTTGTGGAGAGGGAAAAAGGTATGTTTTCCTCGGAAATAGTTTTTAAATGATTATTTTTGTCCACTCACAATTTTGATGTTTTAAATCCCCTCCAGGCTATTGAGTTGACGTGGGCAGATCCAGAAGCGGAAGCATTATAGTTTAACTGCGTGTTTATCGAGAGTAGGATATTATTTGTGTATTAATTTATCCTACCTAGATGCTCTGATAAATCTGTTGGATTGTTTGTAATTATTAGTAGTTATTCGTACAGAGGTTGGGTTAAAAGTTTGTGTGCTATATGATCCCTTTTCTGATAGGTGGAGGACAGTTAGCTAGTTTTTAAGGGGAAATTCTGTCGAATTCTTGGCAGAATTCTCATAATTGTTTGCTACGGCTTAAGGGTATTTTGGGTATTTTATTAAGTTGTCAGACGGGAGCAGAACCTTTCCCGGGTTTTGAGGGGAAATTCGGGATGGGTCCTGTCAGTTTTTGTCTCCCTCATTCAACCACTGAACTCGGGACTGCAGTTTCCAGTAAACTTCATTGTCTAAAATTGCTTTCTTCAGGTCCTCTTCCAAGATTCTAACTTGGTGCCCATCATACACCTCTGCTTAATAACAACTCCTTAGCTCATACTTCAACTTATCGATAGCTTGAATACCCTTCAACTTTTCTGTGACTCTAATCCAAGTAGAGCCAATCACGTCCCTACTCCATTCCTTCTTTACTACCTCCAACAAGGGCCCTCCTTATTCCACCTAGGATCATAAATGGAAAGCTTCAAATCCCTGGTAGCATCCCTCAGGGTTTGGGCAAAAATGGAAAGCTTCAAATCCTATACCTCTCGTCAAACAAATTGACTCGGACGCTTCCTCCCGATATGTGTTCTGGAAACAATTTCCAGACCCTCATCACTCTCGAAAACTTCCTTTTCAGGCCGATTTCCTAGTCGCTCGGAAAGTATGAATCGCTAAGTCGAATTCGAATGGGCGAGAACTACCTCAACGAGTCGATTCCGAAGCATCTGTTTGGGTTGCCCAAACTCACCCAAGTAGAGTTGCAAGACAATATCTTAGTCAGCTCGTTTACCGAGATCAAAGCAATATCTGTGAATCTCGGCTAGATTAGTCTCTCCAACAACCGCCTATCACTCTGCCTCCAACCATCGGCAACTTCTCTGGCGCCCAAAAACTTCTCCTTGACGGCAACAAGTTATCAGGTCCAATCCCACCCGAGATTGGGAGACTCAACTATCCAAGATTGACTTCAGTCAAAACAAATTCTTGGGTCCAATTACACCCGAAATTGGCCAATGCAAGCTCCTGACATTCGTCGATCTCAGTCAGAACGAGTTCTCCGGCGCTATTCCAAAGGAAATTACCGGCATGAGGATATTGAATTACCTCAACCTCTCGAGAAACCATCTCGTGGGTAGCATCCCATCATCCATAGCCACAATGCAGAGCTTGACAACTATGGACTTTTCATATAACAATCTTTCGGGTTTGGTTCCGAGTACGGGTCAATTCAGCTACTTCAATTACTCTTCATTTTTTTTTATCTTTGCGGTCCCTATTTGTTTCCCTGCAAAGATGGGATTGGCAATGGCACTCTCCAACCACAAGTTAAAGGCGCACTCACTGCTTCTCTAATGCTATTACTTGTCATTGGATTGCTTTTGTGCTCAATCATATTCGCCATCGTGGCCATAATCAAAGCCCGGTCTCTGAAGAAAGCAAGTGAGTCCAGAGCTTGGAAATTAACTGCATTCCAGCGATTATATTTCACAGTGAAATTGGGGAAGAGGAAGAAGGGAAGAAGAAGACAGATTAAGGATTTGAGGATAAAAATAAAATAGTGACATGACGAGATTACCCTTTATTTTTTGGCTACATCAGTTGCTGACAAGACATAAAAATTGACATGTGGCTATTTAATGTCGAATTGGACATAAATTTTAACGGAGGTAGTAAGATGATATGTTTTACATAGTTTGGGTACTTAAATGAAAATTTTCATAGTTTGGTTATGAACTTGTAATGACCTCTATAGTTTAGGGCGTTTTATGTAGTTTGTCTTTTTTTTATTATTTATCAACACAATTATTTTAGGATATTACAAAATTTAAGGAGGAGAGGATAGAGGCATAGAGGGTGCTTCCCCCTTATATAAAAAATTGAATAGATGTTAAGTTTCAATACTTTACCCTTATTTTAAATTTTGGATTAGACCATCCTCCCTTACTATGTCATTTTTTTTTTGGATAATTAAGCTTTTATACCAAGAAAAGGACCTGGGAACCCAGGGACACTGACGCTAAGGCCTCAAAACTCCCAAGGATGAGGGATTACAATAAAGGAATATTCCAAAATGCCACCGCCGAAGCGTTCGAATTGGAATCCTTGAAATTAACCGTACATAGATGGTTTCTAATAAGACTAACAATGTTAATAAAAACTATCATAGGAGTACTCCTATCTGTACCAAATCTACGCCAGTTACGCTCCATCTAGATACTGTGAATCGAAGAAGCCAAATCAAGCTTAAAAGAGGTAATCAGCAATGACGAACCCTTCCAACTAGCCGCCAAAGAAGAGAAGAAAGCCAACCAAGGAAGCAAAACCCCATGAAGGCCGCATCTGTCCATCACCATTCTCCAAATACTAGTAGAGAACTCACACTCAAAAAATAGATGAGAGTGGGATTCATTCACCCGGTTACACAAAACACACACAAGATTCAGAGAGCCTCCCCCAAAGCCTAACTTGTCCATAGTCGAAAGTTTCCCTTTCACAACCAACCAAAGAATGAAGCTCATCCTAAGAGTGTGCCCCTTGAACCAGACCAAGGATCTCCAAGGAGCCAAGTGGCCAACTGGCCTAATAGAGGACCACATAGACTTGGCAGAGAAGGACCCACTAACCTCAGCATTACAAATAAAAGAATTAGGGGAGGAGGAGACTTGAATATTTGAAGACTTTACTTGTAAAATGCGAACCACTGGGGTAGGAGGGGGCGTTCACCTCCAGGCAGAATCAGAAATCACCTCATTCGGCAAAGCATGACGATGGAGACCTGAAGAAGAAATATCTCTGTTTTCCACCCAATCAGCTAGGGGGCCATGCCCAGGCCAGTTTTCACACCAGAGAAAAATTTGGTTACCATTCCCAGCAACAGCATATAAGTAAAGCCTCACAAGCTGCCTAATTTTAAGGAGCTTCCTCCAGTTCCAAGAGCAAGAGGAAAGGGATTTAATACACCAAAAGCACTGATCCCGAATGAGGTAATTCTTGACCCAAGCTACCTAGAGATTATTCTTACAATCTGGGAATAGGTTCCAAATATGTCTCGCCATCAAGACCAAATTCCAGCAGTGAAGACACCTACGCCCCAGCCCGCCTTCATCCTTTGGTTTACACACCTCACTCCAAGCCACTTTGGCATGATAGTTACCCACAAGCTTCCCGGACCATTGAAACCTTCGAAACTTTTGTTCGATAACTCTAAAAACCTTTTTAGGAAGGAAAAGATGAGCATACCAGAACACCTGAATGCTGCTAAGAACATAAGAGATAAGTTGGAGTTTCCCGGCAAAGGACAACAGCCGGTGCTCCCACCCTCCAATACGCCTATCAACAACTTCCAAGAGGAGAAAGCAATCTGCATAACCAAGCTTCGTAGTGATCAGAGGCACACCAAGGTACCGAAAAGAGGTAGACCCCTCACTAAATCCCATAAAATCCCTAATTGCGATAGCATCCTCAATTCCGACCCCCGCAACATAGGAACAACTCTTATCAGGATTAGGATGCAGACCAGAAAGCTCAAGAACAAAGACAACCCTTCCTTAATCACTCTAGCAGACTCCACACTACCATGACTAAAAACGAATAAGTCATCAACAAAAGCCAAATGAGTTAGATTAATTTTCTCACAACACCAGTGATGCCTAAACCATGGAGCAGTTGCCACTTTTGCATTAATAATCCGGGTAAGGATTTCCATAGCTATAATAAACAAATAAGGGGAAAAAGGGTCCCCCTGTCTCAAGCCCTGACCACCAGCAAAGAAACCTGCCAATTCTCCATTCATAGAAATAGAAAACCGAGTAGAAGAGATACAAGAATCAACCCACCGAATCAGCTAAGGATGGAAATTAAAGGCAACCATAGCGTTCAGGAGGAAGCTCCAATCTAAAGTGTCATACGCCTTCAAGATATCCATCTTGGCAATGCATCTTGGACTCCCTCCATCCAAATGGTAACCTTGCATAAGCTCTTGAACCAACATAATATTGTCCCCTATTCTCCTACCACTCACAAAAGCATATTGGTTAGCACTAATAATGGAGGGATGGATACCCACAATACGATTGGCAATTAACTTAGAAATGATCTTATACGAAGTGTTGCAACAAGAAATGGGACGAAAATCAGCCATGGATGAAGGATTCTGAATTTTAGGCCTAAAAGAGATAATAGTAGCATTTAGTTGGCCAAAGGGCAACCAGAAACGAAGTAGTCCTTGATAGCGACAGAGACAAGAGGACCCACAATATGCAAGGTATGATGGAAGAAAAAAGCATTGAACCCATCAGGCCCCAGAGCCTTATTAGGTTTGAGCTTAAAGCAAATAACCCTAATCTCCTCATCAGTAGGTAAGGTAGCCATAACATCAGCCTTCACCCGAGCGATAGGGCATAGGACCAGCCCTTGGATATCCTTATTCACCATAGTCCCAGCACTCCCAAACAGTCCTTGGAAAAAACCCACTGCCTTAGTTTTAATCTCCCCTTCCTTAGTGGTAGTACTACCATCAGCACGAAGGATGAAGCTGATACGATTTTTATTTGCCCTTTTTTTTTACCGTGTTATGGAAAAAAGTAGTATTAAGATCACCATCTGCCATACACCTCAATCTGGATTTCTGCTTAAAAAAACCTTCTTCCTTCAAAAGGCAATCCGAATGAGATTTCAGCAACACTTTTTCCAAGTTAATTAAAGAAGGGGAAGGGGTGACACTCCCATTCTTAATTGGCAATCGTCAAGGGCTGCCTTAGTACTAAGAACCGCTTCAGTAACATATGCATTAGGTCTCCGATTCAGCCGCTTCAATCCAGCTTTAACAAGCATGAGTTTACACACCACCTGGTATTAGAGAGTACTTGAAATATGAGTGCCAAAAGCTTGCTGCACTATACCTAAGAACTCCTCATGATCATCATAGAAGTTAAAAAATTTGAAGGGGGACCTTTTAATAGTTCTATTCACTCCTAAATCAATGATTCCGGGGCTGTGATCAGAGGATCCCGGAGCTGTGATCAGAGGACCCCGGAGCCAAGAAGGAAGCAGAGCAGCAAGGAAAAGTAGTTAACTAGTCTCCATTAGCCAAGATACGATCCAATTTTCGCTTAACAAGATCCCCATTGAACTGCTGGTTGCACCAAGTGAAATGATAACCAGAATATTGAATATCATCCAACCTAGAATTCACTAAGCAATCCAAAAATTCCTGGATAGCATAAGTACGCCCATCAATAGATCCTTCACTGTCATCCAAGTGACGAGTCAAATTAAAATCCCCCAAAGCAATCCACGGGCCAAAACCAATAGACGAAAAAAACACATCAAGTTTGTCTAGAGACTGCTTCTAATCATATCCGAATTTGCACCATACACAAAAGAGATGAAAAAAGAACGACCTGAGCGGAGAATAGTAACATTACAATGCATAACCTGAGCATTAGTATTTAGCACCTGAACTTTGACAATTTACGGGTTCCAACAGACCCATATATGGCCATTAGGATGAAACAGATAATTATTCATAAAATCCCACTTAGGAAGCAAGGATCGAGAAATGGCAAGGAATTTAGGCTCACGAACCCTGGTTTCAACAATCCCCAAGCATAGCCAAATTATTAGAGGTAGCAAAACTTCGAACCTCCCACTGGCGGGCCGAGTCATTCAGACCAAGAACGTTCCAACAAGCTACCTTAATCATGGAATATTGGGGTTAGAGAGGACCCATGAGAGCTTACCCACAAATTCAGCTTTGGATTTCTTCTTACCCTTGCCATTCTTTTTCTCCTTCTTCGGCGCAAAAGACAGAATCAGAGCAACTTCCTCCCTTGACTCAATCGAAGGTTCCAGCCCATTAGCCACAATCTCACCACTACCTTCCGTCTCTGAGTCCAATTGACATTCGAGAATCCCAAAGGGATTAGGAAAACAGAAAGGACCAACATAAGAGAGCAAATTAGGGCCATCCAAAGTACGGTCCGTCGATGCCACCCTAGTCAACATCGGTAACGCAGTAGCTATGATGGAGGAGCAGGGGTCTTTCACCATCTCTCAGTGCAGCTCAGAATCAAGACTAGGGGGAATGGTAACAACAAGTTCACGCAGCTCAACCGAGGGGCAATCGTGAATTGAATCAGAGGTCACAGTAGAGATAGGTAACTAAGGGATGGATTGGGATATTTGGGGATCTTGGGGTTTCGTAGGATATTTGAACTGGGGAACCAGAGGACGCGTGGCACGCCCCTTGCCACGTGACCTAGTGAATGTCTTGAAACCCAAATCATCCATAGCTGGCCTCAAAACCATTTCCTCTAAGCCCACGCAGACTACCAGCCCAATATGTGGCGGTAACTCAGGCCCAACTTCCTTACCAACATCAGATTGACCCACCAAGGACAGATCAAAAGGAGATTTTTGGGCTTTAGGACATGCTGGATCAAAATGCCCAAATGACTTGCACCTTGAACATATTCTAGGCTTGCCTTCATATTCCACCCTAACCACCTCAATATGAAGGATTTCTTCTTCCTCCTCGGGATGAACCAACAAGTCAAAAGAATCCACAAGCTCTTCCGAAGCATCGATCTCAACGCAAATCAGCATAAAAATAATTCACTTTTTAGATTTCGTGATAGAGTCAACATGGAGAGGTCGACCGACTACCCTAGCAATATGGGCAAAACCATCATGGTTCCAATGTTCAAGGGGAACATTTAAAAGCTTAACCCACAACGGGATTTTCGTATGGGCGCTTTTTGGAAAGAACCATTCCAGCACGCTACCTAGAAAGAAACAACATCCTACTCTAAAAATGCCAAGGGCCAGAGTGTAGGATCGAGAGACAAGAGGCCTCATCCACAAACTTAAAATGATAGAAACCTTAATCATTGGCTAACGGTCCCGACCTTCGGCGTCGACCGTCGTTAGTGGGTCCTCCCCACCCGGAATCCTCTAGCACAATCGGTATTGTTAGCTAGTGCCCGTTCGAAAATCCCCTAGCCGCAGTCTAGTTGGTGAAACGCGTCCTCTCCAAGGGGAATAAAAAGGCTTGGTCGCGGGCTCGAGTCCTCAAAGATGTTGCAGCTAGGGGATTTTCGAACGGGCACTAGCTAACAATACCGATTGTGTCAGAGGATTCCATGTGGGGAGGACCCACTAACGACGGTCGATGCCGAGGGTCGGGGCCGTTCGTTACAAAACGCCTAGCCAATGAGCTAACGATAGAGAAAGGCAAAGCTTTGTCAATAAAATAACCTACCAAATAGAACTGCCAATCTTTTGCTGCCACGACAGCAGTTGCTTGAGGGGGACAAACCAATTTCCTCCCATTGATAACTTTAGGTTGATAAAAGGCTAATTTCAAAGGTGGTCCACGAGATCCCCCAAAATCCTTAACAGCAACACTATAGCTGACCTTGGGACTACAATTCAGAGTGTCACCCACAATAGCCACCGAATCCAGCAATGGCCCATTGGATAAAACTCCCAACTTACCAATATCCACTAGATCCAACTCCGAGGAACACAACCCAAGGTCTGCACTAGGTGAGGGATCATGCACGCCAGACTTCGCACCAACACTCAACCCATCTTCCAGACTGGGCCCCTTGGGAATCCCATCAAACTCGTTAGAGCACCGAGTGGACTCAGACAAGAGTTCCACAACACCTCCAGCACTCCAAACGAAATCACCATGGGGAGAGCCAACATCCACAGACGACGGGGACGACTCATTGCTCATGAAGATGGCATTAAGAACTTTGCCTTCAACCAATCTTGACCCATATTTAAGCTTAGCCAAGTTTGGAGAGGCGTGACGAAGGGCTAAGAATGTTGGGGAGTGGGAAGGCACCCCCGCCAAGGAAAGGGCAGCAAGTGACCCCAAAATAGGGGAGAGAAGACGGAGCGAGGAGGCCAAGGATCCATTAGGTCTCAGGGAGCTAAGAGAAGGAGTAGCCCCAGAAACAGGTAGAGGTTTGGGATTTAGTGGGATAAGGATGAGGGCAGTATCGGGAGATATTGACAAATGGGGGGTTAGGCTTATTCTGGTTAACGATGGAGGAAGCAAGGGGGTTATGATGCTCCATAGAAATAGAGGCGGCTATTGGGAGGGAAATGAGCCACTTAATGTTACAGTTTAGTGGTATTAATGTTATAGTTTAGTGATATTTTTGTTACATGTTGTGTGAGAGGTCTCGAGTCCAACTCTCGTAAAAGGCGAGATGTTAAACCGAGTTGTAGTTACTGCATACCACATTTTAAGTGTAAGGTGCTCCTTGTTAATGGATTTAACTATTTAAGACTAAGGTGCTCCCTGTTAATGGAATGATAATTAAGGTGCTGTTTATGACTTTATTTATTCCGCATCATCAAATTGATTATTTAATGTCGTAATTAATTGTAAGGGCACACTACTATAATTGAGTTCCTCTCTGTCTAAGCTAAAGAATGTGCACTACTTCAACTAATTTAATTTTTTTTATACAAATGTGCAATACTTGCTTTGGACATTAAAGAATGTGGAAATTTCACTGTAGTACTCACTTTTAGTTTTACATCTCAACATGGTAGCTCAATGTGTCGAAAGTAAATTCAGATAAGAAATTTCTTTTTCTTTTTTGGTCAGAAGAAAAAAGGAAATACAGGCTCGTTTCTGCTTATCTTTTAAGCTAATTTTATTTTCATTTTGTCCTAACCGAAGTGGTATGTATATATTATATATATTTAGCCCTATATTTATACAAATAAATTTTCGTAGTTACATTTTACGCTACTATACGTGCTTGCTTCTAACGCGACGCGCCTCCACGCTCGTGTAAATACCTTTTGCCTTGCACCAATTCTGACATTGGTGAGACTTCGGGAGGTTACAAGCCCCTCATTCGTTCTCCGCCTTCAAACCCTTCCCTCTTCTCGCTTTGCCCTTCGATTTCTTCACTTTGGATCTCAAAACTCGAACCCTCCGCCTAGTTCAGATCACCGGCCACTTCCTTCTTCCAATCCTTGCGTTCGAATTTGTTCATTTCCGTCGCTTTCTCACACTATCAGGTACTTCCGAAACCCTAGACGTCGGTTTTGTTCTGGTTATCAGGTTCGCAGTTGCGATTAATGCCTTCTGTTATGTATTAATAATATTGTTTCGGATTTGCTCGCTTTAATTCGACTTGTGTATTAGCGATTTCTCATGTGATTGATTGGATTTCACGTTGCTCTGTTGAATATTAGTTTTTGTTGCAATTTACGTTCACTTTGGGTTCAATTTGTGTTTCAGCTTGAGATCGACAGTCGAGCAGTAATTTTGATTGCAGAATCACAAGATAAGATGTTTGGCTCTACTAACCGTAAGCTTCATTCCCTCTATCTCTATCGTTTACTTGATTTTTGAGTCAGATTTTTTGGCATACTCTTAACTGCATTCAATATATTTCAATTAATTACATATACGAATAATTGTTTTCTGTTAAATCATGTATGGTTTCTTCGGCGTATCCGTTTCACAGAGTTTACTGTTTTTTTCCCATCAGAAAACAACATGTCAGAATATATTTTCGTGTTTCTTTTCCCTCTGTGCCTCTGTGCTTTTGGGTGTGCGCTCTTGCATACACATTTACCTTCAAATTTCTAAAAAAAAAATTTCTGTCTACCTTATCCCCTTACAGTTTTGCGTGTTACTGTTGGTGATGGTACTATTCTTCGTTAATTTTTTTTCCTATGAGCTTGGTTTTTTAAGACTTAAGGATTAATGTATTTTGAAGATTGGTGACGAACATGACATGCATGTAGTAGAAGTTTGTTTTGGGCTATGATCAAGTTTTCTGGTGCTTTTATGTGCTTGTTAATTGTTTTCCTCGTGAAAATTCATTTAATTTGTGGAACTTTGTAAACAGCTTTTGGACAGTCATCTAGCAGCCCATTTGCATCCCAACCGGTCTTTGGGCAGACCAGCAACACAATTAATAATCCTTTTGGTCCAAAGCCTTTTGGTAGCACAAGTCCATTTGGTGCCCAAACAGGGAGTTCCATATTTTCTGGCACTTCAACTGGTGTATTTGGTGCAACTCAGTCTTCTTCACCATTTCCTTCTTCCACAACCTTCGGTGCTTCATCCTCACCAGCTTTTGGAAGTACCACACCTGCTTTTGGAGCATCTTCCAGTTCCACATTTAATAGTTCACAATCTCCATTTGGTGGTAAGTGCATTATGCTTTCTTTGTGAGACGAAAGTATCTGCTCACTATATATGTATATCTATATTGGTGTATTGCCGACTTGTGGAATGACTTTTGTATACGGGGTTTAACTGCTGACTTAATTTTTTATTGGTCGGGGATTTCTCCTGTTCCTTTTGTTGTACGTCTTGGACTTCTTTCCCTTTTCAAATGAATTTGGATCATGTTCATTTATTTTTCAATAAGCATATAGACTATTGTTTAGCCTTCTGGTTGTGTGGTGTATGCGTGCATGTATTTGATTAAATTGAATGTCTATAATGTAGAGTCATCTATCTGTGTTCAATTACTTTTTATTTAGTAACTTGTCAACATTGATGATTTTCTTCCCCCCACCCCACACAGGTTCATCCGCCTTTGGTCAGAAGCCTGTTTATGGAGGGTTTGGGTCCAATACTGCTCAAACAGGTACTTTTGGAAGTACAGCTCAACCTTCACAACCAGCATTTGGGAGCACCATATTTGGATCCTCCACACCATTTGGTGGGGCAAGTCAGCCTGCCTTTGCTGCTGCCACCACCTCAGCTTTTGGTGCTACAAGCACCCCAACCTTTGGTGGAGCAAGTCAGCCCGCCTTCGGTACAGCAAGTCAGCCAGCCTTTGGTGGCACAAGTCAGCCAGCCTTTGGTACAGGAAGTCAGCCAGCCTTTGGTACAACAAGTCAGCCAGCCTTTGGTGGAGCTAGTCAGCCAGCCTTTGGTACTACAAGCACCCCAGCATTTGGTGCTACAAGTAGTCCAGGCTTTGGCTCAACAACAAGTCCTACTTTTGGAAGCACCGGAGGTGCATTTGGAGTGTCAAGCGCCCCCTTGTTTTCATCTGGAGGAGCATTTGGGGCTTCAAGCACCCCTGCTTTTGGATCATCTAGCTCCACTTTTCCTACATCAACCACTCCAGCTTTTGGTGCTTCAAGTGCTCCCGGGTTCAGTTCATCTAGTAGTCCATCTTTCAGCTTTGCATCACAACCTGCATTTGGCCAATCAAGTTCTACATTTGGTGCTGCATCTCCTTTTGGAGCACAGAGTTCCCCGTTTGGTGAGTTTTTTTTTGCGTGTATGTGGTTGTACATTTTGAAAGAAAAAATGGACCTATTTCGTCAGAGTCAGGAATTTCTAGCTTATTAAATTCTTATAATCTGTGATGCAGGAGCTCAGTCAACAACATTCGGGCAGTCAGCTTATGGTGGCCAGCAACGCGTGGGTAGCAGAGTCGTTGCTTATGCAGCAACTCCTGAACCTGATGGTGGTAATACTGCTGGGAAATTGGAGTCAATATCAGCAATGCCAGCATATAAAGAAAAAAGTCACGAAGAACTCCGCTGGGAGGATTACCAAGTGGGGGATAAAGGTAGCTTTCTAGTTAATATTTTTGAGAAGTTTAGAAATTTTTCCCTGTTTATTAGCATTGATGATGTATACTTATTGTAAACGCTATAATCTTAACTTCCAGGTGGTCCAACTCCTGCTGGTGGGAGTGGCTTTGGCATGGCTACCTCCCAACCAAACCCTTTGAATCCTGCACAGTCATTTCCTCTGACATCTACAAATCCTTTTAATAGTACTAGTCAATCCAATATGTTTGCTCCGAAAACTCCGTCTTTCTCTTCATCAGGCTTTGGAACATCGTCTACGGCATTCAGTTCATCAGCTCTTGGTATTACTAGTTCATCAAGTCTATTTCCAACATCATCTCCTTTTGGACAAACCCCATCTCCATCTCCAGCTCCCTTTGGGCAAACCTCATCTCCATCTCTCTTTACTTCATCAACCTCCTCGCAATTTTCATTTTCTGCTCCAGCCCAAACATCAAACTCTGCATTTAATACGAATCTATTCAATACCACAGCTCCAGCTACACAGACAGGTACTTTTGGAGTAAGTACCTCCTTTCCACAAAATGCGACTCCATTTGGTCAATCAAGTTTGTTCAGTAATCCTGCTACTGGCTTTGGTTTGGGGAGCTCCTCTGCGGTTAGTACTACAAGCAACCCAATGAGTTTTAGTCAACCAGCTGTAAGTATCATTTTATTTTCTTTCAATTTTAATTTTTGATTAATTATTTTTGTTAATTTTGTTCCCTATCTTATTTTCTTTGCAGCAATCTTTTTCTCCTTTCCAGTCATCTCAGCCTCAGAATAGTGGTTTTGGCTTCAGTACTCTTAATCAAATTCAGCCAGGTAACGTACTTTTTTGTTTTTTGATTGATAGACCCATTTAGGTTTTTTTTGTTGATGGTGCTGACCTTATCAATTGTTGTCTTTTCCTTTGTAGGCAACACAGGTGGTTTGGGTAGTTCGACGGGAATTCTTGGTCAGAGTAACTTTGGACAATTGTATGCACTCTTGTAGTTAAATAGTTTTTGTGAGCATGTCTACATAGTATATTTCTGCTGTATTTGAAGCCATGGTTTTAGAATCGAAATTAGTATTCACTCTGTTTTCATTTACATGAATAAAAAGTTTCTGAATTTTTTAGGATGAAAATCATGAAACAAATCTCATTTAATGTGGAATGTCTTTTTGTGTATTCATTTCCATGTTTCTATTGTTTGTTTAGAGGTGGGAGAGTTATACGAGCCTAACCTTAGAATTTCAAGTTTGGAACATATTCCAAATCTTGGCTTTTTTCCTAAAACAATGTTCTTATCCCGATCTCTTTTGTATTTTGTCCTATTTGATTAGTTAATCATTGTTTTCTATGTTGTTCATGCTTTATCTAATTTTCTATTTGCTATCTGTTCATTGTTTTCTAATTTGCTAGCTTTATCCTGATCGAATTTGCTATCGGCGCTTTTGGAATCTTTACCATATTGTTGGGAACGTTTAGGTTACAGGGTTTTAATTGTCTTTGCATTTGTTTTTCTTCCTTTCTTAATGTCTATGGATTAAGCTGTGTAGAGATCTCTGTCTTTTTCCATTTGGAGTTTTCCAATAAAAGATTGGACTGGAAATATGATTTCTTTTTCCTTTTTCAGTTCTGCTACTCAAAGCTCTGCAGCTGTACAACCTGCACCTGCATCCAACCCATTTGGAACGCTCCCTGCAATGCCTCAGATTTCAGTTGGTCGCAATGGAACTGCACCTTCAATTCAATATGGAATTTCGAGCATGCCTGTAATATGAATTTTTTATTAAGTTGGTCATTTTAAGCTGGAGTTCACTTAGCTTTAATTTTTTATGAGTAACTTCTATGTTGTATGCAATGGGACATTGACTTGTTTTTATGTCAGGTTGTAGACAAGCCCGCGCCTGTCAGAATATCATCGTTGTTGACTTCTCGACACCTGACACAAAGGCGTGTCAGGTTGCCTGCGAGAAAGTATAATCCTAAGAATGATGATCCAAGGGTGAGGATGATGCTTCATGTGAACAGTTAATATGTACCAGGTCACTTATTCAGCTACATGTGAATTTTGTGCTTACACCGTTTTTGCCTTTTTTGTTTTGCAGTTCCCCTTTTTCATTGATGATGAAGAAACAGACAGCACCCCCAAGGCAGATGCCCTATTTTTTCCCAGAGAAAACCCAAGAGCACTTGTTATTCGTCCCAAAGAACAGCGGTCTCAAAGGGCTAGTGCTGAGAAAGCATCCCCAGTAAAGGACACTTTTACTCCAGTGCATGGGAATGGTAAGTTCTGTTTCTTGTGCAATGGCCATTTTATTTGTATTTGGAAGTTACAGATGAGGGTTAGCCTGTGGTAGGACAAGTATCGAATTATGTCTTTTCTATTTTGCTCTTCATCCACTCCTTCTATTGTCATTGCTTAAGGGATGAGCGTCTCTCCTACATTTCTTCATATTTTGGCTTGAGAATTGTGATAATTATGAGTTCCAACTTTGAGATGGGCATATATACTGAGTATGCAATGCTGCTGGTTACCATATGTAAGACATTTTTGGGTCTTGCCGTTTGTTTGTCCATCCATATGTAATTTTAATGGTTCTGGCGTAACTGAGACTCCTTACTGCTCCAGAATATCAATACTGCATTAGATAATATTTATGAATCTTTATTATCAAATTCATGTTGTTTGACTGAGCATATTTTAGCTTGCTGTACATTGACTCTTCTGAACACAATGTTTGGCTCAGGAAAAATTCCAGGAGAAGCACGCAATCCCGTCATAGGTGACTCCAATACTGAGCATAAAGATAGTATACTTTTTTTTTTACTTTTGGTTTGCTCCATATGCTATATAGGTAGTAGTTTCTTGCAATTTATGACTTGATTTCTGATATGTCAGAAACTGAACAAGAAGATGAGAGTGTCAAAGATGGTGCGAATTATGTCAAAACCAACAAGAAACCTGATGGAGTTCATGATGATCAATCTGTTCAGAAAGGGGACTCATATAGGACGCTAAGTGGGCATAGAGCTGGTGAAGCCGCTATCGTATATGAGCATGGGGCTGGAATTGAGGCAATATTGCCAAAGCTCCGACGCTCTGACTACTATACAGAGCCGCGAATCCAAGAACTGGCAGCGAAGGAAAGAGCAGAACCAGGGTTCTGCTGCCATGTGAAGGAATTTGTGGTTGGACGAGTTGGGTATGGTAGCATCAAGTTCTTAGGTGAGACAGATGTGCGAGGCCTTGATCTTGAGTCACTGGTGCAGTTTAACAATCGAGAGGTGATAGTGTACCCGGATGACAGCAAGAAACCTCCAGTCGGGCAAGGCCTGAATAAACCTGCTGAGGTAACACTTCTCAACATTATATGCATGGACAAAAAGACAGGCCGTCAGTTTACGGAAGGGCCAAAAACTGAGAAGTACAAGCAGATGCTGAAGGAAAAGGCGGAGGATCAAGGTGCTGAGTTTGTCTCTTACGATCCCCTGAAAGGAGAGTGGAAATTCAGGGTGAGCCACTTCAGCAAGTACAAGTTGGGAGATGAAGATGATTGGGATGTCGATGCTGCCCAAGACTGCTGACCGAATACGGATTCTTCGGTCTCAATGTGTTCAGAAAATGTGGTGGTCTTGTGTAATGTGTGTTTTTGGCCTAGGTTTTTTTTGGTCTTGAATGATGAGAGGATTGATTATGGAATTGTATAGAATTTTAGGGATATTTGGTATATAGCTGTGAAAGCCTAGCCTTGGCGTTCTGACTATTATTATTGGTGTGCTTTGTTTCGTGTTTTAGTGTTGCGCGTTTTGTTTTACGGTTTCATTCTTTCATTGTCATTAGTTGTCTTTATATTTACTTGAGTTATTTTTTAAAATAAAATTATATAAAAGTATTCAAATTATAAAGGATATTTTAAATTCATATCTGAATTATGAAAATTTTCATTTAAGTATCGAAATTATAAAATATATCATTTTAGTATCTTCTGTTAGTGTTAAATATTTAAAAGGCATTGTTGAGTCAGAATTGTACGCGAGTTAAATTCTATTCAAGTTAAAACATAATATAAAAATAAAAATAAATAAATAAATATTAAAAACTAATTAATTCTACAAAATTGATCAAAAAAAAAAAAACTAAATTCCTGTATACCCATCCGGCCATCCCTCTCTCCCTTCCTCTCCATCTCCCTCTCTCTCAAACCCACACCAATTATGCAAACCAGACCCTCACATTCCCACCCCACATCCCACCCAAATCGGCGAATTCGCGCCACCATCCAACCTTCACCGGCGAATGTGAACAGCAAGGCGGAGGAGGCTAGGGCTCGGAGGAGCTCGACCGAAGTTGAGCGCAAAAATGAGATGCTCGCGAAGCCGAGAGCAGCAAATCTCGTGATCCCCAGCGTCTCATTCCTCTGGTCAACATCATCGGCATGAACTCAGATCCTAAGCCACAACTCTCTCAGCTTCTCAGCGTTTGATTTGATCGGGTCAGATCCTTCAAATTCTATGATGGGCTATGGGTTGGTCCCTATTCGTCGAATCTACATCAGGGTATAATTTAGGGTTTTGTTCCATATGTTGGCTAGGTATTAGTTTAATAATTGGGTTTGTGGAGTTTTACGTATGCATTTGCTTAAACTGACGGATGGGAACTTTTAATGAGGATTTTGTCTTCTTATTTTGATAGTCTTGTGTATTCTTATGAACAATTTAGGATTGTGAGTATCATATGCTCAGCACATTCAGTATTGCCTTTGATGTAGATGTGGGTTGCGAGTTCGAAGAAAGGTGGGTCTGGTTTGCAAAATTAGTGGGGGTTTGAGAGAGAGGGAGATGGAGAGGAAGGGAGAGAGGGTAACCGGATGGGTAAACAGGAATTTAGTTTTTTTTTTTTTTGTCAATTTTGTACAATGAATTTATGTCAGTTTTTTTTTTTTCAATGCAATCTTTTATTTATTTGTATTTTATTTTCTTGTTTTTTTGTTTTTTCACAAAGAATTTTTATTAATTTTTTTTTATCTATATGGATTATTATAATTATAAAAATTGAAACTTATTTACCACATAAGTATTTAACGATTTGACTAGCACATTGACTAACGGAGTGTACTAAGATGATGTGTTTGGATAGTTCGGGTACCTAGATGAAAATATTCATAATTTGGATATGAACTTGAAATGATCACTATAATTTGGATATTTTTATGTAATTTATCCTATTTTTTATATGGGGAACTAGAAAGAGTGGGTTTATTTCTTTATTCTTAGTGGTTTTTGTTTTGCTTTTTTGGCATTTGGATCAACAAAATAGTTTCCATTTGTTTGGTACCATTAGTTGTGTATTTTACAATGTAGAGTACATAGCATTCAAGTCCTCTGGATATTAAAATGAAAACAGTTAAAACTTCATAGCAGGACCAGATTCTCTTCAGCAAGTCTCAAATTTATGAGTCAGTTAATAGGGATGGGCATAATTACCCATCGGTATTAGCTATATGGGTAAATATATTTATGTGTAAAAATTTATCCATCACTTGATGAATAGGGTACAGGTAACCTACGGGGTACCCTTTGTCCGTTAAAAAAAGTGTAAAAGTTCGACTTCTACTTCTCGGCCTCACTCCCTCTTCTCGTTCTCGCCCTCTTCTCTTCCGAAGAACAATGACAATGAGACCCCGTCTGTCGCTCCAATTAGTATGACCCACACCACCCAAATCATAGCTCAAGATGTGCTCAATTTCATTTGATTTTCAATCCAATTCTCTCGACATGGAAGAAAACTTTCAGGTTCTGATACCCCTTTCAGAGATTACTGTTTCCGTGTCAAGTTGTGCACGCATGGGACTCACTACAATATCAAGTATGAACCCCTCTGAGGGTTCAATGTAGAGCTTCCTTGGGAGAGTTTCCATCCTTCGGGGTCAGTCAATTAACCTTTTGTGTTAGGAACCAACCAAGACGCAAAAAGGGTAAGTGCAAGAAATTAAGTACATGCTACGGTGCAGAGTGAATATACAGAGAAGAGTAATGTTAGGCATTCCAAAAAAATACACCAAAATAAATCCCAAATGATGTGGTAAATGCCACATCATAATCTTTTAATTCACAAATACCTACTTGATTATATTTTCTTAATATCTTTTAGGAAGAAAATTAAAAAAATAATTATAATACTGATTAGTCAAAAACCCCATAATAAACCGTAATGATCAAATTGCTCCTTCTCTTCCTCATCTTCTCGCACCATTCCCATCGACAATATCCAGGTAACAATATTGCTAATCCCATTATTTATTTTCTGATTAATGGATATGAATGCTAAATTACTAAAAGTAACATGAATTTTTTATGTAATAGGTGCTTGGATAATGCTTTGACATTTAGATGTTCATATCAACTCGGGTTTGGCCACGGTGCTCTTAGTAGACAACGGAATTGGGTAATGGAGTTAATCGAGCCTCCGTTGAAAGATCGATCTCCTCTGTGTTAATTAAGAATCTAAGATCATTTCATAAATATTATCCAATAACTAAGACAGAAAACTTTACCTGATGGTAACGGCACTGCGGAACCACGGCGGGTGAGTAGCAACGGCAATGGAGTAGCAACCACCACCTCCTAGCTTCGATGAGAATGGTGCGACAAGAGGAGGAGATGAGAATGCTGAGACTGGAGGAGGAGGAGCAATTTGATCGTCAGGGTTTATTGTAGGGCTTTTGATTAATTAGGATTTTTTTTTTTTTCTTTCTAAAAGAAATTAAGAAATTATATTCCAGTAGGAATTTTTTAGTGTATTTTTTTGGGATCCCTAAGGAGGATCTATTAATCAGCAATGACAAACGCGACGACAGGAGGAGGAGATAATAAGTTATCAGAAATGAATTGACAAGTGAGAAATAAAAGCTTAAGTTAGGGATTTCAGTCCAGAACCGACAGATCTGAAGAAACACGGCGAATTGTGATTGGTACCTGCGGCTGTGGGTCTCAGCGTTAAACAAGAGGTAAAGTTTATGTCTTTCCTTTTTGTTTTATTTTTTTTGGTTATAACAAGGTTAAATTTCTGTGCTTTCTGTTTGAATAAATTTGGGATTAATTTGTTATGTTTTGTGAGTGAGTGAGGTAAATATCTGTTAATTGTTTTGAACATGTGGGTGGAATTGAGTTTTCTGTCTTTGATTATAAAGGAATGAAATCCTGGTGCAATCAGGATTCCTAAGCTAATAAGGAAACAAATAATAAGTCGGTTGTATTAGATATTAGTAGTATAAATAGACAGAGGGCACCCCCAATTCGTATTAATCCTTAATGCTCCCGTAAATGTATACTACTCTGATTCAACCTTCTTGAAATTTGAACAGCACTGGTCCTACTGACATTGATTGATCAATCTTCTTCTTCCATGGCATCTCCGGTGAAGAAAAGAAAACACAGATTGTCTTCCAAGGCACCGCAGGCCAAGAGAAGGAGACGTTGGGTGGGTAGTTGGTCAAATCTTCCTCAAGATGTTGTTGTGCATATTGCGAGACGTGTAGTTTCTTGGGAGGATTTTATTGCTTTTGGTGAAGTTTGTACATCATGGAGATCCGCTGCTGTGAAGGAAAACTTTACTGGTGGTGGTGGATCATCAACACATCTGTTTCCATTGCTCATGATCAAGGAGAAAAAGGGCGCTACCATCCGGGAATTTTACAGTTTGGCAAAAGATATGGCTTACAAACTTAATCTCCCTGAAGTTGCTACAAACCTTGTGTGTTGGTCTTCTCGAGGATGGCTCATGTCTCAATCTAAAGATATGAAAATTAGACTGCTGCATCCTTTTAAGGGTACCCACATTGAGCTTCCAAGTAACTTGATATTTAAAAACTATCATTATCATGGAGGTCGACAGGAGGTTAGGTGGGTCAAACTATTAAATGATTTCGTGGTTAATAAGTTTGTATTATCATCAAACCCTTCTACTTGTAGTTCTGGGTCGGAGGATTGCATAGTCACGGTTCTCTATAAGTCGGGAAGATTGGCATTCTGCAGGCTTTTTTAAGACAATGATTGGAACATGATTGATCCATCTGATGATTTTTGGGTTAAATCATATCATGATATTACTTATTATCAAGGACAATTTTATGCCGTGGACCGTTTTGGCAACATTTTGGTTTGTGACATTGAAGACCCTATGGTAGCAAAAACCAGAGTCGTCGTTTCGAAAATGCAAGGGGGCCAACTTGCCTGTCCTGGTATTCAGAGGTTGTTTTACCTTGTTGAATGTGCAGGGTCTTTATTGGTGGTTTCCAGATATGTTCAACAGATAACATTTTCCGAAACGGAACCACTGGGTTTAGAGTGTTTGAGGTGTCGCTTGGTAATGGAAACGTGAAGTTGGAGGTAACAAACTTGGGGAATAGAACCCTTTTTGTAGGTTATAATTCTTCCTTTTCTATCGAGTCCATGAGTTTGTCCGGATGCAAATCCAATTGCATATGCTACACAAACGCTCGTCATGAGGGTATTCCAGTCCGAGATGTTGGTATTTTCAATATGGAACAAGGAAAAATGGAGTCCTTGGTGAATTCCCCTAATAAGTTACCAGTTCCACATGTGTGGGTTCAACCCACTTACTAGATGAGATGTCATTTCTGTTGGTTAGTTTGAGTGTTTTTCTAGTAATCGCGGACTTCTAGCTATGTTCCTTCATATGACTAGTCGTTGTTATATTGACTCATGTTTGTCTTGTACTAGTTCTTCGTTATAAATATTGAATTTTGGTTTCTCAGTGTTGTTGTTGTTCTTGTTTTAATGGTTATTTCAGTCAATGGTGAAGTGAATTGTAATTGGAATGAGCACCAAATTTAAGCTAGTTTTTAAGGTTTTTTCAATCATTAGTGAAGTGAATTGTAGGAACGAACACTAAATTAAAACTAGTTTTTACGTTTATATTTTTAGATGCATAAGCCACGTTTAATAATGTCGTATAATACAAAATCAACATTTGGTATACTTACGTACTAAATAACCACTTGCTCATATTAACATATTCAAATCTGTTGTATGTTGTGAACTCGTTATTCGAAATCACTCCAAGTGGAAATGTTAATTTAATCTGTCTTTTGAAACATATCAGAACATTTACGCATCTACTCTCGATCTCCCTTCTCGTTGAGAGAATTTTATCAGCATATATGTCATCTATTTTCCAAAGCAATTTTGATATCATCTATTTTGAGTACTCAAAAGTATGCAAAATAAATCTCCTCTTAAATTTCTAATAATTATTAAGTAAGAGTGACATGCTAATAGAGAATCATAAAGAAATAAACAATAAAAGAGGAATGAATTGCAGAGAATTATTACCTCCGGGTTATGTTTTCGTTGTGGGAAGCGGATGGAGGATGTACTCCATGCCATTTGGAGCTATAAACATAACGAGAGGATATGGAGGATGACGAATTTCCTTTTGGAGAAATTCCCCACGCTAGGGACATTTTATGGATCTTATGGAGGTTGCTATAAAGGTAACCTCTCAAACGGAGCTTGAAAAATTCCTCTATCTATGTTGGCAATTATGGAGTTGTCGAAATAAACGACTGCATGGGCAACCAGTCAAGGGAGACGGGGAGATAGTCGAGGCAGCGATGGAGGCTTATGCAGCTTTCAAGGGCCAATGTGGTCTACCCAAGCCGGCCGCCTTGGTTTGAAAGGTGCGTTGGTCTAAACCCATTTTTTTTATAATAATATTAATATAATTTTCATATGCATATATAAGATATATAAGTAAATAAGGTGATGCAAAAATCACCATGAAGGGCATGGGACCCCTCTGGTCCCTACATAGCTTTGCCTTTGAAAGATAATGATTACAAAGTAGTAGCCATCGCTATAAAAATAACTCTGATTTAGGCAATAGTGCTATCACAAAATAACCAAGTCCTAACTATAAAAGATAATATACATAAACATGATTAATAACTCGAATATGGTCCCAGTACTATATTTCAAATGTCATTTTGATCCATGAATATACTATTACATTTTTTAGTCATCAAACTATTACATAAAAAAGAAGATTGGTTTAGTCAACATTGACTTTGGGTTGGTGGTTATGGTTTAGGCAATAGTGTCATCACAAAATAGCCAAATCATAACTATAAAAAACACATACATAAACATGGTTAATACCTCAAATAATCCTTAGACTATACTTTTGAGTGTCATTTTTGTCAAAAGGGTTTTGTTTTGAATGACTCTCTTTGTGAGAGTTCCTTCCTTTATATAGAGACTATTGGGTCAATTATAAGGCTGTATATCAGTCATTACATCTGACTATGCAAGGAAAGTAGTTGACTAACAATATACTCTTCTATATATGGCTAGACTAAATAAGGTAGAATATATGTTGCCTTAATAGGCTAGATCATCTGTCAATTCTGCTAACATCCCCCCTCAAATTGATGATGGGCGATCAAGAAGCAGCAATTTGTCAATCAGGAACTAATGGCGATGACGAGAGAGAGCCTTGGTGGAGACATCAGCGGTTTGGTGTTTAGTGGAAATGTGTGGAAGAGTAATCTCATGGCGAGCAAGGGCTTCACGAATGGAATGACAATCCACCTCAATATGTTTGGTGCGCTCATGAAAAATGGGATTGGCAGCAATCTGAATGGCACTGGTATTATCAACATGAAGAGGAGTAGGAGTAAGCTGCGAAACACTAAGTTCGCCTAACAACCCTCGAAGCCATACAATTTCAGAACAGGCAGACGACATAGCCCGATATTCAGACTCGGTGGATGATTTCGAGAAACGAGCCTGCTTCTTACTCTTCCAAGAAATAAGGGCATCGCCAAGAAACATACACCAACCCGTAACAGAACGACGAGTATCCAGAAAACCAGCCCAGTCGGCATCACTAAAACCCTCCAACTTTAAAGAATTCCTTGAAGGAAAAAACAAACCGCGACCATATGTCCCTTTAAGGTATCAAAGAAGACGACGGACAGCGGCCAAATGGTTCTGGCAAGGAGCCTGCATAAATTGACTGACCTGCTGAACATCAACCGAGATATTAGGCCGAGTAATGGTCAAATAATTTAAATTGCCCACCAGTTGCAGATACATCGAGGGATCAGATAAGGAATCACCACCAGCCTGATGCAGCTTCAAATTGACCTCCATAGGTGTAAGAACCGAATTACCGTCTTGAAGACTGGCTAAAGAAAGAAGGTCTTGGGTATACTTATGCTGATGTAAAAGCGTGCCATTCGGACAATGTTGGACCTCAAGTCCAAGAAAATACTGCAGTGGACCAAGATCTTTCATATGAAATGAAGATTGGAGGTGCTGCTGGAGCTGCGCAATTAAGTGGAGATAAGATCCAGTAATCACAATGTCATCAACATACACAAGAAGTAGAAAAATCCCAATAGAAGTTTTGCAAAAGAAGAGAAAGGAGTCATACTGACTCTGAGTAAAAGTGAAATCCAGTAAAGTAGTACGAAACATCTCAAACCATGCTTGCGGTGCCTGCTTCAAACCATACAGAGACTGCTTCAAGCAACAAACCTCAACAGAAGAGGGAGGAAACATGCCAGGAGGAGGAGACATAAATATTTCTTCCTGCAGATCACCATGTAAAAACGCATTATGCACATCCATCTGGCGAAGCGACCATCCTTTCGAAACAGCAATGGCCAAAACAGTGTGGACAATAGTCATTTTGGCCACGAGAGCGAATGTTTATGCATAATCAAGGCCATACTCCTGCCGATTCCCGAGTGCCACTAGACGAGCTTTATGTCTTTCGATAGAGCCATCAGCACATAGCTTGATGGTGTATACCCATTTGCACCCAATAAGCTAGGACAAGGGACGATGTCCCAAGTGTGATTGTCTTGAAGAGCCTGAAGTTCTTCCTGCATAGCTTGGCGCCAACACTCTTGAGTAGAAGCCTGAGAATAAGACTTAGGCACAGAAGTAGCATCAAGAGTAGCCTGAATAGTGGAAGAAGAAAACCCATACCAATCTGGAGGCCGAGAAATCCTAGTAGACCGGCGAGGCTCATGCAAGACAGGATCAGGTGGCGGTGCAAAGGAAGGAAGAGGCAGGGGACGATGTCGCTGATACACAATACCTGGCTGAAAGTGAGTAGGAGTACTAGACACATCATCAAAAGGAGGAAACGAGACAGAGGAAGAAACAGGAGTAGTACGAGACAGAAAGAAATATTGAGTGTCAAAAAAATCACATTTCGAGAAATAGGAAGCTTGTTAGTAGCTGTATCATAACACACAACCCCTTTATGAGACTTACTATAGCCAAGAAAAGCACACTGAATAGCTTGAGCAGCAAGCTTGTGACGTGCAATGGGAGGTAAGTGAACAAAACAGACGCAACCAAAAACATGCAGAGAATTATAGTCAGGAGGAACACCAAACAAACGAGAATATGGAGAATCAAAATGCAAGGTAGGAGAAGGCAAACGATTAATCAAATATACAGCCGTAGATAATGCCTCTACCCAAAATCTAGGAGGGACAGAAGATTCAAGCATCAAGGTACGAACAACATCTAAAAGATGTCTATTCTTATGTTGGGCGACGCCATTCTGTTGAGGGGTATAAGGACACGAACGCTGAGAGAGAATACCCTTCTGTTGTAGGAAAGATTGAAAAGCATGAGACATATATTCTCCCCCGGAATCTGAGCGTAAGGTCTTAATACATATAGAAAATTGCGTTTCGACATAGGCAACAAAAGTTTGGAAGGTCGAAAACACATCAGCTTTAGAACGAAGAAAATAGACCCAAGTGAAATGACTGTAATCATCAATAAAGGTCACAAAATACCCGTATTGAGCATGAGAAAGAACATGACTCATACCCCAAACATCATAATGAATCATCTCAAAGCATGTAGAAGCACGACTACCCTGCAAAGGAAATGGTAAAGATTTGCTTTTCCCAAGTTTACAAGGTGCACAATCAAAAGATAAGGAAGGAAATGCATCTGTATTGCTAAAAAAACCATGTTTCATAAGATGTGTCAAAATTACAGAATTGGGATGTCCCAATTTCTTGTGCCAAAAATGGCTATTATTAGCAATAGCGGAACAACCAATAGAAATTGAAGGAGAAACTGAAAACGACTGAAGAGGAAAAAGACGTCCCACTTTAGGCCCCTTCGCTATCTCTTGTCCTGACACTTGATCCTGCACACGACAACCACTACGATCAAAATGCAGAGAACAATTTTCGTCTACTAATTGGCCAACAGAAATGAGATTGGCAGATAAATCAGGAGACACGAAAACATTAGTAACCCCAGATTTCCAACCGCAGTAATAGGAAGAGTACTGCCATCAGTGATCTGAATATGCTGCTCACCATCATACTTACGAACATCATGTAAAGTTACCGGACTGCCAGTCATGTGATTGGAAGCCGCAAAGTCAATTAACCAAGGAGAAGGAAGAAGATGGTTCTTACCTTGGAGACCAAGAGCAGAAAGAGCGGAAACAATCATTTGTTGAACCTGCTTGGGAGTAATGGTGGAAGAAGAACCCAGAACAGCAGTCTGAGCGGAAGATGCAGGCACAAAGGTGGACTGAACAGCAGTATGAAAGGCATGAGTGGATCGATTCTAAGGGCGGATACGGCAATCCTGAATGATATGGCCTTCCTTCTTGCAATAGTTGCAAAAATTCTTGCTGCAATGCTTTGCATTGTGCCCAACTTCCTTGCAACTGTAGCACTGCGGCAGAGATTTGTATCGGCCTTTGCCGTGAGCAGCGTAGGCCACATTAACCAACTATGTACCACCAGCGTCTTGAGCAATGCCAAGCTCTGAGGCGAGACGCTGCTCTTCACGCAAGAGTTCACCCAAGCAGACATCCAAAGAGGGGACAATTGTGCGATTGATTTACCCAGCACGTGCACTTTCAAACTCGGGTCGAAGCTTCATCAAAAATTAATCCCGCTGGCTCTCAGAATGAACCGTTTGTAGTGCCGCTAAAGCGGCGTTGGGAACCTTAGAATGTACCAACCCAGAATAATCACTCCATAAATTAAGAAAATCAGAATAAAATTGTTCAATCGAGAGGTTCCCTTGGCAATAGTTTCCGATGTCTAACTCCAATTGAAACTTTCGGGCAAAATTATCTTGATAATAAATCCGCCGAAGGTAATCCCACATTAGTGAACCCACGAAGATTGTTGATCATATGGGGTTCAACAGAATTGAGGAGCCAGGAAGCAATTTTGGCATCCCCGGCTTCCCATGAACAAAGTTCCCTGGGATTAGTTGGAGACGTAGAAGACACATCCAAATGACCCTATAACTCCTTCCCTTTCACAAACATCTTGAACTGGAATTCCCAACTAGCGTAGTTTTTGCCAATAAAGCGAACAATAGAATTGTCGCCTGACATAATAACCACGAGAAACAAAATTGAAAGACCTAACAGATCACAACAATCACGGGAACAGTATGATCAAGCAAAATTTCCCAACAATCCAAGACAAGGAGCTGTGCAGAAACAAAAAATTCCAACAGCCCTAAACCGCCCAAAAATCGAAAAAAAATTATGCTCTGGAAAGCTAAGAGACTGCCGACATAACCTATGAAAAGGTTTCCAACAGTCATGAAGCCGAGAAACAAAATGCCACCAATAAACTAGGAATTCAGGCAAGCTGAAAGAAAAACTGAAAAAATAATTTGAGGCTTTGATACCATGTGAACAGGGTTTTGTTTTGAATGACTCTCCTTGTGAGAGTTCATTCCTTTATATAGAGACTATTGGGTTAATTACAAGGCTGTAAATCAACCATTACATCTTACTATGCAAGGTAAGTAGTTGACTATACAATATACTCTTCTATATATGGCTAGACTATATATGGCTAGACTAAATAAGGTAGAATATAGGCTGCCTTAATAGACTAGACCAGCTGTCAATTCTGCTAACAATTTTGATATTACTAAAAGAGAGATATAGCGACGAAAGGAAAGGGATAAGAGATTCAACAGACACCAAATCACATTCACATTAATAATGCCTCTGAATTCAGATAATAAGCAGTTTAACAAGTTCATACTATAAAGCAAGCTAAGTCCTCAATTCCAGGATCCTAAAAACTACACATGACGCTCAATGCTACCCTTAACTCCACCATCTGGAAGGGGAGTAGGTAGGAAAGCTCTTCACCATCCATGCAAATGAGGGAAGGTGGTGAAAGATCCCAATGACCTACCAATGTCATAAAAGATTGGTAGTCATCGCTGTCCACAATAATTGTCTTGTAGACAATCCTGGACGTGGTGAGATATTGCTCAACCTACATGCATAAACAAATAAGTATTCATGTTACATACGGTAACACGTTTCTATGAATATATATTGAATTTTGAAACACACAAAAATGGTAGGATAATGGATTTGAGAATATTACCTCAACATCACCTAAAAGTGATTCCTCAATCAGAGTAGACAAACCATCTCCCCCTAAAAAGAACGAGTGATAATTAAGTCAATATATGCTATATATAGCTAGAAGTGATAATGCTGTTGATAGCACTGCTTGGGAGGTTTAAAGTTGTAAAGAGTTCAGATAAACACAGAAAGAAAAGCAGATAATTATCTTCTATCATTTACTTAAAAAAGTTTACAACATACCTGAAATATAGACAATCAGGTGACTTCTTTCAGCAGCCGCTTTTTCACATGCCTCCAAATATGAACCACTGAACCCAACATCATGTGTCTCCACAAACTGAAACACGAGAATAGAAGACAATCACTCAATAAAATCACAAATTTAGTCTTACTCGTGATCACTCAGGAGGGCTGAGAATGCTAACCCCCTCAAACGCTATCCCCTCAAATCTCTGTACAAATCTCACAGCTGCATCTCGCCTTCTCTTACTTCTCTCTTGACTGTGCCATATAAAATCTCCCTTGTTCAGTACGGAAATCATTGGTTCTCCGGGGGTCGAGGGACCTATTACATCAAAATGAAAATAAGTGCTTCTACAAATGAACATATGCTGACTTTAACCAAAAAATTAAAATAATCTGGGATTTTAATTACCTTTTCTTGTTTTATGGTGGTCCCACATGGCAAGAAATAAGACACCATCCACAGTATCTTCCGCTAAATGCACATAAATGCAATCATCGCAAAAAATGGAAGCATGCTGCAAAAAATATGAGGATAAATGAGAGGAAAAACAACAGATGATTTAGATGACATGGGAAGATATTGGATGGTTGGAGGCATGCTTTTTTTGTCTAGAGGTGGCAGACTTAAACTGATACAATATGTTTTGAGTAGGTTACCAAATTTATTATCTTTCTTTGTTTAGAATACAAGTCACGATTGCTCGGAGATAGAAAAATTAATGAAGGATTTCTTACGGTGTAATTCGGATGAAGGAAAAGAAGACCATTCTCTAATAAGATGGACGTTATTTCATCATGTGTAAAGGAAAAGGGTGGATCGTGAAATGGAAATCTTAATGAGCGAAATAAGGCACTCTAGGGGAAGTGGTTGTGGAGGTTTCCTTTGGAAGACAATTCATTGTGGCATGCTTTGATTAAAAGTAAATATGGGTTGCAAGATAATGGTTGCAGTGTTTGAGCCGGCGCCCTTGGAAAGATATTTCTCAAGGTTTGGAGGTGATTTCTGGTTACTGTGGGGAGGGGGGATGAAGTGAGATTCTTGGAGGATTTTCGGGTATGTGAACTTCCTTAAATTACATTCAATATTCCCTTGTCTAGATGAGGAGGGTCAGGTGGATTGGAATTTACTAGATGAGGAGATTCTTGGAGGATTTTCGGGTAAGTGAACCATTTACAGCTCTAGAGAACTTTCAGTTATCATCAGGGGTCTTCTCTATTAACTCTTTTTAATGCCTTTTCTGAAAAGCAGTCACTTCCTGTATTCTGGACTGCTAAGCCTAAGGTGATTAAAGGTAAAATGTTCCTACTAAGTAGCAGGCTTGTGCTCTGGCTTGGATAATAGCACATGAGAGGGCAAATACTTACGATTTAATACAGAGAAGAATGCTCATTGCTTGTCTCCTCATTGGTGTATTTTGGTGCAAAAAAGAGTTGAAATCTGGGTCACATTCGTTTTTACATTCTCGCTAGGGCTGTATTATGTTGATGGTGGACTTCTGGTTCACTAGGTGTTGTACTGTGTTTTATGATCTTAAATATGTTTCTCATTAAAAAAAAAGACATGAAAAACAACAGATACAAATCATCCGTTATAGAAATAGAAAAGCTTACCTTTCCATCCTCTCCAAATTTATGGTTAAGCCACAAAACTGAACCTGTGTTCTATTTCCACGAGTACTTTGTTTTGCCTATATATGCAAGTATTCAGAAATACGTAAGTAGAATAACTGCATAAGGTATTACCAATATTGTCTACATCATAAAATTAAAAAGTGAAACGATAGGAGAAACTTACCTTGCAGGTAGACCAAACAAAGCTTGTTTTCCTCCTTTGCTTTCTCTATGGCTTCAGATAATGAAAACTTAACATCCCAAGGCACACGCTTTTGAATTCTCCGAAACAAAAGAGATTTTGCGTTAATATGATTCATTAAGCTACCAAGTTTAAAGAAAAACAAATGTAACGTATACATATATATATATATATATATAAGTGCAATACTGATATCTAGCATTACCTGTAAAAGCTTAAACCAACAGACTTCTATCGCTGAGACGAGACTGATAGAACCAATATATCCGTCTGCAAGTTAAAGAATAGAAAAAGGTACAGTTGATTACCATATCACATATTAAGCATCCAAAATTGAATGAAATAAGACCATTTCACTCCATACCATGACTCCATAATAAAGAAGTACCATCCCAGACTTCAAATCCCATGCCACCTGCATAATCTAAAGATGAGGCTCTAGTATGATAATTTAAGAAGAAAAACAATTTAATAAGCAAATAAAGGTCCTAGAAGCATCATTACGTTACCTTTTCCAAACTTTGCTAGATTATCTACCACAACATAGTGGCAGTATAAGTTCACTACATAGCACAACTGAAAATGAAACAGAAAGAAAATTAAGCATATTAGATATAGAGAAAATTAAGCATATTAAATATAGAGAAAATTACACTTTAGTCTCCTGTGTTTTACAATAAGTTTCAGAGTTATTCATGATTTTACAAATGTTGCATTTTAGTAACCTGAACTCTTTAAAACGTGACCAACTTGGCTCCATCATTAACTATTTCGTTAAAAAATCTGTTACGTGCTGATGTGTCAAATGTAGGAGCCACCTTTTAAAATTTTGATATGCCATGTAGATGAAAAAATTAATAAAAAATCAAATTTAAAATAAAAAATAAAAACTTAATATAAAAGAAAATAAAGAATAAAAAAAAAACTTGTGTGACCCACCGTTAGTTCTTCCCCCTCCTTTTCTTCTTCTTCTTCTCTTCGTCTTTCTTTCTGCAAACAACGACCCATGGATATTTTGGAATTTCCGAGGCCACTAATTTAGTAATTGATTAAAATTAAAATAACGAATAAAACAAAACTGGAATTTATGAAAAAATTTGGAAAATGTTTGAATGTCTATGCATTTTTCATCACCAAAGGTGAAGAGTGTTCTTCACCTTTAGTGACAAATTCTTCGATGAACAACGTCAAAAAAAGAGGTTGTTGCGATGCTGTTCATCATAGAATTTGTCCCTAAAGGTGTTTTTCTTCTTTAGTGACGAAAAATGCATTTACGTTCAATTTTTTTCCAGATTTTCCCAAAAATTCCAGAATTTTTTTTTATTCTTTCTTTTAATTTTAATCAATTATTATATTAGTGGCCTCGGAAATTCCAAATATCCATGAGTTGGTGTTTGTGGGTTTTGGTGTTTGTGGGAAGAAAGACGAACAAAAGAAGAAGGAAAGGAGAAGAAGAAAAGGAGGAAGAATTAATAGTGGGTCACACAAGTTTTTTTATTTTTTATTTTCTTTATTTAAGTTTTTATTTGATTTTTTATCTACATGGAAAATCAAAATTTTAAAAAGTTTGGTCCCATATGTCACACATCTAATACTTCACAGATTTTTTAACGGAATAGTTAACAGTAGAGCCAAATTGTCACGTTTTAACAAGTTCGAGGTACTAAAATGTAACATTTGAAATCTCAGGCATAACTTTAAATCTTAGGCATAACTTTAAATCTTAGTGTAAACCACATGGTACTAAAATATAATTTGCTCTTAGATATATACCAAACAAAAGGAAAGAACTTATACTGGAAACTGACCGGAATGGAGCAATTGCAATTTGCCTCAAGCCTTTCTGACTCCAACTTGTCGTTCACTAGTTTTTCACAAAGAAAAATTATGAGAAAATTAAAAATTCTGAAATTTTCAGTTATCAATGAAATTAAAGCAAAATGTAAAGAATTTATGAGGGTCAAGAAGAAATACCTCTATAGTAAACCAATAATAACATTTCTTCACTCTGAGCTAATTTCTTAGCAGCGTTGAGAAACTTTTTGTACTTGCCACTTTTACACTCTTGGTCAACCAGGATGAACTTGCTTCCTTTTGTATGTAGCGGTTCTCAAACTTCTTCGGATGGGGAGAAAACTACAACAAATAAATAAGAACGTAAAGTTATTTCCTGAAAAAATAATATAAAGGTTGCAACACAAAGTAAGTTTTATAACCTTCGAGAAATGATGGCGTACATCCTTGTAATTCTTCTTGAGGGAATTTTCCAGAAAATGAAAATTGTTTTACGTTAGTAAACCATATAAAACAATAAACTGTAGATTGAACTAACAGTACACATACCTTTAAAATTTCTTTCAAAGAAAATAATTCAATCTGCTGAGAGTGCAATGTCCTTTGTGCTTTGAGTTTACTATAGATTTGCTTTGAGAGATCAACGATATCCCTCAAACCATCTACGTACATCGAAACCCGATGGTAAGCACCTTCCTTAAAATAAAGAAGTACTGGAGGTGATATGTCTGCATCTGTGTAAAGTTAAGGTAACTGTTCACACAAATATGTAATAATAGTTAGTGTATATAGCTAAAATATAAATTGAGAGTGTAGGATACATTTGATTTCTGGGATAAATTCCCAGAAATCATTTTCTCCAAAGCTGATTGTACTGAAAATCACATCTTCCTTGGCCAAAAATTCTTGGAACTGTATTTATAGCATATAAATATAATTAGTTCTCACGCTTAAAATTACAATAATTAACAATGTAATTCTAAAACATATAGAATAAGATTTCAATTACCTCAGTTAGTCTCCAAATTGACTTCTTGATCATGGTTGACACAAAGTCATTTCCTACACAAACAAGTTATTCATGTGAAGCACAGTGAATGAAGCAAGAATCAAAACCAAGACATTGCATGAACTTAACTTAGAAGCATATAAGAATTAAGTTTGCATCAATAACACTATATAGAAGTTCAGCTAGAAATCTATGGTTTTACTGAATTTGAAAAAATATATTAGAAGTAGAATGAAAGCAATTTGGCACTACCAACCTGTTACATACAAAAGAGCTATTATATCATCGTTTTTAATTTCCCATTTAAGCTCCGTGTATGTTCTTTCTAAATATGACATATTCTGGCTATCATCATCACGACAAACCACTGGAGGGGAATTTTTTAAAAAGCTTTCCAAAGCAGACATTTCACCTTCGGAACACGTCACTGGATTGAAGAAAAAAATAAAATGATGATCAACTTATGATGAATGTTAACGAAACTGAAAGTGATTACTCAAAAATGAAAAAAAAAAATACCAGAGCTCCACAGAAAATCATCCTGATCAAAAACCGATAGGTAGGGTTTCCCAGATAAGCCTGTTGAGTCACAAAAAAAAGGTGTTAGTAAATTTTACTATGAATCTCATTACAAATTAAAAGAATAAGGAAATTTCTAACTTTTATATCCCTATAATGATCCCACATAGTGAGACATAGGGATCCTTCTACCGTATCCTCGGCCAAATGTATGTATATACATCTCTCCCGAATAAGTGAATTAAGCTGCAGTAAGAAAGAGAAGAATAGAATCAAGGAGTATAATTCCAATCTACGATTAGTTTTCAACTGTTAGATCAAATAACACTATGTTATACAATGAAAAAAATAAATTAAATTAAAACTTACGTTGGCATTGCGAGATACACCCGGACTATGTAAACACACAACAGAACCAGCGTCCACCCTCCACGAGAAATTTGTTGCTCCCCAAATTATACCTAAACTATAAAAAATTTCATCTAGGTACCGAAACTATCAAAACACATCATATAAGTACCCTCCATTGCAAAACAAAAAATTAGTATGTAAATATTAGTTTTGTAATATACTTATTTGACTTGATAATTCTCTATGACTTGTAGGTACCAATTCATTCAAGAAACTTTCAGAAAACTTAGATGGAAGCAGAGGAAAGTAGTGATTGGATGACAAGACAGTTATGTGACATGCATTCACTTAACAAGGAAGACCTTCAGTATGCGCAAGAATCAGCAGTTGATAAACAAACATTGTTGTTCATTTACACCAAAGGTGCTTCCTAGCTCTTCCTTTCATTACTTTGTGATTTTGTTTATTTATTCTATCAGTTACGTAGGATTAAGGATTCTCAGGTCTTTTCGTCTTCACCTTTCAATTCTGGAAAAACAGGTGACCATAGCAAAGAAGAGTAGCAACGGCTTGAGAAGAACTGCAATGAGTCCAAACCGGTTAGTCATTATTGTTTGCTATATTTAAGTTTATTGTCATTTTTTATTTACACTAGTATCCAATAATTCCTTTTGTTGATTGTTTCAATTGTGCTATACCGTGGGTCTCTATTGTCTCTTTATTGCCATAAAAGGCACAAGGAGTGGTGATCCAAGGTTCGAAATTTGGGATGATAAAAACTTATTATGGAGTCACGGTACAAAATTTTATCATGGTTTCTTGCATCACTAGTTTTAGATTATGATTATCTGTATTTATAATGCTTTGTCTTATTGCATAAGGTTACATTGCTTCTACCCGTTTGGTTGCAGAAATCGAAAAATCCTGGTTTTGGCATTTACAGGTAAATCTAGAGGACAATATTTTAAGCTCAGATGTATAATATAATGAGTTACCCTTGTTATTGTGCTGCTATTAGAATAAATGTCACCTAGTTGGCCTGATCCAAATATTACATGTTTCAGAATATATTGCTTGAAATAATCCATGTCGAGCTGCATATTGTGTGTGATTATCTTTGTATGCGATCATTAGAGAATTAAATAAAATTTCCTTTTCTAAATTAGCATAGTACTCAGTACGTACTATCATATTCACTCTATATTACTCATATAGAACACTTAAATCACGATGACTGCTCTATATGAGTAATATAGAGTGAATATGATAGTACGTACTGAGTACTATGCTAATTTAGAAAAGGAAATTTTATTTAATTCTCTAATGATCGCATACAAAGACAATCACACACAATATGCAGCTCGACATGGACTATTTCAAGCAATATATTCTAAAACATGTAATATTTGGATCAGGACAACTAGGTGACATTTATTCTAATAGAAGCACAATAACAAGGGTAACTCATTATATTATACATCTATTATAGATCTGAGCTTAAAATATTGTCCTCCAGATTTGCCTGTAAATGCCAAAACCAGGACTTTTCGATTTCTGCAACCAAACTGGTAGAAGGAATGTAACCTTCTGCAGTAAGACAAAGCATTATAAATACAGATAATCATAATCTAAAAATAGTGATCCAAGAAACCATGATAAAATTTCGTACCATGACTCCATAATAAGTTTTTATCATCGCAAATTTCGAACCTTGGATCACCTCTCCCTGCGCCTTTTATGGCAATAAAGAGACAATAGAGACCCACGGTATAGCACAGCTGAAACAATCAACAAAAGAAATTATTGGATACTAGTGTAAATAAAAAATGACAATAAACTTAAATATAGCAAACAATAATGACTAACCGGTTTGGACTCATTGCAGTTCTTCTCAAGCCGTTGCTACTCTTCTTTGCTATGGTCACCTGTTTTTCCAGAATTGAAAGGTGAAGACGAAAAGACCTGAGAATCCTTAATCCTACGTAACTGATAGAATAAATAAACAAAATCACAAAGTAATGAAAGGAAGAGCTAGGAAGCACCTTTGGTGTAAATGAACAACAATGTTTGTTTATCAACTGCTGATTCTTGCGCATACTGAAGGTCTTCCTTGTTAAGTGAATGCAGGTCACATAACTGTCTTGTCATCCAATCACTACTTTACTCTTGCTTCCATCCAAGTTTTCTGAAAGTTTCTTGAATGAATTGGTACCTACAAGTCATAGAGAATTATCAAGTCAAATAAGTATATTATACAAGTAATTCAAAGGTTTTGGAAAAGACATGAGAAGTAAACCAACATCCTCAGCATCTTCATCTTCATCAACAAACACTACCCAAAAAAACTCTGTAATTCCAATCTAATTTTTCAATTTGGTATCAGAGTTGGGTTTGGAATTAGAATACCACATCCACGCCACCGCACCAGGATCGCGTCACCACATCAGAGCCAAGAAGGCTCAAGATCCAAATACAAAACCCAGAAATTCAAAACCTCGAAAACCCAGAAATCCAAAAAACTCAAAAACCCAGAGGACGATGAATTGCCCCACCCTCATTTCCGCCACCATTCACCTACCCCGTGAACCACAACCAAATGAACCCGATCCGCGAACCCAAAATCTCGATCCCCTCACCCACTGGTGCACTAACCCCGTCTGCAACCCCTTCGCTGATCCTCTCGATGCCCCTCATTGAGACATAATGAGCGAGAGTGAGACTGTGAGAGACAGAAAGACACCGAGCAAGAGAAAACCAGAGAGAGAGTGAGAGAGAGAGAGAGAGCGAGAGACGGAATGAAAGAGAGTGCGAGAGACTGAGAAAGTCCAAGAAGATAAGACTGTAAGAGACGTACCTGGACCGCCTTGAGCAAATGCAATTCGCGAGGACGAGAAGAGAGTGACAGAGCAGCAGCGCCGAGGACAGCGGCCTCCCTGCAAGTCCACCACTGCAACCACCGGCAATCGTCGATCGCAACGGGAGGTGAGGTTAGACTCGCCATGCCCAGACGAAGCTACTGGAGGTGGTCTCGAAGGTTGGGTCGGCTGGAAACGCCGTCGATGGCGACGAAGGTTTCTAGGTTTCTCGTCTGCGATTCTTCTTCGGCGAGCTTCGACGGTGATGGGTGGCAGGGACGGGTTCGTCCAGACGATGGGTGGTGTTTGAGAGTGGTGGTGAGGCTGGTCGTGGTCGGAAACATGGGTGGTGGGTCGGAAACATGGGTGGTGGCGCTGGTTTCCGTCACCGTCACAGAGAACGTGAGGAAAAGATCGTTAGGGCGAGGAAGGTTGCGATAGGGCGTAGGAAGAGGGCGTAGCAAATTATCCCAAATTATCACTAATTAGTTTTTAGGGATAATGAAAATAAAAAAAAAGAAAAAGAAATAAATAAATCTATAAAAAAATGCCTCACAAAAGCCACCTAGGTACTTAACAAATTGTTTTAACAGATTACTAACGGATGATACTTAGATCATGTGTTTGATAATATTTTTTTAACATATTACTAACGGATGATACTTAGATCATGTGTTTGATAATTTGAGTACCTAGATGAAAATTTTTATGGTTTTGGTATGAATTTGAAATGACCCCTATAATTTGGGGGGTTTTATGTAGTTTGCCCTTAATTTTATATTGAATTATGATGAAACTGAGTTAACATTGCTTCATTAAACCCTTAATCCCGATACCACCTCCATTGTTTCTCTTCACTGACATTCTTCATTCCAAACTCCAAAAACGATAGTAGGTTCCCTATTTTCCTTCTATTTCATTTTGTGAGTTGTTGTCGAGAGTAGGCATTTGCAGGGGAATATTTAACTTAATTTCACCATAAATTTAATATAAAATTTAGGCTTATTACTCAAAATGCTCCCCGAATCGAACAGCGAGTCTGAATTTGCTCCTCTAACGCGAAATCGTAACAATATAATTCATGAACCCCCTTCTGTCAAGTTTGTTGCACCAAAAGTTATTTTTCATTACTGTAGTTAGAAGAGGGGTATTTTGTCAAAAAATTAAAACAATTACCCTAAAAGAAAAAAATTATTCCCCAATCCACCCCAACCCTCCCAATTCTCGCTTTCAAACAAATTACCCAACCCACCACCTCTTCACCTTCGATCCCATCGCCATCCTCTTCTCACAAACCCAGCACCACCATCATCTTCATCTCGCTTCGTCTCCCTTCTCTGTCAGCACCGAAGAGCAAATTGAGACTCCCTAAACCTCTTTTATTCTCATCTGCCTCATATTCCTAGTAATTGATGCAGAAAACAATTTTATCCAAAATCCTTCATTTGCGACCTCAAAAACCTCACAGTCCTTAATCTCACCTGGAACTTACTCCCCGGATAATTCCCGACAGCTTTATACAACTGCTCAAAGCCAGTCTTTGGACCTCTCTCAAAACGTCTTCGTTGGCAAGATTCCCGATGATATCGACAAATTCTCAGCTCCAATACCTCAGCCTCATCAGCAACAACTTTTCTGGTGACATACCGCCAGCAATTGGGCGGTTGCTAGAGCTCGAGAGCCTACATATTTTTCAAACCCAATTGAATGGCTCTATCCCACCAGAAATAGGTAACTTGTCAAATCTTCAGCAGTTAAATCTCTCATACAATACACAGCTTCCGCCATGGAACTTGCCATCCAATATCACCCAACTGAAAAAGTTGAAGCAATTATGGATCCGCGAATTGAATTTGATTGGAGAGCTCCCGAGAACAATTGGGGAAATGGAAGCACTGGAAGTATTGGACTTGGTAAAGAACAACTTGACGGGGCCAATCCCAAGCGGTTTATTTCAGTTGAATAATTTGAGCATAATCTATCTGTTCATGAATCGCCTCTCTAAAGATGTGCCTCAACTGGTTGAATCCACAAACTTGACAAATCTTGATATTTCTAACAACTTTTTAACATGGTAAATACCACAAGATTATGGAAATCTTAAAAAGCTAACAGAGTTAGCTTTGTTCTTCAATAATTTTTCTGGCGAGATACCCAACAGCATTGGACGTCTACCAAATCTCATTGATTTCAAGTTGTTCAACAACAATTTGTCAGGAGCACCGCCTCCTGACTTAGGGAGGTACTCAAAGTTCGAATATTTTGAGGTGAAGATGAGAAGGGAGACGAAGCAAGATGAAAATGATGGTGGTTCTGGGTTTGTGAGAAGAGGATGTCGATGAGATCGAAGGTGAAGAGGTGGTGGGTTGGATAATTTGGTTGAAGGCGAGAATTGGGAGAGTTGTGGAGGGTTGGGGTGGATTGGGGAATACTTTTTTTCTTTTAGGGTAATTGTTTTAATTTTTTGATAAAATACCCCTATTCTAGCTGCCGTTAGTAATGAAGACTAACTTTTGGTGCAACGGACTTGACAGAAGGAGGGTTCAGGAGTTACATTGTTACGATTTCGCGTTGGGGAAGCAAATTGAGACTCGCTGTCCGATTCGATGAGCATTTTGAGTAATAGTCGATTTCTGAATTTGGAAACTAATGGCAACCCAAAAATATAAGATATTGGGAAGAAAATAGTTGTTTGATGTCCAACTGTAACATTTTTTTTCCTTTCGTATATGGTGCAGCCCATGCTACTGAGATTGGGCTTTAACGTTTGACCTTCTAAATGGAGCCCATGATAGAAAAGACACTGGGCTATGTCTGACTCTCCCATTCATTTCTATATAGAACTCACACATGGCGACGCCTAGGATTTAAGAGTTGTATGAGGCGCGGGTAGTGAGACTCCGAAATCATAAGAAGAAGATGAAGACGATTTTATCTTCCGATTCAATGGAGATCCCGGAAGGAGTCACTGTTAAAGTGAAGGCGAAGGTGATCGAGGTAGAAGGTACGAGAGGAAAGCTGAGCCGAAACTTCAAGCACCTCAACTTGGACTTCGATCTCATCACCGACAAGTCCACCGGACAGCAGAGGCTGAACATTGAAGCCTGGTTCGGGACCCGCAAGACCAGCGCCACTATCAGAACCGCCATCAGCCACGTGGACAAAGGTGATCGAGGTAGAAGGTCCGAGAGGAAAGCTGACCCGAAACTTCAAGCACCTCAACTTGGACTTCGATCTCATCACCGACAAGTCCACCGGACAACAGAGGCTGAAGATTGAAGCCTGGTTCGGGACCCGCAAGACCAGCGCCGCTATCAGAACCGCTATCAGCCACGTGGACAATCTGATCACCGGAGTCACCAAGGGCTACAGGTACAAGATGAGGTTCGTCTACGCTCACTTTCCGATCAACGCATCGATCCCCCAGCTCCAACAACGCCATTGAGATCTGCAACTTTTTGGGCGAGAAGAGGGTGACGAAGGTGGAGATGCTCAACGGCGTGACCATCACTCGGTCCGAGAAGGTGAAGGATGAGCTTGTTTTGGATGCCAATGCCATTGAATTGCTTTCGAGGTCAGCTGCTCTTATAAACCAGAAATGCCATGTGAATAACAAAGATATTAGGAAATTTCTTGATGGAATATATGTGAGTGAGAAGAAAACTATTGCTGATGGAGATTGATTTTTTGTTTGGGTTTAGTCTGGACTAATTAGGATCAGTACGACTTTTCTTGTATGGAATTTTGATTCGAAAATGTAACCCAAGAATCTGGCTTCTTGTTGGAAAGTTTTACTGTATTTTAATTTATGATAATATGAGTTTCTATTTTGTCAAAAAGTTTCATTTGTGAGGTGTGGAATTCATGCTTGAATTAAATTGAAATATGAAGAACATGTTTAATTGTTCATTGGCACCATGTTGTTTTCAGTCCTTTTTGTGAGATAAGCTTGGAGGACTCCTAACTTACATTACAAGTAATTCCACCCAGAAAAAGCCCCCCAAAATTAATTTTTAATAGTTGCCACCATCCAAGTAAGTTAAAAAATGCCAAAAAAATGGATCCTTGGTGAAAAAGTAAGATGTCATAAGTTTGAAGGTGTAATGGTTTTCTATCATATTGGTAAACTGATTATGAATTCCATTAGCTAACCAAGAAGGGGCTGGGATTGATCCTTCATTACCATAAAATGTGAAAAACCATTAAAAGTTGAAGCAAATAAACTTCATTTGGAATTTGGACAAGATAGTTTCATATCCATGGAGGGATGCACTTATTACTTGGCAATGGTCCTGGTTCAGCTGATATAGGGTGGATCAAACGTCCTCATAAAAGTTTCCCTTGCCGATGGACTCAACCCGATTGTCTTTGTGGTTATAGGCATGTTCTTGCCATGGTTTTGCTAGGACCATTTGCTTGTGTTCTTGAAAGGTAAAGCTACTCTTGCATCTGTTAAGCTTTTTCTGGTTTTAATTATTGTATTGCAGTTAAAAACTTAAAACAGAGAATTTTAATTCTAGAATGGATTTGTAAAGCAGGAAGAAGAGACCTTCACTCTCATTTTCAATAGCCATGAAAATTTTCATGCTTGCCTTGTTCGGGACTGCCATCCATTTTAACGTTTATTATGCTGGTTTAGCATAAACTTCTCCAACAGTTGCATGTGCCTTGAGTAATGTTATCCCCAGCTTAACGTTTCTAATGGCAGTTCTGCTTGGGTAAGAATATAGCCTACTCACACCCATGTAAACCATCTTTCCTTTAAATTTCTTCTATGTTCTTGTCTATCCGCTATTTGTATAGTATTGCTCAGGATGGAGAAATTGAAGATTCGAAGTGCTAGATGTCAAGCTAAGGTGGCTGGTACACTTTTCTGCATTGCCGGTTCTCTTATTTTCACGTTCTGGGAAGGAGGATACTTATTTAAAGGCTTTGTAGATAAGCCATTGATGAAAGTATTTAACACTGAGGGTTCGGCTCGTGATATGCGGCATAAAAATTGGATCAAGGGTTCTGTTCTTAATCTCATGAGTCACATCGCTTGGAGTGCCTGGCTAATCCTCCAGGTGATAAAAATTGATCTAAAATGACAGACTTTTTTATATATGATGTAAACTTTAGTATATTTCTTCAACTTTGATTTTCCTGGGCTCACAGGCTGTGGTTTCCAAAGCCTACCCTGCTTGCTTTGAATTCGACATCAACACCGCCGGATATTGCCGTGGAAATTAGATGGGTATGTGGAGAGAGGTCTTCGGTAGGAGATCCTTACCCATCTGATTGACGGTTGATGTATTCTATTCTAAGTATAAGGAGTATGTCTCAATCAGAAAATGACGAGGAGGAGATAATAAGTTATCAGAAATGAATTGACAAGTGAGAAATAAAAGCTTAAGTTAGGGATTTCAGTCCAGAACCGACAGATCTGAAGAAACACGGCGAATTATGATTGGTACCTGCGGCTGTGGGTCTCAGCGTTAAACAAGAGGTAAAGTTTATGTCTTTCCTTTTTGTTTTATTTTTTTTGGTTATAACAAGGTTAAATTTCTGTGCTTTCTGTTTGAATAAATTTGGGATTAATTTGTTATGTTTTGTGAGTGAGTGAGGTAAATATCTGTTAATTGTTTTGAACATGTGGGTGGAATTGAGTTTTCTGTCTTTGATTATAAAGGAATGAAATCCTGGTGCAATCAGGATTCCTAAGCTAATAAGGAAACAAATAATAAGTCGGTTGTATTAGATATTAGTAGTATAAATAGACAGAGGGCACCCCCAATTCGTATTAATCCTTAATGCTCCCGTAAATGTATACTACTCTGATTCAACCTTCTTGAAATTTGAACAGCACTGGTCCTACTGACATTGATTGATCAATCTTCTTCTTCCATGGCATCTCCGGTGAAGAAAAGAAAACACAGATTGTCTTCCAAGGCACCGCAGGCCAAGAGAAGGAGACGTTGGGTGGGTAGTTGGTCAAATCTTCCTCAAGATGTTGTTGTGCATATTGCGAGACGTGTAGTTTCTTGGGAGGATTTTATTGCTTTTGGTGAAGTTTGTACATCATGGAGATCCGCTGCTGTGAAGGAAAACTTTACTGGTGGTGGTGGATCATCAACACATCTGTTTCCATTGCTCATGATCAAGGAGAAAAAGGGCGCTACCATCCGGGAATTTTACAGTTTGGCAAAAGATAAGGCTTACAAACTTAATCTCCCTGAAGTTGCTACAAACCTTGTGTGTTGGTCTTCTCGAGGATGGCTCATGTCTCAATCTAAAGATATGAAAATTAGACTGCTGCATCCTTTTAAGGGTACCCACATTGAGCTTCCAAGTAACTTGATATTTAAAAACTATCATTATCATGGAGGTCGACAGGAGGTTAGGTGGGTCAAACTATTAAATGATTTCGTGGTTAATAAGTTTGTATTATCATCAAACCCTTCTACTTGTAGTTCTGGGTCGGAGGATTGCATAGTCATGGTTCTCTATAAGTCGGGAAGATTGGCATTCTGCAGGCTTTTTTAAGACAATGATTGGAACATGATTGATCCATCTGATGATTTTTGGGTTAAATCATATCATGATATTACTTATTATCAAGGACAATTTTATGCCGTGGACCGTTTTGGCAACATTTTGGTTTGTGACATTGAAGACCCTATGGTAGCAAAAACCAGAGTCGTCGTTTCGAAAATGCAAGGGGGCCAACTTGCCTGTCCTGGTATTCAGAGGTTGTTTTACCTTGTTGAATGTGCAGGGTCTTTATTGGTGGTTTCCAGATATGTTCAACAGATAACATTTTCCGAAACGGAACCACTGGGTTTAGAGTGTTTGAGGTGTCGCTTGGTAATGGAAACGTGAAGTTGGAGGTAACAAACTTGGGGAATAGAACCCTTTTTGTAGGTTATAATTCTTCCTTTTCTATCGAGTCCATGAGTTTGTCCGGATGCAAATCCAATTGCATATGCTACACAAACGCTCGTCATGAGGGTATTCCAGTCCGAGATGTTGGTATTTTCAATATGGAACAAGGAAAAATGGAGTCCTTGGTGAATTCCCCTAATAAGTTACCAGTTCCACATGTGTGGGTTCAACCCACTTCCTAGTTGAGATGTCATTTCTGTTGGTTAGTTTGAGTGTTTTTCTAGTAATCGCGGACTTCTAGCTATGTTCCTTCATATGACTAGTCGTTGTTATATTGACTCATGTTTGTCTTGTACTAGTTCTTCGTTATAAATATTGAATTTTGATTTCTCAGTGTTGTTGTTGTTCTTGTTTTAATGGTTATTTCAGTCAATGGTGAAGTGAATTGTAATTGGAATGAGCACCAAATTTAAGCTAGTTTTTAAGGTTTTTTCAATCATTAGTGAAGTGAATTGTAGGAACGAACACTAAATTAAAACTAGTTTTTACGTTTATATTTTTAGATGCATAAGCCACGTTTAATAATGTCCTATAATACAAAATCAACTTTTGGTATACTTACGTACTAAATAACCACTTGCTCATATTAACATATTCAAATATGTTGTATGTTGTGAACTCGTTATTCGAAATCACTCCAAGTGGAAATGTTAATTTAATCTGTCTTTTGAAACATATCAGAACATTTACGCATCTACTCTCGATCTCCCTTCTCTTATCTTCTTTCTCCAATCCACTGATAACTTTCTAACACCTCCACCAAAAACCCCCACCACCAAATCACACAGCCTAAAAATCCATCATCCACAACAAAGGGAGAAAAGGTGGAGAGAGCTTGCTAGTGTAAGAGAACAGTGGCGTAGCTAGGAATATAAGTCAGGAGGGAGAATTTATATAGATAAATGTTTAAAACTTTTATAAGCCGAAACGAAATTAGTTCTTTGATCCGGTTATGAATTAAGAAGTTAATGTTAAGAGATATACTTTATTTAGATAATCATAAAGGCGGAAAAAAAACAAATTCAATATAATGCCAATGACAATCGTTGAGAGAATTTTATCAGCATATATGTCATCTATTTTCCAAAGCAATTTTGATATCATCTATTTTGAGTACTCAAAAGTATGCAAAATAAAATCTATACATAAATTTCTAATAATTATTAAATGAAAGTGACATGTTGATAGAAAATCAGAAAGATAGAAACAATAAAAGAGGAATGAATTTTAATTATTTTTACATACATATATAAGTGAACAAGGTAACGCAAAATCACCAGGAAGGGCATGAGACCCCTCTGGTCCCTGCATAGCTTTGCCTTTGAAAGAGGATGATGACAAAGTAGTAGCCATCGTGATAAAAAGAATATTGGTTAGTCAACATTGACTAAGGGTTAGTAACTCTGGTTTAGGCAATAGTGCCACCACAAAATAGTCAAGTCCTAACTATAAAAAATAATATATATATATATATATATATATATATATATATATATAAACAGGGTTAATAGCTCGAATATGGTCCCATGACTATTCTTTAATGTCATTTTGATCCATGAATAGACTATTACATTTTTTACTCCTCAAACTATTACATAAAAAGAAAGATTGTTTTAGTCAACATTGACTCTTCATTAGCGATTTTGGTTTAGGCAATAGCACTACAAGAAATCAGGTCTAGCCCTGCGAAATAAGTTTGTCCAGCAAGGATGATAATTAACCGGGCAAAGTTAACACCGTCGAACCTCCGTTGGGCAACTGTCGCCGAGCATGATGTTGCCCATCCAAAAAAGTGTGTTCGACAGGCAAAGTGAAACTTGCCCGACAAAGGATAATGGTCGCCAACGATTCGTCGAGCAATAGAAATTCGCCGGGTAAAGTCTTTCACCTTGCCCGACGAATTAACCGCAATTCGTCGGACAAAGTTTAAAAAAAAAAGTCGACATTCCACCGAATTCATATTCTGAAATTCGGCAGCTGTCCATCGAAGTTGTTCTTATCTTGGATGGCGAAATCTGTTGGTTCGTCGGGCAAACCTTCAATTTTAGGAAAAAAACAAATAATTTTTTTAGTAATTTATATAATTAATGAAATATATATATATGTATAATTAAAATAAATATATTTTTAAATGAATATAATTCAAATAATAAAAGGATTCAAATGAAATTTAAAAAAAAGATTTCTAAAAATTAATGTTGTACATAATTAGAACTAAATTACAACGTCTTATAAATATATCTAACTAAGCGGCGGCTGGTCGGGGTGCTGGTCAGAGGGACCGGGGTCCTGGGCAGGCTGCTGGTCAGGCTACTGGGTCGGGGTGCTGAGGCTGTAGCAGAGGAATATCCATGCCACGCGCACGGAAAGCTTTAAGCACCGCTTCGAGGGTGTCCTTAATGGTCGCGTTTTCGGCCCTAACGCTCGCGCATTCGGTCTGGAGGTTCTGGAAGTTTGTCCGCATCTCCATGAACCTCTCTGCATCGGCTCTTCAAGAAGAGCTCGAAGAGCTACTCGTGACATCCCGCATGATCGCATCTCCCACCCCCCCATATTATCTTCCCGGGGCGCCTACCCAGTCGTTGCTCCAGGATCTCCACTGACCTACCGGGATCCCGTAGTTGCTGCTCCAACGAGACCTCGGGTTGTTGCTGCGACAACTGAGCATGTGCCTCTTGTGTGTCTTGCTCCATTGCCGCCTACAAATTCGAATAAATATTAATTGGAAATATAATTATGAAAATTAAAAATAAACATTTAATATGCAAAAAAGAAACTTACGTAAATAGTGTCAGTCGCCTGGTTGTCGCGACCAACGTAGACTTGGCCCCAAACATCCACCTCCAGCCACATCGATCGACGTTTCGCCGGTCCTCCTGCCGCTGCGCATTGGATTGCGACCCCCCAATGGTGCTTGAATTCCTTCTTCCCCCAATTTGTTGTGTTGGCGGTCGATTTACGTTGTTCATTAGTAAAAACATTCATTATATATTCAAATGGAAAATTAAATAAAAAATAAAGAAAAAATTCAATTCAGTTGGCAAGTACCAGATATGCGAGGTCCTCGAAATGGGTGTACAACCACAGCCACCCTTCCAACCGGGGTCCCACCGCCAACTCGGATGGAGGATTTGCAGGAGCTTCCTCATGGCAAGTCCAGCTCTTGTAGTACTTGTGGAGCTCGTACTACCAATTCGCGTACCGTTTCTGCTAGTGAAAGTTCAGGTACTGATTGACATCGGCGTCCTCCAGGTCGAACTCAAAATTGACCTGCAATAAAATAATAAAGTTAGTAAAATACTTTAAAAACTGAAAATAATGTTACAAAAGGGAGAAACACATACCGATAACTCAAACCAATAGTCCATGATCGCATCCGATTGTTGCTTCTTGAAACTATCCCCTATCATCTGGAACTTGGTGCGAATAATTGCGCCTATGTCGTGCACCGCCAAGAATTGCGCCACAGTCTCCGGTTCAGTTGATCTGGCATCCTGTGAGGGCTGGGGGTCGGTACGGGGTTCCCCCCATTTCTTACTGTGGGGTCGACGGGCTGATTACGCGTCGGCTCGCACCGATTGTGAGGTGTTGACAGGTCCCTGCATGGACTCAGCCATGGAGGCTACCGTGGTAGGGGCTGCCTCCTTCTCTGCATGGTCATTAGCGGGCTCATCGCGGGGGCGGGTCCTAGATGTGATCAAGGGACGCTGCGACATCTACAATAACAAATTCAAAATAATTAAAATAAAATTAACCAACATATTTTTATTTTAATAATGAATAAAAAAAACCAATTTTTAAAATTTTAAATATTAAATTCACAAAAAATAAATAAAACCACCTAATTTTAATTTTTAATAATAAATTCACTAAAATTAAAATAAAATCACCTAATTTTAATTTTTAATTATAAATTCACAAAAATGAAATACAACCACATAATTTTAATTTCTGAATTTAAATTCACAAAAATAAAATTATATTTCCTAATTTAAAATCTTGATAATAAATTCACAAAATTAAAATAAAATCATTACAAACCAAAATTGAACCTAAAATATACCAAAAATAACCTAAAATACTAAATCCAAACAAACATAAACCTAAATTGCCAAATTCCAAAATCATAAAATTAAACCTAAATTACTAAATCCTAACAAACTTAAATCCAATTCCATTATTACTAAATCAATTCCAAATCCAATTTGAATTCCAATTGCATGCAAATTACACTAAAACTACCAATTTCAAAATGTCTCCCCTAAATTCACAAACAAATTAACAATTCAACAATTTATCACAATCTAACTTTCTGCCCTATCAATATCATTTCAACATTCAACAATAATATCCAACAACAATCCAAATTTCAACCTTATATTTGAAAAATAACAATCCAAAAAAAATTTCAAAACCAAAACCAAAACTCAACAATAAATTGAAAAATTAACCAAAACCAAATTAATGGATTCAACTAGAGAGAGGGACTTACAGTGAGCGAGAGTGCGAGAGAGAAGCAGCGGCAAAGTAGCAAACTAGGCGGCGACGAAGTAGCAAACTAGGCGGCGACGAAGTAGCAAACTAGGCGGCGACGAAGTAGCAAACTAGGCGGCGACGAAGTTGCAGACTAGGCGATGGCAAAGTGCGACAGAGAGAAAGGGACCGCGACCGACAGAGAATGAGTGCAACGCAGAGAGAGAGTGAGGCTGAGGGAGATGGAGAGTGAGAGAGGGAGAGTGCTTTAGAGATAATGGTGGCTGGGTTACTAGGTCTGGGTTTTTTTTCCAGAGAATAAAGGCGGAGGAAACGATGAGAGGAAGTGGAACAGGAAAAGAAAAGTTGCGATCGTTTAAGTCTGAGTGGAGGCCTTGCCCGACGAACACTTCGTCGGGCAAAGATTAATGAATTCGCCGGAAAAAAAAAACGCGCCATTTTTTATTTTTCGCAAAATTTATGGCGGAATTTTTTATTTTTCACTAAAAATAAAGTGCACGAGTTTTTTAATCTTGCCAGAAGAACTTAGGACATTGCCGGGAAATTTTTTGTAAATTTGCCCTACAATGTACAATCTTCGTTGGGAAAAACGATTATATTGATGAAAATAAGGCTGATCCAAAAACTAGGTTCGCCAATTGAATTTTCAAGATCGAGACTGTTCACTTTGTGGTTATATGTGCCTAAAGCCCCACCGTCAGAAATTGTCATGTTTTACGAAGCTTACGTGCCTCGACCATTAAGTTTGTGAATTTCAAGGCGTTTTTTGAAGTTTTGGTTCAATTGATATTCAAACGATGAAATTTGAAGAAATTGACCGTTCACGTTGTGCTTTTATATGTATAGACCTCGTCCGTCGAAAATCTTGAGGTTTTGAGGTGTTAAAGTCTTATGATCGTCAAGAAACATTTTGTTACAATCGAATCGTCGTGCACCATTACCTAATCCCGGAAATTCCAAATTGGCTGATTTTTCGCGTAGGCGATCTATGAGCATGTGCAATGAATGTGGACGGTCAGATCGGTCAAATTCATTTTGTAAATGATTGAAAATCATAACATCAACTTATTCATCAAACACTTCAAACACTTGAGGGAAACTTCAATACAAATTTCGAAGTTTTGGTTCAATTGATATTCAAACGATTGAATTTGACCGATCTAACCATTCAGTTTGTTGTTTTATGTTCCCTGACCTCGGTCGTCGAAAATCGTGAGGTTTTGAGGAGTTAAAGCCATATGATCGTCAAAAAATGTTTTGTAACCATTGAATCGTCGCACACTGTGACCTAATCCTGAGAATTCCAAATTGGATAATTTTTCGCGTAGGCGATCTATGAGTACGTACAATAAATTTGTACGGTTAGATCCGCTGATTTCATTTTCTAAATTATTGAAAATCGCAAAATTATCTTATTCATCAAACACTTTAAACACTTTAAGTATATTTGAATACATTTTTCGAAGTTTTGGTTTAACCGATATTCAAAAGATTGAATTTTAAAGATCGGGACCCTTAATTTTGTGGGTTTATGTGCCTAGACCTTGCCCGTCGAAAATTGTGAGGTTTTGAGGAGTTAAAGTCGTTCGATCGTCATAAAATGTTTTGTAACCGTCGATTCGTGTCACACCATTAATAGCCCCGGGAATTCTAAATTTGCTAATTATTTGCGTAGGCGATCTATGAGTACATACAATAAATGTGTACAGTTAGATGTGATCGATTCATTTAGCAAGTAATTTAAACCGTTGTTCAGAAATTAAATGTAAAATCAATCTGGTACATATTGCCCGACGAATATGCGAGGATTCACCGGGAAAAGTTGTTACCTATTCGGCGACCATCCACCAAACATAAGACAGGTTTACCCGACGAGATTTCATGTATTCGTCGGTCAAAGATGTTTAACAATCATATTTTGGGGCCAATTTTCAATTGTTTTGCAAAATTTATGGCAATTTTTGGGGATTTCAAGCATGTATTCACCTTTTATGTTTAGAATAGGCTTGTATTCACCCTTATAATTGCATTTAAACACGATATACTAATTGAAACATTTAAAACATCGAATTTATTGATTTGAAGATTGATATTACACATTCAAATGAAATCATTTCTTTGCAACTTTCATTCAGTCGGATTCGCTCTCCCCTCCCAATAGATCTTGTCAACCGAACTGTGCCCAATACTTGTTTCCTCAACACCACTTTCAACTATTTGTGGTAAGGGCCCGAGATCAATAAAAAAATCGTCAATGGCAATTGGTGGGATGATGTCGTTGGTCCGTTCTCCATCCACATTTAGGGTGGATGTCGAGGAATCCACTTGGTAAACATTTTAGTCATCTTCTGTTTCCCCATCTTCTTCATGTTATCGGTCATCCAAATCTCAAATATTTCTATGATTTACCATCTCAGCTACCCTCCAACCAACACTAGCTTTTGGATCATCTACATAGAAGACTTATTTCGCTGTACTAGCGAGGATGTAGGGATCACTCTCAAACCACCGGGTGTTTGTGTTGACAGAGGTACATAAATGATCTTTAATACCCTGCCTGGGATATTTGGGTTCGTATCAATCCAATGACACTTGAACAAAACAACTTCCATGCGGTATGCATATAACACCTGAACCACACTTAACAATATGCCATAGAACCCCGTATTAGCATTTTTCTCCTCCCCCGGCATGAAGACCCCGCTATTTTGAGTAAACAATTTGTTGTCTCGTTCTGTGCACATAAACTTAACTCCGTTAACATGACAATCAGTGTACGTTTCTCCTCGAAATGGGCCAATGGCCAGCTGCATTAATTCTTTATTGAACTCTAGGGAGTTGTCATCTTTCAACTGTGCCATATGGTAAGATACACAGAAGAAATAAAATTAGTAAACTTAAAAAAACTTTTAAGAAATTTGCAAATAAAATATTTGACTTACATGGGGGGAAAACCAACTTGGAAACAGTTGTTGGTCCATTTCTTCCCAATTCGAAGGATATTGGGCCTTCATCAACTCTTTATGCTGCTCGTGGAAGGGCCAAACTTCATCACAGTTGTTCAGTATGAACCATTGAGCCACCTCCATGTCGCTATTGGTGAACGGTTGTGACACTAGACCAGCGCCGAATGGTGGTGCTGGTTGGGTAGATACATATAGGGTCTCGGAACATCACCACCGTCGTCGTTGCACGAGGCCCAATTGAAGGAATTCAACATTCCGAAGGTACATTGCACCAAACTTCAGTGACTCCTTTGCAATGTACGCCTCCGCTATAGAGCCTTCGGATTGTGTCTTGTTGCGGACGTACCACTTATACCTACCTAACATTCTGTAAGGAAATTTACATTATGATAGTTCACATATATTAACAGCATAGTAAGGAAATAGTACCAAAAACAATATGAAGTTCAACTCTCAATTTGGTACTTCCAACGATAATGCATAAGGCTAGCTAGCTTTGCTTCATCTGGCAGATGTATTAGTAGGTGCACCAATATATCAAAAAATGTTGGCGGATATATTTGCTCTAGCCGGCACATGATGTAGACAATATCCTCGTTAATTGCTCCAAGGTCCGTCTTTACCAACGATTTGGCGCATAGGATCTAAAAGAACTTAAACAAATAAACTATCTTCTTAACAACATCAGGCTCTAATTAGGGTCGAATACCAATCGGAATGAGCTGTTGTAGCAAAACATGATAGTCATGGCTCTTCATACTAGACATGGTGCCACCATTTGTGCTAACATTTCGGGATATTGTTGCCGGCGTACCCATAGGGAAATTTAACATTCTGTAACCGCTTCAGGAATATTTTCTTATTTTCCGGCGTAAATGTATAATTTGAATGAGCCATTATGTATTTTCCATTCACGAGTATTGGCCACAAATGAGGCCTAATCCCCATTTCTTGCCTACCTAGACGGGTCTTTTTTGTGTCCTTCGACTCGCTTTCGATGGGTAAAATCGTTCCCACAACACTCTCGGCAACATTCTTCTCGATGTGCATAGGATATGCGATGTGTCTGATTTTCAATTTCGACTAGTACGTCAGATGGAAGAATATGCTCTTCTTCGTCCAAGTTTTAATCAGAACTAAGAAGGCTCATGTATTTTGAAACCTTAGATTCAAACACAAAACCCCCAATGAAAGAGAGTGCGAGAGAGTGCGGGAGAGTGCGAGAGACTGAGAGAGTCCAAGAAGATAAGACTATAAGAGACGTACCTTGACGCCTTGTGCAATCGCAATTTGCGAGGACGAGAAGAGAGAGACAGAGCAGCAGCGACGAGGAACATCGGCCTCCCTGCAAGTCCACCACTACAACCATCGGCAATCGTCGATCACAAAGGGAGGTGAGGTTAGGCTCGCCTTGCCCAGACAAAGCTATTGGAGGTGGTCTCGAAGGTGGGGTCGGCTGGAAACATCGTCGATGGTGGGGAAGGCTTCTAGGTTTCTCGGCTGCGATTCTTCTACGACGAGCTTTGACGGTGAGGGACGGGTTTGTCTCGACGAGGGGTGGTGTTTGAGAGTGGTGGTGAGGCTGGTCGTGGTCGGAAACGGTGGTAGCGGTGGTAGCGGTGGTTGCCGTCGATATCACAGAGAGGTGAGGAAGAGGGCGTCAGGGAGAGGAAGAGGGCGTAGCAATTTATCACTAATTACTTTTTAGGGATAATGAAAATAAAAATAAAGAAAAAGAAAGAAATAAATTTAAAAAATAATAAGAATAAAAGTCTATATCAGCATAAAAAAAGGGCTCTATAAATGCCACTTGGGCACTTAACAGATTCTTTTAACAGATTGCTAACGAATGGGGTACTTAGATGATGTGTTTTGATAATTTAGATACCTAGAAGAAATTTTTTATGGTTTGGATATGAATTTGAAATGACCTTATTTTTGGGGGTTTTATGTAATTTATCTTTAATTTTATATTGAATTATGATGAAACTGAGTTAAAATTGCTCCATTCAACCCTTAATCCCGATAGCACCTCTATTGTATCTCTTCACTGACCTTCTCCATTCCAAACTCCAAAGACAATAGTAGGTTCCTCATTCTCCTTCTATTTCACTTTGTGAGTTGCTTTCGAGAGTAGGCATTTACAAGGGAATATTTAACTTAATTTCACCATAAATTCAATATAAAATTTAAGTCGATTTGTGAATTTGAGAACTATTGCGAACCCAAAAATAGAGGCTTGGGAAGAAAATAATTGTTTGATGTCCGAGTGTAACATTTTTTTTTCCGTTCGAATATGGTGCAGCCCATGCTACTGAGATTGGGCTTTAACGTTTGAACTTCCAAATGGAGCCCATGATAGAAAAGACACTGGGCTATGTCTGCCTCTCCCATTCATTTCTAGATAGAACTCACACATGGCGATGCCTAGGGTTTAAGAGTTGTGTGAGGCGCGGGTATTGAGACTCCGAAATCAGAAGAAGAAGATGAAGACGATTTTATCTTCCGATTCAATGGAGATCCCAGAAGGAGTCACCGTTAAAGTGAAGGCGAAGGTGATCGAGGTAGAAGGTCCGAGAGGAAAGCTGACCCGAAACTTCAAGCACCTCAACTTGGACTTCGATCTCTTCACCGACAAGTCCACCGGACAGCAGAGGCTGAAGATTGAAGCCTGGTTCGGGACCCGCAAGACCAGCGCCGCTATCAGAACCGCCATCAGCCACTTGGACAATCTGATCACTGGCGTCACCAAGGGCTACAGGTACAAGATGAGGTTCGTATACGCTCACTTTCCGATCAACTCATCAATCCTCAGCTCCAACAACGCCATTGAGATCCGAAACTTTTTGGGCGAGAAGAGGGTGAGGAAGGTGGAGATGCTCAGCGGCGTGACCATCACTCGGTCCGAGAAGGTGAAGGATGAGCTTGTTTTGGATGGCAATGACATTGAATTGGTTTCGAGGTCAGCTGCTCTCATAAACCAGAAATGCCATGTGAAGAACAAAGATATTAGGAAATTTCTTGATGGAATTTATGTGAGTGAGAAGAAAACTATTGCTGATGGAGAGTGATTTTTTGTTTCGGTTTAGTCTGGACTAATTAGGATCAGTACAACTTTTCTTGTATGGAAATTTTGATGTGAAAAGATTACCCAAGAATCTTGCTTCAAGGTATTTTAATTTATGATAATATGAGTTTCTATTTTGTCAAAAAGTTTCAATGGTGAGGTGTGGAATTAATGCCTGAATTTAATGGAAATATGAAGAAGATGTTAAATTGTTCATTGGCACCATGTTGTTTTCAGTCTTTTTTGTGAGCTAAACTTGGAGGACTCCTAACTTACATTACAAGTAATTCCACCCAGGAAAAGCCCCCAAAAATTAATTTTTAATAGTTCCCACCATCCAAGTAAGTTAAAAAATGCCCCCAAAATGGATCCTTGGTGAAAAGTAAGATGTCATAAGTTGGAAGGTGTAATGGTTCTCTAGCATATTGGTAAACTGATTATGAATTCCACTGCCTAACCAAGAAGGGGCTGGGATTGATCCTTCATTTGAATTTGGAGTAGATAGTTTCATATGCATGGAGGGATGCACTTATTACTTGTCAATGGTCCTGGTTCAGCTGATATATGGTGGATCAAACGTCCTCATAAAAGTTTCCCTTGCCGATAGACTCAACCTGATTGTCTTGTGGTTTATAGGCATGTTCTTGCCATGGTTTTGCCAGGACCATTTGCTTATGTTCTTGAAAGGTGAAGCTAGTATTGCATCTGTTAACCTTTTTCTGGTTTTAATTACTGTACTGCAGTTTAAAACTTCAAACGGAGAATTTTAATTCTAGAATGGATTTGTAAAACAGGTACAAGAGACCTTCACTCTCATTTTCAATAACTATGAAATTTTTCGTGCTTGCCTTGTTCGGGACTACCATCCAACTTAACGTTTATTATGCTGGTTTAGCATACACTTCTCCAACAGTTGCATGTGCCTTGAGTAATGTTGTCCCCAGCTTGACGTTTCTAATGCGGTTCTGTTTGGGTAAGAGTATATCCTACTCACACCCATGTAAACCATCTTTCCTTTTAATTTCTTCTATGTTCTTGTCTATCCGCAATTTGTATAGTCTTGTTCAGGATGGAGAAATTGAAGATTGGAAGTGCTAGAGGTCAAGCTAAGGTGGCTGTTACACTTTTCTGCATTGCTGGTTCTCTTGTTTTCACTTTCTGGGAAGGAGGATACTTATTTAAAGGCTTTGTAGACAAGCCATTGATAAAAGTATTTAACACTGAGGGGTCTGCTAGTAATATGCGGCATAAAAATTGGATCAAGGGTTCTGTTCTTATTCTCATGAGTCACATCGCATGGAGTGCCTGGCTAATCCTCCAGGTGATGAACAATTGATCTAAAATGACAAAATATGCTATATATCATGTAAAACTTTTGTATATTTCTTCAACTTTGATTTTCCTGGGCTCACAGGCTGTGGTTTCCAAAGTCTACCCTGCTCGGTTATCACTAACCACCATGATATCCTTTTTCGCATCGTTGCAATCATCTCTTCTTTCCCTGCTTTTCGCAAGAAATCCAACTTCATGGAGACTGGAGTGGAACCTTCAGCTTTTTACCATCATCTACTGTGTGAGTATTTCTGTCATCTATCTTAGCTTATAAGGTCAGCTCAGATGGTCAATTTTAATCATTCAATATGTGAATTTCTTTCTTGAATTAGTGGTTCTATTTGACATTCTCAAAACATAATATGTGGAAAAGAACATTATCTGTTGCGAGATATAATTTTCTGGTATCTCATCATCACATTTATTTCTACTACATATCTTTTGAACATAATTCTTTATTTTTACTCTTTGTTGGGATACAAGTTATTTAGTCTTAATCTGCTTGTTACTTTGCGAATAGGGAGTTGTGATCTCAGCATTAGCCTATTACCTTCAAACATGGTGCATAAGTTAAAAGGGACCAGTTTTTGCAGCTATGTTTAGTCCACTTCAAGTCATTATAGTGGGAATCTTCTCTGCCATTGCTTTCGCCGAGCGACTTCACTTTGGCAGGTTTGCTGAAGAACTTAAACACCTTCTTTTCGTTCCATCCTAATGCTTCCGCATATGAGGATTCTCTTTATTTGTTGTATCACAGTAGTTTGTCACAAATCTAAATTGGATTTTGTATATGTGATGTGTGCAGCTTGATTGGAGCATTTCTCGTTATCGTGGGGCTTTACTGTGTGCTGTGGGGAAGGAGGAAGGACGGTCTTGTTGCTCACCAGACAGAAAATGGAAAAGAGGTACTTGATGATAATAAATTGCTGAAGATTTCCATGGATGATATTTCAGTGGTCAATCCTGTCACTAGAGAAAGAACATGGTCATAAGAACTAGCAGATGTAAAAAAAATTAAGTTTCAACCGTGTTGCCAAAAATCATTCACAGGAAATTCATTTCCATTAATATAATCTTCAGTCCTTTACAAGTTAAGCAGAAGATCAATCCCAGATAAAATTTCACAGATGTAAATGCTCACTACCAAACTGTAAGAACTTATGAATAATACAAATCAACAAGAGAAATTATTTTTCTCTTTAAGGTGAAGGATGATCTAGTTTTGGATGGCAATTATATTGAAAGCTGCTCTCATAAACCAGATGTGCCATGTGAAGAACAAAGATATTACGAAATTTCTTGATGGGATGTATGAATGAGAAGAATACAATAGCTGATGAACGGATGAAGAGTGATTATGATTTGGGTTTTCTTAGTTTTTGGTTGAGTCTGGACTATTTAGGATCAGTAAAGCTTTTCTTGTATGGAAATTTTGATGATAAAATGTTACCCAAGAATCTGGCTTCTTGGTTTTCCAACAAGCTTTTACTGTATTTTATTTTATGAAGTAATACGAGTTTTTATTTGGTCATGAAGTTGGTCAATTATGAATTTTTGGATTCATGCTTGATTTAGACTGACAACGTCGGTAAAAAAGTCGGTCAATTGTGAACTTTTGGAGTTACAATCTTTAACTGCTCATTAGGACAATGTTCCTTTGTCTTTTCTGTGCCCGAAGGCCATGTGAAGAACAAAGATATCAGATGAAGAATGATTTTGATTTGGGTTTTCTTAGTTGTTGGTTGAGTCTGGACTATTTAGAATCCATAAGAAGTTTTGATGAGAAAATGTTACCCAAATTTCTGGCTTGTTGTTTTCCCAGGTTTTACCGTATTCTAATTCATGAAGTAATATGAGTTTCTATTTTGTCAAAAGGTTGGTCAATTGGGAATTTATGGATTCATGCTTGAATTAAATTGAGAATATGAAGATAATTTGAACTTTTCATTGGTACTAGTCTTTTCTTTCTGTCTGTCCGTCTTTCTGTGTGTCATGGTTCTTTAGCATAGTGGTAAACTAATAATCTTTCTTTCTCTCTATCTTTTTTTGTGAGTCATCTTTAAATTATTGATACACTGATTATGAATTCCACTAGCTAACCTGATTATAAATTCCACCAATACCTAACCTGAGTATGAATACCTAATCTTATTACGAATTCCACTAGCTGAGCATGAAGTGGCTGTTGATCACCCTTACTGTAAAAACCCATTAATGATCTCCATATTATTAACCCAAAAAAAAAAAGATCGCCATATTAAATTATTAAGAAGTAGCTGGCCTTGAACCTTCATTACTATAAAGCCCATAATGACCTCCATTTTAAATTATTAGAAGAAAATTTCATATCCATGGAGGGATGCACTTATTACCTGGCAATGGCCCTGGTTCAGCTTATATATGGTGGATCGAACATCCTCATAAAAGTTTCCCTTGCCGATGGACTCAACCCGATTGTCTTTGTGGTTTATAGGCATGCTGTTGCCATGTTTTTGTTAGGACCATTTGCTTATGTTCTGGAAAGGTAAAGCTACTCACTCTTGCTTCACTTCTTACTTTTTTTTTTCATTCGGACAAAAATAGAGAAAATTAATTCTAGAATGGATTTGTAGAGCAGGAAGCAGAGACCTCCCCTCTCATTTTCAGTAACTGCGAAAATATTCGTGCTTGCATTGTTTGGGATCACCATCCATCTTAATGTTTACTATGCTGGTTTGGCATACATTTCTCCAACAGTTGCATGCGCCTTGAGTAATGTTATTCCCAGCTTGACGTTTGTGTTGGCGGTTCTGCTTGGGTACAAAAATTCCCTACTCACATCCATCACCTTTCCTTTTAATTTGTTACATGTTCTTGTTCTTCAGTAATTTTTTCACTCTTGTTCAGGATGGAGAAATTGAAGATTAGAAGTGCTAGAGGTCAAGCAAAGGTGGCTGGTACACTTTTCTGCATTGGTGGTTCCCTTATTTTCACTTTCTGGAAAGGAGGATACTTATTCAAAGGCTCTTTAGATAAGCCACTGATCAAAATATTTACCACCGAGGTGAAACATGAAAACTGGATCAAGGGCTCTCTTCTTATTCTCACGAGTAACGCTACGTGGAGTGCCTGGCTAATCCTCCAGGTGATAAACGCTTCATCTAAAATGACAAACTTTGTGAAATATAATGTCAAACTTTAGTATATTTGTTCTAAATTTGGTTTTCTTGGCTCACAGGCTGTGGTTTCCAGAGTCTACCCTGCTCCGTTATCACTCACTACCATGGTTTGCTTTTTCGGATCGTTGCAAACATCTTTCCTTGCCTTGTTTTTCGCACGAAATCCAAGTTCATGGGCACTGGAGTGGAACCTTCAGCTTTTAACCATCGTCTACTGTGTGAGAGTTTCTGCTCAGACAGTCAATTTGAATAATTTGTCGCGTGAATTTCTTATATGAATTTGTGGTTTGAATTGACAATCTCACAACATAACATATGATGTTGCGAGCTATATAGTTTCTGATCTGCTTCTTACTTTTCGAATAGGGAGTTGTGATCTCAGCATTAGCCTATTACCTTCAGACATGGTGCATCAGTTACAAGGGGCCGGTTTTTGCAGCCATGTTTAGTCCGCTTCAAGTTGTAATAGTCGGAATCTTCTCCGCCATTGCTTTCGCAGAGCGACTTCACTTTGGCAGGTAAAACTGAAGAACAAAAACATGTTCTAGTTTGTCCCAAATCTAAATTGTGTTTTGTATATGTAATCGATGCAGCTTGGTCGGAGCATTTCTGATTATCGTGGGGCTTTACTGTGTGCTGTGGGGAAAGAGGAAGGACGGTCTTGTTGCTCAGCAGACAGAGAAAGGAAAAGAGGGACTTGAGATTTCCATGGATGATATTTCAGTGGTGAATCCTGTCACCTGAGAAAGGACAAGGTCATAAGAAGCAGTTGATGTAATAAAATTGAGTTTCATTGTGGTGCCGAATATCAATCACAGGAAATTCACTTTCATTCAAATAATTTCAATAAAATTGTTGTTTGGTGTACTTCGTCATATTTTTTGTTATTGTGAGATATTCCCAGTTAGTTCTGAATTTTTCGTGGGTTGAAAGTATGGAATTTTTAACTTGTTATTCTCTTGCTTAGCAGACACAGATTTGCCATCGTGGGAAGAATAATTTATTCGAATCCACATGTGAGTCCAACTACATTGCATTAAGGCACGGGCTATAAGAAGGGGTTGGGGTGTGCTCCATCCCACTTGAAATTAATAACACAAAGGAAAAATTTATGTAATGTTATCTTATATAACACAACGTATTAGTTTGTTCTATATTTAAATAAGAGGGAAACTGATTTTTTTGAAAATCGTATAATATCTTGCTCACGTAAAAAATGAGCTTGTTACAATTTTAGTGTTTTAAATTTTATTTTATTGCATGATTATTTGTTATTTTTTTGCATAAGGTATGTATTTATACTTTAATTAATAAAATTCACTTGATACAGTCAAAATTTGATAGAAAAAATTCACATTAAAATTTAGCTCACTTTGTTTTTAATTCCTGGATTAGTGCCTGAATGTATTGCAAGAATCCATGTTGTATATTTGAAAGAGGTTGACCGGCCACCTTGCAAGTTGAGCTTTTGGGTTGTACTTGATTGAGCCAGCAGACAAACCGGAACAAATCCAAGTCTGAATAAACCCGCATCAACTTGAATTCACTACAGCCCCTAAGTTTGTAAAATATGGACTGGGACCATGATCAGCATCCACACCTAAAAGTGGAAGCTGCATCAGTCTCCACGTACCCAGGAACTAGATCAAGTGGATGCTTCATAATCTCCACGTTGCCCAAACATCCTCATCCCCTGCACTAACCATCCCAACCAAATAAATTACTAATTGGAATATATACTATTAACTTAAACCATCGAAAAATCATCAACTTTCTCAATGCTTGAGGATCAAGTAACAATGAGAGGAATAGTGATAAAGCAAGAAATAGGCCTGTTTTTGAAAATTCTGTCAAAAAATATAAAAGTGGGACACATGTGAAACTTTTTAAAGAGTTTAGGAAATTTAAATACAACATTTGAAAGTTAGAATAACTCTAAAATTTAGGTCTGATTTCTGTGCTTGATTTTTATCTATGCCCTTCTTTACATGCTTTTTAATTTAAACCGTTAAAAAGTGATCTAACTGTTAAATTTGTGCAACTTCATTACGTTGCACATATTAATTAATTTTTAATTATATTTCTTTCATCTTTAATGAAACACACCTTTAAGAGATTAGGTGCAAGCCGCGCTCCAAGCGGGGATTACACCCGCCCTTTGAGTGTGGAGACACTTCGTGGTATTTACCAAAGAAACACACACCCACATCCACAGTTCCCAGCCCCAATCTCCTCCTCTCTCTCCTCCATCTTTATCATCCACTTCCATTTTTGGCCATGGAAAACTATAGATTAAAAGCTCTAAGTATCTCTCTCCCCTTCCTTGTTCTATCCCAGCTTCCCAGCCACCCCAACTCAACCAAAGTCACCCAGCCGAGCTCTGAATAATAAAGTCGTGGAAAAGAGGGAAGGGGGGTCTCATGTAATTGACAATGGAGGGGAAAAGAAGAGATGAGATTGGGAACGGCGGCCATGGCTTGAGAAGGGAGAGTACTGGAATGTTTCTAAGTGTTAAACTTGGTGGGGTGAGTGGAAAGATGAAGCAGATTTAATTAAAAATTAATTAATATGTGCTAATCAATGGTGTGACACAAATTTAACTTTAGATCACTTTTTAACCGTTTAGATTAAATATTAGAAAAAAAGACAGACAAAATCAAGCAGAGAAACCAGACGAGTTTTGTTCATTAAGTACTTGCACCGATATGTGCCCCTTGTATAATTCATAATTTTGTAGTCACAATGACATAGTAACTACTTCTTGCATATATTGCTTCAAGCTTTATAACAATGACATTCCCCTTTCAAACTACAGTAGTATTGTTTGCAATTCCTATTGCTAACACATGGTGGAAAAAACAAGGGTGCGCCGGAGCCATTTCAACTAACTTAGAGACACCACAATGGCATACACTATCTCACAATGGCATACACTATCTTCACAATGGCATACGCCTTCAGAATTAGAGACACCACAATGGCATGCACGATTTTCACATTTTCCTTGTTGACGTCCTCGACATATGTCTGCCCTACATACATAATCGGTGGCACATGAAATAAGTTATGCGCCAGATAGCCCCATTCCATCAACCTTCAAAATTGGTGGACCTGCAAACACATTTCATTAGTAACTTTTCCATATAGTATAAAGAGAATGCTATTATACTGAAAAGAGAGGAAGAGACCGAATAGCAACGTGCAATACGAAATAGGACGAATAAAAAATCAGCCATCTTAAAAATTGTCATTTTAGGCTCCCGATTAGAGTCATTAGGAAAACAGTAAGGTTTCATTGTTAAAGTGGTTTGATTTGCATATTTGAGGTTTTGTGGAAATAAATTTATAGGGAATGACGTGACAAAATTTTAAGTAAAAATATTATTTCTTTAGAGCAAAATTAATAACATATATTTTAACTATTTAGCTTTAATATTTTTCACTAATCAAGATATAATTGCATCCTATGATTATTTTTTATTTATTGAAATGCCCTTGAAACTGTTCATGTCCACTTTTCCACTAATGAACAATGCATGTCCACTTTGCCCAATTTTTGTCAATTTGTCTACTACCCGTTAAATAGCAAGGTTGCGTAGTCATTTAAGCCACGTTATCATTTATAGCAGATGTTGATAAACGCAATGTAGCATAGTGGTTGGATCTTTGTTTATGATCCATCTCTTTTTTTTGAAAAAAAAAATAGGAATAATGAGTGATGAATTACGACAGTCTGCTCATTTAGAGAGCCGGAATTGTTTGTGTCCATCTCCATTCTTCTCCCTCTTTTTTCTTCTTCCACATGACACCTTCTTCTGCCTACAACCTCCTAACACCAAAAACATACAGCAATAAGCAAAATCAAAGAACTGTAGATGAAGACACTCAAAATTATCGAAGAAATAAAATGGGTGTGCATGACATTACTTATAATACAAGGTACGAGGAATATGCATGAACCCATGTATAAACCAAGAATCAAGAGAAAGAGAGAGATACAGATAAAGCTATAGCTCAATCAGTTATGTCTATGCTTCTTACTAAATTTTCAGATTAAGGTTATAAATCATATTGTAGATGATTTTAGCAGTCACGGTCACAAGCACAGTTGGTTGTATATGCTACTATTCAACATGAAACTCTTTCTACTTTTATATGATGCATGGCTATGGCATATTCCACGTTTGCATTTCCCACCAATATGTGATGATGAAATCACTACACTCATGATCGACCCCGTACAACGTACGTATGCTTTGACGTTCAATGATATATACTCAGGAAAATGGAATTATACACTTTAACGTTGGTGTGATAACTATTGGTTGTTGATTGACCTTATCTTTTACGATAGTCAAATCAACTTTTTTTTTTGTGGTAACTATTGGTTGTTAATTGATCTTATCTTTTACGAGAGTCAAATCAACTTTTTTTTAAGCCACATTTATGGATATTTATTTGATTCGATAACTTATCAATTTCAAAAATAAAAGTGAAAGTATTTATATTGTAAGGTTGTGGGTGCGCAGATATATTGAAGATTAGGAGTGCTAGACGCCAAGCTAAGGTTGTGGGTGCACTTTCTGGAAAGCTAGGAGAATAGTTATTTAAATGTTTTGAAGAGAAGCCACTGATAAAAGTATTTAATACGTGTTGACGGTTCTACTGGTGACATGTCGCCTGAAGTGGCTGGCTAATATTTTCATTGTTTAAGTATTTGCAGTATACTAGTTAAATTTAATTTTTGGATAAATTTAATTTCAAATTTATTTAAAAATCTCATAATGAACCTGCACCAGACACACTAATTAAATTTAATTTTTGAACAAATTTAAGCTAAAATTTGTCCAAAAATCTTAGAATGAACATGCACTAGATAAGTTAAATTTAACCTAAAATTGAACTTTTTTAGGAAGAGTCGCTACTAGTACCGAGCGGCTCTCCCTCGCTACATTCTTCACCTTCGTTTCTCTCTCCTCTCTTCTTCATCTTCTTCAAACTCTCTTCTTCGAAGTAGTGAAAACTTAGTTGCCCATCCTCTTCATCCTCTCCTCTTCAATCTCCGATAGTTCAACAGTTTGAGACTTGAACGTCGACTCACCGCCACCACACTCCTCGTTGACGACCGCCAGCTTGTCTTCCTCGAATTGGCCGCTCTTGCTTCCCGGTAAGATTTACGCCGGTCGTGTTGCTCTAACTTTCGTCTGTGGGTGCGCATTTCTTTTTTGTCAAAAAGAAATGGTGTCGGAGATCGAGGTTGTGGAGGACAAGGTTCAAACTCGTGATCGCGAATCTGGGGGTGCTGCCTCAGCCAATTCAACAAAAAATGGTGACGCCAATAGGATTGGGGAGGAGACTCTGCAAAACGACCTTTACACGACGACTGCTTACGGAGATTTTGGAAAAGCTTCAGAGATTGATGGAGTCTGAGGGTTGCTCTGTGTCACAGACCAATGTAAGACGACAAATTTGTTAAAGAACAGAATTCCACATCAAAAATTTACAAAAAAAAACACAAAATATAATAAATAATTTCACTTCTAATTAATACCATCGAATTTTGAGATAAACTGTAGTACATGGCCCAATAATCTAACTCTTAAATCTTAACAAAATTTTGTAAAATATAATGGTAAAAATCTGATTTTTCACATGGTTGCAATCATCTTTTGTAAAGGGTCAGTCTTAATATTTGATGCACTCATAAGTTTGGTGCCAATTTTAAATTCGATGTGAATTTATCTTTACGAGTAAATAGTTGTCAACGTCTCTAAATTTTATATTAATTTTTATTATAGTTCATGAACAACAAACGTTCATGAACTATGTTTAAACGTGCAAAGACAATCATTCCGTTAAACTTCTCAACGATTTCTGTTAAAATAACACACCTGATAAAATAACTTTACCCTTATTTTTAACAGAAATCATTGAGAAATTTAACGGAAGGACTGTCCTTACACGTTTGTACATAGTTCAGACATGTCTGCTACTAATAATAAAGTTCATGGACGATATTTAAAATTAGCGTAAAATTCAGATACTCTGGCAACGATTTTCCCTTATTTTTAACAAAGTTTTCGATAAAAATAATCACTTGTGAACATGGTGTGTTCCCATTATCGATCCTTGTAAATTGCAAAGATTCTTACAGTTCTCAATGGGGGACAAGTTTACAATATGAATTAATCTGCACAACTCTTTTTCATTTGTATATATAGAACATGATCTTAAGCGGTAATTTTTATACATGTGTAATTTTTTTCGAGTTAATTACTCTTAAAATGTTTACTTCAGTAATGTTCACTATTTTGACAAATTTCAAATATTTTATTATTTGTTTCAAGTAAAACATTGAATATCCTCAATTTATTATTTTATTATTTATGAAATTCATCAAATTGTGAGGAGATAGGAATCCCTACTTTTTCTCTCATATTTGTTAAATTTAGGGATCTAAAACCCCAAAAATATCAAAATTCTAAATTATAGAGTGGAATAGGGACACTCTACTAGAGCCTTTTTTTTTAAATCCCTAAATTAACTAAAAATGTGTTGTAAAGACTCTGCTGGAGATGCCTCTTTATCACTTTATTTTTCATTAGTGCCGAGAAAAACAGGGAAATTAAGATCCCAAAAATGGGAAGCCCATATATGTTTGAGGACAAATCATTTACAATATGGTATAGTTGGGAATATAATAATCTATGGTGGAGTGCTTTGCAAACAAATGATAGGATATTTATGCCAAAGGGGTTGGTAATAAGAGTCTTGCTCCACAAATTAGTATTCTCGAATTCGAATCTCGATGATATGGTGTGTGTGAAAAATCACACTTGTTTTATATTAGAGTTATAGTAGAATATGCATCGTTGAATAAAAAAAAAGGGGAATATATATTTTATAATATGGCTGAAAATGCTAGGAGATTAAATAGTTTGCACGTTTTGTAAACCACATGTCTAATACATGTAGCGGTCTTATTTATATTGGTGAATCCTATATGCATTAGAGATGTAGTTTACAAATCAATAGTACAACTAGTCTAGTGATATTTCTAGTCACTTCACTGTGCAACGAGATCTCGATTAGTTTCGTTAAGGGAAAGTTCTATCCAATATTCTCAATATCCTTGTAGGTTCTAGTAATATCAGAAGAAAGAAGCAGAAAGAAACAAAAAAGACCCATGTGAGTAGTTACAAAAACTATATCCCTTTCGAAAAGAAAAAAGAATGTAAGAGAGATAATATAATGTAATATTTCAATAAACATGTGTGTATTTATTAAATTTTATTTTGATAATACTTGTTTTTGCAACAAGTACTTGCCCCTACATGTCATATGCCACTTATATGTAATTCATAATTATTATATATATTGCTACAAGCAATGACATTGTCCATTCACACATCTGATCTTCGATCTACAGAATTCTTGTTTAGTACAATCACTATCGCGAACACATGGTGGAAAATTTGTAGGTGTTGGCGCCGTTCCAGCTAAACTAGGTGCTTCAGTATTAGAGGCACCACAATTGCATGCGCCGCGCCCTTTTCGCATTTTCCTTGGTGTCCTAGACATATGTCTTCTTTACACTCACGATGGGAAGTACATAAAAAATATGCGTCCAATGGTCCCCTTCCAACCAACTTAGTTCCTGCAACCTTCAAAATTGGTGAACCTGTAAATTCATTTCATTAGCAACTTCTACATGAAGTATAAAGAGAATACTATTGTATAGAAAAAGAGGAAGGGAGAGACAAAGTAACAACATGCAATAAGAAAAAAGACGAAGCAAAAGGCAGCCATCTTGTTGATTGCCATTAGTCTGGAATATCCGAGTCGCTAAGAAACTGTAAGGTTTAATTGTTTCACTTGTTCAATTTGCATATTGTCAAGGGTTTGTGGGAATGAATTTATAAGAATGTCGTGACAGAATTTTAGGTAAGAATATTACATTATTTCTTTAAAGTATAATTGGTAACATATCTTTTGATTATTTAGTTTAATAGTTTTTCCTAATCATGAAATAGTTGGTAATGTTATTATTGCTTATTTATTTATTTATTTTTTGCCAGAAAAATAAGTGTGGAATGGGGCAACATTAGATGGATATTTTCATGGGCGTGACCATAGGGGCTTCCACACACTGAGGAATGCCTGCATTGAGCCATAGCTACTCGCCACAATAGGATGGGCGGGTGAGTCACCTCAGTCCCATCGAAGGACTAGCAAGTAGGAGGCCATAGCTACTCGCCACAATAGGATGGGCGGGCGAGTCACCTCAGTCCCATCGAAGGACTAGCAAGTAGGAGCTGGTGGGAGTCGATCACAGGACCTCCACTAACCAAACCACATAGGAGTAAACCCTTGTCACTAGGTCATCACCCTCGGTGGTTATTATTGCTTATTTATTGAATTAATTCATGTCCACAATTTGCTCCATTTTTTTCAATTTTATCTCAAATTTGCTAAGTAGTAAGAGTATTTTAGTCATTTAAGTCACATTATCATTTATGGTGGATTGATCCACTTGGCGTCCAATTAACATGTATGAGGTTTGGGATTCATTGGGTGCTATTCGTGACAATATATAAATTAAAACACATTAAACCTTTTTGAATTTCGCTAAAAATTAGTCTCATTCTGTTGGATAGAGATCTGCTCAAATTTAGAAAAATAAAAAATAATCGCGATGTGGCATAGTGGTTGAACCCATGCATTGTCTATGTACGCGTTCATCGCCATGCTTAAAGTTTGGTAAGTCAAATGGATTACCAACTTTTGAGAAGATCCCTCTGGATAGAGTGGAAAATCAAATGAAGGTTGAATTTTTCAGTTTAAGGATACAAATCATGATATTGTAAATGATAATTTTTACAGGCATGGTAACATAATATTATAGCATAGTCAGGGTCACCAGTCAAAAACACAGTTGGTTGTATTTACTATTTGTAAATGCTACTTCTAAAATGAAACTCTTTGTGACTTAAATTTATAATATGCATGGAAAATTGGCAATGGCATATTATACGAGTGTGCATTTTCCAATATGTGATGAAGAATCTCCTCACTCATGATCTACCCTACGTTAAACAACTTTTGGACCACACTCTTCCAGTTACTAATTATTACTGCTTAATTCAACATTAGAATGAGGACAATTACATGAATAATGTTCACGTACATTGCCTTGACGGCTTGACGTCAAACTATACTAGAGGAGTGGAACTATACATGTTGGTGTTGTAATAGTTAATTATCGACCTCGTCTTTAACGAGAACCAAATTCAAGGCGAATATTATATATAATTCCAATGTTATTCAGACACACTTAGTACTAAGATATAATAGTATTTCTCTTCACATATTATGTCCGAAGTCTCGGGTTCGAATTTAGTAAAGGACAAGATGCATGGATAACCAATGTGTATAATGTAATCTCTCTTCCTCAATATCATTATAAACATTCAATTTTATCTTTGAAATATATATATATATTGAAATCGTTGCATGGCTTTCTTGTTTTCACTTTCTGGAAAGGAAGATACTTATATGTTAAAGGCTTTGTCAATTATAAAGTCTAGTGACTTCTGCATGGCATGCATTAAAAAAAAAAAAAAAAAAAACCCTATTGGTGCATCATAAACAGTAATTCCGGCGCAAAGAAGAGGCGCTGCTGAAGCCAATGGATAGTTTTCAGGTATCTTGAAGCAGTACCTGCAATATGATCGATTGGCACATCATGTCCAATTAAGCCAGGCTAGGCAAGTGAGACCGAAACTTCGGTCCAAACGGGAAATCAAATTATGATCTGATTGCTGCTTTTGGATGTATTTCTTGTTTAGGAGAAAACCGGATCAAATTGGATTACGTGACATTACACAGTTTGTTTATGTTTTACATATTTATACGCATACATGCGATTAGCTGACATTATCTCATCTAAAAACTAATTCAAAATGCTGGGCTGAAAAAGAAGAAAGCATATAAATTGGGTCATATATATGTAGCATGCCAAAGAATCAAGACTGAATAACTAATTAATCCAATCCGACTTGTCGGTTTACTAATAGAGTTGTTCTACTTTGAGATGGTTCGACTTAAGTTCAATAAAACGAAAAACCATATTGCTAACGATGTGGGGAAAAACCAATTCAACCCCATCTATATCAACCTCGCTCTATGTCCAACCATGAATCCAACAGTTAATCTACTTCCAATTTTGATGATTTTTTTTTTTCTAAAGAAGAATCTAAAAGGAATCTAAAACATCATGTAAGATGAACCCAACAAGTGGTTTGTGCTGTGTCAAGTTAAAAACTGTGGTGTTTTTTTTTTTTTTTTTTTTTCTTTTGACATAATACATGGTGTCCCTATATAAATTGGAATAAGACTAACTCCCATATCTATGGCGTCTTGAAGTCCACATGAGGTCTATATCAAGCTATGGGGCACTATTTACGCCCTTTGGTGCTTACAGGAGATAGCCAATAAGATTCGAGCAATAGAGCTAGTCCTGGACGTTTGAACAAATCAGACTAATATTGAACCATTAAATCAGGCCATGTTTAAGACCAGAGATCTGATATCTTTCATGGACAACTATATGACTTGAGTACCCTCCTTTTGTGATTGTGCCATCAGCATCCACACCATTAAAGTGTAAACTGCATCCTTCACATAATCTCTGCATGAATTCACATAAGTTCCCACTCCAAAATGGTCACCGGCTTTGAATCGACCAACATTGGAACCCACCTCTTGTACAATGCCTGCAGTCTCATGTCCCGTTGCAAATAATCACAAACAGAACACAAAATGTTAGAATACAAATGTAAAGTTTACTTATTCATAATTGTCAATTTGCCCCCATAATTTTGAATTTCTATTTCAGTCAAATTTCCTATGAACTATTAATGGCCAATTTTCATACCATGATTATATTTCGTCTAATTTTGTTGTTAAAATGTTATGTTAGCCATTAAGGAAAAATTACTTATAAGTCATCACAAATTCTATTTAAGAACCTTCTTCATGTCATTTCTTTTGACGAAAAATTTCGATAAAATGTGAGTACAAATGGTGATACAGGTAAATTGACTGTGATAATTTAGAGGAGAAATGACTGAATAAAAAGTTCAAAGGGAGATTGGCAAGACATACAAATTCCGGGGGCAAAGTGACAAATTCCCTCTGTAATTTGTTTGTAATACAATGATGGTCTCCCTCCAGGGCCTCCACACATACCCAGGAACTACAGGATACTTTGAGTCTCCATGTTGGTTTCTAGTCCACATGACATCAGCATAACAAACTCCACAGTGAGTAATTTTAACCCAAACATCATCATCCCCAACAGCCCTGCACAAACCATCAACATTCTGAAAGCTTGAGAATCAAGCAACAATGAGAAAATAGTGATAAAGCAAGAAATAATAGCTAGGCTTGTTCTCTTGAAAATTTGATTTCTCCAATTTTTGGACAGTAAAAGTATTGTAGTGGGATAAAGCTCCAGATGGATCCCTTGCAGCATATCCAAGGCAGTTCTCATCATTTGAACTCGATCTGCAAGCTCGATGCTAACTATTCCACCAAAAACATATACAGCAATAAGAATAATTGTACCAGACAAAAAACTCAAAACTATCAAAGAAAGTCCAGGAGGGACGGGCACCGCCTAGCATTACTTGCAGTACAAGGTATGAGGAATATCAAATATGAGTTGACCCAAGTTACCAAGAATGATCAAGAGAAACAGAGATGTAGAGCTATAGCTCAGTTATGTCTGTGCTATTATTAGTAGTTCTATTTTATTTATAGAAAATTTACCAACTCAGCTTCACCTGGAAATCATAGACCTGTCGTCCCTGGATTATCACTAATCCTCATTAGAGATCGAACCTGAATATTTTAATTAGCCATTATTGAAAACTAATCAAACAGCGTACCTCATCACTAAACTTTTACGTGAAATCAGCAGAAGTTATTTGAGGGAGTGTTTTTCTTTTTTTTTATGCAACGATTTTGCTGTTGGAGAATATAGATTTTGCTGTTGGAGAATATAGATATAGGATATTAATTTCGTCTTTTAAAAAGGTCCATCGCAAGACCTTTATGTACATAATGAAGAAAAAAACACTATACCGTAATACTCGTGATCAATTATTTGAGGAATAAAGTATTCAGCCATTCAGGTTAGTGGAGGATTTCTCACCTGAACAAGCTTGATTGGTTTGGTGCAATCCTAATAATCACCAATTAGCAAATGCTTTAGCGACTCATACATAAACAATGCAAAGGCTGCCACTTTCAAAGTTGCATTGTTAATATTGTATACATGCCTGTCTCTTTCAAGCTTATTAAGGTGTAAAGTTTTGGTTTTGCAGAGATGCCACTCATCATTAACGTATTTCATACGAGGGGTCTGTTTCGGTGAGATGAGGTGTGGTATGGAAAACTGGATCAAGGGTGTTAAAAAAATATAAAGGGCCCTGGAGATGGTCAGGAATGATATTTCAGTAATGCAGAAAGACATTCCCAGAAAGAAACAGACTATGTGAAACGAAAAAACTACGTTTTATAATGATATAATGATAGAGAAGACCAATCTCAGAAAACATTCAACTTTATTCATGTAATTCAGTAATTCTAGTCACTTTATACATTACGCAGATAATCCGTTCAAGATACAATTTGGAGGTAAACGATCCATATGAAGCCATTGTGTGTGTATCAAGAAGGGAAACTCTGCTTCTTCTTTTATGGTATCATTTCAAAGAGTTTTCAATGTCAATCACAAACCGGTATTTCACATCTTTCTTCACCAGCCTCTCGAGAGCTTCAGTTGCATACTGAATTGGAATTATTTCTATCATTGGGTGGATTCCATGAGCAGCACAGAAATCTATCATTTCTTGTGTATCCTTCGTTCCACCCGTTATACTGCCAGAAACGGTTTTCATACCTGCCAAAGGGTAAAATGCATGAGTTGATTATACTTAAAATTATACTAGTTACTACAAAAAAGAAATTTCAAAACATTTGAAAATGGAAACGTACCCAGATTAAGGCTTGCAGGACTGAATTTGACTTCACTGGGGAATCCCACCAAGACGAGAGTTCCACCAGTCTTCAACAACGCCATGTATGGATCAAAAGGGTGATCACCAGATGCTGTATCAATCAAAAAGTCAAATGACTTCACCAGGGCCTGCATAGAAGCAATAAACAATAAATATTAAACTGATGGATTCAAAAAAGTTGCTTTATAAGAAAATATTGGGTAGTTCACCTTCATCTGCTCTTGGTCGGATGAGACTACAAAGTTATCTGCACCAAGCTGACTTAGGGCTTCCTCTTTCTTGGATATGCTTGTGCTGAAAACTGTTACTTTCAAACCAAATGCCTTGCCAAACTTCACTGCCATGTGACCCAGACCACCAAGCCCAATCACTCCTAGAGATTTGCCGGGTTGGTTCATCTTATGGCGCTTCATAGGGGTATAAACGGTTATTCCAGCGCAAAGCAAAGGTGCTGCTGAAGCCAATGGATATTTGTCAGGTATCTTGAAGCAGTACCTGTAATATAAATGGGCACATCCTGTCCGTTTGATAAAAACACAACAATAAAGGACCACAGAACCATTGAGTTCCCAAGATATCATACCTGTCATGGACAACTATATGACTGGAGTAACCTCCTTTCGTGGTTGTCCCATCAAAATCGACACCATTAAAAGTGAAAACTGAACCTTTGACACAATGGACTTCAAATCCCTCGTTACAGTACTCACAATCTCGGCATGAGTTCACGTAAGTTCCCACTCCAACATGGTCACCAACTTTGAATCGATGGACATTGGAACCTACCTCTTTTACAACACCTGCAATCTCATGCCTGGTTCCAAATAACCACAAAAGAATAGTTTTAAAAGGAAAATTTAAGAATCACATATTAATTTTATGAACAACAATCAGTTCACATACCCAGGCACCAAAGGATACTTGGAGTCTCCATGTTTATTTTTTGCCCAAATCACATCAGCGTAACAAACTCCACAGTGGGTAATTTTTATGGAAACGTCATCAACCCCAAGAGCCCTGAAGAAAGCATTCCAACCATATAATAAATGATTAACTAGAATATATAATGAAACTAATGCAATGTCAGGGAACCCAATTTTTTTCTCGAAGTTGCGAAAGTTCATGAATTTGATCTTAATTGCACATTGACCAAAAAATACTGATCATAATTGCAACTATCAATCTACAAAATCAACATTCTGACAACTCGAAGCTGAAGCAACAAGGAGAAGTAATTGATAAAAGAAAATCCCAATTGTAGCTAGGTTTCTTCTCATTAATAGATCGAGCTCAATTGCTTATTTTCACTTACTAACAGAGCTTATTCTTCATTGAGAAGTTAATTCATGCATAACTGATTTGCAACATACCTGCGGCTGAATTTGTATTCGGATAGAACTCCAGATGGATCCCTTGCAGCATATCCAAGGCAATTCTCATTTCCACTCTCGGAGCTCATTGTCAGACTATTCCAACCATATACATACAGCAATCAGACATCAGTTTCCTCATCATACACAAAACTAAGACAACAATTCCACCCACATTGCACAACCTCGTTCACATTCTAGGAAAAGACACAATACAAACGATAAAAACCAAAACCAAACACCATAACCACCAAAATAAATCACAAAATTCTGGGTACCAACCAAACCTTTTACTCCATTTATTTCTAGCAACTAAAACACTATCATGCCATATCCTAAATCAAAACAATCTATTGGTTTCTGTTATATCATTGGTTTGGTACCCACTACCCAGATAGCCAATGATTGTCATCTTAACCTCAAAACGAGAAAGGCTGCAGCTTTTAATAGATTAAAACAAGAGAAATAGCTAAACGGGATTTTTTTTTGTGTACACCGCAGTTGGATTTTGATTTTTTAATCCAAGTAACTTAAAATCAAATTCCAACCTTGAAGACTTCGGTGCCGAACCAGACAGTCAAACCCATTGCCTATTTCAGATTGAAAAGGAGAAAAATTCGAGCCCTTGAGAATTGAATTAATTATCTATCTGTAATTAATTTTCCATGAAACCAGGTGAAGTAAGAGAGTTTATGAGAATGATGAACAGAGTAAAGAGAAAGGTGCGTACCGTTTACCCAAAAAGATACCAACGATGAAGAGACAGGGAGTACCCTCAGAGAGCTCAGTTATGTTTCTGCGTCGTTGAATTTTGGAATCAGGTGAGCCTGTTCTTTTTTAACGTTGTATTTATAGTCAAAAACAAACCACCTGTGGGCTGTGGTAATGGGGAGATGGGTCTAGAATTCTAGATGGACATCTTTAGTCATTAAGATGGATATTATACATTATCATCGTCACTTTAGGCAAATTGAAATTCTTTATTATGGACAAAATGGAATTATTTATTATATCATACGATAAATTATTGTATATTAAATATACCATAATCACATAACTTAATACGGTAATATTTAAGAATTTCAGGAGTTTTTTCTGAAATTTGAAACTTAGTAGCACGAGATGCCGCTAGTCGTTTTATCCAAACAAAAAATTGGAAAAGAGTGGTCTATGTCTATTTGTTTAGATTTGTATTCAGCTTTAGCAGATTGGACATACCTGCTCTTCTTTTTCTTTGGTTCACTTCACTGCGTATATAATGTTGGACGTATTCAATTCATCCAACAACCTTGGTCCTTTGCAATCTAACAAACAGAATAGAACAGTGTGAAATCCATTCTACAAGCTATAATATTGATGGTAACACGACTTTTGAATTTAATCATGCTGGAATTCAAATCAACATCTGTCACCAACATTATTTCAATGATCCAAAGAGTCATCCTAATCATACAAGCAACCTGTAACCCTACCCCGAACTGAATTCACCGGAAAAGAGGACAAAACCAAGTGAAGAGTATTTTCAAAACAACCAAGATTAGTGAAACAGCTATTGCTAGCAGCATCGGTAGGAAATGGAAAGGTCAACTCATACAGCCAAAAAGAGCACTGAGATTGCAATGGAACACACTATTACACCAAAGGATAGGTTCCAAGCCAAAAGTGAAGACTCAGAAACAGACTTTATTTCTTTTGCTTCTTTTGCTTCTTCCGCTTCGTAGAAGGCTTCCTATTTTGCTGCTTTACTGCTGAGGAAGTTCTGAACTCAGTAACTTCGGGGTCTTCAGGCAGTGTACATAACAAGAACTTTTTGGTGGAACCAACTTGGTTGGGGAACTGCTTCAGCATCTTCCTTCCTCTCATCCATTTCAGCATTATCTTCATGTGTGTTTTGCTGTTCAATCCATTGAGACCAGAGTCCTGTTTTTTTTCAATCAAAAACCCATAATCAGAAACATGAACTTACAAAACTTCAGGCAAGTTACTCTGTATTCCGTACTTATTTTTTTCAAAAGTCGAAAAGAAAAAAATACATGTTCTTTTGTTTAGGGTGAAGGGTTGACAGGACCAGTTGTGAAAAAGCAAAGTCACCGAAGTTAACCATTTTCCACTGAGGTATAACGAACACATGAGACATTCTCATGTGGTCTGGGATGAGTATCCATCAACATGTACAATCCAAGGACATACTAGAACTCTTCCACGCAGAAGTTTGACAGAACACACTCTATACTAGATACATTGAGGGCTCGTTTGGGAAGTGGGATTGGATTAGATTGGATAACTCATCAAATTCAATGAATTTTGAATATGAAAATGGATATGGTTTCACTGTAGGAGGATTAGACATAGAAGGAAACTTACCTTTTCTAATCCTAATATTTCAAGAGGATTGGATTGGATAAGTTTTCTTCTATCTCTACTCTCTCTAATCCCCTTATAATGAAAACAAATCCATTTTCACATTCAAAATACATTGAATTTGGATTGTTATCCAATCCTGCTCACCAAACGTGGCCTTACATTATCAAATAATCTTGAATGTCGTTGTTAGCCTAAAAAGTCCTGGATATGGTTGTTAGTATAAAAACTCCTGGATTTGGTTGCATTCTATTTAACTAAACAGTAGATCTAACAAATATTTGATGGTTTATAGAGGATAGAAACCAGATTATTGGAGTTATCCTATTATATATCTCTGACTTTAATGCATGATTAAACCAGAAAAGTGTTGTGAACTAGTACAAGAACGCGCTTATTATAAATACATTGTCAACTAGTCACTACATTGTAATACTTTAATCTCTGTATCATAAATACAAAACAAAGTTTCCTCAAATTCCATGAGTGTCATACATATCAGTGCAGGTTTAATCATTCCTATTTTATAGAATAGTTCAAGTGTGATTAGTGGTCAAGCGGTGAAGGCATTTCATAACAACAATAGGGGCTAAACTTATAAACCGCCTATAGTTAGGCCTAAAAAAGGGAAAATGCCTGTGCTTTACCTTACAAAATGAACTTCCTCACCTTGCAAGTTAATAAATTTACCCAGTTTTATTAGAAACTCTACTTCTTAGATGTTCACACCAATAAACAAAAGAACCGCAATCGTATGTCCCCTTAAAATTTGTTACATTTGATATCGAAAACGTTATCATCATAGCTAGATAGATGCATAACAATCCTCCCATTATACTAAAAAATCCAGACCAGTCACCAGCTAGAAAGTTTAGCCAGCCAAGGATACAATTTTATGATGGAAAAGATTATCCAGTGCTTTCTCTAGTTGATGTTTCAAGTTATCCTAATCTAACCAGTGACAAGATTTTTATTTGCTGCATTAACTTAGTTGCATGAAGCTAGGTTACATGCTTCCAAAGTTCAAATACTCAAGTAGAAATCCAGCACATTTGGCGCATACCCAATCGATAACAATGATGCAAGACTAAGAACAGTGATTATAAATGAAAATGCCCAAATAGGAAATGATAAAATTGTAAGCTTTAGCAGAACCAAGCCCATTATCATATTCATTATTCATATAATAATGAAACAAACTCTATTTCACAACGTCAATAAGAGAGGGTGATAACCTTAGCTTGATTCCAAGTATTGGAGATGGTGATAGGACCATGCTGTTTGACGACGTCGTATAGATCACGAGCAATGGAATTAGCCTCCGGAAAGCTTACTTTGGGGTTGATTTTCCTCAGATTCTCGGCGCGCTTCCGAGAAAAATGCCTCACGAACGCAGTGGCAGCGCCTGTAATCAACCCACTTCCGGCTGAAGTGGAAGACCTAAATGCACCACCGCCCAACCACATCTCCCGATTCGACGGATTCACAACACAATCGCTACTTTTTCTTCAGTTTCTTCAACAATGGAAAATATAATTTGGGTCAGAGGGGGTTTTAGAAGCTAAAAACCCCTCTTTCATTAGGAGCACATGTTGTTCACGTGCCACCCTACATAATATGTTTAGCATGTTCGTTAGCGTGCCACTGAACTGAGAAATTACTTTCGGCCGACTTTCGCTATATTCTTGTGGATCATCTTATTATAAGATAAAGAGTCAAATTACATCTTAGGTCTCATTTAGTACGCCATATTGTACTGACTATTTTAATCGGATAGATCGATTAATCTGTCCACCGGATAGACTGACTAATTAGTCAGCATTTGGTGCTCTACCGGATTAAAATATCGATTATATTATATTGACCGGATTATATTATACTAATTGATAAGAAATATCTATATATCATAAATATTAATTATATATATATATATATATATTATTATTTATTTATTTTATTTTATTTTATTTTAATTATCTAATTATTGATATTATTATTATTAGTACTAGTTATTTAATTATTATTACTATTTATTATTATTATTATTATTATTATTATTATTATTATTATTATTATTATTATTATTATTATTACTTTTCGAGATTGTTTGTCATTCGACTATTTAATACGAAAAATTTCAAATATATTATTTTAGCGGGTATGGACCGTATAAAGGTATTCATTTGTATTAACTTAATCGGTTTGGATTCCAACGACTTTCAAAATGAAAATCCAAAACGATTTGGATTTTCAAACCGTTTGACTTTTATCTGGTCAAATTCAAACCGAAGTGCCAATAACGGTTTAGTATAGCATTATTAATTGTTATATACATTACTGCTCCACTACATTTTATCCTACTACGTTGAAATTTGAACAGCAGTACGTACTGACACTGATGGATCAATCTTGGAGATATTGGTCAAATCTTCCTCAAGATGTTGTTGTGCATATTGCGAGATGGGTAGTTTGGCAACACGAGTTTGGAAAAAGGTAAGGCTTACAAACTTAATCTCCCTGAAGCTGCTACAAACTATTTGTGTTGGTCTTCTCTAGGATGGCTTGTGTCTCAATCTGAAGATATGAACATTAGCTGTTGCATCCTTTTAGGGGTACCCACATCGAGCTTCCAGATAACTCAATATTTAATAACTATCTTTATCATGGAGGTCCACAGGAGGTTATTTAGTTCAAATCTGATGATTCCGTGGTACGTAAATTTGTATTATTATCAAACCCTCCTAATACTAGTTGTAGTTCTGGGTCGGAGGATTGCATAGTCATGGTTCTTTATTTTTCAGGAAGATTGGCGTTTTGCAGGCCTCAAGACAACGATTGGACCATGTTGACGCATCTGATGATACATGTAAAGCTCTTTCCACCTTTTCTCCCACTGTTGTGGATCGTGGATATGGTGGTGGGGGTTGATTTTTTTGGTGGAGAAGCTAGGAAGTTATCAGTGGATTGGAGAAGAAGATCAGAGAAGGGATCTATCGAGAGTAGATGCGTAAATGTATTGGCGTGTTTCAAAATAACTAAGAACTAACGAAATTAACATCTCCACTGGGAGTATTTTTTATTAACGAGTTCACAACGTATAGAATATTTGAATTTGTTAATATAAGCAAGTTGTAGGATGGAGGATGGATGATGGAGGATGGATGGCCACATAAACTCAAATATGACAACAGAAGAGGACACCTTATTTAGAAACGGAGTTGAACCCACGCAATTGGTATTCTACCTGCAGGGGGGAATTCATCACGCATGGCTGCACTTTTCGTTGTTCCATATGGAAAATACCAACCTCTGGCCGGTTAATAAAATCAGCATGGGAGTAGTAAATGCAATTGGATTTGCATCCGGAGAAACTCATGGCGTCGATAGAAAAAGAAGAATTAGTATAGCCTACAAAAAGGCTTTTATTCCCCAAGTTTGTTACCACCAACTTCATGTTTGGATTACCAAGCGGCACCTCAAACACTCTAAACCCAGTGGTTACTGCTTTGTATTGGGCTATGTGTTGAACATGTCTGCAAACCACCAATAAAGACCCCGCGCATTCCACAAGGTAAAAATGCAACGTGTGAGTATAAGCAGAGGGATGAAAGTAATGGAACTGAGCAGAGCGATGAAAGTAATGAAACCTCAGTTTCATTTCCACAACAACTCTGGTTTTTGCTTGCATAGGGTCTTTAACGTCGCAAATCAAAATGTTGCCAACACGGTCCACGGCATAAAATTGTCCTTGATAATAAGTAATATCCTCATATAATTCATCCCGTCCCCTTGTATCATCAGATGCATCAATCATGGTCCAACCATTGTCTTGAGGCCTGCAAAATGCCAATCTTCCCGAGAGATAGAGAACCATGACCATGCAATCCTCCCACCCAGACCTACAAGTAGAAGGATTTGATGATAATACAAACTTCTGTATGATTAAATCATCCCGATTAACCTCCTGTCGACCTCCATGATAACGATAGTTTTTATATATCAAGTTATCTGGAAGCTCAATGTGGGTACAATCAAAAGGATACAGCAGTCTAATACTCATATCGTCAAGTTGAGACATGAGCCATCCCAAGAAAACCAACACGTCATCCGTCTACCAAATTCAGGGAGATAACGTTTGTAAAACTTAGTTGTTGCCAAACTGTAAAATATCGCAGTGCCGCTACTCGTGGACATAAGCAATGGAAACTGATGTGTTGATGATCCACCACCAGTAAAGTTTTCCTTGACAGCCGCGGATCTCCATGATGTGCAAGCTTTACCAAAAGCAATAAAATCCTCCCAAGAAACTACCCGTCTCGCAATATGCACAACAAGATCTTGAGGAAGAGTTGACCAACTAGCCACCAAACATCTCCCTCTCTTGGCCTGCGGTACCTTGGTAGACGCCAGAGATGCCATGGAAGAAGATTGATCAATCAAAATCGGTAGTGTTGTTCAAATTTCAAGGAGGTTGAATCAGAGTTGTATACAATTTAGTGGAGCATTAATGTATAATACGAATAGGAGGTGCCCTCTGTCTATTTATAGTACTAATAACTAATACAACCGCCTTATTATATGTTCCTTATTAGCTTAGGATGCCTGATTGCACCAGGATTTCATTTAAAGACAGAAAATTCAATTCCACACACATGTTCAAACAAATTAACAGAGTATTTACCTCACTCGTTCATAAATCCTAATAAATTAATCCCAAAGAAAGCACAGAAATTTACGCTTGTAACAATCAAACAAAAAGAAAAGACACAAACTTTACCCCTTGTTGTGTAACGCTGAGACCCACAGCCGCAGGTTGCAATCAGAATTCGTCGTGTTTCTTCAGATCAATCGGTTCTGGATTAAAATCCCTAACTTAATTAGCTATTGTCTCTCACTTCTCAATTCATTTCTAATAACTTATCTCCTCCTCCTCTTGACGTCGCATTTGTCCTTTTTTCATTGATTGATAAATAAAGTGCCTTGAATTTCCGTCAAATCAGATGGGTAAGGATCTCCCTCCGAAGATCTCTCCACGTACCAATCTAATTTCCACGGCGACATCCGGAAGCTCACGGCGGTCCCCGGTGGCGTTCATGTCAAATTCAAAGATAGTGACGAGAAGGGGTTGGGGCTGAGACTTGGATGAGAACAGGGGCGGATCATACAAGGGTCAATTGACCACCGAAGGATATGTTGGTGGGCGTTGATTGTTTGGTGGAGATGCTAGGAAGTAATCAGTAGTTGGGAGAAGAAGATTAGAGAAGGGAGCAATAGAGACTAGACGCATAAATGCACTGTCGTGTTTCAAAAGAACTTAGAAATGACTAAATTAACCTCTTCACTTGGAGTATTTTCGATTAACGAGTTCACAACGTATAGAGGATTTGAATTTGTCAATATAAGCAAAGTGGTTATTTAACATGTAAGTATCATATAATATGGCATTTACCAAACGTAACATATACCTCTATTGACAATTCACCTTCACTATTGATTGAAATAACCATTAAATAAGAACAATAACAACACTAGGAAATCAAACTTCAATATATATATATGGCTTTTTATTTCGAATATTTTTTAAAATGCCCAACGAACATTAATTTTAGTTTCAAAATGGTCCTTAAACTCAATTTTGACTCAGAATGCTCCATGAATCTCCATTTTCGTCTCAAGTTGGTCCTTTTCTGTCAACACTGTTAATTTACTGTTAAATATAAGGGTAATATGGTCACTTTAGATAATAAATTTAAAAAAAATTAAAACTAAATCTTGAAAAAAATCTACCACCACCCAAGCCTTTCCCAATCCGAGCCAACTCCTTCATCGTCTTCATTCTTGGACATGAGAATGTAAGTGGGCGATTCATAAAAGCCAGATAAAAAAGGAAAAGGTAAAAACCTTTTTTACATTCTGAAGTGGGTGATAAAAGAAACTAAGAAAGCATGAAAAAACAAGCCCCAGGACCAACCTTTAAGACTTAGAAAACAGAAACTTGTCCCTTTTTTTGTTCAGAAAGCAACCCACTTTTGCTTGTGCTTCAAACCTCTCTCTATCCAAGTGTCAGTAACCCAGATTAAATTGACCATTTTCCTCTAAATTTCTGAATTACAATTCAGATCCAAATCAGCAATGCTTCCAAAATCAGCAATCAAAGAGCAGATGAATCTTAATCACTCTCTCTCTCTCTCACTCACTCACTTTCAAGTGGCAGTTTGTGTATCAGAAACAACCCGAAAACACTCTCTCCCTCTTCTTCACAATTTATGAAATACAATTAAGAACCCAACCAGAAATGCTAACAAAATCAGCTATTAAACAGCAGATGGATCTTAATCAGCCATTCAACATCGTCTTCATCATCTTCCTGCACAACTAATTTTGGTTGTCCAAGGATGAAGACGATGAAGGAGTCGGCTTGGATTGGGGAAGGTTTGGGTGGTGGTGGGGTTTTTTCAAGATTTAGTTTTAATTTTTTTTTTAATTTTTTGTCGAAAGTGACCATATTGCCTTTATATTTGACAGTAAGTTAACAGAGTTGACGAAAAAGAGCCAACTTGAGACAAAAAGAGAGTTCATGGAGTATCCTGGATCAAAATCGAGTTTATGGACCATTTTAAGACTAAAGTTTATGTTCAGGGAGCATCTTGAGTAAAAAACCTACTTCAAATGCCCCTTGAACTTGTCATCCAATCTCAATTTCTCCCTTGGACAAAATTTTGTCTCACTTGGACAAAATTTTGTCTCACTTAACCCCGTAGACATGGTTTCTATCAATCACATTACCCCATTTACTTTAAATGACTTTAACTTCTGTTATATTCCATACAAATTGTTAATGTGACACAATTATCTATTAAAATATGGCTTATTACTTTAAATGCACCCATAACAAGTCATCGAGTCTCAAAATGCACCCAGAATTGAAATTTGCCTCACTTTGCACCCAGAACATGTATTATGTTACCTCTGTTGCACCATTCGTCAGTCTCTGTTACTAACATCGTTAAAAGTACTGATGTGACAGAAATATTACAAAATTTATAGGGATAATTAAGATATTTGTTATATTTTACTAAATTTTATATTAAAATTCTTTTTAAAAAATTAATAAAACCTTTTCCCAACCCACCCATCTCCCTCTACTGGACTTCACCCTCACCGCCCACCCCAAGCCTTCCACGATGATCAGAGAGCTTCGGTGGGTTTGCTTCTTTTGTCTCCAGGCTTCCATTTCAAGTAATAAATATTTGAATTAAATATATTTTTTAATTGTGAAAAACAAAAGATAGACCAATTGAAATTAAACCTAATTTTGTTTTTGCTTTCAACATCATCTTCAACCTCATCTCCGCCATCCACTCGGATATGAAAAATGCATACTTGTTCTTGGTGACGAAATTTAGTGACATAATGCATACCACTTAACTATCATGGCTTCCGTCTCCTTAGAAACACCAACCAACATGTCCTTCATCAATTGTCATGCTCTTCTCTTTAAACTCCTCCTTGGCCTTGACACACTCATAGACCAACAAAGTGGCTTCACCACTGTCGTCCACAATCAGATCGGTTCCATCGCCGATTCCCCAATCGAGGGCGCATTCTGTGCACCACCAGTGCTCATGGTGGGCGATGGCAGCGGCGACGTGGTACTGAGTGGAGAAAATTTTACAGGTGAACCAGCGGACCTCAGTGCCCTCTTCCACCAAAAAGGCCCTGATGATCTTGCAAACCAATAAAAACCAATTTGTCTAAACCCGATTCATGCAACAATAAAACTAGAAAAGAATACACATACACATCTCTCAATGGAATTTATATACAAACCTTTCCTTGAAGAAGGCGATGATGATGTGGTTGAAGTTGATGATTTTTTTTTAAGAACAAATTTATTTTATTTCAATTTACAATAAAACGAAAAGCATTATGATTACCGATATTTACAAATCTTGACAAGAACTGGTGAGATCTAGACAGATCTAGTGAACTCTCCCACAGAAGTTTGATTTCATTATGATGCCGAAATTTACCAACTATAAACCGAAGTTCTAATTACCGAAAATTGTAGTTCAAGGATGGTTTTGAAACACTATCCACTGACCATGTTGGTTTGGAGAGAGGTTATCGATCGACAAGTCTCACAATGATGCTTAGAAGCGGTTATTGCTCAAAGATAACCATCATGAAAAGGATACTCCTACATTGGTGGTGTTCTGCCCAAAAATTTGACAGCGCGACCAGGGTCGCCTTTGGTGGATCCTTGCCGAGAGACAGGCGTTTTGAAGGAGGGCTTGTGTGGGTTTCTTTAGTGGTGGTGGCGATATGGACTTGTTTGGAATTTGGGTTTGATTGAAGGTTGTGGGCTTGGAGGCCTTAATATCATTGTCTTTCCCTAAATGGGCTGACCAAGAAGTAAGCAGACACTAATTGCCTTCAAAGTAGGTGTGCCATTAGTAGAAGTTGATACTATACAATTAAAGTGGGTTCAGGTGCGGCCCAAGAACCTTTCTTTAATCAAGTGATTGTGAGGCGAGAGGGAAAATTCCTCACATTGTTCTTTTCTATGCCTTCTTCTTAATGTATCTAAGGACTTTAATAAATTTTCTTTCTAGTCTAGTCCAAGTTCAATTTATGTTAATTCTGATTTGTTCCTGTTAGCAGCTTGTCATTGGTTAGAAGCAGTTAGAAGCAGTTAGTGCGACCAGGACATCCCAAGGGCCAAGTTCCAAGCTTTCAGCTCTTGCCCTAGAACCTGCTCATATTCCAGCTTATCTGCCCCGCGGCCAAGAGTGTTCACACTTGCCAGCTTTCATTCACACTCCCAGTCGTGTTTTGATTGGTTCTCCTAGATTCTAGGGACTTTGTAATTACTTCAAGGCACATTGAACATTCTAGATTACTGTAGGCTAGGGTTTCTAATTCCAATCTTTGCAGGACAAGGTTTTCCCTTGTCTATAAAAGGGAGCCTTTGTTCAGCGTTTTAAGGATGCCATCCTAGACACTTAGACATTTTTACTTATTGTTTTTAGGTATTGTTCGTGAGGCTTGTTCACAAAGACCAAGTTGTGTTCTTGGAGGATTTCTTGAAGTTGGTCCTTAAGAGTATTATTTGGGTTTAATCTTTCAACTCTTTATTCAATTCAATTCATGTTTATGTTTTTCATAATGTGTAGTGAGTAGTTTTTTTTAAGTTAGTGCTGATCTTGAAGCCCTAGCCATGGCAACTTCTTAATTTGGTTTTGGCGCTTGGTTTGATTATTGTGTTTATCTTGGTGTGTTACTTTACTGATTTAACTGATGTTCTATTGTGTTGTTAGAATTGATCACTTTAATAACATGATTTATAGATGTTTTGCATCAAGAGGTTACGTTAAGCAATAACCTTGTAATTTAACTCATGGCATTCCTAGAATTGCACATCACTTTCTAGGGTTATTGTAGTGTCCTTAAATCCCTTTTAAACTTAATACTTTCTTTTGTGTTGTAATAGCTTAAGATACTTATGACATAATTGACAAGAAGTTTAGAGCGCTTAAGAGACCTAAACATGCAAAGTAATAAGGGATGAATGTGTAAAAGTGGTCTTAACAATGCTCTTGCATAGGCACTAAGCCAAGTAATGAACATGATTGAACCTTGCAAACCAAGTTAGAAGACGTTGAGGTTAGGTGTGCACAGGGACTGCCTTAACTTGCCCTTTAAATTGATTACAACCTTGTTATTTACTTTGTTTCTTGCATTACAAGTCATTTACTTTCATAGCATTTTTTGAACTTAAAACCCCCACCCCTTTTGTCCGTGTCTTTGTTTAGGGTCTTGCATATCTAATTAGTGTCTTGTTTTTTGTTTTAAGTACCTACTTGTGAACTATTGTTAGGTCATAATTAATAAATGTTTTATCCATGATTTAATATCCTTTTACTGATGTTTTGTTAATATTTCGTGCCATGCAATTGGAGAAAATAATATATTTGTGAGAATGTACATAATTAGATAGAGGTTGGAATTACAAGAATTTGAGCAAAAGAATCACCTCAATCGGAGTTATAACGAATAAGTTATGATAGAAACAAGAGATGCCACCAAGAAGAGAAAGACATTCGGTGGCTTCCCACCGAATACAACAGCACAGCACAGCACAGAAATCAGTCCAGAGGCGCTCCACTCTTCGGCGTGTGCTTGCCGTAGTCGTCAGAAAGTTCGACAATGATATCACGAAGTCCTTTTGACCCTGTCGAAGTGTGTCCACCGAAATACTCCTCCAAGCCATTTGCAGCCTTTACCCTTGCGTTGACCGCATGTTTTGACTTATATTTCGGTGGCTGACCACCGATACTTCTCCTGGAGCTTTTCCACCTAGTTGGTGAGATTCTAGCCTTATTTTGGGGCTTTTCCAAGTTGCATTCACACGTGTTTCCATATTGTAAAGGGATTTCAAGCCTATATCCCTATAGAATATTATTTTTACTTCTTTTATGTTTAAAAAAAGTTTTTAATTAGTTTTCTTTATTATATAGGAAATTTTTTTCTTATAAAATTTAATGTAAATTTCTATTTATTTGAGGATTAATAATTCTCTATAAATAGAGGTCATAAAACCTTATAAAAGAGGGATCCAAGGTCCAAAAAATATACATAGAAATAAATCAGAGCGAAAACACTTTTCGTTTCTTTTGTAGCTTTTTTTTTTAGGTCAGGGCTTCTGGAAGCCCTAGCTATGGTTCTTCTTTAATATGATTTTGGCTCTTGATTTATATTGCTATGCATGCTGAATAATTCTGATTACTACTTAAACTACAATTCTTTTATATTTATGAGATTAGTTACCTTATCTGCATAAATTATTGATGAAATTGCTTGACGGATCACTATATCATCTCGTAATTCACTTAGCATCAAGAGGTTAAGGTTAAAAAATAATATTGTAATCGAAATTCATGATAACCTAGGAATGCACATCACTCTTCTAGGCTAGTGTGATGTCATTAACTTGCCACATAGCTGCCACATAAGCCATTTTAACGGCAGTTGGATCTCAGTGACGAAAATAGTGCAACGAATTTAACGATGTAACTGTTCAGAGAATAAAATGAGTCAAATTGTAATTTCTGGTACATTTTAAAAAAAATGTCTTATTCTAAGTGCATTTGAAATAATAAGTATAAGTTAAATACAACACCGCTTGGCGCCTTGCGGTGGTGGCAGTGGCAGTGTCAGCCGGCCCTTTACCGTAATCTAAGAAACGAGTCAAAAGTTCCAGCTGTCTCTTTTTCTGTTTTTTTCATTCATTGTATTGGAATTTAATTTTAATTTCTGTAAATTACATTCTGGAAAGTTCATTTGCGGCTCCACAGTCCACACTTTGCAATAGTTGGACTAAAATTTCCATTTTTTATCATTATCAAGCTTTGAAATTTGTCTAATCGTAAAGCAGAATCCACCGACTTTCTCTTCCATTATTCGCCTGTCCCTTCAATCTCTGCCTTCTTGGTTTCCTCTGCACGTCTTCTCTGTTCTGCAGTCGCTGCGACCTCCTGACTCTCAGTGAGCCCCAAAGGTACGTGCTTCTTAAGCTCTTACCAAGAAATTATTTTTATTTCTCTTCAATTTCTTTGCTCTTTTGCGATTACTTGTTTTTGTAAGTTCAAGTGATTATTTCTTTGTGCCCTGCATCCGATTTGCTCGTGTTTAATTTCTTTAGCCTTTTCAATGTTGATTGATCCAAGTTCAGTTTGAATTTTGGTGTTTGATCACTGATTGAGTGATTGTTGCTGTTAATGTTAATCAGTTTGTCACTGATTGAGAGTGACCAACTTTGGTCTTATAGGATCTTAATTTTTATGGTATCAGCCTGCCTATCCGGGTATCATATCACAAGCTCCAAGCATGAAAAAGATCAAATTTGGTTATTTGTAGTTTGATAATGTTTTAGGACACTAGGAAATTCAGAACTCCCATTTCTTTCGTTATGTTTGTTATTGATTGTTGGCTTTATGTATCTCAGTCGAAAGCGTGTTCTTTTATTTTTGTGATCCTCATGACATAGTTGCATTAAGTGCCTGTAAATTATACCTCTGTTGCATAAGGATCAGCCATGTTATTTGTATGTGTGATTGTGCAGGACAAACCTTTGTACAGGACAAACCTTCTACAAAGTGCTCAGGTTGGTTTTCTGCGAGATGCAATTTTGGATCCTAGAGCCCACTTATAGAAAAATTAGAAATTATGTTTAATTTGTAGGCTTGTTTTTGTTGTTTTATATAACTTGGGCCTTGAAATATGAGCTACTTAATGCTTAGCACCTAATCCAAGCTTGTAATTACTCGCTGATATCACCATTCTTTTGTTCATGTTGTATTGTATTGCTAGCTCCAAACCAAATGGCTTGGTGTTTCAAGTATAACAATATGATTCTTTATTCGATTATGCTCGAGACTCTTCCTTCCAAGTTGAAAACAGATAACTTTCTGATTTATAAACCAAGAACTCCATTCAATAATTGAAAAAGTGATATAATACATGTATTTGTAGGCATTAACTGAATGATGAGCAAACTCTAAAACTAACCAATTCGGAACTGAATGCAACTGCTTTAACTACTACTAACTATCTAATTATATCCACCATCAGGAATCTGATGTGGTTGATAATTTGGTATAGCTGATATAGGTGATTATTTCCTGTTGAGTTCTAATATGATTCTTTGGTTCCTAACAGCTTACCCTGACTCCTTTGCAGTGTCAGTATAAAGAATGGCAGACACCGAGGACATTCAGCCTCTCGTATGTGACAATGGGACTGGAATGGTTAAGGTAAGGACTTAGTTCCATTTTGTGTAACAATGCATGAGAAGTATACATTCCCCTGGCATGCATCAACCGTTTTGATTTCCTTAACCAGGCTGGATTTGCTGGAGATGATGCTCCAAGGGCTGTCTTCCCCAGTATTGTTGGTCGACCTAGACACACAGGTGTGATGGTAGGGATGGGACAGAAAGATGCCTATGTTGGGGATGAGGCCCAGTCCAAAAGAGGTATTCTCACATTAAAATACCCTATTGAGCATGGGATTGTTAGCAACTGGGATGACATGGAAAAGATCTGGCATCATACTTTCTACAATGAGCTTCGTGTGGCACCTGAAGAACATCCTGTTCTCCTTACTGAAGCACCCCTGAATCCCAAGGCCAACAGGGAGAAGATGACTCAGATCATGTTTGAGACCTTCAATGTCCCTGCTATGTATGTCGCCATTCAAGCAGTTCTCTCCCTCTATGCTAGTGGGCGTACTACAGGTTCGTTCCAATACGAAAAAAATGAAAGAGACATATCTGTTTATTTTGCTTTAGTCCTGCTACCAGGTGCAAAAATATTAATAAAATTGGAAGCAAAGTTCAAAATCTTAAAATTGATTACCTTTTTAACAACAAAACACTTCCCAGGTATTGTGCTGGACTCTGGTGATGGAGTCAGTCACACAGTTCCTATCTACGAAGGTTATGCACTTCCACATGCCATCCTCCGGCTTGACCTTGCTGGACGGGATTTAACAGATTCCTTAATGAAGATCCTGACTGAGAGAGGGTATTCATTTACTACAACTGCTGAACGAGAAATTGTTCGTGACATTAAGGAGAAGCTTGCCTTTGTGGCACTTGATTATGAACAGGAACTTGAAACTGCTAAAAGCAGCTCATCAATTGAGAAGAGCTACGAATTACCTGATGGTCAGGTAATTACCATCGGAGCAGAGCGTTTCCGTTGCCCTGAGGTCCTATTTCAACCATCACTCATTGGCATGGAGTCACCTGGCATTCACGAGACTACCTATAACTCGATCATGAAGTGTGATGTTGATATCAGAAAAGACTTGTATGGAAACATTGTGCTCAGTGGAGGGTCGACCATGTTCCCAGGAATTGCTGATCGTATGAGCAAGGAGATCACAGCCCTTGCACCAAGCAGCATGAAAATTAAGGTGGTAGCACCTCCAGAGAGGAAGTACAGTGTTTGGATTGGAGGGTCTATATTAGCTTCACTGAGCACATTCCAGCAGGTATATGAAACTATAGTTTACTTTTGGTTCGCTTTCATCTTTGCTGCTATCTTATTTCCATCGACGAATAGTGAATTCTTACGCAGGGTGAAAGATCTCTAAGATACATGTTCATATATATTTATAATTTAAATACTTTCAGATGGTATATGCTTACTATCCAAACTTTTGCTTCCTTTCATGTTATTTTGGGATTTTGACGCCTTGGAATCGTATAATCCCAACTCTCTGTTTTCACCAATGCTTTTGTAATTCCATTAAGTCCGTATGATTCCAAGACCATAATCTCGGAGTGCTGTTCCGTTTGAATGCAGATGTGGATATCTAAGGCAGAGTACGATGAATCGGGCCCCTCCATCGTTCACAGGAAGTGCTTCTAAACATTTGGTGGTGCTTCTAAACATGTGATCAAAATTGTCTCTCCCGGTGGGCTCTTTGTGGTTTTGGATTGTCGGATATGGTGTAGTGGTGTGAGCTTGGTCTGTTTGTCATCCTCCTTATACATTTTACAGTAAAGACAAGTGTTCCTTGAATCATATCAATATGTGTAGTTGTTTTGTACACTGTGTTGTGCTTCTCTTGGTTGTGGAAATAGAATACGACGGTAATTATGTTATTTTGGGACAATTAATTTACAATATTATCCTTTTGTTGGAAATGAGGAAAGGAAAGAGTTTGTCCTCCTCTATTATCTGCATGGTTATTTTCCTATCTTACCCATGCAACGAGTCAATCCCGATCTTTTTCAAGTCTTAATATACAAGATAATCGAATCGAACTTTTGACTTATCTCTTCATCTTTGGGGCGAATCCTAAGGATTAGTTTTTCAGCGCTTACGAAATTGCGCTGCAAAGTTCCTAGTGTGTTAATACATTTTCCTCACAAACTGACATGGGATTCACCCAGAAAAAAGAAAGTGACATCGGCGGTTCGAAAAGGCTGGAAAAGAAAACCGTTATCGATTCATCCAATCTAAGCTCTCTTATCTGTTTTTATGCATCAGCTTTCAGCAGTTGGCTATACAATGACAAACGGCCAAAAAAAAAAGTGGTACGGTTATTTTTATTTTTATTACCCCGCTGGTAAAAATAAAACCCAGGGGCCATATATGGTAACTATTTCATGGCTCTTGCTTTTTTTTTTTTGATAGAAGAGATTCATGGCTCTTACTTTACATATGTAATAGATTGTCAGTCATATTATAATTCATATTTCTAGTACAGGTGAATTATATCTAATACAAGTGTATCATATTTTACAAAATTATGCATATGAATTACGCATATTCTTAAATCATGCACATTTTAAATCACATTGATCAGGTTTCGTTTTAAATAACATCGCTAATACAGATGAAATCTACTTGTATCGACGGACTCAATTTTATTGACGACTACAATCTATACGATGACAATGTGATTTAAAAGGTAGTGTAACAATTAATGTGATTTCTTTTGCATTACGGGTTAAAACTTAAAATAAGACAGCTCCCTTTTAGCCCTCATGTTAATCTTGTAGCTTTAATCTAATGTGATGTCCTATTTTTAACTACGTTTAAAGTTTAAACTATAAAAAAACAGATTTGAACCATCCGGTTTAGTTACTGCGTCTCTTGCTCGAGGATGTAAATTGATAATTGAACTAAATTATTTTTATGCATATAAATATGAATATGGCGCCTTAATGAACTGAAAAAAAACTTCAATTCAAACTAGTAGCATTATGCATACATGTGGGTAACAAGAGAACTGCTACGGACCACTTTCCCGCAGCGGATTTTGCTGAGAATTATGATCCACGGTGGATTGTGGCGGTGGTGGCGGTGGAGGCGGTGATGGAGATGGAGATGGAGGCAGGCACGTGCCGCGGCACGTGGGACATGAAGAGTGAGAAGACAACCACTCCTGAACACACTGAGCGTGGAACCCATGTTTACACCTCCCCAACACTCTAATCCCTTCACCCTCCACAAACTCCGACAGGCAAATGGCGCACTCCGCCTCCACCCCCGCCAGCTTCGCCTTCATCTCCGCCGTGTACACCACAGCCGGAGCTGCTTCCAAGCGTGAGCCCAACACCACATTGCTCTTCTGCTCAGCATGCTCCAATTCTTGCTGGGTCTGGGGAAGATGGTCGTTGTCGTCACGACGATCTTGTGGGCTATTACTGCCGCCGCCGGCGCGGATGAAGCACCGGATGGCGGCGTTGATGCCCAAGGCGCAAATAAGAGCGGAGAGGAGGATGATGATGACCATGGCAGCGTTGGCCTCGAATTCTTTGGAGCCAGAGTAGGGCCACCAGCGGCAGGTGTGTGAAACGCATGCCGTTGTTGGTCTTGTGGCGGAAGGAGGGGAGGCGAACGGCGGAGAGAGATGGACAAGGCCAAATTCAGCTACCTGGGCTGAAGATAACTCTACTATTGGTGGTGGTCTCATTTATCCTCTGTTTTTTCTATAAATTGCTCTGCTCTGATAATCTTTAGCTCTTTTTGAAGTCTGCAGAAAAAGGGAAATGTTTGTATGGAAATATTCTGGGATTTAATTAATTAATATATTTATTTATTTTGGGCTGAGAGATTGATTGATGATGATTGCGAGAGTGGGAGAGGGATGGCGTGAGTGTTGAGATTGGGATGATTTTGTAGGTTTTAAAGGAGGGTTTAGAGAGCAAGAAATGCATACGTGTTGAGAGGTTTTTACATTATTGTTTGATTTGATTTGATTTGATTTCGTTTCATTTGTAGCGGCTTTTGAAAAGAAATTTGACATGTTCTTTTACCTCCATTCAGAAATTGCACATGTGTGAGGCATACGTTTCTCACTCCCTACCTTCTTCTCGGAGCCTCATGCACTTCACGCAATTTACCATGATAAAAAATTTACATGCAATGAAATATTATAGGCTGTAAAATCTGTTATTAACTTGAAAGGACGTAACTGTAATATCTCGAAAAAACCCACAATAAGAAATGTCCTTGCTATGAAGAAAAGGGACATAAGTTCTTGCACTATTATTTACTTGACTATGGATGTGGTTCCACCTAGCATCTAATACTTGGTTGTTTGACATTGGAAAAAGAAGAGAATATTTAGACAACTTAAGCTACCAATACACTATATAAAAATTAAAAAATAAAATAATAAACTCGTGTCCACACGCGTCTATGCTTTAATCACAATTTGCAACTAATTGTAGAGAGAATAGGGAAGGAATGATTCTTTTATCAAATACAAATAATTGGGTGTCCTCAAAACAATTTTGGTTTGTTTGTTTTTCAATGACTACTTTGCGCATTCATTAATTTTAAATTGACCATTAAAAAAAACAACGTACAATTGTAATTGAGATTTTTTTTAATACAATAATATTGAGGAAAATGATTACATTATATACGTTGGGTATCGATCACATTCTTTACGAGAATCGAACCGAGACCTCCCACACAACGTATGAAGGAAGAATACCACTAAACCATAACATAGCACTACGTGACTAGAATTATAACTTAGTTGAGTGATTAAGATTATTTCCCTTTTTGCATACGAATTTTTGTATTTATTTCTCATTTTTCTATGTTTCTTATTAAACTTAAATTAACATATATATATATATATATATATAATGGTTTTAGAATTGTAGCTTAAAATGTAGTTATACAGTATTAATATTCATGTGTATTCACTTACAAATAATATATTTCAAATTTAATTTTTATGAATAACGATGATGTAATATATTTACTTGATGAGAATTTAAAAAATAAGAATGTATTTAATAATTTAACAAATGATAATTATAAACCAATAACAACTTGAGGGTGCAAGCTATGCTTTGTATTCATCAAAGTGAGAGCATATCAACACCACTGAACTTCAATTTACAAAATTTCACTCGAACACCAATTACTTTAACGGCTTATTTAATCAACTACATGCTACTCAATTTCGATTATTCCCTCCAAAGATAGAAACCCATAAACATAATGCAACCTTTCACTGTTTCATTTGACACACACAATCCTTCGACTTTAATGCCTACTTTTCCTATATGTGGTAAAAAGCCAACTTTCTGTAATTATTATAAAGTAGACAAAATAAATTAAATGTAAAGTAATGAAACTTACTTGAAAGTCGTCGTATTTATCCACCCATCAATATTTAAAATAACTAATTCCCACCCTTGCCCAACTTGATGCATATCTAAACTCCTCTCATTTCAATCTATTTCAAACACATTAATTAATTTTCATTTGTTTTTGTGCATGACAATATGATGATGAATTACAAGGTGCGGTATAGTTAATAACCTGTCATTTCTAAATAGTGAATTTTTTAGTACTGAACTGATAGGAATTTAAAATTCATTAGAAGTACTTTGTAGTTATGAGGCACAGTCACACCCCAAATGAGAATCAAACTCATATTTCTAACGTGAGGATACCTCATGATATTTATCGATGAAAAAAAACATGATGTTGATACATGGCCTCTCTTGTTGAGCTACCTAGCTAGGCTTGATCCATTAACAACAGGTAATATATTAATTCAATTTTTGTTAATTATTAAAAAGTTGAGGTGGTGGAAAATACAATCATATGAAGAAGAAGCGTTGTAATTGGCTTAACTTGCCTCGGAATTAAATTAACTATGTGCTCGCTTCCATCTGCTACGGTGAAGTCGACCGCATTTGGCGTTTTTCTCCTCGTAAAAAATGTAGAGTGAAAAACAGTGGATTTTATATGTGGATAAGTTGACAAGGGAATCTCAGCTACCTAACTTGTCAACAAATTGAAACGCCATCCGTTTGTTTTTGGTAGTATTGTAAACTCGATTTAATGATATTTCTCGTTAGATATCTATATAAAGTTCGATATCTGTTAATTTAATTCAACATTATTGTCTGATATTTGATGTAGTCAGACAAAAATGAAAATAAAAGTGGAGAGATATATTTGCTTTGCCTGGCCTCCATGATATTGAGAGATGACGACGCGTCTAAAGTCCTATCTCTGTCTTGGATGCTAGGTATTCAAAACCAATTAGAGAATCACATAGTTTATGAAGGAAAAATCCGTCAATTTATATATATATTGTAAAATATCTCCTAGAGAAATCTATCCATTTTTTTAATATTTTGTTTTTGTATAGCTAACACATTTTACTTTTTCTTTTGCAGATTTATTTTGCACTCTTATTTAATTATTAATTCATTGTGACTCTCATGCGTTAACATTTAGAACTCAAAATTTGTTGTCTTATTAATTAATATTTTTAATTAATTAAATACCCCTCAGTCCCTCACACCATCGCCTAATCAATTGAATAAAACCCTGACAATAACATATATTAAAATTTTAAAAAGAAAAACCAATATTGAAAATTCATAATGAAGAGAGTGATGTAAGCAGAAGCTTAAAGAAAGTAGGCCCACAAGAGTAAATGAGTTTGGGGTATGGGCTTGGAAGGACGCCGGCTTTTTGGACCCACAGAGTCTGCTAGTAAAATTGGCATGTGTGGCTATGGGCTTTCCAACTAGGCCTTCCCTCACCCCATCGCCCTCCCCCACACCCCACACCCCCACCCAAAATAAACCAGAATTTTCTTCACCAGCAAGGCAACAAGAAACACACAAACCGAATATAATCCAAGTAGAAATACTTCAGTGTAAGAAATAACTCAAATGAAGGTTGCCTTGCATCACAAGCAACTCAAAATAGCAATTAATGATGGATTTGGGGACAATGCCCATGTGCCTAATCAATGCGGTTTCTTGTGGTGGTTGCAGTAAGAGGTTTAGCTCATTTTATAGTTAGACATTATGATCACGTGAATTGTCTAACTTGTCTTATGAAAAACATATTTTCTCTATTATTTGGGTTCATTTTAGTTCGCCTAATGCACGTGCAACTTTCTAACCACGAGTCTCGTTCTCTTATGCAGGGCCGACCTTAAGGGTAGCTGGGTAAGGCGGCCGTCTCGGGCCCCCACCTAGAGGGGGCCCCAGAATTTTGTTTATACATAACTGTTATGTAATTTGGTATATAATTATGTTACTTCAACACTAATACAAATATATTGCTTGGCTAGGTTGCTCATCTCCTTCAAAGAGGCCCCCTGTTTGAATCCCTCGGGAATCTTTTTTTAATAAATTTTTTTTCCTTGGTTCCCTTTCCTTTTTTTTCTTTTAGTTTTCCATTTCTTGTTCTAAATATAATATTTTCTTTCCCTTTTCCTTTTTTTCGTTTCGTTTCCTTTTTTCTTTTGTTTTCTCTTTTCATAAAGCAAACCAAATAAATTTTCCTAATTCAAACCAAATAACTTTTTCTATTATGTTTTATTAAACAATAACCTAGCATCCTCTATTATATTTAAGTTAAGTTTTAAACCCTAGCCCCGCTCTCTTCTTCTTAATTTTTAAAAAAATTGAAGAAAATAATTTTAATTCAAAGGGAGATGATATTTGAGTTGTGAAGCTAATTTTGGGCGGAGCACAAGGGAATACATTGCTAGATTTATTATCGACTTTCCTACCCGTCAATTAGGTTCAATTTGTTTCCCCACCAGTTCAATTTTTGAATTGATTGTTGGTTGTTGGATTGTTGGATTGTTGGATTGTTGGCTTGTTGAATTGTTGGATATTATATGATACAATTTTTCCCACCTGTAAAACAAGGGTTAAAATTACACAAATAATACCTGCAAGAGTACATGGCTGTTGTAGTATAGCACTAGAAGCAGGATCGATTTCCTCAGGGACTGATATGGATAATTCTTATTTTTAGAATTCACTCTTAATAAAATAATTGCAATAAGTTTGGTGACTGAATAAAAATTAAGTAAAAAATTTAAACAAGTACTAGGGTTCAACCTTCACCATTAACAATCATATGTGACTTAGAAAAGAATTTATGAATCAATACATGCAACTTTGAAGGTTAGATTTTTCGAAAGCATATTTTCCTCGTGGGCATTCAAGTGAAAACGTATACCTAACATGCGATTAGTCTATGGCATTTAGATCTAATTCTACAGGCAAGATTCATTAAGTTCATGAAAATCTTTTATAACCATGCAATCTCTTAGTTATGGCATTTAACCTAGATGTGTTACAATCCTTAATCACAAGAAGCTAATCCCAATTTTTAGGTGGGCATTCCTATAAAATTGCATCAAATTACTTGTCTAAATATCCTAAGGGTGATCAAGCATTAAGACATAAAGATAGTTTTAAACAGTGATTAAAGATTCAAAGCATGCATATACGACAACATAGGAAAATGATAAATCACATAATCATGTTAAGGCTTAGGTCTAACCCTAGTGAGAAAATTAGCTGCTCATGCTCATAATGAATAGAAACAATTTCATTAAAATTGAAGTTAAGAGAACAAACAGTTTGTAGAACAAGGGTAGCAAAAATCCCAGCTTTGCCATGCTCTTAGATGGAGAATTGTAATCTGAATTTCTGCCTCCTTAAATCTAAGCCAAGCTTGGGTATTTATAAGGAAAGATTCCTAATCCTACTTTGAAAAGGAGTAAAATAAAAATAAGAAAATCTAATTCCTAGTTTGAATATAAATAGGCAAGCATATGCCCTCTCCTACTTGAATTGGGATTTCATTGATACACTTCCTTCTTTTGCTCCAAATACTCCTTCTAGAATAAATATGTCAATATAATAAATTCGAGTATCAATTCCTCCCAAAATAATAATAATAACTAATTAAATATATGGGAAATACAAGTATATTTTTGACTCATCAAATACCCCCAAACTTGAATTGTTACTTGTCCTCAAGTAAATAAAACAAAACTAAGAAGACATTGAGAAAAATAAAATGCCACTTTCGCAGGGAACTCGATAGTGCTGAGCAAACACTACACGCCTTTAAACCCCTAGGTGTCTCTAGTAGGAGGAGTTGTGTCTCCTGAGGATTTACCAGTTACGATACCCACAAACGCTTTCAAAATTTGTTAAACTTAATTTAACCTTCCTTCCATTGAATATAAAGCAACACTCATAAAAGCAAAATCAAAATTCTCAAGTCATAAGCAAGGCTAAAAGAGAGAGTAAATCCACACTTTAAAAACAAAAGATTACCAGATTCTGGTGAGCAATCCATAAACCATATTCGTGTAATGTGAATCTCAACAAAATTGTAAGTGTTAAACCAGTCCCTCACTTGCATTACATATGTTCCCACCAACTGTAAAATCACTTAACCTATCACCATCCAAAGCATTCTTGCCTGAAATTTTTATTTTTTTGTTATTTATTATTTTATTTTTATTTTTTGTATAACAAATGATGGAATTTTATTTAACATTAAGCAAGCTTTCTATCCAACCCATGTAAATCGATGACTCCCAAATCAGCTGACTTTAGGGCACTAGACAACAAATGTCCCAAATGATTTATTTACTCGAATTGGAAAGGCTAGCATGTAATTGATGGGTAAATGCACACCCTTATTTTAGGGCTCGGACACACCTCCGATTTATTTATGGCTTTCACTTTTTCAAACCTTGGATGGTAACAAATTAAATAACCCACAATCTTAGGGTAAGAAAAATTAGCATGCTTGAAGCAAATTTAATTTCCACAAATAAGTTGATGTGCATGTGCGAAATTGAATATGGTAAGAATTGTGTGCAAAAATCAACTATATGTTCTTGGTGGTCATGCTCTAATATTTAATCTCACTTATGAATTTTCAAATTTCAATCATAGCAAATAGAGTGCATTAAAAATAAATTGGGAAGGAAAAATCAAATTAAATCTTAAACAAAATCTTTTGTAATTTTTTTTTCTAAAAGTTTTATTTATTTATTTATATATATTTTTTAATAGATACAAACAAAATGATAGTTTCCTACCCCCAAACTTATCATGCAACATGTCCCCGTGGTGCAACAGAAAAAAGACAAAGAAATGCAAAAGAAAAGGATAAGGAAAAACAAAACAAAAGAAAGAATTAACATAAAAATAAAAAGAAAAAGAAATTAGAAAGAAAGAAGAGCACCTGAGGTCGAAACAGAGACCTGAGTTGTGCCCCCTGCTCTTAAAACGACAGCAAGGAGGAGCAGCCAAGAAAACTGCGTCGTCGCATTGATGTGGACAAAACGGCGTCGTCGCAGTGGATGGTGGTATGTAACAACCCGGAATTTTAATTATTGGGTTTACGTAATTATTTTTGTAAAATGACGATTTTACCCTTGGTTGGTAAAGGGCTTGGAAATCAAGTTTTGTTTCGATACACTTTTTGTGGTGTTTTGGATACCGTTGCGTAGGTCTCGAACTCACGAGTTCCTAGACACGCGGCACGCGGAAAACGGAGTTCGTGGACGGAAGTTATGGGTCTAGATGTGCAAGGGCATTTTGGTAATTTTCCATGGAGGGGAGATATTTTGTTAACTAAATCAGACTTATCTGATTCATTTCATCGTCATCTTCATTCCATCTTCATCTCTTTCTTTCTATGTGTGACAAAAACACAAACACACCCACCCGAAACCGTGCGAAAAACCAAGAGAAAAACCATAAAGTCAACGTTGGATTCAAGGCTTTAGCTTCCCATTTAGATCAACTAATCGTATTCTACTCCTTCCCACGATCACAACCGTACCAACCATCGAAGGAGAGGACCACGGTGGAAGCCGAACCGAGTAAAGGAAGTTTCAGATCTTTGGATCGATTTTTCGGCTTATACAGGTACGTGTTTGATGTTTTGAGGTTATATTTGGATTCCTGGGTTTGAGTAGATAGATTTAGACGTAAAATTTGTGAAAAACGGTTGAGTTTTGAGGAAGTTGTAAAGCTTGGAGTTTCGGTCAGAAATGGCGGATTCCGGCGAACCAGACGGCGGCGGAGGTGGCGGTCCGGTCATCTTCTCCGGCCAGCTTCCGGCGACAGCGATGACAGTCCGGTCGTCTTCTCCGGCGAGTCACCGATGATCGGTCGGGTCGAGTTGACCGGTCGGTTCGAGTTGAACCGATCGGGTTGAGTGAACTGGTCGGGTCGAGTTGGACCTAGTCAGGTTGAGCCGAACCGGGTTGAACCGGTCCAGGCGCGTGAACACTGTAGCAGGCGCGTGGCCGGCGCGTGAGGCCGCGTGTGCCGACCTTCCGGCGGCGCGTGGGGTCGAGTCTGACGTCACGGCGGCGCGTGGTAACTAGTTTCCGACGTTATGAATATGTCGTTACAGGTTTCAGGTTGATCGGACATCGTTTAGAGGTCGTTTTGAGTGTCCGAAGTGGCTGTGTTTTCTAGAAACAGCAAGGGTAGACTTTCCAAGGTTAGGAAGTTGTTATATAAGAGTCTTATTACTAGCCGGTAATCCCGATTGTTATTTTTGACAGGCGATATTGTTCCGGGAACCTCAGAGGAACGAGCAAGACGGGATTGAGCTAGCTTGAACAGGTTTGTGAGTGGACTTTTGTTTTATGAACTGAAATGCATGCATCAAAATATCTTTGTGTAAATACTGTTATGTATTGTGGCATTGAATTTCTGGATTTTAGAAATGATTTCTAGACACATGTTTTCCACTACTTTGATTAAAGTGTGATTTGAGAAATATCATGGTTTTTGGACTCAATTTTGATATCATTTTGACGAGGAAATTATTGAGTCAATGATTTGGGTTTTGACCATGTTGTATGAGTTTATCGGATTTGGTTATATGTGAGGGAGGCCAGGACCCGGGATGAGGATCCGTTATTAGCGGTGAACCCGGTGAACCTCCAAGATAAACACTGATTTGAGGGAGGCCAGGACTCGGGACGAGGATCCGTTATTAGCGGTGAACCCGGTGAACCTCCAAGATAAACTCTGATTTGAGGGAGGCCAGGACTCGGGACGAGGATCCGTTATTAGCGGTGAATCCGGTGAACCTCCAATATAATTGGTGATTGATTCTCCGACTAGCGTCGAGAGTTTTGCTCCGTTAGTTTGTTGAGTGCTCCGACTCTGGCATTGTAGAGTTTTGACTCCGTCGGGTCGCGAGAGTGTCTATGCATAGTACAGGGAGTTGTGATACAGGACTAGCACACCCCAAGGGATACCCTGGTGGCTAGTGGATGTGTCGGGAACAGTGGATTTGAGATATTATGTGTCTAGGTTGAATTAAATGATTTTGAATACCTTTGAGGATGATTTTCAAACCAGATTGTGGATCACAATGTGTTTTCCTTATATGGATTTTGTGTGAGTCCTACTGAGTGGTTTTAAAGAGAAAGGGAAATGCCGGTGATTTAAAGATGATGTTTTTATAACATGAACTGTTTATGTGATGCATGCATAGTTTTATAAATGGAGGGGGAAAAAGGTAATATTCCTTGGAAAATGATTTATAAACGATTATTTTTGTCCACTCACAACTTTTGTGTTAAAACCCCCTTCAGGCAGTAGAGTTGACGCGGACATTATTTCGAGGCAGAGGCATTAGCACTCTCGGCTGCGCTGTGTAGTTGTACTTGAGTAGGATATCTAATTTGTATCTTGATCCTACTTAGACGCTATGATATTATGTTGTATTTGGTTGGTAATTACTTACGGGAATTTTAAGTGCTTAAATCCCTTGTCTGACAAGTGAAAGTATTTATTATTATTATTATTTGTAAGGATTGAAGGGTATTTGGGAACCTTTCCTTAGGTTGTCAGACGGGATCAGGGTTCTTCCCGGGTTTCGAGGGGAAATTCGGGACGGGTCCTGACAATTGGTATCAGAGCACTAGGTTAAATTCCTGTAGACCGTACATCTAGTGTACAGGTGAAATTTTGGTATTAATGGTTTACAACTTCTTTTTAGCGTATAATGCCTCCGAGACGAGAGTTCCGTCAACGGTCGGGGAATGGTAGAGATGACCATGAACCTGCAGTGGAGCCTGATTTGAGGCAGACACTGGAACAGCTGGATCAGACTTTAGCTTCTGTACTCCAGGATAGGGCTTCTCATGAAGTCTCTGATATCGAGAGAGCCCAGAGACTGGGGGCGACGATATTTATGGGCGAGTCTAGTCCTGATGAGGCTGAGGAGTGGATTACTCGCATAGAGCGTGTGTTTTTTATTATGAGATGTCCTCTAGAGGAGAGAGTTCTGTTGGCTACATTTTTACTAGGTGGTTCTGCTTACCACTGGTGGCACTCATTGGAGGTGTCAGGCTGGAATGTCCATACCCTTACTTGGCAGACTTTTCGGGAACACTTCTTGGAGTAGTTTTACCTTCGCTCACACCGGAATGTTAAGGAGGCCGAGTTCTTGCATTTACAGCAAGGAGATATGACTGTGGCCCAGTATGAACAGAGATTGTCGCTTTGCACCGACTTTGGTGGCGGCCGAGTTAGACAAGTGCCACAGATTCGAAAGTGGATTACGGAGTGAGATTCGGTCAGCAGTTACGTCTATGGATCACACTTCCTTGAGGACTTTGGATGATGCTGCAGCTCGAGTAGAGTTGAGTTTGGGTTTCCCAATTCCGCAGCAGTACAGTGGGTACAGGAGACGTCGAGATCACTGGACTGCCGGAATCTCTAGTCAGGGACCATCAAAAAGAGGTAGTCATAGTTCTGGCTCTTCTGGGAATGCGAGATCTAGTACAGGTAGTGGCGGAGCTGATCAGGCACGACAATCTTATGCACAATCTAGCGGTGCCTCAGTGCAGTTCAACAGAAGACAGGGTGGCAGATCTAGTGGCTTCAGTGATTCCATTTGTTATTTCTGTGGGGAGATTGGTCACATCAAGAGATTCTGTCCACAACGACGTCCGGGGAGTAGTTCCTTTGGTCGTGGTACGACTGATCCTAGCCCGAGTACAGGACAGATGTTTGATACTGCAGCTGGGAGGCAGACCTATTTCAGTGGGGCTGGTAGAGCTAGTGGGACCAGCAGTGCTAGAGGCAGGTATGGGGATCATGGTCGATCTTCGGGTACACCAGCTCGAGTTTTTGCCATGACGCAACAGGAGGCTCGAGTAGCACCGGAGGTGGTCACGGGTACGTTGTCTATTTTCAACCGCAATGCTTGTGTTTTATTAGATCCGGGAGCAACTCATTCTTTTATTTCTCGGGGTTTTACACTGTTTGCGGATAGAGAATTGTCTCCAATTGGTTGGGACATGGGTATTAGTACTCCTACTGGGGATATGTTAGTGGCGAACCTCGTGATTCGCAGTTGTCCGGTGATGGTTGAAGGCCATGGTTTGGAGGCAGATTTAATTCCCTTAGATATTTTTTAGTTTGATGTGATTCTGGGGATGGATTGGTTGTCCATGCACCATGCCTCCATAGACTGTTACGACAAGACAGTAGTTTTTCGGAGTCCAGGATTACCGGAACTTACATTTAGGAGAGATCGTAGGGTACTACCCTATGGAGTGATATCAGCGTTGACTGCTGAGAGATTGTTGAGAAAAGGTTGTGAGGGTTACTTGGCTCATGTGTTTGATTCTCGGGATACTCCGATGAGAGTGGAGGATATTCCTGTGGTGAGTGAGTTCTCTGATGTGTTTCCAGATGATCTTCCAGGATTACCACCACACCGTGAGATTGAGTTCACCATCGAGCTTTTGCCAGGTACTCAACCTATCTCACAGGTACCATATAGGATGGCACCGGCAGAATTACGAGAGTTAAAGACTTAATTGCAGGACTTGGTGAATATGGGATTTATTCGCCCAAGTGTTTCACCATGGGGGTATTATTTGTGAGGAAAAAGGATGGTGGTCTGAGATTGTGTATCGACTACCGGCAGTTAAATAGAGTGACGGTACGAAATAAGTATCCTCTGCCAAGGATTGACGATTTATTTGATCAACTGAAAGGGGCAAAGTATTTTTCGAAAATTGACCTTCGATCCGGGTACCATCAGTTGAGGATCCGGGAAGAGGATGTTCAGAAAAATAGCTTTCAGGACTCGGTATGGTCATTATGAGTTCCGGGTGATGCCCTTCGGGTTGACTAATGCCCCGGCAGCGTTTATGGATTTGATTAACAGAGTGTTCCAAAAGTATTTGGATCGATTTGTAATTGTGTTCATCGACGATATCTTGGTGTATTCGAGGAGTGCCAAGACACATGAGAAACACTTGAGGTTGGTACTGAATATGCTTAGGAAAAAGCATTTGTTTGCCAAGTTTAGTAAATGCCAGTTTTGGTTGACCGAAGTTGTAAGGACCCTTCCCGAATTTTCCCTCGAAACCCGGAAAGAACCCTTATCCCGTCTGACAGCTCTTTTACCTCAAAATTTAATTACCAGAAATACCCTTTGTTCTTAAATAATTTTTATTAAACCTTACAGGGTTCCCAACAGAATCTCTGTACTTACTGATCACTCCTACTGTCAGACGCAGGATAAAATACCAGTCAAAACCAAGACCTCGAAATAGTGGTGGTTCAAATAGAAATACTCTCTGATACCAAATGTCAGTAGTCAGACATTGCTGACATCTCTACTGGAAAACCACAAGACAAAAGACTAGTCAGATACTAGTGAACCAATAATAATTCGTCCCTCTGGGTCACCGCCCACACCAACCCACTGACCCGGATGACGACGTATTTTCATATGTTGATTAGGCCCATAACAATTGTCGTCTGGTTCATATTAGAGTCGAAAATATCCTCGACTATCATATCGTATCATAACTCTCTGTACCATGATATCTCATCAGTCGGCATATCTCTCGACTATCATATTCCTAGCCACCAGGGTATCCCTTGGGGTATGCTAGTCCTGTATCATAACTCTCTGTACCATGATATCTCATCAGTCGGCATATCTCTAGACTATCATATCCCTAGCGACCAGGGTATCCCTTGGGGTGTGCTAGAATATGTACTACTTGGACTCGACCACAATCTCTGCAAAATCACCTTTTATATTGGAGGTTCACCGGGAGTCCGCCAAGACGGAACCAAGGCCCGGCTTCTAGGCCCCATCAAATCGGTTTTGTTTACATTAGGGGTTCACCGGGAGTCCGCCAACACGGAACCAAGGCCCGGGTTCTAGGCCCCATCAAATCGGTTTTGTTTATATTAGGGGTTCACCGGGAGTCCGCCAACACGGAACCAAGGCCCGGGTTCTAGGCCCCATCAAATCGGTTTTGTTTATATTAGGGGTTCACCGGGAGTCCGCCAACACGGAACCAAGGCCCGGGTTCTAGGCCCCATCAAATCGGTTTTGTTTATATTAGGGGTTCACCGGGAGTCCGCCAACAAGGAACCAAGGCCCGGGTTCTAGGCCCCATCAAATCAGTTTTGTTTATATTAGGGGTTCACCGGGAGTCCGCCAACACGGAACCAAGGCCCGGGTTCTAGGCCCCATCAAATCGGTTTTGTTTATATTAGGGGTTCACCGGGAGTCCGCCAACACGGAACCAAGGCCCGGGTTCTAGGCCCCATCAAATCGGTTTTGTATCCAAATCTATATTTTGTTTATCATTTATCACAAATACGATTTCAACTCATAACCATGTACCCAAATAATTACCACGTCCAAACAATATCAAAACCGAATCCAACAACCATATCATTTCTCACAATACACTTCCACTGAAATATTGGAACAACAATTATCCAGCAATCATTGCACCCATACACAACAGTTTTTAAATCGAGGATATTAATACATGCGTTACAGTTTATAAATACAACCATACACAACAGTAATTAAATCAAAGATATTTATACATGCATTACAATTTATAAATCAAAGTCCGCTTACCATCACCATCCAACCCAAAATTCATGTACGCTCTAGCCTCAGAACACCTACACCATAATGACCCAACTACCTTGACTTTCCAAGCTCAAAACCCTCTCCACGGTCAATCCTTACCGCTGGGATTGCCCAACCGAGCTCTAAATGAACTCCTATGGCATCGAAACCAACAAAATTTGATCCGGAACGTCCCAAAACCTTAGTCACGCGCCGCCGTGACTTCTGGAACAGTCCCACGCGCCGCCACGCGCCACCGGAAGGTCAGAATACGCGCCCACGCGCTGCCACGCGCTGGTCACGCGCCTGCTACAGTGTTCACGCGCCTGGACCGGTCCAACCCGGCCCGGCTCGACCTGACCCGGTCCAACTCGACTGGTTCACTCGACTCGATCGGTTCACTCGACTCGATCGGTTCACTCAACTCGACCGGTTACCGGTGACTCGCCGGAGAAGACGACCGGACGGCCCTCCCCGTCGCCGGAGGCTGGCCGGAGAAGATGACCGGACCGCCACCTCCGCCGCCGTCTGGTTCGCCGGAAACTGCTTTCCGGCCGATTTTCAAGGTTTTCTAACTTCTTCATTTCTTGACCGTTTTTCACGATCTACACATGGAAATTCATCTACTTTTCACCAGGAATCCAAATATGAGGTCAAAGTTCCGAGATCGTACCTGGTTTGGCCAGAAAACGATCGAGAATGTTCGGTTCACCTCCCTCCTCCGTCCGTCGCCTACGGCGGTGCTCCCGCTCCAATAACTACCCCAAAATGCTCGTGGGGTCCCGGGGAAGATCCTCCCGACCTTGGTTTTGTTCGAATTTGATCGAAATCCCTCCGATGAATATGGACCTTCGGTGTTCGCACGGGGAGGACTCGGGTAGGACCGAGACTGCATCGACCAATCTCTCGAGGAGAGAGAAAAATATCTGTTATATAATTTCAACTTTTCCAAAATTACCAAACTGCCCCTGCAGCTTCTAGACCCGTAACGAACTCATCGGATCTACGTTTTCCGCGTGCCGCCTGTCTACGAACTCGTGAGTTCGAGACCTACGCAACAACCCAAGAAAAATTCCCAAAAGTATTACCAGTCAAAAAGTGACTCCCGAACCCATCCAAAACTGAGGGTAAAATTGTCCAATTCTCAAAATAATTTAATTTCTGGTCCGGGTCGTTACAGAAGTTGGATTCTTGGGTCATGTGATTTCGGCTGAGGGTATCAGCGTAGATCTCCAAAAAGTGGAGGCAGTGGCAAACTGGGAACAACCGAGGACAGTGACAGAAGTGAGGAGTTTTCTGAGTTTGGCAGGATATTATCGGCGGTTCGTAGAAGGATTTTCTACGATAGAAGGTCCATTGACTCGGTTGACTAAGAAAGGAGTCAAGTTTGACTGGGATGCTGATTGTGAGCAGAGCTTTCAGGAGCTAAAGAGAAGGTTGACTTCTGCTCCAGTATTAACCCTTCCAGATGGTAACGGGGATTTTGAGGTATATAGTGATGCATGATTGCGGGGTATTGGCTATGTGCTGATGCAGCATGGGAAAGTGATAACGTATGCTTCCAGACAACTTAAACCCCATGAGATGAATTATCCCACACATGATTTGGAGTTGGCTGCAGTGATGCATGCACTAAAAATATGGAGACATTATTTATACGGGGAGATGTGTCGGATCTTCACCGATCACCAGAGTTTAAAGTACTTGTTCACCCAGAAGGACCTGAATTTGAGGCAGAGAAGGTGGCTTGAGCTAATAAAGGATTATGATTGTACTATTGAGTACCACCCAGGAAAAGCCAATGTTGTGGCAGATGCCTTGAGCAGGAAGTCTATGGGTTCTTTGGCCCATTTGCATACAGTCTACTTACCGTTGCTGGTAGAGTTCCGTAGAGCAGGGATTGTACTGGACATGGATAGCCAGGGGGCTTTGTTGGCTAGTTTCCATGTGAGGCCTGTTCTGATTGATCGGATTATTGAGGCTCAACTCCAGGATCCTACATTGTGCATTATCAGGATAGAGTTGGAAGCTGGAAACAGGCAGGACTATGCGGTTAGGGATGATGGAGCATTGGTTAAGGATGGACGGTTGTGCGTACCGAATGAGCTGGAGCTAAAGAGGGAAATTCTTGATGAGGCTCATAGTTCGGCTTACGCTATGCATCCAGGAGGTACCAAGATGTATCATACCCTAAGGAAATATTATTGGTGGACTGGGATGAAAAAGAGAAATTGCTGAGTTTGTGAGTAGATGTTTGACATGTCAGCAAGTGAAAGCGGAGAGGCAGAAACCTTATGGGACACTGCAACCATTACCTATCCCAGAATGGAAGTGGGATCACATTATGATGGATTTTGTGTATAAACTTCCAAGGACACGGAAGGGACATGATGGGATATGGGTAATTGTTGATAGACTTACGAAGTCTGCACATTTCTTGCCAGTGCGAGAAGATTTTCGTATGAGTCGGTATGCCAAATTATTCGTGGATGAGATCATACGGCTGCATGGGACTCCAGAGTCTATTGTTTCGGACAGAGATCCTAGGTTTACCTCCAGGTTTTGGCGGAGTTTACAGAAGGTTTTTGGCACGACATTGCATTTCAGTACAGCCTTTCATCCTCAGACGGATGGTCAGTCTGAGAGAACAATCCAGGTTTTGGAGGATATGATGAGGGCTTGTGTACTACAGTTTAAAGGGAACTGGGATTCACACTTGTCTCTGATGGAATTTGCATATAATAACAGTTACCAGTCGAGTATTGGGATGTCACCTTTCGAGGCACTGTATGGGAGGCAGTGCAGAACACCTTTGTGTTGGAGTGAAATAGGTGAAAGAAGACTGTTAACACCCAAGTTGGTGGATTTGACTAAGGAAAAGATTAGAATCATCAAAGAAAGGTTGAAGATAGCCCAGGATCGCCAGAAGAGCTATGCAGACCATTGAACCAGAGACCTTGAGTTTGAGGTAGGTGACTGGGTGTTTTTGAAACTATCTCCATGGAAAGGAGTAATACGTTTTGGTAGACGAGGAAAACTGAGTCCTCGCTACATTGGTCCGTATGAGATTTTGGAGAGGATAGGACCAGTGGCATATCATATTTCTTTACCCTCGGAATTATCCAGAGTTCATGATGTCTTTCATGTATCTTTGCTCCGGAAATATCTGTTTGATGAGTCTCATGTGTTGGAAGAGCAACCACTTGAGCTGAAAGACGATTTGACGTTTGAGGAGCAACCAGTGCAAATTCTGGATTGGAAGGAAAAGGTGCTTCGCAGAAAGACTATTCCTCTAGTTAAAGTGTTGTGGAGGAATCATAACGTGGAGGAAGCCACGTGGGAAACCGAGGAACTAATGCGGGCACAATATCCTCAATTGTTTCATGGTTAGGAATGAATTTCGAGGACGAAATTTCTTAAGGAGGGTAGATTGTAACAACCCGGAATTTTAATTATTGGGTTTACGTAATTATTTTTGTAAAATGACGATTTTACCCTTGGTTGGTAAAGGGCTTGGAAATCAAGTTTTGTTTCGATACACTTTTTGTGGTGTTTTGGATACCGTTGCGTAGGTCTAGAACTCACGAGTTCCTAGACAGGCGGCACGCGGAAAATGGAATTCGTGGACGGAAGTTATGGGTCTAGATGTGCAAGGGCATTTTGGTAATTTTCCATGGAGGGGAGATATTTTGTTAACTAAATCAGACTTATCTTATTCATTTCATCCTCATCTTCATTCCATCTTCATCTCCTTCTCTCTGTGTGTGACAAAAACACAAACACACCCACCCGAAACCGTGCGAAAAACCAAGAGAAAAACCAGAAAGTCAACGTTGGATTCAAGGCTTTAGCTTCCCATTTAGATCAACTAATCGTATTCTACTCCTTCCCACGATCACAACCGTACCAACCATCGAAGGAGAGGACCACGGTGGAAGCCGAACCGAGTAAAGGAAGTTTCGGATCTTTGGATCGATTTTCCGGCTTATACAGGTACGTGTTTGATGTTTTGAGGTTATATTTGGATTCATGGGTTTGAGTAGATAGATTTAGACGTAAAATTTGTGAAAAAAGGTTGAGTTTTGAGGAAGTTGTAAAGCTTGGAGTTTCGGTCGGAAATGGCGGATTCCGGTGAACCAGACGGCGGCAGAGGTGGCCGTCCGGTCATCTTCTCCGGCCAGCTTCTGGCAACGGCGACGGCAACGACAGTCTTGTCGTCTTCTCCGGCGAGTCACCGATGACCGGTCTGGTCGAGTTGACCGATCGGGTCGAGTTGAACCGGTCGGGTTGAGTGAACCGGTCGGGTTGAGTAGGACCGAGTCAGGTTGAGCCAAATCGGGTTGGACCGGTCCAGGCGCGTGAACACTGTAGCAGGCGCGTGGCCGGCGCGTGAGGGCGCGTGTACCGACCTTCCGGCGGTGCGTGGTGGCGCGTGAGGTCGAGTCTGACGTCACGGCGGCGCGTGGTAACTAGTTTCCGACGTTATGAATCTGTTGGTACAGGTTTCAGGTTGATCGGACATCGTTTAGAGGTCGTTTTGAGTGTCCGAAGTGGCTGTGTTTTCTAGAAACAGCAAGGGTAGACTTCCCAAGGTTAGGAAGTTGTTATATAAGAGTCTTATTACTAGCCGGTAATCCCGATTGTTATTTTTGACAGGCGATATTGTTCCGGGAACCTCAGAGGAACGAGCAAGACGGGATTGAGCTAGCTTGAATAGGTTTGTGAATGGACTTTTGTTTTATGAACTGAAATGCATGCATCAAAATATCTTTGTGTAAATACTGTTATGTATTGTGGCATTGAATTTCTGGATTTTAGAAATGATTTCTAGACACATGTTTTCCACTACTTTGATTAAAGTGTGATTTGAGAAATATCATGGTTTTTGGACTCAGTTTTGATATCATTTTGACGAGGAAATTATTGAGTCAATGATTTGGGTTTTGACCATGTTGTATGAGTTTATCGGATTTGGTTATATGTGAGGGAGGCCAGGACCCGGGATGAGGATCCGTTATTAGCGGTGAACCCGGTGAACCTCCAAGATAAACACTGATTTGAGGGAGGCCAGGACTCGGGACGAGGATCCGTTATTAGCGGTGAACCCGGTGAACCTCCAAGATAAACTCTGATTTGAGGGAGGCCAGGACTCGGGACGAGGATCCGTTATTAGCGGTGAACCCGGTGAACCTCCAATATAATTGGTGATTGATTCTCCGACTAGCGTCGAGAGTTTTGCTCCGTTAGTTTGTTGAGTGCTCCGACTCTGGCATTGTAGAGTTTTGACTCCGTCGGGTCGCGAGAGTGTCTATGCATAGTACAGGGAGTTGTGATACAGGACTAGTACACCCCAAGGGATACCCTGGTGGCTAGTGGATGTGTCGGGAACAGTGGATTTGAGATATTATGTGTCTAGGTTGAATTAAATGATTTTGAATTCCTTTGAGGATGATTTTCAAACCAGATTGTGGATCACAATGTGTTTTCCTTATATGGATTTTGTGTGAGTCCTATTGAGTGGTTTTAAAGAGAAAGGGAAATGCCGGTGATTTAAAGATGATGTTTTTATAACATGAACTGTTTATGTGATGCATGCATAGTTTTATAAATGGAGGGGGAAAAAGGTAATATTCCTTGGAAAATGATTTATAAACGATTATTTTTGTCCACTCACAACTTTTGTGTTAAAACCCCCTTCAGGCAGTAGAGTTGACGCGGACATTATTTCGAGGCAGAGGCATTAGCACTCTCGGCTGCGCTGTGTAGTTGTACTTGAGTAGGATATCTAATTTGTATCTTGATCCTACTTAGACGCTCTGATATTATGTTGTATTTGGTTGGTAATTACTTACGGGAATTTTAAGTGCTTAAATCCCTTGTCTGACAAGTGAAAGTATTTATTATTATTATTATTTGTAAGGATTGAAGGGTATTTGGGAACCTTTCCTTAGGTTGTCAGACGGGATCAGGGTTCTTCCCGGGTTTCGAGGGGAAATTCGGGACGGGTCCTGACATGGTAGGTTGCTAATGACGTCAATTTTAGATTTGTCCACTTCAATTCCACGCTCTGAAATTTGGTGCCCTAACACGATACCTTGATTCACCATAAAGTGGCATTTCTCCCAGTTTAATACCAAATGGGTATCTCGGCATCTTTCCAAAACTGTGGCTAGGTTGTCTAAACAGTGGTCAAAGGAATCTCCATATACGGAGAAGTCATCCATAAACCCTTCAATTATTCGCTCCACGATATCCGAGAATATGCTCATCATGCAGCGCTGAAAAGTGGCAGGTGCATTACACAATCCAAATGGTATACGCTGATAGGCAAAAGTGCCGAATGGGCAAGTGAATGTAGTTTTGTCTTGATCTTCAGGTGCAATAGGAATCTGATTATACCCTGAATAGCCATCTAAAAAACAATAGAAAGCCTTACCTGCCAATCGCTCCACCATTGGATCAATGAATGGGAGTGGAAAGTGATCCTTTCGTGTGGCTGAATTCAGCTTGCGATAATCAATACAAACCCTCCACCCCGTAGTCATCCTTGTAGGTACTTGTTCCCCGTTTTCATTTGTAATAATAGTAATTCCTGATATCTTTGGAACAACTTGTGTTGGGCTTATCCATGGGCTGTCCGAAATTGGGTAGATAATGCCAGCATCTAGGAGTTTTAGGACCTCATTCCGAACAACGTCTTTCATGATTGGGTTCAATCGCCTTTGAGCATCAACAGTAGGCTTGCTGTCTTCTTCCAGTAAGATACGATGCATGCAGATTGAAGGACTAAGGCCTTTGATGTCGGCTATTGTCCACCCAATTGCCTCCTTGTATTTTCGTAGGATTCTGAGTAGCTTGTCTTCCTCTAGGTCAGTGAGGTCTGCTGCAATGATCACGGGCAATGTCTCTTGATCACCAAGGTGTGCATATTTGAGATGAGCTGGAAGGGGCTTCTTTTCCAGCTGAGGGGCCATCTCATTGGAAGGCTGCTGTGGCGTCTTTGGTGGTCCAAGTGCTTCAATCTGAGGTCGCCACCGTGGATAGGGTGGTCGGTTGCTATCTAGTGCCGCCATTATTTCTGTAATATCTTCCTCATTTTGGCAGAGGATGGGGTCAATGAGGGCTGCCTCTAGAGGGTCGGTATAGAGCAATTGTCTTTGTGCCATGCAAGTTACAATCTCCAAAACTTCAATTCTACTACACTCTGAAATTTCAGTGGGTCTTTTAGCCATGTCAAACAGATTTAATACCACAGTTTCGTCTTGCACACGGAATATAAGAGTGCCAGCTTCTACGTCTATCAGTGTGCGGGCGGTGGCTATAAAGGGTCGGCCAAGGATTAGGGGCGTCTCTTTGTCTTCCACCATGTCGAGTACCACAAAATCGATGGGTAGGTATACTTTATCCACCTTGATGATGAGATCTTCAATGATTCCCTTGGGGTAAGTGAGGGATCGGTCAGACAACTGGAGAACCATTGGTGTAGGCCTGAGCTTTCATGCTCCTAATCGCTTAAATATTGAGTAGGGCATAAGGTTGATGCTTGATCCGAGATCTATTAGAGATTGCTGAAATTCGGAATTCCCTATTGTGCAGGAAATAGTAAAGCTGCCTGGGTCTTTTTTCTTTGGCGGTAGTTTGTGTAGAAGGGCTGCACTACACTGTTCTGTCAAAATCACTTTTTCCAGGTCTGAAATTTTTTTCTTATTGGCGCATACCTCCTTTAAAAATTTTGCATAGGAAGGGATGTGCTTTATAGCATCCAGTAGAGGTAGATTGATATGGACCTTGGCTAATGTCTGCATGAAGTCAATGGTCTGTTGGTCTTTGTTTGAGCGGCTCTGCTGCCTTTGTGGGAATGGCAGTGGCGGGGTGTAGGCAGGGGCGTTGGATGGAGCAAACTGAATTTGTGGGGTAAATAATTCAACATGAGGTTCAGGTTCAATATTTGACTCGGTAGTATTAGTTTCTGAATGGGTTGACTTTGCTGCCTCCCGATTGTTATAACTTTTCCCCCCTCGTAAAGTCCTTACCATCTTGCAGTGCTCGGCTCCTCTTGGGTTTGGTATAGGTTGACTAGGAAAAACCCCTTTATCCTTTTCAGAAATTTCTTGGGCCAGTTGGCCAACTTGCTGCTCCAAGTTTTTAATTGATGCTTGGGTGTTTTGTTGATTCTGGGTAGAGATCTCAATAAACCTGGTAAGCTGCTCTTCTACACTCAATTGGCGTGGTGCGACCGGTTGGGTCTGATTGTTGAGTGGCTATTGATAATTCTGCTGATAATTGGGCCGGACCTGGTGTTGTCCATTCCACCCAGAATTTGTATTATTTTTCCATCCATAATTATATGTATTGGGGTAGGCATCATTACGGGGTCTTGGGAAGGAATTCATGCCATTTACTTGTTCTTGGACAAGGTCGGGATACCCATCATTCTGAGGACATTGGAGGACATTATGTGTAGGGTCCTCACATATGGCGCAAACCTGTGTTGTCTTTGGGGCAGCAGTGGTGAGTATCAAACTATTGATCTTCTTTTCCAATTGGGTGATTTGTGCTGCAATATTAGGGGTACCATGTCCTTGCGCTACATCATAGACGTGTCCCCTCGTATGAGAGCCATCATCCGTCCATTGTTGAGATTCGTTAGCCATTAGCTCAAATATTTCAAATGCTTCAGGGGCTGTTTTGGATATGAGAGAACCATCTGCGGATGCGTTGACGTAACTTTTGGTGATGTGGTTGAGTCCATCATAAAAGATGTTCATCTGCATGTCTGAATCCAATCCATGGTGGGGGAAATGCATATACAGGTCATTGTACCGCTCCCAAGTATCATGAAACAACTCGTTAGATTTCTGGGCAAAGGCTAGTATTTCTTTCTTCAAAGCGAGAGTCTTGGATGATGGGTAGAATTTGTTTAGAAACCTTGTCTGTAAGTGTTCCCACGTTGTTATGCTCCCTGGAGGTAATGAATGTAGCCAAGCCCGAGCTTTATCCTTCAAGGTGTAAGGAAAAAGCCTGAACTTAATTGCCTCATTTGAAATTCCTCGAACAATGATGTTGTCACACCCTGACAAGAATTCAGATATGTGCATGTTTGGATCACTGTTTGGGAGTCCATGAAAAGTGGGTAGAAGCTCAAGCATGTGATGCCTGATCTCAAAAGTGACTCCGTCCTGTACCTCGGGGTACACGATGCATTGTGGGGTTCCATTCCCACGTGCTGCAAGGCTTTTGCTAAGCGGTGCGCCGACTTTAGGTATTGTTAATACCATTGGTGCGGGCAGTGTGCTGTCTATCCCGGTGAACAAATCCGCAAGGAAAATGCCTTGGAGTGTGAACCTTGCGTTAATTGCTTGTAGTTGTCTTCTTCTTCTTATTGTTCTTTCAGGTTCAGGATTGAATTGTGCTAGAATCGGGTTCGTAGATCGTGTAGCAATAACCATGCACAATTAGATAGTCCTGCAAGAGTAGAGACATGTGCTTAAATGTTGATTTGGAGAAGTAGAGAAAAAAATTGAAAACAAATAATTAACTAAAAGTAAATTAAAATAAGAGTAATCGGCACAGTCCCCGGCAGCGGCACCAATTTCTTGATACGATTTTTCCCACCTGTAAAACAAGGGTTAAAATCACACAAATAATACCTGCAAGAGTACAGGGCTGTTGTAGTATAGCACTGGAAGCAGGGTCGATTTCCTCAGGGACTGATATGGATAATTCTTTTTTTTAGAATTCACTCTTAATAAAATAATTGCAATAAGTTTGGTGACTGAATAAAAATTAAGTAAACAATTTAAACAAGTACTAGGGTTCAACCTTCACCATTAACAATCATATGTGACTTAGAAAAGAATCTATGAATCAATACATGCAACTTTGAAGGTTAGATTTTTCGAAAGCATATTTTCCTCGTGGGCATAAAAGTGAAAACGTATACCTAACATGCGATTAGTCTATGACATTTAGATCTAATTCTAGAGGCAAGATTCATTAAGTTCATGAAAATCTTTTATAACCATGCAATCTCTTAGTTATGGCATTTAACCTAGATGTATTACAATCCTTAATCACAAGAAGCTAATCCCAATTTTTAGGTGGGCATTCCTATAAAATTGCATCAAATTACTTGTCTAAATATCCTAAGGGTGATCAAGCATTAAGACATAAAGATAATTTTAAACAGTGATTAAAGATTCAAATCATGCATATACGACAACATAGGAAAAGGATAAATCACATAATCATGTTAAGGCTTAGGTCTAACCCTAGTGAGAAAATTAGCTACTCATGCTCATAATGAATAGAAACAATTTCATTAAAATTGAAGTTAAGAGAACAAACAGTTTGTAGAACAAGGGTAGCAAAAATCCCAGCTTTGCCGTGCTCTTAGATGGAGAATTGTAATCTGAATTTCTGCCTCCTTAAATCTAAGCCAAGCTTGGGTATTTATAAGGAAAGATTCCTAATCCTACTTTGAAAAGGAGTAAAATAAAAATAAGAAAATCTAATTCCTAGTTTGAATAGAAATAGGCAAGCATATGCCCTCTCCTACTTGAATTGGGATTTCATTGATACACTTCCTTCTTTTGCTCCAAATACTCCTTCTAGAATAAATATGTCAATATAATAAATTCGAGTATCAATTCCTCCCAAAATAATAATAATAACTAATTAAATATATGGGAAATACAAGTATATTTTTGGCTCATCATTATACTTGTATTGTTTTTGGTGATTGCTGGATTGTTGTATTGGACTATTGGATTGTGGTTGTGGATTGTTTGGTTGAATATAAGTTTTTCAATTGTCATCATGCCTCGAAAGTATCTTTATGGAGCTCATAAAAAAAAACATTTAGTGAATTTTGATATAAAAATAATTTTTTAACAGTGTTTGAAATATAAATATATATATATATATATGTACAAATATATGAATATATTGAGGGTTGAAGAATTGTGGAGCCCCAATATGAAGGTTCGCCTTGGATCCCCAATATCTCAGGGCCGGCATGCTCTTATGAGAGTAGTGGAACCGTCTAGCCTATAAAACTAGCTTCCCAAGAACGATTGAGCTAGCCTTCCATTTAGGTATGTATTGTGTCATTTTGCCCTGTTAAGTATCAATGCGTGTTGGAATATGGCGTTTGAGCCAAGATGAAAACAATGCTGATAGGAAAGGGACACAGAATGTATACATATTAAATCACCCTCCAAAATGGTTGATGTTTAGAATAATGCCGTGGCGACCAGGAAAGGTTAGGGAGTTGGTATGAGTGGCAAGGAGCGAGGATAGTGATGGATCGAATGTAAACATGTTGAAATTAGAGAAAATAATATGTTCACAAGTCGACAATAGGATCCTTAATTAGGACAAAAAAAATTATAATCGAGTCGAAAAATTATAATGACCATTTTTCAGTAAAATTACTCTAAGTTTTAGCATCTCTACTATTTTTATTTTTCACAACAAAGTTATCGATAGGAAAATATTTTCTAGATTTGAATTTGACCATAGACTAGCTAGTAATATCAGTGGAATCCCCCACTATAAAATGGAATCATAGGAAGGAATACAATGTGTATCGATCTCTCTCTTTACGAGTAACGAACACGTATAAACCTAAAACTTACCACTATACAATTGATAAGATTACTATTATACCAATAATACTAGTGAATATTCGCAATTTGTTACATTGGAATAAATAAATAAATAACCATAGATCAATATATATAGTTTGGGTTGTTTTTAAGACCAAGATGATGACGCCATCATTTGAAACGGTTTGAATGGAATCAATATGTCGGTTGCCTCTTATTTTATTTTATTTTATTTTTTTTGAAAACGACGATATTGAAAAAGGAATTTATCCACATTGCGTTTCGATCTCACCATTTACAAAAGTCGATCTTAAGACCTCTTACTATATAATGGAGTATAGTAATAACTGCTGGTTGTAGTTAATTTCTCAGTTTCTAGTTGGTTTTTACCTATACCTATATATAAAGAGTCGAGCAGTATGTGTTATGATTAGGTGAAAAAAAAAACAATGTTCTAGTCGTTTGGAAAAAAAAAAACTAGTGTTCTAGCCAGGGGGTTTTCTACAATAATGTCATCTTATAATATATAAAATACCCAAAATAATCAACCAGCTTAAATTTTATAGAATAAATATTAAGAAAATTTCGTATTATAAATTTCTCGTTATAAAAGACTCTCTAATCACAGGGGACGCATGTCATGTGTTAGCAATGCGGACATCAAAACTGTAATCGGTCTATTGGGCTTAAATAAAAGTGAGATCTTATAATATATAAAATATCCAAAATAATCAACGAGCTTAAATTTTATAGAAAGACTATTAAGGAAATTTCACATTATAAATTCCTTGTTATAAAAGACTCGCTAATCGCAGGGGACTCGGGGCATGTGTTAGCAACGAGGACATCAAAACCGTAACCGATTTATTGGGCTTAAATAAAAGTGAGACAGTTGGCCCATAATGAAATGTATTTGGACCAATGGATTCCAGTTGGGCCCAACGGACCGCGTTTCACTTGTTCAAGCCTCCCGAAGCAGTTTGGACTTTGGATAGTGTCTGATACAACTAGACTGCGAAATGGGTTGGAGTTGGAGGGACTGAAGGCAAGCTGTGAAATGGCGGCAGCAGCATCATCATCGTCGTCGTCTTCATCGCCAGTGCGGTGGTGGAGGACGGCGTTTCTGACGGTGAGAGACGAAACGCTAACAACTCCTCTACGCACGGCAATCCCCGAGCTCCTCTACAATTTCATCTTCTCCCATTCCCACACTCTGCTCTCCGCCGCCCCCGACCTCCCTCCTCAAGAGGTCACCTCGGATTTGCTGTTCGTCATGGAACTTATCACCACAAAGTTTCATGGCGCGGAAGACATGACCCCTACCTTCACTCACACAATTCACTTGGTAAGTCTGAGACCACCTCTCTTTCTTTCTCGTCAGTTATTGATATGAACACTGAGAATTGTTTGTAATTTGATTCAGATCCATGATATCTCCCATCGTATTCAACTTGAGATCAATTCAACTTCGTGGACTCTCATACTCGACGCTTTTAGCTACATGCTTCGATTTTTCATGGGCTCTTCGTGGTTTACGCCCGTTATGGAAGCTCTACAGACTCTAAGGCAAGCTCCTACTATTTGTTTATTCGATTTTCAGCAAATGCGCGTTCTTTTGTTTGAATTCAATTGAAATTTGTAAACTTCATTCTTTTTAGACGTATTATGAGCACGTATCAGAGAAAATGTTCTACAGCGGACGAGGTTCAGTTGGTTAAGTTTCTTTTGCGCATCATTGAGAGCTCTCATGCAGAGTTGAGCAGCTCATTGCAATCAATTCGAAACCAAAGCACTGTTCTTGAAAGTGGAAAGAGAATGCCAGTCCCTAGATTTCGAAGCTTATGGGAAGTTCAGACCCTTGCATTTACAATGCTGGGAGAGGTAATCTCTAGAGCAGGCTTATCCTTGCCTGTGGACATCTGGAGATCAACTATTGAGGTCGCTACACTCTTTGAACTTTTATTTCTGTTTATGTTTATGTGTATGTGTGCTGATGCTGTTTTGCTGTGAACTAGGTTTTTAGGAAAGTGATGGATGGCTTGGCAGCTAAAAGCCAGCTTCTGGAGGATGCTTTTATGTCCAGGTACCTCAACGATCTCTACTGTTGCTCATTTTTCCAGATTATAGTCAAATTTGCCATCCTTATAAATTGTTGGCAATGGCATGTCACTTGTGCTTTTGCAGGTTTTATATATCTCTTCTGCATTGTCTGCATTTGACTCTCGCAGATCGTAAGTGTCCCCTTTCTGACCACGTAAGTTCATGGTTTTGTGTATCAAGATTAAAATCAACTGATGGAGATGCATCTTTGACCATTATATTCTCACCTTATGGGCTGTCCTTCAGGTTTCAGGTTTTGTGGCTGCTTTGCGAATGTTCTTTTCATATGGAATTAGTAGTAGAACCGAACTTGCATGTCCAATAATTGGTCTAAAGGAAAAGGAACTTAGTTTAGCGAGCCTTAAGTCGTGTTTGGAAGATCCTAAAAAGACCGATCGTACTCCATATAGACCTCCCCACCTACGTCAAAGGGACAGTTCAAGTGTGAAGCGGACTGGAGTTCGGGGTTCTCAAAGTTTATCTGATCATGAATCTTCCGCACTTGATTATGCATCATCAGATTCAGATTTTAGTGACAGTGATGGATCAATTAAAGATACTGACAACATTCAGAAATCTAAAGTCAGAGTAGCTGCCATTGTTTGTATACAGGTAATATATGCAATATTGGTTCTTATGTTTTTTCCTAATGTCAAAGTTACTAAAGCAATTACTTTTGTGTTCTTTCCCTAATTTTTTGTATTTACTTAGTCTTCTCTTAATGTCAATAATAGGTCTCACAATAGGATGTTCCCTGTCCTAGGATTCTCATCTCCCAAAAAACTTAGACCTCGTACTTTTCTTAAAGGGGAAGTTACTATTTAACATTACGGTATGCAATTCGGGTGAATTTTGCTAGTTAGAAGCAAAAATTAGGGAATTAGATGATTAATGTTGGTCTGTTAGGTTAAGATGACCAATCCACTACCATGTAAGGGTCAGAAAATTTTAATTAGTGAAGAAAACTTGTTAGGATAAAGGTTAATTTGCAAAGAAATCTTTGCATATTTCTTAAATTTTTAAAATTTGAAGAAAAGGGAAAATACTACAATATGGCCAATGTTTATAAAATCTTGCTGGAGTTGAGCTCATTTGACTTTATTTCGTTAACTGGAATCCTGTTAATTTTATGATATTTAACAAGGTATGTGACAAAATTCTAACCGAGTGACGTGGTTTCTTTATCCATTAGATATGGAATTGGTAGGTTGCCTTTTGACAATGGGATATATTAATGTTAGAAATTTATCTTCTTTTCTTTGTCAATTTGGTGAAGGAACTTTGTCAAGTGGATTCCAAATCATTTACTAGCCAATGGACAATGCTTTTGCCAACCAGTGACGTTCTACAACCTAAGTAAAGCATCTTAATTCCTCCTATTCATGAATAGTTAATTTTATTATCCATTAATATATTTTCATTCTCAATTCTTTCATGTTACGTTGTGATTTACAGGAAGTATGAAGCAACACTAATGACATGTTTGCTATTTGATCCTTATCTAAAGGTATTGTTCACTGTTATTTCCTATTCTATTTAGTCACTGCACTTCCTTTTGGTGAATTATTTGACACCTAAGACCTGTGGTTATGAAAAGATATCTTTGTACTTTTGCATTGATCCATGGCAATTATGTTTCTCATTTTCACAATTTCCAAACATATTCTCCTGGTCATACAAAAAGTTTCGTCAATGATGCTTCTAGCTGACATATGCTTCTCTGTGGTGCCTAGGCACGGGTTGCATCTGCCTCAACCCTGGAAGCAATGTTGGATGGCCCATCTTCTGTTTCTCTGCAGGTAGCAGAGTTCAAAGAAACATCTAAACGTGGAGCTTTCACATCACTTTCAAGTTCCCTTGGGCATATATTAATGCAGCTTCATACAGGTATGTGAAAGCTACAATGCTACCCAAGTGCATATTTTGGTGCGATGGTGTTACTTTTACATGTTCGAGTATTTCTCTCTCTCTCTTATATATATATAATATATGTGAAACGAGTATTTTTTTTTTGTTTCTCTCTACATTACAATTTTTATGTTGTGTTTGGTGTAGGTATATTATACTTAATTCAACGTGAAACTCATAGTAGATTGATGGCATCCTTGTTCAAGATTCTCATGCTTTTAATATCATCTACACCGTATGTATTCTCCCCCCACAAATTTTTTTTATCAATTTTGGTTTTGTTTTGTTCTAATGTGATATAGTATTTATGCCAGTGTATCTACTTATGCTGCGCCTAAGCTATATTCAGATTCCAAAACCTCGTGTTAGAACAAACTTTAGTGTATACTTCTCATAATTTAATTCGGAAATCGGGTACAAGTGATATGGCTTACAGATTTAAGTGCACTGAGATTACCCGGTTTGGATCTTTCCCTTACCCATTTCCCTTGGGTGAGAAGGTCACATCCTTCTCAGTAGGATCTGATTTGGAAACCCGGACAGCATTTGCTTCCTCTATCATTTGAGGCTTTTCGAAATTTGTGACTTGGACAGACCCAACCTCTCTCTTGCTCTCCCTTTTGTCTTTCTTAGCAACAACCACGTGGCAGGCTGAAACTCATGGTCTGATCTTGGAAGTGGATTTGTAGAAAGGACCAGAAGGTGAGGACATGCCTGGCTGGCCATAGTAGCTGTTGTTTCTCATTTTGAGCATGGTATCTTCCCCAATCAGTAAATTCTCATCATCGTTCCTCCTGAATAAGAGCAGACTCGCAGTTGGAATGCCCCTTCTTCAGTATAGCTATAGGTGAACTTGCCCCTTCTTACTTCCCTGTGAACCTCTGAGTGGAAGGCCTTGGAAAACTTCTTTTAGGACAAGTTGGATGCTCAGTCAAGCACATGGAAATAAATGGAATGATATGGCTTTGGACGGACTGAGGCATCTTGCAAGATGCTTTTAGATAGTAAACTTAGCTGAAGGCTACACATAAACAAGTACATTGATTCTTAGTTTGCTGGGACCTGTAATTTGGGAACTAAGTACACATGAAGGGAATAACTCGAGTAAACAGCTACTTATATACAGTATAGAAAGGGCTTTGACTTAGTAAAATTAACTAAAGCCCTGATACATATTTGAAAAATTCATAACCATGATAAATTACGAGAGGCACTTGTAAATAGATGCCCAATTATCTTAACCATAGCCTTCAAAAGGGAATATTCTTCTCAACCCAAAACTTATCAGTACACCGTCATTGGCCTCCTATGGATACTCATCTGTTAGGTTTCACTGCTTATAGTCTTGAATCTTGATAACCTGAGGAATTTTTATGATTTTTTTTTTTTTAAGGAAACTGTGTTATTTAGGTTGAGATTTTTAATCATGGCCATTTGTAACGGAGAATGGCAGAGAAGATTCATTATTGAACAAAAAGAAAAGGCAAATAAATAATGTACCGCAGCAAGGATTTGAACAGCGGCCCTCTTTGGCTGCTGGTTACTTTATAAGAACTGTTTGTATTTTTAATTGATATTTGTGATCCAATGAATTTATTGCTGACTTAATTGAGTAATTGCTTTTATAATTATTTTTCCCATTGATGATCATTGTGCAGATATTCAAGAATGCCTGAAGAATTGTTGCCAACAGTTTTTACATCCCTGCAAGAAAGGATACAAACTGGGTTTCAATTTAAAAGTGATCAAACTGGCCTGCTGGTTAGTTATCCCTTGTTCTTTTGACTTTGCAGGTCCAGTATGTGAATACTATCTGTGATTCCTGCCCTTCCTCACTATTTCTTTATCTCATTCAAACAGGCTGCTTCTGTTAGTTGCTTGACAACAGCACTGAATATCTCACCTTATTCACCGCAAGTTAGAGAAATGCTTCTGATAGAGATATCTAATGGTGAGCTAAATTTTGGTGGCATAAACAGATAAACTTTACTGGTGCTCATGTTTGCTAATTCTTACGCTACACCATCCTACTAAATTTTCAAACTTTTCATCATTTTTCTTTGCCTTTCTCCAGGTTCTGTTGAGGCTAAAAAGAAATCAGATGTTCTTTCTACATTATTTCAATTTTCAGAACAAGTTAGCAACTCCACGATATGCTTTGAGGCTCTTCAGGCAAGTGATTTCTGATAATCAAGTTTTATAGCAGTTCTGATTTTTCTGGGAAAATGTAGCTTATGATCTCCTGTCATGAAATGTTTGTGGTTTTCCTTATATGTCTACTATGCACTTCTTTCATTCTTATGGATAAAGGCAAGGAAACATTGATGCATGTGGGGTATTAAATTCAAGGAAGATGATGCATAACATTGCTTATATTGTTTCTTCAGGCGCTTAGGGCTGTGTCACACAATTACCCCAGTATAATGTTCCTTATAGTGTCTATTATGCACTTCTTTTGTTTTTATGGATAAAGGCAAGGAAACGATGATGCATGTGGTAATTAAATTCGAGAAAGATGATGCATAACATTGCTTATATTGTTTTTTCAGGCGCTTAGGGCTGTGTCACACAATTACCCCAGCATAATGTTTTCCTGTTGGGAAAAGATTTCTGCCGTTGTTTATGGCCTTTTGAGAGCAGCTACTCCTGAAGTTCCTGCAGGATCTTGGAAGGGACAAACCGGAAATGTTGTCATGTTTGTAGGGGAAAAAGTCCTTACAGCTGCTATTAAAGTAAGTGTCCTTTGATATCTTTGTTTCTCCCTCCCTAAAAAAGTTCAAAATTTAATTGCTGTTTTGTCTCGGGGGGTGAATCTGTATGTTATACATTAGAAAATGAGGTGGAATATTTCATATAAAGTATAATTTTAGGCCATAATATATGTAATGATCTTTGTGGACATGTATATATGATGATCCTTCATGTCAATTTTATCAGGTTCTGGATGAATGTCTACGTGCAATATCTGGATTTAATGGAACTGAAGACCCTTTAGATGATAAATTACTTGATGTCGCATTTGTTTCTGATTGTGTAAGGATGAAGAAAGTTTCATCAGCTCCTTTGTATGAACCAGAGAGTAATAGAGATGAGCCCACATCATTTCAATCTGGAACTGAGCAGTGGCATGAGGCAATTGAGAAGCATATGCCTCTGATTCTACACCATACTTCTGCAATGGTTAGTTGAAATAAACAATTGACTTTGCTCATATAAGTTGTTTGAATAAATAAGAAAACTTTGTAAACAGTTGTCAGAGCCGGAGTTCTGAAAAATTATAAAACCTTGTCAGAGCATACATATACTTCCCAAGGAATTTGAAAGAAAAATAACCTTTTATGAAGAACTGTAAAATAGTAAAAAGATATTTACCATTTGGTCCACAGGAGAGTGGCCATTTGCTCATATGAATGAACAGCTGTAACCTCCAAATGGAACTCCCCATTTGAGAGCAGGATGGAGAGCATCCAAGTCCTGCCCAAGTTGGGTAAATATACCTAATGTCAAGAAGATTTCTTTAGTGCTTTTATTTACAGCTGTGACCTTTCTTTTTCCTTGAAGGTGAGGGCAGCCTCGGTTACTTGCTTTGCTGGTATAACTTCTTCTGTATTCTTCTCATTCTCGAAGGAAAAACAAGACTTCATTTACTCTTCTTTAGTAAGTTTTCTTGTAACTATTTGATGGTGCTGTACTTAACAGCTCTGATTAATTCAAACAGAAAGCTTTTTCTTATTAGCTATTACTACAAAATCTTTTTAGGTTCGTGCTGCTGTAAATGATAACGTGCCCTCAGTTAGGTCAGCTGCTTGTCGAGCTATTGGCGTGATTTCGTGCTTTCCTCAAGTTTCTCAAAGGTGATTTGGAATCTTTTTCACTGTTTAAATTGATTTCTTAAAAAGTCTTCTAATCTATTATCAACTTGATCCTCTATAGATTTTGTGGTTTGTTCAAGAACCTTTGACAGAAAACTCACTAAATTTTAAATTTTATAGTGCAGAGATCCTTGATAAGTTTATTCATGCTGTGGAGATTAACACTCGTGATCCCTTAGTTTCGGTATTTTCCAATTTATCTAATTTACTTTTGATTTAATAAAAGTTATGTTTCATTTTTATTTCTTAAGCAGTCATTCTTCTGATTCTTATTTCAGGTGCGAATAACTGCTTCTTGGGCCATGGCAAACATATGTGATTCTATCCGTCATTGTATTGATGCTTTTGCCTTAAAACAGTCTGAAGGTGAGCTTTTGTCATTCTATCCGTCATTGTATTGATGCTTTTGCCTTAAAAAAGTCTGAAGAGTAGTATATAAATCCATTGTATTATTGTATTTTCAAACTATTGATCTTTCTTTTTTTTCCTTTTTGTGTATAGGCTCTCTTGAAATCTCTAAATTATTCACATTATTAACTGAGTGCGCTTTGCGTCTGACTAAGGATGGAGACAAGGTAAATTTATTAAGAAGCCGAAGTCAGCAATATTGGTTACTTGTAAAAAGTCCATAAAATGATTATGGTTCCTAGACTTTTATGCACAACTATCTTTGCTTTATTTCGATGTATCTGCAGAGCTGGAGTCATTGATAATCTTATGGATCTCTCAAAGCTCCAACTCTTTTCTTTTCCCTACTATCAGGTTAAATCCAATGCTGTAAGGGCTCTAGGGAATCTTTCAAGATGTATCAAATATACAAGCGGTATTAACAGGACAGTGGACAATAAAGGCGTACCCGTAAAGAGCACTAAATCTGAGGAATTACCATCAAGAAATTACTGGGTAGGAAGCCAAAGAGATGCATCAATATCATGCCATCCAGCTTCTTTGGGAGATTCACGTTGGCTTGAGAGGGTTGTTCAGTCGTTCATTTCTTGCGTGACGACTGGTAATGTTAAGGTATCATACTAACAGTGCTAACTTGGTAGAATTTTCTTTTTGTAATATGCAATGGATAAGACTGTATCCTCATTATCATTTTTCTCCACTCAAATTTTCTGTGCATTTAACAGGTTCAATGGAATGTTTGTCATGCTTTGAGCAACCTATTTCTGAATGAGACATTAAGACTGCCAGACATGGATTGGTACAGTGATTTGAAGCTTATGCTGGCATGGTTACTGCTATTTGTTTGCTAGCATAGTTCTGTTTGAAATCATTTTATTGATGTTTGAGGGTGAAGTGCTCAATGTTTACCAGCTTTTAATTACATGATAGCATTTCCTACATGCTCCTGAGTATGAAAGCATGCTCATAGCTAAAACAAGCCAATTGTGCATTGTTTTCTGACAGGGTTTCATCAGTTTTTAGTATTCTTCTACTACTATTACGTGATTCTTCCAACTTTAAGATCAGGATCCAAGCTGCTGCTGCTTTGGCTGTGCCAGCATCGGTACTTGGTAAGTAGTAGGATTTACTCTTCTTTCTATGTCTTGGTTGCCTTCGAAACTCCATAATGCTATATCAGCTATCATTCTCAGCCAAAGTTTACTATTATCGGTTGCATCGGTTTACTGACATCTTCTTGATGCATTCTGGATTCCGAACATCTTGCTTGTTGTTTTGTGTGGGGTTTCCTAACCGTTCATAATATCTGGAAATTGAAATAGAAGCCTTTTGGTTTGTTGCAGATTATGGAGAATCCTTCTCAGATGTCATGCAGGGTCTCGTGCATATATTAGAGAATCAAGGTTCAGCCCAGATTGCTTCACCCTCAAATTTCAAATATAGGGTTGCACTTGAAAAGCAGGTCAGTAATCCGAATCATCTGCACCTAGGCAGTTATAGTGGTTCATATTGGTTGAACGCATGCTTTTTGGTTTAGTATGCGACTGTATGTCAGGTATATGATGTGTTTATCAGTTTTCTTCTGCCTGGTTCAGTTGACCTCAACCTTGTTGCATGTTCTTATCCTCGCTTCAAGCTCTGATCATGAACCTGTCAAAGATTTTCTTGTGAAAGTAAGTATTTCTTACACGGTCATTTAATAATTTCCTCCATACAGTATTCGTGGTTTTACAGTAATGAGTTCCTATTGCAGAGAAAAAAAAAATCTCTTTTCATATGTTTTGTTGCAACCTTAGATCATGTTGAAGAATCAACTACCTGCACTATAATAACGGTTATCATTTTCATAAGAAAATGGTAATATTTTCATATGTTCGTGTTTGTTGGACTATACTTTGTTTTAAAGCTTTTGCCATTGAATCTGTGCCTACATCCATAATTGGGTTCTCTCTCTGGTCGTATTTGGCGCAAATGAGATAATTTTTGATGTTCCAACTATCTATATTGACAATGAAAAGGTCTTGTTATATTAATTTTATTAAGTTATTTATACCTTTGCTGTCTATCTTTTGATTCTTTTCTTTCATTAAAGCATAATTTTTTTTCTCTTTCTGAATCAATTTTCTTTCTGGTGCATATAGAAAGCCTCATTCCTTGAAGATTGGTTCAAGGCACTTTGCTCGTCACTAGGAGAGACAAGTTCTCAAGCTGAGCTTGAAAATAACAAGTCCATGGGGAATCCAAAGAAAGAGATGATACGCAATGCAATTGGATCCCTATCTCAACTGTACAATGCCAGGAACCATCATACAATTGCGCAGAAATTTGAGAAGTTAGCGAACAGCATTCAGTGAGTTCTCACTTGTCCTCGACTGAATTTCATACTACTAATGTTGATATGAACCCTGTGATCCAAGTGTGTGAAGGTCAAAACTAATCGTGATATGAGATTGTGGGTATGCACCGGTGGGCGGATGCCGTTAGACAAACAGAGATTTTGAGGCCCATATGATAATACAGGTGTGGTTCTCTCATTTTGTTTTCTTGTGCCTTTGTTCTTGGGTACAGAGGGGGTTGATTAGGATCCTATGTAGGTCAAAATTGTTGTATTGGTGTGCATATGTTACAGTAGTCATTTATTTAATTTATGACCTTTCGTATGGTGTGTGGATTAAAATATAGAAGTTACTTAGGACGAAATGAATAAATTATGAAACTCTACCATTCACCCTTTCTGATGTCGGAGTGTCAACGAATCTACAAACTTGAGTGACCTTTGGATGGTGATTAATGATGTTCAACCATAAAATGGATCGGTCGAACTGTGAAAGCACACAATCACAGCAAGGCACAACGATGTACGTGGTTCATCCAAATCGGGTTATGTCCACGGTGTTGTTCTATTCTCATTAATAATATATGTGTTTGGTACATGATACATGATATGAATGTAGAGAGAAATGAGAGAGATTGTCTTTATAGAGAGTGAGAATTGTAGAGAGGGGAGGATTGATGTTGAATGAGAGAGGAAACTCCCTATATATAGGTAATATCTAGGTTAGGTGTTGGGCCACGCTAGTAGGCTTTAGGTATGGGCCTTGATGATGGGCTTGATCTTGATCCAAGTGATCTTCCGGGTATTTCTGCTAGGTTCGTTGCGTGGTCAGATTAGATACGAACAGAAGTCCCCCAAGTTCTTGACTGAGGTGGATTGCCTCGGTGTAGGACTTGTAACAAGAGTGCACTGACCGAGTAACTTCTTTGTTTCTGTCTACCAATCCGTACGGTGCACTATATCCAGTCCCCCAAGTCCTCGGTCGAGGTGGGATGTCGAGGGAGACTCTCATGTTGTTGTAGTGTCTGATTTGACATAGGGATGAGAGTCGTCTTGGAGAGGGTGAAGAAGACTGACTGCTCCGCTTTGTGGTGGCCTGGGCTTGTTGTGTTGATGTCGAGTCGACCTAGTAGTAATGGGAACCTTGTAGTCCCAAGGTGATGCCTTCAGCCGAGGTGTTGCCTGCAAGGTCGTGTTGGTCGGTTGAGGTGATGTCGTCGACCAACCAGGTGCCACTTTGCTACTTTGAAGTAGTGATGGGTATGTCATCACGTGGTCGATCGGCTTGGAGGATGTCCTTGGCCGATCGAGTGCCACTTCAAGGTGATTGTATGTCACCTTGGTTGGCCCACTTGCACGGAACCTCGCACGATCACGTGGCCGATCGGCTTGGAGGATGTCCTTGGCCGATCGAGTGCCACTTCAAGGTGATTGTATGTCACCTTGGTCGGCCCGCTTGCGCGGAACCTCGCACGATCACGTGACCGATCGGCTTGGAGGATGTCCTTGGCTGAACGAGTATCACTCCAAGGTGATTGTATGTCACCTTGGTCGGCTCGCTTGCATGGAACCACGCACGATCACGTGACTGATCGGCTAGGAATCTCCATGGCCGATCGAGTGCCACTCGAGGTGGTGTGTTTGCCACCTCATATAAGGATGCCTACGAGCTCATGTCAAACGATAACATGGAATGCTTGCGAGCTCATGTCGATCGGTAGCAGGGAATGCCTACGAGTATGCCGATCTATAAGGAGGTGTATGACCATCCCTTTTGCAGGGATGCTTGTGAGCGCATGCCAAACGATAACATGGAATGCTTGCGAGCTCATGTCGATCGGTAGTAGGGAACGCCTGCTAGTATGCCGATCGATAGGGAGGCGTATGACCGTCCCTCTTGCAGGGATGCCTGCGAGCTTATGTCAGATGGTAATAGGGAATGCCTGCGAGCTCATGTCGATCGGTAGCAGGGAACGCCTGCGAGTATGCTGATCGATAGGGAGACGTATGACCGTCCCTCTTGCAGGGATGCCTGCGAGCTCATGCCAGACGGTAACAGGGAATGCCTGCGAGCTTATCGATCGGTAGCAAGGAACGCCTGCTAGTATGTCGATCGATAGGGAGGCGTATGACCGTCCCTCTTGCAGGGATGCCTGCGAGCTTATGTCAGATGGTAATAGGGAATGCCTGCGAGCTCATGTCGATCGGTAGCAGGGAACGCCTGCGAGTATTCCGATCGATAAGGAGGCGTATGACCGTCCCTCTTGCAAGGATGCCTTCGAGCTCATGCCAAACAGTAACAGGGAATGCCTGCGAGCTCATGTCGATCAATAGTGTCGAAACACATGAACGAGTGTCGGAGCGCATGATGTGTGCATGATGATGCACGACAGCCGAAAGGCGATGTTGTTAATATGATGATCATGTGACATGGGCAATGATGTGAGCATGTGCCAGGAGGCGATGATGTTAATATGATGCTCATGTGTAATGGACAATGATGTGAGCATGTGCCGAGAGACGATGATGTTAATATGATACTCATGTGCCATGGGCAATGATGTGAGCATGTGCCGAGAGGCGATGATGTTAATATGATGCTCATGTGTCACGGACAATGATGTGAGCATGATGATGCATATGTGAGTATGATCCTTATAATGTTATAAAATGATATTGCATCGGAAGACAATATGTAATTCGAATGTAGCGTAAAGTGTGTCGAGAGACAATGATACTTACGTGTAATGATGCTCATCACTCAATGAAAACAGAGATTGTCCAGGGCTGTTGAAGGAGTGACATGTGTTGCTCGGCAAGAAAAGTGGTCGTCGCGAGGCAAGTTGGCCTAAGCCGAACAATTGTCGTGGACATGCAAGTGGGAGCCGTCGAAGGGCATTTTAAAGCATGTTGCCGAGGAGTAAAGATGACTGATTGATCATGGAGATCGACAATTGGGCCACTCAGTAATTCCTGATGATCAGAGAAGAGTTTACCGATCAAATATCCATAGGATTTAATTATATATTTGTATAATTTGTGTAAATGATATCCAATGTGTGCTGACATGATAAGCATAATGTATGTGGATGTGTGACACATGATTTTAATATTGATTAAATATTAGAATTTAATATAGACATGTGTTTGTCCTATAGGTAGGATGGCATAATATGTGGCTCAAAGTGAGTTACATATTGGGCTTAAATAATTGTTGGGTCATAGAGAAAAAAGCCCACAAGTTTTTTGTCAAACCGTTCAGCCCAATTTTGTTGAATTGTTGAACCCAATTAATAAACTTTGATGGCAACACATGAAATTAAGAAGACAAGGGTACTTGTCTTCTTTGACTGTTGCTCTCGACAAAGAAGTCTGGAGGTGGAGCGCCAGGGCGAGTCGCGGCTCCAATCCTAGCAACCCAACCATGCCGATCGGACCTCGCCACCTGAATGGCCTCCCTGCGGTTGCCACAGCGTCTGCTCCGTTGCTGCCTAGAACGAGCGACGAGCCTGAGGGCCGAGTCGACCCGTGAGCAATTTAGGGCAGACGGGACCTATTGGAGGATTATAGGATGCGGGTGGATGGTCGGAGCGTCATGGGGAGATTATCGGAGGCTGGTGTCGACGTCCTCAAGTCTGTGTGAGGAAGGTCCAATCAGGTCGAGGGGCGAAGGTTCGAAGGAAGCTTCCCCAGCAAGGCTGACTGCTACCATAGCCGTCGTAGACGGCGAAGGAACGAACAGGGAAGATCTCGGAGGAGGTTCTGGAACTGGTGGATGTACAATCGCCATCGTGATCGGAACCGCGAGGCATGAAGCCGGGAAACACAGCGACGGCGCCTTCGTCTCTCTCCCTCGTCCAATCTCCTTCTCTCTCTCTCTCTTTCTCGCCAGCAGCGCCGGAATCTCGACGGAGCAGCTCGTGGTGGTCCTGGAGAATTCGGGGTCCGAGAGGCAAGTCGGGGACTCGGGTTGGATCTTGTTAATGTTGGACCATAGAGGGTCCAAGGAGGAGGAAGCGGGTTGACTCGCTCAAGTTGCTCGGCACTCGGTGGATTTCATGTCCGGGAGGGAGAGAAAGAGAAAGCATGAGAAAGGGGTTTTCTGGGAACCGCTCATCAGTTCTTCTCTGCATTTCTTCTTTCCCATGGGTGGTATGCAGCCTCTGATAAATGCGTGAGCTTTTTCCTTTTTATTTTTATTTTTTGATAATGCAAGTTGCAGAGGCATATGCTAAATCCACATGTGTAGTGGGATATACAAACGAATATTCATGAGATCTATGTTTGATGTGTATTTGCGTTTCTTCATCCTTGTAGCAGAGAGTGAGGATGAATGATTGTTGTTTGTGTATTGAGATGGGCTTTTACCAGGTAAGGTTTTTGAATTTTTCTTTGTTCCTTGTCTCTATTGGTATGGTGTCGTGAGAGACTGAGTGAGAGATGTTTGAGATGTATTTTTTGGCAGATAGGAAGAAGAAAAACATAGTAATGTCTTGTGTGGTGTTTGACCAGAGAGGGGAAGGAGAGATTTTTGGGTATTCTTTTGGTGTTCTGTTTTCTCTTCCCTGAGGAAGATAGGTGGGAGGTGAGATGGGAGGCCATCTAATTTTTGGATGTTGGCAGAGAGGGAGGAGGTCCTCCTCCATGGTGGTATGAAGAGAAAAAAGAGAGATTTGGGCTGGAGCCCATTGAGATTCGTTTTTGGCAGAGAACCAATTTGGGATTTCTTGGCTAGGTTGGTATTCTTGAGTTCATGGTGTTTCAGCAAGTTGCGAGATTTTGAGAGGGAACCGACCTGGATTTTTGTCGCGTTTCCCACGGACGGCGCCAACTGTTGAACCATAAATGGATCGGTCGAACTGTGAAAGCACACATTCACACCAAGGTACAACGATGTACATGTTCATCCAAATCGGGCTACGTCCACGGTGTTGCTCTACTCTCATTAATAATATATGTGTTTGGTACATGATATGAATGTAGAGAGAAGGGAGAGAGATTGTCTTTCTAGAGAGAGTGAGAATTATAGAGAGGAGACGATTGATGTTGAATGAGGGAGGAAGCTCCCTATATATAAACAATATCTAGGTTAGGTGTTGGGCCACGCTAATAGACTTTAGGCATGGGCCTTGTTGATGGGCCTTGATGATTGGCTTGGTCTTGACCCAAGTGATTTTCAGGATCTTTCTACTAAATCCGTTGGTTGTTCAGATTAAGTACGAACAAATGAACTTGAAAGAAAGGGTTAATATAATATTTGAAGTTACACATATTTATAATAAATAGATTAGTCCCTATCAAATGTCGCTCTCCATCCCACGAATCGATCGTACCCGAGGTCCTTTTACTTCCATTACGGCTGTAGCGGTGGTGGCCGGAGCTCCTTAAACTGTAGCTACAGAAAGAATTTGTTGCAATGTAGAAGCATAAACAGTAGCTCATGAAAATGGAGCTTGACGACGATGACGAACCAGTCATCCCTTACTAATGTAACTGGAACTGTCACTATAGAAGGCCAGAAGCTACCACTACCAGCTGATATTGAATTATAGAAAAGTTTTTAAAAAATGTATTTAATTGTTAAATCTCATAAGATAAAAGGCAAAGTAGCAGTTGAAATTATGGAGGAAAAAGTAGCCAAAAGGCCCCAGTTGCCTTTTGACCAAAAAAAAAAGGAAAAAGAAAAAAGCCAAAGCTTTTGAACGCTTTTCTTCCTTCCTCATACTCTCTGTTGATTACTTGATCGTGTACGTAAGTCGCTGTCCTTGGTTGTTATCTATACTTAAAACTGTGTGACAGTCCAATTCAAAGTGCCAAAATGGAAATTAAGACTTCTTTGCCTACACTCTTCTTCTTCTCGGTGTTTCCATTCTCTTACTGTCCCTCCACTTGATAATGAATAATGGTGTCCTAATGCAAGAGCCAAAGGTTGGAAATAACTTTTTCTATACATCCTTTTATTTTTCTTTATTTGTTTGTGAAAGTGTCTGATCACGTCATTCGTATGACATATCTTATAAATAAGTGAAATTTCGGTTAGTTGTAAGAGATATCATACAAATAAGATAAGTTAATATTCATATCCAAGACTTAGTCCTTGAAAGAGGCAAAGTTTTTTGTATCGCATGATTAAGTTCCATAATTATCTACGAAAGTTGAATATAAGACTTCTCACTTACTAGTAAAAAGAAATAAGTATGAATACTTTGTAGTGCTATTATTATCCACATGACAGAGACAACTCTATAAAAATGAGTTGGAGAGGCCAAGGTAGAACCTTATCTTAACTTGAAAATCATGAGTGGCACATATTTATCGTCACCTTCTTTTGAATTCCAAATAAATGCAAAATAGTCATGAGTGGCACATATTTATGTTGTTGCATAATTTATTGAATTAGGTTTTGCTAATTGCACAAGTGTGAAGAATAACACATTACAATCTATGGTTGTGGGCACAATTAGATTTTGGCAATAATGCAGCAAAAATTCTAGGACAAAACAAGTGGGGGCCTCAAATTGACTATATATGTAGTGTTTGCCAACCCAACCCAATCTGTTGTAGCATCACATTTCACAAATTAGCAAAACTCATAAATATGTGCACCGCTGTTGGCAACAAAAAAAAATATATATGTGCACCTCGTGACTATCACGTGACCTATCTTTTGCAACTTTTAGGTTTACCTCATTCCTTGTCCCCTCCCTACCCCAAACCCCATCCTTTCCAATTGATTGCACGTCGGATTCTTCATTATGCATTTGCACGTACACTTTTTTGTATTTTGTGAGACATCACATAATCCTCGATGACTCGTGATTCAAAATAAATACAAAACGAAAATTATTTTAGAAATTTGTAAAATATTTGCATTCTATTTTGAGATCTATAGTTGCATTTTTTATTTATTAATCAACATATATATATATATATATATATTGTAACAGTTTAATTTCTAAATATATTTTTCAAGATCGTCTAGGCAAAATTTAATCAAATTAGAGATCGTTTAGCTATTCATATGTATCAACTAAGTGAATATGTATCAACTAAATAAACGATTCACTGCGTGAATCTTAAGTGTTACTATCACTATTGATTTGTTTAATAAAATGCTTATTACTCAAAATGCTCCCCGAATCAGACTTCGAGTCTCAATTTGCTCCCCAAACGCGAAATCGTAACAATGCGATCCTCGAACCCCCCTTCTGTCAGCTCTATTGCATCAAAAGTTATAGTCTGTTACTAACGGCGTTAAAAGTGTTCACGTTGTAGTAATATTACAAAATTTGTAGGGGCAATTAAGACATTTGCTATATTTTATTAAATTTTATATTAAAAATATTTTTTAAAAATTAGAAAGGGCAACTACTCGGCAACACCTTCAATTTCTTCCTCTTTGCCTTCGACTTGGGGACCGAGTCAGCAGGCGGGGGCTGAGGCTGGGAGGCGATCTGGTGCGATGAGTCGGCTAGCATAGCAAGCGCGGCGCGCAAATCAGAGGAGGATGGAAGCTTCTTGCCGCGTTTGGAAGTGTTTTGCGGGAGCACAAAGGAAGGGAAGACCCAGTCGCGATCGGCGAAGTCTCGGTTGTCGGCGGGAGCATTGGAGGTGAAAGATTCCCGGCGATCGGGCGGCGGCCACTGGCGGGAGGGAGTGAGGCTGGTGGATATGCGTCGGACGACGGGGAAGAGTGGCCCCCGGAAGATTGGGGTGGTAAGGGCCGCGTTGTCGGCTGTGGTGGTTATGACGGTCCGTGATTTTATGAGCTGCGGTGGGCTCTCAAACTTTTTGGGCTTCGACGAGTCTTCATTTCCCTCGAGCATTTCTTCAGTTATCTTTCTCAAACAGGCAGCTGAGAGTGAGAGAGAGCGTTTCAGACTTGCAAGGGACGAAGTCGATTTGGTTTCTACTTTTAATTCGTCCCATTATACATATGTTGATGTTGGTGGTGGTGACGTCGACGGTTATGATGCTTTTCGTTTTCAGTTTGTAGTTTGTTCTGGGGGAAGTCGTGGGCGGTGACTATTTCTGTCTCGGGGACGAGAGAAAACTCGTTGCGGAGCTCTTTGAGGTGGAGCTCATGCTTGTCGTGGAGCTTTGCCGCCTCGAAGAAGATAAGAACCCAGTAGGGTCTTGGGGTTTTGACAGAGGACAAAAATCGAGTGAGTGAGTGGTCGTCAAGGCGGATCACCCCAGATTTGGATCGGACTTGGATGGATAGGAGTTATGCGACTTGGTCCGACTTGGATTTGGATAACCCAGTGAATGTGGCAACAAAAAATAGGGTGGCGATGAGGAAAACGAACGGTAATTTTGGGATTGGTCCCATTTTGTTACATAGAGGAAAGGGTTTTGCTTTGTGGGAAAAGGAAGAAGAAGAAGCCCTCAAAAGAGCAAAGAGTTGATTTTGAAGTCTCGGGTCTTGTCCCAGCAGTCGAAGAAATCACAATCGAACATTGAGGAGGATGAGAGTAAGGTGGAGGAGCGGATATATTTGCAGAAAATATTGGGTGGGCGGGCAGTGGGCATTGGAATGGGTTGAGAAACCTAGATGGTGTTCATCATCTTCTTCTTCATCTTTTTTTTTTCTTTCTAATATTTAGTTTTAATATTTTGTTACAAAATGAATAAAACATCCAATCATTTGCTGTTACGTAAGCACTCTAATTGTCGTTAGTAACACTGTTAACTTTTGGTGCAACGGAGCTGACAGAAGGGGGTTCGGATATCACATTGTTACGATTTCGTGTTCAGAGAGCAAATTGAGACTCGAAGTCTTATTTTCGGAGCATTTTGAGTAATAAGCTTTAATAAAATAAATGACTAAATGATTGTTATTGATTTTAATAAATAATATTATAAAAAATAAATAATTTTAATTATAATATATCTATATGAAATATCGCCAAATAAAAAAAATAAGATAAAAAAGATGCCTCTAAAATCTTATCCAAAAAATATTGCTACAACTATATGAAAAATTTAGGTAAAAATACTTCTTAAAACCAGCAACGTTAGCATAGAGTGTGATTCTTGGGATGTCAACTAATCTTTGAGAAAAAAAATGGGGAATGTGCCATGAACTTGGGGTACATTGTTTAGCAATTTAATGCAAACCCAGATTTACCTAACCCAGCTGTGAAAATGATAAAATAATGACAAACAGTGTTGGTACTTTGCAGTTTGCAGGGAGGCCACAGGCTTAATTTAACACTGTCAGTCTTGTCAGTTGGCGTTGGACATTGTTTGGATTACTATTAGTAGTAACCTAGAAAGCTGGGATTATAAATTCACAAAAAATTAAATTAAATTAAAATTTTGTACAGATAAAATTAATAAAATCTGGAATTTTTAATGGAAGATGGTGAGACGGTGAAGGAGCATTTTGAGGCTGGTCATTTGGTCTCAGTCTCCTCTCATTTGTGAAGGCCGCGAATGTCGTCTAGTAGACAAAATTCATGAGTCTCAGAGTCTCTCTATTTTTAACTCAAAGACTAAACCAAACGAACACCCAATCACTAACTTCTCTCTCTCACTTTTCTCTCCCTCTGAATCTCTGTGAATCTCTCTCCCTTTGCTTCCTTCACTTTCCCCATTTTCTAAAATAAACAAATGAGAGAAAGATTATTGCCTGCACCAGAATTCACCAATCACCACTTAACCAGTTCCTGCAATTGCGGAGGCTTTTAAAATCTTCCATTTTCTCTTTTCTTTGATGTTCTTTAGCCTCATTATATAACCCTTTGGGCTTTTCCCTCTTGTCTCTTCTTTTATTTATTTTTTTAATTTTTTTTTATAACAAATCCTTAAAATCCCACTTTGGAACAAGCATGCCTTGAATTAAAAACTTACCCTTTTCACTTCTCTACTGTTCTGAGTGTCTATCTAAGGTACCATTGTGCTGGGGAAGTCGAAAAGAGTGAGCCTTGGCTGAGATTTTCTCATCAGGTAAAAAAATGCTGCCTTTTTAGAAGCTTTTTTTTATTCTTTTCTGTAAAGAAATACAACTTGTCTGCATAGAACCCATTAGCGCGCAGCAGCTGCTGCTTTCATGTTTTCTGTGGATTTTTCTGTGGATGGATTGGGTTTTAGGCTGTTTATTTCTGTGTTTTTATGCCAGTAAAGTTTGGGGGGAAAAAACAAGCAAAGAATAAAAAATAGGAATAGGAAAGATCAGTGAGTGGAGTATTTTTTTTTAAGATTGAGAGACTTTAGGGTACTGAGTGTCTTGTTTTGTTTCTAGCTTCAACTTCTGTTGCTGGAAATAGGTTCTTATCTATCTGATTGCAGTACTGTTCTTTTTAATTTCCATCCATTTCCTTGATTTGTTTTGTTTCTGTTTTTGTTTCATACACCACCATGCTCAAGTCTTACTTATTGGGATCTCTTAGCTTTGCCCTTTCCTGTTTTGGATCTTGTTCCGACTCTGAAGTTTGCCTTTTCTTCTTTGTTTCTCTGTCTTTAAATAAATTGAGAGTTTTATTAATGTGGAATGAGGTGGGGGTAATGATTGTACATGGGGTTTATGATTTATGAGTAAAGTTTGCTTCTTTACATTTCTTTGATTGATACTTAGAGTGTGAGCTTTATGTTGGAATAAAATATAAAGGTTTTATAGATGTGGGTGAGAGGAATTATAATGGTTGCAAGTGGGACTTCTGATTTGTGAACACAAGGCTTAAAGTTCTTGACATTTTGATTGATGGGTAGAGTTTTGTGATCTTGATGCTTAATTTGAATTGAAACTTTTGCAGAAAGAATAAAATGGCCAGGGACTATAGTGGTGGATCGCCGAAGCACCACCATACAGAATCCAAGAAGAAGAAACTTACTTGGATCTTTGGGGTTAGTGCACTATGCATTGTATGTTACATGTTAGGAGCTTGGCAAACCACTTCTGGCCCTGTCAATCGATCTGAGCTCTACCAAAAAGTTGGCTGCGATGATATGTCTCAAGCTCATACTGAGAACAAGGATTCCTCTTCCTCCTCCTCCTCCTCCTCATCATCATCAGCATCAAGATCATCACTTCACTTGGACTTTGAAAGCCATCATCAAGTGGATATCAACAAATCCGAGGCAGTGCAAAAGTTCCCAGCATGTGACATGGCCTACTTCGAATACACTCCGTGCCAAGATCCAAATAGGGGGAGGAAATTTGACAGGAACATGTTGAAATACAGAGAGAGGCATTGCCCCACCAAAGAAGAACAAATGCTTTGCCTTATACCAGCTCCACCAAAGTATAAGACACCTTTCAAGTGGCCTCAGAGTCGAGATTTTGCCTGGTATGACAACATTCCCCATAGAGAGCTTAGCATTGAGAAAGCTGTTCAGAATTGGATCCAAGTTGAGGGTGACAGATTTAGATTCCCTGGGGGAGGTACCATGTTTCCACGCGGCGCTGATGCATATATAGATGACATTAACGCGCTCATTCCTCTTACTAAGGGCAACATCAGAACTGCAATTGATACGGGCTGTGGTGTAAGTAACATACATTGCATAAAAGCATTGTTTCTCACAATTTGAATTATATCCTCTCTTTTTTTGTTGTCAAATAATTTCCTTTATATCCTTAGCACAACCTATTTTACTGGTAAATGTTTACACTTTCAAGTTGGGGTATTTAGGTGGCAAGTTGGGGTGCTTACCTGTTGAAAAGGAACATCTTGACAATGTCATTTGCGCCAAGAGATACTCACGCAGCACAGGTCCAATTCGCATTGGAGAGGGGAGTTCCTGCTATGATTGGTGTCTTGGCTTCAAAGAGGCTTCCTTACCCAGCGAGGGCCTTTGATATGGCTCATTGTTCCCGCTGCTTGATACCCTGGCAAAATTATGGTAAGGTCCATGTATCTCTTGCTAGTGTGTTTCAACATGTTAGTCTCCCACATTCGTCGAGTTAATGTGTCTTTGGATGAATGCTTCAACATGGTTGGGCTGTGTACTAATGGTGATTTTCTCATCAAAACCACTTGATGTGAAAACCACCATTATTTTCACATCATGTGGTTTTGATTCTTGAATACATGTTGATTTTCTTTTGGACTTTTGGACAGATGGAATGTATCTAATTGAAGTAGACAGAGTTCTAAGGCCTGGTGGTTATTGGATTCTTTCCGGGCCCCCGATCAACTGGAAAAAACACTGGAGGGGATGGGAGAGAACCCAAGATGATTTGAAACAAGAGCAAAATAATATTGAGGCTGTTGCCAAGCGCCTATGCTGGAAGAAGGTGATTGAGAAGAATGATCTTTCAATCTGGCAAAAACCCATTAATCACGTTGAGTGCATTAAAAGCAGGAGGGTTTATAAAACACCACATATATGCAAATCAGACAATGCAGATGCAGCTTGGTAAATCCCTGACCTTCATTTCTGATATCATTTATTTGATTTCAAACACAATTCTCCTCTACTTAAACCCTGTTTTCGCCCCATCTTGTGTGCTTAAAAGGGAAAGAGACATGGAAAGTTGCATTACTCCTCTGCCAGACGCAAGCAATCCCAATGAAGTTGCTGGCGGGGAATTAGAGAAGTGGCCTGAGCGTGCATTTACCATCCCTCCTAGACTTAGCAGCGGTTCAATACCAGGCATCACCGTTGAGAAATTCCAACAGGATAATCAACTATGGAAGGAAAGGGTGGAACATTACAAGCGGATCATTCCAATTTCCAAAGGAAGATATAGAAATGTGATGGACATGAATGCTTACCTTGGTGGATTTGCTGCAGCATTATCAAAATATCCAGTTTGGGTTATGAATACAGTCCCTGCCAATACAGACCAGGATACCCTTGGTCTGATCTATGAACGGGGCTTCATCGGTTCATACCAGGATTGGTGTGAGGCATTCTCAACCTATCCCAGAACATACGATATCATCCATGCTGGCGGCGTCTTCAGTATATATCAGGACAGGTAAAAACTCATTCCACAATAATTTTCCTTTACAGTGTTGTAATTTGAAGATTGAGTCCTAATGTGATAAATTGCAGGTGTGACATAACATACATTTTGCTGGAGATGGATAGAATTCTGAGGCCAGAAGGAACGGTTATATTTAGGGATACTGTAGAGATCCTTGTGAAGATCAAGAGCATCACTGACGGTATGAAGTGGAAGAGCCAAATTATGGATCATGAAAGTGGACCCTTCAATCCAGAGAAAATTCTTCTTGCTGTGAAAACTTACTGGACTGGTGAAGCCAAAAAAGAAAGCTAGTAGAGATATGTAGTGTATTCTTTTTCCCTTTGCTTGCAATTCTCTTTTTTTTTTCCCTTCTCTTGGTGCATCATCATGTTATGCTCTGGGATTTTGTAAAAGAACATATATCTGCATTTAATTGGAAAATTGGATAGTTTTGCTCAGTGATATTGCTTCATTGAGATAGTGAAATGGTAAAATCTCTTTTTTATGGTTGACCCTTTTTTTGTGTGGATCAAATGATTAGAGTAAGTTCTTATGGTCTGACTTTGGAGTGATTGATGGACGATGATCACTCAGATTGTATTCATTGTTATGGAGTACAATAATGCAGTGCGATTTCATTTGATGCAGAGTGTAGATCAAAGAAGGTATGCAAGCTAATGGACTTCTTAGACATTTTGTAATAATTAATATGAATTTGATGACGAATTTTTTACGGAGGTACGGTCACTGCCTAAGCTAAGGGGTTAGGTCATCCATACTCTTGAAGTTTCTTATATTAAATAAACTTGATCAATGAAAGGCAGTCCCCCCCAATATTTATGCAGAAAATTGACTTTTAGCTCTTGGTTTGTTGTTAGTTATTGTTAGGCAGGATTTACGAGCACGGGATAAATGAATCCTCTCAATTACCTGGTTAGGTTTATGCTCCTGGAATTATTGTGTAGGACTAGGAGGTGACTAGGAGCCATCAGACAAAGCCCCAAACTAACAAACAAAGATAAGAAGTCAAATTGAACAGAAAAAGAAAGGGTTGTGGAGTTCCAGATTGTGAAAGGGGTTTTTGGTCCGCCACAATTGGAACCACAATGCCCACTATAAGTGTGACTGTTACACTTTGTCACTTGGATTAAAATTCCAGCAACATAGACCTCCCAACAACAAAGTTGAAAGAAATCAAACAAATAATTCCATCACAAAGTGATGAGCATGAATGAGGTGTCCAAAGTATATTTCCAACTCTTATTAATGTGAAAGTTCGTCATTCATTTTATACTTGGGACGAAATTTTATATGTGCATTGAGTACTTTCATTGGTTAAAAGAAAGAAAAAGAAAAATATTAAAAATAAAATAAATTAAGATGCCTTGGCATCGGGACCTTTGGGTAGAATCAGCTGGGCTACTAGTTTGTTGGCTACCACCAAGTGACCCAGTGTGTGTGCGTGTTGTTGTGAGAGGGGCTTTCTTCGAGGGAAAAGCAAAAAAATATAATCGAACAGACCCATAATAAATATATAAAACATTTTGGGTGGACCGTGGAAGCTGGAGCTTTGAGTCCTTGAGATTAAACAACAATCAAATCAAATCAAACACGAAGCGAAGGCGTTGAGGAGGAAATCAATCGGACAATCGATTGAACAAAGCCGCAGGGATAGAGGATGGGAGATGCGAAGAGGAACTCGTCTTCTTCTTCGAACACTGACGAAGAGATACAAGTACAAGTGGCCAAAGCGGTGGAGGCTGCCAAGCAGCTTCAGGACTCAGTTGCCTCCTTCGTCTCCAGAAGCTCCACTGATGAACAAGCCCTTCGCCAGCGAACCCAATCTCTCGATGCATCCATTCGCCGCCTCCGCTCCCAAGTTTATTCTCTGCTCTCCGACAAGGCCTTGGATCCCAAGTTAGCAGAAAAGGCTAGTTCTTTCATCCCCTTTCTCATTTTTATTTGCTTCTGCTGGTTCTGCATGTCTATGCATGCAAACCCAAGATCAGAAATTGCTCAATTCGCTCTTTATTGGATCCATTGATCACCGATTTCGCATTTTTTATCCCTGGGATTGTATACATGCATGAAGCTGAAACCTTTTTTGAATTGAATTTGATTGGTGTTTGGTGAATATGTTAATGGCAGCTGGAAGAAGATTTGCAGAGGGCCACATGTGTATTGGTGGATGGTGATGCGGCTTCCTTTCTTCCTGGCAAAGCTCAGGGTACCCTTTTCATTAATTACCTCCTTGATCATCAATTTGGAGATTTCTGCTTTAATTTTGTGTCAACTTATTGGATTGGGCTCATGGGATGTATGTTAACGGGTTAACCTTTTTGCAGGAGGTCGATTTCTAAGAATGTTTCTTGGTCCTATCAGCGTACGTTCCACCAGCAAAGACATCCAACTCAAGGTTAAAGAGGAATACAACTCTTACAGAGTACGTTATAAGACTTAATTGCTTTATGCTTTTGTCCCAATTGTGCTTTTCACTTTAATGGACGCGGTATTTCCAAAATTTGATTTAGCGAGAGCTTTTGAGTGAGCTTCAAATACACTGAAAGTTATGAAAACTGAATGAATATATTCATTTTACGTTGTAGGTGTTAATAAAATATACCTGAGTGCTAAGAATCAGTGCTTAGGATCATGCCTATACTTAGAAACGAATTACAATCAGGCTAAAATTTAATTAGACTTATCTTCGTTTTTTTTTTTGAAGGAATTAGACTTATCATCTTAAGTTGGTTTAACATGATAAAACTTCACCTGCTCAGACCGTTTGTCTCTTGTTTGGATCATTTCTCAAAGAAAGGTTTTTTTTCTCCGTTTCTTTAATAGCCCTTTTGCATGACACAACTGACAGTCATAGTTTCAAACGTCCTCTCTGCACAGACATAAACAATCTCTATGGTGTCGGGATAAGAGGGATTTATTCCTTTTTTCTGTCCCTTGTTTTCTTCTTCCTTTCAGTCCCTCTTATTACCAAGTTATCTTGAATTACACTAGGTAAAACGTTCCAATACACACAGAAGGCTCTTGTGTTGAAATTGAATTACACTAGGTAAATTCTCATCTTCGTGTTAAATTTCATGCTAACCTTTGGGTTGAGTCATGACAACTCTATACTTCCTCATCAGGAAACATATCCCATACATGTTTAATGTTCCACTATTTTTAATTGTTCCTTCTGGTTTTTGTTACAATCTGATCCATTCTATTGGAACTCACCTATATGGTATGTCTTCCTTAAAGCTTCTTGGGTTCTTTTTATCTCATATAGTTTACCTTCTTCATCCTTTTTCTTCATCTTTTGTTACCACAAAAATTGTTAAGCTCAAGAGCGTCTTTACTTACATAATATTACGTTGGAGCAGGATAGAACTGCCCTGCTATTTCTTCTTTTTCCAGCAGTGCTACTTATTCTGAGATCTTGGATTTGGGAGGGATGCATGCCAGCATTTCCAGTTCAGGCTTACCAGGTACAAGCTAATCATTTGTTCCATCTGATTTGAAGAATGTGCTGATATTCTGCCTAAATGCATTATCTCATAGGGGATTTGACTTTGAGTTTATGCTTGTTAGGCATGGCTGTTGTTCCTCTATACTGGTTTGGCATTGCGAGAAAACATACTGAGAGTAAATGGAAGTGATATTCGTCCATGGTAAGTTTTCTGGCACCTTTTTCCTTTTTCTTGGCTGTTATTCCTCTATCCTGGGTTTACAAGATAAAAGAACCAATTTTGAGTGACCTCTTATGCTCAACTTGGGTTGGTTACAATCGGTTTCTTTTCAACAATGAAGCTCTATTAAGTCAAGCTCTGTGTGCATGCACACATGTGTAGTTATTTATATGTATCTGTTTTTCTTTGTCCCAAGTGTGGTAAATGTCAAAGTTTTGTGAGGTATCATTTATTGATGGTGATGTCAGATACGCTGATTACATCATAGCATTCTTGCTGGTCATGATGAAACTTTATTCATATTGGCATCGTATAATATGTATGACTTGGAGGTTTGAGATGTCTGTAATAGTCAGAAATTTTCCTGGTTGTAGCAAAATTTCATATGCCCATCTTTGTTGGCTTCGGTGAAGTTGGGCATAATGAACCAATAAAAATTTGTTTATGATTGTAACTCATAGTCAATCTTATCACATGTTAATATAAATTTTTTGTCATCACATTGTCCGCCAATTTTCTCATGAAGCTTAAATCACAGCAACCTGTTATATTGGCAATGCCCTTGCATGCATTTATTTGGGCTAGTTAATTGGCATTGTGATGCAAATGTCTTGAGAAAGATACTGATATGCTTTTGCAGGTGGATATACCATCACTATTGTGCTATGTTTATGGCCCTTGTTAGTCTCACGTGGGAGATTAAAGGGCAACCAAATTGTTCCCAAAAGCAGGTACAATTTTTTTCATTGCGTGTTAAATTGTAAAGAGCCTTGGAACCTCTAATGATTTGTTAAATCTTATGCAGAGAGGTGTACAACTTTTCCTACAATGGGCTATGATGCAAGGTGTTGCCATGCTTTTACAAAATAGATATCAGCGGCAGAGACTCTATACTCGAATTGCATTGGGAAAGGTACCATTAAGCAGATTATTTGTTTAACTTAAGGTTTACCTTGCTTCTGTCATTATTTATATATTCTTTTGTAATTTTCAGGCCAAAAGAATGGATGTTGTCTGGGGTGAAACAGCTGGTGTAGATGGTCAATTGTGGCTTCTATGTCCAATACTATTTATATTGCAGGTGATTAGAAAACATGTTTCCATCTTTTTAAGCAACTGAATTTGAACTTAGGATCTACCAATGCCACTTGACCTAGAGCTCATTGGCATTTAATGGTATACGATTTAACTGTTGCTGATGAACCTGATTAATTGATGGTTTGTCTTGGTCAACTAAATTATCATGCCACTTAGCAGCTCTGCATGACATGCAGCATAATGAATTGGTCAAATAGGTCATAGAAATCCTTGTGAGTTTTCTTCTTAAGTTGCATCACAAATTGGTAGGTTGCATGACCTGTGCATACCTTCATGAAAAGGTTGGAAATGGGCTGCTATAACTGAGATAAACTGAAATAGGCTGATTAGAGTTGCAAGTGCATCCTATGTAGGTTTTCTAAGTGGGTGGGTAGTAAAAGTCGTGTAAGCATTGATTCTTTCTTGCATTTAAATGCAATGCAGACTAAGCTTGGTCTGCTCCAGATTTTTATTCCTAACCCAGTGACTTGAGTACAAGGATAGCTGACTATTTGCATCTTCTTATGCTTAGGGTTTTGAGGCTTATGTCGGGCTACAGTTGCTTAAGAATGCTTTGTTTGGCGTTGTTTCTGAATGGCAGGTATGTTGGAAGTTTTCTCTGATTTATTTGGACTTGAATAGAAATGGAATCTCATCATTTTTTCTTGAGAAATTACACAGAGCTACCCACCCCCCCCCCCCCCCTTCAATCTACATTTCAAGATTCTATGTCGACTGAACCGTATCTGTTCTATCTGCTTTCTTCTTTTATCCCACAAAAAATTTCATTTTATATAACTGAGTTTCAAAAGATGATCATATACTTAAATATTGTGTTTTTCTGTTGCTGCTACTTTAAAATATCTGACCAAAATTATAACTTCAGTTCTAACTTATAATATGAAAATTCTGTTTAAAAGTTTTTTTACGAATATAGAAGCCACAAAGCAGATGTGCAACATAAAAGGTTTTCTTAAAATTTCAATACAAGTGGGGAGTTCTCAGTAATTCCCAAAAACATGAAGGGCTAAAATACAAGAGAACTTGGTGTGATTTACTCAAAAGGGAAACCACATCTATCATCATTTCATCTGTAATGGAAAATATTTTTGGCAGGTAAGTTTCTGCGGCGTACTGTTAGTTTTGATGGCAGTTGGGAACTTTGTAAATACGGTACAGACGCTTATGGTGAAGTCAAGATTTAAGGCAAAGATGAGAAGAACTAAAAGCAAGCAGGATTTGGAGTAGGGATGGGCGAGGACCCCAATTAGTAGGACTAATCTCCCTGGAGCAGCATCAATAGGAACTCATTTTTGTAATGTTTTCTGTTTATGAAAAGAATATGTTTTGACACCCAGGCAGTGGAAATTGCCTTCACTTTGAGCTTTTTGTGAATGTAGAATTGGTCTTTTTATCAATTTATGAGTCTAGCCATGCATTTTTAAGAGAAACCATAAAACTTTTTGACATAGTTTGATTACTTGGCCCATATTATTGTCCACTCTTGCACAAATTTTCTTGTGTTTGGTGCAGACTGGTATACATTGTAAAGCATTCCTCTTGTTCTCTTTTGATACATTGATATCTATACAGAATTTGTGACCACTCAGTGTAGTTTTAACATAAAAGGAAACTCCGGTTAATCAATGATTTTGGTTGTTGATGTATAGAAGACTTGTTGTGGGACCTAATGCATCTACATTTAGAAATTAGGAATGGCTTTTCACGTCTTTACATTAGCATTGGGGTGAATATAAATCCGTTGAAATCAAAAACTAATTCGATTCAAATAACATAGTTATTGATTCTCTTATTTGGATTTGACTGGATAAAAATCAAGGGTTTGAAAATGGTTTTAAATTTTCATTTTGAGAATTGTTGGAATCCAAATCGAATTGTTAAAATTTTTATTTATATATATTATTTAGGCCAAATATCATTTTATATCCTAAGATTTGAGGGTCATTTTCAGAATAGACCATAAAGTTTCAATTTCATTATTTTATTCTATGTGGTTTGATATGACATCAATTTACTCAATCTGTTAATTTCAATGCTAAATCAAGAGTTAAGTGATGATGTGGCATGATTGATATCCGTTTCCATTAGGGGTCTTTTTGGTATTAATGAATAATAAAAAAAGGCATTAAAACTTTTTTTTTTTGCATTTTTGGTAAGTTGACCAAATGTGTTCAAATTAGTATTAAAGGTAACTATTTTTTTTTTGTCAAGTATTAAAGGTAACTATAGAATTGGACATATTTGCAACCAAATTTGTTTTCTACCTCATGATATATATTATTTGATTTTTGAAATGAAATATACACAATAAAATCAACAGTCAATTCACAATCTTTATAAAAAACCATAGCAGAATTTTTTTTTTTTTAAAAGGGGTGATTTTAACGACTCCGAGAAAATTCAATAATTGAATGGTTTGGAGTCAGAGTTGTTAAAACCAAATTTGTTCCTTAGTTGCCTTTTCAGATAAAATTTTGAAATTCTGAGCTTCTCGATCTGATTTTAGGGCAGAGTTGAAGTTTAAGAGCCATAAAAAATTATAAATTAAAAAAAATAAAAGGCTCGAGGTGAAAATTCTTGGCGGAAATTTTTTTTCACTTTCTTTAATACCAGAAATACCCCTGATGTAAATGGACCCTAGTCATGCTACATCACAAACTAACTGTTGATTTAACGATGGAGTTAAGAGAAAGAGTAAATTAATGTCATATCAAAACCACATGGAGTAAAATTATAAAATTGAAACCTCGTTGTCAATTTTGAGAATGACCCCCAAACATTAGGATGTAAATTGATGTTTGCCATATTATTTATTAGTTAATATTTTTCGCCCTTTAATTTGTTAGTGTAAGTGTTTACAATTTACCATACCTCACCAAATCCTTACTCATTTTGTAATACTTTTGAGTTAAATTATATTTGAACATAACTCACTATATTAGAAGTTTAAAATGTTGGAATTTTTGGTTTCTTGATAAGTATGAATGAAATCTTGATGTGTATGAATGAAATCTTGAAGTTGATGAATAAATGTTGATGTGAATGTTGGACTTTTTGAATTGGTGATGATTTGGAGGATTCTATTTTTGTGAATAAATGACATGAAAATTTTATGCATAATAGTTTGGATTGAAAGGTTTAAATTCTATTTTTTGAAAATCTAAACTGTACCGAACCGTTTTTAACGGTATCGATTTGGTTTTGGGTGATATCCATATTGATCTAAACCATACCCACCCTACTTTGCAACTTTAAAGATTCATTGTTCGATAATTTTGAAATTCTCATGCACATTTCTATAGTAAGTTTCATGTAGGATTGGAAGAGGAATTACGAAAAATTCCCAAGTGAAATTTTTTTTTCTAACAAAATAGACTTTGGTTACAATATGATAGTGGAGTTTATAGTTCAAATTTTTTTCATCGCAATTTCAAATTTGGATTTTAGAATTATAAGGTTCATATGAACTCTAACGTTTGATCTTGCGGATTGAAGAATGAACTGTGACTTCTAACCGTTTTCAAAGTACAATTTTTTTTTTCTTCAAAATTTCAAGTTTGGTCTTGGAATTATGAATTTTATATGAACTCTAGAGTTTGATATTGTGGATTGAAGAGTAAATTTAAAATTTTTCCCATTTTAGTTTGGTTTTTCTATAATAAGATTGACGCAAACTATCACAATATGAGATTGGGGTTTCGAAGTTCAAATTATTTTTCTTCAAAATTTCGAGTTTGGATTTTGAAGTTATAAGGTTTATATGAACTTTAACGTTTGATATTTTAAATTGAAGAAAAAAATTTGAATTTTTTCCATTTTGAGTTTGGTTTTTCCATGGTAAGATTCATGTGACATCTTAGTCTCACATTATGAGATTAGGATTTTGATGTTCAATTTTTTTTCTTTCAAAATTTTGAGGTTTGATTTTGGAGTTATAAGGTTCATATGAACTCTAGCGTTTGATATTACAGGTGGAGAAAGAATTTTAAATTTTCTCTGTTTTGAGTTTGGGTTTTCTATAGTAAGATTGATGTGAACTCTCACTATAATATTAAGGTTTCAATGTTCTTTCTTTTTTTTTTTTTTCAAAATTTTGAGTTAAAATTTTTGAGTTATAAGGTTCATATGAACTTAGTGTTTGATATTACAGGTTGTAGAAAGAATTTTCAATATTCTCCATTTTGATTTTGGTTTTTAAGCGGTAAGGTTAATGTGAACACTCGTAATATGAGATTAGGATTTCGAAGTTCATTTATTTTTCTTCAAAATTTTGAGGTTTGATTTTAGAATTATAAGGTTTATAAGAACTCTAACATTTGATATTATGGATTAGAGAAAGAAAAATTCCATTTCTCCCTTATGAGTTTAGTTGTTCTTGTTAATTGGTTTGATGTGAACTCTAACAATATGACATTGGGGTTTCGGAGTTTTTTTTTATTTTTTTTATTTCGAGTTTAGATTTTTGAATTATAAAGTTCATATGAATTCTAGCGTTTAATATTACAAGTTGGATAAATAATTTTAAATTTTTTCTATTTTCAGTTTGGGTTTTAAATGATAAGGTTGATGTAAACTGTCACAATATGAGATTAGGGTTTCGAAGTTCAATTTTTTTTTAAATTTCGAGCTTATTGATTTTGATGATATAAGGTTCATATAAACTTTAGATCTTGAATTACGGATTGGAGAAATATTTTTGAATTTTTTTCATTTTGAGTTTGGTTTTTCTTGGTAAGGTTGATGTGAATTTTCACAATATGAGATTGAGGTTTCAAAGTTCAAATTTATTTCCAAAATTTCAAGTTTTCATTTTGGAATTATAAGGTTAATATAAACTCTAGTGTTTTTTTATTACGGATTGGAGAAAAAATTGAATTCTTTTCGTCTTATGTTAGGTTTTTTTATAATAAAGTTAATGTGAACTCTAACAATATGATTGTTGTTTCGAATTAACATTATTATTTTTCTCTAAATATGAGATAGAAGTTTCAATGTTCATTCTCTAATCTATAATATCAAACATTAGAATTCATATAAGCCTCATAATTCCAAAATTCAAACAGGAAATTTTTGGCAAAATAAAATTGAATTTCGAAACACCAATCTCATATTGTGAGAGTTCAGATTAACCTTACCATAGAAAAACCAACACAAAAATGGAGAAAATTCAAAATTCTTTCTCCAAACAATAATATCAAAAGTTAGAGTTCATATGAACCTTATAACTCCAAAACCCAAACTCAAAATTTTGAAGAAAAAAAAACATGAACTTCGAAACCTCAATCTCATATTGTGAGAGTTCACATCAACCGTATCATAGAAAACCCAAACTCAAAAGGGAGAAATTCAAAATTGTTTCTTCAACCTGTAATATCAAACTCTAGAACTCCAATGAACCTTACAATTCCAAAATCAAACCTCGAAGTTTTGAAAAAAAAAATTTCAACTTCGCAACCCTAATCTCATATTGTGAGAGTTCACATTAACCTTACCATAGAAAAAAAAACTCAAAACGAAGAAAATTCAAATTCTTTCTCCAACTCGTGATATCAAACGCCTATAGTTCATATGAACTTCATAACTACAAAATCCATACTTGAAATTGTGGAAAGGAAAAAAATGAACTTTGAAACCCCAATATCATATTATTAAAGTTCACATCAACCTTACCATAGAAAACCAAACTCAACCCATAGAAAAACCAAACTCAAAAGGGAGACAATTCAAAATTCTTTCTCTAACCTCTAATATTAAAAGGTAGAGTTCATGTAAACCTTATAATTCCAAAATTAAACCTCGCAATATTGAAAAAATAAAATTGAACTTCAAAACCCTAATCTCATATTGTGAGAGTTCACATCAACCTTAACATTGAAAAGCCAAACTCAAAATGGAAAAAAAAAAGCAAAATTCTTTCTACAATCCCTAATATTAAATACTAAAGTTCATATAAACCTTATAATTCCAAAATCCAAACTCAAAATTTTGAAGAAAAAAATTGAACTTCGAAACCACAATCTCATATTGTCAGAGTTCACATCAATCTTACTAAAGAAAACCAAAGTCAAAATGAAGAAAATTCAAAATTCTTTTTCCAACCCGTAATATAAAACGCTAGAGTTCATATTAAACTTATAATTCAAAACTTAAACCTCGAAATTTTAGAAAAATAAAATTGAGCTTCTAAACCTTAATCTCATATTATAAGAGTTCACATCAACCTTACCAAAGAATAAATCAAACTCAAAATGGAAAAAAATAAAAAAAAATTCTATAATTCGAAATATCAAACGCTAGAGTTCATATAAACCCTATAATTCTAATATTCAAACTCAAAATTTTGAGGAAATAAATTGAACTTCAAATCCCAATCTCATATTGTGATAGTTCACATCAACCTTACCATAAGAAAAACAAACAATAAAAGGAAAAAATTCAAAATTTTATCTCCAACCCATAATATAAAACGCTAGAGCTCATGTGAACCTTATAATTCCAAACGCAAACCTCGAAATTTTGAAAAAATAAAATTGAAATTCGAAACCCTAATCTCATATTGTGAGAGTTCACATCAACCTTATCATAGAAAAACCAAACTTAGAATGGAAAAAATTCAAAATTATTTCACCAATCTGTAATATCAAACGCTAGAGTTCATATGAACATTATAATTTCAAAGTCCAAACTCAAAATTTTGAAGGAAAAAAATTGAACTTCGAAACCCTAATCTCATATTGTCAGAGTTCACATCAACCTTGCCATAGAAAAACTAAATTCAAAATGGAAAAAATTCAAAATTCTCTTCAATTCGTAATATCAAACGCTAGAGTTTATATGAACTTTAAAATTTTAAAATCCAAACTTGAAATTTTGAAGAAAAAAAATTGAACTTTCAAACCCCGGCCAATCTCATATTGGGAGAGTTTACATCAACCTTACCATAGAAAACCAAGCTCTAAAGGGAGAAAATTCAAAAAAAATTCTCCAATCCGTAATATCAAACGCTAATTTGATATGAACCTTATATTTCCAAAACCAAACTCGAAGTCTTGAAGAAAAAAAAAATTAAACTTCGAAACCCTAATTATCTCATATTTGTGAGAGTTCACATCAACCTTACCATAAAAGCATCAAACTCAAAAAGGAAAAAATTGAAAATTCTTTCTTCAACCCATAATATCAAACACTAGAGTTCATATGAACATTATAATTCCAAATTCAAAGCTCGAAATATTGAAAAAATAAAATTGAACTTCAAAACCCTTATTTCATATTGTGAGAGTTTACATCAACTTTAACATAGAAAAACCAAACTCAAAATTGAAAATTTTCAAAATTCTTTCTTCAATTCGTAATATCAAATGCTAGAGTTAATATAAACCTTATAATTTCAAAATCCAAACTTGAAATTTTGAAGAAAAAAAATTGAACTTTGAAACTCCAATCTCATATTGAGAGAGTTTACATGAATCTTACCATAGAAAAACCAAACTCAAAAGGGAGAAAATTCAAAATTCTTTCTCCAATGCCTATTATCAAACGCGAGAATTCATTTTACCTTTATAATTCCAAAATCAAACCTTGAAATTTCGAAATATAAAATTGAAGTTCGAAACTCTAATATTATATTGTGAGAGTTCACATCAAACCTAGCCATAGAGAAACCAAACTCAAAAATAGAAAAAATTCAAAATTGTTTTCTCTAATCTTTAATATCAATCGCTCAGTTCATATGAACCTTATGGCTTATACAGTTAATTCAACAATTCAAACTCAAAATTTTGAAGAAAAAAATTGGTTGTCGAAACCCAAATCTCATATTGTGAGCGTTCATATCAACCTCACTAAAGAAAAACCAAACTAAAATGGAAAAATTCAAAATTCATTTTTCAATCTACAATATTAAACGAGAAAATTCATATAAACAATAAACCTCATAATTTCAAAATTCAAACTTGAAATTTTGGAAAATAAGAAAAAATTGCACTTCGTAACTTAATCATATTTGAATAGCTCACATCAACCTTACTATGGTATAACCAAACTCAAAATGGTTAAAAGCCACTATTCTTTCTTCAATCTCCAATATCAAACATTCAAACACTAGAATTCTTATAAACCTCATAATTTCTTTGGAAGAAAAAAATTTTGAACTTCAACACACCGATCTCATTTGTACTCACATCAACCATACTAAGATAAAAACAAAACTTATCATCAATCTCCTTTTCATCTTTCCTCCTTAACCAAAACTAGAACCAAGTCAAGGTCTAGCTTGTTTATTAAAACAATTTCTAATGATCAAGTGCAGCTCACCTAAAGTTCATAATTTTATTTATGGAAGAAAAATACCCTCAAAATTGTTGGCTTCTGTACATGAGTATCGGGTCTAAATATCAAGAGACCTAACAAATGTATTATGTGTTGAGTTGCAACTGCACTCTAAAAGAAATAGCATTCCATCGAAGAAGAAGTTTCTCCTCTCCCTATAACTTGGATAGTTTTGAATTTGATTGATTGATATATGTTGTGGATTCGATCCATAATGACTCACTTTGTATATATAGTGGTGGTCCGGTGGGAATTGGACATTGGATTGTACTAGGGGAATGGTGGCCCACTTCTACTATATTCAAAATGCGAAAAAGAATCGACAAATAGAAAATACTAAGACTGTAAAAGAAAAAGGGTAAGGAATTGAAGGATGACACTGCCACTGTCTACCAAAAGAGTGGAAAAAGATTAAAGGAAGAAAGAGATGTTATGCCCAACCTAGAAACTATGGTTATGGAGAGACAAATTAGAAATGTTACTTCATCCAACCTACTTCTTATTAACCTTAAATCACTATTCATCATTCAAATTTTTGATAACATACATAATTATACTTTATATACATACTTACCTAGTTATCAGTTTTTGTAGCGCGTGTCGTATTCGTATAATCCTGGGTCCCACTAAGGGTGAGCATAAATCCGTTGAAATTGAAAACCAATTCAATTCAAACCATGATTGTCATTTGGATTTGGCCGGGCGGTTTGAAATTCCAAACAATTCCATTGGTAACAATTTAGTTTTGGATTTTCATGTTGGAATCCAAACCAAATTGTTAAGGTTTATATTTATTTATTAGTAGATATTTTTCACCCTTTAATTTGTTAGTGTAGTATTTATCATGGACTCTACCTCAGTAAATCCTTACTCATTTTTTCTACTTTCAAATTTAAATTATATTTATTCATAACCTACCATATTTGAAGTTTAAAATGTTGAAATTTTTTATTTGTTGATGTGTATGGATGAAATCTTGATGTGTATGAATAAAATCTTGATAAATAATATGAATGAAATCTTGACGTAAATGTTGGAATTTTTGAAATGGTGAAGTTCTGGATAAGTCTTTTTGTAAATAAATTACACGAGAATTGTATGTCTAAATCGTCCAAACCGATTCAAATCAAACTGTTACGAACGGTTTAAATTGAAACATTTTTTATTCTATTTTTTGAACATCCACATGATACCGAACTATTAAAATTTGAAGTGCATAAATTTAATTTTTGGTGATATTCGCATCAATTCAAACTGTGTCCATCCCTATGGAGCATTAGCATCATCCATCCACATGGATCGAAACATAATGAAAGTGGAGTAAAAAGGGGAATAAGTTGGTAGAAAAACAGATTTACATTTGTTAATTTGTTACCGAGGGTGAAGCGAACGTGATGAGTTTGGTGAAAGCAGAAAAGTGAGAGAAAGAAAAGGTTTAGTTTTGAGCCACGTACTAGACAAGTAGACAGTACACGTGATGCAAAAGGAAGGAATCTCATCACATCGCACGCCACTTTTCCATAAGAGGACTACAACATCTTCAAATGGAACTTACAAAACACTCCATCAATATCTTTAATTTAAATACACCAAAATACAATAACAACAAATAAACCTAGCTATTACCAAATCTCAAAATTATTTTATTAACCTCTCATTTTAAAATTTTACTATTCAATGTATATATAAATTACATTACATTAGATAATATTTGCATCTCATCCTAGTGATACTTCATCGTTTTATCTAATTGTCGTTATACATATATCGTAATCAAAACCGTTCAACTACTAAAGCATCATTTCAAAATCATTTACGCAAAAATTCAACAAAATTGGAGATTATTTAGTCATTCATATATATATCAACTAAATGGATGGTTCGTCATGAAAATCTTAATTCTTGCTAAAACTGTAGATTCATTTGACACATATGAATTACTAAAGAACTCCAATTTTGTTGATTTTTTACGGAGATAATCTTGACGTGATGATTTAGTGAATGAACGGTTCCGATTATGATAAAAATCACAGCTCATGAAGTTATATGATAAAAATCCCAATTCATCCAACTGCATGTAGAGATCATCCAATTTTGTTGATATTTCCGTTAAGTGCATGAAGTTATATGATAAAAATCACAGTTCATCACGTGGTATTTTTGAGTCATCCAAAAACATTTGGAGTAAAATGCCTAATTCCAAATTACGACCAACAAAGATTTCTACGTAACATAAAAAATAAAAAAATAAAAAACTTACAAAATAACAAAGTAAGGCCACCCTCGATCGTGTGTATTAAAAGAAAAATATAAAGTCGAATGTAAAATAACAAACACACTATACAACCAATCAATCTAATTCACATTCATATTATTATAGAATGAATACATGCATTATTGAATATATGAATTAAGTTCATAAAATAAGTAATATTATTCCTATATATAGATAGGCCATAATTAAGCTTCCGTATGTAATTAACTTGAAAAATAAGAAAGAACCAATGCCTTATTATATATACATGTCTCCTCTTCAATCATTAATTATAATATTAATATCTATTTAAATTATAAAAGTATTATACTACATCATGTATAGTTTTGTAAATCAATACAAACATTAATGGGTCTATTAATATTGGATTATTATAAAGTCTGCATCATACACCTAAATTAAGATGCATGTATATTTCAAACTTTAATACATACTGCTTCTTATTCCCTTGTTGCTTAGAGCCTTTATTAATTACCAGATGCGCGCAGAGAGAAAGAAAGGAGTACAGGCTGGGGACCTTCCTTCATTAATATAATTAGGTGTTAATTATTAATCTTTCCACCACCAACAACAATAGCTTGCTACTTGCTACTTGCTACTTGCTACTTGCTACTTTGCTACTTTGCTACTTGCTACTTTGCTACTTTGCTACTTGCTACTTGCTACTTGCTACTTTGCTACTTGCTACCGGCCCATACATCTCTTCCCCCATGTGCTGTGCTGCATGTGCTGTGATGTGCTGTGTGTGTATGTACTATTCATTATTGCCCTTATAATTATATATCTATTTCAGATCAAACTACTTATTACAAAACACTAGCACTCAATTGGGAGCTTAGCTTGCAATAAAAAAGAAAAAAACAAAGATGCATGCATGTGACATGTGGGATATGCATTATTAATGAGCCATGAAATTTAATTATCAATCTTAATTAACTATGTTTAATTCATAGAAGAGAATCTTACATTCGATTTGATTTTATTCGATTCACATAAAAGTATATATACACATTAGTGATGAATTTAGTAACTATATATATTCATGGAAGTAGCTAGAATTAATAGTAGAGCTCCAAATTGATGAAAACATGTTATATATATATATATATATATATATATATATTGTGTCGCCTGGAAAACATGTTAGTTAATGTGAAGCTTGAAAACTTTAGGGCCGGTTTCTTAACCATTTTTGTTTCTGATTTTCAATATTTATTTACCATATATTTTAGTTGCTGAGTTTCCGCATTCTTCTTTTCATATGGTAGGTTGTTGTTTACATCCAATTCATTTGGGATTCGAGGCTCAAGTCTGAACCAAAAAGTTCTTGTGCATGGAGATTGGAAGAGGCCGGCCAGGATTCTGCGATATCCGAACTCTTGATGGAGAGAGTATGCAGTAAGGAAAAGATTGCAATATATATATCTAGATGTTGATGGTGTCCTATATCATATTCCCCGTTTAGTTTCTCATGTCGATCTGGACGCTAATTAAGATTCTCTTACTGCTCTCCTCCTATATAACTTGTAACGAAACGGTTCATTTGGTTGCGTCGTATGTATTTTTTTTTACAGTGAATTGGAAATTAACAAAAATTGCTTTTACTCGTTGAATTTGGTTTCTGTAAATGGTGGAAGGACATCTAAAAATCACTGTATAGCGTAATTATCATGTATGTAAGCATATCATCAAATTATTAACTCCCTGAAATACTGAGGCTAGCTAAGAGTGAGAGTGGTATATATTGTAATAATGCTTTAATACATTATTATAATGTTTGATTAAAGGTAATCAACAAGCAAACTGATCGATTAACGATTTGTAAGTCAACCCTTGGACAAAAATAACTGAGCTATATATATGATGATATGTGTTTGAGCTGACGTGGTGATCAGCAGCCAAATGCCGAAAACCACCACCGCCTCACGTTCGTCGGCCCTGAAAGCTTGAAATTGAAAGCCCCCATATTTATCAAAAAGTCTACTATAAAGTGTGAAAACCTCTCTCTCTCTCTCACTCAACGACGGAACCTGTAAAGCTAATAATAATAAATAAAGCCAATTTATCTGACTTTTATAAATGAATTATCAAGTTGTTTTTATCGCTATTCTCTCATCTTTAATTTTTCTTGTTTTTTTTTGAAACACAGGCATACATTTATGGAAAAATCAACGAGAATATGACGAAAATAGGTGTCGGTTAAATCAGTTTATCAAAAGTAATCCAGATAATTAATTGCTCCATCTGTAATAAGAGTGAATCAAAGGGGGGAGAAGGGAAAGCTTGTCTTTGTGGCTGTTCCTTGTTTTAATCTGTAATTTTACCTTCAAAAAATAATAAGAGTGAAAAGTAAATTGCAATATTGGAATTATATATAGAGGAGATGAATTCTAGAGTGCTCAGCTTGTTTCATTGATTCAAACCAAGCAAGTTTTACAAAAGAACTGATTAATAAATTAAGCTATTAATTAACAAGAACAAAAATAAATAAATAAAAGTAAAAAGAATAATGCTGAATATATCATCTGCTTCTGCTTGTGATGAAACTGTGTCCACTTGTCTCTCTCCCCCTCGTTTCCAGGGCTTTTCTTTGTTTTCATATGAAGATGCTTTGCTGCTACTTACATTTCAGAGCAAAGCTTATTTCTTGTGTCTTAATCCAATCCCCATCCGTCTTTTGTTCCTCCAAACGGTTCTTTATTCACCAATAAATCAATAAATTGGAAAAAACTGATACAAGCTAGTGATCCAAAAGATGACTACCCAAGAAAGAAGAAGAAGAAGAAGAAGAAAAGAAGAAGATGATCAAGAGGACAACAAAACTCCCAAGAAGAAGATGAAACCGGCCAGCGATCGAAGAAAAAGAAAGAAACGTAAGAAACAAGAAACAAGAAAACAAAACGAAAAAGAGAACGGAATGTGATGAGGATTTTTCGTGGAGCTGCTCAGGCATAGATGTACAGATATATAATCTTACTTGAGCTGCTTGTGATTTTTCTGAACAGGAAGTTGAATACGTACATATGGTACAGTAATTTGGCCATGCAAATTGATCATTTATCTTCATTGAACCATGGCTAAGAAGGAGGCCGCCCCATTGCCTCCACCGTTCGAGGAAGGGCCTGTGTTTTGTTTCTGAAACTCTATCTTATACGCCATTTTCCTCTCTTCTTCCATTTCTTCGTCATCCTCTTCATCAATGTCCTCGTCTTCCATGTCCTGATCCATAATGTTGTCGCTGTCGCCTTCCTCAATCCGATCGTAGTCATCTACTACTAGTTGTTGTTGTTGCCCTTGCCCTTGTTGGACATGACCGCGCGCCTGCTGCTGCTCCATCAACTCCTTCACAATGTCTTCTGGCTTCAAATGCAAACACAATAATCAGCATATATCTACCTACATGTAACATATATATTCACTAATTAACATGCTTACATTGAAAAGAAAAAAATACTAACAAATTGATGGCCTAATTACCAAATTTTGTTTGTCGAGTTCATTCTGAATCTCATTTGTTTCATAAACATAAAAATAAATATAAAAAGATATTGCTAAACAATTTTTATCAATTTATAATATATTTCAATAAAAAAATATAATTCATAACTCCATAGTCGAACGGAATTTTTCAATTTGAGGAAATTGATTTTGTAATATATTCAACTTTTGACAATTCGGTACACTACAGATGTATCAATAGTTTATTCACTTGAAATATATGGAATTACTTTACCTTCTTGGTTGCCTCTTCTATTGGCTCTCCAAAGAGGTTTGTTCTCAATCCCACATTTGTGCTATGATCTCCATTCTTGTTTTCGGATTGACCAGTAGCTACTACTGCTTCTTGTGTTGGCACACTAGGTTGTACAACTGGGTTCTCCTGCGGTGGTGCTTGTGGTTGTTCTAACCTATTCTGGTGGCCCAATGAGCTGCTGCTCCCTCCACCGCCGCTAGACCCGCCGCCAAGTATCCTTTTCCGGTAAAGGGCATCAAGTTCATGAAAATAAGGACACGTTTTCGCATCCTCGGGCCGCTTCTTATTGCTCTCCTTCACCTTCTTGAAGTACTTATTAATGTTCTCCCATTTCTCCTTGCACCTCTTGGAGCTCCTCTTGTACCCCATTCGGCCCATACCCGCCGAAATCTCCTCCCAAAGTGGGCCCTTGGGCCCCGACTCTTGATACCTCGACTCCAGTCCACTCCTCAACTTTATCAGCGCAATCACTTCCGCCTTTGGCCATCTCGACGACGACGCCGGTTCGAAACTCCCTCCTCCACTGCTACCAATGTTCTCCTGCGGTGGCGGGACCTGTTGTTCTGGTACAGGTACAACCGCCTGAACATTTTCAGATTGCTGAGAATGACGAACTGTTTGTTGCTGCTGACGTTGTTGTTGCTGCTGAGGCTGTTGCTGCGGCTGAGGCGCTTGCCGATGAGGTGTTTGATGAAATGTCTGAGCTTGAGGCTGTGGCGGTGCTAACGGCATGGCAACCGTCACCGACGGTGGGACTGGTGGAGGGGGAGCGGCTTGGACATTGACAGGAGGAGGCAATTGAATAGTCTGTCCGGTAATTTTCTGCAGAAAAGCGATGATTGCGGCGTCTCTGGAAGCAGAAATGGCTCGCTCCTGACTCATGAGCTCGTGCTCACGAGTCAGGCGCACCATCTCCTGACGCTTCCAGGCCTCCTCCCTTATAGTCCGGTCCTGCTCTCTCTTCTCTATCACTTCCAGAAACCTCTGCTGCATCGTCTCTTGCTTCTGCATCACCTGCTTCATCAAAACCTCGAAAAACTCCATCATTTTTCTGGTGCTGCCGCTGCTGCTAGTACTCGCACTAGCACTCCCTCTTTTCCTCTTCCGGCTCGAGGGCTCTCCTTCCACGTCGTCGTCGTCATCGTCCTCAGTCCCCGGGGACGAGGACGAGCTGTTGGAGGAGAAATTAATGTCCATGGGAGTGGCGGTTGCAGTTGCTGTGGGCGGTGGTTGCGTCGAGGGCATTACAGGAAACGTAGTGGCGAGAGGTTGTTGGGAGGGTAGAGCTGGAATTGTGGGGGACATTCTGAAAGATGAAATGGGCATGGGGCTGCTGAATCCGATTGAAACCGGATTGGGGGATGCGTGAGTCACGTGGGGAGATGGAGAGGCAGCTGACACGTGGGCGGTGGCGGTTGCAGTTGCGGTTGTGGCGGTGCCGTGTAGAGCCTCTAGCTCGCTGAAAAACTTGTAGCTTTTGCCGTCTTGACGGCCGGCGCGGCCTTCTTTTGTTCGCTTGTAATATTTATGGACGTTCTCGAATTTCTCCTTGCATTTCTTGGCATTTCTTTTGTATCCCAACTCCGCTAGTTTTCTGCACAATGCAAATCAAACCCATGCACTTACTCTCACTTGCACATAAAATTCATGAAAATTTTATTATAAAAAAATGGAATTGAATCAAATCAAATAAAAATGAATAATAAACAAATAAAGAAATAAACCATAATCTTCAACATTTTCTCAACTAGGACTTGAGGGAGAGGAAGAAGACAAAATAAAAAGAAAAAGAAAAAAAGGAAATGAGGCTCCCCATGGTCCCTCACTTGGTCTCTATCTGCTACACAATAATTAACAATATTTACTTGTCTATAGTGGGAAATTAGAAGCATTATTAAAAAGGGTTTAGAGGGAAAGATGGTAAAATCGACCATTTAATAATGATATTTTTGTGGGGAAATAAAGGAAATCTTATCGGGATTGGATACAAGAAAGAGGGTATTGGGTACAAGTGATGCAGTGGATCTGAGCCGCGCGCTCTATATTCCAAGGAAGGAAAAGAAAGAAAGATGCCCAACTCGTGAATCGTGATGGAAAGAGATAGAAGCCCCATGTCCCATGTGCGGCTGGCTGGCTGTGTATGAATGTATATATGCAGAAATCAAATCGAATTATTTTCTTTTCCATTTTTTTTTTAATTTTGGTTTTTCAAGAAAGGAATTTTGTAAAAACCCATCAATAATCTATATTGGGAATATCAAAAATGCTGAAGAAGATGAATTGGGAAACCCAGAAAATGAATGAATTTCAAAACCCAAAAGCTGAAAAATGAAAAAGAAAGGAAACATGATTTCATTAATTTTGATTTGACCCTGTAAGTGACGAAGGACCGACTGACTGACACCCTTGTAGCTGTAGCCCGAGTGATTAAGAGTGTGTTTATCGAAAATCAGATTTGATTTGATTTGATATTTGGTACCTGGAAACATCTTCCCACAAGGGACCTTTGAGAGTGGCGTCACGGAAGGCCACATCCATCTCGGACCTGATTTTGAGAAGGGCCAAGGTCTCCTGACGAGGCCATCTGTTCCCGCTGGACCCACCACCAGCTCGATCTGTATCGTCCAGTCTTGAACCAGCGAGAGCATCTTCCGCTGCACCAGAGAGAGTCATGAGCTCATCGAGATTGACAGCGGCTGAAGCAGGAGGCCTGCTGCTGATTGGGGAGGCTGCTTCTACTAGCTGGGCTTGGTCTGAAGCTTCAGCTGCCATGGAAGAAGGAGCATCAGCAGCAGCCATGTCTTCAGCTCCATAATGGGTTTGGGACCCTCCAGCTCCTTGCTGCATAATATATATATTGCAAATTGAGAAAATGGGTTTCTCAATTCCCAATAAAACAAAAGTGGGTCTTCAATTTCTTTGGGCTAATTCATGTACCAATTGACGCCAATGAAGTGTTTGATGAAAGTCCTGGCTGAAGAAGTTGTACTGTGGGTACATTTAAGTGGTGGATCTTGTTGCTCTGGTGTGAAAGAGAGAGAGAAAAAAAGGAAAGGAGGTCGTAAGGGCTAAAAATTTGAGAAAATTTAAGTAAGGGGGCAAAGGGGAGGTTGGTGAAAGATGAGAGATGAGGAGGTGGGGGTGTTAAGGAGCAAAAGGGAAGAGATTAGACAACTGGAAAGATGAAAGGCAGAAAGTGAATTCCTATGAGTTAGTGCTGGCCTTCACCTTCAGACTTTCTTTCTCTCTTTCAGATTTGATTTTTATTCCTTTGTTTACTTAAAACCCAAAAACAGAAAGAAAAAATAAAGGAAATAATACGAATTGAGGAAATGGAATAATAATTAAGGGAAAAAAGGAAGCAGTAAAGAAGAAAGAAATAAGGAAGAGGATGATGATGGGGAAGGGAAGGATGAGGAGGAAGAGAAGGGCATAATCATCATCATCATCTCCTCGTCTCTCGCTCTATCTATCTCTCACAACTGCACTGCTCTGCTGCCTGCAAAAAATGACAGACAGAGAGGAAAAGAGAAGACAGAAAGAGTGGATGCGTTGTGGGGGGGGGAGGGGCGAGAGATAAATGAAGAAAGAGAAAGAGAAAACTGTGAATGAATGAATGGAGAGATGACGATTATGAGGGCGATGATGATGATTAAGAGAGAGAGAGAGAGAGAGAGATAAAACTATAACTATAAGAGATGCTGTGTTGTCAGCGGCTCTCACTTTGCTGCTAATAATTGTCAAAAACATTTACTTTCCTATTTTAGGTGACAATATCCAATTCATTAAAATAAATTTTTTTTTTTTTCATACACATGAGTTTGAATTCATTTTCGAATAAATTTAAATTAAGATCATGTGATCGACTTCCGTCAACTCCTGCTTGCATGTCCTTCTTAGAGGTTGAGGTAACGTGCCCGTTCTATTGTGGCGAGTAGCTATGGCTCAATGCGGACATTCTTCAGCTTGTGGGAGCCCCTATAGTTACATCCAAAGGATATCTATCTAATGTTGCCCTCTTCCACACTTTTTTCTTGGCAAAAATAATTACGTTGAAAAAACTTTATGTGTTTTTTTTATGTACCTGAATGTTCGATTAATTTAAAATAAAAAATTCATTTATATTTGAAAATTAAGATATTACTTGTATCAAGTAAAAAATTCTTATTTAAATTCCTATTAGATGCTCGTCTCATTGTCTTTTCCCTCTTAATATTCAAAGAAATTTCAAATTTAAATGTAGGGAGCCGATTTTGGCACTACACAAATTAATTATTTGATGCACTCTACTTTTTTATTTTAATATTTTCTTATTTTTTTGATGAATCAAACTTCCAAACTTACCCATATTCCTTTTGAATTTAATATATTTCATTTTTACTTGTTTTGTGTATGTGAAATATTTGGACTGCTCTTTTTTTTTTTTTATAGAAAAATCCTACTCTCCCTTTTTATATCACTCCAGCTTTATATTTTCACAATTATAAGTATTATGTTTCTGCCATTAAAGTATAATGACAGTTATAGGTTGCTTGAATTATATAGACACTTTACTGCATATGTACATGATAAAAAAAATTTGTTGCAATATGATAGAAAGACACATAAACGACAGTAAATAGTAATGCTTGGTGATGGTTTATAGTAAGTTACGCTATTAAATTATTGTGAATTTTTAAATTTTTATAAAATAAAGTAAATTAAGAGTTAAGGGGTATGTTTGGAAGTTTGATTCATAAAAAGAAAAATATAACATTCAAATAAAAAGTAGGGTGCAATAAGTAATTTTGTGGAGTGTCAAAATAAACTCCCTTATATGTAATGAGGTGCCACTTCTTATCACGTAAATGAAATACGCGTATATTAAATTAGTTACATAAGAATATATTGCCAAAAAATATTACAATCAATCAAGCGTATATAGTCGACTTTTGATCAAAGTATTATTAGCTTCACATAAATTAACAGTAATTAAGAGACAACTCGGACGACCGAGGAATTACGACCAAAAAAGCAGGAAAAATTATGGCGGTTCAAAGTTATATAGTAAAGTTAAAGCAAAGTCGAATTGTGCAAGGCCACACTCACAGTCGGAGAGAGGGAGAGGGATTGTTGGGTCAATTCAAAAGGACATTATTGGAATGACAACAAAAGATGGCCCTGATTTTTGTTCTCAGAGATGGATGTGAGAGTTGCCTAGCTTATGCCCCTTGCTCCATTCACTCTCATTTTCATTTTTTCTACTGCATTTTTTGTATGTAACTATTATTTTCTATCATTTTCAAGTTCGGCTCATGCAGTGAATAAAAAATATTCATGTAAGGCTTGAGATGTACTATCGAACTTATTGTGTAAGTACCACAAGAAAAGTAGTTGCATTTAATAAACTTTTTTGAATTTGCTTATAATAAAACCATTTTGAAACGAGCCCTTATAAACATAACAACTTTTTATTGAAGTATTTTTGTTTAATTGGTAGCTACAAATTTAAATTTGAAATTTTGTTAAATTCAAAATCAATATGGGTAAGTTTGGAAGTTTGATTCATGAAAAAATATTAAAATAAAAAAAAATTGAGTGCATCAAATAATTAATTTGTGTAATGTCAAAATCAGCTCCCTAAATACAATAATAGTCTTAGATCACTAGAAAATGTTAACAGTAATTTGTGATTTATATATCTTTTTATTACTCTTATCAACAGTTTTAGCCTAATAATATTTTTTATTTACTTCAATATATTATTAGAGGTTTCAAATTTGACTGTCGTATAGAAGTAAATTTTATAATTAAATGTGTATAATTTCCTTAAGAGGGATCGAAAGAGAACCATAATTTTTCTACATTCAATTTTAAAAAATGACAGCCTTGAGTACAATTTCTTGAGCTGGCCGGAACAAACCAGAAATGTGGAAGCACACTAATTAGCACAGGAATCAGAATATGATGTGCACTCATTCACCAAACTTAACCACGGTTTAGAATCCAACCCAACCATATTACGAACCCTAAGATCTGCGTGCGGCTTAATTATTAATCTTCATCTGTAGCTAGCTAGCTAGCAATTAAATTATATATATATATATATTATTATATTACACAGCTCCTCCTTCTCCTATTCCTCAATCCTAATTCAGATTAGGAACATAATTATACATTAATATAGTGACTATTTGCTAATGATAGAAAGAGAGGAATTAGAGATTTTTAATCCCACATCGAAACTTTGAATTAACCTGGAGCGATTGGGAAGAGGAGGACCTGTGATGTTGTCAGACGACTTTAGTTTAAACAAAGTTAATGTCGGTCCCATCTTCCCCATCTGACATGTTTAATAAGTCCCATGTGATTGGAGCCCCGTGGAGGCTGATGGAATTCATCATATTCATCTTCGTTAGTCATTGCCCCTTCATATTATATTATATTATATTTTATATTCTATTTAGAAAAAATCATACATAATTTATTTTACAAAAATTTGGATTAACTCACACGATATGTCGATTATAATTATATATGAAATTTAACATAAAAATAATGTATTCTCGTTATATGTATGAGTCGATTACTCACTACCACTATTATACTTTAGTGATTCTCTTTGTTTGATAACCATGTGGTATGGTCATATTACTGTCGTATGTAAGAGTCGAATTTAAAATACATCACCTACTTATAGAAGAAGATTACCCTTGACGTCAATATTGTAGACGATTTAATTGTATTTATCTTTATTGTAGTGATTGATATTCCCATAAAAATATATTTGTGCCCACTTTATTATTGTCATATACAAAAATAAAGAATAATATCATCATATCGTAACGTTATTAGCTATCCGTTAAGAGAGATTGAATCTAAATTCACCACTCTCTTCCCACAGCATACAATACTTTGGTATCGAAAGCATAGTATATTACTTTTACCATTTAATTTTTTTAAAAGGAAAAAGAAATGAAAAGACCCTATTTTACACCAACAATGGCAGCAGCTATTGATTAATAATTTGCTTAAAATTAACACTAAATGACAGCGCACAACTTCTGTTGCAGCTTATTCTTTCCTTTTAAATTAAACTTCATTTATTTATTTTCCTTCACACAAACAAAGCCCTCAACTAGTAACCATATTTTGCATTTGAATATCCAACTTTTAATCGCATTAACACATTGTGGGGCACATTACGCGCTCTCTCTCTCTCAACTCTCATGATGCTGTGCAAACCTAATATCAATATATATCATTGTCTCAATCATCCTTTTCTAAGTCACCATATAATATATATATATATATATATATATATGTATGCATGCATGCATTGTGCATTTTTCCCTTAATCTCGCTTAACTTCACATTTTGTTTCGCTATGCTTTCTGAAATTTCAATTTGTGTACATGTTTGTAATAATTATTATCGATTTTACGGTTGCAATATTTCGTTTTACTAATCTTTTAAAATTCGAATTAGAACTTACAATTTGCATTTAATTTAATTATACACTTTTAATTTTGAATGTAGACGAAAAAAGGACCCGTAATTTGATGAAATAAGTTATGTAAACGAACGGGATCAAGGACATTTACACATAATTGAAAATTTAGAAGACATCGTGAAATTCAACATATGATTAAAAGGGTATTACTAAAGTTTTATGTTATAGCAAATTAAGGTTTTAGAAGCCAGCTAATTATACAAATATGGACATTCATTATGGAAGAGAACATGATTATTGAATTTCAGTTGCTGAGTACTCTTAGGGATCTTATTCTGTGATATTATTTGTCCAACAAGTTTTTGCTTCGTTGTATTCGATTCTTTTTGGTAAATAATTAATAGCTAGCACAACTTAGAATAAGTGGACCTTTTTATTTCTTTTCTTTTATATATTTATATATTTATTATTTTATTTTATTTTTTTTGTAAAGAAGAGGTGAGGAACTTGTTTGGGTGCCAATCCATCACATGGTAACCATTATGTTGCTAACATGAAAATGTCATTAAGACCGCCGGCCGGACTCTAGCTAACATGGTTGCCCATGCAACAAAAGGGGTACCCCCTTCTTATTAAAATGTAATCGCAATATTGTTTGTTCCATACCTTAGAATCACCAAATTAATCATAATATTCAATATACAAAAGAAAAACAATGTGGGCTGAAATTAAAGAACCCCATGTGGATAAACGCACTAGGTTGATGTTGATAATGGGATAAATCTTTAAGTTACCGTCTAGTGATATTTTATGTTAAAAAATTATTGATTTTATAAGTTTTAAGATCGAGATATAAGGAGTATTAAGTTATTATATAGTGATATATTATGTTATCCGGACTATTCATCTCAAACAAATAAAGTACTAGATTAAAGTTACTATCTGGTCATATGTTATGTTGTCGGACTTTTGATATCATATGGATAAAGCAATAAGTTAAAGGTTGATAATGAAATTGATATGGTGCTTTTATCATACCATCAATTCCACGTGTATACTTAGAAGCAATGCTAGGATAAAGTTATCTATATTGTAGATTTTGTATGCGTGAAAAAATTTAGAGTTGAATATGATTAAATAGGTATTAAAAATGTATAATTTGTTAGAGAATAATGATCTACATAAGGGAAATTCATGTAAATTCGATGATTATACCTTTCCGTAGTTAATCGCATTGGAAATAAATTGGAAAGAAAAGTAGTAGTAGCAATAGTGGGAGGAGGGTAAGTGAGTGAAAGAATGATGAGATGGAAGTTGGAGAGGGAGAGGGAGAGAGGGAGGAGGGTAAAAGATTAAAGAAGAGGAAGAGCTAGCATTAAGCATTTTAGGTTGGGGGGGAGACAATAACAGATTGGCACAGCTGTAGAAAGGGCCCCAATTACGTATACATGACTACATGAGAGATGAAAAAGATACCAGCCACGAGATACGAGAACATGAGGAAAGGAACGAGAAACGAGAAAATGAGGAAGGGAGAAACGGAAGGGGTGGAACGTGCGCGGCATTTCTCCCGGATTTGAGAAACCCCCAACTGCCTGTCATCTACCCCATGCCACATGCCACATTCCCACTTGCTTCCTTCCCCTCTTTCGCTCTTTCTCCAATTTTTTTTCAATTCTGTCAATAACATTGCGATTTTACTTGTAAATAAGAAATTTTTATCTTTGATTTCAATAGATAATGAATGAAAATCTTGTGATTCATTGCGACTAATAAATTACAATATAGTAATATATTTTTAACCGTAATATAATATATAATATTGTGGTAGAGAAATATTTTTATTTTCATTCGCTTACATGAATAATATGCTTAAATTAATATGCAATTTATAATAATGCATTCCGTGTCTATCTAAAAATCAAATCTTACTTCTCACATCTGAGCTGGCCCTTAGCAAGCATGTTCTCGTAGCCTAGCGATCCCATCTCTCATCTTGTTTTACACTGACCAACCCTCCAAGGCTCCAACACACAATAGTGTGACTCTGCGTTGTGTTTGCTTTATTTTGGATTTAAAGAAATTGTATGACAAAGGATTACACTTCACTTTCTTCCATTCCTACGTGACAAGGAAGCAAAACAAAGTTTCCGATGCTCATACCCATTCCGTTTTTTGTTTTTTAAGAAATAGAAAATGAATATGCAAAGTAGATAAAATGAATAAAGAATAATGGTAAAAATATATATATATGTATGTGAAAGAAATACACATAAGATGAGTGCTTCGTAAAATGAGAACCAAAAAAATGCTTAATAAATCCCCATAACAAGGATTTGAAAGGGGAGTTTGCTACTACAAATCAATATTCCTACATAGCCCAAGGAAGTTCTCTTAACTAACATAGGAAGATATTACAGACGTGGACGTAACTACATTAAAAAGAGCAAACCCGCAACTTAAATTAAATTAAAATATAATATCACATATATAAATAAATAAAATATAAGCAACAGATGTCTCCAATTGAGTTCAACAAATGGCATTTTTTTGTCTTGCAAAGGAAACCAAACCTAGGGTCAACTGCCGTAAGACCTACATAGAGAGAAAGATACCCAACAAAATTGATGTACATGATTTGATAATATCCAATTATTTATGCAAAACCGATCACGTACCATACCCAAATGCTCATCGTCTTTTTCGGTCAATAATGCATTATGCACGTCTTTATGTTTGTAAATTGTCCCACCCACTTCTCAAGTTTCATCTTAGGGGCCTAAAACTATCACTATTCTAGTTTCACTTCGTCAAAAGCCCATCTGGGCCACTATCTCAATTCTCAACTCACCTTAATTTGGGCCTACTATTCCAACTCCTCACTTTGGGCCCTACAATCCCATCCCAACTTCACCAGCAACCTTTGTCAACTCCATGTCAACTGTCTAAATCTCCCAAAGCTAGTTTACGTTTCAATGGAGAAACTTGAAATCATTGTAAGAACAAGAGAAAAAGAATCAGAGTCTCCCTCAAGTCTGAACCAAAAAACAGACTGAAGTCAGGAAATTATTTCACAACACCGTTAAAGTACAACCCAATCACTACATCAGTATCTAAGCAGTAGGATTAACTTTTATACTCTACTTTTCTTGCTCGAACAATGAATGAACATGATAAGATTACTTAACAGGCTTACTATAGATGGTTATCTCCTCACAACTTCTGCAATTTGATCAACTTGAATCCATTCAGCCCTTAAACCAGAGACTGAAATATAGCCTTTGAGCGAATACAGGTTACACTACAACTACCCCAACAAAACGAATAAAGATTAACAGAAGCTCACAACACAGGTTCAAAATCACTACTAATATTGAACAACTTCCGCTTTGTCTCAACGAATCTCAATTTATATTTAGTTACCTTCTGAACAAAATCGAAGGCAAAGAATGTAATACCCGAGCTGAGGGTTTGCATGCTTGACTTCCACTTCTATGTTTACGGTGAAGCACTCACATATCTGCAAGCACATGTTTTCAATTTGGTAGAGGTTAGGCGAATGAATAACAGCAAGTGATTCTCGTGACCAAAATCCAAATTGATTGATACTATAACCCGCCAACCACCATCCATGAAATGGTCACTTATGATCAGTAATAGAGCCAAAAGATCCCTTAGCACACTGCCCAACTGTTAATCTGACGGCTTCCCCACTCGTTTGGTTCAGTTTGCAACATAACCGTCGTGGTACCTGTGCAAAGGATATTCAATATATCACTAAAACTAGAATAGACAAGTCAAGACATCAATTTGTGTGCATATGGAAATAATAGCTGGGTGAAGTTACATACCAAATGCCATTTCTTGGTGAGTGGATAGCCCAAAACTTGAATTTTTCGCAGATTGCGCAGAACTCGAAACCGAGGATAGCAGAAAACCTTTCTCTTGAAATCATCTTTTGCTTTACTACGCATGTAAGCGCCCAACGTAGCATTCCCCTGTTTTCTAACATCTCTCAAGAAGAACCGAATAGGCTTCTTACAAACAGACCTGTAAGGGTCTTTGGTATCAAAATCGAATTCATCCCTGTGACTTACCCCATTCCAAGCAGAGAAAGTCTGCTCGGACCGCTCGAGGTCACGGGGAAGCACAATGTTTGGGAAGACTTGAACCACATAACCAAGTGAGACTGCAAATGTGAGATGGTGTCGGTGATCATAGCAAATGGACCGCTGCAAGAAGCTGGTAGGCTGGAGTCTCATTGCCTGTGTGAAAAGCTTCAAACTTTGTAGCGAGGTGAAACCGGGATAAAAAGGGTCAACAGCTTCAACATGGTGTATGGACACAAATGGTGCTATTGGGTGTGAAGATAAAAGACCATGAGCATTACCCCTAATATCACACTGTCACAACAATCAAACACATTTCACCAGTTAAACACTGCTCTCTTAAACAGATAGATATCTGCAAAGACATTCCACCAATTAAGCAATGCTATCTAAAACAGAAAGATAAACACATATACATACAAACCCATTTCACCAATTAAGCAATGCTCACTAAAACAGAAATATAATACATACCAAGCCCATTTCACCAATTCAGGAATGATCACTAAAAACAAATAGATATATACATACTCAACAAACCCACTTCACAAGTTAAGCAATGCTCACTAAAACAAATAGATATATACATACTCAACAAACCCACTTCACCAGTTCAGCAATGCTCACTAAAACAAATAGATATATACCTACTCAACAAACCAATTTCACCAATTATGCAATGCATCTATAAAATAGAAACATATATATATATATATATGTTACCTGGTGGAAGCCAGGTTCTCTGGTTAAGGGAATCCCAAGTTCAGTAATGCACGCATGGAGACGATCGTCACTTCCATAGAGCTTTGGGTACCTCTCGAGACACTCGTCTTGCATTGCAGAGAGGGCTTCGGCCAGAGGATAGCTAATGGCGATGCCCCCACCACCAAAAGCCATGGAGTGACTAAAATAAGTGTTGGCAGAGTGACTCTCAGATGGGCTTCCCACATAAACCATCTCCGACGAGTCGTATTTACCGAGCACATCAACGAGATTATGGACGTTGATAATCGTGTCGTCATCGGCCAGGAGGAACCACCGGACATTGGGCAACCCGAGGCGGAAGCACTCGGAGACTATTCGGGAGATTCGGAGCCCCGACGGGTGACCCGTCGGGTTGGTGTAGCGAAAACGTGAAATGTCCTCGGAAACCATGAACGGAGGCAAGGACTGATCGATTTCGCTTTCTAGGAGCTTCTCTTCCAGCCAGACGTGGCCGCGCATGTCATTCCGGCGCCACCAGAGCCGTACGTACTCCTTCCGCTGCTTCCAGAGTTGGGCCGACCCGGCAATGCCGAAAACGATATCGCTTAATTTCAACTCCCCGTGGTGCCTGGCTTCTTGGGAAAGTGAAACGGTGCGATTTAGAGAGTGAGTGAGGGATTGGGGGTAAGGGACAGACTGAGGAGTGCCGGAGAAGACAAGGAAGAGCCAAGCAGTGGTGAAGATCAAAAGCGCCGATGCGGCAATGACGGCGGTGGCCACTTGGCTCCGACGATGACGCCGGTTTTTGGGTGATCGACCGGCGGCGGCGGTGGTGGTGTCGTGGTCCTTGGGATTGGTGGTGTTGGGGTTTGTTGACATCGTGGTCATCGCCCCCAACGTTCATCTCTGTGCACCAATCGCTACCAAATCAAAACCCCTATATTCTAATCTGCGGGTGTGAATTCGATTTCAGATGTGAAGATTAGGGTTTTGGATTTGGGACATTTGTACAAAACCCAGACTGTCAGTAACTGACTCTGGCTGCTAAGTGCGTATGCTTTATTCGATTCTTCTTTTTTCTTTTTTCAATTTTGTTTTTTTTGAAATTCCGAGACGTACAGCCAATGATATTGCGAAGGCAAGCGTAAAATATTTGGTAAAGAGAGACGTTGGGTGAGGTGGTGGTTGTGAAAAGGCACAAAATCATGGCCGTAACGGGACTGGATATCAAGCCACGTGTCGGCGTGCAGTGTAGGCATAAAGCCCTCTGTTAAACCCAGGAACTGCCACGTCACGGGGCAGTCAGGGAGGTTCAGACCGGTAGTGTTTGGCGCTGGCACAGGGGAATCAGCGGCGGGGGTGGGGGAATCATATGGGCTTATTACTCAAAATGTTTTCCGAATTAGATATAGAATCTCAATTTGTTCCCTGAATGCGAAATCGTAATAATATGCAGCCAGAATCTCCATTCTGTCAGTTCCGTTGCACCAAAAGTTATACTCCGTTACTAACGGCAGTTAGAATAGGAATATTTTATTAAAAAATTAAAACAATTACCCGAAAAGAAAAATATTATTCCTCAATCCACCACAACCCTCCCAATTCTCGCCTTCAAACAAATTACTCAATCCACCGCCTCTTCACCTTCAATCCCTGCTCCATTTTCAGCAGAGGCCTTGGTGGCTAAGAGAGAATTATTGGGTCTGAGAGAGAGAGAGATAAGATTTAGGGGTGAATTGGAGAATCCACAAATCATATCAATAGGATATCAGAACCTAGACCTTAATATAGCTATTTACCAAACAAATTTAAGTTTGATTCCGATAAGCACAATCAAACTAACCAAAAGAACCAAATTCCTTCCATTGATATGAAGCAAACCCAAACCCAGCAATGCCCAAAAGATTTGAAATTACTTCAATTATAGAAATTACCACACAACTCATTCAACCATTGACAAACAAAACAAAACGTAAAATAAAGAAATGCAGATGAAGAAGGGATACCAGTCCTTGCAGAGCAGCTTCAAGGGTTGCCGCAACTGAGCATGGTCTGGAAAATCAGCGAATTTGTAGAAGGAGACCACCACTAGAATGTCTGAATTAGAGCTATTCGATTTGTCCGAAATCGAGATGGAGACGGGACTAGTTTGCCCTTATGGCTTACCCAAATTCAGCCACAAATCTTATCTCTCTCTCAGACCCAAGAACCCTGTCTTCGCCACTAAGGCCACTGCTGAAAATGAAGCAGGGATCGAAAGTGAAGAGGTGGTGGGTTGGATAATTTGGTTGAAGGCGAGAATTGGGAGGGTTTTGGAGGGTTGAGGTGGATTGGGGAATAATGTTTTTCTTTTAGGGTAATTGTTTTAATTTTTTGACAAAATATTTCTCTTCTAACTGCCGTTAGTAACAGAGTATAATTTTTGGTGCAACGGAACTGACAGAAGGGGAGTTATGGCTGCACATTGTTACGATTTCGCATTCGGTGAGCAAATTGAGACTCAATGTCTAATGCGGAGAGCATTTTAAGTAATAAGCCAATTATATTTGACGAGAGAGCATTTTGAGTAATAAGCCAATTATATTTGATCCCAAGTCAGCTGTTATTTGAAATTTGGGAGTTGAAAACTATTTCAAAATTCCGCCTATTTTCAAATATTCAAAATTGTCGTACTTGCGCGCACATAATGATATCATATGGATCAAAGAATTGCAACTTATGTAATCAATTATTGCCATTAATTTGTCTGTTTTTTTTTTTGGATTTTAAAAAGACAATATGGCTAGGCTAGTCATGTGGAATTGCTCTTAATGTGCGACTTCGTTTCCAAGAAAAGGAAAAACAAATTTAGTATCTACTTTTTGGCTACATGATGAAATATAAATGAGAAAGAAAAAAAACCGTAAGTGTAAGAGTGGGTCTTCGAACTAGCGATCCGAGCCAAACCGAAGAAAAAAAGAAAAAGGAAACCGAGGAAAAAAATTCAATTTGGGCCTTCATTGGCTTAGCTCTCAATTTCGCTACTAAAAACTTCAAGAGCCGAACTAATTTTGTTTATTTTTCACATGTGTGTGTACTTATTTGACGTCAAAAAACCATGACAAAATTTTCATTCTTAGCCACCATGTTTCCTTTACTCCACTCACCAGTCACCACTCTCTTTGTCTCTCCTAACAAGTAAGGGGTATCCTGATTGGATATCGATTTCATATTGATGGCGAAGTCTTATATGATCGATAATTAATCTTATACTAATGTATTTATTTCTAACAATAATCCAAAATACTCAATTATATTATTTAATTTGATATTAATTTTAGAATGAAAGTGAGTCAAAAAGAACCGCCCTCACGTTTAATTATGTCAAATTAACCTTGATGTATTTCAATCCATGAGTTTATTAGGTGGGTTATCGAGTCAAAACCTAACTACGACCCAAGCGATTCTGGGCTACTTAGTGGAATAGCCCAACGAACTTGAACATATATGGGACAATGGAACATCAAATTAATTAATACACACATCTAAACTTATAAAGTTATTTGTATAAGTAGCATGTATTGATAGTAAAGTATCACGTTCTCAGGTGGGTTTGTAGATTGAAATTCTAAGTTTTTAAATAGGTAAGTGGAGACAGTATCGATATTATTAAAGGTGAATTATTAGTTCAATTTTGAAATCATTTAAAATTAGAATGATTGACGATGAAATCAACATAAATAATTTTAAAAATCAATCATTTCACAAATCTGCTTACAACCACCGCGCATAATTTTATTTTTCCCAAAAAAGGAACAAGCACCTTATGCATGCTTTGTGAAATAATTTCATGGGATTAACCCAAATAACCTAATCATATAATCTATTGCGATTTACCATAATCAGAATCGGAAAATGAAGTAGGACGTTGACTTCCAAATCCTGGAATCCATCCCCCCTTATCGATTTAATCATCTTTTTTTTTGGTCGAATTAATCATTGGGTAGCTACACCTGTGTGGATGGTACGTACCATAGAGAATTAATGAGTGCATTTTTTTTTCCTTTTGAATTAACGAGGCAATCTGAACGCTGTGTATGGCAGCATTGATGACTTCATGTCCCCTCCCCTCATAAACACAGAAGACAATCCCTGTCCAAGCAATAGGGTAGGGAGTTGCTTTAGTTTGTGGTTACGTTATCATGATCAAACCTAAAATTTATAATATATAATTCATAACACTACTTATATAAAAATACTTAGGCATTAAACACAATATATAATTACAACCTCTAACTGTCACAATTATGTCTACCTTCATGCATCTCACATAAATTTATATATATTTATATTGGTCTCGGGATGTAGAAGATAGCTGAAGATTCATGAAAACGACGTCGTGCCTGCAGCTTATTCAAGTTATTCATGCCTGATTTTATTAATTCATTAATTAGTACCTTAGTAAAGTCAGACTATTAAACTTGGTACAATGGTTAGGGGACTATATGGTTTGCTAACCACACATTAATACAGGTAAAATCCAAAAATATAAATTAGATTCCTATATTAATTTGTGATTTACAAACTATATAATCTCCCTATTATTTTTCTTAAACCTGTATACGTGGCTGATCTAATTTTAATTAGGAAAGAGAAATGGAAGTGAAAGCGAAATTAATACAGTTGGTACGTAATTGGTTTATGCACGGGTGATCATATTAATAAATAAATACATACAAGATAATATGGCAATGTTTTGAAGAAAATGTCCAACCAAAACCAAGTCACCAAAGAGTAAGTAGTGCTTGCACTTGCAGCCCACATTTTAAAAAGACTTGTTAGTTGTTTGCTCATTTGGAGTGATTTTTTAAATTGTCCTTAGTGCGTTACTTAACAATTATAAATTGCCTAAACTATATGTATGATTGTAAAAACGCAGTGGTGATTTGGTGGGTGCAATTATTTGATGGAGCCATCATCCTACGGTATAGATTTAGATGCTAATTTTAAGAGTTTTCAAAAAATTCATTTCTACACCGTCCGATAACGACTCTATTAGATGGATGCATCTACCAAATAATTACCAATAAAAACGACCAACTATAACAAAACTCTACAACATTAAGGAAGTACAATCTTAGAGGGGTGTATTCAATTAAAACTTTCATAGAGTTTAAATGTCTCTAAAAGTTTAGATGTATTTAATCAGGACTTTTAGAGAGTTGGTAAAAGTTTGAGGGTGTGCAATCTATACTTTTATAGAGATATATAAAGTCATTGAAAGTTGAGGTATATTCAATCATGACATTTCATAACTCCATAAAAGTTTAGGTGTATTCAAAATATTAATGAATATTGTAGACTTTATTAAATGGAAGAGTTTTATAGAGTTTTACAAACATTTTAGTGTAAATTATGCTTTAGCAAAGTTTTTGATTTGTCTAGCATCCCCCCAACCCTCCCGATTAATTTGTGATTTTTATATTTTTCAATAGACTCAATAAACTTCAAATCTCTTACCAATATCTATTATCATATATTATTCTTTATAGGAATTATAAGTAATTAAATAAAACAAATTTTACATGAATTTATTTACTGTTTAAAGAAGAATTTTTTTTTTATTAACATGATTAAAAAAAATTCAAAGCATGCATGATGCCTAGCAGTCCTAGTCTCTTAATCTCATTGATCGTTAGAAGTTTTATATATTTTGTAATTATTTTTGTAGTATTAGAAATATATATATATTTTTTAATTTTAGCTAGAGAATTTTTAGTAAAAAATTAATTGTAAGTTGATTATAAAATTCTTCAAAAAAAAATATATCAAATTATATAGCTCAATATCATTTTCAGCAAAACTCAATCACAATATATAAAACTCAGTATGACTATGCAAAATTCTGTCACGTAACTCTATATAATTCCGTTATTAACTCTATAAAAATTTATAAAAATCAATAAATCTGTAAAACTTGATCAATTCAAAAAAATCTGCAATTATCTATATAAATCTGAATTCAATACCACCCCCTTAATTATCTTATTATTGCAAAATCCAGTGGATGTGCCACAAGAATGTAACATATTTGGTTCATGCAATTTTTGGTTCAAATGAAGTTCCACATAACATTTTGTAGAAAATGGCTTTTCTTTGAGCTGGTTGTGTTAGCTCTTCCCTTTTATGTAATTGTCAAGTCCAATAGCTTTTTCTTAGCTAGTGTAGGGGGAACAATAACCTTGATTGTGAATAAGGATTTTCTCCAAATATGAATTACTTGAAGTTGATTCTTTTTAGATCTATTTAGCAATTGTTAAACCTAATTGCTGAAAATATTTTATTCATAATTGTTGTCAAACTATCATAGTGTAACTTTTCTTTGCTATATAATTTTATTTTATTTATTTCGTCTAAACTAAAAATGAACCATAAAGCACCACTAATATTATCAATAAATCTAATAAGAATACTGTATTATCAATAATCTAATATTATCAAAATGAACCATAAATTACCACTAATATACCCGTATATATATATTGTCCAATTTATTTAAAATCTGCTGTAAGCATCAATCAATAAGCTTCAAAGAGAGCCTATGATGAGCCAGTGTATGCGTAATCGAAAAGGGAGAGATAAGCCACGTGATATTATGATTTCACATGCCTCAACTTTAGTGTGATGATTAAATTAAATGATACCCTACTATTTTTAATACTTTTGTGTGGGGGTTTGTATAATCCATGCCCATTTTCAATGTGATTTATAAATGGATGCCTTACCTTTTTTATAACAATTTGGGTGGGGGGGCTATGCATGAAGCTAACTTCTACCTAAATCCTAGTTTTTTTTTGCTACTAAAGAAAAAGCATTAGAGGGAAAAGCCTCTACAACAACCTCCATTAAGTAGGTTAAATCGTCAGACTTGAATGGCACCAATTGGGATGGAACGACTCCGATCATAGAAGTTGTCAATGGAGTGATAAAAATTGGCTACTACATCAACAACGAAATTGGCTTCTCAAAGGACATGACTGAAGGAAATTGCACGAAACGATCTGATTACAATCTTGATGTTGTTGAGGATAGTAAGTATGCTCTAGGGCGCCATAGCAGGTTTATGAATGACATCAATCAAGATTTTGGATTTACCTTCCACCTCAATGTCAGGGATACCAAACTCTCGGGCTTTACAAAGGCCATCCAAGAGAGCAAGCCCTTCGCCCAAATCCTAGTTAGAAAATTTGGAAATTACATATATGCACTTTTTAAAATACTTACATTTATAATATATATATTTTATATAATAATATAAAATGAAAGAAATTGCATTATACGAGAGTCAAATCCGAGATCCTTAATGAGAGTCGAACCCAAGATTCTATTGAGAGTCGAACTCAAGACCTCACACATAACATATGAAAATGAATACCACTAAAGACCTCCCACATAACGTGTGGAGAGAAATATCAAAATATTAAATGTATTATTGTTTTTCATGCTTTTTTTGGGAGAAATAAAAATATTTAATGCATTTAATATTCCTTTTATTTTTATATTTATTAAAGTAAATAATTCGTGTAATATTTTGGATAAAAATAAGGTTGAAATTTAGACTTTTATCTTATCCTCCTAAACATTAATTATTGAAAAATTAATTGCATCTTAAACCTTTATATACTCATAATATAAAGAATAAAATAAATTAAATTGATACACCCTTTGAGGAAACTCGAAAAGTTAAAACCCCCTTTTTCTCATTTGAGAGAGAAATTTTTTTTTTTTAGTTTTAGTGAAACAACTTAAAATGAAATTTGTTATGCCAAAATAATTTATTAGCATTTTCTATAGAGAGAGAGATCATTTTCTCCTTTATGAAATTGTCAATATATGATTATTTTTTCTGATCAATTGTCAAAAGATGTGATTGGAGATGGACCCAAGGTGGAAATGACACATTTTGGTTGTTCAAAGCATGGAGTCGTTATTGGATATAAAAAAAAATTATGCAGTATTATAACAATTTTTTTGAAATGTTAATAATAATTTTCTCACGATATATAAAATTCAAAAATGTTTATAATAATTTCAAGATGAGCTCCAAAAATTGTTTATAAAATTCTTTAATTTTCGGGAAATATAGCATGTCTTTTAGCTCTAAAAATAAGTTTTTTCAAATTAAAAAAAGAAAGATATGTGCTAAAACAAATGGTTGGAGAGATACAGGCCAAATAAGTGATAATGCACTCTTTCTTGGTAAAAACATAAGAGATGAGTGCACGATATTTCTTTCAGAACGTTCTTAACAGTTTGCGTACTACAAAATTTAATATTATTTAAATACGAGCTCTAAAAATTGTTAATAAAAATCTTTAATTTTACAAAAATATAGTATGTCTTTTAGCTCTAAAAATAAGTTTTTTTTTTTCAAATTAAGATGGTTGGAAAGATACATGCCAAATAAGTTTTTTTTTTCAAATTAAGATGGTTGGAAAGATACATGCCAAATAAGTGATAATGTATTCTTTCTTAGTAAAAACATAAGAGAGGAGTGCACGATATTCCTTTTAGAGCGTTCTTAACGATTTTCGTATCACACTTGGTGTAAATTCATCTACTTTTCACCAGGAATCCAAATATGAGATCAAAGTTCCGAGATCGTACTTGGTTTGGTCGAAAAACGGCCGAGAAGATTCAGTCCACCTCCCTCTTCCGTCTGTCTCCTACGGCGGTGCTCTCGCCCCGATGATTACACCAAAAGGCTCGTGGGGTCGCGGGGAAGATCCTCCCGGCCTTGGTTTCGGTCAAATCAGACTGAAATCTGTCCGATGAAAATGGGGTTTTGGTGTTCTCACGGGGGGAAATCGAGTAGGAGACGGAGAGAGACTGAAAAATGGACAAATCCCCCGAGGAAAGAGAAAATATCTAATTTATAGTTCCATATTTTTCAAAATTATCAAACTGCCCCTAAAGCTTCTAGACCCGTAACGAACTCACCGGGTCTCCGTTTTTCGCGTGCCGCCTTTCTACGAACTCGTGAGTTCGAGACCTACGCAACGACCCAAGAAAAATTCTCAAAAGTACTGCCAGTCAAAAAGTGACTCTCGAACCTGTCCAAAATAGAGGGTAAAATCGTCGAATTCTCAAAATAATTTAATTTCTGGTCCGGGTCGTTACAATGAGGATTTGCCACACAATATGCCGTTGAGATTCGAACTTGAGACCATTAATCTACAAGTCAAAGTTAGAACCATCCATGACAAGGACAAGTGAATTAGATAGACGCAACTTGACATCTAATTTTCAGGGCAAAATGAAATCGTAAAGAATTATAGTTTTTGCATTTTTTTATTTAGTGTATGTTTACTTACCAGTAATGGGAATGAAATCAAAGGTAATAATTCTCATTATTTACTTCTTTTACGTTTACTTGAACTAGGTAATCATTACCAATTCAAAGTAGGTAATCATTATCCATTCAAAGTAGATAATCTCATTACCCATTTTGAGGTAATCACATTAACTAGGGAAGGGATATTAATGATTCTCATTACCTATTTTGATTATTTTAATTTACTAAAGTAGCCTACAATTATACAATAATTCTAAATACCCCAACCCAATATTAAAAAAAAAAAAACTAAGAACATAGTTTACAAGTATTGTTTACAATAATTCTAACTAGTAATGATGTTCTCATATGAATAAATTATCATTTTCCGACCCAACTCCCTTCAACAACTAAAAACATAATTTACAATATTTATCAATGAGTTATATGCTGCTAAAAAAAACCAATCATGCATATTTTCTCATATTTTATTAGTGAATAATCACGACAAGATATATGATATTTTGGATTTAATTATTAATTGGCTATGTAAGGTTCAACCCCGATCTTAAAAAATCAAAATAAAGAAAATATAATATATATGTGCAAGGATATTTTAGTAACCAAGTTAGTTTTTATTCCGATTCATAGGAGTTCGTATACAATAACAATAAAAATCAATTACATTACTGTTTTAATTCTATATAATTAATAAACAACTCAATGAGTTCAATAAAAAAAGTAACTCAATAGAAATGATTACCCATTTCTCTAATTGTCTATTTATCTCATTATCCAGTATTCCTATCATTTATATGTAAACGTACACTCAATTTTTTTTTTTGTTGGGATAAAGACATTAATAGTGGTGGTCCAAATAGGAATACCCTATGACACTAAATGTTAGTAGATTAGACACTGCTGACACCTCTACTGGAATACCACAAGACAATTGACTAGTCAGCCACTTGTGAACCAACAATAAATCGTCACTCTAGGTCACCGCTCACACCAACCCACTGACCCGGATGACGAAGTATTTTCATAAGTTGATTAAGCACATGACAATCGTCGTCAAATCATATTAGAGCCGGAAATATCCTCGGCTATCATATCATATAAGTCGGCAAGTATCCTCGACTATCATATCGTATCCTCAGTCGGAATAACCCTTGGCTGTCATAACACATAAGCCGACATAACCTTCGACTATCATATCACATAAGTTAGAATATCCCTCGACTGACATATTATATCATCAGCCGGCATAACCCTCGACTGCTATACATACAAGCCGGCATAACACTCGGCTATCATATCACATCAGTCGGCATATCTCTCGACTGGCATATCATATCATTAGCCGGCTTAACCCTCGACTGGTATACATACAGCCGGCATAACCTTCGGCTATCATATTATTTATTCATATTGGAGGTTCACCGGGTTCACCGGGTTCACCGCCTACAGCGGATCCTGGCTCCGGATTCTAGCCCCCACACATATCATTATTATTCATATTGGAGGTTCACCGGGTTCACCGCCTACATCGGATCTTGGCTCCGAATTCTGGCCCCCACACATATCATTATTATTCATATTGGAGGTTCACCGGGTTCACTAACTACAGCGGATCCTGGCTTCGGATTCTGGCCCCCACATATATCATTGTTATTCATATTGGAGGTTCACCGGGTTCATTGCCTACATCAGATCCTGGCCCCCACACATATCATTATTATTCATATTAAAGGTTCACCGAGTTCACCGCCAACAGCAGATCCTGGCTTCGGATTCTGGCCCCCACACATATCATTATGATTCATATTGGAGGTTCACCGGGTTCACTCGACCCGACCGGTTCACTCAACCCGACCGGTTCACTCGACCCTACCCGATCCAACCTTACCCGACTGGTCACTGGTGACTTACTGGAGAAGACGACCGTCCCGTCAGAGAAGACGGTTGTGCCGCCGCGCCGACGCTGTTAGACTCGCCGGAAACTGGAAATTCTTCGTCGAAAATCGCCATTTTCGGTGAGCTTCCAACTCCTTCATTTCTTGACCAATTTTCACGATTCACACATGTAAATTCATCTACTTTTCACCAGGAATCCAAATATGAGATCAAAGTTCCGAGATCGTACTTGGTTTGGTCGAAAAACGGCCGAGAAGATTCAGTCCACCTCCCTCTTCCGTCTGTCTCCTACGGCGGTGCTCTCGCCCCGATGATTACACCAAAAGGCTCGTGGGGTCGCGGGGAAGATCCTCCCGGCCTTGGTTTCGGTCAAATCAGACTGAAATCTGTCCGATGAAAATGGGGTTTTGGTGTTCTCACGGGGGGAAATCGAGTAGGAGACGGAGAGAGACTGAAAAATGGACAAATCCCCCGAGGAAAGAGAAAATATCTAATTTATAGTTCCATATTTTTCAAAATTATCAAACTGCCCCTAAAGCTTCTAGACCCGTAACGAACTCACCGGGTCTCCGTTTTTCGCGTGCCGCCTTTCTACGAACTCGTGAGTTCGAGACCTACGCAACGACCCAAGAAAAATTCCCAAAAGTACTGCCAGTCAAAAAGTGACTCTCGAACCTGTCCAAAATAGAGGGTAAAATCGTCGAATTCTCAAAATAATTTAATTTCTGGTCCGGGTCGTTACAATGAGGATTTGCCACACAATATGCCGTTGAGATTCGAACTTGAGACCATTAATCTACAAGTCAAAGTTAGAACCATCCATGACAAGGACAAGTGAATTAGATAGACGCAACTTGACATCTAATTTTCAGGGCAAAATGAAATCGTAAAGAATTATAGTTTTTGCATTTTTTTATTTAGTGTATGTTTACTTACCAGTAATGGGAATGAAATCAAAGGTAATAATTCTCATTATTTACTTCTTTTACGTTTACTTGAACTAGGTAATCATTACCAATTCAAAGTAGGTAATCATTATCCATTCAAAGTAGATAATCTCATTACCCATTTTGAGGTAATCACATTAACTAGGGAAGGGATATTAATGATTCTCATTACCTATTTTGATTATTTTAATTTACTAAAGTAGCCTACAATTATACAATAATTCTAAATACCCCAACCCAATATTAAAAAAAAAAAAACTAAGAACATAGTTTACAAGTATTGTTTACAATAATTCTAACTAGTAATGATGTTCTCATATGAATAAATTATCATTTTCCGACCCAACTCCCTTCAACAACTAAAAACATAATTTACAATATTTATCAATGAGTTATATGCTGCTAAAAAAAACCAATCATGCATATTTTCTCATATTTTATTAGTGAATAATCACGACAAGATATATGATATTTTGGATTTAATTATTAATTGGCTATGTAAGGTTCAACCCCGATCTTAAAAAATCAAAATAAAGAAAATATAATATATATGTGCAAGGATATTTTAGTAACCAAGTTAGTTTTTATTCCGATTCATAGGAGTTCGTATACAATAACAATAAAAATCAATTACATTACTGTTTTAATTCTATATAATTAATAAACAACTCAATGAGTTCAATAAAAAAAGTAACTCAATAGAAATGATTACCCATTTCTCTAATTGTCTATTTATCTCATTATCCAGTATTCCTATCATTTATATGTAAACGTACACTCAATTTTTTTTTTTGTTGTTTGAGGAACAATAACCTTGATTGTGAATAAGGATTTTCTCGAAATATGAATTACTTGAAGTTGATTCTTTTTAGATCTATTTAGCAATTGTTAAACCTAATTGCTGAAAATATTTTATTCATAATTGTTGTCAAACTATCATAGTGTAACTTTTCTTTGCTATATAATTTTATTTTATTTATTTCGTCTAAACTAAAAATGAACCATAAAGTACCACTAATATTATCAATAAATCTAATAAGAATACTGTATTATCAATAATCTAATATTATCAAAATGAACCATAAATTACCACTAATATACCCGTATATATATTGTCCAATTTATTTAAAATCTGCTGTAAGCATCAATCAATAAGCTTCAAAGAGAGCCTATGATGAGCCAGTGTATGCGTAATCGAAAAGGGAGAGATAAGCCACGTGATATTATGATTTCACATGCCTCAACTTTAGTGTGATGATTAAATTAAATGATACCCTACTATTTTTAATACTTTTGTGTGGGGGTTTGTATAATCCATGCCCATTTTCAATGTGATTTATAAATGGATGCCTTACCTTTTTTATAACAATTTGGGTGGGGGGGCTATGCATGAAGCTAACTTCTACCTAAATCCTAGTTTTTTTTTGCTACTAAAGAAAAAGCATTAGAGGGAAAAGCCTCTACAACAACCTCCATTAAGTAGGTTAAATCGTCAGACTTGAATGGCACCAATTGGGATGGAACGACTCCAATCATAGAAGTTGTCAATGGAGTGATAAAAATTGGCTACTACATCAACAACGAAATTGGCTTCTCAAAGGACATGACTGAAGGAAATTGCACGAAACGATCTGATTACAATCTTGATGTTGTTGAGGATAGTAAGTATGCTCTAGGGCGCCATAGCAGGTTTATGAATGACATCAATCAAGATTTTGGATTCACCTTCCACCTCAATGTCAGGGATACCAAGCTCTCGGGCTTTACAAAGGCCATCCAAGAGAGCAAGCCCTTCTCTCAAATCCTATTGAGAGTCGAAACCAAGATTCTATTGAGAGTCGAAACCAAGATTCTATTGAGAGTCGAACTCAAGACCTCACACATAACATATGAAAATGAATACCACTAAAGACCTCCCACATAACGTGTGGAGAGAAATATCAAAATATTAAATGTATTATTGTTTTTCATGCTTTTTTGGGAGAAATAAAAATATTTAATGCATTTAATATTCCTTTTATTTTTATATTTATTAAAGTAAATAATTCGTGTAATATTTTGGATAAAAATAAGGTTGAAATTTAGACTTTTATCTTATCCTCCTAAACATTAATTATTGAAAAATTAATTGCATCTTAAACCTTTATATACTCATAATATAAAGAATAAAATAAATTAAATTGATATACCCTTTGAGGAAACTCGAAAAGTTAAAACCCCCTTTTTCTCATTTGAGAGAGAAAAAAATAATTTTTTAGTTTTAGTGAAACAACTTAAAATGAAATTTGTTATGCCAAAATAATTTATTAGCATTTTCTATAGAGAGAGATCATTTTCTCCTTTATGAAATTGTCAATATATGATTATTTTTTCTGATCAATTGTCAAAAGATGTGATTGGAGATGGACCCAAGGTGGAAATGACACATTTTGGTGTTTCTCTATGGTTTGTTCAAAGCATGGAGTCGTTTTTGGATATAAAAAAAAATTAGGCAGCATTATAACAATTTTTTTGAAATGTTAATAATAATTTTCTCACGATATATAAAATTCAAAACTGTTTATAATAATTTCAAGATGAGCTCCAAAAATTGTTTATAAAATTCTTTAATTTTAGGGAAATATGGCATGTCTTTTAGCTCTAAAAATAAGTTTTTTCAAATTAAAAAAAAGAAAGATATGTGCTAAAAAAAATGGTTGGAGAGATACAGGCCAAATAAGTGATAATGCACTCTTTCTTGGTAAAAACATAAGAGATGAGTGCACGATATTTCTTTCAGAACGTTCTTAACAGTTTGCGTACTACAAAATTTAATATTATTTAAATACGAGCTCTAAAAATTGTTAATAAAAATCTTTAATTTTACAAAAATATAGTATGACTTTTAGCTCTAAAAATAAGTTTTTTTTCAAATTAAGATGGTTGGAAAGATACATGCCAAATAAGTGATAATGTATTCTTTCTTAGTAAAAACATAAGAGAGGAGTGCACGATATTCCTTTTAGAGCGTTCTTAACGATTTTCGTATCATAAATTTAACATTATTAACAAAATAGAATCATATCATTACATATTATTGTCTAAATGAACGAAATGTTCCTTAAAAAAAAAAAACGAAATTTTAGCATGCTTTTTGGTTCAAAAATAGCATTAGCATGTGTTCAGACGAATGCAAAGAAAGGCAATTAGGTAATTTTGGTAAAGAAAAATGAAAGGACGCGAGTTTTTTTTTTTTTTTTTTAAAAAAAATAGTCCGAACATTATTATTTACTGGGGAATGAGTGTAAGGACTCTTCCCGAATTTTCCCTTGAAATCCGCGAAAAATTCCTTATTCCGTCTGACAGCTATTTTCCACAAAATTAAATACCAGGAACACTCTTTATCCCGTATGATACATCTATACTTACTGACCACTCCTACCTATCAGACGCATGATAGCATACAAGTCAAAGCCAAGACCTCGGAATAGTGGTGGTCCAAATAGGAATACCCTCTAACACCAAATGTCAGTAGGTTAGACACTGCTAACACCTCTACTGGAATACCACAAGACAACTGACTAGTCAGCCACTTGTGAACCAACAGTAAATCGTCACTCTGGGTCACCGCTCACACCAACCCACTGACCCGGATGACGAAGTATTTTCATAAGTTGATTAAGCACATGACAATCGTCGTCAAATCATATTAGAGCCGGAAAAATATCCTCGGCTATCATATCATATAGGTCGGCAAGTATCCTCGACTATCATATCGTATCCTCAGCCGGAATAACCCTTGGCTGTCATAACACATAAGCCGACATAACCTTCGACTATCATATCACATCAGTTAGAATATCCCTCGACTGACATATTATATCATCAGTCGGCATATTATATCATCAGCCGGCATAACCCTCGACTGGTATACATACAAGCCGGCATAACACTCGGCTATCATATCACATCAGTCGGCATATATCTCGATTGGCATATCATATCATTAGCCGGCATAACCCTCGACTGGTATACATACAGCCGGCATAACCTTCGACTATCATATTATTTATTCATATTGGAGGTTCACCGGGTTCACCGCCTACAACGGATCCTGGCTCCAGATTCTGGCCCCCACACATATCATTATTATTCATATTGGAGGTTCACCGGGTTCACCGCCTACATCGGATCCTGGCTCCGAATTCTGGCCCCCACACATATCATTATCATTCATATTGGAGGTTCACCGGGTTCACTAACTACAGCGGATCCTGGCTCCGGATTCTGGCCCCCACACATATCATTGTTATTCATATTGGAGGTTCACCGGGTTCACTGCCTACATCGGATCCTGGCTTCGGATTCTGGCCCCCACACATATCATTATTATTCATATTAAAGGTTCACCGGGTTCACCGCCAACAGCGGATCTTGGCTTCGGATTCTGGCCCCCACACATATCATTATTATTCATATTGGAGGTTCACCGGGTTCACTCGACCCGACCGGTTCACTCAACCCGACTGGTTCACTCGACCCTACCCGATCCAACCTTACCCGACTGGTCACTGATGACTTACTAGAGAAGACGACCGTCCCGCCGAAGAAGACGGTTGTGCCGCCGCGCCGACGCTGTCAGACTCGCCGGAAACTGGAAATTCTTCGTCGAAAATCGCCATTTTCGGCGAGCTTCCAACTCCTTCATTTCTTGACCAATTTTCACGATTCACACATGTAAATTCATCTACTTTTCACCAGGAATCCAAATATGAGATCAAAGTTCCGAGATCGTACTTGGTTTGGTCGGAAAACGGCCGACAAGATTCGGTCCACCTCCCTCTTTCGCATGTCTCCTAAGGCGGTGCTCTCGCTCCGATGATTACACCAAAAGGCTCGTGGGGTCGCGGGGAAGATCCTCCCGGCCTTGGTTTCGGTCAAATCGGACTGAAATCCGTCCGATGAAAATGGGGTTTTGGTGTTCTCACGGGGGGAAATCGAGTAGGAGACGGAGAGAGACTGAAAAATGGACAAATCCCCTGAGGAAAGAGAAAATATCTAATTTATAGTTCCATATTTTTCAAAATTATCAAATTGCCCCTAAAGCTTCTAGACCCGTAACGAACTCACCGGGTCTCCGTTTTTCGCGTGCCGTCTGTCTACGAACTCGTGAGTTCGAGACCTACGCAACGACCCAAGAAAAATTCCCAAAAGTACTGCCAGTCAAAAAGTGACTCCCGAACCTGTCCAAAATCGAGGGTAAAATCGTCGAATTCTCAAAATAATTTAATTTCTGGTCCGGGTCGTTACAATGAGGATTTTGCAACACAATATGCCGTTGAGATTCGAACTTGAGACCATCAAACTACAAGTCAAAGTTAGAACCATCCATGACAAGGACAAGTGAATTAGATAGACGCAACTTGACATCTAATTTTCAGGGCAAAATGAAATAGTAAAGAATTATAGTTTTTGCATTTCTTTATTTAGGTTATGTTTACTTACCAGTAATGAGAATGAAATCAAAGGTAATAATTCTCATTATTTACTTCTTCTACGTTTACTTGCAACTAAGTAATCATTACCAATTCAAAGTAGGTAATCATTATCCATTCAAAGTAGGTAATCTCATTACCCATTTTGAGGTAATCACATTAACTAGGGAAGGGATATTAATGATTCTCATTACCTCTTTTGATTATTTTAATTTACTAAAGTAACCTACAAGTATACAATAATTCTAAATACCCCAACCCAATATTAAAAAAAAAAACTAAGAACATAGTTTACAAGTATTGTTTACAATAATTCTAACTACTAATGATGTTCTCATATGAATAAATTCTCATTTTCCGACCCAACTCCCTTCAACAACTAAAAACATAATTTACAATATTTATCAATGAGTTATATGCTGCTAAAAAAAACCAATCATGCATATTTTCTCATATTTTATTAGTGAATAATCACGACAAGATATATGACATTTTGGATTTAATTATTAATTGGCTATGTAAGGTTCAACCCCGATCTTAAAAAATCAAAATAAAAAAAATATAATATATATGTGCAAGGATATTTTAGTAACCAAGTTAGTTTTTATTTCGATTCATAGGAGTTCGTATACAATAACAATAAAAATCAATTACATTACTGTTTTAATTCTATATAATTAATAAATAACTCAATGAGTTCAATAAAAAAAGTAACTTAATATGAATGCTTATCCATTTATCTAATTGTCTATTTATCTCATTATTCATTATTCCTATTATTTATATGTAAACGTACACTCAATTTTGTTTTTGTTGGGATAAAGACAATAATAAATGATTGCATTGAAATGTGCAAAAATTGACTAGGATGGCTTAAAATTCCTCACAAAACAATACCTTGTGCAAACTGCAAGTGGCAATCTTAATTTGACTCGAGGACCACACGATTCAATTCTACAAAAAAGGACCACAGAATTAAACAATTAATGGTATTGTTGGTAGAAGGCAGAGAAAAATGTACACAAATACGTGGAAAAGCTATTGAATCTATCATATAGTGTTACCACTTTTAAACGTTAAGAATTATATAAATAAATTGTTAATAAGTAAGGGACTATGTGATTCATTAGGCATATTTTTATGAGTTTTGGGACTTTGATATTATTTATTGATTATATTGTTGATATGCTGCCTAATACAAGTAAGTTCTATGTACGTGAAAATTTATATCTTTTAAATAAGAAATACATGTGTATCTAGAATATATGTCACGTGATATTTTTATCCTCCATGTTATAACATAGATGATCGATAGAGTTGATCAATAAGATATGGTAATTATAAAAATTTCATATATTATAATATAAATAAATTGAAATACAACTACAGATAATTCTAAATACAATGAAGATTACTTTCATTTTTATTCAAAAGAGTAATATGAAATGGTCAATAAAAATTATACATATATATAAATATTCTATCTACCACTAATTACCGTTAATAAAAGTGATAAAGTTATCAATATTCTATTTGCCCTAATATTGCTTTGGGTGTTCGACTCTTATTTAACGAAATTGATGCACATTATATATATAATCTCTCCTACTACCGATATTGAATTTGATTGGGAGAGTTAAATATACCTTCTTTTTCCTTTTATTTTTCCTTCTTTTTCAATCCCTATGTGGGGGAAGAGAATGAAGGAGGGAAGGGAAAGTTGGAAGGAAGCTTGCATTGGTTTCCTTTATGTCTAGATCGAGATCAAGACTGTCAGATTGTGCCTCCTTCCATGGCCAAATCTAAGCTCACACAAAAACATCAACAAGAAGAAGAAGTTGTTGTTTTATTAACCCCTGCAAAAAGCCCACACGCTTACCATTCTGTCTGTGGTTGCAGCACCTCCCCCTCCTCCTACCCATTCTTCTTCATCTCCACCTCCATTTTTCTCTTGTTTTTCTCACTCTCTTTCTCCGAGGCTTCTTCTCGCTTCTTCCTAACCACCACTGCCTCCACCGCCACTTTATCTCCCTCTCCCTCTCCTTTGACCACCAAGTCACCCACCTCTGCTTTAAAACCCGCTCACGTTGACTCTTCCATCATCATAATTCTCGCAATCTCCTCTGTTTCCTTCCTCTGTTTCCTTCTCCTTTCAGCCATGGCTGTCTTTAAGTGCTTCGGGTTCAAATCGAGACGCAATCACAACCAAAATCAAAACCAAATATCCACCAACTCCGCCGAGAGCCGCGGCTGTGAGGATCAGATGGTTGATGAAAGTGGCGATTTTTCTGTGAAGAAATTCAGTTGGGATGAGATAGAGAGATCTACTAACAATTTCTCCAAGGTCATCGGATCTGGCGGGTACAGCAATGTCTACTTGGCTCGAAGCCCAGTAACAAATTCGATATCCAATTCTGGGTTTTGGGCGATCAAGATCAACAATGGCAGTGAAAGACTCAATCAAGTCTTTAAGCAAGAACTCGACATTCTTCTTCACCTTCAACATGATCACATCGTCAAATTTTTTGGCTACTGCGATAAACATGGTCAGTGACGAATTAGTGTTGGTAGTGGACAAATTCATGTTGAAAACCATTAACAATTTTTCATAAATTAATTTGTGGAATTATTCAATTATTGATTTTCTTTTTGTGTGAAACAGAGGTGGGTGCTCTGGTTTTCGAGTACGTTGCGAATGGAACGCTGCAAGACAAGCTTCACGGTGGAGAAATGAGCCCTGTGCTGCCGTGGAAGAATCGAATGGCGATCGCCTACCAAATCGCACAAGCATTGGAGTATTTACACGAGAAATGCGCCCTGCAAATCGTTCACATGGACATCAAAACCTCCAACGTCTTACTCGACCAAGATCTCAATTGCAAGCTCTGCGATTTCGGGTCGGCGAAAATGGGGTTTTCCTCGACGGTCCAGCCACCGTCGTCGATGAAAAATCACGTCTTGACGATGATGGGTTCGCCCGGGTACACCGACCCGCACTATCTACGAACCGGAATCGCCTCTAAGAAAAACGACGTGTACAGCTTTGGGGTTCTGCTTCTAGAGCTTGTTACGGGCATGGAAGCCGTCTGCTCGGAAAAAGGCCAGTTCTTGACATCGTTGGTGGGGCCAAAGATTAAGGACGGTGGTGCAGCCGTGGCGGCGGAGATGGTGGACGCGCGGCTGGGGGCGGCTGGGTTTGACCTTGAAGAGGCGAAGACGATGCTTTGTATATCGGCCATGTGTTTGCGGCAGTCACCGACACTGAGGCCTTCAGCTACCCAAATAGCGCAGACCATTAATGATAAAATTGGCTCCATTTCGTTGTTGCAGTCCCACCAAAAACAAAGCACATACTGAATCGATCGATTCGATTGAAAAAGGTCTAATAATGATTTCTGATGTAAATTTGTATTCACCAAATTTGTAGCAACAAAAAAGATTATACACAAAATTATTTGTGCCCCCTTCATGTGACCTTTCTAGACGACTATGCCATGGTGCTACCTACCTAAGATTTGCTGTTCCTTTTCTTTTGGCGCTTGTTGACCACAGTGACCAAAACATGTGTTTACCACAGTGACCACATGTACAGTGACCAAAACATGTGTTTACCACAGTGACCAAAACATGTGTTTACCGTTAACCAAAAGAGAAGAGAAAAACAAGACAATATACTTGATAAAAATTTTGGCATAGAAAAAAAGTTGTTTAGTCCATGAGGGAGAGGTGTGTTTCTACCTCATTTTTCCGTTCTGCACACGCCAAGTAAACGAAGCCACTCAAGCCCCCGAGGCAGTAAATTAGGTCATGACTAATTCAGTGCCCTCTTGGCTCCGCACCCTCAGGTCGGTCGAGTCATTAAAGACGAACATAGCTCAGCCGGGCACATTGGCTCTAGTTTCCTCATGATCCATCTGGACACGTGTCATCTCCACAATGCACGTGTCATCTCCACAATGCACGTGTCATCTCCACAATGCAGGTCATTCATCTAAGGTGGAAGGATTTCAAATACTTTATTCATTTCACTATAAAAATAAGGAGAAACCTCATTCAAAAGATGACTTCGCAATATTGTCCTTATGCCATTCAAATTACCACTTAAACCTCCTTCATCTATTGACTTACGCATCAGAGACTGTGAGGTTAGCATCACAGTGGTCACAAAGCCAACGAGGCAATGTAAGTTCATCAATGTTTTTGGTCAAAATTTGGCAAGTATGTGAATGTAGCCAAAGAAAGGGTAGGAATTTTGGTAAAAAATGAATGCCATGGTTTTCCAATAAATCCAAACAATGGGAAAAGTAAACTCAGAAGTAAGAGTAGACATAAATCCGTTGTAACCGAAAACTAATTCTATGAAATAGTTATTGGCACTCGAGTTTGGATTTTATCCGATAAAAGTCAAACGGCTAAAAAATTCAAACATTTCCTCTAGTAACTGTTTAGTTTTGGATTTTCATTTAAAATATCTGTTGGAATCCAAATCGAACCGTTAAGGTCTGAAAATTCAATGGGAAAAGTAAACTCAAAAGTAGGGATGGGCATAAATCCGTTGAAACCGTAAACCGATTCGATTCAACTTGTTATCGGCATTCTGGTTTGGTTTGATCAAATAAAAGCCAAACTATTTGAAAATTCGTTGGAATCCAAACCAAATCTTAAAGGTTTTATTTATTTATATTATTTTTTTGGTGAAGAAACGGGGCCAAAGCCCAAACGGAGGCACAAACAAAGAAACTAACCGAAACCTTCCAACCCCATTAGCATTATCAGCCAGCAGAGGAAGCACATTAGCATGTAGTTGCTCCAACGCAGTGTACCCCAAGTCTCCAAGGATACCCACATCAGCAAGTGGTTTATTTATATTATTTATTAGTTCATATTTGTCACGCTATTATTTGTTAGTGTAAATGTTATCATGTACCCTACATGTCCTTACTCATTTTGTGTTATTTTCAAATTTAAAATACATTTAAACCTAACTTGCTAAATTTGAAATTTAGAATGTTGAAAATTTTGAAATGCTGGTGTTTTGTGTATGAATGAAATGTTGATTTGAACGTTGAAATTTTTGAAATGGTGATGTTTTGGAGTGTCTTTATTGTGAATAAAAAAACATGAAAATTTTATTCCTAAACCGTCCAAACTAAACCGTTATTAAAGGTTTGGATTAGAACGGTTTTAATTTATTTTTAGAAAATTCAAATCATAAAGTACCGTTAAATTTTTTACGGTTTGTATTTGATTTTGGTAGATATCTGTATTTGATTTTTGATTTTCTTCTATAGCTCTGTGATAGGAAAAATCCCTCAAACTTATTTTTCTTTTAATTTAAAAAAAAAGGCCATCTTCTTTTTGTTTGGAATAGCAACATGAACAAGGAAGCCATAGATATTAGGTTAAATAGTAGTAATAGACCCTGAACTTTATCATAATTTTAGAAATCGTCCATAAAATTCATTATTAGTTTTTCCCGTCTCTGAACTTTACCATAATAGTTGATTTAGTGTATCCGTAAAAAATTCGAACGGAATTCGTGAGAAAAATCCCACTTGAAAGGACGATTTTGCCCTTAATTTTAACGGATTCTATTCGAATTTTTTATGGAGGGACTAAATAAACTATTATGGTAAAGTACATGATGGGGAAAACTAATATTAAAATTTAGGGGCGATTTCTAAAATTATGGTAAACTTCAGGGATTATTGCTCCAATTTCCCTAGATATTATGATATACAAAAGAATTTAGAAAGGAGAATGGGAATGCATTAAGGGTATAGGAAAACAGTAAAACAGACAATACACACAGATGATGAAACATGATGTGTTAAAAAAGACAATATATACTTATGGTTTGGAAATAAAAAAGAAAGGATAATGTTTATATCCCATTTTTAGTGGTACCTTCTTGTACTACCCTTTAGATTTATCGAGTAATATATATATATATATATATATATATATATATATATATATATATATATATATATCATAATCGGAACTGTTCAACTTCTAAATTTGCATTTCAAGATCATTTATACAAAATATTAATCAAATTGGATCATTTAGCGATTCATATGCGTAAACTAAATAGACGGTTCACCATGAGGATCTTCATTGTTATCAATACCGTTATCTGTTTGATATATATGAATAACTGAAGGATCTCTAAATATTTTTTTTTTGCGGAGATGATCTTGAAATGATTATTTAGGAAAAAAATTCTTATTATAATACATGTATAAGGATTATTTGATATATCAAAAAGGGTGGCACGATGAGGTAGCACTAGGGTGGGACCTCTGGTTACATGAGCTTTCGAGAACCCGTTCCGGATGCAAGTATAATCCAAAAAAGAGTAACATATAAACTACTCCAAGTCCGAGTTCAAACTTAAAAAGAAAAACAAGATGTCTTGTTCCTTGGCAAGTTCAACTGCACCGTTGAATTTTTTGTAACGACCCGTACTCGTAATTAATGAATTTTCCTAAATTAATTTAGAAAATAACGATTTTGCCCTTGGATTTAGGAGGGCTCAGAAGTCACTTTTTGTTTAGAGATACTTTTGAAAGTTTTTCTTGGGCCATTGCATAGGTCTCGAACTCACGAATTCGTAAACAGGCGGCATACCAAAATCGGAGCTTGTTTGAGGGAGTTATGGGTCTAGAACTTTGAGAGGCATTTTAGTAATTTGGAAGGTAGATATTTTGGAAGATTTTATCCCCTTTTCTGGCAGTTTCTCTCTCCTCTCCCCCGAAAATTTTCTATTATTCTTCATGTGAGAAACCAAAACCCCCCAAAATTGGTGATTTCGATTTTAACTTTTTCGACCCAAACTAAATACACTACGACATTCCTCTCCTCTCCACGAACTCATCCATATCTTCCTTGCCCCGTGAGGATCGCCGTGGATGACGGTGTGAAGCTCTAAACATTTCCTGAAGCTTCCCGTCCAATTTCTAGCCACCATAGGTATGGGATCTCAGTTTTGACTTCAGTTTTGGATTCATTGGCTCGAGTAGATATATTTTGACCATTAGAACGTTAAAATTGGTTGAGAAATGAGATAATAACGAAGCTTTGAAAATTGACCAACAATGGCGGATTCCAGCCAAATTTCCGGCGAGCCCAAGGAAGGAGGTGACCGGCGCGTGGGGGAGGACCATCCGCCTCTCCACAGGCGCGTGGCGGCTCATGGGACCCTCCCTTGGGCTTCGGTGACTTGTGCATTTAGGTTTTTGACTCTCCGGATTTTTTGGCGCAGGTTTCGGGTCAATCGGAGTTCGTTTAGGGCTTGTTTTAAACGTCCATAGTCACTTTAAATGCGTTTAGAGCGTGCGTGTACCTCAGGAAGTTTGGGGGTTGGATTCTAAGTTTATAATTATAGTTTAGTAACCCCAATTGTTACTTTTCACAGGCGTGGTGGCTTCGAAGGTCATGGGGGACCGAATAGTTAAAATTAGACTCGTTTGGACGTTACAGTGAGTGGACTTTGCTTTCTAAATGGGAATGCATGCATATTTATATGTTTCTATCATTTCTCATCAATTATTAATTAAGGAAGTTAAGGATAATTATCATCAAATATCGTATTATCTTTTAAGACTCGGAAAATAATTATGATTGCGGGAATAGGTGCATTATGGATGGTAATTTGTAAGAATATGGATTTAAAACTGATTATGGATCTCAATAATGACTTTGGGAAACGATTTTGGTAATGACTGGGATTGAGGCCCGGGATAGTGATTTTATGGATTTCAGTTTCTTGAATTTTGGGGGCTCCGACCCAGGATTGTGGTTTGGGGCTTTGGCCTTGGTATGATGTATGTTATAGAGGATTCCATCATACGCTTGGGAAGATATGAGGTATGTTATGCAAGATTCCATCATATGGTCGGGAAGATACGAGGTATGTTTTGGTGGATTCCATCATACGCTTGGGAAGATACGAGGTATGTTGTGGGGGATTCCATCATATGCTCAGGAAGATATGAGGTATGTTATGGAGGATTCCATCATACGCTCGGGAGGATACGAAGTATGTTATGGAGGATTCCATCATATGCTCGGAAGAATATGAGTTATTTTATGGAGGATTCCATCATACGCTCGGGAAGATATGAGGTATGTTATAGAGGATTCCATCATACGCTTGGAGGATACGAGGTATGTTATGGAGGATTCCATCATACGCTCGGAAAGATACGAGGTATGTTATGGAGGATTCCATCATACGCTCGAGAGGATACAAAGTATGTTATGGAGAATTCCATCGCACGCTCGGGAAGATACGAGGTATGTTATGGAGGATTCCATCATACGCTCGGGAAGATACGAGGTATGTTATGGAGGATTCCATCATACGCTCGAAAGGATACGAGGTATGTTATGGAGGATTCCATCATACTCTCGGGAGGATATGAGGTATGTCATGGAGGATTCCATCATACGCTCGGAATGATGACTACGGCCGGGATATCGAGCTACAGCTCGGGATGACTGGTACGGTCGGGAATCGAGCTACGGCTCGGGATGACGACTACGGCTGGGATATCGAGCTACGACTCAGGATGACGGCTACAGTCGGGATATCGAGATACGACTCGGGATGACGGCTACGACTGGTATATCGAGCTACGACTCGTGATGCTAGGGATGACGACTACGGTCGGGATATCGAGGTACAACTTGGGATGACGGCTACGACCGGGATATCGAGCTATAGCTCGGGATGATGGCTTCGATTGGGCTACTGATATGGCGAGCACATGTAAAGGAAGCGTGGATTCCACCGGGGTAAATCAATTGGATTTCGGTAAGTTGTATTTACTTATAGATGCGAATCTTGTTGCATATAAGGTTTGATAATGATGTGGGATTATATCTATTAATATTATTATTTTATTTGCGAGACCACGATTTTATTGTATTTGGTTCTATTGTCCACTCACGATTATTTTGGATTCGTGCCCTCCAGGTCGTAGCGGGACAAGGCGCCGAGACTAGGAGGAGGCATCACCTTCTTCTGCGTTGTTAGTGTAGGTTTTGGTTGGGTTGTAAATGTAATTTAACCTAGTTTGCTCTGATTATCTTATGGGTTAACTGTTGAGATGTCATGTGGGTTGGTTGGATTTAATTTTATATGAACAGTTTAGATTGTAGTTGTTCTGCATCCTTCATCTAATAGGTGGAAGTTGGTTTGACCCATTTACAGGGGAGATTTTGCCGAATTTTTGGTAGAAGCCTCAGTAATTGGTTTGTTAAGCGGAGGGTATTTGTGGGAATTACTTTAGGTTTTAGGAGTTGGCAGACGGGAGTAGGGCTTTTCACGGATTTCGAGGGAGAAATTTGAGAGGGGTCATGTCATTTTTAATATTAGTAGATGGCTAAGCGATTACCAATTTGATTGATTTATTTATTTAGTTGTAAATATGACTTTGAAACGTTGATTTAAAACGACCCTGTTTATAACATATGAATAGGACAAGTTTGCTAAGTAAAAAAAAGGGAAAGAAAATGGTTCCCCTTTAATAGAAAGTAAGTATTTTCCAAAAAAAAATAAAAAAATTCCCCATGTTTTATCCAAAAAAGAAAGGAAATCTGACTGATATAGCCATGCATGGATTTTTACATCCAAAGAAAAAGTATTGCTAGGAAATGAGGGCGTTATAGGGTCATTGTTGGATATTGATACCCAATATGAACATCCATACCCATAATATCGATGTATTAAATTACTCTTTTGTGAAGCTGTAAACTGATGTCCGATATGTCAATGAGAGCAGTATATTCCTAAGTAAAACTCAGTCCACTAATTAGGTTCATAGTAATATTCCTAGTATATGTGTATATATATATATATATATATATATATATACCTTTCCTATTGAATCATATAAAACAAGAGAATTCTCACCCAATCTGATATGATATCAGAGCAATCGTTCATGACTGACTCTTACATTAACCCTAAAACTCATTACTGTGCCCTAGCCGCACCATTACATTCAGCCGTCTAAACATTTCCGGATAAACCCTAGACACTGCACCAGACTTCCGCCGCACCACCACCTTCCCAGAGACAGCATCACGCCGCACCACCACTTCGGTCTGACCCAACAACAGCCATACCCGCAGCCATAACCACATAACAGCAGCCATACACGCATCCATAACCACAGCCGGCCAACACCACCTCACCATCACCATCACCAAATACAGAACCACCTCATCCGAGACCACGACCTTACTAGACTCATCCCAGACTCAAACTCACTTCGCAGAAAACACGACCACGACCTCGTCGTGTTCGGGTTCGTCATTACTACGACTCCAAGGAAACAACCACACCGAGCCAACCCATCTCCCATAGACGCCATCGATCAGACTGAGCCCAAACCCACAGGCGCCACCAGTCACCGAACCCCATCGTTCCCTCTCGTCATCCACTGCGTAGAAAACACCATTCCGTTCTGGTTCGGGTTCGTCGCGTTCGAGTTCGTCATCATCGTCGAGTTCGGGTTTGGGTTCGTGTTCGGGTTCCTCGCACTGTGACCATCATTCGGCTAGTTGTTCTTAGCAGCCTAGTGCAACCCCACAGTCACTGGGTCCTGTGTTCGATTGGCTTGGAAGCCGTAGCAAAGCAGTAATACACCGTTCTGTCCCAGACCACACACCGACCGGACCAGACTGAGACTCAACCTGAGATTCCACGACGTCATCGACCTCACCGACCCCACCGTTCATCAACCTCGCAGTGTACCAAATGTGGTTTAGATAACCAAACAATTAAGGGCTGTTATGCGATCATTGGTTATCCGGACGGATGGGTCCACCAAGGGCGCACGAAGGATTCGAACAGAGCCTCACTGGCATCCGCTAAGTCATCCTAGGGGACCGCATCCGGACCTCTATAAGGTACATCTGGCTCCACGGCCTTGGCCACCTCAGGTACCTATTGCACATCTTCACTTACTTATAATAGAACATGGATTATTGACACTGGCGCTACTAATCACATGACATCTAGTTTCACTGGGTTGCACTCTACCAAACCCTCAAGCCAAACACAGATTACCAGTGCCAACGGAACCACCTCCCAAGTCATGGGCGAGGGGTCCTTATCTCTTACACCCTCATTAAGTCTTGACCACGTCTTAGTTGTCCCTTCTCTCGACTATGACTTGTTATATGTTCCTCAGATCATTGATTCGCTTAATTGTACCGTGTGTTTTTGGCCATCGTATTGTCTTTTTCAGGATCTTCTCACCAGGGCCGTGATTGGATGTGGTACTAGGAGGGGAATGTTGTATTATCTGGACTTGACAACCGACCTCAGTAAGTGATTGAGTCACACACATCATGTGAAAGGCGATGAGTCCATCAGGATGAAGAAAATTTGGCTATGGCATCGACAGTTAGGGCATGCTTCTTTTGGTTATATGAAACTTATATTTCCAGATTTGTTTTCCCAGTTTCATGAATCAGAATTTCATTGTGAAACTTGCATTTTGGCGAAAAGCCATCGTATTTCTTACCCATTAAGATTGACTAAAAGCTCCACGCCCTTCATGATTGTCCATTCTGATGTTTGGGGACCATCACGAGTTCCCACAGTTAGTGGTTTTAAGTGGTTTGTGACGTTTATTTATGATTGCACCCGGATGACCTGGGTCTTTCCCCTACACCAGAAAAGTGACGTCACCGCCAAATTCAAGCTCTATCAATACGTTGCTACTCAGTTTGACAAGAAAATCATGACCCTCCGATCTGACAATGGAGGTGAGTACATCAACCATGACCTAAATCAGTTTTTCGGCCACCATGGTATTGTTCATCAAACCACATGCGCCTATACACCACAACAGAATGGTGTCGCAGAGCGCATGAATCAACATCTCTTGGAGGTTGTTCGTGCCTCTTTATTTGAGGCCCACATGCCGCATCATTTTTGGGGGGAGGCTTTTTGTTCTGCGGCTTACCTCATCAATCGAAAACCTTCCAGCACTCTTCAGTATCAAACTCCATTCCAGACATTGACAACTCTCCTCAACATGCCATCAACACCAAATCTTGAACCACGTCTCTTTGGTTGTGTTGCGTATGTTCAGGTGTATCCACATCAGCGTGGCAAGCTTGATCCGTGTGCACGGCTTTGTGTCTTTGTGGGTTATTCTGCCACTCAGAAGGGCTATAAGTGTTTCCATCCTCCACTCAGACCATGCACGTTACCGCCGATGTGACCTTCAACGAGAGTGAGTTCTATTACTCAGGGGGAGTCACTGAGCTTCCTCTACAGGGGGAGAGCTCTATCTTTGCCGAAGATACTCAGATAGTCCAAATTCAACACCAGTCATCCAAGCAGTCAGTGTCCGTGGTGCAACAAGCTCAAGAGTCCCTCGATACTCCTAATACTGGTTCAGATAATTCCCCCTCTACAACTCCTACAATACCATCACCACTCATCCAATCCGGTCCTGAAGATTCCCCACAGGTAACTGAACATTCAAACTCTATCTCAAGCACCTTACATGCATCAAGTTATACAGGTTATCAGTTACCCCCACACACGACTAAAGGGATTCCTTGACAACAGTATGACCTTGACCCTAAAGCAAACGTTAAATACCCTATTGCTAATCATGTGTCCCTACATAGGTTGTCTTCATCATGTGCATAATTTGTGTGTCAATTATCCACTGTATCTATTCCAAGTAATGTGCAGGACGCTCTGAAAGATCCCAGGTGGACACAAGCGATGAATGATGAAATGGAGGCTATCCAGAAGAACTCCACTTGGGAGATGACTACCCTTCCGCCAGGGAAGAGAACAGTGGGTGGTAGATGGATATATACAGTAAAGTTCAAGGCAGATGGCACCATTGAACGATACAAAGCAAGACTGGTGGCGAAAGGTTACACTCAGACTTATGGGATTGATTATGGGGAGACATTTGCCCCTGTAGCCAAGATCAACACAATTCGGGTACTTATTTCTCTGGCAGCCAACCTAGACTGGCCGTTACACCAATTTGATGTCAAAAATGCCTTCCTGCATGGCGACTTAGAAGAAGAAGTCTATATGGATTCTCCTCCAGGATGCAAGATGGGGCCCAATAAGGGCAACATGGTTTGTAAACTGAGGAAGTCCCTTTATGGATTGAAGCAATCACCCAGAGCATGGTTTGGAAAGTTCAGCCAATCAATGAAGGACTTCGGATACAAACAAAGTAACTCATATCATACTCTTTTCTTGAAACATAAGAAAGGTAAAGTCATTGCCCTTATTGTATATGTTGATGACATGGTAGTTACCGGGAATGACCCAGAGGAAAAGGCAGTGTTGCAGCACCACTTGGAAAGTGAGTTTGAAATGAAAGATCTTGGTGCTCTGAAATATTTCTTAGGCATCAAAGTGGCACGTTCAAACCAAGGAATATTTCTATCGCAACGGAAATATATCCTTGACATTTTAACTGACACTGGAATGCTAGCCAGGAAACCAGCAGATACGCCAATGAAGTTGAATCATCAGCTTGGTGAATATCCGGATCAGGTACCCACCAACAAAGAAAGATATCAATGCTTGGTGGGTAAGTTAATCTATCTAGGACACACTAGACCTGATATCGGATATGCTGTAAGTGTGGTGAGTCAGTTCATGCATGCACCAAGTGAAGCCCACATGGCTGCGGTAAACCGAATCCTGAGATACTTAAAGTCAGCTCTTGGAAGAGGATTGATGTTCTCACGACATGGTCATCTAGATGTTGAGGGTCACACTGATGCAGACTGGGCGGGTTCTGTTACTAACAGGAGATCAACATCTGGATACTTTACCTTTGTGGGAGGCAATCTAGTGACTTGGCGAAGTAAAAAACTGAAAGTAGTGTCAAGATCAAGTGCTGAAGCAGAATATCGAGGTATGGCACAAGGAGTATGTGAGCTACTCTGGATAAGGAATTTGTTGGGGGAATTGGGGTTAAAACTCAATCATGCCATGCAACTGACTTGTGACAACAAAGCAGCAATAGACATCGCACATAATCCAGGGCAACATGATAGAACCAAGCATGTTGAAGTTGACAGACATTTCATCAAGGAGAAGCTCGAGGCAAAGATCATTGAGGTATCATTTGATAAATATGAAGATCAACTTGCAGATGTCCTCCCTAAAGCAGTCACCGGCAGAGTATTCCACAACTCAGTTAGCAAGTTGGGCATTGACGACATACATGCTCCAACTTGAGGGGGAGTGTCAATGAGGGCTTTATATTCCTAAGTAAAACTCAGTCCACTAATTAGGCCCATAGTAATATTCCTAGTATCTGTGTTTATATATATATATATATATATATATATATATATATATATATATATGTAACAGCCCGGAATTTTAATTATTGGGTTTACGCATTTATTTTTGTAAAATGACGATTTTACCCTTGGTCGGTAAAGGGCATGGAAATCAAGTTTTGTTTCGGAACTTATTAGGCGATGTTTTGGGTACCTTTGCGTAGGTCTCGAACTCACGAGTTCGTAGACAGGCGGCACGCAGGAAACGGGGTTCGTGTACGGAAGTTATGGGTCTAGATGTGTAAGGACAGTTTGGTAAATTGGCCATGGAGGGGAGATATTTTACTACCCAAATCAGATTAATCGGGGGGATCTGATCATTTCTTGATCCTCATTTTCTCTCTCGGTCTGAAACACTCCCAAAACACACCCACCCGTGCGAAAAACACCCGAAAAACCCACAAACTCAACTTTGGATTCAAGGCTTTAGCTTCCCGTTTTGATCAACTAATCGTATTCTACTCCTTCCCACGATCACAACCGTACCAACCATCGAAGGAGAGGACCACGGTGGAAGCCGAAACGAGTATAGGAAGTTTTGGATCTTCCGATCGATTTTCTGGCTAGCATAGGTACGTGTTTGATGTTTTAAGGAGATATTTGGATTTCTGGGTTCGAGTAGATAGATTTAGACATAAAATTTGTGAAAAATGGTTGATTTTTGAGGAAGTTGTAAAGCTTTGAGTTTCGGCCGGGAATGGGGGATTCCGGTGGAAACCAGTCTGCAGCGCCGGTAACCGGTCGTCTTCTCCGGCGAGTCACCGGTAACCGGTCGAGTTGAGTGAACCGGTCAAGTTGAGTGAACCGGTCGGGGTTGAGTTAACCAGTCGGGTTGAGTGAACCGATCGGGTCGAGTTGGACCGGATCAGGTTGAGCTGGATCGGGTTGGACCGGTCCAGGCGCGTGAACACTGTAGCAGGTGCGTGACCGGCGCGTGAGGGCGCGTGTGCTGAACTTCCGGTGGCGCGTGGCTGCGTGTGGGGCCGAGTCTGAGGTCACGGCGACGCGTGGTAACTAGTTCTCGACGTTCTGAATATGTTGGTATAGGTTTCAGGTTGATCGGACGTCGTTTAGAGGTCATTTTGGGCAATCCCAGCTGTAATGGTTGACCTTATTAGCGGGTTTTGAGCTCGGAAAATCAAGGTAGTTGGGTCATTATTGTGCATGTGTTCCTTGGGCTAGAGTGTCCATGAATTATAGGTTGGATGATGTTTGTGAGTGGACTTTTGTTTTATGAACTGAAATGCATGCATCAAAATATCTTTGTTTACATACTGTTATGTATTGTGGCATTGAATTTCTGGATTTTAGAAATGATTACTAGACATATGTTTTCCACTATATCAGTTAAAGTGTGATTTGAGAAATATCATGGGTTTTGGACTCGGTTTTGATATCATTTTGACGTGGAAATTATTGAGTCCATGATTTGGGTTTTGACCTGGATGTATGAGTTTATCGGAATTGGACATATATTTGAGGGAGACCAGGACCCGGGACTAGGATCCGTTATTAGCGGTGAACCCGGTGAACCTCCAAGATAAATGGTTACCGACTAATATGATATGATGGTCGAGGATACTTACCGACTAATATGATATGATAGCCGAAGGTTATACCGGCTGATGATATGATATGATATGATGGTCGAGGATACTTACCGACTGATATGATATGATAGCCGAAGGTTATACCGGATAATGATATGATATGCCAGTCGAGAGATATGCCGACTGATATGTTATGATAGTCGAGAGATATGCCGACTGATATGATATGATAGTCGAGAGATATGCCGACTGATATGATATGATAGTCGAGAGATATGCCGACTGATATGATATGATAGTCGAGAGATATGCCGACTGATATGATATGATAGTCGAGAGATATGCCGACTGATATGATATGATAGTCGAGAGATATGCCGACTGATATGATATGATAGTCGAGAGATATGCCGACTGATATGATATGATAGTCGAGAGATATGCCGACTGATATGTTATGATAGTCGAGAGATATGCCGACTGATATGATATGATAGTCAAGAGATATGCCGACTGATATGATATGATAGTCGAGAGATATGCCGACTGATATGATATGATAGTTGAGAGATATGCCGACTGATATGATATGATAGTCGAGAGATATGACGACTGATATGATATGATAGTCGAGAGATATGCCGACTGATATGTTATGATAGTCGAGAGATATGCCGACTGATATGATATGAGAGTCGAGAGATATGCCGACTGATAAGATATGATAGTCGAGAGATCGGCCGACTGATATGATATGATACATGACTAGCACACCCCAAGGGATACCCTGGTGGCTAGGGATATGCCAGTCGAGGGATATGCTGACTGATGCGATATGATAGCCGAAGGTTATACCGGCTGATGATATGATATGATAGTCGAGGATACTTGCCGACTGATGTGATATCATAGTACAAAGAGTTGTGATACAGGACTAGCACACCCCAAGGGATACCCTGGTGGCTAGGGATATTCCAGTCGAGGGATATGCCGACTGATGTGATATGATAGCCGAGGATATTTCCGGCTCTAATATGATTTGACGACGATAGTCATGGGCTGAATCAGCCTATGAAAATACTTCGTCATCCGGGTCAGTTGGTTGGTGTGGGCGGTGACCCAGAGTGACGAATTATTGTTGGTTCACAAGTATCTGAGTAGTCGGTTGTCTTGTGGTATTTCAGTAGAGATGTCAGCAGTGTCTGACCTACTAACATTAGGTGTCATAGGGTATTCCTATTTGGACCACCACTATTTCGAGGTTTTGGCTTTGACCAGTATACTATCCTGCGTCTGACAGGTAGGAGTGGTCAGTAAGTATAGAGGTTCTGTCGGGAACCCTGTAAGGTTTAATAAAAATTATTTAAGAACAAGGGGTATTTCTGGTATATGAAATTTGAGGTAAAAGAGCTATCAGACGGGATAAGGGTTCTTTCCAGGTTTCGAGGGAAAATTCGGGAATGGTCCTTACAATTGGTATCAGAGCACTAGGTTAAATTCCTGTAGACCGTACATCTAGTGTACAGGTGAAATTTTGGTATTAATGATTTACAGCTTCTTCACAGCGTATAATGCCTCCGAGACGTGAGTTCCGTCAACGGTCGAGGAATGGTGGAGATGACCATGAACTTGCAGTGGAGCCTGATTTGAGGCAGACACTGGAACAGCTGGGTTAGACTTTAGCTTCTGTACTCCAGGATAGGGCTTCTCATGAAGTCTCTGATATTGAGAGATCCCAGAGATTGGGGGCGACGATATTTATGGGCGAGTCTAGCCCAGATGAGGCTGAGGATTGGATTACTCGCATGGAGCGGGTGTTTTTAATTATGAGATGTCCTCTAGGGGACAAAGTTCTGTCGACCACATTTTGCTAGGTGGTTCTGCTTACCACTGGTGGCACTCATTGGAGGTGTTAGGCTAGAATGTCCATACACTTACTTGGTAGACTTTCCGGGAACGCTTCTTGGAACAATTTTACCCTCGCTCACACCGGAATGTTAAGGAGGCCGAGTTCTTGCATTTACAGCAAGGAGACATGACTGTGGCCCAATATGAACAGAGATTCATAGTGCTAAGTCGCTTTGCACCGACTTTGGTGGTGAACCTCGTGATTCGCAGTTGTCCGGTGATGGTTGAAGGCCATGGTTTGGAGGCAGATTTAATCCCCTTAGATAGTTTTGAGTTTGATTGATTCTGGGGATGGGTTGGTTGTCCATGCACCATGCCCCATAGACTGTTATGATAAGACAGTGGTTTTTCGGAGTCCAGGATTACCGGTATTTACATTTCGGGGAGATCGTAGGGTACTACCCTTTGGAGTGATATCAGCGTTGACCGCTGAGAGATTGTTGAGGAAAGGTTGTGAGGGGTATTCGGCTCATGTGTTTGATTCACGGGATACTCCGATGAGAGTGGAGGATATTCCAGTGGTGAGTGAGTTCTCTGATGTGTTTCTAGATGATCTTCCAGGATTACCACCTCACCGTGAGATTGAGTTCACCATCGAGCTTTTGCCAAGTACTCAACCTATCTCACAGGCACCGTATAGGATGGCATCGGCAGAATTGCGAGAGTTAAAGACTTAGTTGCAGGACTTGGTGAATATGGGATTTATTCGCCCAAGTGTTTCACCATGGGGTGCGCCGGTATTAATTGTGAGGAAAAAGGATGGTAGTTTGAGTTTGTGTACCGACTACCGGCAGTTAAATAGAGTGACAGTGCGAAATAAGTATCCTCTGCCAAGGATTGACGATTTATTTGATCAACTGAAAGGGGCAAAGTATTTTTCAAAAAAAAATTGACCTTCGATCCGGGTACCATCAGTTGAGGATCCGAGAAGAGGATGTTTAGAAAACAGCTTTCAGGACTCGGTATGGTCATTATGAGTTCCTGGTGATGCCCTTCGGGTTGACTAATGCCCCGGCATCATTTATGGATTTGATGAACAAGGTGTTCCAAAAGTATTTGGATCGATTTGTAATTGTGTTCATCGACGATATCTTGGTGTATTCGAGGAGTGCCAAGGCACATGAGAAGCACTTGAGGTTGGTGCTGAATATGCTTAGGAAAAAACATTTGTTTGCCAAGTTTAGTAAATGCCAGTTTTGGTTGACCGAAGTTGGATTCTTGGGTCATGTGATTTCGGCTGAGGGTATCAGCGTAGATCTCCAAAAAGTGGAGGCAGTGACGTTTGAGGAATCATAACGTGGAGGAGGCCACGTGGGAAATCGAGGAACTAATGCGGGCATAATATCCTCATTTGTTTCATGGTTAGGAATGAATTTCGAGGACGAAATTTCTTAAGGGGGATAGGTTGTAACAACCCGGAATTTTAATTATTGGGTTTACGCAATTATTTTTGTAAAATGACGATTTTAGCCTTGGTCGGTAAAGGGCATGGAAATCAAGTTTTGTTTCAGAACTTATTAGGCGATGTTTCGGGTACCGTTGCGTAGGTCTCAAACTCACGAGTTCGTAGACAGGCGGCATGCAGGAAACGGGGTTCGTGTACGGAAGTTATGGGTCTAGATGTGTAAGGGCAATTTGGTAAATGGGCCATGGAGGGGAGATATTTTACTACCCAAATCAGATTAATCTAGGGGATCTGATCATTTCTTGATCCTCATTTTCTCTCTCGGTCTAAAACACTCCCAAAACACAGCAACCCGTGCGAAAAACACCCGAAAAACCCACAAAGTCAACTTTGGATTCAAGGCTTTAGCTTCCAGTTTTGATCAACTAATCATATTCTACTCCTTCCCACGATCACAACCGTACCAACCATCGAAGGAGAGGACCACGGTGGAAGCTAAAACGAGTATAGGAAGTTTCGGATCTTCCGATCGATGTTTCGGCTAGCATAGGTACGTGTTTGATGTTTTAAGGTGATATTTGGATTCCTGGGTTCGAGTAGATAGATTTAGACATAAAATTTGTGAAAAATGGTTGAGTTTTGAGGAAGTTGTAAAGCTTGGAGTTTCGGCCGTAAATGGGGGATTCCGGCTGAAACCAGACGGCGGCGCTTGCAGTCGGTCGTCTTCTCCGACGAGTCACCGATAACCAGTTGGGTTGAGTGAATCGGTCGAGTTGAGTGAACCGGTCGTGGTTGAGTGAACCGGTCGGGTTGAGTGAACCGGTCGGGTCGAGTTAGACCGGGTCAGGTTGAGCTGGACCGGGTTGGACCGGTCCAGGCGCGTGAACACTATAGCAGGCGCGTGACCGGCGCGTGAGGGCGCGTGTGCCGAACTTCCGACGGCGCGTGGGGCCGAATCTGAGGTCACGGCGACGCGTGGTAACTATTTCTCGACGTTCTGAATCTGTTGGTACAGGTTTCAGGTTAATCGGACGTCGTTTAGAGGTCATTTTGGGCAATCCCAGCGGTAATGGTTGACCTTATTAGCAGGTTTTGAGCTCGGAAAATCAAGGTAGTTGGGTCATTATTGTGCATGTGTTCCTTGAGCTAGAGTGTCCATGAATTATAGGTTGGATGATGTTTGTGAGTGGACTTTTGTTTTATGAACTGAAATGCATGCATCAAAATATCTTTGTTTAAATACTGTTATGTATTGTGGCATTGAATTTCTGGATTTTAGAAATGATTACTAGACATATGTTTTCCACTATATCAGTTAAAGTGTGATTTGAGAAATATCATGGGTTTTGGACTCGGTTTTGATATCATTTTGACGTGGAAATTATTGAGTCCATGATTTGGGTTTTGACCCGGATGTATGAGTTTTTCGGAATTGGCCATATATTTGAGGGAGACCAGGACCCGAGACTAGGATCCGTTATTAGCGGTGAACCCGGTGAACCTCCAAGATAAATGGTTACCGACTAATATGATATGATGGTCGAGGATACTTACCGACTGATATGATATGATAGCCGAAGGTTATACCGGCTGACGATATGATATGATGGTCGAGGATACTTACCGACTGATATGATATGATAGCCGAAGGTTATACCGGCTAATGATATGATATGCCAGTCGAGAGATATGCCGACTGATATGTTATGATAGTCGAGAGATATGCCGACTGATATGATATGATAGTCGAGAGATATGCCGACTGATATGATATGATAGTCGAGAGATATGCCGACTGATATGATATGATAGTCGAGAGATATACCGACTGATATGATATCATAGTCGAGAGATATGCTGACTGATATGATATGATAGCCGAGAGATATGCCGACTGATATGATATGATAGTTTAGAGATATGCCGACTGATATGATATGATAGTCGAGAGATATGCCGACTGATATGATATGATAGTCGAGAGATATGCCGACTGATATGTTATGATAGTCGAGAGATATGCCGACTGATATGATATGATAGTCGAGAGATATGCCGACTGATATGATATGATAGTCGAGAGATATGCCGACTGATATGATATGATAGTCGAGAGATATGCCGACTGATATGATATGATAGTCGAGAGATATGCCGACTGATATGTTATGATAGTCGAGAGATATGCCGACTGATATGATATGATAGTCGAGAGATATGCCGACTAATATGATATGATAGTCGAGAGATATGCCGACTGATATGATATGATACATGACTAGCACACCCCAAGGGATACCCTGGTGGCTAGGGATATGCCAGTCGAGGGATATGCCGACTGATGTGATATGATTGCCGAAGGTTATACCGGCTGATGATATGATATGATAGTCGAGGATACTTGCCGACTGATGTGATATCATAGTACAAAGAGTTGTGATACAGGACTAGCACACCCCAAGGGATACCCTGGTGGCTAGGGATATGCCAGTCGAGGGATATGCCGACTGATGTGATATGATAGCCGAGGATATTTCCGGCTCTAATATGATTTGACGACGATAGTCATGGGCTTAATCAGCCTATGAGCTTAATCAGCCTATGAAAATACTTCGTCATCCGGTTCAGTGGGTTGGTGTGGGCGGTGACCCAGAGTGACGAATTATTGTTGGTTCACAAGTATCTGACTAGTCGGTTGTCTTGTGGTATTTCAGTAGAGATGTTAGCAGTGTCTGACCTACTGACATTTGGTGTCATAGGATATTCCTATTTGGACCACCCCTATTTCGAGGTTTTGGCTTTGACCAGTATACTATCCTGCGTCTGACAGGTAGGAGTGGTCAGTAAGTATAGAGGTTCTGTCGGGAACCCTGTAAGGTTTAATAAAAATTATTTAAGAACAAGGGGTATTTCTGGTATATGAAATTTGAGGTAAAAGAGCTGTCAGACGGGATAAGGGTTCTTTCCGGGTTTAGAGGGAAAATTCGGGAAGGGTCCTTACAATATATATGCCTTTCCTATTGAATCATATAAAACAAGAGAATTTTCACTCAATCTGATACGATATACCCAATGTAGAATAATTTTTCCCATGTGACACGGGCAGTATAGGGTCATTGATGGATATGGATATCTCTTGTTTATTGCCTTCATAGTCACTTTTTCTATTTTCAGCTTACATTTGCATGAAATGAAGGAGCTATAGAGACATTGCTGGAAATTAAAAGAGTATTTATATGAGGTCTACATTAGAATACTTTTTGTTTTTATTTTAATACATTGATATTGTCGATGGAGATTTTTATATTAGCCATCAACTTCGCTCTTTACGAATGTTGAATCTCAAGCTTAACAATTCCTACTATACATTGAGTAAGAATAGTAAGAGGCTAATAGTACTAGTCACATAGTAAGTTTTAAAAGGGGGGATTTTATAGTGGTGATAATTTCCTACACGTGTCGAAATCCTCACAAAATTTATTCGGATTAATCCGCACAATTAAAATTTTGGGTTATTTTTGGGTTAACCCGTTATGACACGTGTAATAAACGGGTGGGTCTCGGGTCAACCCGTTAACCTGTATAATGACCTATTAACCCGTTTAATAAACGTGTCACCCATTTACCTACCTATATACCTATTAAAACTTTATAATTTTAAGATTATTTGGGGATGAAAGATGAATTCATAATATATTGTTGGTATTTAATTTGTAATATATATTGAATTTTTGAGATGTTTAACATAAATTCATAAAGTTAGAAGGTCAATAGTTTAAATAGGTTAAACATGTCTTATATTAATTGAATTTCGAACACGACCTATTTATTAAATGAGTTACATATGTTACCTGATGGGTTTAGGGTTACACATGTTACCTGATGGGTTTATGACACGACAAGACTAGACCAATTGACAGCCCTAGGATTTTAGTATGAGCATTGCCAATTTGCCGTAAATGGTTGTATCAGCAAATTTCCTAAAGGGAAAATAAAAATGGGGTGGGCTTGAGATATGATTGGGCTTGTCTAAAGCCCAAATGAAACTGGCCACCCTCGTTCTGCGCGCCTTCAATCTACAGGGTGTCTGTCGTCTGAGAATTACCTATCATTTTCAGACACATAAAGGGTACACCCGAAACTCCATTACATCACCCCGAAACTCACTGAAAATTTCAGGGAAGATGTCGTCATCCGCTTTGCATTTGGCTTCAGCAGTAACCGGGGGTTGTTCATACGAGCCCATTCCCAGAATTCTCAGATTCAAATCTCCTACAGTTTCCAGTCCTCATCCTTTTCACTGCGATTACACTCTGGGAAATGGAAAATTGGCGATCAACAATACAAGCTTCAAATCCGTTCCCAAAACGCATCGCCGTCCATTCATATGCACTTCTCAACTGGCAGAGTGGGCCCCAACTACCTCTGCAGTTTACGGGTTCCTGCTCCTCACCGGTGGTGTCTTTGCCTGTAAGTAAGCTCTTCATTTCTTTTATAAAACAAAGAAACAAATACTACAAAGCACGCTCTTTGTTCTTTTCTCTTGTCATTTCCAATCAATGGTGGATTCTCGCGCGCAGTTTCGAGATCAGGAAGTAAGGGGTCACTTCTCGGTGGGGTTTCAGGGGCAGCTCTAATGGGCACTGTAAGACTCTTTGTCATAGTAACAATGATTGTGTTGTGATTGCTTTAAGTTTCAAAATGCTTAGAAATTCTACCTTTTTTGGTGTTGGGTACTCCAATGTCTGATTTACCATGCTATTTGAGCTCTCAATCTGATCATAATCAAACACTGATACTACTCAGAACTAAACCACTTGATTTTATGTCATTGTTCAGCAACCCATAATGGGTTAATGAGCATCTAATAATCTTTAGGAGTTTTCAAATATGTTGATACCTACACCACCCTGCACAAGTTCATTTGATTTCTTTGCCACTAAGGTGCGAGCAATGGCAACCTTTATCGTAGATTCTTAGCATATGTTGTCCTGTATAATTTATATTCCATTTCAAAGCCCTCCATTCCCTGCTTTCAACTCGAGAAGGGGGCATGGGTTTTTAGTATCGATAAATAATGCAGTTAGTCTATCTGCTTTGTTGTTTGAATTTTCTCAAAATAGCATGAGATAAATCTTCATTCTGTAGATAAGCTTCCTCGATCCAAATTAACCATACCAGGGAATCACGTACGCTCAAATTTTTCACTCAAAACTGCACAATCACTTTAACTTGTTAACAGTCCACAGTCAGGTCGTAATGGCATTCCCGGAGGTTTTATCTTCAATTTATTGCAAACGTGTTGCTAGGTTTTTTCAATATATTGCGTCCACTGGGGGGGAACCCTGCACTTCCTTCATCGGGCTTTGTCCATTGGGCGGAGGTGAGACTAACTTAAAGGATACATGATATGCTATCACTGTTGCAATCTCAAAGTTAGATATACTTATTGTTCATGCTTCCTGAAATGAGCTTTTTTCATTTTTAAGGCTTCTATATAATAAAGAAAACTCTATAAGTTAGTCTCACCTCCATGCAAAAATGTCTATCGGAATAAACACAATCCAGTTTTTTTAGTGCTACATTCTGTTTTTGTTCGTGCAATTGACTTTCCTCTTCCAATCTAACTTCCACCTTTTTAAGATGGCTTTAATTTTGTGGTTCTGGAGTGAGTCATAAAATGCAAAATATGAATATGACTAATCTTAACAGCCTTATCTCTGGATGAAATGTATGATGTTTTCTATGTAGGCTTACTATCTACTGCAAACACCGGAGACAAAAGCTATTGGTGATGCCCTTGGGTTCGGATCAGCATTCCTTTTCGCTTCCGTATTTGGTATGCATATGATAGAATTTTGTTATGATCTTTGCATAACTGCGTGCATGGTAGCTTAAATATGGCAACCCTCTCTACTTTTTCTTTTACTCTTATTTCTCTATATGGTTTCAACTTTCAGGTATACGATTAGCAGCTACTCGGAAATTTGCTCCTGCTGGCCCTCTGTTAGTTCTTTCGGTGAGTGCACTGGCTGTGTTTATATCAGCATATCTACGAGATAGTGTCACTATATCTTAGATGTCCTTTAGAGATGATTTAATTTTACTCAAATGGTGTACCTCTTGTTAATTTAATGAAGACTCAAGTTGGAAGGTATTGTTTTGAGTTCACTATTTGTGTTCCAACTCTCTTCTCTTTTTGGGTTTGAATTGTGACTTAGTGCTGTCTTTTTGAAGTATGAGTGCTTTTATCCTCAGTTCCCACCGCCCTCTATATACTCACTCCACCTACCCTTTCTGCTTACCACAATTTTGTTTTGAATGGCACCAAACATTACTTAACACACTCAGATATATTAAAGTACCCTTACCTAAACCAATACAGATATTGCTAGGGAGAAATGATTGTAGAAATAGAATCAGTTACAAGAAAACTAGAAAGAAAAAATAAATTTGAATGACCTAATGACAAGATTTTAAGTGGATCTTTCTATCCAAATTTTGACGGTTATTAACTGTAAAAATGTGAAGAAAAAATATCTCACATTGAAAAATTAAGTAATGTTACAATGAAACTAATGACGCATATTCACCAACGATTACCTCACAATGAAACAAATGACGCATATTCACCGACGATTATCCAGGATGACATGTCTTTGGGAAGGTATGTGTCTATCCAATATATTCGATCATCCCCCTGTTGACTAGTGAGTAGTGAGAAAAGAAAAGGGATCCGATTGATTTTTTTTTTGTGTACAAGCAGCAAGTTCTGGTGAGAGTAGTGACCTTCCCTGTTGGTGTTGCTTGGTTCATCATGTTGTTTATGGCTGGCAAAAGTTGATCAAATTATGTCCACTTCCTTGAAAAGAAAGCAGAAAAAAAAAACAATTGGAATAAAAAAAGGCATAAAATTTGAGCATCATTTTCAGTAACTTCTACTCAACAATCACCATTCCAAAGTTTCTGCCGCACAAAAAAAAAATAAAAAATAAATAAAAGCTTAATTGACCTGTATATTCAAGCTCCTCCAATGGAATCACTACTTAATTGTCAACCTCAGTTCAGCTTTCTCACATGCAATCATTATAGAGAAAGTCTTAGGGTGGCATGGTCGGACCACATCATTTATATCCCTTTGACATCTCTAATTATTACAAGAGCAAACATTGAGATTCCACTTAATTTCATATTAAATTAGTCTTTAATATAAAGTATAATTTCATATGAGGATAGTAGTATAAATAACGTGATTAGATTCGATATTTGATGCGCCTCCAATCAAAATACCAAAGTGAGTTCATAGTTATGTGGAGCATAGAATTAGAATTAAATAAGCTTGAGAAACTTCAAATGAATGAAAAACTTTGGTCCTTTGTTTTTAGGACTAAATGAACCCATAATATTTTTGGTCATTGAGGTTGAGGGGGTTGGATTTTGTCTCTTTCTTTTCAATTTCTGGATGAGATTATGAATGCTGGGACACAAACAAAATCTCTAGCTGTACCTGCAGCGCCAACTCCAAGGATGGTTGATCTGGGTTTCATTGAGGAACAGAAAGGAAGAGTGGATTTTGTGACAATTTAATATATGTTTTCAACTTTCATGATGGGAAGGAAACCCCCCTCCCTCCCTAAAGGTTCTCTCCACTAGGTTTTGTGTTCACACGTGCCACTGATTAGGCAATGGAAGATTCATGAACCCTGGACCTTGTTTATACCCAAATAATCCAAAAGAACAGACTAGTAACTGAATCAAGAGAGGTCCAATTAAATGTTTAGTCATTATACCGCTAGTAGTTCGTGGGCCAGTTTGACTTTGATGTGCAGCAAAAATGTGGTTATTTATTGATAGATAAAATAAAGGATCGAAATATGTAACCTATTTTATTCAGTTATAATCCTTGTTAGTGTTTAATTAAGTTAGACAATTCAAATGTTAGTTATTAAATCGATTTTGGGCGTGGTGCGTGTGCGCAAAGAGCTATCCTAGGCCTATCGAGATGTCCATCCATGCTGTTCATATGGCGCGTCTTAACGAGGGCTAAGCGCGCCTTCTTGGCGAGGCTCTACGCATGACAAAGACATGTCCGATGACATGTCATGGCACGCCACAACATGACTAGAACACGTCAAGACATGTTTTTGACTCAATCTTCAATCTTTCATAATTTCTTCGTTATAACTCCAATTTGACTGATTTTTTTCCCCATATTTTTGTAATTTCATATTCTTTCTATTTCTGCATAATTCTAAATAATAATAATTATTTTCTCTACATTGATTGACACGGAATTAAATAAAAGCCAAGTAAAAAGGCATAAGAACATGAATAAAAATGTCCATAAATAATGACTTATCAGTTATAGTTAAATAAAAAATGAGAAATGAAAATCTAACGCACTTTTACAAATTGTATATTTATCCAACCATCAAAGTCAATTTCAGTTTTCCAATTATCACATGTAGCACAATATTTAATTCAGATTTCATGGAAACAGTTTGTGGATAGAGCGCCATTTCGAAATACTACTCAAATGGGATCGATCCGAAACCAAACAAAAGGAATGAAGAAGGGCACAATTCCCATGAAACACAAAAGCCTAGACATATATTTATATACTTGTTTGATGCTACCGAGTACGTGAAGCCAACGCGATAATGGTTAATATTGAAGAGATATATAAGAAGGTGATTAGGAACTTATTAATCAACTATTCTCTGATTATGCTTGCTATGAGTAATTGAGTATGAGGCAGACCACACAAAAAAAGAACAAGGGTTAATGCTAGTTGCTAATTAATTAAAGGATAAATTGTATAAAAGTACCCAAATTATATGGGTCATTTTAAATCGTACATTAACTATGAAAATTGGATTCTAGGTACCCAAACTATCAAAACACAACATCTAGGTATCCACTGTTAGCAATCTGTTAGAAAAAAAATCTGTTAAGTGCCTAAGTGGCACTTGTGGGCCATTTTTTATGCTGACATGAATTCTATGTGAATAAAAAAAAAATATATATTTAAAATAATTAATAAAATATTAAAATAAAAATAATAATAATAAAACCAAAACAAACCTAAATCAATATCACGAACTACCTACCCTTCCCCCTCACCGAGAAGGATGAAATTGCCCACCCCTAACACCAACAACGATGAATTGCCCACCCCTCATTGACAACGATGAAATTGCCCCCAAAATCCTTAATACCCATCCCTCTCTCCATTCCTCTTCATCTCCCTCTCTCTCTCTCAAACCCACACAAATTCTGTAATTTCATGAGCAAAACACCCATCAAATCTCCCTCTCTCCCTTCCAAATATTTCTCACCCCTTAATAGATAATTCCTCCTAGACCTTCCTCGTAATAGAAAAATCGATCCCCTCACCCACTGGTGCTTTTCTCCACCACTAACCTACCCTGCGAACCACAACCAAATGAACTCGACTCGCGAACCACAACCAAATATACCCGACCTAGAGCACTGATTGCGACTGGTTCTCAGACGCCGCCTTCGATTCGAGCCACGATGTTAGCTGCTTCGTCACCGATCTCTTCGACCGTCGCCGCTCGAACCAGCCCAAAAACGACTTCGTTATCGTTCCGGGTTTGGGTTCGAACTTGTTCCGATTGAATTGGAAATTGGGGGTCTTGATTCAAATGTGGAAAAAGGGCACAAAAATGTGAATTACCCAGTGATTATGGAAGAGGCAACGAGGCAATCGAGAGGGGCTTTGCAAACCCTAACGGTGATGGAGAACTGATCAGATGGGAGCAAGCCCAACATAATAGAAATGGTATACTTTATGGAGTCCTTGGCAGATTTAGAAACGCCCTTGGCAATAACAGAGGTGTCGAGGAGTTCAATTCGCTTCAGCGTGCTTGGGATTGTGGCCAAAGCTGCTCCGCCTCTGACCCGTTAATGGCCCTCTGCGTCGAAGCTGTGGGGTTGGAGAGGACAACGAGTCGACGAGGTGGAGAAGACGGAGAAGTCGGAGAAGACGGAGAAAACGGAGAAGACGAAGGTTGAGGAGAAGGCGTGAATTTTGTTTTGTTTTTTGTTTTATTTTTTTTATAATAGAATATTTATTAATGTTTTATTAATTTTTTTATTATTTTTTATCTGACATGGAGTTCATGTCAGCATTAAAAAAAGGCCCACAAGTGCCACTTGACACTTAACAGATTGCTAATAGTGGGTACCTAGATGTTGTGTTTTGATAGTTTGGGTACATAGATGAAAATTTTCATAGTTGAGGTATGAACTTGAAATGACCCCTATAGTTTGGGTACTTTTATATAGTTTAGTATAGCCTGGTACATGAGCATCTGGGAGCAGATCCGCTGTCCCAATTCAGTGTCCTATTTTATGTCCCATTCCTAATTATGTGACACATGTCCATCTACTTAACTTCAGAATTAACCCCGTTAACTCTCAAAATTGAAAAAAAGAAGAAGTAAATTTAAGAGAAAAATAAAAAACAACTTGCGAGTTGCGACCTCCACATCCCCTATCCCTTCCTTGACCTCCTCCCCCACTCTGCCAAACCCACATTCACTTGCAGCAACACTCAAAACCATGAACTCCTTTCTCCTTGGCTTGAATTGCTTCCATGATCTCCTCCCTCGGCCCCAATCCAATCCACCACACCAATCCCTTTCTCGTTCTCGAAATTTCTCACAAACCCAACGCCCCAAAACCATTTAATTCTTCAATAACATCCTAAAAACCCATTAATGATTCCTTATCCCCATTAGAAAATTGGTAAAGGAAAAGGACAGGGATCAAAACTACGCACCCAACCCAACAAGACCTTCTCCTCACCTTCGGTCAACCATCGACTGAACCACCAGCAAACCCTTATCTCGTTGTCCGCTCTTGCTACCACACTGGCGACATCTCTACCCAATCTCCCCTTAAATTTGGATTCATATTGGATTTCTAGGTTTTAATTTTGATAGTTTTCATGGGTTTTAAATTTGCATATTAATTGTGTTTATATGGGTTTCAATTTTGACAGTTTCCCAATGAGTTCAAATTCTGATTTCATATATGTGTTCATGGGTTTCAATTTTGAGTTTTTGACAGTTCCCCATATAGGTTTCAAATTTGGATTTCATTTATGTGTTTCTGGGTTTCAATATGTCACCCATATGAGAAGACTGATGTCCTACTCTAGTGGGGGTTGGACTAAGGGAGGAGTTGAGAGTTGAGACCCAGTTCACGGAAGGGGATGAATGACAGAGCATCTGCAAGATTGTTTTTTCTTTTTTTGCTGCAAGCGAATGTGAGCTTGGTTGAGCGAGGGAGGAGGTAAAGGAAAGGGTGGAGTGTGGAGGTAGCAAGATTTTTTTTTCTTTTTCTTTTAAATTTACTGTTTTTATTTTATTTTGAGAGTTAACCGGGTTAATTTTGAAGTTAAGTAGATAGATTTATGTCAAATAATTAGAAATGAGACATGAAAGGAGACACTGAATTGAGATAGCAGATACGCTCCCGGAGCATCTTCCTATGAAATAGGGTTGACTGTGTAAAAGTACCATCGACTCCACTTAAACCCATGAGAGAAATCATAATTAAATAATCATATAATTAAGAAGAAACAAAGTAATTGCACTAATCCATTTAATGATTGTTGATGATTAGTGGTTCTTTTGCCCCCAATAAACATTCTGTACTTTTTTTTATATACAATTAAAGAAAATATATTTTAAATTAATGTGATGGATGTGTTAAGTTAAACAATAAGCACTTTTCGAAAAAAAAAAAAAATAAGCTCTTTAAATTGGATATCAAATAATCAACAAGTATAAATCATTTTCATTGTTTATGTTAGTTAAATTTGAGATTTCAACTTATAATTAAGAAGTATTAAATACTACTAGATGATAACGCGGATATTGTACAAAATATATACTTATTTCAACTTATAATTAAGAAGTATTAAATACTATTAGACGATAAAGCGAATCTTGTATAAAATATATACTTATCCTCTTATCATATTTTTCGGTGTAAAGTGTAACATATAATAATTTTTGCATTGTTAATTAAAACTTGGACATGTAAATAGAAATAGTTATGATTATTTAAGAATTAATCAGTTTGAATATAAGTATGCTCTAGATAATAAATTAAATTTAACACATGGTGTGGAATGTATATAATGGATCAGTCACTCATCACCACGTCTGGGGGCCAGATTGTAATAAAAAGTCAGAAGCCAACTACTAGGCTTATGATATAGAATTTTAGAGCTGTCCTCATATACTTTTAAGTATATTGGTAAATGTTAATGCTTTCTTTGAAAACAATCCAGGTATTATATATGTAAAATGAATGTGAACTAAAATTAAATAAAATTGGACTAATTAGCACCATAGCACATTATCAAAGTTTTATATGTAGTTGCAAGTTTAACCATTATTGACTCTTTAATTTGTTGTTAATGGAGGAGGAAGTGGTTATTTGACTCTCATGCACCCCAGTACTTGTAGCTAGGAACCTAGAAGTTTGAAAAACTGTTTGGTTCATCAATCACTGTTAGGTCATAGTTTATACATATTTTATCCATAATTTAATATTTCTTTACTTATGTTTTGTTAGTATTTCGCGCTATGAAACTGGAGAAAATAATATATTTGTGAGCAGTGTGCAAAATTAGATAGAGCTTGGAATTACGAGAATTTGAGAATCATTTCAATCGGAGTTGATGACAAAGTACAATGAAACCAAGATTATGTCCCTGACAGCATACGCGAATCCCGTGGGCCCACGGCCAACTTCAAAATCAACCCAAGGTCATCTCCCGGTCTATCTCGCAGGTCATAATTCCTTCCAAGATCATCTTAAGAAAATTCCGAAGATTACTTCAAGACCCCACGGGAAGCCCGCATGCCCGTCCGCGAGCCCGCAAGGATGCCCTTGACAGCTAGTGTTCACACTCATTCTCCATGTTTCAAGGAGATTTCATGCTTATTTGATTAGGAAATATTATGTTTGGTCATTTTATGTTTAGGAAAGGTTTTAATTAGTTTTCTTAAGGGTGTGTTTGGATGAGGGAAAATAAAGTGGGATTTGGGTTAAAAATGGTATTTTAACTTTCCCATGGTCAAAGTTCCGCGTTTGGCAAACCAGCGTGAAATTTGGTAAATTCCAATGAGAAAATACTTTGGGATTTTCTTGCTCAAATTCCCGATCCCAAATTCCATGGTTAGAGGTCGAATTGCACAATTCTGGGAAAAGAGAAATCTCTTTTTCTACGCGCGAAAATCTATTTGCCCGCCCAAATAATTTTCATACCTGCGTTATCTCGTTAAATAGCAGAGGCTCCAAAACAATATGAACGAGGAACGATAGTTGCAAAAGAGAAGAGGATGGTGCTCTGTTAATCTGGTAAGCTGTCAATTTTAGTTTCAATTTAATTGATTTAAAATACTAAAATTCTTGTATAATTTGGGTAATTTAATGGAACCACAGTTGGAGATTTGGCGACTTAGTGCTATGGCCTAGTGATATTCCTCTCCACTTGTTATGTGGGAGGTCTCGTGTTTGACTTTCGTCGGGTGAGGTTGATACCCAATATTTATATAATATAATCCCCATCCCTCAATATCCTTTTATAAAAAAAAAAATGGAACCACAGTTGGAGATTTGGACGAATCGGCTTTAAGGTCACTATCGCCGTCGACGACCGACGACTTCTCCTCTACCAATCTGTCGCTTTGCTTCACAGTAAGTCTCCCTCACTCAATTAAAGTTTTGTGAAAGTCTAGGTTCCTTATGGAATATAACATGTGTGAATGGAAGCAATGAGTTTTTTGAAATTCTGGGTTCCTTTAAACTTTCGATTGGATTATGGGTTCGTTACTAATATGTTTATGTTTTTGTTTTTGTTTCTATAATGAGTTTTTGTTTGTGATTTTGGGTTCCTTTAAACTTTCGATTGAATCCAATCAAATTATTATATATTATATATTCTGTAATGAGTTTCTTTTTGTGTCGAAATTCATTCCATAAGAACACAAGCAAATATCCAATCAAACAGAAACCCATTTGTCATACAATATACAACATATATTTTAGACTTATCCTTTAACTTATTACAGAGTTTCTATTTGTGTTCTTATGGAATTAAAGGTTGCAACTTTCAGTTTAAAATTTTGTTTGAAGTCTAAAATATGTGAGGTCTTCTGTAAATTTCGTTTATGTAATAGTCAGAAAGATGGAAATGAACAATCAAGGGAGACACTAGCTATATATAAATGGGAGTTATTCTGTGCACAATGAAGGGAGACACTAGCTATATAGTCAGAAAGACAGAATTAAACAGACTTGTAAATTTTCTAGTCATGCCAAGATTTTTGATGAACTTGGCATGCTCATTCTTTGCACATTGTATTGGCACCATTTCATGAGGAATAATTCATCTTGTATTGACACCATTTACGTTTTCTTGTATTGGCACCATTTCATGAGGAATAATTCCATCTTGTATTGTGCACATTATATCCCCGCTCCCATTCATTTTCTTGGTCTTCTGTTGTAAAATTCTCGAGTTGGAAAGACTGAATTGAAAAGGGTACAAGGATTTCATTGTTAAGAGCATGTGCAACTTTGAATGCAGAAGAAAAAGATTTGAGCTTGAAAGTTGAAAATTTGAATTTAGTTTTCAATTTGCAGGTGGGTGTTATATCATTTGATTTCAAGTTAGATGCAGTAAAAGGACATGATAGTGAGGACCCAGAAGTTGGTTATACTCAGCCTAGAGTTGTGCTCTCAAAATATTCTTACAAATATGTTGAATATTCTTGATTATTATCACCTAGTTGACAAAGTCCAGGTAAGTTCCACAAAAGAATTTGCCTATGGGTCCAAATTATTATCTTGAAGCTTCCCTATCGGAATCTCTTCTGGGTAAAGAAAAGGCTTGCAAGGCATTTCAAGCAATTCAATATCCTTCTCAAGCATTTCTATGACTTCATTCATCGAAGGACGATATGAAAGGCTTCATTTGTACACAGCACAACGCTGTTATAACCATCTTTTTTATTTTCTTCTTTTCAATGTGCTGTTTCTAGGAAACCAGATATTCTACAAACATCAAAACATTAGAATTTATATTTCTGTCATTTATAAATTTCTATATAGATGATCTCCAAACATGGGAATTCATAAATGAACGAAAATTAAATGATGTAATTGTGGTTCCCATGATTTACTTTTCCCATGGAAATATGAATTACTTCATCCAAAGACACTCTAAATGTTTAGGAAACATTTTTCTCATAGAATTCAATGTAAACTTCTATTTATTTGAGAATTAATAATTCTCTTATAACTAGAGATCCTAGGATTTTGTAAAAAAGTCCGGAAAAATACACTGAAGTATACCATAGAGCAAAACACTGTCTTTTAAATTGTACTTTTTTTTCAGGTTAGGGTTTCTTGAAGCCCTAACCATGGTTATTATTTAATATGATTTTGGCTCTAGATTCTTTGATTATGAACGCTTGATAAATTTAGATTACTACTTTAATTTATATTCTTTTATGTTTATGAGATTGATCACCTTGTTTGTATAAATTACTGATAGAATTGCTTGGTTTACTGACTTTATCATCTTGTAATTCACTTATTATCGAGAGGTTGAGTTAAGAAACAATCTTGTAATCTGAATTTATAACAGCCCATGATAGATGCCATGTTCTAATCTTAGTGTGATGACCTATATCTCGTTTAGTACTTAATGTATTCGCTCTATGTTAAGTTGAATAGATGCCATGCTAGCTTACACAAGTGGATAGAAGGTTAGAGTGTAGATGCCATACATCTAGCATACAAAGTAAGAAGAAGATTAATGTGTAACTGTACTGGGCCAAAGTCTGTTGCATGGGCATCTTATCAAGGAACATTCATAGGATTTGATTCTAGAAAATCTTGTTAGGAAGTAATTGTGGTTAGTGGTGGATTGATTGTCTTAACCAATAATTTTTATTAATTGTTTTAGTTTAGGTTTCTTTAGTTTATTTTATTTTTAATTATGTTAAACGCCCCAAACCATTTGTGTTTGTATTTTTATTTTTTATTTTTATTTTGTTAAGTCTCTGAGTTGATTAATCAATCTAAGTAATAAAGTGGAACATAATTAAGACTAGTCCTTGTGGGATTCGACCTCTGCTTATTTGCTATATTATCTATTTGATTTGTGCACTTGTAAGGTTAAACTGAATAGAATAGGCTTCATATTTGTGTTGTCTATTTTATCCAACACCCACAAAGAGAAAAGATGAAAACTAAGGCATCGACTATCAACTGGATATCTTACCTAGATATGAGGTCCCATTTGACGATTACTAAACTCTAGTAAATTAGTTATATGAAATTAGTATGTATTTTTCACGTGCAATCAATATATATGTAGAGATGTACGTACGATAAACTCACATAATTAATTAAAATGAATTTGTTACAATATTAGGTAAACTTTATAAATTAACCCAAAATACTTGAACTAGACGGAAACCTGCCTACAATACATACGAAGCTGTTCATACCTAATCTGATCAACCTGAAAAAACCAACTAGTCCTGCCAAAACCATACTTGGCCCTAAACTAAACTGAAATACAATGAACACAATCTCATCAGACATGGTGCGTCCCACCAACTTACCCCCTAGATAGAACACACCAAAGGACACAAGGCCGACCAAACTGGTCGGCCTACCCACCCCTCGGCCGACTAGGTTAGTATGATCAAGGGATCTGGGTCCACCAGGACACGTGTCAGTACCAGAATCAGGGACATTTATCCCACATCGAAATGTTTCACCTACAACATTCAATGCTACTATAAATACAAGGGCACCTTCCCTCTAAGAGGTAATGATATTCTTGCCCTCACGCTGCCTAAATTACTACATTACCCTCTTCACCTAACTGACTTAGTTTTTAGAGTCTATTAGGCCGGCACCACACTGGTGCTCCTTTGCTCTTATCTTCTCCTTGTAGGGCGTCCCACCATCGAGAAGAGTGGGTCAAACGAGCTCAGCGAGGAAATTCTAAGTTGATCCATTTTTGGCATCAACAGTTTGGTGCCGTCTGTAGGAATTATGAAACAACCTCCCACCAACTCACTTAACACATAGGCCGTCCCAACACCCCTGAGCATTATGTTGGATGATCAAGATGAAGCTAAATTGACTCACACTCCTTTCCAGCAAAGGAACTCACGGGACAACATCCCTGACATATTAAGGTAGACGTTGGACGATCTCAAATGAGAAGTAGCAGAGCTCAGGGCCCATAACTCCAAGACAGACGCTAAAAATCAGGACTTATTTGATCAGTACGAGAGAACCCTGGCCCTTCTAAGGATGTCCAAACAAAGTCAGGGATGGGAGTAGGGACCAGCCGATCAAACTCTGGCCGATCAAACCCTAGCCGAGTGTACCCCGGTCGATCAACCTTTGGTAGATCGAACCCCCTCAGATAGGCATAAGAAACAACAGCCCAGGGCAAACCCCACCTTATCTGGAGGGCGACTCCTCATCCAACCTTCCGGTGGTGCATGTCCCTCACAACCAAGGATCTATCGGGACACTCACCAACTCCTGGATGATCGCCAAGTATAGATTGAACCTGTCCGCTTGACTTATGCCACGTCAGATCGTAGGGTCGTGGGAAAACCTCCCCTACCAATCTTACAAGCAACGGGACGACAATCAATGGGACGTACTTCCACCATGGCCAATAGCCGAGATAACCAAGGCACACAAGGCCTCGAACCCCAAAGGGCAAACTCGCGTGAGATGCAGGATGAGAACGAATCAACTGCTGGGAGCTACTCACACGGCCGAAGGAGAAACAGGGATTGCCAAGGAAGAGATGGTGGACTAATAGAACGCCAATACAATCCACCACCGCCCCAGCAAGACAACACCTTGGCAGAAAGTCTCCTATGCTAGGTGCGCAACCTCGAGGCAGAGAAATACAAGGGCAAAGCGCCAACATGGGGGAAGACCAGCACTGGCCCTTTCACCAACCGAATCCTTCGGTCAAGGCACATCACCGAGGTGAAACCCTAGAAGATATCCCTTTATCCGGGAAAAGGCGATCCCGTCACCCACCTGAACAACTATGTCTCTGCTCTCGCATACAAGAACGTGACAGACGAAGTTCAATGCCTCATCCTCAGCTCTACTCTTACCGACGTACCTCTCAATTGGTTTTACCGTCTGGCTCCCAACACCATTGATTCTTTTGAGGAATTACAGACAACTTTCCTCAACCAATTCATGATCCAGATAGATAGGCTAGTCTCTACGGAAATTTTATTCTCCATCACGCAGGGAGAGGAAGAAACACTTCAAAAATATGCCGCCAGATTCAGCCTTGAATACTCCCGTGGTCGGGATACGGACGACAAGGCTGCATTCAACACTTTCGGAACGACCTAAAAGAATCACCCTTCAAGTATGCAGCCCATATTGAAGATTGGAAGGATTACAATGAGATCATGCGAAGTGACATGACCCTTCCCGAATTACCCCTCGGAATCCGGGAAAAACCCTGCTCCCGTCTGACAACTTAAATAAATTCCCAGAATACCCTTAAGCCTTTGCAATTAATTATGAGAATTCTCAAAAAAATCCGACATAATCTCCCCTTAAGGACTCATTAACCGTCTTTCACCTGTCAGACGAAGGATCAGATAACACTCCAAATCCCAAGCCACCAAACAACCATCGATGTAGTCATAATTTACATTAAATCAAAAGAACTTATCAGAACATCTAGGCAGGAAATGGTAAATATAGCAATAAAAATCCTACTCGATGGTCTAGGTAAAGGCGCAGCTTAAATGTAATGCCTTCGTGACAGAATATTTTGTCGTCGACGGAATATTCCGTCACCCGACCTCCATGAACACCCGAACTTCGAACCTTCGTATCTCTCTCAATTCTCAACCAAATTCGATGTTCTAATAATGAAAATCTATCTACTCAAGCCAAGGAATCCAAATCTCAAGTCCAAATTGAGAACCCATACCTGTGGTGGCCGAAAACTAACCGAGAAGTTTCGGTCAATGTTTAGAGCTTTGCTCCGTCGTCCACGGAAATCCCCTCTACTCCCGGAGGGTATGGTTGTGCTCGTGGGGAGAAGAGGATGCTGCTGATGTCCTTGGTTTGTGGTGGTTTGGTTTAAATAAAAAAGTATGATTTAAGGGTTTGGGTTTGTTTCATGGCTTGGATGAGAGAGAGAGAGCACGGGGAGAGAGAGGCTAACAATGTAGAAAATATCAGGAGTAGGTATGATTTAAAATATCTACCCAGGGAAAATTATCAAAATGCCCCTGAACATTCTAGATCCATAACTCTCTAACACGAACTCCATTTTTTGCATGCCGCTTGTCTTTGAACTCGTGAGTTCGTGACCTACGCAACGGTCCCAGAAAAACTGCCAAATGTGTATCTACACAAAAAGTGATTTCCGAGCCCCTTATAAAACCAAGGGTAATTTCATCATTTTATAAATTAATTTACGAAAATTTACTAATTAGATTTCCAAGTTGTTACACGAAGGACGGCGATCCACGCTAAGCTTCCACACTCCCACCTTGGAGAACATGACATCATGTTACTCAACCCCTCCAAGTAACAACAATAGCCACGGTAAGACCAATTACGGCCCAGGAGGCTACAACCAAGTGTCCGACCAATCACATCAGGGGAAGAGAAAACCTAACTACGATGGGAGGCACCAGGGGAAGAAGGGTCAATCAAATAACGATGAACGAGAGTTCAAACAAGGTGACAATCATCACCAGGAAAGGCGAGGTTTGGTGGGAGACAACGCTGGCCCAAGACCCCATTTTGAAACATACACAATTTTGAACACCTCCTTGGATCATGTATTGCTAAACGTGGAGGACATGATATCCCAACCCAAACCAAGGAATCCCAACTATCGCCCCAAACACAATGTTGAATCTTACTGCCACTACCACAAGTATAATGGACACACCATTGACCAATGCATCGCATTTTGGGACATTGTGGAACAACTGGTCCAAGATGGGAAGATCAACCAATTCCTTCAACATGCCCCACCTCCATCGGGACATCCACAAATCAACACCATCAGCGGAGGACCAACCCTATCTTCTCTACTCACATCAAACAGGGCAAAGAAGAACTTTCTTCGAGCTACGAAATCCAACCAACAAGTATTCAACATTGACTCAAATATAGTGTTTTCGCATGATGACCCCTTCATCATCAGAGCTCAAATTTCCAATTTCGACGTGGGAAGGATACTCGTTGACACCAGAAGCTCAATCAATGTAATCTTCTGGGATGCCTTCAAGCGCATGGGAATAGATGAGAAGGAGCTTGATCTAAATGTCACGCCACTATTGGGTTTTTCAGGGGACTCGGTCATACCCAAGGGCATCATCTCCTTACCTATCTCGATGGGCACTACCCCGAAGATAGCTACAGTCATCACCACTTTTGTTGTGGTTGATTGTTCCGCGGCCAACGATGCCATTATCGGTAGAGGCCTACTCAACCAACTGAAGGCCGTCACGGCAACCCATTTGCTACTGATGAAATTCCCAACACTGATGGAAACAGCACAAGTAAGAGGATATCAGCTCTCTAGAAGAACATGCTATGCCACGGCTTTAACCAAAAATAGCAAGCAAGATCTGACAGAAACTCTATCAGTGACTGAGACCGCTCTTGGCGACGATCCCATCGATTCCAAAGTAATTGGGGAACTACGGAGTATCCCTCTGAAAGATCCACTTGACCATTCCAACATGCCACATGCAGAACCAGTGGAGGAGGCGGAGGCAATGCCTCTATAAGACCAACACAAGGATCAGACGGTCAGGATTGGATCAAAGCTCAAACCAATCATACGAGCGACCCTCATAAAGTTCATGAAGGAAAATGCTGAAGTATTCGCGTGGTCTTACGCAGACATTTCGAGCATTTCCACGGATGTCATCTGTCACAGATTCAAAATTGATCCATCATTCAAACTAATAACACAAAAGAGGCGTAGCTATGACGCTGAAAGGCAAGCAGCTATGCAAGCCGAAATCACGAAGTTGAGCACTACAATCTTCGCTTGGAAGGCCGTACACGCCGCATTGGTAGCAAATATGGTACTAGTCAAGAAGCCATCCAGATCTTGGAGCTTGTGCATAGACTTTACCGATCTTAACAAGGCTTGCCCCAAAGACAACTTCATATTTCCTAAGATCAATATGCTCATGGACGCCACGGCGGGACATGAACTGCTTAGCTTCATGGATGCCTACTCAGGTTGCAATCAAATCCTCATGAATCTGGATGATCAGATCCACACAAGCTTCAAGATTGATCTGGGCTTCTACTGCTACAATGTCATGCCTTTCAGCCTGAAAAATGTAGGAGCAACATACCAGAGGTTGGTCAACTTCATGTTCACTGATCAAATTGGGAAGACAATGGAGGTCTACGTGGACGACATGCTCGTCAAAAGCAAAACGGATGAGGAACACATCCCCAATCTTACACGGATGTTCAACGTCCTCAAGGAGTACAAGATGCTCATCAATCCCACCAAATGTGTCATTGGAGTGGGATCATGCAAGTTCTTAGGATACATGATCAACTAGACAGTTATCGAGGAAAATCTTGAGAATATCTAGGCAATCCTTGATATGCAACCTCCAAAGACCCCAAAGACATCCAAAGCCTGATGGGACGAGTGGCTGCCCTTACTCGTTTCATATCCAAGGCAACGGAAAATGCGCCCCATTCTTGAAAGCCTTAAAAAGTAAGGGCAAGCAGATTGATTGGACTGAGGAGCAACAAGGTATTCATTGAACTCAAGCAGTACATGGGCAGAGCTCCACTCTTAGCAAGACTAGAAACCGGGGAGCATCTCTTTGTATACATGTCGGTATCCACCTCAGTAGTCAGCTATGTTATCATCACGAGAAGAGAGGGAGTAGAACACCCCGTCTACCTTGTCAGCAAAGCATTTCAGGATGCAGAGACAAGGTATCCTGACTTAGAGAAACTTTCCCTCACTTTAGTAGTCACTGCATGAAGGCTAAGACCATACTTTCAAGCAAATAAGATCAAGGTTGTCACCAACAAACCCTTGAGGAAGGTCTTACAGAAACTAGACACATCTGGCCGTCTGACAAAATAGGCAATCGAGCTAAGTGAGTTCGACATCACCTATGTGGCAAAATAGTTGAGAAAGGACAAGCGGTTGCTGACTTTATTGTTGAATACTCTTACCATCCAACACAATACATCCCAACAGAGGCAAACCTCTAAAGGAAGACTCCCCTAAAATCACCAAGGCATCCGCTATCGATCCCTAACACCCATGTTGGTCTCTGTATGTTGACGGGTTGGCTTGTCATAGCGTATCAGGAGTGGGACTAATCCTTACGTCCCCAGAAGGAACCAAGTTAGAGTATGCTCTACGCTTCAGCTTCAAAGCCTCCAACAATGAAGCTGAGTATGAAGCATTATTGGTTGGCTTACGTATCGCTAAGGACTTAGAGGCCAAATAGTTGAAAATCTACAACAATTCACAATTGGTGGTCAACCAAGTCAATGACATCTTTGAAACCAAGGACATATGCATGTCCCTCTACTTGGTCCTAACAAAGCAACTACTCTTTCACTTCCCAGTATACGAGATCAACAAAATTCCAAGATCGAAAAATAGCCATACCGATGCTTTGGCAAGACTCGCATCTTCCCTTGATGAGAAGCAGAAACGAAGAGTGCTACTGGAATTACAACATATACCTAGCACCAGGCCATGCCCAGTGTACACAATCAACACTAGCCCCACCTGGATGGATCCCATCAAGGCCTTCCTCCAAGATGGCACTCTGCCTGAAGACAAAGTGGAAGTAAAAAGAATCAAGAGACAAGCAGCTAGATACACCATCCAACACGACCATCTCTACAAGCGTGGATTCACCACCCCACTCTTGAAATGCCTAACACCAGGCCTGGGTGACTACGTGCTAAAGGAGATGCACAAAGGCATTTGCAGATACTACTATGGAGCAAGACCTCTGGCCCAAAAGGCCATCAAACAAGGATACTATTGGCCCACCATGCTCTCAGATGCCATTGAGCTTACATAGAAATGTGAAAAATGCCAACGACACGCACCAAGTAGAGAACCTAACCTCTATGCTTAGCCCTTGGCCATTCTCCCAATGGGGACTAGATATAATCGACCAAATGCCAGAAGTCAAGGGAAAGGTCAACTATGCAGTCGTGGCTGTAGACTACTTCACAAAGTGGGAAGAGGCAAAACGCTTAGCAACTATCACAGCCGCCCAGATTGAACACTTCGTCTACCAACACATCATTTGCCTTTTCGGAATCCCACACATTATCGTCATTGATAATGGAAAGCAATTTGATTGCCATCACTTCAAAGCCTTTTGACAAAAATACAATATCAAACTCCTTTTCGCTTCTCCATCTCATCCACAATCCAACGGACAAGTGGAAGCAGTTAACAAGAACATCAAGTACAACTTGAAGAAGCGATTGGACAAGAACAAGGGCAAATGGTCTGACATAATCGATGATGTACTATGGTCTCACCGGACATCCTACAAGACAACTACGGATGAGACCCTCCTTCACCTTAGCATTTGGTACTGAGGCCGTAGTACGAGGGAAAATTGGGGAAACATCCTACCGGGTTATCTCCTACGATCTAGAGGAACACAATCAACAAATCGTACTTAACCTAGACCTCATTGAGGAGCGTAGAGAGAAGGCCAACTTGTTGAACATCGCCTACAAACAATGGGTGGCAAGATACTACGACTTAAGGGTCCGCCACAGAAGCTTCAGGGTAGAAGATTGGGTCCTACGAAAGGTCAACCTTATAACCAAGGAACGCTCTGCCGGCACATTCGCACCAACTTGGGAAGGGCCCTACAGAGTCTCTAGGATATGCAGAGAAGGAACCTACGAGCTCCAGGACTCAAAAGGCAAAATACTTCCACACCCATGGAGCGTGGGCCACCTCAAATTCTACTTCAAGTAGATAGGCCAACGGCCTTAAATATGATCGGCCAATAGCCAAATTTTGTAATCATTCTTGGCATACCCAGTTGACAATATCAAAGAATGAATTTCCAAAGGCTTTACTCAATCTGCTCGATTTTAAACTAAAAATGACAAGGAAATACCTATATTAAGTTTTCACTCGCTCACAAAACCCTACCCCAACTTCATCCTAAACGGCCTCATTTCATTATGAACGGCCTTACACCATCTTAATCGATTTTATCAAATGGAATGGCCTATACCTCAATCTGAACGGCAACACAAACATTTCAATTCGCAATTACAACCATCTTACATCTACATACCCAAGCCTATTTTAAACGGCCTTTAAACCAAAAAGTTCTATTGAGTGGCCATAACAAACCCAACCTATCTCAGGTTTCAATTATTCGTACCATGTCAGAATTCTTTTACATTCTATCTCCTGAACGGCCTTACGTCAATTTGAACGGCCACAAAGCCTCTTTTCATTAGTAAGCTATACAATGACATCATATCTCCAAAGTACAATGCAAATGATCACTTACATACATTCAACTACACACATATGAGTCCAATCAATATGAGACTGGCCAGATCAACACGTGGAAAATCCAACACATCCACAAAAATGAAAAAGCAGTTTGAAGACCGGTATGAGTGAAGTAAACATATATATATATATATATATATTTGGTGAGACCCTGTGGTCCCACCAAATTAACTTGTTCACAATAAATAAATAAATATGCCACATGCCAAACAACAACAAGTACTACAAAACTAAGCGGCATTCCCCTAGCCGTCAATATCACCCTTGTTACCATCACCTTGGCCACCTTGCTCATCATCTTCGGCATCGTCCTCACTGGCACTCTCTGCATCGGCATCCTCCCCAACACTGCCCAGATAATCTTCAAGCACTAGGGGACTTTTCAACCAGGGTAATCGAACTGGAAGATCGGTATTGGCTAAAAGGATCCGCTTGAACATACCGTCCTCCATCTTGGCAGCAAACTTCTAAAGGTCCTTACGATAGGCAGGAGATGACTTATACTCCCGAACACTTACCCTCTTAGCTGAAACTAGCTACTCGGCTAATCTCGCATTGGCTGATTAAAGCTCAGCCACCTTGGCTTTGCTATCTGTCTCCTGCTCGACTAGCTTCCGTTCAAGATCTTTAACCTTCAGCCCAGCATCGGCTTTGACTTGGATAACCTTCTCTGCCATTTTCTCCTTCTCATCTATGGAGGCCATCTGATCCTTCAATGCCTTGCGCTCCTCAGCCACCCTCTCTCGAGCTTGACTCGCATGACAGAAGGTGATGAAGACTTCACCAAGAAACTACAAAGTAGAACAAAACAAACTTGAGAATTGCAAAACAAAACAAAGAGAAAACAATCAAGGTCGAACATTACTTGCATGGGCACCCGTGCGTATAGCCTTGTCGCATCGGCAACAAAGTCATTAGGCTTCCGGGTTGCAATCTCGTCCAACTTATACGACGAACCACGAATAACCGTGTCCATGAAGTCGAGTGGGGACGGATGGAAGGCTGTTGTCAGCTACCTCCAAGAGTCATCAATCTCATGCATCCTCACCATATCAAGCTCCCCATCGGCATTAACAAAGTAAGACCAAATCGAGGAATCCAGGACCGGCCGTCCGATTTTCTTTGGCACCTGCCGACCCTCAAGATCTCAATGAACGTTGGGGCAGATCTCTTGGTGCACCCGCTCCAACTCCTGAATTTCCTTCTGCCTTTTCTGCAAGGCAGCCTCTTTTGAGTTAGAGATGGCCGACCTCTTTACCCTTCTCTTCCTTTTCTCTGCCACTATCTGGCGGCGCTCTTCAGCCTCCGCATCTAAGTCAATGACGGGAGGAAGGGGAGGCCGCCTAGCACCAATCGGCTGAGTGGTAGAAGTTGGATGAGGAGAGGCAGTAGGCTGAGAAGAAGACGATCTGGCTATACTGTGGAAGAGAGGGGCCAACACTTACCCTGTGCTAGCATCAACGCCAGGTCCTTCTTGGTCCATAGACCCTCTAGTATGATTGGCCAGGTCATCCACGACCGCCTGCAAACAAGGGCCAATCCCCCTCGAAGAAGACTTGGTCTTCACCGCGATGAAAATCCACCTTCTTCATCGTTGCACCATATTTCGCAGCCTTAACCTTAGTAGCCTCAGCCTTCTTCAGTCTCTCCTCAATCTTGTTCATCCTTACTTTAAGCTGCTTAGCCGCAACCACAACGAAGTCTGGATGAGCTACACCAAAACAAAGTTAGCAGATAACACATGCAAAATTTAAAGTCAAGGCCGAAGAACACTTACGCAGGGAAGGTATAAGACCAGCTTCAAACTAGTGGATGGGTAGACGCAGGTAGTCCCTACTCCTTTCAAATCAGTCTAGCATGTTCCAGACTTCCGCGCAGTCGGCCTTCTCCTGATCACTAATAGAAGGCTGCTTGAAGACGTCTACATAAAAACAAACACAAGTCAACACCAATTGGTTACACTACAAACAACAAGCACACAAAAAGCAGAAACAAATTCCTAAGGCTACCATCTTTTGGCTGATACACGCGAGGCATGCGTCTGCGGAATAAGGGCAAGGCTATCCCCTCCCAATTCCCAAAAACGAAGAAATTTTTTTGTTTCCAAGCTTTTTGAGGGGTCAGCATATCCTCAATAAAAGGACCCCTCTCCTTCCTGTTTCTTGCTTCTACATAGACCAAGCCGGTCTTACCCCTCAAAAATTCGTATAAGTGGTTGATGTGGCCTCGGTTGACCCTTGCCACACCTCTTGAAGGCCGTGTAAACCCTCGTTAACATAATCTAGCAATTTGGATTAAGTTGGCCAAAGGCTACCCCAACCTCCATGGCCATCCTTTGCAACCAGGGGTGAAGGGGAAACATCACACCATGGGAGAGAATATCTGGGTGGAATGTCGCCCAGCCGATTGGAGGATTGGTTGATCGATTTGCTTTCCAAGGCAGATGCATCTTCACAGTATCAGGAATGCCGAATACACTTATGTAGGCATCGAGATCATCCCATCTCAATGTGTTGATTTGCCGATCAACCTCGTAGGCCGAACTAGCCACAATTACTAATTGAACCGCCTCATCCACATCACTCTCCATCGGTTCAACAATTATCACTCGCTTGCCCTTATCCACAGAGCTAACCACAGTATTGGAAGGGCCAACCTCATCACCGGCCGACCCAAACCTGCTATCAATCTCTTGGAAGGCCCTTTCAAGTGATTCTTCTAATTCTTGGGCCGATTGGCCTTGAGTTGTCTCAAGGATCAGCTCCTCTACATTCTTATCCACCTCTGGCTCAACTCTTGGGTTAGGCCGAGGGGAATAGGACCGATCCCCCAATCCTTCTTAATCATCTACTGAAGACATCTACAACATGTAGCAAATCTCTAAGAAAGGAAACATGCAAGACTCAACCACTACAGATGCAAGACAATCAAACACTCACACCAAATAAGTTCATTGCAAGTTCATACATTAATCATGCGTTCAATCCAAAAATCAGAAGAAATCTAAGCAATACCTTGTTATGAATAATTCCACCGCAAGCACCGCCGCAAATAACTCGTCAAAAATCGCCTTAATCGGAATATGTCCTGTCGGAAATTGCCTTCAATTCCTCATTTTCTCTCTAAAAATGCCAAAGTGTTAAAATGAAGAAAGACTCAAACCTTTATAGCCACGAAATTCGATCGTTACAAATCCACTCGATCAGATGAAAGGTCATGCACACAACCCATGACAACGCATGTGCGACACGTGGCACACCCACTAACATCTTTTCATAAGCACCATCAGGTGGAACTCGGTTGGCCCTGAACACCTTCAAGCCGATCGGCCACATCATCGTGTGAGGTTCCATCTTTGTGGACCGAACGAGGTAGCAAAACACCATACCTCAAGTGGCACTCGATTGGCCCCGAACACCTTCTAGCCGATCGGCCACATCATAGTGCGAGGTTCCACCTTTGTGGACCTTACGAGGTAGCAAAACATCCTACCTCAAATGGCAGTCGATCGGCCCTGAACACCTTCTAGCCGTTCAACCACATCATCATGCTAGGTTCCACCTTTGTGGACCGTACGAGGTTGCAAAATACCCTACCTCAAGTGGCACTCAATCGACCTTGAACACCTTCTAGCCGATCTTCCACATCATTATACGAGGTTCCGCCTTTGTGGACCGAACGAGGTAGCAAAACACCTTACCTCAAGTGGCACTCGATTGGCCCTGAACACCTTCTAGCCGATCGGCCACATCATCGTGCGAGGTTCTACCTTTGTGGACCGAGCGAGGTAGCAAAACACCCTACCTCAAGTGGCTCGATCGGCCCTGAACACCTTCTAGTCGATCGGCCACATTATCGTGTGAGGTTCCACCTTTATGGACTGAATGAGGTGTCATACAACCACCTAGTGGCTCTTGGCCGTCCATGAACATCTTCATGACGCATAGGCAATATCATCATGCGGGGTTCCGCATTTTCAGGCCGTACAAGGTTGCATACAACCACCTAGTGGCATTCGATTGGCCCTGAACATCTTCTGACCGATCGGCGACATCATCATGCGAGGTTCCACCTGCATAAACCGATAACATGAAAAATTGGTCAGCCAAGAATCCTTCAGGCCGATCAACACATTTTTCTCAACTCCTTTTCTGCAAAGTTGACCACGGGGTCTCACCTCGACCAAGGACTTAGGGGACTGGTACAAGACGAACATCCGTACAGGTTGAAAGGTAAAAGCGACAAGCCCTTAACCGAGGAAATCGACCTCAGTCAATGACAAGCCCTCAACCGAGGAAATCCACCTCAGTCAACCACTTGGGGACTTCTGTTCATACCTAATCTGATCAACCTGACAAAACCAACCAGTCTTTCCAAAACCATACTTAGCCCTCAGCTCAACAGAAATACAAGGAACAGAAGCTCATCAGACATGGTGCGTCCCACCAACTTACCTCGATGACAGAACACACCAAAGGACACAAGCCCGACCAAACTGGTCGGCCTACCCACCCCTCGGCCGACCAGGTCAGTACAATCAAGGGATTCGGGTCTACCAGGACACGTGTCAGCACCAGAATCAGGGGCATTTATCCCACATCGAAATGTTTCACCTACAATATTCAATGATACTCTAAGAACAAGGGCACCTCCCCTCTAAAAGGTAATGACATTTTTGCCCTCACGCTACCTAAATTACTACAGTATTCTCTTCACTTAACTTACTTAGGCATCAGAGACTGTTAGGCCGGCACTACACTGGTGTGCTTTTGTTCTTATCTTCTCCTTGCAAGGCATCTCACCACCGAGAAGACTGAGTCAAGCGAGCTCAGCGAGGCAATTTTAAGTTGATCCACTTTTGGCATCAACACGAAGCGAACTTTAAGAACCTATTGATGAGCATATGAAAGCTAGGGTTTGCTTAGTTGATATAAAGGTTCTTTACGATTTATATATACATATATAAGTATGACCAAGTAATGAGTGGTATGAAGTTTATTGTGAGCCTTACAATTGCCAAGATTCGTAACATCCATATACGTGGGATTGCCATAATTGGCATTGCATTTCTCTCGTTGTCCACACAACTTCAGCTAAAAACAAGTTGCATTAACAATATGACACATTGGCACCCACGGTTTGACTCCTCTTGAGTAAAATAAATGGTCAAAAGAAGGGAAGAGACACGAAAATGCAAGTAGTGACAAGGGAAGGGAGCCAACTTTGAAAGATGTAGGGCTCTATGAAGTAGGCAGAACTAGAGTCGTAAGCTAACTTGAGTGGTGTCTACCTACCATGGCAACTATATTTAAAAGAGAAATGGTTAGAGTAACGTGGATGGATAATACAAGATGATGAATTAATATTTTTTATTTTTATGACGTAAATTATAATAAAAGATAAATACATATATATGTTATTAATTAAAGATGAAAGTATTAATGTATATCCTTATGTTTCTTATGTAGTAATTGTCAATCTATAGGGTATGTTAATTAGGATGAGCAATTTCAAGGAATCAAGATATTTATACTACATTATTAAGAAATGCGTTTTTACATCCGAAAGGTTACTACGCCTTACTTTATTCGCGAAACTCTTAAAAGCACTTTTTATTTAGTCTTTTTTTTTTATCGGAACCACGAATTCTTACAAGTGTATTATGAATGAGCTATGCTACCTACAAAGGTGGGGGAAAACTATTTTCTTTGATGTTGAATTCGTCTAGAAAGCGGCATGACCTTTAGCCGTGTTACCCACAATTGGATAGATTGATTTGAAGTTGCTAATTAAGTAACTAGCAAAGAAACACATGCACTACATGAACATAACAAACCAACTACACTACAATGAATTTCTAAAATAACACCTATCAATGTGTTATAGTTATAAATTCAACTAATGCATTGCATCTAATTATTTGACATCCTTTACTACTTTGAAATTCCTTATTTTTAATTAATTTAATCTAATTTCTTTATATTTTACCGTTACTCGATCATCCAATGGAGTTACAAAGATATATAGGTAACTTGTTTGGGATTCCAACCGGCCACGTATCATGGTTAGGTGTGTCATCCTTGCTACTTCTACCTCTTCTTTTTTGAATCAATACAGGTGGAAATCAAGTACTTTCACTCTATTGAAGTTAAATATTGAGAAATATCAATTACATTTTGAAAATAAGAGGATATAAGGAAAGAAATTGCTTCACCGGCCCAATTATATCTATCTTTGTTTTTTTATAAAAAAATAAAACAAAATATCCATGTCATAAATAGGAGTCGGGAGATATTTCATACCATACATTGACGATTAACAAATATTTTTATATTATATATTATAATATAAATAAAATAAAAGTAAATATTTTTATATTATATTTTATAATATAAGTAAAATAAAAGTTTGATACAATGTAACAGTAACAAAATTCCAAATACAGACATGAACTCAAATATCAACTTGTGTGCGACTGTTGTTAAACAATAATAAGACCCCCGGTGACATAGGGGCATATCTGTATTGTGAAAATATTCGTGTAGAGGCATTAATAATGACTTGAAAACAGTGATTGATTTTATAAATAATGCATTGAAAAATGGGGTTGATGATTTGTTTAATACATGATTGGGTGGGTGGTGGATTATTATATATTGGACCAAAACATGAAGGGCTTAAAACAGTTCACGACCTCACAGGGACAGAGTAACAGGGCCACCCACATCACATGTGATCGTGCTCTACTCCTCTACTCCGCTACTCCGCTACTCCTCTACTCATGAAAGATGCCTATTGGCCAATTCTCCTCAGAGTCAACCATCCAGAGCGAGCATAAAATGTGCCTCAAACGCCGTATAGCCCTATTTACTCTCATCACACGGCACTGTTTTTTCTTGCTTTTATTTATTTTTAAAGCTTCATTATTGGGGTACTTTATTCCACGAGTTTTATTTTAATTATTAAATTTTATAATATAATCTTCTTCGTAGACAGAGTTTGATGACAAGTTATATAACGTGAGAATGTAAGGGAATATTGATGGGTATACAATTTATTTTGAAACTGAATTGGTATATTTAGTCAATTATACTTTTAAAATTGACTGATGGAATTCGAATGTGATGAAAAGGAATAATATTTTTTGTATGGTAGAGTTTGAAAGTTACAAATTTAGTGATTGAATTCATAAATCAAAATCAAAATCAAAATCAAAATGTGGGATGAAATGTAGGATACAAAATTCAATTGTATTGAGTAGTCACAATTTCATGAAAAGTTATGAAGTGAGAACGAGGGTATATAGGTGACTAATAAGTTGTTTTAAAACTGAATTGGTAAATGTATATTCTACTTTGAAAATGACGAATGAGGAATAAAAAGAAGCTAATTATTTCATATGATAGAGTTTGAAATGGATAATTACAGATTTAAGGTATTTTAAAAAAAAAAAGTAAATGATTTTCGATTTGAGAGAATTAAAGAGATTAGACATATAAAAAAAGTTATTCAATTCATTGAAAATGGTAAGATTATAAGATATACAATCCGACAGATGTGGAATTTTATCACTAATAGTTTCGATGTTGTTGGGAGTAGAACTACTCATTATATATTGTATTTTTTTTTATCTATTCTTCTGATATGGGATTCTTAACACTCCTCCTCACACGAAACATCCACTTAGTGGGCCACACGTGGAGCCAATCCGACATCAGTAATTAAGTGTGGAAGTAAGAATAGGTAGTAAACCTGATAACTCGGGCTAGGTAAAACCCATCTTGGGGTCAGTCAAACCCGCTTTGATACCATGTCAAAGATTATAGAGTCATTCAAGCATTCTCTCTCTTGAAAATTCTCTTTGCCTTATCTCTAGAGTCTTTGTAAACATCCGCAATGCTAGGCGCCGCCCCCCTCCTAGGATTGATGGCAACCCGCCTTATCTTATTTCTTCCTTTTCCCTTCTCCCATCTCATCCTCTTCTCCCTTTTCCCTTATTCTCCTTTCCCCTTCTCCTCTTCCGACTGCCCTATCTCTGCCTTATATTCACCTTCGCTACTAGTCCATGGTAGTTGGGTTGAGATGTGGCAGTCGGTGCCTACCACTACGGTGCCTCACTTGCCAGCCTGATACTGGTCTCTTTTTCGGAGACCAGCTTAGGGTTTAACTTTGGTGGGAGACCTAGATCGGGCTTGGGTCTCGATGCTGCGACGGTGGTGTCGGCGGCGATGGGTCGATGGTGTTGTTGCGGCTGCGGAGGCGCTAGGGAAGCAGCGCTGCTGTGGCTGCAGCGATGATTGGTTGGTTTTGCTGCAACTACTGGTGCTTCGACGGTGGTGCTTCCTGATTTGATCGTTTCAGTGTAACGACCCGGATTTAAAACTTAAAGTGAATTTGTAAACTTAATTAGAAAAGGACGACTATAACCTTAGGTTTAGGAGACGTTCGAAAGTTACTTTTTGTTCAGGGACACTTTTGAAAGTTTATCTTGGATCGTTGCGTAGGTCTCGAACTCACGAGTTCGTAGACAGACGACACTCGAGAATCGGAGTTCGTATGAGGAAGTTACGGGTCTAAAACAATGAGGATGTAACGGTAATTTTTGAAAAGTCCAAAAATATAAATAGGGCACACTCTTTCTCCTCATGCCATTGGCCCACCTGCACTCTCTCTCTCCCCGTGCAATCGCCAAACCATCATCATCATCATCAACCCATTTTGGGGTCAATTCGACCCAATCTAAGGCCATGGAAGCCTTCCCTTTAATTCCACGAGCCGTTTGATATCAAGATCGGGACGAAGGTACCACCGTGGAAGGCGAATCGAGAGGGAGAAAATCAACCGAAAGTTCACGGTCAGATTCTGGCCAAACCAGGTATGATCTCGAGACATGGACCCCATTTTTGAGTTCCTGGGAGTGAGGAGATGGATTTCGGTGTATATATCGTGAAAAACGATTTAGAATTGAAGGAGATAGGAGCTCGTCGGAGATGGTGGCATTCGGTCGTCCTATCCGTCGAGTCCCGACTGACTAGTTCGACTGGTGTGCTGACGTGACATGCCACCTGATAGGCACGTGGAGCCACGTGGTAGTCTAGTCACAGCACAGTCAGCAACTAGTCAACCGTTAAGTCAATTGACGCCTTTGATGCTTGACTGAATATGCTGACGGCGTTAGCATATTCCGTTAAAGGTTAACGGCGTCATAACGGAGCCTTGACGCCGTTAACTGGACGAGATATCTCGATTCCGTTAGAATATTCTGTCAGATCGACAGAAAATTCCGCCATTACTGTGCAGGCCCGTGAGATGCAGGAGGGGTAGCCTCCGGCTGGCTTTTCGACTTTTTTTTGGACGTTTCGGACTTGTTGCACAGGTTTCTGGTCAATCAGAGTTCGTTTAGGGCCTGTTTTGGGTGTTTAAAGTTACTTGGTACGCATTTAGTGCGCGTATGAACTCCCGAGGTTTAGGAGGCCAGATTTCAAGTTAATAATTGTCGTTTAGTAATGCCAAGTAGTGTTTTTGATAGGCGTAGCGACTCCGAGTGTTACGGTGGATAGATTAGCTCGGAGTTGGATTCAAACGGACATTGAGGTGAATGGACCTTGGTTTCTAAATTATAATGCATGCATATCTCTATATTTTTAAAGGTTTTATTATCGATTATGAATTTCAGAAATTTAGAATAAATATTCTAATGACTTATTATTGAACTTGAGTTTTTTAATATCGACTTTGAAATAATTTTGAGCATTAAGCTCGGATATGTGATTTTGGCCTATGGCTAGGTTTATGGATTTCAGTTTTACGGATTATGGTTCTGTGGGTTTTTGATTTATGGTTTTTGGCGTCGGCCGAGCTTATGGTTTTGGGCTTAGGCTCAGGATTTTGATTTAACGAATTTTGGGCTCTTGGCCCGAGTTTTCTATGATTTTGGTTAATACTAGGTAACAAGGATTTCAAAATTGAATTTCGGATTTATGTTACGGCTTTCACTAGTATACCATCCCCGGGTATCATGAATATTACTCCGACACATGACTTCGAGGTATTTTCGGTTATGTGCTCGTTGAGTGTTATTTCTCCGACGTGTGGCGTGAGGTATTTTCCGTTATACGATCGTTGAGGCTATCTATGCGTAGTACAAGGTTACGTCTGCATATCTTGAGGTATGATATGATGTGTGGAGTGTAGGTCCTTGGGTTGGACCTCTCGGTTTCTAGCCATTGCTTGAGGTATTATCGGCGGTGGTTAGGAGGGCTTCTCCTCGTGTTGGACAACCCCGGATTTCGAGATACGGCTCGGGATTACATTTGGGGGATGGTGGGATATCTTTACAGTTTTTTGTGTGTCCAAGTTTTCTTATGATTTTAAGCTCCTTTGAGGAGAGTTTTCAAAGCAACGTTGTGGACCACGGGATATTTTCATTGTTCATGTTTTCGTGGGTCCCATATGGTTTTTTATTTATTTTATAGACGGATTTTCAGGTATGTTCTTTGTAACTATCTTTATTTAGTTATATATTAAAAAGGATTTTACGTTATGCATGCATGATTTTACTTATGGAGGGGAAAATGTATGTTTTCCTCGGAACTTATGGTTAAATTATTATTAGGTTTGACCGGGTTATTAAGATGGTAGGTACAATTGGCGAGGGTTCCGCCTATGTAATTGAATGGTACTCCGTTAAGTTGAAGATATATATATATATATATATATATGTATGGAGGGTCTTATGTAATTTGATTCACGAAGAGGTGGGTTGTCCGGATTACCCTTATTTTGTTTACTACTTTATTGTCACTTTATTAGCGTATGTACACTTCGATATGGTTTATTGTCCACTCACAGTTGTTTCAGTTTTGGTGCTTTCCAAGCCGTAGCGAAACGAGGCGACGAGGCTAGGAGGTGGCATCATCTTTTGCTGCGCCAAATCCACGTAGGACTTTCATTAGTTTATGTAATTAAAGGTTACCTAGTTGCTATGATCCTCTTTTGAGTATTGTAAATTATTCGAGGGCTTGGTAGTTTGTGGTTGTAGCTGGTTTGTTCAGTTTGTATTTATTTTTGTATCTTTCGTCTGACATGTAAAAGATGGGTTGACCGGTTATAGGGGAGATTCTGCCGAATTTTCGGTAGAATTCTCGTAAAGTCTCTCCTGAAATGGGGAGGGTATTTCAGGAATTATTGTGGTAGTTCAGGTTTTGTTAGACGAGAGCAAGCTTTTCACGGATTTCGAGGGAAAATTCAGAAGGAGTCCTATCATTCGGTGCTGCGATGGGGGCTGCTGTGATGTGGCTGCAACGGTGGCTGTGTTGTTGGCTAGGGAGACGACATATGCGACTGCGGCTACTACGGCGGTGTTGTTGCGATGGAGGAAGGGTTTACTGAGTTCGGTGCGTGTGGCATCCTCAGTGCAATGTTTGGTTATGCAATGTTTGGTTATGGGATGATCGGGTCTGGGCTTTGGTTAGGTCTAAGCCTTTAATTTGGGTTGGACCTTGTTTAGTTCAGGCTCTTGTATCTCTTGGGGATTTAGGCGTGAACTAGTGTTTGATCATAGTTATGCTTGATTCTTGTTAAGCCTAGTGCTTTGGTTTTTGAGTTGATTTGTGGGTAGTCCTTAAGTTTCTTGTTTTTCTTAGAGAATGTCTCTTGTAAACTTGTAGCCCTATTTTTTTTTAATGATACTTTCTTATCTATATAAAAAAAAGATTATAGAGTTGGACAAGCGACCCACTCCTTCCAACACCGATATTATCCCCAACGTGCCGGTACAATCTATACCATTCAATATGTGTGAAATTTTATTACAAAAAATCTGAATATTATTGAAATTAAAATCACTCATTATATATTAATTTTCTTTCCTATTATTCCGACGCGGAATTCTCATAAACTAACAACTCGTTTTAGACACAAAAGTGGGTTTGGCAGTGGTCTACGCGAGCTTTCCGTAGGGGCTGTGGCAGTGACTCAAGCATTGTGCAAAAAAGCGTAGGATGCTATTAAAAAAAATGGATGCAATGGCCCATTGGAGGCATTGACTTTTTAATTAAATAAATAATAACAATAATAATTTTGCAGATAGGTTGGAGTTTGGACTGTCTCGATTTTCTCTATTTATAACTGCCTACGACTCCATAAGCATTCAAGACTGTAACTCCCCACCTCAGATATCTCTATCTGCACCTCACCTCCATTATTTTCACTCTTTTTCTCTCTCTCAGTCTTCATCTTCAGCCTCTGAACCCCCTGCATTTTTCTTGTGCTCTGTTTTTTCTCAGCCTGGATCCCTCCATTTTCACCATTCTTCCTTGAATAAAACCTTAAAAAAATCATTTCAATTATGTAATCCAGCCTTTTCCATCAAACCCAACAAAACCCATTTCTTAAAAAAACCAAAAACAAAAAAAAGTTTTCAATCTTTGATTTTGTATGAAGCTTTAGAGTCGTCTGTATAGTGGGTGCTCTGGCTTTGTTCATTTCCTCTACCCCTTAGCAACACATTTATAAAAAACTTCCAAAGCATGTAACTTTTAGCCTTCCCAAATCAAAATTCCCCAACCCAAAAATCTAAAACCAAAAAAAAAAAAAAAGGTAAATTTTAATTTCAATAGCCATAGGATCAGCTATCAGTCATCTGTTGTAGCTACCCTGGCCAGGCTCAAAAGGCTCGTGTAGCAATATCTTTATAAAAAATCAACAAATTATGTAACTTTCTATAATTTCTAGTTAGACCAATTGTCAAAAACCCAAAAAAAAGTTGTTTTTGTTTATTGAATTATCTTGTTTTCCTATCAATTAAAAAAAAAAGAAAAAAAAAGAAAGGCTAGAGATGCCGGAATCGGAGCCGGGGACGCCACAGTCGGCCCCAGCGACGCCAGGCACGCCAGCGCCGCTGTTTCCAGGAATGAGAGTGGACTCTCTGTCGTATGATCGTGAACGAAAGTCAATGCCGCGGTGCAATAAGTGCTTGCCTGTGAATGCTCCCACGTGGGGTCAATCTCCCACGTGCTTCACCGACTTTCCTACTCCGACTGTGTCCCTCACTCGAAAGGTAAGCCACCACCTCTCCTCTCACCATTTCATAATTTTGAGGGCTGTCTATGAACTAGTGTTAATTAAAGTGTTAATTAGAGTTAACTCGATTTAATTAATGATTATAATATTAAGTAGGTCATTATGTGTTCAGCAACTTGGCTAAATGCTGACTAAGCTTTTAAGCTTTTAGCAGGCTTTAGCTTAGCTTAGATTTTGACTAGGACAACCAATAAAGGAGATTCCGTTAGCAATCCAACTCTTATGGTTCGATGGACAGTTATTCATGTTGTCACAAGTTATAAACAATTGGTAAATATTAATAATTTGAAAATATAACATTGTTAATTTCCTTTCATATAAATATTAGAAATTCCGACACCAAGTTTTAAGTGCATGTTTGGACAGTTAATCGGAAATGTATTTCTATCGTTACTCAAAAATGTCTTGGGTCTCAAATATCGATTTTTAATTCCCTATTTCTTTTCGACATTTTTTATGAGAAATTCTTAATGTAACCTTCAAAATTAGCGTGCACAGATAACTAAAAAAATAAAATTGTGGCTCCCTAGGTTTATTCTTAATTAACGGTACCTGTTTTTGCATGTTTAACAAGTTTGTTTGTTTGTTTATGGAATTATCGTCGATAATTATTGGATCTACTTGAGTTTTTCCTGTTCTTTTAGCATCAAACCACACGAAACTCTTTAGATAAAGATAATTAAACCTCACAGATGAAAGGGTACGTTGTAAAATCTTCCAAGTTCTTCAACGTTTTATTGGTTCTTATATTACTTGAAGTCGATACTATATTCTAAGAATAAAGTAGAAAATTATTTTTAAATTTCTCATTATTTAATGACAATCAAGGTACCGCCACGAATTAAGAATATTCATCTTTATTTTGTAAGTAGTAAATACCCTTCAATTTGAATTGCAACGATTCTTCTTCATTTCGGAGAAGAATATCTTTCTATTTAAAGGTATAAAGAATTGATGTGTTGTTGTTCATTTCACCGTCCATTGAGGTTTAAATTTTACTTCAGAACTTTTTTCATTTTTTGTGCATTATTGTTGCTTGTTGCTTGAAGAATGACATATTTTACTGTTTGACCTTGATGGGAAACGTATATATATATATGAAATACAAAAGCTATTGTTTTCTCGGGAAAATAGAAAGAGTTAATTCTTTGTTCAACTCTCTCGAGGTCTCAATACATAAAACAAATTAATAAATATATCTAGAACGAAAAAGTTAAAAAACAGAGAGAGAAAAATATTTTCATAAAATAAAAAATACATATATATATATACATATAAGAATTAAGAACATGTATATGAAACGATATATTTTCACCCAATCTATTTTTTTTGGGTCAAATTTCACCTAATCTATTGATTTTGGTATTGTTTATGAAACCGCAACCTAAATCGACTTGGTCAAATATAAGAAAAGCCCTATATAATTTGAATAAAGTAATGGGAATTAATATTATATACGGCATACGCATGCATACTGTAACATCCATATTGCCGCCATTTTTTGTATTATCCTCACACTTAAGCATGCATGACAGCCCAACTCTATCAGGCTCCAACGCATTTAAAAAAAATACATCTGCGGCGTACGGATGGCCAATAGTTTGAATGAGTTTTCTATTTTTTGGGTTGTATTTATTCTGTGTTACTCGTGAATGTATTCGTACTCCAAATTGTTTATAATTTTTATTTGTGTGGATACTTTTCGAAACATCTCTTCCAATTAAAGAAGAGTTGACTTTTGAGAATATATTTTGGTAATATTGAAGTTTTTTTGTTGTTGTTGAGTAATTGGTAATAGTGAAGTTAGAACCATGTCATGCCTTCAAATTCAATGTCTAGGCCGGCTTTTCAACAAATGAGGGCAAATGCTACTCGAACACTCCATTGCTTTATGCTTTCTATCTATCTTAGATAGCTAGGATCCACTCATTGTGCGAAGCACCTTTTAAGGTTTCAACATCAAAAACCCTTCGTTGATAGTGGCAAACTGGCAATATATATGTGCGTTGAATTTGCCTAAAAAAAGAAAAAACAGTAAGTCAATAACCCAACTGTTTCATGGTTATCTTGAAAAACATGTACGTACACTCAGAATATATTAGGCCCTTCATTTAAGCGCTTTTACATTTTTGCACCGGTTGGCAATGAGCGGAGAAGCTCAAACCCCGTAACGCACTTTCCCGCCATGGGATAATACTTTCTCTGATCTGATCAACCTAGGTATTACATATATGTAGCTTGGAGCCGAGTTCGTAGGAACCTTCATCTTGATGTTTGCAGCAAGTGCCGGACCGATCGTGAACCAGAAGTATGACGGGGCTGAGACGTTGATCGGCAATGCAGCTTGTGCCGGGCTGGGTGTGATGATTGTGATCCTCTCCACTGGTCACATCTCTGGGGCACATCTAAACCCATCTCTCACCTTTGCCTTTGCTGTCATGCGTCACTTCCCTTGGGTCCAAGTCCCTGCCTACATTGCAGCTCAGGTTTCGGGCTCCATTTGTGCCTCCTATGCTCTCAAAGCGGCTTTTCATCCCTACATGTCCGGCGGCGTCACGGTGCCTACTGTGAGCACTGGCCAGGCTTTTGCACTCGAGTTCATCATCACTTTCAATCTCCTGTTTGTAGTCACTGCTGTTGCCACTGACACCCGCGCGGTACGCATATATATAACCCTAGCTAGCCCCATATTATAATTAACCCTAGACTTTCATGTATTGTTGTGCTGCTGAATTTTGATATTTTAAGTGAAGTAATTTAAAAGTCAAAATGCAGACGATGAAAAATTCGGTGCACGATGAAGTTTTTGATATCCAATGCAATTTGATTATTCATATATATATATATATATAACATATGGTTATAGATAATATGTGTTTCTCATGTGGATGATCGAGGTTTTGGTGACCATGCAGTTGGGCGAGTTGGCTGGTTTAGCAGTTGGAGCTACTGTTATGCTAAACATTCTTATTGCAGGGTTAGTACTTAAATACTACTCTCTCTCTATGTTTATCCTTCGAGAATATGCATGTATTTCTCTATATATTAATTGAGTTTTGTTTGGCAACACAATTTGGCATCTTATATATATAAATATATAGCTATGAAGTACTATTCCCATGTTCGCAAAAGTGGGATTTCTAAATGAATTGCTTCTTGATTTGCTTTCCATAAGTTAAATATAATTTTGGGTAGGTGGATATGGGGTGAATTTTGCTTGTTTTATCAATTGTAATACGATAGTTAATTTGTACGTGCAATCATAAAAGTAATATGATTCATGCTTCACCAACTTTTCTTGAAATCCTAAGGTTATGATCAATAACAAATTCAGAATGGAACTGTATTTTTTTTTGTCAAAAAATGGAATTGTATATAGGTTTGCTGTTATTTTGTAGTCTTGAAATTCTAATTAAGCTTATTCATTTTACACAATAAATATGAATTGTTAATTAAGTTTACTCTTTTGATATAATAAATATGAAGTGTCAATTAATTAGGTAGGGAGATTTTGTTAGTAAATATTTGTATTTTTCTATGTCTATTTTGTAAGCGATGGAAAGTTATGTTGAACACCAATTATGCTTGAGAATATCATTACCTTTCACCAATTTAGCACCACCTTTCGTTCTAAATTTATATTCTCTAATAACGCTGGCCACTAGTCCACGAATAAAGATTGTGTTCGAGAATATATACATATATATATATATATATATAATTATATCTTTCGTCAAATTGGTGTACTAATTTCTGTTGAAATTTTAATCGATGTATTTTAACCTTTTAAATTAAAAAAGTATAAAAAAATATTGTTGAAATATCACTAGCTAATTATAACACAGCATTTTATAGCACCGTATTATGTAAGACAACAAATCTTTCCCATTATTGAAAAGCCAAAAGGAAAAAACAAAGAAACCCTTGTTTAGGTGCTTGTACTATTATTATTATACATTTTTATGTTTCTAAAATTATATTCTGTAATTACATTGGCCGCTGGTTGATGAATATTATATATATATATATATATATATATGAGATTCTTATCAGCATGTACTATTGAAAAATTGACTCACCCCATAATGGAAGCCACATTTGACCTACAAATATATCCCTAACCCTAATACTAACAAACAAAACCTTTGTCTTCTCATGGTGTCGATCTGTTTGTTTTGTTTGGTTTTGGGGTCGGTAATAAGTTGGCTACTTCCATATTCAATCAAAAGAACTCCTTAATGACTCACTCATCAGACTCATATTATTGTTGGTAAAACGTCACGTTACATGAAAGTTTGAAGATAGAAAGATTCCAACGGAATGTCGTAGTACTAGTGCTGATAATTGTTTGTGTTTTGGTTTTGGCAGGCCATCTAGCGGTGGTTCGATGAACCCCGTCCGCACTCTGGGCCCCGCCGTTGCGGCTGGAAACTATACCAAGTTGTGGCTGTATCTGGTGGCACCCACCCTCGGGGCCCTGGCCGGGTCGGGTATCTACACTGTTGTGAAGCTTCGGGCTGACGAGGTGGACACACCCGTACGCGAGGCAAGGAGCTTCCGTCGCTAGTCGGGATGTATTAGGGATCTATATATATAGGAACATAATCTCTAGTCATGGAGTATGACAAATTATGTTGTTTGATTGTCAATTTAAATTATTGACCCGATAATTGACAATCTAATGATATAACATGTCAAATACAGTGATGACAAGAGAATGTTACCCAATATAGATGGTCCTTGCAATTATGTCTGAATTATGTGTGATATATGGTGTGATGTGATGTATATAAACATATTTGAATAGAATAAGAAAGGTCTGGCTGGCATGGGGACATATATAGATGTGACCCCGAGTCTATGCGCCGTGGCCTATGGTGGCTTATCACAGTAAAGTACAGTGCTCATGTGGTAGGCGCAGTCGCCATCAGCCTCACACAGGTCGTTGTCATGGACGGACATCTTGGACCCTGTGAGTAGACTTTGGATTGGCTCTGTTTGTTTGATTTGTATGATACTCGTGTTTAGTAATAAACTATCAATATTTTGTGTTTCTTTGATCTTTTCTTATAAAATAATGCTAAAGATACAATATGTAAAACGTCGAGCAATAATAGTGTTAGAATGTCTAATAACGGGAGGTTCTTTAAAATTCAAATATATATATATATATATATATATATATAATTAACTTTAAGGCCCGTTATGAATTATGCTAACAAAAAACAAAGAATTAGAAAAAATAGACTCTAATAACGTCTCTTCCTAATTTTTTAGGTTAGAGTTAGGGTTTCTCTCTAAAAGTTGGCACGTGGCTACTTTTGGTAGCGCGGTGGTGGCAGTACATGTTTGAACGAGTACGTTTGGCTTGACTTGCGCTTATTTACTGGCTTAGTATGACAACAGAATCAATTGAAGGTGTGGTGTCTAACTTGGTTTCCAATTTGGCCATCTAGGATCGTAAGGCGGCTGAAATTGTGTTGGAAGATGATCTGGAATCCCTCAGTGTCTCGCGGTTCTTGTTGGTGGGGAGACTTCTTACATCTAAAGCTCACCACAATGAGGCACTAGTTGGGACAATGAAAGGCATATGGCACCTACGGGAAGATTTTCAACATGGTAGGGGTGAAGGGATCAGATATGCCACCTAAGGGAAGATTTTCAACAAGGTAGGAGTGGAAGGATCAGATAGGCTGCTCTTTTCCTTCAAGAATGACTTCGATCGTAGGAAAGTGCTCCGTGGGGCGCCTAGGACTTTTTATAGGGCTCTCCTGGCGTTGGCGGAGAGGATGGAAGAGTTGATCCAACAGAGGTGAGTCTTGAGGATCAGGAGTTCTGGGTGAGAGTGAGGAGTATCCCACCATTACTCCTGTCAGCTGCCTTGGCGTGTAAGATTGGTACGCATTTAGGGCGATTTGTTCATGTGGATAAGGGACTTAATGGGGAATTCCTGGGTTCTTTTCTCCACATATGGGTGGCTTTAAAGGTCAGTATCCCTTTGCAACGATGCATTGCTTTGCATTTTGCTAAGGATGAAGAGGCGAAGCAATATGAAATTGGGTATGAACACATTCCTTTCTTCTGCTTCATTTGTGGGAGACTTGATCATGTGGGAGCTTTGTGTAGCCTCATGTGGCCGGAAGATAATGGGGTTGAACAGTTTGGAAGGCACAAGATACTTGTCAAGGACGTTTTAGCATCCAACCAAACGAGGGCTTGAAGGGAAAGGTGTTTGGACTTGCTGTGCATGCTCTTGGCATCTTTGAGAGCAAGCCTCCAATGCCCAACTAGGATGGGGGCCTCACGACCGTTTCGTGAGGCTTTTCAGGATGGGAATGATGAGAGGGGTGTAGAGGAACCAAACGGGAGAGCATTGGCAGTAAGACGACATTACAAATGATGGGGGAGAGAAGGAAATCAGTGTTCGACGACATCAACAGTCCATGGGAGGCAGCCTCCGAGTGGAGTGAGGGTGGGGCTGCAGGAGGTTTGCTGTTTCAAACCCCCCTTTTTGGATTTGGAATGGTGGAACTAGGGAGTTTGCCTTGTTCCCGGATTTCTCTCATAAATTCTGCTATCTGCCCCATATGTAGCTTCAAATCCGATATGTCCTTTGCCTGATTTTACCGGCACTGAGCCAAAGAAGCGTGGGAAGTAGTTAGTGTTTTAAATATTTAATCATAATTAGGAGACATACCTGAACCTTGTTGAGGTGGTGCTTGCGGCCTCTGAAAGAAACTAGGTGGTTGTAGATTGAAAGCTTGTCGCTGAGGCTGTTCTAGATCTCTCCATCTAAAGTTGGGATAATTTTTCCAACCCTCATTATAAGTGTTAGAAAAAGGATCATTCCTACATTGATTTTGCCCTTGAAATCCAATGGCGTTGGCACTTTCCCATCTGCCATTCTCAAAAAGTTGAGGACATTGATCAGTAGTATGTCCTGGTGACATGACCATTCTCGAATTTCCCCTCGAAATTCGAGAAAAGCCCTGTTCCCGCCTGACAACTCCCGACGACTTAATAAATTTTCTAGAATACCCTTAAGCCCTTACAATTAGTTACGAGAATTCTACCAAAAATCCGGCAGAACCTCTCTCTATAAAATGGTTAAACCGTCTTTCACCTATCAGACGAAGGATCAAATACCAATCTCGACTCCCAACAGTCCAATTCTCAACATCACAAAATAACCAACGACGTAACCATAATTTACAATAAGTCCAAAAGGTTTATCAAAGCAATTAGGTTGGAAAGGTAAATACAGAAAATTTAGAAGTCCTACTCGATAGTCTTAGGTAAAGGCGTAGTTGGAATTTAGTGCCTCTGCCTCTGGATGTGCCATTGTCAACTCAACGGCCTGAAAGGGATATAAAACACGGAAAAGTGTGAGTGGATAAAATAATCGTTTAAAATAAAATTTTCGAGGAAAACATACCTTTTGACAGGACCCTTCCCAATATTCGCCTCGAAATCCATGAAAGGCCCTCTTTTTGTCTGACAGCCTTTGACAATAGAGGCTAATACCTGAAATACCATTATTTCTTTGGAGACCTCAAATGAAAAACAATTTACAGGGACTCCAACAAAACCTCCTATGTACTTGATTTACCTTCACCTACCTTCCAGACGAAGGATATACCAGTAGTTCACAAACTACCACGGAGGACCTCCTCCGCAAGCAAAACAAAACAACTGACGTGTCACCCTTGTGTGACTTGTCAACAACTCGTCCATTTGGGTCATCGCTCATACCACCCACTGACCCTGATGATGAAAGTACCCTTTCCACATCTCAGGCATTGGTAACACTTCGTGACCGTAATCATCGTACATATACCGAAAGGTTCTTTGGCTGTCATATCGTCTATTCAGTTATTACACTATAGCTATTTCCTGAATATGCTAATCTGGCCAGGCTTCTGTTTCCCTGAACCATTATAGTGGTCCATACACCTCAATGATTGGATCCAATTCAATGTTCAAGACTTGGTTGTCCGAGCAGTAACCCGATATCCCGGCTATTCCCGAGTTATAGCTCAATATTTTGGCTCTTCCCAAGCCTCTATCCAATCCTCCCTACCAAACCTCACATCTCCTCGGGCATATGAGGGAAGCCTCCTTGACATACCCCACCGAGTGTATGAGGGAATCTTCCTTGACATACCTCACATCATAACATCCCGAGAGTATGATGGAATCTTCCATAACATACCCCAGATCATTCATCAGGGTCAAAACCCAAATCAAAATCCCGGTCTGAAACCCTAAAATAAATTATTAGCTGGGTTTATGGCCCAACCATATAACCACGAGCCAAGCTTGATATCCATATTCCAAATCAATATCCTTGTCAATAAATCCATTTAAACCTTAAGCTTTAGTTTCTGAGCCTCGAAAGGAAGCTAATATATTCCTAATAATTTCTCTGACTTCCCACCACTCACAATATGTGGTATGACATAATACATAGAAATACGCATACCTTGCTATCCCGGAAATCCAGTCCATTCACAGTACATCCAAAGTAAAAACTCAAGGAAGCCCTAGCCGCAAGGAACCCTTTAACATATCGATAACCAAACTCCCTTGACCCCCCGAGCCAAAACCCGCCCCGTGGCCGTCCATTATAGCTGGGATTACTCAAAAGGGGCTCTAAACGGACTCTAATGGCCTCAAAATTGTCAAATAATGATCCGGAATGCTACAAAACCCTAGATATGTGCCACCGTGGGCTGGGAAACAGCCCCAAGCGTCGCCATGCTCCCGAAGAAGGCCGGTGGCCACCACATGCGCCGCCACACGCCGGCCACACACTCCCATGCGCCGCCACGCGTATATTCCGTTGAAACTGACGGTATATTCCGTTGAAACTGATAGAATATCCAGATGAAATCGGAATATTCCGTCCAAACTAACGGCAGTGGGGTTCCGTCATAACACCGTTACCTTTTGACGGAATATGCTAACGCCGTCAGCATATTCCGTCAAACCCTGACGGTGTCAGTTGATCTAACAGTGGACTAACCGTTGACTAGACCGCTGACTGTGCTACCACGTGGTTCCAAGTAGCTGCCAGGGGGCATGCCACGTCAGTTCACAGTCAGACCAGTTCACCGGAGAAGACGACTGGACCATCACGACCGCCGCTGCCGTAGTGGTCGTATTCTGGAAATTTCTCGCGGTAATCGCCATTTCCGGTGAGCTTCTAACTCTCCCCAAACTCCACCAATTTTTACGATCCACACCTGTAGAATCATCTACTCAACACCAGGAACTCGGAAATGAAGTCGGGAATTCGAGATCATACCTGGTTTGGTCAGAAACTATCCGTGAAGTTTTGGCCAAATCCCTCTCTTCGATTCTACGTCTCAGGTGGTGTTTGTTCCACGTAATTGACATGAATTCTGATTGACCCGAAACCTGCGCCAAAAGGTCTAAAAAGTCAAAATCATGTTGACACGTGCCGTCGTGGCTTAAGGACCGACCCAATGCGCCGCCAAGCGCGTATAGAAGGCTGGCGGCTCGTCCACGCGCTAGCTATAGTGCCCACGCGCCTACACGTGCTCTGACTGGATTACCAGGTGGCTCCACGTGGCTGCTAGGTAGCCACCATGTGTCTACCATGTGGCTACCAGGTGGCATTCCACGTCAGCTCTGTAATAGAACCAGTTGCCAGAGAAGACGACCGCTCCGTTGTGCATCAGAAATCACCATTGACGGTCGACTTTGACAATTTCTATTTTCTTCAAATCTCAACCATTTTTCACGACCTAATAGCCTAAAACTATCTACTCGAGCCCTGGAACTCGAAAATAAGGTCTAAACATGAACCCCATACCTGATATGGCCTGAAAATCGATCGAAAGGTTCGGTTTTCTCCTTCCTCAGTTTTGGGTTTCCTGTGGCTATTTCCCTCTATGGCTAATACGTTCTTGATCGCAGGGAGAAGGGGATTTCGACATGTTGAACCAAAATGGACGAGGTTGCTTCAAATCAATAGTTCAAGGGTACGAGGTTTTGGGATCAGTTGCACGGTTCGAAGAGAGAGAGAGAGAGTGTTTGAAGGAAATTATCTGGAAATAGATGGAATCCCAGAGAGAAAGGATCTAATCCTTCTAAAAATATCTCAAACCCCCAAAATAACCCTCAAGCTTTTAGAACAATAACTTTTTCGGTACGTAACTTGATTTACCCGTGCCATATGTCTACGAACTCGTGAGTTCGAGACCTATGCAACGGTCTAAGAAAAACTTCCAAAAGTATCTCCAAACAAAATTTGACTTTCAAGCCCCTTATAAAACCGAGGGTAAAATTGTCATTTCCCAAATTAATTTACGAAATTCACAATTTTAAATACATGGGTCATTACAACTCACCCCCTTCAAGAAATTTCTTCCTCGAAATTCATACCTGTCACTAAAACAAATGTGGATGTTGTGCCCGCATCAATGCCTCGGGTTCCCATGTGGCTTCCTCCACGTTATGATTCCTCCACAGAACGTTAACTAGAGGAATAGTCTTTCTGCGCAAATACTTTTTCCTTCCAATCTAGAATTTGCACTGGTTGCTCCTCAAAACTCAAATCATCTCTCAGCTCAATTGGTTGCTCCTCCAATACCTGAGATTCATCAAATAGATACTTTCGGAGCATGGATACATGGAATACATCGTGAACCTTGGAAAGTTCTGGGGGTAAAGTAAGCCTGTAAACCACTAGCCCTATCCTCTCAATGATCTCATAAGGCCCGATATAGTGAGGGCTCAGCTTTCCTCGTCTACCAAAACATGCAATTTCTTTCATGGGGGATAATTAAAGAAAACCCAATCTCCGACGTCAAACTGAAGATCTCTGATCTGTCGGTCTGCATAGCTTTTCTGGCGGTCCTGAGCTACCTTCAATCTTTCCCTGATGATTCTAATATTTTCCTCTGTCATTTCAACTATCTCTGGTGTCAACAGTCTTCTCTCACCTACCTTATTCCAGCATATCGGTGTCCTGCACTGTCTCCCATACAGTGCCTCAAAAGAAGACATCCCAATACTAGACTGATAGCTGTTGTTGTATGTAAACTCCATCAAGGCCAGGTGTGAGTCCCAATTTCCCGTAAACTACAATACACAAGCTCTCATCATATCTTCCAGAATCTGAATTGTCCACTCAGACTGTCCGTCAGTCTGAGGATGAAAAGCTGTACTGAAATGCAATTTAGTTCCAAAGGCTTTCTGTAAACTCCACCAAAACCTCGAGGTAAACCTAGTATCCCTGTCTGATACAATTGACTCTGGAGTCCCATATAATCGTATGATCTCATCCACAAACAATTTGGCGTACTGGTCCATCCTATAATCTTCCCGTACTGGCAAGAAATGTGCTGACTTTGTAAGTCTATTAACAATTACTCAAATTCCATCATGTTCTTTCCGAGTCCTAGGAAGTATATAAATAAAATCCATAGTAATGTGATCCCACTTCCATTCCAGAATAGGTAGTGGTTGTAACGTCCCGTATGGTTTCTACCTCTCTGCCTTTACTTGTTGACACGTCAAACATCTACTCATAAACTCTACTATTTCCCTTTTCATCCCAATCCACCAATATTGCTCCTTAAGAGTACGATATATCTTAATGCCACCTGGATGCATAGCATAGGCAGAACTATGAGTTTCCTCAAGAATTTCTCTTTTCAACTCTATATCATTAGGTACGCACAACTGGCCATCCTTAACCAAGGCCCTATCATCCCTAATCACGTAATCCTGCCTATTCCCAACCTCCAACTCCATCCTAATAACGCACAACGTTGGATCCTGGAGTTGAGCTTCAATAATTCGGTCAATCAGGACAGGTCTCATATGAAAGCTAGCCAACAAAGCCCCCTGATTATCCATTCCAAGTGTAATTCCCGCTCTTCAAAGTTCCACCAATAAAGGTAAGTAGATAGTGTGCAAATAGGCCCCGGAACCCATGGACTTCCTGCTTAGGGCATCTGCCACTACATTGGCCTTTCTTGGGTGATACTCTATGGTATAGCCATAATCCTTTATCAACTCTAACCACCTCTTCTGTCTCAAGTTCAGATCTTTCTGGGTGAAGAAATATTTCAGGCTCTGATGGTCTGTAAAGATCTGACACGTTTCCCCAAACAAATAGTGTCTCCAAATCTTCAGTGCCTACACCACTGCAGCTAACTCTAAATCATGCATGGGATAGTTCAACTCCTGGGGTTTAAGTTGCCTGGAAGCATATGCTATCACCTTCCCATGATGCATATGCACGCAGCCTATACCTCTTAATTATGCATCGTTGTACACCTCAAATCCCCCACTATCATTTGGAAGGGTTAGCACAAGGGCATAAGTCAACCTCCGCTTAAGCTCTTGAAAGCTATGTTCACACTCATCATCCCATTCAAACTTGACTCCTTTCCTAGTCAACCGAGTCAGCAGGGCAGCTGTCGTAGAGAATCCTTCTACGAATCGCCTATAATTTCCTACTAAACCAATAAAACTTCTCACCTCTGACACTCTCTTTGGTTGCTCCCGATTTGACATTGCCTCTACTTTTTGGGGATCCACACTGATACCCTCTGCAGAAATCACATGACCTAAGAATCCCACACTGGTAAACCAAAACTGACATTTACTGAACTTGGCGAACATTTTCTTTTTCCTCAGTGTATTCAGCACCAACCTCAAGTGCTTCTCATGTGCCTTAGCACTCTTCGAATATACTAAGATATCATTAATGAACACAATTTCAAAGCGATCAAAATACAGTCGGAACACCCAATTCATCAAGTCCATAAATACCGTCGGTGCATTAGTTAAGCCGAAGGGCACCACCAGGAACTCATAATGCCCATAGCGTGTCCTGAAAGCTGTTTTGGGAATGTCCTCTTCCCTGATCCTTAACTGATGGTACCGGGATCTAAGGTCAATTTTAGAGAAATACCTTGCCTATTTTAATTGGTCAAAAAAATCATCAATTTGTGGCAAAGGATACTTATTCCGCACCGTAACCCTGTTTAACCGTCGGTAGTCGATACATAGCCTCAAACTACCATCTTTCTTCATTACAAATAACACCGGCGCACCCCAAGGCGATACACTCAGTCGAACAAATCCCATATCCACTAAGTCCAGCAATTGAGTCTTCAATTCCCTCAATTCTGCCGGTGCCATCCTGTACGGTGCCTGTGATATAGGTTGAGTACCCGGAAGAAGCTCTATGGTGGACTCAATCTCCCGATGAGGTGGCAACCCCGGAAGATCCTCTTAAAACACATCTAGAAACTCATTCACCACCGGAATATCCTCTAACCTCACCGGAGGATTTCGAGAATCGATCACGTAAGCTGAATATACTTCACAACCTTTCCTCAATAACTTCTCAGCTGTCAAGGCTGATATCACTCCCGAGGGAAGCACCCTACGGTCTCCCTGAAACGTAAGCTCCGGAAAACCTGGACTCCAAAATACCACCCTCTTGTCGAAACAATCAATGGAGGCATGATGGGTGGTTAACCAATCCATCCCCATAATTACATGAAAATCATAAATATCCAAGGGAATTAAGTCTGCCTCCAACTCATGACCTCCCACTATCACTACTAACTGCGTATTACTAGGTTCGGCACTAGCATATTTCCGGTTGGGGGTGCTAATGCCCATGTCCCAACCAATCAGTGACAATTCTTTATTGGCAGAAAGTGTAAACCCCTAGACATAAAAGAATTTGTAGCCCCGGAATCTATCAAAACTCGAGCATCATGATAAAAAATAGACAACGTACCAGTAACCGTCTCTGGTGTAGCTCAAGCCTCCTACTGTGTCATAGCAAAAACTCGGGCATGTGTACTAGAAGATCGACCACAACCCTTCTGTCTCCCACTGTGCTGCTCTCGAACTCGGTTCAGCAGCATTTCGGCCCAAAGAACTACTGCTCGGACGATGTGGACATTCTCTCTTAAAATGACCAGTCTCCCCACAAAAGTAACAACTGGTGCAACTAATCCATGCGGGTCTACCACTCTGTCTCCCAATCGACTGCACTGAAGCCCTACTAGATTGAGCTGATGACTGATGTCCCACTGTAACACCTCGGGAACCTCCATGACCGGCTCCACCACTGTCTGACCCGTATCTAGCACTCCCATATGATCCTTAACTAAAACTGCCTCTCCTAGATGGTCCCTGACTAGAGGCCCTGAAACTCAAGCGATCCCGACGTTGCCTGGAATCACTAAGCTGGTGCCGAGCTGGAAAACTCATCTCTACTCTAGCTGCAGCGTCTGATAAAGCCCTCAATGAAGTTTGTGCCAAAATAGTTACTGCTACTCTAATCTCATATCTCAGTCCATACTCAAACCTTTGGCACTTATCCACCTCATTTGCCACTAGAGCCGGTGCAAATCGTGACAAATCAAGAAATTTTTGCTCATACAGTCCTACCGTCATGTCCCCCGGCTGCAACTGGAAGAACTCAGCCTCTCTGGAGTCTCGGTATGAGCGAGGACAAAATTTCTCTAAGAAACGCCCGCGGAAAGTTTCCCAAGTAACTGTATGGACATCCCAGCCTGTCATTTGCAAGGCATGCCACCAACGGTATGCATAGCCACTCAGAATAAATGTGGCTGAACGCACCCTATCCTCCGGAGGGTATCTCATAACAGCAAATACTCGTTCCAAACGAGTAATCCAATCATCAGCATGATTTGGGCCTAACTCGCCCGTAAACACTATAGCCCCTAGCCTCTGGGCTCGCTCAATGTCAGAAACTTCAGAAGTAGCCCTACCCTGAAGTATATTTGTCAATGCCCGACCCAATTGATCCTGGGTCTGTCTCAAATCAGGCTCTAATACGGGATCATGTGTACCCCTAACATTATCAGCTTCTTCATCGTTTTAAATTCTCAAATTACGTTAATTTCTGGTCTGGGTCGTTATACCTTTCCTCGTCCATGAGTAAAACAATGCATGCATAATATAAAAGTCATTTTAAAACAAGTAATCTATAAATATAACCCGAAAGCTTACCAAAAATTCATTTATAAAATAAAACTCGACGGAACCCACGATAACACGAACAGTGAAAAATCCCGTGGTCAACAACTTTACCTTGAAAACCATCATAAAAGGAGTTTAAAAATCATGTGAAAAGACCTGGACACAAAATTTCCTAAATATATCTCACCGCTCCCCGATTGTAATCCCGAGCCGTAGCTCGATATCCGTGCTGACTGACCCGGGGACCTACCCTTCACACACCCGATAATACCTCGAGTTGTGCATATGTAACCCTGTACTACGTGTAGACAGCCTCAACGATCTGGCAGAGAAATACCCTTCGACGCCAGCAGCGGAGAAATCTCAGCGATCTGGCGGAGAAATACCTTTGGACGCTAGCATTGGAGAAACCTTGACGAACACGTGATGGGAAATACCCCACATCTTGTGTCGGAGAAAATCATGACCCTCGGGGACGGTATACGTAGTGGAAACAAACCCGTAAAGTAAAATCCAAAATCCAGTTTTGCAATCCTTATTTCTTGGCCCAAGCCAAATTCATAGAGAAACCGGGGTCTATGCCCAAATCCAATAAAGTCACAATTCCCGGTCTAAACCCAAAATCATAGACTTGACCGAAACCCAAAATCTATAAAGCCAAAATTACATAAAAGCAGAGTCCATAAAGTCGGGCCATAGCCCAAAAAGGCATTTCCAATTTATTATTGAGAACCCATGTCCAGTAATAAATTACTAGAATAATTATTCTAAATTCCAGAAATTTTTCGAAATCAATAATCACTTTAGAAATTATTTAAAATATACGGTTATGCATGCATGACAATTTACAAACTGAAGTCCACTCACCGAACGTCCAATTAAGCTCAATCTTGAGTTGTACGCTACTCTGAAGTTCCCGGAGCAATATCGCCTGTTAAAAGTAACAATCAGGGTTACCAACGAAAATTGAAAACCCTAAATCCAAACCCCTTAATCCCCAACTTTGATTGACTCGAAACTTGCGCCAAAATGTCCAAAAAGTAAAAAATATTTCAACATGTGCCATCGTGGCCAAAGGACCGACCCCACGTGCCGGCAGAAGGCCAGCGGCTCATCCACATGCCAGCTACAGTGCCCACACGCCTACATGCGCGCTGACTGGGAGGTGACTGGATGCTGACTAGATGCTGACTGGACTGCTAGGTGGCCACCACGTGGCTGCCAGGGGGCCACCATGTGGCTCCACGTGGCTAGCAGGTGGCCACCACGTAGCACCATGTGGCTTCCAGGTGGCATGCCACGTCAGCTCTCTGACAGAACCAGTCGTCGGAGAAGATGACCGCTCCGCCGTGCGCCGTCGTCGGAAATCGCCATTGACGGCCAACTTTGAAAATTTCTATTTTCTTCAAATCTCAACCATTTTTCACTACCTAATAGCCTAAAACTATCTACTCAAGCCCAGGAACTCGAAAATGAGGTCTAAATACGAAGCCCATACCTGATTTGGCCTGAAATCGATCGAAAGGTTCAATTTTCACCTACCTCGATTATGGGTTTCCCGTGGCTGTTTCCCTCTATGGCTGGTACGTTCTTGATGGCAGGGAGAAGAGGATGTGGATGGGTTGAACCAAAATGGACGAGGCTGCTTCAAATCAAAAGTTCAAGTGTACAGGGTTTTGGGATCGGTTACACGGTTCGAAGAGAGAGAGAGAGTGTTTGAGGGAAATTATCTGGAAATAGAAGGAATCCCAGAGAGAAAGGATCTAATCCTTCCCGGTACGTCACCCGATTTACCCGTGTCACCTGTCTATGAACTCGTGAGTTCGAGACCTAAGCAACGGTCCAAGAAAAACTTCCAAAGGTATCTCCAAACAAAATTTGACTTTCAAGCCCTGTATAAAACCAAGAGTAAAATCGTCATTTCCCAAATTAATTTACGAATTCGCATATTTAAATACACTGGTTGTTACACCTGGCATAACACACACACACTATAGGCTTGTGCAACCCCTTGCACTTTCGGCTTCTCCAAAACCTGAGACATAAGAGAAGTAAGTTTAGCAATATGAGCTTCTAAATTAGATTTACCAATTACCTCATGGACTTGGCGTGAAGGCTCTCCAACACCCTCATATGGTTGAGCTTTCAATGCTCTGTTTGCAATAAAGATTTTGGCAGCTGCTAGGGTTTTGTCAACTAAAGCTCCACCAGCTGATGCATCCAACATCTGGCACCCAAGAAGGAGCAATCCCTCATAAAAGTATTGAATCAAGAGCTCCTCCTTCATTTGATGTTGAGGACATGATGTTATGAGAGTCTTAAAACACTCATAGTATGCTGAATATGACTCTCCTGGACCCTGCTGAACACCACTGATCTTCTTCCTCAACAAGATGATTATGGAAGTGGGGAAGAATTTCTCTAAGAATGCTTTCTTCATTGAGTCCCAGGAGTTGACCGTTCAGGAAGGTAAGTCATAAAGCCAATCCTTAGCCTGCTTGCCAGCGAGAAGGGAAAGGCTTTCAGCTTTAGCATACTCTCATCCACATTGGTCGGTGTTATACTGGAACAAACAACCTCAAATTCCTTGAGAAGCTTATTCAGATCTTTTATAGAGAGGGCATGGTACTTCGGAATATGGTGAAGCAAAATGGACTTCAACTCGAACTCATTTGTCTTTCCCTGAGCTGCTCTCGAATACTAAATGCATAGCGGCACAAGATTGTCTAAGGCTGAGGCCGAAAACTCCTTAATGGACCTGTCGTCTGCCGCCATGTCTAGCTCTTCTAGATCGGATTCAGAGCTAGACCTCTCGGATTCAGAGCTAGACCCCTTAGATTCTGCTGTTTCTCTCTCGTGTCTATGGAAAGTTCTCCTAGGTTCCGGATCGTACTCTGCGAAATCCTCGCCAGATGCCCTAGTGCTCATAAACTAGTGCCTGAAACCAAGAACAAACCTTAGGACAATATAAAAACAACAAAATAACAACAAAAATAAAAACATCGAACAAGTAAAATAAAATGTAACAAGCTAATTAGCAATTTACTAATCCCCAACGACACGGCGCCAAAAATTGATGTGCTAATTACTAACATACAATTTAATACCCTGCAAAAGTTGTAGTAGTATAGGATAATCAAGGAACGTTCTACACTAGGGATTAGAGGGCTTGCTAACTAACATGAAGGGAAAAAGAAAAGACACTAAATATAGTGATTAATTGGGGGGAGAATTGTGGGTCTTGGATTTAATCTGACGAAACTAATGCAAATGTAATGAAATCTAAGGTAATGTTGATGGTGAGAAACTAGCTGAAGGTTCAATCTCCACACACCAAACATGTGCACATGAATTAATTTCCAGCAATTTCTGTACAAACTAGTGAATGACAATGTCTATAATTAATTGTAAAATACACTAATTAATCCTATTATTTTCCCAAATTTATTGAATTAAACTTCAAGTCGCTTTCAAACCATTCTCTTCATGTCATCTAATCATGAACTGCAAGTTAAATGAACACCTAGAGATCATTAAGTTCTATGAAAAATTCAGACATTATCTAGGCAAATACAAGTATGAACCGCATCTTAGTTGATCATCGGCTTTGCTTAACATACCAACGTCCATTGATAATTGCTACTTATGAACATGGGATCATAACTATGAGATGAAATCCTCTTATATTCTAGCATCAAATTCCAGCATGCTTACTAAGTTTCTGACTTAACAAACATACAAGAATGAGTTCTCAATAAAAAAGATAAGCAAAGCACAACCACAAATAAGCAAATTAAGAAATTCTGAATATAATGAATCCATTGAACACATGTTTGGGGCTTTGAAATCACCCCTAGCTACAAAGAGAATTAGCCAGACATATTCATTATGTTTGAAACACAATACATAATCAAATATGAAATTAGAGTATGAAAAGAAGAGATAGAGAGACGTATGACAAAGCCATGGTCACGGTTGGAGCGGTGATATAGGAGATGGATGTGGTCGTTGCCTTGGCTAGGAAGTGAGGCCAAATTCTGTGTGGCTGAGTTGCTGCCAAGTGAGGGAGAGAGGGAGACGTTCTGCAAAATGAGGGAGAAATGGAGACGCTCTGCCCCTTGGCTGCTCCTCCTTTTTGCGTGTTTTTGTGAGGGAGAGAGAGACGTCGCTGTCTTTTTTCAGGGAGAGCAAGAGACTTTTCTGTTTTTGTGTTTGTGTTTGCTGCCCAATCTGTCCTCTCGTTGTGGCAGCTCCTTTCCTCTTTTTATTTTTTTATTTATTATCTTCCTTCCTCTAATTAAACGCTTCCTCCCATGATCCTAACAAATTGGGCCTCTAGTCGTCCAAGTCCGATAAAGATTAGAAAATTTGAAATAGAAGAAATGCTGAATTCCCGCAGCCTGACCTTACTGTACTAATGCTGTCATAACCTCCTTCTAGAAAATCCCAATTCACAAACCGTAAAATTCTCTAGAAACTAGACTTCCGTATCTTTCCAACGATATGTGGCCCATCAGCTAGTTCTTCCCGAGCAGATGCAGTTAATTCCGAGAAGTTGACACATGTGCTCAAGTCAGTTTCAAAGTTTCCTCCTTAGATTTCCTAAACAGTAACTAATTAACTCCTTTTATAATTTTGCTTCCAAAAATCTTGCAAAATACGAAAACAAGCTAAGTACTAAGAAAACATAGGAAACATGCAAAGAAAAGTACAAGAAAACAAGATAAAACGTCGCATAAATATGTTCCTATCAGTTTTATAGACTTCGAAGCTTTCAATAAAGCCATGGTCACAAAACAAGTTTGGAGGATCCTAGAGAGGCCTGATTCTGTTGTTAGTCTGATGCTCAGAGCTTGGTGCTTCCCTGATGGACATTTTCTCAATGCAGACCTGGGGCCGGCGCCGTCTCTTGTATGGAGAGCAATAGTCTGGGGGAGGGAGGTTCTACAAGATGGTCTCATTTGCAGGATTGGGAATGGAGAATCTGTGCATGTATTTCATGATAAGTGGATCCCCAAATCGGTAACTCTTAAACCCATACTCAATATGTTGCTTCCCCTTGGGGCTAGAGTGTCAGAGTTAATTACTGTGGATGGTCAGTGGATTTTGGAGGTGTTACAAGCTAGTTTCTACATGGAGGATGTTCAGGCCATATGTTCTATACCGCTGGGACGTTCTGGGAATTTTAGGGATGGCTTATATTGGTACTATACAAAAGATGGCCAGTATTCTGTGAAATCTGGATATTATTTGGCTCTTGCACAAGTTGAAACTAGTGTGGTAGAGGGTCATGGTTGCTCGAATCCTGAACGTATGACAAGGTTTTGGAAGAGGCCATGGGGACCCATGGTGCCAAGCAAGCTGAGACTATTTGCTTGGAGAGCTTGCAGAGATATACTTCCTACAGCATTGAATTTGGCGGAAAAGAAAGTGATTGTCTCGGCTATGTGTAATAGATGCGGCAAACATGTGGAAGATGTCTTCCAAGCTCTTTGGGGATGTAGGTGGAGTCAGAAGTGTCGGGAACTTACTCAGTTTCCGGTCAAAAAATTTCCTTCCCTTGATAATTTTTTTGATATCTTGGACACGGCTATGGAGGTGTTGAATTCTGCTAATTTAGACAGATTTATTTATGTGGCGTGGAAGATTTGGAATGATCGTAACGGGTCCTTGCATGGCAAGCATTAGTTGGAGCCTCGGGATTCAATAAAACAGACTTTGGAGAGTTGTGCTGCCTTTGTAGCCATGAACAATCACACCAGAGGGCCCAAAGTCACACGCCCGTCCCGTTGGAAAACACCTCCTCCACCGGAACTGAAACTCAATTGTGATGGGGCCGTGATTTTGAATGTACTAGACAGAGGACTTGGCGGCGTTGTGAGGGACTATAATGGCGAGTTTGTTGCTGGGTTTACAATGAAAGGGCCGCCGGGGCTGAGTGTCACGGCAACAGAGCTTGCAGCAATGAGGGAAGGGCTCCAGATGGTTTGGGAGCTGGGGTTGAAGGTGAGCATCATGGAGTATGATTGTCAAGCTGCCATAGCACTAATCAATGGCAGCAATACATACTAGTCGGGTCTAGGGCTTCTGGTGAAGGACGTTTGTGAGTTGTTGGAGAAGAAAAATATTCCTGCAAGCGGTGTATGGTTCTCCCCAAGACAAAGCAACGCAGCCGCCCATGCTCTTGCTCAGGAAGGTCTGCGAGGTACTCAACCCCATGCGCTAGGTTCCTCCAGCTCCGTCTTGGCTCATCCCGATTTTGGATAAGGACATAGATTAGCTAGTTGGCTAAAGATGAGGGGGTGAAGCACTCTTTTTCCTCACCGAATTTTTCCCGTAAGTTCGGAGTTTCAAGGTGAGGTTTTGATGAGGCCCAAGTAGGTTGTAACACCCCGGGAGTACCATTACATGTATCTTTACTCTTTTATGAATGAATTCATTCTTTCTTGATAAAAAAAAAAAAAAAACTTTAAGGCCCGTTTCGATGAGCATGAATTTGGATTTGGAGTTGAATTTGAGCTTCGAAATCCAAATTCAGTAGTTTGGATAAACATTTATTCAAAGGATTTGGATTTGGTGCATAAAGTTGTGGATTTAAAATTCTTTTTACAAATAATCATTTTGGTGGATTTGATTATCTAGTATCTCTTGACAAAAAAAAAATCTTTATTTTCCTCATTTTTTTAGGGCAAACATCATTTTATATCCCAAGGTTTGTGGTCAATTTCAGAATGGACCAGTAGATTTCAATTTCATCATTTGACTCCATGTGATTTTGAGATCACATCAATTTTCTCCATCTACATATTTCACTATTTAATCATCAATTAAGTGAAGGACATTCTCGGTAATCCTTACAAATTCTTACCCATTTTATTTTTTCATTAAGTGACTAATTATTTTGATTTAGCTACTTTTTTCTAATTAGTGCATTTAAACAAACTAAATGGGCATTACATTTACATTTTACATTAAGTTTAATTAATTATGCTCTTATAGTTTGTTTAAATGCACTATTTTGAAAGAGTAGCTAAATCAAAATAATTAATTAGTCATTTACGGAAAAATAAAATGAGTAAGAATTTTTAATTAATACCAAGAATGTCCTTAACTTAATTGATGATTTAATAGTTGAATAAAATGATGAAATTGAAACCTAGCGGTCAATTCTGAAATTGACCCCTAAACCTTAGGGTGTAAAGTGATGTTTGCTTTTTATTTATTTTTTATTATTATTATTATTATTATTATTATTATTATTATTATTATTATCATCTTTATATATTTGTCATCCTTTTCTTTTTTCATATATTTTTTTTCATCCTTCAATTTTTTTTTCGTCTTTTTTGTTTTCATCCTTCCTTTTTTCATCTTTTTTTTCATTCTTTTTTTTTCATCTTTATTTTTTTTTCCATCAAAAATTTTCTTTTCTTTTCATGCTTATGTTTTTTTTGTCTTTTCATTTTTCTTGTTTTTTCTTCTTTCTTTTTTTTTTCATAATTTTTTTATTCGTCTTTGTTCCCATTTTCTCTTCCCCTTTGTCAGCTCTTATTTCTCTCTCCTACACATTTATCACCCATCTCTCTCATCCTCTTTTACCCCCACTATTTCTCTTTCCTCCTTCTCTGACCGCCTATTCTCTTTCCATTAGTCGTCATACGTTTAGTCCATCTAATCCCTATATATGTGATAAGATTCATGTAATGTTAAAAAACTACAAATATCTTCAATTTGCTTGACCATAGTGTTATAACTAAATGAACACAAGATTTTGTGGCTCCTAATTGAATAATAATTAAAGGACAAACTACATAAAACCCCCCAAATTATAGGGGTCATTTTAAGTTCATACTCTAACTATGAAAATTTTCATCTAGGTACCCAAACTATCAAAACACATCATCTAAGTACCCTCCATTAGTCAATCTGTTAGTCAAACCGTGAAATGCTGAGCTGTCATTTTTGGGTCAACTGTTTATGCTGAGTTGGACTCCATGTGGATAAAAAATAATTAAAAATTAAATATATTATTAAAAACCATTAATAAAATTTTAAAATAAACTTAATAACAAATATATTAAAAAACAAAATTGTTTAAAAAAGCTCAAAATAAATATAACCCCCAAATTGAAAAAAGAAGAAGAAGGAATGATCTTGGTTTTATTGGGCCCAAATTTACTTGATCTTGGATTCTGAGGAACAATATGATTGATCTTGGTTTTATTAGGCCCAAATGTACTTGGTGTTCAAAGAATGATTTTGGGGCGACGGTCTGGGAGCGTCTTGATAGAGGGCTCTACAGTATTGCTTGGCGTCATCAATTTCCTGAGGCCTATGTGAGACATTTAGCAAGGATCAAATCTGACCATTGCCCCATCCTTATTGGTTTGCAGTCTTCCCATATCCCCAATCCGAACTTGAAGCCTTTCAGATTTCAAGCTATGTGGTTTTCTCACCTTGAGTTTGGGCAGTTTGTGAAGGATTAGTGGAGTTCAGCCCCTGGTGATGCTTGTCTTAAGTCTGCCTCCATTGTTTCTGCGCTACACATGTGGAATAAGAATGTGTTTGGGTGTCTGTTCAAAAGGAAAAGAAGAATCATTGCTAGAATTGAAGGAATTCAAAGGGCTCTCTGCCTTAGGCGTATCCATTTCCTCATTGATATGGAAAAGCAGCTGCTTAGTGAGTATAACACCATCTTGGACCATGAAGAGGTTTTTTGGCTCCAAAAGTCCAGAAACCTTTGGCTGAAGGAGGGTGACAGAAACACGAAATTGTTCCACTTGTCCACCCTGGTAAGAAGAAGGAGAAACAAGATTGAAGGTCTCAATAACGATGCTTGGGAATGGGTTTCTGATAAAGATCTCTTAAGCTATTGATCACTAGATGCTTCCAGGATCTGTTTTCTCATGTTCTGGCTAGAGGGGATTTTTCCTCTATCCCCTGTCTTTTCCCGGTGTTTAAAAATGATGAGTTGGACATCCTCTCTAGTGGTGTTACTCATGTGGATATCAAGAATAATATGTTTTCTATTGGGAGTCTAAAAGCTCCGGGTCCGGATGGGATTCCGACTCAGTTTTACCAGAACCTTTGGTCAGTTTGTGGGCTAGATGTGTGTGAGATTGTGAAGACTTTCTTTGCCTCTGGCTCCCTGCCTTCTAGGATGAATAATACCTTAATCTCCCTTATCCCCAAAGTTGATAGCCATACTAGTACCCAAATGAATCCGATCAGTCTGTGCTCCACCATCTACAAGACCATTTCTAAGCTCATTGTGGGGAAACTCATACCGCTCTTAGGGAAGCTTGTGAGCCCAACTCATGTTAGTTTTGTACCTGGAAGATAAATTAATGATAATGTTATAATTGCGCAGGAAATCCTCCATAAATACAAATCTGCTACCATCAATAAGGGCTACATTGCTTGGAAAATAGACTTTTCTAAGACCTATGACAGATTGCAGTGGCACTTCATCAATGAGGTGCATAAGGAGATTGGTTTAACTGGGAAGCTACTGGAGCTGATTATGCACTGCATTACCTCGGTCAACTACAATGTTATTGTAAATGGTGAACCCACCAATCTTTTTACTCCTGGGTGTGGTATAAGACAAGGGGACTCTCTTTCACCCTAACTTTTCGTTCTATACATGGAAAAAATTTCCCATATCATAAATCAATGTGTGATTAAGAAAAGATGGAAACCGGTGAAGATCTCTAAGGATGTTTCCCACCTTTTCTTTGCGGATGATTTGATCCTTTTTGCTGAGGCAAGTATGAAACAGGCTCATGTTTTGAAGAATTGTCTAGATGTCTTCTGTGAGGCCTTATGTCAGCGTGTTAGCTTTGAAAAATCTCGGGTGTTTTGTTCTCCCAACATCCCCAAACACAAATCGTCTAAAATTGCTATTATATGTGGTTCTCCCCTCACTTCTAATCTGGGAAACTATCTTGGTGTTCCCCTGTTACATTCAAGAGTTAAGAAGGAAACTTATAGCAGTATTGTAGACAAAGTTCAAATGAGGCTTGCAAGATGGAAAAGCCAGACTTTGTATTTAGCGGGTCGGTTGGTGTACCTTTAATCTGTTGTTGCACTTATTCCAATTTATGCTATGCAAACTACTAAGCTGCGCATGTCTCTGTGTGACAAACTGGATAAGTTGAACAGAAATTTCCTCTGGGGCCACTCCGAAGACAAGTCTAAAGTTCACCTAGTTAACTGGGAGAAAGTTAGCAAACTTAAATGTTTTTGTGGGTTGGGTCTTAAGAAGTCTTACCGGATGAATCAGGCTCTGCATGCTAAATCAGGTTGGAAATTGGTGTAGAATGATCTAGGGCTTTGAGTGAAGACTTTGAGTAAGAAGTATTTCAGGAATTCTAATATCATGGAGGCCATTGACTGCTAATCCACAAATTGCTCCTCAACTTGGAGAAGTATCCTCTTTGGGGCCAAAATTTTGAAAAATGGGGTAAGATGGAGAGTGGGTGTTGGCAACCATGTAAATTTTTTGAATGATAATTGCCTTGGTCGTGGAGCTCTTATTGATAGTGTTTCCTCTCCCCCTGATTCTTCTATGACGATAAGGAATTTCTACTCTGCTACTGGTTGGAAGCTAGATCTCTTCAATCAGTATCTCCTAGAGAGGTGGTGGGTCGCATTTTTGCTAACCCTATCAGCCTTGATGAAGATAGAGGTGACAAGATCATCTGGGACTTAACTAGATCAGGCTCCTTCTCTATTAAGTTCACTTATTTGTCGTTTTTTGATAACGATGCCAATCATACTTGGTGTTGGGATTTTATTTGGGGTCTAACTCTCCCTCCTAAGTTAAAAACCTTCTTGTGGACAATTGGCCATGGGAAACTGCTGACTAATCTGCAACATTGGAAGAGAGGTCTTACGACGGATACAAGCTGTTCTAAATGCCCCTTTGCTGAGAAAAATCTTGACCATCTCTTCAGGTACTGCCCCTGTGCTTTAGCTATCTGGAATGCCATTGGTCCCCCTCATGTAGTAATCCACTCCTTTGGTTTTTACTTCAAAATCTAGTTATCCATCAACTTGCACTCCAATTATTGTGACTCTTCAGGCACTCCCTGGTGCTTGATCTTCGCATCGACTTTGTGGTTTTGCTGGAAGTGGAGGAATGAGTTCATTTGTAATGCTGGGCATGAACATCCCCTGTGGCCTCATAACACAATTTATCGGTTTTCTATGGATTGGTAAGAGGAAAATAAACCTCTTCATCGTAATATGCTGAGACAAACTATTCTGATCCATTGGTCCCCCTTCTGCGTGATTAGTGGAAATTGAATACTAATGGCAGCTGTAGGAGCACTTTAGGTAAAATTAGTGCAGGTGGAATTCTAAGAAACCATGATGGTGTTTGGGTTAAAGGTTTTGCTGCTAACCTGGGCCATGGTGATATCATGGAAGCTGAGTCATTTGGATTGTTTATGGGGCTAAAGGTCACTTGGGAGGCTGGTTTCAGAGCTGTGAAGGTTGAGAGTGATTTTGAGGCTACTGTCTCTCTTGTTATTAGGCCCGTTGATCCCTACCATCCCGTCCTGAACTTGATTAGCGACTGTAGAGATTTTCTAAGTAGCGATTGGCATTGTGAGTTGAAGCATATCTACCGTGAAAAGAATCGTGTTGTTGATTTCCTAGCCAATTTGGACCATAATCTGGACCTTGGTCTACACATTTTAGAGATCCCTCCAGTTGCTATAAGCAGCATATTGTCTTCTGATCTGCTTTGCAGAGATTTTGAGAGGGTTGTGCCTTCTAGTTCTTTATTTTTGTTTTGGGCTCTGCCCACCTCTTTACCCAAAAAAAGTTAAAAAAATTCCTATAAATCTTAAACGCTTCACACCATCCAGTTCCATCGTATCTCCATTTCCTCGCATCCTCAAAATTCTTGCAGGAATTTTGCAATTGCAGACGCCACTGTCATCGCCGCTTATAGGGAAGCCGAATCTCTCTTCCGCACCAAACCCATCTATGAGATCCGAATCATGGAGTCTACCACATGAACCCATATCCAATCCAAGATGAAGGAGCTACGCCAGCTCATCGGAACTTGCTACCACGATCTCTTTGACTCGGTTGATTCACTCGTCCTGATGAAGCGTTCCATAAGTGCACGACATCCCTAGAAGTCGTTAAGCAACCGGGAGCCCAAGCCGGTGAGGTGGCATAGAGCATCGATGTGGCCGAGAGAGGCCGCACGTGCAAAGGGCCACGCCAGCAACGAGGAAGACTCTGTTTTGTCTGACGTAGTCCACGTCAGGATGAGGAAGGACCAACCCAACGTTGTCGATTCATCGTCCAACGACGCCTCCAACCCTCCTCATTCTTCTGGCAGCAATGAGACCCTCAATTCTAGAGTCCCAAATGTGTGATCGGCTTTTAGTGTTTTGATAATAATTTTTTTTTAAAAAAAAATAATTTGTTTTATAATTTATTTTAAAATTTTATTAATTGTTTTTAATAATATATTTAATTTTTAATTATTTTTTATCCACATGGAGTCCAAATCAGCATAAATAGTTGACCAAAAAATGACAGCTCAGCATTTAACGGTTTGACTAATAGATTGACTAACCGAGGGTATTTAGATGAAGTGTTTTGATAGTTTGGGTACCTAAATGAAAATTTTCATAGTTGGGGTATGAACTTGAAATGACCCCTATAGTTTGGGGGGTTTTATGTAGTTCCCACTCCGAAAATTCCCAATTTACATTAGTTTTAGAACATTTTTGACCAAATTGCTCTTATTGGGGAAGTTTCAGTTTTTCTTGTATGACATCCATTTAAGTTGAGTTTTTAATTACTTTTTAGTACCATTACATAGAGCTTGCTTATACAAACGTGTGGGTGCCAACCGCGTGCAATTCTAACTTAAAACGAAGAAGTTATTAAAATTTGAAGTTGTAGTGGCAATTTCGTAATTTCAGAGAAGTTGAAATAGTATTTATATATTCCTCCCCAGATTGTCGCGAAAATCGTCCACCCCAACTTTGGATGGTCATATCTCCGCCGTTTGGCCTCCAATCACCGCCTTTCTTGGACCATAACGTCATCTCTTCAAACTCTACATTTTCCTCAAAAGACCCAGTCCAATTAGCCCCTCATTTGTGCAAATTTTGGCTCGTAAGAGTCGGCCAACACAAGATTAAATAAATGAATTTCAAATCTCCAAGCAAATAATTAGTTTACCAAACAATGAGATTTCAAATGAAGGGATTTCAAATCCTTTCATTTGAAATCTAAATCCTAATCCAAATCTTTGTTCCCAAATGGAGCCTAAATGCATGGTTGTCACATACCAAATATGGTTGTGAGTTTTAATGTCGATTATAATGAAAATATACTAGTTATGGTAGGTGCGCGAAAAAAAATTCATTTAATTATAAAGCTTTTGTATTTCATTAATTTTAAAAATATTATTTTAGATAAATAATGCAAATTTATTTTAGAAAATTCTATAGAACTGAGATGATAATGCAACGTTATTTTAGATAAATTAATATTTTAATTCATAATAGGAGAAAGAAACAAAGCGAGAAAGATCATCAGTCAAATAAATCGTAAAATAGTAAGTACTGTCATTCAAGCCCAAGATCCATTTGGTTTGCTACAAAATCACAAATTGGTTTTGTAAATTTTCAAAACAAAACAGTACGTTAGATGAAAATCAACTTGTCTCGCACTGGAAAATTTTCTCAATTGATGCTATTGATAGAGAGATATAGAGAGACGAAAAGGAAGGGGCCAGAGATTCAACAAGGACACCAAATCACATTCACAGTGATGTTTCTGAATTTAGATAAGCATATTAGAACGTTCGTATATTCAATATATATACTACAAACTATAAAGGAAACTAAATACTATTCTCAACTCCACCATCCTATCGACTAAAAATGGAGCTCAATACTGCCCTCAACTACGCCATTTGGAGGGCGAGTACGTCCGAAACCTTGTTATCATCAGTACATATGAGACTAGGTGGTGAAATATCGCCATAACCTACTGATATCATAAGAGGTTGGTAGTCATTGCTGTCAGTGGCAGATAGAGAATTTTTTTTTGGGACGACCAACAAATAATATGATACTATTGTTTATACTTCATTAATATTGTAACTCTATATGTTTACTAAACAACTCAATAAAAATAATTACCTATTTCTCCGAGTATCTTTTCTTCGACTACCTAATTCCATGCTTATTTGTAAGTAAACGTGCCCTTATTTGTAAGTAAACGTGCCCATAGTAGAAAATTTAGTACGTACCAATACTTGGTACACATATTGTCTCCCTCTTTGGTTAGGGCCAATTGATGTAGCTATTGATTTGGGTTCAAGTTTCATATAGGCGATGTGCATGTAAACTCTATGTATTCCTCTATCCGTAGAGTATATTGAATGCACAATAATGGCTATTATAGAGTTTCTATTATTCGTATTACAGTTGCTCCAAGGAAGTAATTTTTATTTTAATTTAAACTGACCCTGAAACTAGCACCCAATTCAACCACCACATCAACTAGCCATTGATGTCTGCATTTGTTTACTATTAAGGAAACTTTTAATACGAAAATATGTAATAAGAGCTAGTGTGGCGAAAATATAAATCTATAATATAGGATACATTTAATTCCTCGGATAAATTCCCAAAACTCATTTCCTTTGAATAAGGTTGTACTCATGAGATCACACTTCCCTTGGCCAAAGATTCTAGGAACTGTGTTTATAACATATAAATATAGTTAATTATCACACTTAAAATTAAAAATAATTAACATAATTATCCCAAAACATATAAAATGAAGAATTAGTTAGATATTAGTCCAGTTTTAATAGGGAACATTTAAAATAGTTCATTTATTGATTATTCAGATTCTACGTCATCATATAATTTTTTTATTATTTAATATTATTTTGTTTTTCCTAGATTACCTTTTAATTTATCTTTCTTTTTTTTTCTCCAAAAATTTATATTATCTTAACTAATATTTTTTTTAAAGAATCTATTTTCAAAAGGATTCTTCATCCCTTTAGTTACCTGCAAATAGAAAACATATAATATATTGTATAAAAAAAATTGAAAACATACCTGAGTACTTATAAAATATAAAATACCTAAAGAAAAAGTTTATGGAATGAGTCTACCTATGAATTAGATTATTTGAACAATTAACCTATGAGTTAGGTTGAAAATAAATCACATGTAAGTTAAATGAATTGAGTCTGTTATAAAGGTTAGCAAATTTCATGAAAATCGAAACGAGTATATCTTTGAGATAGAAAAATTAACACATTATCTGCTCATTACATAGGAAGGCAGAATTAATCTGACCTGTGATGGGGTATATAAAAATCAAATAAAAAACCACATCAATGCAAGCCAAAAACAAAAGAAATCGAAATTTACATAATGAAACTACCCAAAATAAAGCAATAAAATTATTTCTCCAAATTGGATATATAAACAATACCTGAGGATATGTATACACCCACAGAAAAAACTCAAGTTGAAGGAGATTGCATGTTGAAGAGGAGATTGTAGGTTGCATCCGCTTATAGATTTTTGAAAATTAAGGGCTTTTACCAAGAGGATAAATAGAAAAATTTAGTGTTTTTTATTAGGATGATAAATAGGTTTTTTTTTTAGATAAGCAGATAATAACATTTTTATATTTTGTCGAATGTGTTAAAAAATGGCATGATATGTAAATTGTGATTAAATTATGGATAAACGTTTATTTTTTTGGCTGAAGATGGTGAGTTAAGACTCTCATTAATAAAGTGAATTATATTAAAAGTTCACCTATTAGAACTAGACCTATATATAATTACATCTAAAATGAATATCAATTACCTTAAGGGACGTTCACTTATAATAATTTTCATTAAGTTGTTTACTAATCATATAGAATTAGGACATTAATGAGGTTAATTTTCATTAGTAATGTTTACTAACTCATATGAATCAGATTAAAAACTAATTTGATTACTAAGAAGGCCTTGCAAAAATATTTTACATTTTCTTTATTTTGTTTTTTGCTTTTTAATGATTGGGATTGAGCCTTATATAGCCAATAATAACAGTCCAAAATGTTTTATATTTTCTAGTGATTATTCACTAATAAAAATGATAAAATATGCCTGATTCTTTTTTTTGTTGCAGTACATAACTCATTAATAAGTATTGTAAACCATGTTGTTTTTGGTTGTTGATGGAGGTGACTCAAAAATGAGAATCGATTCACATGAGAAAATTATTACTTGAAATTATTGTAATTAATATTGTAACCTTTGTTTTTAATTTTTTTTAAAATATTGTACCGGTTTATTTGGTATTTTTGTAGAATTAAAGGATATTTTGGTAGATAAATATAGGCTAAATGGTTGATACCGTCCTTGAATTTTATCATAATTTTAGCAACCGTCCTTATACTTCAATATTAGTGTCCGTCGTCCATGACCTTTACCCTAATGTTCCTATTAGTTTCAACGTCTATTTTTCAAACGAATTCCGTTAAAAAAAATGCAAAAATTTTCAATTAAGATGCATTTCACGTGACTTTTTTAACAGAATTTGTTTGAAAAATAGACGAGGGACTAACGTAAACATTAGGGTAATGTTCAGGGACGGGGGACACTAATATTGAAGTATAAGGACGGTTGCTAAAATTATAGTAAATTTCAAGGACAGTTGCAACTATTTAGCCATAAATATAATAAAATGAGTTAATAAGAGTTATAAGCACACATCCCTTACCACTTTAGTTATATAGCCTAGTGTTATTCCTCCCCCACGTTATGTTAGAGATATCGGGTTCGACTCTCGTAAATGGTGAGGTCGATACCCAATATGTATAAATATAATTCTCTCCTCACGCTAAACTGTATTATGGTCATGGGATAAGGTCATGGGATAACCCATTTTGAATGGATCTCACATACGATGGTTAGCATTATGGTCATGGGATAAGGTCATGGGATAACCCATTTTGAATGGATCTCACATACGATGGTTATAAGCGTGCTCACACTAAAATGTATTATGTTCATTTAACATAATGAGGATGAAGAAGATGTAGTCGATACTCAATGTCTAAAAATATAATTACCATCCTCAATATCATTGTATAAAATAATAATAATTAAAATAAGCCTGATTTGAGCTTGTCCAAGAATGAATAATTTGGGCTGGGCTGGGCTATAGGAATTCATTTGGGTCTTAAATTCAAGGATACCCATTTGGTTCAGTTTCATTTTAACCGTGCTAAAATAAGAAAGAAATTTTGGAGGGAAATGAAAAGAGGGCTTTTCCCTCCTCATTCTTCTTCCCTGTCCCTTTCTTTCTTCGTGAGACTGTAATTTTTTTGTTGCAGATTTTTGTTTCTATTGATATTCTTATCATGATTGATTCATCAGAGCACAGTCATGAATATACCATTGATAATAACCGGATAGACGGAGTAGAAGGCAAACGTTCTCCATTTCATCGCAAGAGGCCGATAACCGCCTTAAGCTCGACGGTTTTAGTCGAATTGAAGCATCTCGGTGTCCCTCTTACATCTCCGCACACCGGCTCTCCGGTCAATTCAATTTTGCTCCACGCGGATCGCCCTTATACCATCGGTCGGAGCGCTCACCGCTGCCACTTCGTCTTCGCCGATCGCCGGGTCGGTAACGAACATTGCCAGGTTCTGTATGATTCTAATTATCGGAAATTGTATATTAGCGACGGCTCATTTTTTTTTGTTCCTCAATTTAGGAATGAAGAGTATTATAGTGTAGTTAGGTCTTCTTTGAATGGGGTTTTTGTGAATGGAATTAGGGTTAGAGAAGGAGTGGCAGTGGAGTTGTCTGATGGAGACCGGGTCTCTCTTACTTGTGCAAATGAAAATTCTTGTTGTAATCCGATTCGAATTGGGTTTGTTGTTGTTAAGATTGCTTTTGAGGACCCAGTTGGTCAAAGTTTTGATAACCCCCTAGCACCTGTTAAATCTGTTTGTGTTTCATGTCCAAGGGGATGTAAGAGGATTTTTGCTTCAAGGGTTGAGGATTCTTCCTCATCTCTCACTGGAAGAGCAAACTTTCTTTTAAGTGAGTGCAGACGCATTTTGCTTAGTGATGACCCTATAACTTATATTCGAAAATGTGGTGCATATTGTTTTGGCAATGAATTCACAGGAAATAATGTTATTGGATCTCCGCGTTCTGATATTTACAGATTCCCAGTAAAGGGGAAAAAATCATTGTTAGGTCACACCTCCGACAGAGATTGCAATTTGAAAGATCAAATGCAGTCAACTTCAGTCATGCATCACTGTGAAAAAGTAGTGGCTTCAGAGACAGACGGTGATTTATATCATCTCCAAGTCCATAGTGACCCTTTACATAGACAAGACAATGGTCGAGTTTCTTCTGAGAATGCTGTGGCTGATGGCAATCCTGAGACGTCTTTCAATGTTACGAGTAGGGATTACCCTCCTAAGTTTGATGATGTTTCCAAGAACAAAACTTGGAGCAGCAATGTCAGTTCACAACCTGGCAAGAACTTTTACTTGAACCGCCTTGTGTTCATGGACCACAGCTCTGCAAGTCATCATTCGGTTATTTCCTTGCCAGAGCTTCTTTATCCTGTCCAAAGTATTTCAGAATTATTTATTGCAACATTTACAAGTGACATTTTATGGTACGTAACCAGAATATATTTCTTTTAATTTTCTTTTTAAAAGCATGTCCATCTATGAATTTTTTACACACAATCTTTCTTGTTGTTCATTCCAGTTTGACTTTTCCATCTTAATATATTATGTGTAACTTGTGTTTCAATTAATTTCTCTTTGCAATTCTAACTGTCTAAGGGTTGTGTTGGTAGGTTTTTGTCATCCTGTGAGATTCCTAGCCATCTGCCCATAACAGTTGCTTGTCATAATACTGAGAGATGTTGGAGTCCAAGCCCAGATAACAGAACTTCTGCACCTTACCAAGATTTTCCAAACTTAATTTTAGTGTGAGTATTGCCAAAAGTTCAGTCTTCAGGGGGCTCATGTAAGCTATGACAGTAATATAAGTTTTATGGGCGCATCAGAACATTATGTTTTTTTCAAAAATTTTTTCTTTTCATTATGATAGGTATCCCCCATTCCCCGAGTCCATAGCTTTTGGAAAAGACAGCAAAAGACATGGAATTGGTTGCCATCATCCAAAGTTGTTTGTTGTCAAAAGAGATGACATTATTCGTGTCATCATTACCTCAGCAAATTTAGTTCCAACACAGGTGCTTGCTGAGTTTGGAGCCCTTTAATTTACATTCTACTGATGTTAATTACATATTCCATAGAAAAATAGTGGTAATGCGTGTCTGGATTCCATGTTGCCTGCAACTTTTTTGTATCTTAATTAAACAGCTTTCAGACGGTGGATAAATAAAAAAAGTTTACTTTTACAATTTAACATTTTGTTATGAATCCCAGCATGAAATATTTTGCACAGATTGCTAATTGCTTCTTATAACTTAGCAGTGGAATGCAGTGACCAATACCATCTGGTGGCAAGATTTTCCTCGTAGAAGTGCACCTGATTATTCATCCCTTTTTACTCAATTACATGATGGGGAAATAACTCAAGACTCAAAGACAGATTTTGCTTCTCAGCTGGCTGGATTTATGGCATCTCTATTGACTGACGTACCTAGTCAAGCCCAGTGGATTGTTGAGTTGGCAAATTATGATTTTAGAGGGGCAACAGGACATTTGGTTACTTCTATTCCTGGAATTCACTCTTATAAAACTTCCTACCTGTGGGAGTCGAGGCATTTCGGGCGTGTAAGTGCTTTCATTTGTGATGTGTTTGGTCCTACATGTTTTTGTTTGAATAGGGAGCTGATCAGCAAATGTCAATCTCACCATAAGATTTCCTTATCTATGCTTAAACAGAAGAAATATGCTGACCTTTGGGCTAAAAGTGATAGTAACATGTTTCATGGTTTGCTTGGAAATTAAACTACCACCTCTCTCCTGTAAAGGGAACGAAAGCTTGTTACACTGTCTTGCGTTTTTCTCTGTTGAAACTTGAGTCTTTCATCATTTCTTTTCCTGTCTGGGTAGGGAACTCATTAAAGGCAAAAATTTTGAGGATACACAGGCTTTTAGATTGGATTTAATTCATTTGTTAGTGGATGCATTTCATCAGTAGCAGCTGCGTTGCATGTGACTCTTTCAACGCTGCTTGATTAAATTTGGTGTTAATTCTGTTACTAGATTTCTTGTCAGGCCAATCATGATGCATCGGGGTCATATAGTGTAACGTTCCTTGGGTCAGTTAAAGCATCTGTGGTTGGTCTAAGCTACCTCTTCCATAATGCAAAAGACTCAAATGGTGCAAAGCTTAAAAAACTGGCTTCATTCCTCAGGCAGTCGTGTGAAAAGGCAAAAGAGTTACCTATTGTTTTAACAAGAAACACAAATGTTCCTGCAGATGCAAATGCAGTGAGCATTCTAGTTCCAGACTCCAACAAGTTCTATGAGGGAGGTAAATTTCTCATTGCTTGGTCCAGAAACACCTTCAAGTTGCAAATTTTCTTATGGTTTCATGTTTTGGTTATCGGGTGATGTATCACATAATCATAAAATTTTGCCAATGGGGTTGTTTTGCTCTTACTGCATGCATAAAAATTATCCTATTACCCAATTACCTATACTGCTTTTTTTTCTTATAGATTGTGTTCAACTTGGCTTCTTGCCTAGAAATGTTGCAAAATGGGTCTCTCCACTGTGGGATATTGGATTCTTCAGCTTCACTGGTTATGTTTGTCCTAAAGAAGCACTTGCAGTAGCTTTAGGAGGAAACAACAAGAAAGTACAGATGATACTGCATGTATCACAGGTATGATATTCTGCATTTGTTGGAATGTTTTGAGTGTACATAAGTTTGAGATTAATCTACTAAACAAGAGCATAATGTTTTGGATATTGGAGTATTATAATGGCGATGCTGAATTCTGCAGGGACCTCAGTTTGATGATATACCAAAGATGATTCGACCTCATCATGTTATTGCACTATGTTCCCTGATTGCTGCAATTCAAAGGTGTACAGGCCTCTGGAGGTTGAAGGAGGTAATGGTTGTGAATTTCTTAGACATCAAATTCATCCAACAGTCTATTACAGGATTGATATCATGTAATTTTTCACTAGATATATTTCACATAAACAGTCAAAGTAACCCCATAAGTTCACTTGATTTAGCAGTTATATGCAACTTTTGCTGTTCAGTGACTTTCTACCTTATGACATTATTGGTGTATCTTATGAAACATTTTTTTTTATCAGGTTTTAGGTCAATATAAATGGCCTGAATCGCTTGACTCTGATTTTGTCTATGGTGAGTATCTTGCACAATCATAATCTATTTTTAAGAAACTGAAGGTATATAATACATGTTCATTGTTGAAAAGAGGAACTACCAAGACTTACTCTTATTGTTGTTGTTGGATATTATTTTTATTCTAAGGTGCATCCTCAATTGGGTCTATCAATGCAAACTTCTTAGCTGAATTCTCAGCAGCTGCAGGAAAGAGATCATTGCAATTTGAGTCTGAAGAGTCTGATCCAGAGGTAACTAAACTCTTTGATTTTCAAAACTTTTTTATACAAATTCTTGAAATTTTTTTGTCATGCTTATTCATGGAATTCTGAGTCATCAATGATCTTAATAGTGGGGCTGTTGGAATGCTAGCCATGAATCAAAAAGTCCATCCATTAGAATTATTTTTCCAACCATTGAGAGAGTGAAGAATGCATGTAATGGAATCTATCCTTCAAAACGCGTTCTTTGTTTCTCGGAGGTATTGTGACCTTTTTCAGCCTATTGTAATATCCTTCATGGTTTTACTGGTGGATTATTAATATCTGCAATTGAATATTTTAGTTTATAGATGCCATTATTTGTTGATTATAAAAACTTTATATATTTTAATTTATGTAGAAAACATGGCAAAGGCTGAGGAATGTAGACATACTTCACGATGCAATTCCTCATCCCTCTGAGAGAGTAGGGCATCCAACGCACACCAAGGTATGAAAATCTTCCTCTTCTAATGGGTTAGAGTTTCTATGGAATGTAGGACTATAGATCTCCCCCCTTAATTTATTAGATGAAAACTGTTGCTTCAAAGAGGTCATCTAATATCATATTACTTTATGCAATCGATGTAGTTAGGGCTTAAACTGTGCAGCATTCTCATTTCTGTTTTGTATGCCTTTCCTTTTATTTATTGGAACCCAATAAATCTTATGCTTTCAGAAAGGTTTAGAGATTAGATACATCAATAAAGGTTTAGCAATGGTATAGAGCAGATTTAAGACCACACTATTTGGGACAGATCTGAGGGTAAATTTGATTGGATTTAAATGGAAAACTATTAAGAAACTTGTGATTTAGGCTACTTTGAGGAGCAAAGGTTATTTGATTCGATAAATGAGAAAAAGTAAGGCATCAGGTTGTGCTTAGCTGCAGAGAGGTTGATTGGAAATAAGCCAAACAGGCTACAGCAAGAAAGTACGGAATGAGATACAATGGGTGATCCATCATACATCGTTTTAGCTATTCTTCACCATGGTCACGAAGGCTGCTTCTTTTTTCTGCATGTTTCACTAGTCCATAAGATTATAATTATAATCTTTGTTTTCAAGTAATACTTGGCTCTCATATATTTCTTGTTTCGCATGTTCCTTTCTGTTTTCTTTTTCCACCAGAGTACCTATGACTCTTTTATTTTTGAGAATTTACATTAATACTGGATTCTAGTGCCTCGTCCTAGTATCATCAGTTTTCATTGAGATGCTTGAAATACTCTGCTTTCCCATAGCTGTTGTTTTTTTTTAATTCATCATGAGAAAAAATAGAGATGTTTTGCCCAGGCAGCATCTTCTCTATCTGCATTACATTTTTAATATGGTTACCAGGTGGCTCGGAGACGCTTCCACTCGATGACAGATACATCTTCATTTGGTTGGATTTATTGCGGGTCCCATAATTTCAGTGCAGCTGCCTGGGGACGACCATTGGGGAAAGCCAACTCTTCTTTGGGTCAGATGCTTCATATTTGCAACTACGAACTGGGGATCATTTTCACCTTTCCCCAAACAGAGACAAATGGTAGTGCCAACAAAAAGAACACAAGATTGGATGATATTGTTTTGCCATTCGTCGTGCCTGCTCCAAAGTATGGGCCACGAGACAGGCCAGCAACGGGAAAAGCTATGAGGGAAGCATTAGCTGAACTTACTGAGAAAGAGAGAGAAAGATTAATAGAAGAAACCACAACTGAGGAAGTTCTGGAAGAGAGTCCAAATGAAGATGAAGTAATTGAGGAAACTGATTATGTTGCAGAAGAGAAGGAAGAGGAGAAGGCTTATGCTGAGATACTTTGGAGCCAAGTTGATTCATCCCAGAGCAGTTGAATCCCTGCCTGGAGCAAAATTCCTGATTACTTGGAACAAAAAGAGTTAAGGATCATAGCTGCTTATTTATGCAAGATAGAAATCTAGCTATGCATCTCTCAGCAAGATATGTTCCTGCTTAAAGCGCCAATCTCACTGATGAGACCGAAGTAGGTTCTGTGTTGAGTCTTCCGGAGGAAAATATGACAGCTACTTGGTATATTTCTTAGTCAGCAGATCATTGTAGGAAAAAAGAAAATAAAAGAATGCGCCATTCCAAAGCGGTAATGACATCCATCGTTTGGTATATTTACTTTGGTTAATGAGTTGCTAGGAGCTAGTAACTATAGTTTCATGTCTTCTTTTTTAGGTTCTGGAAACTCAGCTGAAAATGGTGCTTGCTGCTTCTGGAAATAATTAGGTATAGTGAATCACTTTTTAATACTCTTTGTCTTCTACATTACATGATCTTTATGTTTTTACTTAAGGGTCTCAAATTGATATCTTGCATCTTCCCTCTTTGTCTATCAAACACATCAATCGTTTAAGGCCAGCCACTGTCTGAAAACCCTAGAAAATGATCTCTTTCCCAAATTTCCCTTCATGGAAGGGACAAGGAAATCGACCAATTGGGGTAGTCCTTAAGAAGATTCCTAGATCTCACATCGTCTAATCGGACAGATCCCTGAGAAATTCGGATAAAAACAAAGCGGTTACGGATGAGAACCTCTCCGCGTCCGGCTCGAATTTGATCTAAAGGGTTAAGTCATCACTTGAATAAAGCATGCACCTGAATATTCTTTGTTCTGAAAAGGGTTTTGATGCCCTAAAGGGTTACCGATCTTAAAATTTCCCCACAATAAAATTACTTTTAAATGAATAATAAAGGATTATATTTAATTATCTTCAACACCATTCAATGTAGACTATGTACTTTGAAGATGAAGCCCATAGCGGGTTAAGGTGTTTGTGTGGCTGGCTCTTGTAGTCTGTTTGCCTTTTGGCCTTTTTTTTTTATTTAAGGTATTTACAGGAGAGGGGGGATTCTATCACACAATATGTCTTTTGGCCTTTGAATTTTTGCCGTGTTAATATATAATTTATCAAAAATGAAAAGATAAAATACCAAAAAAAAAGAGGATAAATTACTAATTGATTCTTGATAAGATTGTGTTTTACTTAAAAGTGGAATATGACAATTTTTTAGTATTAAGTTCTTCCCTTACTTTTTAGACATACATGTTTATTTTTATCTTCTTGTGCAACTCATAATTAGAATTCTAACTTCTATTTTATAATTAAACTTAAAACACTTTTATAATTAAACTTACATATTACAAATGATTTTTTTTTCTTTGAAACCAATAATAAAATCTATGTTGTATGGGGTTTAACAGTACGGTATAGAAAGTTTTAGGGAGGGGGTGGGGGGTGTTTAGGTAGGGGTGGTGGTGGAAGAGCTTATGACTTAGGGTTTAATTCTTGGATTTTGTGTTTGCACATATGATGAAAATCTATATTTCATGTAGCAGGAAAAAGACAGACTTCAAAGTCAACTAGAAACGCATAGCTCTCACGTGCTCATTTGGATTGCCTTAGGATCATAAGCGATTAACTTAATATTTTAATATCAAATAATAAATATTTTTCAAATTTGACGTTTAAAAGTATTTTTGAAGAATTCTTGCTCTTAATTATCTTGTTTTAAGCTGGATTGTCCTTACATTACTCCTTAAAATGAACAAGTAAAAAAAATAATTATAAATGGGAATAATGTTTTCATAAAATAGAAAGGAAAAAAAGAAGCTATTAAATAGGTATTAAAAGTTTTAAAGAGTCAATTTCATTGTTTGAGTAATTATTATGGTGGTTAAGGATTGAAAATTTTCAAAAATGTGATTAGTGGAGTTTTTGAATAAATATTTATGTTGTTAAGGACTTATCATTGGATTGTCCAAAAAAAAAAATCAATTCTACGAATAATATCATTATTGTTTACCCATAATAAATATTAAAATAAGAAAAGTTGAGGAAAAATTTCTATGAACTAATTTTTTTTGCTACCTAAAAAACCACGTAAAAAATATGAGTTTATTTGATAGGATTTGGTAGTGGGATCACGAACTCATTTTCACATCTACTTAAAAGTTCACGAAAACTTTATGTGGACAAATATAGGTTAGTTGACTTATGCCTTTCTGGTGATGAACAAGCAAACAATACGTTTTTAATCATTGGCAGTGACCACGACACCGCCACGATCGTGTACGAATTTTCCGTATATTATTTTTATCTTTTAATAATTTTTTATGATTTTTCAAAAGATATATGGATAAAATTTAAACATATAAAAACACCCGGCAAGTTGGGATAAGAGATATGTATTTACCGAATTTTCATATGCTGGAAGGAAAACCAGGCAAATCACAGCTCCAATTAAAACCCAACCCAACAAAATCTGCCTTCTTTTTTAGCGCTGAATTTGGTAGGTACATAGCAGAACGTAGTACATAAATCAAACTTTCATATCCTGGAAGAAGGAAAGTTGTGTAAATGCTGCACGCTCAAGTACAAAGCCGAACCGATCACATGCTCAAATCTTAATTCAACCCAACCCAGCCCAAAAAATCCTAGATCTGCCACGTTAACCTTCCCAATCTCCTCGAAAGGTCAAATTCTTTCGTGCAACCGAGTAAATGGCTAAGTGATGTTTTTTTAATGAAAAATACTCAGTAGATCATATGATTTTCCCTTTTAAAATTACATATGTAATGCAAGTGGGTCGTCTAGTTGGTTTACTGGATTCTACTTATATTAGAGATGTGATTTACAAATAGTATAAATTATGTGATTTTTTTAATATTGTCATTTTTTAATAAATCCAAGTATGATTTGCCTAATTAAATTTCATATAAATATATCATTATCTTTATCGAATTCCAATATTTTAATTATTTACAAAAATCAAATATGAAAAATTAATATTAACTTTGACGTATATTCTATCACTTTAATTAGTAACGCAATAACAAGCTTATGCCTCCCTAGCGAATTATTAGAATTGTCTTGAATGTTAAACGATGGAAGAGATGATTTCAGGTCATTTCGTTCTCTCATGTTTTCAGAGTAGTAAATTTTGTGGCAGATGCCTTGACAGAAGTTGGTCATCAGTGGATTTGAATCAACGATGGGCGAGATATTTTCCTAGAGAGACGATTGGAGCTTGGAGATTTAATTTTTCAGGTTGTTGATGCTTTAGGAGATCTTCTTTATTTTAGTGTTTGTTTTGCTTTTGTATAAAAAATAAAAAATTAATTAGGAACGCGTGAAATGGTTGTTCTGTTTTGTTTTTTCGTTAAAATGGTTGTGCTTTTCAACGATCGGACAAAAAAACAGTTGTAGAAAGCAACATATGCAACGTGTACAAAAGGTTTGCCATTGGATTGACTTGGTTGGTTTTTTGGTGCTGACGCGTTGTCCTACCCTACTCAATACCTTCCGTCTTTCTTTCTCCTTCCTTGCAGGCTGCAGCCAGTGTTTGATTTTCCAAACCAAATTATTTTGTATTTATTTGTTGCGAAGAAGGTAAAGAGAAGAACAAAAAGGAATTGCTTTTATATGCGGCAAAATATTCTTGTTTTGGGGACTTATCAACCAACCATTGTCCTCACCCTTCTTCTTCCTTAGCGTATTTGGGAATTCAACAAAGGAGGTTCAACCCAGTGGCCAAGTTAATGTGACTTTCATCTACTCATCATATACTTCTTCGGTCACAATAGTGTCACATGTTCAAGTTTGGTACACTAGTCACCTACATGCTGATAGTCTAACACAACCCTAAATTTGGTCTATTGACAGCTTCATTCATATGATAGCCTTGCCTTGCCTTGACACCCATCAAAACAAAGTACATATAATTCCTATCGGTGAGTGGACTTTAGTTTATAAATTATAATACATGCATAAAGGTATATTTGAATTAAATATTGTTATATATTCTTTTTGGGAACATTTCTGGAATTTAGTAATTGTGCTATTAAATGATGACTGGACACGAGTTTTCAATATTACTGTGAAAACAATGTTTTGGGTTATGGCCTGGTTTTATGGACTCTGTTATTAAATGGTTTTGACTTGATAGATTTTGAGTCCATGGTTTTGGGGGTAAACTCAGATGTGTGATTTCCTTGGATTTGGGCATAGACCCAGTTTTTGAATGAATTTGGCTTAGGCCAGGAAACAAGGATTTCAAGGTTTTCTTCGACTGGCGTCGAGGGATTTTTCTCCGTCAGATCGTTGAGGGTTCTCCGACGCTGGTCTCAAGGGGTATTTTCTCCGCCGGCTCGTTGAGGCTGTCTATGCATAGTACAAGGTTATGCACAACTCGAGGTATATCGTGTGTTTGGAGGGTTTTGAGCTACGGCTTGGGATTTTATTCGAGAATAATGAGATATGTTTTGATATTATTTGTGTCCAGGTTGGTTTCATGATTTTTAAACTCCTTTGAGGAGGGTTTTCAAAGCAGGGTTGTGGACCACGGGATGTTTTCAGTAATCGAATTTTCGTGGGTCCCACCGGGTGTTTTAAGTCAAAATGGATTTTCCGGTGAGTTTTCGGTTTATCCTTATGGATTTATTGAAAAGGAATTTCATGCATGCATTGTTTTATTCGTGGAGGGGGTAAATGCATGTTTTCCTCGAAAATGGTTTTAAATGATTATTGTTGTCCACTCACATTTTTCGTGTTTTAAATCCCCTCCAGGCTGTTGAATTGACGTGGGCATATCCAGAGGCGGAGGCATTACATTTTAACTGCGTGTTTACCTAGAGTAGGATATTTATTTCTGTATTTACTTATCCTCCCTAGATGCTCTGATAAGTCTTTTGGACTGAGTGTAAAATTGTGGTGACATCGTTGGATGGTTGTGTTGTTGGAATTTGGAGTGTTATCTGATCCTTCGTCTGATAGGTGGATGACGGTTAACAAGTCATTAAGGGGAGATTCTGCCGGATTTTGTTGGTAGAATTCTCATAATATTTTTGCAAGGGCTTAAGGGTATTTTTGGGAATTTCTTTAAGTTATCAGACGGGAGCAGGGTTTTTCCCAGGTTTCGGGGACAAAATCAGGAAGGGTCCTGTCAACTTGGTATCAGATCACTAGGTTTAAATTCCTGTAGACCGTACCCTTAGTGTACATCTGATTGTGTATTTGGTGGTTTATGGTTCTTTTCAACGTAATGCCTCCGAGACGCGAGCATCGGGCTGGAAATAGTGAGGACACACATGAACCCATAGGAGAGCCGAATTTAAGGTAGACCCTGGATCAATTGGGTCTGACTTTGACTACGGTACTTCAGGGTAGGGCTACTACTGAAGTGATTGACATTGAGCGAGACCAGAGGTTGGGGGCGACAGTATTTACGGGCGAGTTAGGCCCAGAGGATGCGGATGAGTGGATTACTCGTTTGGAATGAGTGTTTGCTGTTATGAGGTGACCTCTGGAGGATAGAGTGCGGTTAGCCAAATTTCTTTTGGGTGGTTATGCATACCGTTGGTGGCATGGTTTGAAGCTGACTGGTTGGGATGTCCGTACCTTTACTTGGGAAACTTTCCGGGAGCGCTTCCTCGAGCAATTTTATCCTCGTTCATACCGAGATTCCAGAGAGGTCGAGTTCCTGCAGTTACAGCAGAGGGACATGATGGTTGCATAATTTGAGCAGAAATTTCTTGAGTTGTCACGCTTTGTACCAGATCTTGTGGCGACAGAGATGGATAAGTGCCAAAAGTTTGAGTATGGACTGCGGAATGAGGTTCGAAGAGTAGTAACTGTTATGGCACATACGTCTTTGAGGGCTTTGTCAGACGCTACTGCTAGAGTTGAGTTGAGTTTGCCAACTCAACAGCAGTTCAGTAGTTCCAGGAGACGCCGGGATAAATGGAGTTTCAGAGCCTCTAGTCAAGGACCATCTAAAAGAGGCAGTTCCAGTTCTGGATAGCAGTCTTCAGCTCAGTCTAGTGGGCCACCAGTGCAGTCAACCGAGAGACAGAGTGGTAGACCCGCAAGGCCGGGTGACATCGATTATTACTTTTATGGGAAACCGGTCATTTCAGGAGAGACTATACACATTGTCATCCGAGAAGAAGTTCTTTGGGCAGAGAGGGTGCTGAATCGAGTCAGAGAGCAGTGTAGACATCTGGTACTACAGCAGGGAGCCAGACCGAGTCCAGTGGGGCGAGTAGGGCCAACAGGGCCAGAGGGGGACGTGGGGGTCGTGGTCGATCTTTTGGTTCGCAGGCCCGAGTTTTTGCTATGACTCAAAAGGAGGCTCGAGCAGCACCAGAGGTGGTTACTGGTATGTTATCTATTTTTAATCATGATGCTCGTATTTTGTTAGATCCCGATGCTACACATTCTTTTATTTCTCGAGGTTTTACACTTTTTTCTTATAGAGAATTGTCCCTAATGGGTTGTGACATGGGCATTAGCACCCCTACCGAAGATATGTTAGTGGTGAACCTCGTGATTCGCAGTTGTCCGGTAGTAGTGGAAGGTCATGAGTTAGAGGAAGATTTAATTCCCTTGGACATTTATGATTTTGATGTGCTTCTGGGTATGGATTGGTTAACCATGCATCATGCCTCCATTGATTGTTTCGACAATAGGGTGGTTTTCTGGAGTCCAGGTTTGCCGGAACTGACATTTCCGGGTGACTGTAGGGTACTTCCCACGGGAGTGATTTCATCTTTGACGGCTGAGAAGTTATTGAGGAAAGGTTGTGAGGGATATTAGCTCATGTGATTGATTCTCGGGATACTCCGGTGAGAGAAGAGGATATTCCTGTGGTGAATGAGTTTCCAGATGTATTTCCAGAGGATCTTCCGGGGTTTCCACCTCACCGGGATATTGAGGTCACCATAGAGCTTCTTCCAGGTACTCAACCTATATCCCAGGCACCTTACAGAATGGCACCAGCAGAATTCAGGGAATTGAAGACTCAATTGCAGGACTTGGTGAATATGAGACTTATTCGACCAAGTGTATCACCTTGGGGTGTGCCGGTGTTATTTGTAAGAAAGAAAGAAGGTGGTTTGAGGCTCTGTATTGACTGATCAGTCGTTATTTATGCATCATTTTGAGGTCTTTATATGCCTCTCTTACATGTCTTTTGAATGATTTCGTGCCATCAATAGTAGAAAATGATCAATCTTGTGAGACTTGTGCAGAGTTAGAAAGATAGGTAAAATCTGGAAAGAACGCAAAAAGAATGACTCAAATCGGAGTCCAGATGAAGGAGATGTCCTCATTTCAATATCAGGTCCTCAACGGGGTCCTGAGTGCGCCAGTGCGCCAATGCGCCTATTTTGGGCCACTGGCCAAGTACCTCATATCAGGCCCTCCGGGTCCCGAACTTGTGTTTCATGACATCAGGGTCAGGTCCTAGAAGTGCTAAGGTCGCGTCGAGGCAAGTCGAGGACATGTCCCAAGAACTCCCATCCGAGCCCAGATGTGCGCCTAAGCCGGGGTCCCTATTCCGCCAGCGGTGGATCAGAGGTTCTCCCTCTGCGCTAAGCCTGACAACATTTGCACCAAGCCTGAACGACGATGCGCTTCTATTATACTCCTAACGTACTTCAAATGCGCGGTCCCAGATCCTGATTACGAAGACAGTCAAAAATCCAAGTTTGGCCAGCTTGCGTTCCCACTTGCCAGCTTGCATTCACACTCCCAGCCGTGCTCTGATTGGTTCAAATAGATTTTAAAGACTTTTTAATTAATTAAAAGTAAAATAACTTTCCCTATTCCTATAGGACATGGTTTTACCAATCTGTATAGAACAAGGTTATACCAATCCTTATAGAACAAGGTTATACCAATCCTTATAGGACAGAGGTTTGACCAATCCTTATAGAACAAGGTTTTCCCTTTGTCTATAAAAGGGAGCCTTTGTTCAGTGTTTTAGGGGGGAGATAATTAGCTAGGGGCGTTTTTGTTTCTGGAAAAACAGACACCTGAGCCACAGAGTTCCGTTTTGGTTTTCTAGAGAATTAGGGACCATATTTTCGGAGATAATCTTTCACATAGATTATTGGACGTGGAGCTTGGAGAAGAAGGCCCTGCCGTGTCTTCTGCTGCATCTGTTCTTAACAATCTCCTCTGTACCCTTATTTTCATTATTACAATTTACTTATGGATTCAATTATACTTGTGTTTATTTCAGTTATGTGTGAGTAGTCATTAGGATTAGGGCTGCTTGAAGCCCTAGCCATGTTAGCTTATTGATTGGATTTCTGGCTCTTGATTATGATTGCTATGCATGCTGAATAAGTTGGATTACTATGCTTAATGAACTTAATTTATGCCTATAAGATTAGCTACCTTGTTTGCATATAATTATAGATGTAATTGCTTGAGTGACCGTCATATCATCTTGTGATTTGGAGCATCGAAAGTATTCGTACTTGTAATCTTAACTCATGACGACCTAGGATTGCATGCCACTTTGCTAGGCTAATGTGGTGTCATTAAATTCTCTTTAAACTTCATGCATCATCTTAAAAGGTAGGTGATAGATGTTCTAGGCATATGCACTGTTTAGAACATGCTAAGTAAGAGGGAATAAGATGTGTCTAGTGAACCAACGGCAGGTCCTAGACACGGGCACCTAATTCAGAAAATGAATAGTAATTAGGTCAAGGAAATTTGGTTAAGAGCTATAATTGGTTAGAGTGGATAGTAAGCCTTAATTCACCTTAGTTAACAACTTTTCATTCTTGCATTGTTATTTTCTGCACTTTGATTTACTTGTCTTTAAATTTCAGTTATCACTTCATAAACCACCCCCCCCCCCTGTGTGTGTGTGTGTGTTTTTTTATTTATGTTAACAAATCTGAACTAAATTGGTCATAACGTTGATACAAGTCCTCGAGGGATCGACTCTTGCTGTGCTACTATACTATACTTATCGATTTGTGCACTTGCAAGGATTTTATAACTGTTAGAATTGAATTGCATATTTCTTGCTCTTTAAATCTACCAACAAGTTTTTGGCGCCGTTGCCGGGGACTTGTCCCTCAACGGTGCCCATTCAAGTTTAGATTTGTAACTTAGTTTTTCTTTTTGCTAGGTACCCGTGTATGTCATTCCAAGGTTCAGTGCACGGGTCATCAAGTGGACCATCATCGCAAGCATCTTCAGTCCACGGCTCCCCGCCACCAAGCCCAAGGAGGATGGCGGACCACAGAGAAGAGCAGGGCCTGGAACGTGGCCTAGTACAACAAGCCCCATGGCGCCTTAAGGATTTTTCCATGCCCCATGTCTCGGAGGATCAATTTCCAATTGTTTTTCCCGAGTCAACAGTGGCAAACTTCGAATTAAAGTCGGGGACAATTCACATGCTGCCTACATTCCACGGCCTTGCTGGCGAGGACCCGCACTTTCATATCAAGGAATTTGTTGAGGTTTGTTCAACACTGCGCATCAATGGTATGACAGAATCGGAAATCCGCCTGCGGCTCTTTCACTTCAGTCTCAAGGATCGCGCCAAGACATGGTTTCATTCATTGGCGCCGGCTTCCATTCACTCTTGGAGGGACTTGACGTCCAATATCTTAACACAGTACTTTCCCGTGGAAAAGACAAATTAGTTAAAGTACAAGATCATGAACCCACGGCAAGACATGGAGGAGTCTTTCTATGAGTTTTGGGAGCGGTTCAATCAGATGTTACGGGCATGCCCCCACCACCATATTGATGCCCATCATCTTATGCTATACTTCTATGGAGGCTTGAAAACTAGCGATCGGACAATGGTGGATTCTCAATCCCAAGGGATTCTAGAAGGCACAGCCGAGGAAGCAAGGACCGCCTTTGAGAACATTCCTCAAAGGGAAAAATAGTTCAGCTACAGGGGTCCCTCCTCTAGAGCTACGGGTGATGCATCCACCAAATACAAAGATGACGCCATTGCTCAGCTCACGGCAATGGTGAAACAATTGTGTAGCGAGAAAGCCAAAGGAGTTCACATCTGCGAGGTATGTTCAATTCAGGGCCACACATCCCAGGACTGCCCGGTTGTGGAAGAGGCCAACTTTGCTGGAGGGTTCAATAGCAATTCTCGACCCCGGAATGACCCATATTCCAACACTTACAATCCGGGGTGGAGAAATCATCCTAATTTCCGTTGGAGCAACAATCAAGCAGCCGCGAATCCCTTGCCACCCCCTGGATTTGAGCAGCAAGCCGCAGGCCGTCAGGGGAACTACCACGGTCCTTCCTCAAACCAGAATGGTGGAAGCAAGTCTGTTGAGGACTCCATCCATATCCTGACTCAACAGCAGGCTCAACTCATAAAATTCATGCACGATAGCCAGAGTCAAACGAGAGACTTCAAAAATGAAATTGCAAACTTGGAGCGTCAAATGGGACAGGTGGCGAACCAACTAAATCAGCGGGAGCAGGGCAAGCTACCGAGTCAAGTCCTGGTAAATCCGAAAGGATTTCACAATCCTACGGCTAATGCCATCACGCTGGAGAAGGAAACACCACTTCAAGACCCCACATATGCCACCCTCGCAGGACCTGAAACCGTGCCTCAACCTACTCTGCCAAGGATCACCGACCAAGGCGCGCCGCAAAACATGCCACGGCCAACACCTCTGGCGCAGAACCAGTCCAATGAGTCACCAAGTGCCCTACCGCAAGGAGGACCTGACACTGCGCCTACTTCGGCCACGGCTGGCATGCAACCTGCTCCTAAGCCCAAGTCGCAGCACTCGAATACTTCTAACTCTAAACCTCAGACTCCTTAGAAGGGGCGATCTAGAAGCTGGATTAAGGTGATCAGTATTATGTAGAGGCCACCATCGGGTCAGTGTCGATAGAGTGAGTCAACGAGGACGTTGGGTCCGGAAGCGTAGTGGAATGTTAGGACCCATTTCCTCGCAGGTTCCAAAACAGGAATAAGCAAAGGGAGGACTTTGAGGAAGAAATCATCAGCATGTTGCAGAAGCTTCAGATCACACTGCCTTTCCACAAAATTGTCAAGCACATGCCTATCTTTGCCAAGCTAATCAAGGACTTAGTTGCAGGCAAGCGTGGTTTTAGCTCCACGGACACCATTGACATCCCTAAGGCCTGCTCGGCTGCCCTTTTACGCATGCCCCTTAAGGCCAACGATCCTGGGCCTCCGTCCCTTCCATGTGTCATTCAGTCAAAAAGATTCGAACATTGCCTTTGCGACACGGGAGCATCAGTGAACATCATGCCATTCCACATTTACAGGTCACTCAACCTAGGCGCACTCAAACCCACGCACCTATGTGTCAGATTGGCTAACGCTTCTGTAATCAACCTAATGGGGGTTCTTGAGGATGTACTGGTACAAATCGGAGATACATGCATCCCTGCAGACTTCTACGTACTAAGAATGGACATAATTGACAAAAGTGAGGATCCTCCCCTCATCTTCGGAAGGCCCTTACTAGCCACAGCCGAGTGCCTCATCGACGTCAGAAAGGGCCAGGTCTCCATCAAGGTCCTGGACCAGCTTCGGACATTCTCCATCCATGACACCGTCCAGTACCCTGCCGAGCCTATTGTAGATTTTCCGTTAAACACAATGGACTTACTGCTACGGGAGACAATTGATCAGTCTTGCATGGCGGATGACCTTGAGAAGGCAGTGACTAGTAACCCACACACGGTGGATTCACTGGCAGATAGCGTGATCGAAGAGGTACGAGCCCTTGACATCATGCCAGCCCTCCCATTCCACATGCCTCCCTTCGAAGCGTTACCACTCACAAGTCAGAAAACCCTGACGTCCATCATAAAGGCTCCTGAACTCGAGCTGAAGCCTGTGCCTCTCAATCTGCTGACAACCGTGTCTCAGCCCCTACCCAAGGACAAGGACCCGGTTTTGAAATTCAATACGCCTTCTCAACTCAATCCTGAAACATTTAACTTTCATTTTAATAAGGCAAACTTGGATTTGAATTCTGATTTAGCTCCTAATGCTGTTGAACTTTTCCCATGCAGGTTCCACCATAAAAACACCAAGAATATGCTAAAGGCACTCAACTTGGTCCCCCTCTTCAAGTTCCGAAGGAAAAATCAACGGAAGGGACCAAGGATGAAGTATAGAACGTACAGGGCACAACGAAAGCTGTTCCCCCATGGGCATTGTCCAAGGAAAACATTCAAGAGTGGACAGCAACTGCTCTCATTCAAATCACTCCTCAATCTCTTTCCCGATCAGTTACGTTCTCGTCGATGGATTCCTTTTTGTGTCTCTAACTTTTTTCTCCATGCTGCAGCGCAGATTCTACAGCAAAAGGCTCATAATCGGTTCCATGTTGACGCTGAAATCTTGGGCACACCATCAAAAGCCTAGCATGCCGGCCCCGTCTTGCCTAGACGTTAAATAAAGCGCTCCTAGGAGGCAGCCTAGCCCTGGTTTGTATTTCTCACTTCCTTTTCTGTTGCTGCCCGTTATATCTCTCAAACCTTTCTACTGTTGTCAAGCTTACTGCTTATCACATTGAGGACAATGTTCAGTTTAGGTTTGGGGGTGTGAATTTAAAATTTTGCATATAGAAAAAAGTAGGTTTGGGGGTGATACACGGCCAGGACATTTAAATTTCGGCTTGTGATTAGTATGATAACTTGTTAATAGGAATGTATATGCTAAGTTAACTATCTTTGCTTTACTAAGAGTCATGCCATGGTCAAGTAGTTCATAATTTGCACTTCATAATGCCATGTTTTAAGTGATTAAGTGAACGAAATAACTGAATTTGAGTGAACCTTAGAAAATTAGTGGAGACTACCCTGTGAGATCTTTGAGCCTAATTGCCATTCTTTCTGAGGGATATACTTGTTTCTACTCTTAAATACTCATCACTTTTGTTCTTAATTGTTGATCTCATTACATCATATTTGCATTGAATTTTAAAGAACTAACATCATTTAGATACTCTTGATTTAATGTATGCTTTGCCATAAGAAATGATGTAGGCTATGTGTGCTTTAACCTCTAAAGGCCTTATCCTACCCTATTGCATGCTCCCTAAGCCAATTTTGAAGCCAAACACTCAACCTTTTCTTTCATCACCCAAAGTATAACCTAACCCAAAATACTTAGCCATTCATCACAGCCATACCCTATAACCTCAGTTTGTGCTAAGGTTGCCATAAATGAGATTCATGGTGAGAATAAGAGGTGAAAGAAGATGCTGCCCAATTCAAAGGACATTGGCGTCAATTGAAAGTTCAAAAGTAAAGAAAAGTTTTACAAGTTGCAAGCTGCATGAAAATTTGAGGAAATCATTGCATGATCTTGGTTCAATTCAATTCAAAGACAAACAGAAACAAAAAACGTTCAAATCAAAAGAAAGAAAGAGACGTTGAGAAAAAGAAGGAAAAAAATAAGTGAAGAACAAAGTGAATTGAGCCAAGTGAGCCAAGAGCCTCAAAATAAGCCACAAGAGCCACAAAATAAGTCATCAGGAAAGCACAATGTCGTGGGCCTTAAGAAAGGATTCAGTTCAGAAATTCCAAGTTCAATTCATGACTTCTCATGCCTTGACACAACTCAGGTTCTTTGAATCCCATCCTTCCTTGCTAAACCCCAAAGCTTAGCCCCAATACAACCTAAAAAGGAAGACCTAACGGATCTTATGGATAATCATGCTGAGGATTAAGGTACGTATCTATGTTCTTAAAGTTCAATTCCTTTCATGAGATCTTTATTTCCATAAAGTGCTATTCTTCATTGTTACTCATATGTGATTAAATTTGAATTTCATAACATAAACTCATCACATATGCTTGAAAAGAGTGTAAGCCTAGGATTCTTGTGTGAATTGAGAGTTGCCTAGTGAGGATTAGAGTCGAGGCGAAATCTTTCTAGGGCACTTAGATGAAATTGTTTTCAAACTTGATCACCTGAAAATATTGGCATTTATACACGTACACCTTCACATGACACTCACGGCTATGGCATTCCTTTTAGTTCTGCAAAGCATGTCTACTTACTTTGATTCTTATTAGCTTGTTAAGAGTACTATATCTAGCATCTTTTTGTTTAAGTAAAACGTTTGTGGGTATCGTACTGTTATAAGTCTCAGGAGACAAAACTCCTCCTACTAGGTGAACCTAGGGGTTTAAATGTTCTATCTTAACTAAAATCGAGTCTTTTCATTTTGTTAGCATTTGTTTTGCTTAGGGACTAGCAATATATAGGTTTGGGGGCATTTGATCAGTCGTTATTTATGCATCATTTTGAGGTCTTTATATGCCTCTCTTACATGTCTTCTGAATGATTTCGTGCCATCAATAGTAGAAAATGATCAATCTTGTGAGACTTGTGCAGAGTTAGAAAGATAGGTAAAATCTGGAAAGAACGCAAAAGAATGACTCAAATCGGAGTCCAGATGAAGGAGATGTCCTCATTTCAATATCAGGTCCTCAACGGGGTCCTGAGTGCGCCAGTGCGCCAGTGCGCCTATTTTGGGCCACTAGCCAAGTACCTCATATCAGGCCTTCCGGGTCCCGAACTTGTGTTTCATGACATCAGGGTCAGGTCCTAGAAGTGCCAAGGTCGCGCCGAGGCAGGTCGAGGACATGTCCCAAGAACTCCCATCCGAGCCCAGATGTGCGCCTAAGCCGGAGTCCCTGTTCCGCCAGCGGTGGATCAGAGGTTCTCCCTCTGCGCTAAGCCTGACAACATTTGCGCCAAGCCTGAACGACGATGCGCTTATATTATACTCCTAACGTACTTCAAAAGCGCGGTCCCAGATCCTGATTACGAAGACAGTCAAAAATCCAAGTTTGGCCAGCTTGCGTTCCCACTTGCCAGCTTGCATTCACACTCCCAGCCGTGCTCTGATTGGTTCAAATAGATTTTAAAGACTTTTTAATTAATTAAAAGTAAAATAACTTTCCCTATTCCTATAGGACATGGTTTTACCAATCTGTATAGAACAAGGTTATACCAATCCTTATAGAACAAGGTTATACCAATCCTTATAGGACAGAGGTTTGACCAATCCTTATAGAACAAGGTTTTCCCTTTGTCTATAAAAGGGAGCCTTTGTTCAGTGTTTTAGGGGGGAGATAATTAGCTAGGGGCGTTTTTGTTTCTGGAAAAACAGACACCTGAGCCACAGAGTTCCGTTTTGGTTTTCTAGAGAATTAGGGACCATATTTTCGGAGATAATCTTTCACATAGATTATTGGACGTGGAGCTTGGAGAAGAAGGCCCTGCCGTGTCTTCTGCTGCATCTGTTCTTAACAATCTCCTCTGTACCCTTATTTTCATTATTACAATTTACTTATGGATTCAATTATACTTGTGTTTATTTCAGTTATGTGTGAGTAGTCATTAGGATTAGGGCTGCTTGAAGCCCTAGCCATGTTAGCTTATTGATTGGATTTCTGGCTCTTGATTATGATTGCTATGCATGCTGAATAAGTTGGATTACTATGCTTAATGAACTTAATTTATGCCTATAAGATTAGCTACCTTGTTTGCATATAATTATAGATGTAATTGCTTGAGTGACCGTCATATCATCTTGTGATTTGGAGCATCGAAAGTATTCGTACTTGTAATCTTAACTCATGACGACCTAGGATTGCATGCCACTTTGCTAGGCTAATGTGGTGTCATTAAATTCTCTTTAAACTTCATGCATCATCTTAAAAGGTAGGTGATAGACGTTCTAGGCATATGCCCTGTTTAGAACATGCTAAGTAAGAGGGAATAAGATGTGTCTAGTGAACCAACGCCAGGTCCTAGGCACGGGCACCTAATTCAGAAAATGCATAGTAATTAGGTCAAGGAAATTTGGTTAAGAGCTATAATTGGTTAGAGTGGATAGTAAGCCTTAATTCGCCTTAGTTAACAACTTTTCATTCTTGCATTGTTATTTTCTGCACTTTGATTTACTTGTCTTTAAATTTCAGTTATCACATGATAAACCCACCCCGCCGCCCCCCCCCCCCCCCCCCCCCCCCCTGTGTGTGTGTGTGTGTTTTTATTTAAGTTAACAAATCTGAACTAAATTGGTCATAACGTTGATACAAGTCCTCGAGGGATCGACTCTTGCTGTGCTACTATACTATACTTATCGATTTGTGCACTTGCAAGGATTTTATAACTGTTAGAATTGAATTGCATATTTCTTGCTCTTTAAATCTACCAACATTGACTACCGGCAGTTAAATAGGGTTACGGTGCGGAATAAATATCCTTTGCCACGAATTGATGATTTGTTTGATCAATTGAAAGGGGCAAAGTATTTCTCAAAAATTGACCTTCAATCCGGGTACCATCAGTTAAGGATCAGAGAAGGGGATGTTTCCAAAACGGCCTTCAGGACACGCTATGGGCATTATGAGTTCCTAGTAATGCCTTTTGGTTTAACTAATGCACCAGCAACATATATGGATTTGATGAACAGGGTGTTCTGACAGTATTTGGATCGGTTTGTGATTGTATTCACCGATAATATCTTGGTATATTCGAAGAGTGCTAAGGCACAAGAGAAGCACTTGAGGTTGGTGCTGAATATGTTGATGAAAAAGCAACTGTTCGCCAAGTTCAGTAAATGTCAGTTTGGTTGACTAATGTGGGATTCTTAGGGCATGTAATTTCTGCTGAGGTTATCAGCGTGGATCCCCATAAAGTCAAGGCAGTGGCAAACTGGGAACAACCGAGGACAACGTCAATGGTGAGAAGTTTTCTGGGTTTACCGAGATATTATCGGTGATTCGTAGATGGATTACCTACGATAGCTGCCCCTATTAACTCGGTTGACGAGGAAAGGAGTAGAGTTTGACTGCGATGCTGAGTGTGAACAGAGCTTTCAAGAGCTTATAAGGAGGTTGACTTCTGCCTCAGTGTTAACCCTTCCAGATGATAACAAAGGATTTGAGGTGTACAGTGATGCATCATTACGAGGTATAGGTTGCGTGCTAATGCAGCATGGAAAGGTGATAGCTTATGCTTCCAGCCAACTGAAACCCCATGAGTTGAATTACCCCACACATGATTTGGAGTTAGCTGCAATGGTTCATATACTGAAGATTTGAAGACACAATCTGTAAGGGGAAACATGTCGGATCTTGACTGGACCCTTTCTTAATTTCCCCTCGAAACCTAGGAAAAATCCTACTCCCGTCTGACAACCTAATAAAATTCCCAAAATACCCTTAAGTCCTTGCAAATATAGTATGAGAATTCTGCCAAAAATCCAGCAGAATCTCCCCTTAAGGACTGGTTAACCGTCTTCCACCTGTCAGACAAGGGATCAGATAACACTCCAAATTCCAACAACTCAACCATCCAACGATGTAATTACCAAATTGACAATCAATCCAACATATTTATCAGAGCATCTAGGTAGGATAAGTAAATACACAACAAATATCTTACCCGATAGTCTAGGTAAATGTACAATTGAAATGTAATGCCTTCGCCTCTAGATATGCCCACGTCAACTCAATAGCCTGGAGGGGATTTAAAACATGAAAAGTGTGAGTGTCCAAAAATAATCATTTAAAACTATTTCCAAGGAAAACATACCTTTTCCCCTCCATGAGTAAAACCATGCATGCATAACATAAAATTCTTTTTCAACAATTCCCTTGTTTTTGGTAAAACACCGGTGGGACACACGAAAATCCGTATAATGAAAACATCCCGTGGTCTACAACCCTGTTTTAAAAACCCTCCTCAAATGAATTTACAAATCATATGAAACCAACCTGGGCCAAAAATGTATATCAAAACGTTTCCACTGCTCCCGAATAAAGATTCCGAGTCGTAGCTCAATACCCTCCACACACCCGATATACCTTGAGCTGTGCAGAACCCTATACTATCATAAACCTGTCTTACCGCTTCCCGACTGGACTCGCAAGTCGTAGCTAACCTCAACCTTCTAGTGGAGAAAGACCCTCTATGCCAGCATCAGAGGAATCCTTGACCCACGAGGACAGTAATTCAGATCCATGTTTGGAAATCCTTGTTTCCTAGCCTAAGCCAAATTCATTGAAAAACAGGGTCTATGCCCAAATCCAAGGAAATCACACATCCGGTTTACCCCCAAAAACCATGGACTCAAAATCTATCAAGTCAAAATCATTTAATAACAGAGTTCATAAAACCAGGCCACAACCCAAAACATCAGTTCCACTGTAGTATTGAAAACTCGTGTCCAGTCATAATTTATTAGCACAATTTCTAAATTCCAGAAATTTACCAAAACAATACGTAACAATATTTAATTAAAGTATACCTTTATGCATGCATTATAATTTATAAACCGAAGTCCACTCACCGATAGCTCAATCCCGAGTCGTACCCTCCTCTGAAGTTTCCGGAGCCGTATCGCTTGTCAAAAGTAACAATCGGGATTGCTAACGATAATTAAAAACCTTACATTTAATTATCGAAAATGTTCAAATTGCTAACAATCGGGATTCCTGCGCCAAAATCGGGATTGCTAACAATCGGAATTCCTGTGCCAAAATGTCCGAATTGTCGAAACCATGTCGACACGCATTGCCGTGACCCCAGAATCAATCCCACGCGTTGCCACGCACCGACAGAAGACCGGCAGTTCAGCCACGCGTCGGCTACACGGTCTCACGCGTCCGCATAGTGCCACACGTGCCTGCTGACTCAACCGCCAAGTGGCGTCCATGTGGCTCCACGTTGCTGCCAGGTGGCATCCATGTGCCTCCACATGGCTGCCACATGGCATGCCACATCAGCACTGCCAACCGACCCAGTGACCGTAGACTAGCTAAAGAAGACGATCGCTTTGCCGTCTGCCTCCATCGCCGAAAAACTCCATTGCCGGCCAAGCTTCAAGTTTTTCCTAACTTTCTCAAAACTCAACAATTTTTCACGAATTTTATGTCCATATCCATCTACTCGAACCCTAGAATTCAAAAATGAACTCTAAACTCGAAATCCATACCTGTGTTGGCCGAAAAATTGATCGAAAGGTTTCAGTTTTCCTTTCTTCGATTCGGTGTCTCTCGTAGCTGCCTCCTTCGCTGGTGGGTACAGTTTTGCTCTCGGGAAGGAGTAGAGTTTGATGGATTTAACCAAATTGGGCAAGGTTGCCTTGAATTGAAAGTCCAAATCGAAGTTTTTGTGTTTTGGTTCGGTCGGTGTTGGTCGGTGGTGTCACGGGTCTGTGAAAGGTAGAAATGAAAATGAACTCCTGAAGTTTGGATTAAATACATATACCCAAGGGAATTTACCAAAATGCCCCTGAATAATCTAGACCCATAAGTTTCTCGCACGATCTCCATTTTTCGCGTGCCGCATCTCTACGAACTCGTGAGTTCAAGACCTATGCAACGGTACCGGAAAAACTATCAAATGTGTCTCCACACAAAATTGACTTTTGAGCCCCCTTTGAAACCAAGGGTAATTTCATCTTTTCCCAAATTAATTTATGAAAAGTTACGAATTAAATTTCCGGGTCCTTACAACTAACCCCCCTTAAAGAAATTTCGTCCTCGAAATTTATACCTGTCACTGGAACAAATGTGGATGTTGTGCCCGCATCAGTGCTTCAGTTTCCCACGTGGCCTCCTCCACGTTCTAATTCTTCCACAGAACTTTAACCAGAGGAATAGTCATTCCGCGCAATACTTTTTCCTTCCAATCTAGAAGTTGCATTGGTTGCTCCTTAAAAGTCAAATCGTCTGCTATTTCCCTTTTCATCCCAGTCGACCAATAGTGTTCCTGAAGAGTACGATACATCTTCATACCTCCTGGATGCATAGCATAGGCAGAACTATGAGCTTCCTCAAGAATTTCTCTTTTCAAATCTGGATCAATATGTACGCACAACCGGCCATCCTTAACCAAGGCTCCATCATCCCGAACCACGTAATCATGCATGTTCCCAACCTCCAATTCCATCCTAATAATACACAAAGTAGGATCCTGGAGCTGAGCTTCAATAATCTGGTCCATCAAGACAGGTCTCACATGGTAGCTAGCTAACAGAGCCCCCTGGTTATCCATGTCCATTATAATTCTCGCTCTTCGAAATTCCACCAACAACGGCAGGTAAAAAGTATTCAAATATGCCAATGAACCTATGGACTTCCTGCTCAGTACATCTGCCACTACATTGGCCTTTCATGGGTGATACTCTACAGTACAATCATACTCCTTTATCAAATCAAGCCACCTTCTCTATCTCAAATTCAATTCTTTCTGGATGAAGAAGTATTTCAGTCTCTAATGGTCGATGGAGATCCGACATGTTTCCCCATACAGATAGTGTGTCCAAATCATCAGTGCATGCACCACTGCTGCTAATTCTAAATCATGTGTGGGGTAATTAAACTCATGAGGTTTAAGTTGCCTGGAAGTGTAAGCTATCATCTTCCCATGTTGCATCAGCACGCACCCTATACCTCGTAATCATGCATCACTATACACCTCAAATCCTCCGTTATTATCTGGAAGGGTTAACACTGGGGCAGAAGTTAACCTCCTCTTAAGCTCTTGAAAGCACTATTCACACTCATCATCCCACTCAAACTTGACTCATTTCCATGTCAACCGAGTTAACGGGGTAGCTATCATAGAAAATCCTTCTACGAATCACCGATAATATCCCGCTAAACCCATAAAACTTCTCACCTCTGATAATGTCTTCGGTTGTTCCCAGTTTTCCACTGTCTCGACTTTTTGGGGATCCACGCTGATACCCTCAGCAGAAATCACATGCCCTATGAATCCCACATTAGTAAACCAAAACTAACATTTACTGAACTTGGCGAACAGTTGCTTTTGTCAGCATATTCAGTACCAACCTTAAGTGCTTCTCATGTGCCTTAGCAGCCTGCAAATATACCAAGATAGCATCGATGAACACAACCACAAACCGATCCAAATACCATCGGAACACGCTGTTCATCAATTCCACAAATGCTGCCGGTGCATTAGTTAAACCAGAAGGCATCACCAGGAACTCATAATGCCCATAGCGGGTCCTAAAAGTTGTTTTAGGAACATCCCCTTCCATGATCCTTAATTGATGGTACCCAGATCGAAGGTCAATTTTAGAAAAATACTTTGCCCCTTTTAATTGATTGAATAAATCATCAATTCGTGGAAAATGATACTTATTTCGCACCGTAACCCTATTTATATGTCGGTAGTTGATGTAGAGCCACAAACCACCATCTTTCTTCCTTACAAATAACACCAGCGCACCCCAAGGTGATACACTTGGTAGAATAAATCCCATATCCTCCAAGTCCTACAATTGAGTCTTCAATTCCCTCAATTCTGCCAGTGCCATTTTATACGGTGCCTGGGATATAGGTTGAGTACCTGGAAGAAGCTCTATGGTGAACTCAATCTCCCGGTGAGGTGGCAACCTCGGAAGATCCTTTGGAAATAAATCTGGAAACTCATTCACCACAGGAATATCCTCTACTCTCACCGGAGTATCCCGAGAATCAATCACGTGAGCTACATATCCCTTAACCTTCCCTCAATAACTTCTCAGCCGTTAAAGTTGAGATCAGTCCCAAGGGAAGTACCCTACGGTCACCTGAAATGTAAGTTCTGGCAAACCTCGACTCCGAAAAACCACCCTCTTGTCGGAACAATCTATGGAGGCATGATGCATGGTTAACCAATCCATCCCCAGAATCACATCAAAATCATTAATGTCCAAGGGGATTAAATATGCCTCTAATTCATGACCTCCCACTACTACTAGACAACTACGAATCACGAGGTTCACCACTAACTTGTCTCCGGTAGGAGTACTAATCCCCATGTCCCAACCAATCGGGGACAATTCTCTATCAGAACAAAGTGTAAAACCCCGAGAAAAAAAGAATGTGTAGCCCCGGGATCTAACAAAACACATGCATCATGCTTAAAAATAGACAATGTACCAGTAACCACCTTTGATACTGCTTGAGCCTCCTGCTAAGTCATAGCAAAAACTCAGGACTTTGTACCAGAAGATCGACCACGACCCCCACGTCTCCCTCTGGCCCTGTTGGCCCCACCAGATGTCTGCGCTGCTCTCTAACTCGATTCCGTAGCCTCTCGGCCCAAGGAACTACTACCCGGATGATGATGTGGATCATCTCTCCTGAAATAACCAGTCTCCCCACAAAAGTAACAACCGGTGTCACCTGGCCGTGCGGGTCTGCCACTTTGTCTCCCTGTCGACTGCACTGAAGTCCCACTAGACTGAGCTGAAGATTGTTGTCCCCGACTAGCTCTGCCACTTCCGGCTCTGGATCCTGCAACCCCAGAAGATCTAGAACTGGAACTGCCTTTCTTAGCTGGTGCTTGACTAGAGGCTCCGAAACTCCAGCCATCCCGGCGTCGCCTAGAACCACTGAACTGCAGCTGAGCTGGCAAACTCAACTCTACTCTGGCAGCAGCGCATGCCAAAGCCCTCAAAGATGTATGTGCCACAACAATGACTGCTACTCGAACCCTATTCCGCATTCCATACTCAAACCTCCGACATTTATCCATCTCAGTCACCACAAGAGCCGGTACAAAGCGTAATAACTCAAGAAATCTCTATTCATATTGTGCAACCGTCATATCCCCATGATGTAACTGCAAGAACTCGACCTCTCTGGCATCTCGATATGAACGAGGATAAAACTACTCAAGGAAGCTCTCCCGGAAATTTTCCCAAGTAATAGTACGAACATACCAGCCTGTCAGGTGTAGAGCATGCCACCAGCGGTATGCATAACCATCCAAAATAAATATGGCTAACCGCACCCTATCCTCCGGAAGGCACCTCATAATAGTAAACACTAATCCCAAATGAGTAATCCACTCATTCATATCCTCTGGGCCTAACTAGCCCGTAGATACTGCCGCCTCCAGCCTCTGGGCTCGCTCAATGCCAGACACTTCAGTAGTACCCCTACCCTGAAGTATCGTAGTCAGGTTTCGACCCAATTGATCTAGGGTCTGCCTTAAATCCGGCTCTACAACGGGTTCATATGTGTCCTCACTATTTCTGGGCCGCTGACGGGGCTCGCGTCTCGGTGACATTACGTTGAAAAGAACCATAAACCACCAATAACACAATCAGATGTACACTAGGTGTATGGTCTACAAGAATTTAAACCTAGTGCTCTGATACCACGTAGACAGGACCCTTCCCGAATTTACTCTCGAAACTCAAGAAAAACCCTGCTCCCGTCTAACAACCTAATAAAATTCCCAAAATACCCTTAAGTCCTTTCAAGAGCTTAAAAGGAGGTTGACTTCAGCCCCAGTGTTAACCCTTCCAGATGATAACGAAGGATTTGAGGTGTACAGTGATGCATCATTACGAGGTATAGGTTGCATGCTAATGCAGCATGGAAAGGTGATAGCTTATGCTTCCAGCCAACTGAAACCCCATGAGTGAATTACCCCACACATGATTTGGAGTTAGCTGCAATGGTTCATATACTGAAGATTTGAAGACACAATCTGTATGGGGAAACATGTTGGATCTTGACAGGATCCTTCCTGAATTTCCCCTCGAAACCTGGGAAAAATCCTACTCCCGTCTGACAACCTAATAAAATTCCCAAAATACCCATAAGTCCTTGCAAATATAGTATGAGAATTCTGCCAAAAATCCGGCAGAATCTCCCCTTAAGGACCGGTTAACCGTCTTCCACCTGTCAGACAAGGGATCAGATAACACTCCAAATTCCAACAACTCAACCATCCAACGATGTAATTACCAAATTGACAATCAATCCAAAAGATTTACCAGAGAATCTAGATAGGATAAGTAAATACACAACAAATATCCTACTCGATAGTCTAGGTAAACGCGCAGTTGAAATGTAATGCCTCCGCCTCTGGATATGCCCACGTCAACTCAATAGCTTGGAGGGGATTTAAAACACCAAAAGTATGAGTGGACAAAAATAATCATTTAAAACTATTTCCGAGGAAAACATACATTCATCCCCCCCCCCCCCCCACAACCTTGTTTTGAAAACCCTCCTCAAAGGAGTTTACAAATCATATGAAACCAACTTGGACACAAAATGTATATCAAAACATTTTTCACTACTCCCGAATAAAAATTTTGCGTCGTAGCTCAACACCCTCCACACACTCGATATACCTCGAGCTGTGCAGAACCCTGTACTATCATAAACCTATCTCACCGCTTCCCGATTGGTCTCCCGAGCCGTTGCTCGCCTCAATGATCTAGCGGAGAAAGACCCCCTACGCCATCATCGGAGAAAACCTTGACCTACAGGGAGAGTAATTCAGATCCATGCTTTGAAATCCTCGTTTCCTTGCCTAAGCCAAATTCATTGAAAAACCGGGTCTATGCCCAAATCCAAGGAAATCACACATCCGGGTTTACCCCTAAAAACCATGGACTCAAAATCTATCAAGTCAAAATCATTTAATAACAGTCTATAAAGCCAGGCCACAACCCAAAACATCAGTTCCACTGTAGTATTGAAAACTCGTGTCCAGTCATAATTTATTAGCACAATTTCGAAATTCCAGAAATTTACCAAAACAATACGTAACAATATTTAATTCAAATATACCTTTATGCATGCATTATAATTTATAAACCAAAGTCCACTCACCGATAGCTCAATCCCGAGTCGTACCCTCCTCTGAAGTTCCCGGAGCAGTATCGTCTGTCAAAAGTAACAATCGGGATTGCTAACGATAATTAAAAACCTTACATTTAAACTCCCTAAACCCCGGGAAGTTCGTTTTCGTTACACTAAAAATGCAGCCACTTCGGACATCCACAACTACCCTGAAACGACGCCCGATTAACCCGAAACCTATGCCAAAAGGTCTGAAACGTCGAAATCTTGTCGACATGTGTCATCGTGACCCGATAACCAGTCCCACGCGCCAATAAAAGACCGGCAGTTCAGCCACGCACCAGCTACATGGCCTCATGCGCCCGCAAAGTGCCACACGCGCCTGCTGACTCAGTCGCTAGGTGGAGTCCACGTGGCTAGCAGGTAGCCTCCACGTGGCTCCACGTGGTTGTTAGGTGGCATTCACGTGGCTCCACGTGGCATGCCATGTCATCACCATCGACCGACCCAGTCGTCAAAGCCTCGCCGGAGGAGATGACCACGTCACCGTCCGCTGCTGTCGCCGCCGACGGAAAACTCCATTATCGGCCGAGCTTTAAGTTTTTCATAACTTTCTCAAAACTTCACCGTTTTTCACGAATTTTATGCCTAAATCCATCTACTCGAACCCATGAATTCAAAAATTAACTCTAAACACGAAACCCATACCTGTGTTGGCCAGAAAATCGATCGGAAGGTTTCCGTTTTCCTTTCCTCTGTTCGGTGTCTCCCGCGGCTGCCTTTTTCGCTGGTGGGTACGGTTTTGCTCACGGGAGGAGTAGAGTTTGATGGATTTAACCAAATTGGCCAAGGTTTCTTTGAATTGAAAGTCGAAATCGTAGTTTTTGTGTTTTGGTTCGGTCGGTGTCGGTCGGTGGTGTCACAGGTATGTGAAAGGAAGAAATGAAAATGAACTCGTGAAGTCTGGATTAAATACATAGACCCATGGGAATTTACCAAAATGCCCCTGAATAATCTAGACCCGTAAGTTTCTCGCACGGTCTCCGTTTTCTGCATGCCGCCTTTCTACGAACTCATGAGTCCGAGACCTATGCAACGGTACCCAAAAAACTGTCAAATATGTCTCCACACAAAATTGACTTTCGAGCCTCCTTTGAAACCAAGGGTAATTTCATCTTTTCCCTATTTAATTTACGAAAATTTACGAATTAAATTTCTGGGTCATTACACATCTTCATTGAACATCAGAGTCTGAAATACTTCTTCACCCATAAATATCTGAATTTGAGACAGAGAATGTGGCTTGAGTTGATAAAGGATTTTGATTGTACTGTAGAGTATCACCCAGGAAAGGCCAATGTAGTGGCGGATGCACTGAGCAGGAAGTCCATGGGTTCATTGGCATATTTGCATACTATTTACCTACCGTTGTTGGTGGAATTCCGAAGAGCGGGAATTATACTGGACATGGATAACTAGGGGGCTCTGTTAGCTAGTTTCCATGTGAGACATGTCTTGATTGACCAGATTATTGAAGCTCAATTCTAGTATCCTACTTTGTGTATTATTAGGATGGAGTTGGAGGTTGGGAACATGCAGGATTACGTGATTCGGGATGATGGGGCCTTGGTTAAGGATAGTCGATTGTGCGTACCTAATGATCCAGAGTTGAAAAGAGAAATTCTTGAGGAAGCTCATAGTTCTGCCTATGCTATGCATCCAGGAGGTACGAAGATGTATCATACTCTTAAGGAACACTATTGGTGGACTGGGATGAAAAGGGAAATAGCAGAGTTTGCGAGTAGATGCCTGACATGTCAACAAGTAAAAGCAGAGAGGCAGAAACCATATGGGGCACTACAACCGTTACCTATTCCAGAATGGAAGTGGGATCACATTACTATGGATTTTGTCTATAAACTTCCTAGGACTCAAAAAGGACTTGATGGAATCTGTGTAATTGTTGATAGACTCACAAAGTCAGCACATTTCTTGCTAGTATGGGAAGATTACCGGATGAGTCAGTATGCCAAGTTGTTTGTGGATGAGATAATAAGGTTACATGGGACTCTAGAGTAGATTGTATCCGACATGGATCATAGGTTTACTTCGAGGTTTTGGCGGAGTTTGCAGAAAGCTTTTAGAACTACACTGCATTTCAGTACATCTTTTCATCCTCAGACTGATGGTCAGTCTAAGAGGACAATTCAGATTTTGGAAGATATGATGAGAGCTTGTGTACTACAGTTTAAAGGAAATTGGGATTCACACCTGGCTTTGATGGAGTTTGTATAGAACAACAACTATCAGTCTAGTATTGGGATGGCTCCTTTTGAAGCACTGTATGGGAGACAATGCAGAACACCGATATGTTGGATTGAGGTAGGTGAGAGAAGACTGTTGACACCAGAGGTTGTGGAAATGACAGAGGAAAATATTCTAATCATCAGGGAAAGGATGAAGGCAGCTCAGGACCTCCAAAAAAGCTATGCAGACCGACATATTAGAGACCTTGAATTTGAGGTCGGAGACTGGGTTTTCCTAAAATTATCCCCTTGGAATGGAGTTGTACGTTTTGGTAGACGAGGGAAACTGAGTCCTCACTACATTGGACCTTATGAGATTATTGAGAAGATAGGGCCAGTGGCTTACAAACTTGCTTTACCTCCAGAACTATCGATGTATTCCATGTATCCATGCTCTGGAAGTATCTAGTCGATGAATCTCATGTATTGGAGGCGCAACCAATTGAGCTGAGAGAATATTTGACTTTTGAGGAGGAACCAGTGCAACTTCTAGATTTGAAGGAAAAAGTATTGCGTAGAAAAACTATTCCTCTGGTTAAAGTTCTGTGGCGGAATCAGAACGTGGAGGAGGCCATGTGGGAAATTGAAGCACAGATGCGGGAACATCATCCACATTTTTTCCAGTGACATGTATGAATTTTGAGGACGAAATTTCTTTAAGAGGGGTGAGTTGTAATGACCCAGAATTTAATTCGTAAATTAATTTGGGGAATGAAGAAATTACCCATGGTTTTATAGGGGGCTCGGAAGTCAATTTTGTGTGGAGACACATTTGACAATGTTTCAGGTATCGTTGCGTAGGTCTCGGACTCACGAGTTCGTAGACAAGCGGCACGCGAAAAACGGAGTTCGTGCGAGCGAGTTACGGGTCTAGATTGTTTAGGGGTATTTTGGTAATTTGCCTAGGTATATGTATTTAAACCCATACTACACGAGGAGGTTCTTATTTCTTCCTATCTGACAGACCCGTGACCGACCGAACCCACACCGAACCGAAAACCATAAAATTTGAAGTCAAATTCAAGGCAACCTTGGCCAAGTTGGGTAAATTCATCAGCTTCTACACCTTCCCGTGAGCAAAACCATAAAAGGAGGCAGTCGCGGGTGACACCGAACCGAGAAAAGGAAAACCAAATCCTTCCGATTGATTTTCCGGCCAACACAGGCAATACTGCTCTAAGAACTTGAGAAGAGCGTATGAATCGGGATTGAGCTATTGGTGAGTGGACTTTGGTTTATAAATTATAATGCATGCATAAAGGTATATTTGAATTAAATATTGTTAAATATTGTTTTTGTTACATTTTTGGAATTTAGAAATTGTGATATTAAATGATGACTTGACACGAGTTTTCAATATTATTGTGAAAACAATGTTTTGGGCTATGGCATGGTTTTATGGACTCTGTTATTAAATTGTTTTGACTTGATAGATTTTGAGTCCATGGTTTTCGGGGTAAATCCGGATGTGTGATTTCCTTGGATTTGGGCATAGACCCGATTTTTCAATGAATTTGGCTTAGGCCAGGAAACAATGATTTCAAAACATGGATTTTGGTTTTCGCTGATTTATTGTCCTTGAGGATCAAGGTTTTCTCCGACTGGCATCGAGGGGTTTTTCTCCGTCAGATCGTTGAGGGTTCTCTGAGGTTGGTGTCGAGGGGTATTTTCTCCACCGGGTCGTTGAGGCTATATATGCATAGTACAATGTTCTGCACAACTCGAGGTATATCGGGTGTGTGGAGGGTTTTGAGATACTACTCGGGATTTTATTCGGGAACAATGGGATATGTTTTGATATTATTTGTGTCCAGGTTTGTTTCATGATTTTTAAACTCCTTTGAGGAGGGTTTTCAAAGCAGGGTTGTGGACCACAAGATGTTTTCATTATACGAATTTTCGTGGCTCCCACCGGGTGTTTTAAGTCAAAATGGATTTTCTTGTAAGTTTTCGGTTTATCCTTATGGATTTGTTGAAAAGGAATTTCATGCATGCATTGTTTTATTCATGAAGGGGAAAATGTATGTTTTCCTCAGAAATGGTTTTAAATGATTATTTTTGTCCACTCACATTTTTCGTGTTTTAAATCCCCTCCAGACTGATGAATTGACGTGGGCATATCCATAGGCGGAGGCATTACATTTCAACTGTGTGTTTACCTAGAGTATGATATTTATTTATGTATTTACTTATCCTCTCTAGATGCTCTGATAAGTCTTTTAGACTGAGTGAAAAATTGTTGTTACATCGTTGGATGATTGCACTATTGGAATTTGGAGTGTTATCTGATCCTTCGTCTGACAGGTGGAAGACGATTAACAAGTCCTTAAGGGGAGATTGTACCGGATTTTGTTGGCAGAATTCTCATAATATTTTTGCAAGGGCTTAAGGGTATTTTTGGGAATTTCTTTAAGTTGTCCGACGGGTGTAGGGTTTTTCCCGGGTTTCGAGGGGAAATTCGGGAAGGGTCCTGTCACCACCTCAAGTGGCACTCCATCGGCCATGGACATCATCCTAGGCCGATCGACAACATAATCCTGCAAGGTTCCACCTTCGTGGATCGTACGAGGTGGCATACACACCACCTCAAGTGGCACTTGATCGACCATGGACATCATCCTACGTCGATCGGCCACATCATCGTGCGAGCTTCCACCTTCGTGGACCGTATGAGGCGGCATACACACCACCTCAAGTGTCACTCGATCAGCCGTGGACATCATCCTCGACCGATCGACCACATAATCACGCGAGGTTCCACCTGCGTGGACCGTACGCGGTGGCATACACACCACCTCAAGTGGTACTCAATCGGCCATGGACATCATTATAAGTCGATCGGCCACATAATCGTACGAGGTTCCACATTCGTGGACCGTACGAGATGGAATACTCACCACCTTAATTGGCACTCGATAAACCATGGACATCATCCTAGGCCGATCGACCATATAATCGTGCGAGGTTCCACCTTTGTGGACCATAAGATGTGGCATACACACCACCTCAAGTGGCACTTGATCGGCCATGGACAACATCTAGGCCGATTGGCCACATAATCGTGCGAGGTTACACCTTCGTGGACCGTACGAAGTGAAATACACACCACCTCAAGTGGCATTCAATTGGCCATGGACATCTTCCTAGGCTGATCGGCCATATAATCATAGAAGTTTTCCTCCATAAAGTCCATACAAAGAATCTTGATCGGCTATGAACATCTTCCTGGGTGATCAGCAACACATATATAACCGACAAATGAGATTCTAAACACCTTTTCCGAAGGCATCTCACATCAACCAAGGGCTTGTGGGACTAGGGACTAGTACATGACAAACATTCGTACATGTCGAAAGGATAAACAACAAGCCCTCAGCCGAGAAAATCGACCTCAGTCAACGACTTGGGGGACTTATGTTCGTACCTAAATTGATCGACCTGTGAAAATACCAACCAGTCCTAACAAGACCACACTTGGCCCTTAGCTCAACACGGTCACCCTATCAATACAAACACCTGGACTATAACAACCCGAACATTTAATTATTGAATTGTTGTAAATTAATTTGTGAAAAGACCATTTTACCCTTAGTTTTAAAGGGGGCTCATAAGTCAATTTGTGTAGAGCCACATTTGACAGTTCTTGCGGGTACCGTTGCGTAGATCTCGAACTCACGAGTTCGTAGACAGGCGACACACGAAAAATAGAGGCCGTGCGAGGACGTATCAGGTCTCCATTATTCAAGTGTATTTTGGTCATTTGCTCGTGGGATGTATATAAAGTCAAATCCTCCTAACATATCTGAGGGGTGATTGAACTGAAAAAAAAAATCCATCCAAACCCGTGACAGACATCGACCGAAAACCAAAGAAAAACCTTGAATTCGGACTTTCAATTCTGGGGAACTTCGATCTATTTGGTTCACACCATCATCTTCTACTCCTTCCCACGAGCACAACCATACCCATCACCGAAGGAGTCAGCTGCGGGAGACACCGATCAGAGGGAAAAAGGACCAAAAGATTTCGATCAATTTTTCGACTAGTACAAGTATGGGTTTTGTGTTTTGAGTTCATTTTTGGATTCCTGGGATTGAGTTGATGAATTTAGACATAAAATTCGTGAAAAAAAATTGAGTTTTGAAGAAGTTAGGAAAGCTTGAAATCGACCAGAAATGGCGGATTCCGGCGACGGCGGCGGTGTGGTCGCCTTCTTTGGCGAGTCGCCGGTGATCGGTCGGGTTGAGTCAAACTGGGTTAGGTCGAGTCAGATCGGGATCTGGTCGAGTGAACTGATCAAGTTGAGTTGGACCGGTCGAGTCGAGTCGGACCGGGTCAGGCCGAGTAAGGCCAGGTCGGACCGGGTCAGGCGCGTGCAGCACTGTTGCAGCTAGTGGCCGACGCTTGAGGGCGCGTGGACGCACATGGGGGCACGTGGGGTCGATTCAGAGGTCACGGCGACGCGTGGCTAGGGTTTTGGGACGTTTCCGATCGGATTTTGATGGTTTTGAGGCCATAGGAGTTCATTTAGAGCTCCAGTTGGGTAATCCCAGCGGTAACTGTTGAAAATAGAGCGGATTTTAAGCTCGGGAGGTCAAGGTAGTTGGGTCAATCTTGTGTAAAGAGTTCTTGGGGACTAGGGCGTCCATGTTTGGGTATTTTATTCGCGCTATGAACAGACTAGAGTTCCGGGATTGCATGGGTATGCATATGTCTAGGTATTGGGTTATACCATGGGATTCTCTTATGATTGGTGTGAAAAGTGTTTTCTCCGCTACATTGTTGAGGGTTCTTCGATTGGCGTTAGAAGGTATGTCTCCGCCAGATCGTCGAGGGGTTCTCCAATATGGGCGTTTGATGGATCTTTCTCCACTATATCGTTGGGAATCGGGGGCTCAGGGTGAGCCGGGATATTGAGTTATCACTCGGGGGTTCAGGGTGAGCCGAGATATTAAGTTATCACTCGGGGGCTCAGGGTGAGCCGAGATATTGAGTTATCACTCGGGGGCTCAGGGTGAACCGGGATATTGAGTTATCACTCGGGGGCTCAGGGTGAGCCGAGATATTGAGTTATCACTCGGGGGCTCAGGGTGAACCGGGATATTGAGTTATCACTCGGGGGCTCAGGGTGAGCCGGGATATTGAGTTATCACGGGGGCTCAAGGTGAGCTGGGATATTGAGTTATCACTCGGGGGCTTAGGGTGAACCGGGATATTGAGTTATCACTCGGGGGCTCAGGGTGAACCGGGATATTGAGTTATCACTCGGGGGCTCAGGACGAGCCGGGATATTGAGTTCGACTCGGAGCAAGTCAGTAAGACTCAATTCAACCAAGTCTGGTTCCTTTATCATCCGGGTAAGTGGGTTGGTGTGGGCGGTGACCCAGATGGACGATCCAATTGTCTTGTGTGATTACTGTAGAAGATTCGACAGTGTATGACCGACTGTACAATTGGTATCAAAGCTTGTTAGCAGATGACTATAAACTTCGAATTATGATCAGGGGTTCTCACAATGTGATCTATGGCGAAGCATTGGCTCTTACCTTGACATGACCAGGCCGGTTAGCCACCAGTGCGGTTGCTCAGTCGAGAGGCTGGGGCGTAAAATAAGTTCGTGAGGTTACCATGTAGGGGCACCCCTGTTCCGAGGATTCACAATTAGTATCAGAGCTCATGTTAGAGAATGTTACCTTTTCGGACCACCACTATTCCGAGGTTTCAAAGGTGACTTGTAAGCTATCATGCGTCTGACAGGTAGGTGTGGTCAGTACGTACAGAGATTCTGTCTGGAACCCTGTAAGGTTTACTAAATATATTTAAGGATAAAGGGTATTCCTAGTATTAAATTTTTAAGAAAAAGAGCTGTCAGACGGGATAAGGGCTTTTCGCGGATTTCGAGGTGAAATTCGGGAAGGGTCCTTACATGGACAGAACACCCATCGACTATCTGGCTGATCAGATTGTCTGGCTGATCAACTGGTCGGCCGACCAGACCAGAGTAATAAGAGGATTCGGGACCACTGGGACACTTGTCAGTACCAAAATCAAGGACATTTATCCCACATCGAAACATTCTACCAACAACATTCAATGCTACTATAAATACAAGGGCACATCCCTTAAAAAAGGTAATGACATTATTACCCTAGCGCTGCTTAAATTACTACACTACTCTCCTTACCTAACTGAATTAGGCATCGAAGAATCTTAGGCCAGCACCACATCGGTGCTCCTTTGCTCTTATCTTCTCTTTGCAGGCCCTCCCACCACCGTGAAGAGAGTCAAGTGTCAGCGGGGCAATTTTAAGTTGGTCCATTTTTGGCATCAACAAAGTGGGTTCTATTTGGTTGAGTGGATTTTACTTGGGTTTTTATAGATGTGATTTAGAAATAGTGTAAACTATGTGTTTTTTCTAATATTATCAATTTTAAATCAATCTAGGTATGGTTTACCTAATTAAATTTCATATAAATATATCATTATCCTTATCGAATTCCATATAAATATTTTTTATTAATTTACGAAAATTAAATATAAAAAAATAATATTAACTTTTACGTTGATTTATATTCTACCGATTTAATTAGTAACGCGTGAAATGGTTGTTCTGTTTTTTTTTTTTCCTTAAAAGGTTGTACTGTTCAACGATCGGACAAAAAAACAGGTGTAGAATAGTAAAAGCAACATATGCAACGTGTACAAAAAGGGGAGGTACAAAAGGTTTGCCATTGGATTGACTTGGTTGGTTTTTTGGTGCTGACGTGTTGTCCTACCCTACTCAATACCTTTCGTCTTTCTTTCTCCTTCCATCCTTTCCTTTCCTTTCCTTTCCTTTCCTTTCAGGTTGCAGCCACTGTTTGATTTTCCAATCCTGATTATTTTGTATTTATTTGGTGCGAAGAAGGTAAAGAGAAGAACAAAAAGGAATTGCTTTTATATGCGGCAAAATATTCTTGTTTTAGGGACTTATCAACCATTGTCCTCACCCTTCTTCTTCCTTAACGTATTTGGGAATTCAACAAAGGAGGTTCAACCCTAGTTATAATGTGACATTCTTCTTCTAATCATACGCTTCTTTGATCACAATAGTGTCACATGTTTAAGTTTGGTACACTAGACTACCTACATGCTAATTGTCTAATACAGCCCTAAATTAGGTCTTTTGACAGCTTCATTCATATGATAGCCTTACCTTGATAGCCATCAAAACAAAGTACATATAAATTTTTACCCAAAAGAAAAAAGTTGATAAAGAATTTCATAAATTCTGTCGACACTAATTAAAATTTATGAAAAAAAAATTGCATAGAATATCTATCAAAAATATATTTTTCAATCTTAGATTTCTCAAAATCACTGAATTAGATGACGTTGCATTAATTAGAGTGACTATGAACGTTTCTATCATTTTAAATTTGAATCCCCTCCTCTCATTTTGTAGTTTGTATTAGTTTAAAATGGAGAAATGTTATATATATATTTAGATTCGGATTTTTTCAATAGTGTTAACCTTTTTAAATAGTGAAAACTTGCTCACAATCGAGTATTATTCTTTTCTAGTGTATAATAAGTAGTCCCGGTTAATTTTCATAAAAAAATATATTCAATATTTATAATTCTTCCAATATCATTGCACCAAAAAAATTGTCAAAATTTAATTTCCGAATGGACATTTGACTCGAGTTCTATTTTTTTCTTTTCTTTAATTGTATGCTAAATGAGATAAATGTTCCCTATAGCTCTTTTTCCCAGAAAATCTTCATACCCATTTACTTCGTAATGATTGGTGTAAATGTTCATAAATATTGCTTCAGGTAGAGCCTTAAATCAGAGAGTGAACAAATTACAAGTCCATTAAGTAGAAGGAAAAAAAAAACGTCTTTGCTTGCAAATGAAGTGATGTTGGAAGTTGGACTTGGTTAACAACAGCATCAAACGCTTTACTCCCTTCTTCCTCTTATAACTGATTGATCAACTACATATATTTCAAATCATCAAAGCCCTTAATTATTGTTTTATACTATTTTTCATAGCAAACCCAAATCTCCCCACCTCAACCCCTCTTTCTCTCCCTGCTCTGAGAAATCAGAAGAATGCATGTGTCATCATCATCCTCTGTGTTGATTCCCTCACTTCAATGGAAGACTCCATCTCAAAATACTTCATTTCCAGTTCAATCTGTTAATGTTTGTTCTAGTAGCAGTTCGTATACTCAATTCCATCACCATGATCGCAGCAGAAGCAGCTGCACCCAAGCTTTTTCTCTCTACCCAATTCGGCTCACCTACCCTTCAACCCCTTTCACCTCTTCTTTCTTCTCCCAATTCAAAGCCCGCCCCTTTCTCAAGGGCTCACCCTCCCGGAGAAGATGCAAGCTCCGAATCGTCTCGGCGGTCTTCGAGCGGTTCACAGAGCGCGCAATCAAAGCCGTAATCTTTTCCCAAAGAGAAGCCAAAGCCCTTGGGAGAAACATGGTGTTTACCCAGCATCTTCTTCTGGGTCTAATCGCCGAGGAGGAGCAGCACCGTCATCTTCATCCTACTTCCCTTGGGTTTCTCGGGTCGGGCATCACCATGGAGCAGGCCCGCCAAGCTGTTCGCGCCATTTGGTATCACCATAGTCAAAGTCAACCTGAAGCAGAAATTGATCCTAATACAAGTCCCAGTCGAGCTGCTTCTTCTGCTACTGATGTCCCCTTTTCAATTAGCACAAAGCGGGTGCTTGAGGCTGCGCTTGAGTATTCGAGATCTCGAGCTCATAATTTCATTGCACCAGAGCACATTGCCATTGGCCTTTTCACTGCTGATGATGGAAGTGCCAGTCAGGCCCTTAAAAGGTATTTTTTATTTTATTTTTGTGAGTTTTTGAGTCCCGTCTCTCACTTCAATTTTCTTTTTCTAGTTTGTTGCTTGGGCACTTTCAGCTTTAATTTCCATCAACAATTGTATCTGCTAATTGGGATCATCAGCCATGAATTTGTTTTGATTCTTTGACTGATACCCTGCTGTCCTAGAAAGGCAATGAGAAATCTGATTTTAGCAACATGATTAAAATAATTTGTGGTGTGTTTTTCATTTGATGTGCCTAAATAGATGTAGGGCTGTAACAAGTACATTACACATTTATCAAACTTCAACAAATTTGTATGCTATATGACCAAAATGTGGGACCTTGGTAGTGAATTTGTATCAAATATGAGGGTTTAAGTTTCAAGAAAGCTTATTAAATTAAAGTGATTTCAGACTGGGGGTAGATGTAAACCAGTTGTTAGCTGAGGCAGCCTCCAGGCTTCAAGTAGAACTTGTCAAAGACGGTAGAGAACCATCTGGGGGATTTCAAAAAAGCTTTTCGAAAAAATCGACTGATAAGACATCGTCTGAGAAAAGAAAAGGTAAGAAGTAAGTTTGCTCATCTTTATTTTTAGTTTTCTTGTTACAAAATAGAGGGAATTCTAATGCCTCTGTCCTTTCAGAGAAAAGTGCTTTGGACCATTTTTGCGTGGATCTTACTGCTCATGCTAGTGAGGGACTCATTGATCCTGTTATTGGCCGAGAAACTGAAGTTCAGAGAATTGTTCAGATACTTTGTCGCAGAACGAAAAATAACCCCATTCTTCTTGGTGCAAGTGGGGTTGGAAAGACGGCCATTGTTGAAGGGTTGGCGATTAGTATTGCACAGGCTAATGTCCCTGCTTTTCTTCTGGTATGTTCTCACAAATCCTTTCTGTTCCTGTAGTTCATCTAGCTCTGAACTCTCATCCAAGTGCAGTTACATATACTTAAGTTGATACAGGAGTATATTAGGAGTTTGATTAGCTTTATTGGTTCGACAGACAAAACGTGTAATGTCCTTGGATTTAGCACTATTAATGGCTGGTTCAAAGGAGAGGGGAGAATTGGAGGCACGTATTACCGCATTATTAAGTGACATACAAAAATCAGGTGAATGCACAGTTTTGGAATTTTATATTCGAAATGAATCACTTCCCTTATGCAGCTATGCTCATTCCTGATGTGCTTGCATTGCAGGAAACATCATTCTTTTTATTGATGAAGTCCATACCCTTATCGAGTCTGGCACAGCTGGACGAGGAAATAAGGGAGCTGGCCTTGACATTGCTAACCTAATGAAACCGGCACTTGGGAGGGGTCAATTACAGGTTATCTGTTTATAACCCCCTCCATATAATCTTGCTAGATTCGTGATATAGCTACGTCCTCTGGAATTGTATTCCATCTGGAATTGTCTTTAAGTGTTCCCTTTATAGTTAGTAATAATACCAGTTAGTGAAGGCTTGACTAATACTTAATAGGAAGATATTAGTCATGGACATGATCAGCCATTAGCTGGTCCTTGCAAGTATAGGGCATACTATCTATGCTTGATCTATGGGGTTATGTGTTGTGCTTGACTTATGGGGTTATTCTGAGTGCTTGACCTAGAGATTCTATGAAGAAAGGACCTCATGTGATGAAGCAAGGGGAAGTAAAAGAGTATTCTAGAAGGGATTTGAGCATGTGCTTGCCAAGAACTAATTGTTGATAAGATATATGCTGTTTGGGAATTTATCCCAATGACTGCTGGTAGAGCAACATTTCCGTATTCTGCGTTTAAGATATCTGTCTGTTCTCTAAAATTTAAACTTTGTATAAGTTGCACTGACATTCCATTGTTGCAGTGTGTTGCAGCCACAACTGTAGATGAATACAGGTTGCATGTTGAAAAGGATAAAGCATTTGCACGAAGGTTACAACCTGTGTGGATTAATGAACCAAGCCAGGTCTTTTTCAATACGCATTTTCATCATACTGTGTGTAAATTAGTCATCCATTGTATAATTTGTAATTGGATATGTTATGAAATTTTTTAGGACGATGCAGTTAGGATTCTACTAGGTCTGCGTGAGAAATACGAGGATCATCACAACTGCAGATATGAACCAGAAGCCATTTATGCCGCTGTGTATCTATCAGCAAGATATATATCGGATAGATATCTTCCTGATAAAGCTATTGATCTCATTGATGAGGCAGGAAGCAGAGCTCGTATCGAAACCTTTAAGAGAAAACGAGAAAAGCAAATTGGTATACTTGCTAAGTCACCTGATGATTATTGGCAAGAAATTCGGACTGTTAAGGCGATGCATGAAGTGGTGATAGCATTACTCCTAATCTCTATCATATACTTGTGCATGATCTGCTAATAATACCAGTCTTATGAAGCAGGTCCTAGCGAGTGAACTAAAAAATGAGACCGATTCTAATGTGGATGATACCAGAGAGCCTATTCTAGACTCCTTTTCATCTTCTGCAGCAGATGATGTGTATGATTTTTGGCCCTGAAAATATGCATGAAGGCTACTGCAGTCCGCCTTCCCCAAGATCTAAGAATGATATTTAACTGGATTTCTTGCTAATATATGTTTCAGACCTACGGTGGTGGGACCAGAGGATATAGCAGCAGTTGCCTCAATATGGTCAGGAATTCCTCTTCAGCAGCTCACTGCTGATGACAGAATGCTTCTGGTGGGTCTTGATGAGAAGCTTAGGAAGCGGGTTGTTGGTCAAGAAGAGGCTGTTGCTGCCATTTCTCGAGCTGTTAAGAGATCCCGGGTTGGACTGAAGGATCCTAACAGACCCATGGCAGCAATGCTCTTTTGTGGTCCTACTGGGGTTGGCAAAACTGAATTAACAAAAGCTTTGGCTGCGTGTTATTTTGGATCGGTATGTCTTCACTCTTTATTTAGAACTAACTTCTTCTGCATTGAATAATAGTTTAGATAAAATTCAATGTAACTGATGCAGCCAGGAGTGTGATGAAACATTGGCATACATTCAATCTAAATAAATTTGTGTGTGATCCTTCATGTTATTTTTACAGGAGGAAGCCATGCTACGGTTTGACATGAGTGAATATATGGAGCGGCATTCTGTTAGCAAATTAATAGGGTCACCCCCAGGTTATGTTGGCTACGGAGAGGGGGGCACTCTAACCGAAGCTATTAGAAGAAAACCTTTTACGGTGGTTGTCCTCGATGAAATAGAGAAGGCCCATCCAGATATTTTCAACATCCTTCTGCAATTGTTCGAAGACGGTCACCTTACTGATGCTCAGGTTTGTGGCCTTTAGCATTTAGTTGGTTAGTGACGCACTTAGCTGAATGCATGGAAAATAGCTGGTTGGTTGCTCCATAGAGTGTTTTGGTTGGGCCAGGGGAGGGGATTCTTCATGTATGTTTTGTTTTACAACAGGCTTCGATATTTTCTCATTTTGTGTGAACTTTTGGGTTTCGCAGGGACGGAAAGTATCATTTAAGAACGCATTGGTAGTAATGACGTCTAACGTGGGATCTAGTATTATTGCAAAGGGCAGGCAAAGCTCCATTGGTTTCTTCCTTGCAGATGATGAGGCCACTTCATATGCTGGAATAAAAGCAACAGTAATGGAAGAACTCAAGACATATTTTCGTCCAGAGTTGCTGAACCGGATTGATGAAGTAGTTGTATTCCATCCACTTCAAAAGTCTCAGGTTTGTCATCTTCCATTAGGAAGGCATCAACTCAAACTGTTATGTCTCTAGAATTAGGTTTATCTGCAATGCGATTTGCCTGATCACATTCAACTCACACCATTTTTTTTATCCTAGATGCTGGAGATTGTAAATTTGATGCTACAAGAGGTGAATAAGAGGCTCATCTCTCTGGGGATTGGATTGGAGGTATCTGACTCAGTCAAGGACCTGATATGCGAGCAAGGGTATGACCGGTTTTATGGTGCCCGCCCTCTTAGGAGGGCAATTACGTTAATAATTGAAGATCCGTTGAGCGAAGCACTTCTTTCCGGTGGTTACCAGCCCGGTGACACTGCCATTGTTGATTTAGACTCCGCCGGAAACTCTTTCATAAGAAACGGATCGGATCAGAGTGTCCACTTGACTAACACCAGTAATATCCAACATCCATCTTGTAGTTAACAAGTTTTGTCTATTATGTGCACAGGTGATTGATTTAAGGTGTATATAGTAACCAATGATTCTTGAAGCATTGAGCACAAATTATTTATGAAAAACAAAAAATTAGTACTCACTAAACTGCGATTTAAATTCGAAGTGTATAGAGGGGAGAGAGATTCTCTCCGTTGTCCGTATTATAGAAAAAACTAGTTTGTATATCGCACCATTTTTAGACCTTTAACTTTTGGCCCTTGAGATGAGATTGAGAGCTCACTTTGTAATCTGCTTTTTCTCTTTTGTCTACACTTAAAATAACCCACGGAGGAAAACAGTTGAAGAAAAAGCCACCCCCTTTTTTATTTTCTTTTGAGTCCAAAAATACAGAGCTGGCATTCTTTCCAGCCATGCACCGGCGGAGCCACAAGGGGGCCGTTGTAGTCCTGGGCCCCCATTGACATTTTTTTTAATGTTTATATATGTATTATATGAAGGAAGTTGAGGTTCCACCCTAAAACCAATTGACTATGGAGGGAGAGGCTCAACTTCTTATAAGCTCTTGCAAGGTTGTGCAATTTTTCAATGTGGGACTTTTGTACCTTCACATTCTCACACGCCCCCTCACGTGTGGCGAATTTTCAAGCCTAACACGTGGACAACTCATATTGGGTGACGTGGAGCACGTGTGGCGGTTAAGCCTTACACGTGGGATAACCCGCTCTGATACCATGAAGGAAGTTGAGGTTCCACCCCAAAACCAATTGGCTATGGAGGGAGAGGCTCAACTCCTTATAAGCCCTTGCAAGGTTGTGCAATTTTCCAATGTGGAACTTTTGTACCTTCACATTCTCACATTATATTGTAGTATTTGGTTAATTAATTATTATTTTTTGCTCACAATTCTTTCTTATTATGTCACTATTTGCTAATATGAGATTAACTAAAAGAGAAAATTATTGTCACCGTACTTGAACTACTTGAATTTTACACTAATTTTAACTATCGTCCATGAACTTCATTATTAGTAGCAGATGTCCCTAAATTATGCTTAAATGTGCATTAACAGTCTTTCTGTTAAAATTCTTAACTATTTATGTTAAAGGTAAAATTATATTTTCAAGTGTGTTTATACAATTCCCTTCACTCAACAAAAATGAAACCCAAAGTTTATTTTTATTTTATCCTTATAAATACACTTGAAAAGATAATTTTACCTTTATTTTTTACATATATAGTTATGAATTTTAACGGAAAGACATTAAATTTAGGCATAGTTCGGCGACGTCTACTACTAATAATGAAGTTCATAGACGATAGCTAAAATTAGTGTAAAATTTAGGGATGGTGGCAACAATTTTCCCTTAACTAAAAATATTCATTTTTTTGTTTGTTCAAGATAATTAATTATACATTCATTTTCATTTAGGAAGATTATACATTCTTTTTTTTTTAGGAAGATTATACATTCCTATTTTTTGAGGAAGATTAATTATACATTTCTTAGTAAACAAAGAAAAATTGATGCGCATTGCCCAATATTATCCAAGTGATTTCTTCAAATATGACCTTGAGCTACATAAAGAACAACTTGAGAATTATATTTGGGAGATGACTTCTAACAATGATTTCAGAGAATTGAGAGCAATTACTGATCTTGCAAAAAAGATGGTTGAGACAAAAAAAATCAGATTTACCCATTATTGTACTTACTTATGATTCTAACACTAATTCTACCAGTTGCAACTGCAAGTGTAGAAGACGTGTTTTTTGCTATGAATTATGTGAAGAATGATTTGCGGAATTGAATGGGGGAATTATGGATGACTGATTGCCAAATTCTGTATATCGAGAAAGATATTTTTAAGAGTATAGATAACGAAGTTATTATGCAACGATTTCAAAAAATGAAAACCCACCGATGGCAACTATGATTGTAATGAATTATTAACATGATGTGATGCTTTTGATATTTTAATAAGTTTGATATATATTAGGATGAGTTGAATTACATTTAAAGTTCAACGTTTATTTAAGTACTTTATGAAAGGCTCCCACACAAATGAAATCCTGGCTACGCCACTGCATCCATGCTGGGATAATGCCATTGACAAAGACTATAATGCATCGTTTGCTATGCGTATACGTTGTATTGTACTGACTATTTCAGTAGAATAAATTTATTTATTTATCAGATAGATTGACTATATGATCATGAGTTTGGTGCTCTACTGGATAAAAATGTCGATTATATTATATTGATCGGATTATATTATATTAGTTGATTAGAAATATGTATGTAAAAATTATTAAGATCATAAATATTAATTATATTATTTATTATTATTATTATTATTATTATTGTTGTTGTTGTTGTTAGGTATGAACCGTATAAGGAGGTTCAACCATTGTGTCGAGGCATAAATGCAGAATGAAGTGGTTATATTATACATACTTTTTCAACCGTATTAAATTAGCTAGTATGAGCCGTATACGGGGATGAACCATTTAAAATAATCTCGTGATGATTTAGTACATAAATTTATCAAACACTCGTTTCATATTAATTATCTTATCTAATAGCTTTATACGACTCTAGCACTTGAAGTTGCGGATTAGAAAAAGATTTTTGACATTTTTCTTTTTTAGTTTGGTTTTTCAATCGAAAGGTTTATGTGAACTCTAATAATATACGATTGAAGTTTCGAAGTTAATATTTTGTTTTTAAAATTTCGAGTTTTGATGTTGGAATTATAAATTTTAATGAACTATAATGTTTGATATTGCGGATTGCAGAAGGAATTTTGATATTTTCCTATTTTGAGTTTGATTTTTCTATAGCGCAATTGTTGTGAACTCTAAAAATACACGATTAGGGTTTTGAAGTTCAAGTATTTTTTTTTTAAATTTCGAGTTTGGAAGTATAAAGTTTATATGAACTCTGGTTTTAGATTTTGTGAATTGAAAAAATAATTTTGACTTTTTTCATTTGGAGTTTGATTTTTTCAATAGAAAGGGTGATGTGAACTCTAACAATACATTGGAAAAAAATAAATCTAACAATATAGGATTGGGGTTTCAAAATTCAAATTTATTTTCTTTCAAAATATCAATTTTGGATTTTGGAATTATAAAGTTTATACGCACTCTAACATTTGATATTGCGGATTAGAAAATTAATTTTGACATTTTTCCATTTTGAGTTTAGTTTTTCAATAGAAAGGTTTATGTAAACTCTAACAATATACGATTGGGGATTCGAAGATCATTTTTTTTTCCTTCAAAATTTCAAGTTTAGATTTTGGAATTAAAAAGTTGATATGAACTCTAACGTTTGATATTGTGGATTGGAGAACGAATTTTGACACTTTTTCATTTTGAGTTTGGTTTTTCTATAAGTAGGTTGTTGTTAACTCTACCAATATACAATTGGGAGCTCAAAGTTCAAATATTTTTTTTTTTTTTCAAAATTTCAAATTTGGATTTTAGAATTATAAAGTTTATATGAACTAAATCGTTGGATATTGCGGATTGGAAAAATAATTTTGAATTTCTACCATTTTGAGTTTGACTTTTTCAAATGAAAGGTTTACGAACTTTAACAATATGAGATCAAGGTTTCGAATTTAGATTTCGGAATTATAAATTTTATATGAACTCCAGAGTCTGATATTGCACAAAGGAAAAAAAATTGTAAATTGTAACAAACCGTTTATTTAATTATGCGATTTTCGTAATTTATTTAAGAAAATAACGATTTTACCCTCGGGTTTAGGAGGGGTTCGGAAGTTACTTTTTGTTTGGAGATATTTTTAGAAGTTTTCCTTGGACCATCGCGTAGGTCTCGAACTCACGTATTCATAGCCATGCGGCTTGCAAAAATCGAAATTCGAACGAAGAAGTTACGAAAATTTAAGTATAAGGGTATTTTGGTAATTTTTCTTAAATTATATATATAAGCAGCACCGCCTGCCTTGTGGCTTTAATAAAGCCCATTTCATGAATTCATAAGGACCACTGTCCAAAACAAAACGGAATAAAAAGAAAATAAAATAAAATAAAAGAAGAATCCCCCCGACATACCCGCACGAACAAAAACTCCATCGCCCGGCGATTCCGGTTGATTCTGGCCACCTCTAGTGACAAGGTTGGTACCTTTGTGTTCATCTCGATGAACCCAACCATCCATTAGTTTTGGTTTTGTGAAATAGTTACTTGTTTTCGCAGATTTAACCCAAGAAGTTTCGAGATTTCGGACAATTTTTCATGTTTTTTGATATCTTCATATCACTTTTGGCCTTCAGTGCAGATATAAAAATTCATCTACTCATTGAGCTCTACGCAGCAGTATAATTAGTTTGGATTTTCATGATAGTTGAAAATTGTGTGTATTAGTTTGTGTTTTCCCCTATTAATGAAAATCTGACCGTTGGATTGCTTTTAAATTTCAGTAGTATGATTGTGGAATTATTACTGACCAGCTGGAATTTTTCAGATCGGAAAACTGAGGTATGTAGACTCTGAATTGGATTCTAGTGGTTTGATCCTAAATCGGGCCGTGTTAAATGGGTGTTTACTTTTAGTCAACTCTTCTATTTTTGGATCACAATTGGTTATTATTGTAACCTAAAACGACCAGTTGACCTTCGGTTGGTCATTGTGGATTTAGTTTCGTTTTACAATTATTTACAAAAGATTAGGACCGTTGAGGGTATGTGAGAGCCTACGGGAGTTAGGGTCCCGAGTTTAGGGCTTAGAATTGTCGTTTATTAATTATGATTGTCACGTTTGACAAACGATACTGCTTTGGGGACTGCAGAGGGGCGCACAGCTCAGAGTTGAGCTTGTTTGAGCTTTCGGTGAGTGGATTTGATTTTCAAATCATAATGCATGCATAAATTGTGTTTTTGAATAAATTCCTATTAAATGTGAATTTTGGTAAATTAGAATAATTATTCTAAAATGATTTATTATCGGTATGAATTTCGGAAATTTAGAATAATTATTCTACTCACTTGTTATTGAAGATGAATTTTTAATAACGACTTTGAAAATGATTTTGAGCATTAAGCTCGGATGTGTGATTTTGGCCTATGGCCGGTTTTATGGATTTCAGTTTTATGGAGGATAGTTTTATGGATTTTGGATTATGAATTTTGGTTTCGGCCGAGCTTATGATTTTTAGCTTAGGCCCGGGACTTTGATCTATTGGATTTTGGGCTTTCGGCTCGGGTTTTCTATGATTTTGGCTTAAGCCCGGAAAAAGGGATTTCAAATTGGATTTCGGATTTACGTTATGGTTTTCACTATGTTTACCATCCTCAGTTATTATGGTATTTCCTTGACTGCATGACTTTGAGGTATTTTCAGTCATGCATGTTCGTTTTCAATACATGACTTTGAGATATTTTCGGTCATGTATTCGTTGAGGTATTTCTGACACGTGACTTTGAGGTATTTTTGGTCATGCGTGTTCAACTCTGTCGCATATCTTTGAGGTATTTTCGGATATGTGGAGAGTAGGTCCCCGGATTGGACCTCTCGGTTGCTAGCCATTGCTTTGAGGTATTTTCGGCAGTGGTTAGGAAGACATGTCCCCGGGTTGGACTGCCCCCGATATTGATCTCCGACTCAGGATTATTTTAGAGGATGGTGGGATATTTTTATATGATATTATATCTAGGTTTCTTATGATTTTAAGCTTATTCGAGGAGGATTTTCAAAGCATGGTTATGGACAACGAGGTGTTTTATATTGTCTGGATTTTTCTTGGGTTCCGTCGGGTTTTAAATTAATAAATGGATTTCCAATAAGTTCTTTTGTGATTATTTTTCTTTAGTTAACTACTTAAAAAAGATTTTACATTATACATGCATGGTTTTACTTATGGTGGGGAAGGTTATGTTTTCCTCAGAAATTATAGTTTTAAATGGTTATTTTTATCCACTCATATATTGCTTTGTGTTGCGTCCCCTCCAGGCCGTTGAGTACGACGAGGGTACTTTTCGAGGCGGAGGCATCACTTTCTGGCGGCGCTACTACCATATTAGCTCCGAGTAGGGTTTTTTAGACTTGTAAATATTATTTGCCAATCTAGTTGCTCTGATTAACCATTTGGGATTACTTGTAATTATTTCGTAGAAGGGTTGTTCGAACTTGGAGTTGGTGGGTTAGTTATGATTTGATTTGGACTGTTTGGATATTAGTTTAGTATTTGAATCCTTCGTCTGACAGGTAGAAGATGGTTTGACCAAATTGCAGGGGAGATTCTGTCAAATTTTTGGTAGAATTCTCGTAAAGCTTTTGTTGGACTAGTGAGGGTATTTCAGGAATTATTTTGAGATTTCAGGCGTTATCAGACGGAAGCAGGGCTTCTTCTGGGTTTCAGGGGGAAATTCGGGAAGGATCCTATCATAAATTTTCTATTTTGAGGTTAGCTATTCAATAGAAAGGTTTATGTATACTATAACAATATACGATTGTTGTTTCGAAGTTGAAAATTTTTTTCTTCAAATTTTGGAGTTTGGAGTTTGGAATTATAAAAATTATGTGAACTATGATGCTTGATATTGTGGATTGGAGTAAAATTTTTTGACATTCTTCTATTTTGAGTTTGGTTTTTCTATAGCTAGATTGTTGTGAACTGTAACCGTATACAATTAGGGTTTTGAAGTTCAAACAATTTTTTTCAAAATTTCCAGTTTGGATTTTGGAATTTTAAAGTTGATATGAACTTTAGTGTTTGATATTACAGATTGGAAAAAAACATTTTGAATTTCTTCCATTTTGAGTTTGCTTTTTCAATATAAAGGTTTATGTGAACTCTAACAATATGAAATTCAAAATTTCGAGTTTGGTTTTTAGAATTTTAAAATTTATTTGTAATATAGCTTTTGGTATTGCCGATTGGAAAGCCAATTTTTACATTTTGAGTTTGATTTTTTCAAATAGAAAGATTTTCGTGAACTCTAACATTATAAGATTGAGGTTTCAAAGTTAAAAAAAAAATTCTCAAATTTTCGAGTTAGGATTTTGGAATTATAAAGTTAATATCAACTTTATCGTTTCATATTGCGGATTGGATAAACAATTTTGACATTTTTCTATTTTAAGTTTTTTTTTTCAATAGAAATGTTTATGTGATATTTCACAATATACGATTGGGGTTTCAAAGTTGAAAACTTTTTTCTTCAAACTTTCAATTTTGGATTTTGGAATTATAAAGTTTATATGACTCTAGCGTTTGATATGATGGATTGGAAAAAGAATTTTCCATTTTTCCATTTTGAATTTGGTTTTTTTATAGAAAGGTTCATGTGTCCTCTAATAATATACGATTCGGGTTTCAAAGTTCAAATTTTTGTGAAATTTTTGTGAAATTTTTGTTGAGTTTGGATTTTGAATGATAAAGTTTATTTGAACTCTAACGTTTGATATAATGGGTTAGAAAAAGAATTTTGACATTTTTCTATTTTGAGGTTGGGTTTTTCAATATAAAGGTTTATGTGAACTCCAAAAATATGTGATTGGGGTTTCAAAGTTAAGAAAAAAAATTCTTCAAAATTTTAAGTTTGATTTTTAGAATTGTAAAGTTTATACTAGCATTTATATTGTCGATGGGAAAAATAATTTTGACATTTTCCATTTTGAGTTTGGTTTTTTCAATATAAAGGTTCATGTGAACTCTAACAATATACGATTGGGGTTTGGAAGTTCAATTTTTTTTTTTTAAAGTTTGGATTTTGGAATTATAAAGTTTATATGAACTCTAACATTTGATATTGCGAAATAGAAAAATAATTTTGACATTTTTCTATTTTTTAGTTTGGTTTTTTCAATAGAAATGTCTATGTTAGCTCTAGTAATATGAAATTGGGGTTTCAAAGTTCTAATTTTGTTTCTCAATATTTCGAGTTAGGATTTTGGAATTATAAGAACTCTAGGGTTTGATATTGCAGATTGAAAAAATAACTTTGACTTTGTTTTTGGTTTTTTGTTTTTATACAATGATACGGTGGAAGCACTACAAGAAAATCGAGGTTGTCCGACAAAATATTTTTCGCCGCGTAAATACATTTTGCCCAACGAAAACGAAGGCTCGCCGGGTAAGGTGTTGGCGGGAAGAACAAGTTGTTGACGCGTAAAACAGGAAGGGTTAGCCCGACGATTTGTTCTATCGATCGGGTAAGATTAGAACTAACGACGAATATTGGTCGTCGTGTAACACTTGGCGTTGACTTGACTTTGCCCGACGAATCATTAAACTTGGCCCTGCGAATATGTTTCGTCGGGCAAAAGTCTAAACACACCAAATAACTCAGACGCTCCTTTCTTCTTCTTCCTCTCTGCCTTCAATATTAGACTCTCATCACTCTCTCTCTATCTCTCTCTCTCTCTCTCTCTCTCTCTCTCTCTCTCGCTCTCACTCACTCACTCACTCTCTCTAGCTACAATCATCATCTCATCACCATTTTCACTACCAATCAAATCCCTTTCTCTCTCAATCACCAATATCAATTTTGAAGGTTTGAGAAATTTAATTTTTTTAGTTTTGAAATTTTGATTTTTGATTGGAAACTAATTATGTTTTGTGTTTTAGGAAATTTGTGGTTGATTTGAAGGAATACTTATAAAAAGGTATGTGTGTTTGCCTCTCAATTTAATTTTGTTAAGAATTTTGGATATAATTATGTTAGGAAATTGTGTATTTATTGTGGAAAATGTGTAGAAATTGTTTAGAATTTGTGGAAATTTGTGTAGGAATTTAGAGAAAATTTGTTAGGAAAATATGAAAATAGAAAATATGTTATGAAATTAGGGAAATAGAAAATATGTTAGGAAATTAGAAAATATTTTAGGAAAATAGGAAAATAAAAAATATCTAATGAAATTATTGAAATTAGAAAATATGTTAGGAAAATAGGAAAATTGAAAATATGTACGAAAATTAGAAAATTGTAAACTCTGTTTTATGCATAATTAATAGATGTTTGTATTTGTGAATTTGTTGTGATATTTTTTGTAAAACGTTTTATGTAGTTCCGACGGAGTGAAATATGTTCATATTTCATAACCGTTTATGCGAAGTTAATTGAGTTGAATAATTTCGTATAATGAAATTCAATGAAAAACCTTAGACCCGTTTGAGAGCCAGTGAATCGGGTTGATTGACTGACTCTTGAATTGTCCATTTAAGGGAGATTATATTATACACATTGAATATCAACATCGCCCTTTACGAGAGTCGAACCCCAGACCTCTCACATAACGTGTAGAGAGGAATAATACTAGACATAGTACTAAGTGGCATTAAACATTATGACATTTTTTTTTTAATGTTTTGAGTTTGGTTTTTTTTATAGAGAGATATGCAAATTTTAACATTATGAAATTGTGATTTTGATGTACAATTTTTCTTTTCAAAATTTCAAGTTTGGATGTTGGAATGATAAAGTTTATATGAACTTTTTAGCGTTTGATATTACAGATTGTAAAAAGAATTTTGACTTTCTTTCATTTTGAGCTTGATTTTTCAATAGAAAAATTTATGTGAACTCTAACAATATGAGATTGGGGTTTCGAAGTTTAATTTATTTTTTTCTTCCAAAGTTCAGTTTTGATTATGATAATTATAAGGTTTATATGAATTCTAGCGTTTGATATTACAGATTGGAAATTTTTTTTTGAAACACTCAAACACGGAATTTTGAAAAAAAAAATATTGAACTTTAAAACTCCAATCTTATATTGTTAGAGTTTACATAAACCTTTCTATTGAGAAAACCAAACTCAAAATGGAAAAAAGTCAAAATTCTTTCTCAAATCCACAATATTAAACACTAGAGTTCATATAATCTTTATAATTCCAAAATTCAACCTCAAAATTTTGAAGAAAAAAAAAGAACTTCGAAACTCCAATTTCATATTGTTAGAGTTCACATAACCTTTTTATTTAAAGAAAAACTCAAAATGGAAAAAAAGTCAAAATACTCTATTTAATCCGCAGTATCAAACACTCAAGATTCATATAATATTTATAATTCCAAAACCCAAACTTGAAATTTAAAAAAAAAAAAATTAACTTCGTTACCCCAATCGTATATGTTAAAGTTCACTTGAACCTTTTCTATTGAAAAAAACCAAACTCACAATAGAAAAATGTCAAAATTATTTTTCGAATCCCCAATATCGAATGCTAGAGTTCATATAAACTTCATAATTCTAAAATCCAAACTCAAAATTTTGAAAATAAAATATTTTTATCTCCGAAACCCCAATTGTAAATTGTTAGAGTTCGCATAAACTTTATCTTTTGAAAATACCAAACCCAAAATGGAAAAGTTATTTTTCGAATCCGCAATATCAAATGCTAAAGATTCATATAAACTTTTATAATTCCAAAATCCAAACTCAAAATTTTGAAGAATTGTTTTTTATTTGGAAACCCTAATCCCATATGGTTAGAGTTCACTTGAAACTTTCTATTGAAAAAAAAAAAAACCAAACTCAAAATAGAAAAATGTAAAAATTATTTTTTCAATCCACAATATCAATCACTCTCATTCATATTAACTTTATAATTCCAAATTCAAACTCAAAATTTTGAAAAAAATAAATTTAACTTCGAAACCTCAATTGTATATTGTTAGAGTTCATATAATCATTTCTAATGAAAAAACCAAACTCAAAATAGAAAAATGACAAAATTATTTTTCCAATCCTCAATATCAAAAGATAGAGTTCATATAAACTCAATAATTTCAAAACCCAAACTTAAAATTTTGAAGAAAAAAAAAATTGAAGTTTGAAACTCCAATCATATATTGTTGGAGTTCACATAAACCTTCCTATTGAAAAAGTCAAACCCAAAATAGAAAAATGTCAAAATTATTTTTCCAATCCGCAATATCAAACGATAGATAAGTTTACATAAACTTTAGCGTTATAGAATCCAAACTCGAAAGTTTTGAAGAGAAAAAATTTATTTTCAATACCCCAATTGTATTTCTTTAGAGTTCACTTGAACACTACGATAAACAAACTCTGCCCTCAAACCTATGCGACACCGTAGTTTCCACCATGCTCTAAAGTATTCCAAATTTTTTATTTTTGTTTGATCAGTTTTACTATCATTTTTTCCTTTTCAATTGTACTATAGAGCGTTTTATTCACCGAATTTTTTTTTTTGCATGACTTTGAGTTATAGAGTCAACTTTTGTACCTTATTTTCAAATTTTGTTGAATATTTCTGTTGATTCACTAAATTCGCCGATCAAAATCGTAATTACTTTTAGTAGAACCCAACTATTGGTTCTTTTATATACTTTAGACCAACAACTTATTTTAGTACGCTGTATTGTACTGACTATTTCAATCGGATAGACTAATTTGTCTATCAAATTGACTGACTATATAGTCAGTTGTTTGGTTCGCTACTAGATTAAAAGACTATAATAAGAATAATATTATTTTTATAGGTTGCAATGAATGAAATTAGACACTATTTATATAGAAACATATATGTATATATAATGGTATTAAGGTACGTGGAATGATTAGCTTTAAGGGAATGATAGAGTTGATTAATATAAGGTTATCACCATATTGGCATGGAAGTATTTGGTATGGGAGGAGATGATGGTGGTTGCACTAAACTTGAAATATGGTCAAATGTCGTCATAAAATGGTGTTAGAGACCAGTCATTTTGTAAAATTATTACACTTCTTCTTTTGCAATTGTTACAAAATGTATTATTTTTGGGAGTGTTTATCATCCGACTATTTAATACGGACAACTTGAGGGATTTTATTTTAACGAGTGTACCTATTAATTTATCGGCTGGCTAAATAATACGAGTGGTACCAAACACTGCTTTCGTATTATATTATCATATCTAATGCCTTATACGGCACACCAGACGTAGCCTAAGAGCCAGTCCTTGCAGCCCCTTATCCATATGATTAACGAATTTTAATCGTAGAAATTTTATAATTGGATCAATTTGAATGCCATAATTGAATCAACTTTGATTTGAACTACGATTCTGATCAAGTCTTACCAAAATCGGATTTCATTTTTGTTGACACCAACTATATCCACATGTAAGTCCTCTATAGTATGATGACTTTGAGCATCTATAAGGGTTCATTTGGTGAGCAGGATTTGATTGGAGTTGATAGCTCACAAATTCAATGTATTCAATTTGAATGTAAAAATGAATGTGTTTTCATTGTAAGGGGATTAAATGGAGTAGAAATAGAAGAAAACTTATCCAATCCAATCCCCTTACAATAGTAGGATTAGGAAATGTAAGTTTCTTTCTATGTCTAATCCTATGTAATCCTACTATAATGAAGCTGCATCCATTTTTACATTCAAAATACATTAAATTTAAACATTTATCCAATCCAATCCAATTCCGCTCACCAAACGTGGTATATGAACATTGTGGGATGTAATTTCCTTGTCTCTTGTTTAGGAGAGTTTAGGGTTGGTCAAGCTAGGGTTTTGCAAGAAAGGGAACGGGCAGCCGGTAAATTTTGTCGTTTGTCGTCGGGTTTGGTTATCAAGGGGAGTGTCAACGAGGTAGTGCGGAGGTGCGCCGGCCTGTCGTCAAGCCTTCAGACGTCGGTGTGCAAGGCCGGGGGCCGTGTGATCGTTTATGTGAAGGTATCGAGACTGCAACAGATAGGGAGTGGGGTTTGGTCACTTGTGTGGCCAACATCGTGAAGCCTTTTCAGGTGTGTGCGGCGTGGATGGGTGGAGTGCCGGTCGCATCAGGTGCGGTTCAGACGGAGGAGTAGCGGACTATTTTGGGGGAGAAGAATGGACTTGGCGGAACTGGAACACCAGTTCGGTTCCAATCTCCGACTCTCGGAGAGGGAAAAGGCAGGGGTCCGAGTACTCCAGGCGGAGGTAGAGGACCTCCCTCTTGGCTTCCGGTTCTATTTGGTGGTAGAGGTATTTACGGATAAAGGAATCAATGGGGAGGCCTTTGTGCGGCTATTTTCAGGATTGTGGAAGGGACGCGATGGGGTCTCCATCCGTGTGATTGGGGAGAAAAAATTTCTGGCATGCTTTGTGACACAACAGGACATGCAGCGAGTATTTGATATGGAACCTTGGAATTTTATGGAGACGTTGGTCATCTTGGAGGAAGGGTCTAGTACTCGAAATCCCCGTAATTTGAGGATGAGCCATTCCTCGTTTTGGGTGCAATTGCACGGTATCCCGACCCTCAATATGACTGTGGAGGTGGCAAAGAAGATAGGCGGACTTGTGGGGGCGGTTATGGAGGTTGATACATCATGGGGGAAGGATTGTATTGGCAGGTTTGTACGTGTGATGGTTCGGATGCAGGTGGATGATCCCCTGATGCGAGGGACATTTGTGGAGTTTCCGGCGGAAGGACAACTTTGGGTGGGGTTCAAGTATGAGATGCTACCAGTGTACTGTTTGGTGTGTGGTTCCTTAGGCCACAATACCCGAATGTGTGCCTCTTTGTTGATGGAGGGTGAGGGAGAGATTCAGGGTCATGCATTTTGGGGTTTGGAAGCAGAGATGGATCTCCGGGGTCGACCATTGCGGAGTGTTGTCCGTCGCCCGGGCAATGGCAGGGAGAATTCCGAGTTAGGAGGCTGGGGGCGTGGCCAAGGCGATAGGGTGGCCTCGGGATTGGCTGCGTCGATCAGCAAGCAACGTGAGGAAGAGGACTGAAGGACACAGGTCCTAGCGGCAGCATTTGATGCTGCATTGATTGGCATGGGCGGGTGTCTTCATGGGGGTCCAGAAAACCCTCGACGAGTTAGGGATCAGGGAGGGGTGGCCGGCCAAGAGAATGATGTGATGGGGCAAACGGAAGGAGGAGACACTTCGGGATGGGTTCCGTAGGCCGAGGCCCCTACTTTACAGCCTATGGCTAGAGGTACCACTCTAGTCTCAAGGGATGGTGCAGACGAGGTGTCAAGTTATGTGCAAGAGGTGCTACTGCCACCGAGTAGAATGGCGGGAGACGATGCAGATAATGAGGTCCATGCTTCACAACAGTCGGATCCCTTCCATCTTATGCCTTTTATCGTGAGCGGAAGGGTGGAAGGCCAGGGCAGGGGAAAGCGGCGTCGTGAGACAATGGACGGGTACGGAGGCCTCATCGAGTGGGAGGGCTGGGGTGGCTAGACGGAGACGGGTGGAGTGTGGGGTGGAAGTCTGTGTTTCTCAGGTGGTCGGGACCGACCTAAATGGGTCTCTTGAGCTAAGGGGGGCAGGGTCCACCTCTTCCCAATCGCCATGAATGTTCTATGCTGGAACTGTAAGGGTATCGGAGGTACGTTCACAATTCATAACCTGGTGGGGTAAACTTTGCTGCACCAACCTGATATGGTGGTTCTATTGGAGATGAAAAATAATAGGAGACGATTTGAGTACCTAAAAAATAAGTTACGAATGCCTTTCATGCCCACTGTTGAGCCACGGGGTTTGAGTGGTGGCCTATGCATTTTCTAGAAGGATGTTCAACAAGTTATGTTAGTTAAATATGGCGAATTTATTATTGATGTTTTAATAAAGGATGTTATTTCTGGTTATACTTGGCATTTTTTTCTCTATATATGCAAGTACAGATGACAGGATCCGAGCGGATCAATGGCAACGTTTGGGGACACGGATAGCTAGGTGTGGAGATCCTTGCCTCCTGCTAGGGGATTTTAATGATGTGTTATCTGTCACTGAAAAATAGGGGGGCCTTATTCGGACAGAAAATTCAATGCATTCTTTTCAGGAGTTTGTGGCGGATAACCGATTACTCGATTTGGGGTACCAAGGGCACCCGTTTACATGGAGTAATAAGAGGGACACGGGATTCATCCAGGCTCGATTGGACCGAGGTTTGACCATAGCGGAGTGGGTGGAGTTATACCCCGCTGCAACTCTTCATCACATTCTTGTGGAAGGATCTGACCATCTGATGATGCACCAATGTCTTTCTCGGTCTTTGCACCGACCGAAGGGGCGGTTTGTTTTTGACCCTAGATGGGGGAATGACCAGGAGTGCAGGCAGATGATTGCGGAGTGCTGGCGCCAGGAGACCCGAGGCTCAAAATTATTTCAGGTCTGAGAAATTGAAGGGAGTGCGATCGAGTCTTCTTGGGTGGAAAAGGAGGAATCAGCGAAACAGCAAAGTACTTATTGAGGAAGTACAGAGGCAGTTACGTAGTGTTTATGTTCAACCCTCCTTTGATGGTGTGTGGGTTCGGCATAAAGAGGTTGAGCTAAAACGGTTAATACGTAACGAAGAGTGCTACTGGAAACAAAAGGCTCGGGTGAATTGGTTACAGGAGGGGGATAAAAACACGAAATTCTTCCATGCTTCCACAGTTAAACGGCGAAGGTTCAATCGACTTCGTGGTCTTGAAAACCGGGAAGGGGAGTGGGTAGAGGAGGGACCCCAGATGAATCATGTCGTGGTGGAGTATTTGACCGACTGTTCACTACTACTGATCCCTCTCCATGTCCGGGCATCTTAGAGTCTATTGGGCGACGGGTCACGTAGGTGGAAAATGAGGCTCTTGTGACTCCCATCACTCGGGATGAGGTGCAGAGGGTGATGTTTCAGATCAATCCATCTAAGGCCCCTGGACCAGATGGATTCACCGGAGGCTTTTTCCAAAAAAATTGGGAGGTGGTGGGGGAGGATATTTTTGAAATGATGACGCATTTCTGGAGGTCCGGACGATTGCTGAGGAAAATCAATTATACGCATCTCTTCTTGATTCCCAAAGTTCCTAGCCCAACCAAGATGTCCCAGCTGCGGCCGATTGCCTTGTGCAATGTCATCTATAAGGTCATTTCGAAACTCCTTACTAATCGTTTAAAATTGGTGTTGAATCAGATTGTCAGTGTCAATCAGTCATCCTTTGTGGTGGGTCGCCAAATACAGGATAATATTCTTGTTGTCCATGAGCTTCTCCACTCGATGAAGCTTCGTGGGCAACGGGAAGACAAGAATGTGGCTCTCAAGTTGGATATGGCAAAGGCATATGATAGGGTGGAGTGGAAATTTGTGATTGACATGCTTACGGGAATTGGGGTGGATGACCGGTTCTATGGCTTTGTGTATGAATGTATGTCTTCGGTCTCTTATAGTGTATTGGTCAACGGGGAAGAAACGGGTTATTTCTCCCCTAGCCGGGGGCTTAGACAAGGAGATTCCATGTCACCGTTTCTGTTCTTGGTCTGTGCGGAAGGACTATCCACCCTTTTCCGGCGTCGGGAGGAGGAGGGGGCCTTACACGGATTACGCCTTCTTGAGTCCAGTAATGTGCGCATCACCCACCTATTCTTTGCTGATGATGGGATTGTCTTTTTTCGGGCTACGGCCAGGGAGATTGATGTAGTAAAGAATATCCTGGATTGTTATGCTGTGGCATCTGGCCAGCTAGTTCATTTGGAGAAAAGTTCATTATTCTTTAGGGGGAATTGCCCTAGACGCCTACGGGGGAGGCTGGCTCGGAGATGCCAGATTACGGCACGGCACGGGTTTGGGAAATATCTTAGACTCCAAGCGGATTTTGGTCTATCAAAGAAGGTTATTTTTGATGAAGTCCGAAACAGAATTGCCAGCAGGGTGCAAGGGTGGTCAGAGCAATTTCTATCCCCGGCGGGGAAGGAGATTTTGATCAAGGCAGTGCCCATGGCCATGTCTAACTATGCCATGTCGTGGTTCAAGCTTCCAGTAGGGGTATGTCGGGACATTAAGAAGTTAATTGCCATCTACTAGTGGGGAAAACAGCATGGCCAACGAGGTATCCATTGGGTTTCCTGGAAGAAAGTGTCACGAGTAAAGAAAGTGGGTGGGCTTGCTTTCCGGGACTTGGAGTGCTTCAACTTGGCAATGCTGGGGAAGATTGGCTGGCGCATTATTCATGATCCAGCATTGCTCCTAGCCCAGGTGTTGCGAGATAAGTACTACCCTAATGGCTCGTTCCTCCAGGCACAGGTAGGCCGTAGGTCCTCCTGGGGGTGGAACGGGCTTCTTCAAGGCCAGAAAGTACTAGAGGCGGCCTTGCCGTGGAGGATTGGGGATGGTGCGCAAGTACAGGCTACATCTGATCCGTGGGTGCCAATTCCATACACATTCAAGGTGACCTCTTCCCACCCTGATATTCCTCATTCTGTGAAAGATTTAATTGATCAGGATACTCACACTTGGAAGGCTGAGCTTATAACTCGATGCTTTTGGCATGAGGAGGCCCATGCTATACTTCGGTTACCTCTTAGCCGGTGGGGCTTAGGTGATAGGTGGATGTGGCATTTTACCACCATTGGATGCTATTCGGTGAAGTCAGCGTATGGGGTTGCATTGTATCTCCACAGAAATGGGGAGCTAGGTAGACGTGGGGAGGGGGAGTCCAGCTCCTTGTTGGATGAGGGTCTGCAGTGGAGTCACATATAGGCGATGCAGGTGCCACCAAAGCTTAAGCAATTTATCTGGAGGGGATGCATCAGTGCATTGGCGGTCCTAGCCAACTTGGTGCGGCGACGGTTGATGGTGGATCCGGTTTGCCCGGTATGTGGTCTTGATGTGGAAACCGAGGTCCACCTATTTTTTCATTGCCCCTTCGCCAAGGTTTTCTGGTTTGGAAGCCCCCTTATGCTTGACGTATCTGCTTTGGAGGGTGCTGATTTTCAGGGTATATGGAAGTACTTGATTACTAAATTCCACCGGTTTCCCCATAAGGTGGAACTGATTCAGACACGCACATTGGACTTTGGAGAACATGGAAATGTCGGAATTGGATGGTGTTTGAGGGGAATCCTATTCACCTGGAGGAGGCCATTGCCGAGCTCCTCAAGGGTGTGTCGGAATTCCGGGAGCTTGGAGATCCGGCGTTGGGCGGACATTTCTCACAGCCTAGACCGCCAAATTCGAGTGATGATGCGATGATGAATATTTGTAGGAAACCAGCCATGGGCCTCCTAAAGGTTAATTGTGATGGTGCTTGGTGTCGAGATACGGTGAGCGGAGGGGTTAGTTGGGTTATCCGGGATAGTTTTGGTTTACTGGTGTCTGCAGGAGGGAAAGGGGGTCTTTGTCTGAAGTCGAGTATGGTGGCTGAAGCAGAGGAGATGCGTAGTGCCCTTTCCCATTGTTTGCTGGCTGGCCACAAGCGGGTGGTTCTGGAGTCTGACGCTTTGGGACTGGTGCAGATCCTTCTTGGCCAGAAACATGGTGAGGCTGATATGGACTGTATTATTTTTGGGCTTATTACTTCATATTCACCCAGAACAAGCCAACGATTCTCAAATTGCACCCAGAACTGAAATTTGCCTCAGTTTGCACTTAGAACAGCCATTCCGTTACTTCCGTTGCACCATCTGTCAGTCTCTGTTACTAACGCCGTTAAAAATGATGATGTGGCAGTAATATTACAAAATTTGTAGTGGCAATTAAGACATTTGTAATATTTTATTAAATTTAAACTAAAATTATTTTTAAAATTTAAAACAAATTTTAATTACCCTTTCTTCCCCCACACAACACGTACGCACACGACCCTCCCCGTATCTTTGCTCCCTCATTGCGCTTGCAACACCGGCCACCTCCGTCGCCCTCCACCCAACCACCATCGACCTCACCATCCCATGCAACCCTTCTCCAGGTCGAGATAACCTCATCCATGTCACCCTCCGTCGTCGAAACACGTCGTGGAAGAGGAATACCAACCAATAACCAAGGTAGTCTCGTCACCGTTGGTGACGTTTTCGGTGGACCCAGGCTGCGAGATCACCTCCGTTCGACTCATCTGGGCAAGGAGAAGAGAACCTTGCCTTTCTTCACCATCTTCGGTGCAGCCGCACCGCCACCACCACCAACTCCAGCCCCGAAGGCTTACAATGACGTGCCCCGTTGCTCCATCTCCAATTCGAGTCATCGACTCCATCTCCAATCGAAGGGTTCCAGACTTCCAGTTCCAGAGAGACGGAGAGTGAGGAGATACCTGAGATCCAAATATGGTGTGATGGTGCGATTGTAATTTGTGCCTAGACGAAGGCGAATGAGGAGAGTCCTATTGGGATTGCATCGAGGCGATGGTGCGAAGGTGAGAAGGTGCGAGTGCGATGTTCGAAGGTGCGACTTGCGATGGACGGCGGCGATGGTGTGACTTGCGGTTGCGAGTGTGAGAGAAGACAGAGATGCGATGGTATTGGTGGGTTTTGAATTTGATTTCTAATTTGGGTTTCAATTTTGGGTGTCAATTGAATCAATTCTGCATTTCTGCTTTTGGTGATTTCATTTTGGGTGAAATTGAAAATTTTGGGTTTCAATTGAATCAATTCTGCAATTCTGCGCAAGAGCTGCCGAGTCCGCATGGCACCGCAGAATACCCATGCCGCATATAGAGCTGCCACATTGCCCATATTCGGGGCGGCTCAGCCCCGCCTAGCACCTAGGCGGCCGCCACTGGTGCCTAGAAGCCAATAAGGTTCTAAAAATTCAATCTACAGATTCATTAAAAGCTAAACCCAGTAAAATTCCTTGGTACAAAGATTAACAGCTTATCCATTACACTCTAACTGTAACTTCCACTAAAAGCAAACATCATCAACTAAACATTGCATTTTGTCGAACAAGAGCACAACTTTCTTGAGGAAGTCTGAAGAAAAACCAGAGGAAGAAAGAAGACGAGAGAAGAAGAAGGGAGTCGGGGAGAGAGAAGGAGAGTGTTTTTCGGTGGGTGACTGCCGATAGGGTGGTTGGGGACGTATTGGGTAATTTTAGGTTTGTTTTAATTTTTTAAAATAATTTTAATATAAAATTTGATAAAATATAACAAATGTCTTAATTGCCCCTATAAATTTTGTAATATTACTGCCACATTAGCACTTTTAACGGCGTTAGTAACAGATACTGACGGATGGTGCAACGGAAGTAACGGAATGGGTGTTCTGGGTGCAAACTGAGGCAAATTTCAGTTCTTGGTGCAATTTGAGAATCGATGGCTTGTTCTGGGTGCATTTGGAGTAATAAGCCTTATTTTTGATATCCATGCAATGGCCTCGAGACTGGAGAGGGTTCAATTTGTTTATGCTTCCAGGCAAGCTAATAGAGCTGCTCACCTTGTAGCTGGTTTTGTTTCTAAGACTGGTGGATACCATTGTTGGGATGAGTTAGGGACGGATTGGTTGTTTGACACCTTAGCATCTGATGTTGATGTCTCTATTCGTTATTAATAAAGTTTCTGATCTTCTGGTAAAAAAAAAAAAAATTTTGGGATGTCATTTCTAACGGAATCCCCTAACAAAATCATTGTAAGACCACCAAACTATTTGAAATGTGCGGAATTTTAATTAACGGAAGATAGTCGATGAAGATTTTCTAAGTCGGAAAACGAAGCCATTCATTTCTTAATCTTTAAAAACCAATTAAATTTACAGATTTTTTATTCATCCATAACCATAATACCAATTAAATGGCATGGATCATTGTGATGATCATCAAAAATGTCAATAATCCATTACATATAATGACTAAATAATTTCTAATTCAATTAATTTGTTCTGATTATAATTTTCTACCATACAAATTCATTAATCACATTGCTCATAAACAATCTGTCTTATCCGTTCAATGGTAATATGCCATGTCAATTTTCAGACCAAATTATCCAACGACACATTGCTCATAAACAATCTGTCTTATCCATTCAATCAAATCATGAAAGTATTTTATTTACTCTATCTGTTAATTTACAGTTGTGAATAATGCGTATAATTGAGAGAGAAGAAAGTTTGGAGGCAGAGAGTAACTGTTCTTTATTAATAAAAAAACCTACTTTATATAGTAGTAGAGTTAGGGTCACAATACATTTACATAAATACCCTTACATGAATAGCCACAATAATTAAATACCCTTACTGTTGTTGCTTGGTTGCGCGCCTATGTGTTGCCTCGTTAAATCCTTGCCATGTAATAAAAACCCTGTGAGACAAAAACAACCCTGGTCGAAAGAAAAAGAGTACAACGCGTGTAGATACGTAGTAGTCGCATTAGAACCTACGGAGGTAGATGAAGTCGTCTCTTCTGGATAATGAGCATATAGTACGTCTATAGGAATAGGATGCATTGGAGTTGCTACACCAAAACCTTACCCGGTAAACCCAGAGGGAAATACCCGTGGTCGAAGGGAAAAGATGAGCAAATGCATATGAGTCGAATTATTGCATCTTCAGGATACAGTGTCAATGGGGTGACCATGCCAAAAGTGTGCCTCATTAAAACCTAGCCAGGTAACAAAACCCAATGGGACAAAATAACCCTGGAGGTAGGACAAACGAGTACACGATGGCCAAGTGAGTATGTTTCGGGATACTCAGTATACTTCGGGATACTTAGTATTCTTTGGGATACTTGGTATGCCTCTGGATACACAGTATACTTCGGGATACTTGGTATGCTTCAAGATACTCCCCCTGATATCGACTTCCCTTGGAAACTACAGACTAGGTATATAAGCCAGTCTACGCAAGCCAATACCTCGAACATGCTGCTGGAATGTGGCCTTCGGTAATGACTTGGTAAAAAGGTCGGCATGGTTGTCTTGAGATCAGATTATTCCAATCTTCTTATGCTCTTGTTACTGTTGGTTGAAGAAAAACTTCGATGCAATATGCTTGGTGCTCTCTTCTTTAATGAAACTGGTCTTCATCTGCTAGATGCAAGCAGCATTATCTTCGTAGATAATCATCGGTTCATTATTGGTGGAATGCATTCCACAAGTACTTCAAATATGCCCCGTAATGGCTCTCAGCCATCTACATTCACGAATTGCTTCGTGAAGAGTTAGAATGTCCGCATGATTTGAAGAGGTATCAACAAGGGTTTGTTTCGTAGACCTCCAAGATATTGTTGTGTTCCCAATGGTAAAGGTATAACCAGTTTGGGAACGTGCCTTGTGTGGTTTTGATAGGTAACCTACGTCAGCATACCCAAACAAGCGTGCATCATTCTGAGGATCAAGTGAGTTTGATCCATTCCTCGATACATAGAAATAGAATAAACACATATCCGTTGTACCTCTAAGGTACCGGAAAATGTCGTTTATGCCATTCTAGTGGCGGCGTGTTGGTGCAGGGCTAAATCTAGCTAGCAAGTTCACAACGAATGAAATCTCAGGTCTAGTGCATTGAGCCAAGTACAATAATGCGCCCATTGCACTTAGATATGGAACTTCTAGTGCCAATATCTCTTCGTTATCATCTGCGGGACGAAACGGGCCTTTCTTAGGATCTAGACTACGGACGATCATGGGCGTGCTTGAAGGTTTCGCTTTATCCTCATTAAAGTGTCTCAACACCTTCTAGATGTCATTTGATTGATGGACTAAAATCCCATTTGCACGGTGCTCAAGCTCCAGCCGAGACTGAAGTTCGTTCTCCCAAGATCTATCATTTCAAATTCTAACTTCAGGTGCTTAGCAGTTTCTTTGATCTCTTCAGGAGTAGCAATTAGATTCATTTCATTGGCATAAACTGCCACAATAGCGAACCAATAACTTGTTTTCTTAATAAACACGCATGGGCATAGTTCATTATTCACATATCCCACTTGATCAAATATTCACTTAAACGGTTATACCACATCCGTCCAGATTGTTTCAATCCATAAAGAGAACGCCTCAAACAAATGTAGAGCATGTTCCATGGTTTGGTACTTTTTGCATCAGGTATCTTAAGTCCTTCGAAACGTTAAGTTGTGACCACATCCATAAGCTGCATACTTAATTTTTTGGAAACTACCAAACTGATAAGATAACGGAACGTTATGACGTCCATAACAGGAGAATACGTCTCCGTGTAATCAATCCCAATGCATTGAGATGGATTAGTTGATATTCAGATGTCTAGGGGATTCAATTGTACCAAATTTATCCTCTTCCGGTGATGAGAATCCCTCGAACCTAGTGGTTTACCTCGCTTCTGGGCGGGACATATGACTGGTTAGCCGCCATGGCCTACCTCGTCCGTTTGGAACGATGCGTCCTACGGGGACGTCTATCCTTGTATGCACATTTGCAGCAAGTATATGTGGTCTCGTCACTTTAGCTAGATCAGAGAGCGTCTGACATGTTATTAGCTACACTCTGTAGATCTAGAATTCTTCACACTTCATTCTCACATTGTGCGGTTCGGGGATCGAAATGAGACATAGTTTGAACATTCCACGTCAATTCATGTCGTTCTTCAGGAACATTAACTTTCTTATCTCCCCCTAACGGCGGGAAGACTGTCTCATCAAAGTGACCGTTCGCAAATCTAGCGGTAAAGAGATCGCATGTCAAGGGCTCTAAATAGTGTATAATAGAGGGGGATTCGTAACCGACATATATGTCCCTCATGCGTTGCTGACCCATTTTTGTACGTTGAGGCGGCGCAATTGGCATGTAAACTACAGACCCGAAAATGCGTAAGTGCGGAAAGACAGGATAGTACCCAGTCACCAGCTGTAACGCGGAATAGGGTTGGGTGGCAGTGGGCCTCAACCATACCAATATGGTTGCATGCAAAATTGCATAGCCCCATGCCAAAATTGGATGCTTGGTGCGCATAAATAAGGTTCATGCAATCTTTTGCAATCTCTTAATGAGTGCTTCTACGAGACCATTCTGGGTGTGAACATGGCGAACCGGATGTTCAAAATCAATCCCAAGGGACATGCAATAATCATCGAATGATTTCGATGTAAACTCTCCTATATTATCGAGTCTTATGGACTGTATAGGATAATCCTGGTGGTGGGCCCTCAATTTAATGATATGGACGAGGAGTTTAGCAAACCCAGCAATTCGTGTGGACAATAGTGTAACATGTGACCATCTTGTAGATACTTCAACCAAAACCATGGAATATTTAAATGATCTGCATGGTGGTTGGATAGGTCCACAAATATCCCCTTGTATTTTGTGCAAGAAATGAGTGGATTCTTTACTCATCTTTGCATATGATGGCCTAGTATTCAACTTTCCCATCGAGCAAGCTTGGCATAGTGTCTCACTAAAGTCAAGGTCCTTATTAGTAAGGGGATGCATGTGTGATGAATTGAGGATACAATGCATCATTCCATGACCTGTGTGTCCTAATCGGTCATGCCATAATGAGTAGTTGCTCGGGTTAGGTAGCTTCTGGCTAGCTATGTGATTTGCCTCAATCGATGTAATGGTGGTCATGTAGAAACCACTCGAGAGACATTTCAATTTGTCCAATGTACGCTTCCACCTGTACATGTTGGAGGTTATGCAAAGGTATTCCATTTCCTTTTCCTTTGTGGTTGCAACGTGATATACGTTGGCTCGAATATCCATAAACTCAATAACGTTCTCCTGGAACGTGGAGAATATAAGGCTTCATCAATGGTAAACTCAGTACCATAGGAAGCAAGGAGGAACGTCAAGGCGTCATCCAATCACTCTGGCTGACCAACACATCAACAAATAGCTATCTTTTTCCTCTTTTTATTTTTTGTTTTGTATGTTCTTGCTGTCTATTTAAATTATGGGTAACTAAGTACTTTAGTTAGGGCTCGATTGAAGCCCTAATCATGTTTCTTTAAGGATTTCGATATGTATTTGCTGTAAATTACTTTTGTGATGCTTAATTGATTAATTTCAGATTATATTTTACTCTTTACATACGTTATGTTATGCTTGATCACCATATGCATGTTGTGTATTGAGTTTGTTACATAGGTAAATTTAGATGACCGAATCTTGTGCCTGTGAGAGTAACAAAAGAACTAGTTATAAGTTCTTGAAATTAATCATCATGAATAACTAGAATAGATACCATGTTCTAGGAGTTGTGTGTTTGTCGATTTCCATTGTGTTACGCGTTCTTAAAGTGCAACTTAGTAGATACTATGCTAAACACTTTAAGAATGAAAAGAGTTAGCGTAGATACCCATGCCTAACTTGTTGCTTAGGGAAATCAATAATTTAAAGAGTAGATATCATGCTTTAGGTTGACAAACATGAGCATCTAAAATCTGTTTTGTAGCATTGTGCATGTCGTTTGCTTAAGGAAAAAGATTAGCGGTGAACATTGAATCCCTAACTAGTTTTCTCATTGTTTTAACCTCAATCCAATTCTATTTTTAATCAAACGTTGTTTTTAATATTTTGTTTCGAAATTTTCTGTTTTCAAAATCATCTTAAAATCATCATTTTGAACACCGTGTGCCTTTGTGTATTGCACATAAACTTTGATTAGAAATCTTAGGGTTTGAAATAAGTTTTTTTTAGGGTTTCTTTCACTTCTGCATTCTTAGTTTGTGTCTTTTAATTAGTAGTTCTAGGAAATCAATTTTAAACACATATTAATCCAATCCTCGTGGGAATGATCTCGTATTTGCTTTCTATACTATTTGTCTGATCTTGTGGATTTACGAGTTAAAACGTGCATATAGTTGCGGAATTTTTAGGTTGCTATTTGTACAACAAGTTTTTGGCACCGTTGTCGGAGATTGTATAATTAGTTTGTGCTGAAATTGATTTTTAGTTTTCTTTTACAGGTTGAATTTTGTTTATGCAAGGTCGTCGATCCCAAAATCCAACAGTCGGTGTCTACAATCCTGAGATTGAACGAACTCTTAGACGTCTTCGAAAGTAAGCTGAGAGGGCAAAACTTAACACACAAAGAGAAGATTTTGAAGAAGGAGAAAGATCAAAATATGTGAACGAAATGGGGGATGAAAGGTTCGAAGGCCAATGAAGGACTCCTTTGTCCCTCAAAACCTTAATCAACCATCATGCATTGCCTACCAACCAACTGTGCAAGGCAGCTTCAATTTATCACCTCAATTGCTTAACATGGTGCCACACTATAGAGGCACACCTTCTGAGGATCCATACTTGCACATTAGGGATTTCTTCGATCTCTGCAAGACTCAGAACATCTAGGGCTTAACTCCATAAGGAATCAGGTTAATTCTCTTTCCTTTCTCCTTAAGAGATAATACTAAGTTGTGGTTGAATTCTATGGCTGCAGGTTCCATTACTACTTGGGAACAATTGGCCACTAAATTTTTGAAGAATGTTTTCTCAAGTGTCCACACCACAATCTATCTCAAGACGATCAGGTACCAGCTTTTTATGAAGGTTTAAATGATATTAACAAAAGTGTTGTTGATTCAGCTTGTGGAGGTGTGCTTATGGAAAAGAGCAGTGATGAAGCCATTGAGCTATTTGAGACCCTAAGTGAAAATTCTCAGCAATTCTCATCAAGAGGGAGACAAGGAGTAAAAAGTAAAGGTGTTTATGAAGTTAGCACAAATGGTGGAGTCCAGAATCAAATGGCAGCAATGGAGAAGAAGTTTGATATGTTGGTGAAATCAATGTCAGCTCAGAACATCTCTCAAGTTCAACAAGTTGCTAAAGTCGAGGTATGTGTTATATGCTCTCATTCTAATCATACTACTGAGACTTGTCCTATGTCTTGTTTTACAGATCATAAGCAAGCTAATTATGTGGGGAAAAACAACTATCATCCCAAGAACAACCCATATTCGAAAAATTATAATCCAGGATGGAAAGACCACCCAAATTTCTCTTGGAGCAACAGTCAAAATGTGCTCAATCCACAAGGGCAGCAGAAGAACTTCCAGCAGGGAAGTAATTATCTTGCTTCATCATAGGTGGCACAACCAAATACTGACCAGAAGAAGAATAATCTTGAAGGTGCCATACTCTAGTTCTTGACTGCACAACAACAGACAAATGCTCTAACTAGTCAGAACATTCAGAACCTAGAAGCAACAACTAGCCAAGCTATTCAGAGATTGGAGGCACAAGTAGGGCAAATGGCAAAGGAGTTAAGTGAGAGGAAGAAATGAGAGTTTCCATCACAAACCATACCTAATATGGGAGGCCAGGAGCAGCTCAAGGCTGTGACAATCCTTAGAAGTGGCAAGGTAGTTGACAACAAGGTGGGGACATATGAGAATGAACCATAAAATGTTGAACCACTTCCAGCCACAAAGGTAGGTGAGAAGGAGAAGGTGATATTGCCACCTTTCCCTCAAAGGTTAGTTAAGCAAAAGAAAGAAAAACATCTTCTTGATATTTTTGAAACTTTGAGAAAAGTAGAAATTAACATTCCTTTACTTGATGCAATTAAACAGATTCCATCTTATGCTAACTTTTTAATGGATTGTGGTACACACAAAAGACAGTTTCAGGAACATGAGAAAGTTGCATTGACTAAGGAGGTAAGTGTGGTTTTATTGAGAAAGCTACCACCTAAACTAAAAGATCCAGGTAGTTTTACTATTCCTTGCAGGGTTGGTGACCGTCTGTTTGAACGTGCTTTGCTTGATTTAGGAGCAAGCATTAACTTGATGCCTTATACCGTTTATGAGGAGTTGAAGTTGGGGGAGCTCAAACCAACCTCAATTATATTGCAATTGGCAGATAGAAGCATCAGAAGACCTAGAGGTATATTAGAGGATATTTTGGTTCAGGTAAATGAATTTATTTTGCCTGCTGATTTTATTGTTCTGGATATGGAAGATTCCCCTATGCCATCTTCATTACCTATTATTTTTGGTAGACCCTTTATGGTAACTGCTGATACTAAGATAAGTGTAAAAAATGGTACTATACACATGAAAGTTAATGGTAAGAAGATAGAATTCATGTTGTCTGACACTATCAAATTTCCACATGATAACCATGATTGTTTCAAGATTGATGTGGTAGGAAGTGTTGTTGATCAAGTGTTTCAGGTACATAGCATTGACCCTTTGGAGGCATGCATAGCCCACAACCTCACAAGGCTGAATTATGAACGTGGTTGTGATGTTACAAAGATAGACCTCCATGAAGCTGTGCATTCTCTTGAGGCTTCTAAGCCTTATCCAATTAAGTATGTACCTCCCTTTGAAACTCTTGTGTCTACTAATACTGCTCTTGTCCTTTCTATTGTTAGGGCACCAGATCTAGAATTGAAGCAACTACCTGAACAATTGAAGTATGCTTACTTGGGAGAGAACCAGACAATACTAGTGATAGTTGCTGCAAACTTGAGTTTGGTGGAGCAAGAGAAGTTGTTGAGAGTTCTTAGGAGCACAAGACTGCATTAGGGTGGACCATTGCCGACATCAAAGGCATAAGTCCATCCAAGTGCATGCACAGAATCCTCCTTGAAGATAATGTAAAGCCTAACAGGGATGCTCAGAGACGCCTTAACCCACACATGAAGGAAGCAGTGAGAGCAGAGGTTCTTAAGCTCTTGGATGTTGGCATCATCTACCCATCTCAGATAGCAAATGGATAAGTCCAGTTCTTGTTGTGCCTAAGAAGAGTGGAATCACAGTGATGAAGAATGAAGAAAATGAGCTTGTTCCTACCAGGCTCACCACAGGTTGGAGAGTTTGCATTGATTACAGAAAGCTCAACAATGAAACTAGGAAAGATCATTTTCCTCTTCCCTTTATCGATAAGATGTTAGAAAGGTTAGCAGGTCATAGTCATTACTGTTTTCTAGATGGTTATAGTGGTTATAATCAGATTGCTATAGCACCAGAGGACCAGGAGAAGACCACATTCACATGCCCCTTCGGCACATTTGCATACAGAAGGATGCCATTCGGTTTGTGTAATGCACCTACCACATTCTAGAGGTGCATGATGAGCGTATTTTCAGACATAGTGGAGATATTTATAGAGGTATTTATGGATGATTTCAGTGTTTTTGGTTCTAACTTCGATGATTGTCTTAACCATTTGTAGCTTGTTCTGAAGAGATGTGAGGAATGAAACCTAGTGCTGAATTGGGAGAAGTGCCATTTCATGGTACACCAAGGTCTTGTTTTAGGTCATGTAATATCTAGCAGGGGCATTGAGGTGGACAAAGCAAAGATTGACATCATATCAAAATTACCTCTTCCTACATCTGTGAAGGGTGTGAGAAGTTTTCTAGGGCATGCAGGGTTTTACAGAAGATTCATAAAAGATTTCTCTAAAATTTCTAGACCTCTTTGTGCGTTATTGTCTAAAGATGTTGAGTTTGTGTGGACAGAAAAGTGCATGAATGCCTTTAACACATTGAAAGAGCTACTCACATATGCACCCATTATGATGGCACCTGATTGGAACCTCCCATTCGAGCTCATGTGTGACGCCAGTGATTATGCTTTGGGAGCTGTTCTAGGTCAGAGAGTTAACAAGGTACCTTATGCTATTTGTTATGCTTCTAGAACTTTGAATGATGCTCAGGTTAATTATTCTACGACTGAAAAAGAATTGTTAGCTGTTATATTTGCTTTAGAGAAGTTTAGGTCCTACTTGATTGGTTCTAAAGTTATTGTTTTTACTTATCATGCTGCTTTGAGATTTTTGTTTGATAAGAAATATGATAAGCCTATGTTGATTAGATGGGTGCTCTTACTGCAAGAATTTGATCTTGAGATTAAGGACAAGAAGGATATTGAGAATGTGGTTGCAGATCACTTTTCCAGGTTACTTCATGATGAAGAAGGGAACAAGCTTCCTTTGAGTGAAAACTTTCCAGATGAGCAGTTATTTGCAATTGATTTACAACTTCCATGGTATGCAGATATTGTTAATTCTATAACTACTAAGGTTTTTCCTCCAGGTATGTCTAGCCAAGAAAGGAAGCGATTAGTGTCTATGTCTAGGCACTATTATTGGGACGAGCCCTACTTGTTCAATTTTTTTCGAGATCAAATTATCAGAATGTGTGTTCCAGAGGAGGAGCATATGAGCATTCTCCAACATTATCATCAGTTTGCACGTGGAGGACACTTTGGAGCAAAGAGAACAGCACTTAAGGTATTACAATCTGGGTTCTATTGACCTAATGTGTTTAAAGATGCTTTTTGGTTTTGCCGCTCTTATGACAGATGCCAACGGACAGGGAACATCTCTTCTAGAAATCAGATGCCATTGCAAAATATTCAAGTGGTGGAGCTCTTTGATGTGTGGGGTATCGACTTCATGGGTCCATTTCCTAACTCATTTGGTTATTTATATACTCTTGTGGGTGTGGATTATGTATCTAAATGGGTCGAGGTTGTCCCCTCAAAAACTAATGATCACAAAGTTGTTGTGAAGTTCTTGCAGGATAACATCTTTACTAGGTTTGGGACACCAAAGGCAATAATTAGTGATGGAGGTAGCCACTTCAACAACCAAGCTTTTGCTTCCTTAATGAAGAAATATGGGATGACACATAAGGTTGGCACTCCATATCATCCTCAAACCAGTGGTCAAGTGGAGATAAGCAATAGAGAGATCAAAAGAATCCTAGAGAAGACAGTGAATACTAGAAGGAATGATTGGTCTCTACGCTTGAATGATGCATTTTGGGCATATCGGACTGCGTACAAGAGCCCCATTGGCATGTCCCCATATCGTCTAGTCTTTGGGAAGGCATGTCACCTACCAGTGGAGTTGGAGCATAGAGCATATTGGGCTATTAAGAAATTCAACTATGATATGCAACAAGCAGGTGACAAGAGGAAGTTACAGCTGAATGAGCTTGAAGAGTTGAGGTATGATGCATATGAGAATGCTAAGTTGTATAAGGAATGGACCAAGGCGTATCATGATAAGCGACAAGTTAGGAAGGAGTTTCATGTGGGACAGAAGGTGTTGATCTACAATTCAAAATTGAGACTTTTCCCTGGTAAGCTCAAGTCTAGGTGATACGGTCCTTATGCTGTTACAAAAGTTTTCCCTCATGGAGCTTTGGAGGTTCATAGCAAAGAGAAGAATCAGACATTCACAATGAATGGGCACAGAGTAAAGAGCTATATTGAGATGAGCTTTGAGCCTAGAGAGGAGGATGTGACTCTCCAACCTGTTTAGTACATTGCATGAGAGTCCAACAGTCTGGCTGAATGACGTTAAAGCAAGCGCTTCTTGGGAGGCAACCCATGTGAAGAGGATGATGACAATTTTGGCACTTTACAACCACTGACAATCATATTTGCTTTCTCTCACCCTGTCCTTCTTTGTCGTTAACTTTGCCTTCGTTTGTTTTTTTTTTATTTTATTTTCTTTGTGTGTGTCGTCGCTTGTTTCTCCTTCCTTAAATGCTTCATTGTTTATACTTTAACTTTCAAACATTGAGGACAATGTTAGATTTAGGTGTGAAGAGGAAACACTTGTGTTTTCCGTTGATTTTGCATTGGTTTATAAAATAAAAAATAAAAAAATAAAATAAAATTTTTGATAGCTTTGTTTTTAGCCTTAGTTTGTGTCAGTTTTAGTAGTGTTAAATTGGGTAGTTTTTTGTGTTTTTTTTTTTTGTGTCTTAGGTTTCTTTCCAACACAATGATGAGATTTGGTTTTTAATTGCATCACATTAAGATGATTTCTAAGCATGATTCAAGGTCTGAAATTATTCTTTGGTTAATACTCAATTATTCACGGTTATCATATGAAAAATCACATGTAATCACCCGAGTAAGTGGTACCCATAACATGCTTAATTGAATGAAGCTCAATACAACCCTTTTGTGAGCTTTAGAGCCTTTATCCTTTGTTTGAGAGAGTTGTATTTGTTTAATCTGTCACTTTCTTGTCAATTAAGTTGGTGTATGATCTTATCTTTCTTTTCTTGGTTGCTACTTGAATTGCTTATCATCATTGGAACTAAATTCTAGAACTGGTACTAGTTTCTTTTCGAGGCATTGAATTGATTTGCATGAGGTACTTGAGATGATTAAGGCACCTAGATCAACACCACTGTCAAATGACCTTTGACCCATGATATACTTCCCTCTAGGTAAACCCCTGTTGAACCTTTGTTTAAGCCTTTTTGTTTCATAACCCTCATTATCCTCACCTAGCCTAAACACTTTCATCCTTACCCTTTTTCTTAAAGATTAGTGAAGCATAATTTGTAGAGACTTAATTGTGAATCAAGGAGTGTTAAAAGAGCAAGTTTGGGGGAATGTTAAAAAAAAATTAAAAAATAATAAATAATAATAATAAAAGAGATAAGAATTGTACACGGTTCGGAGTGTGCACCAGAAAAAAAAAAAAAAAAAAAAGAGAAAACAATTCGGCATTTTTTTTGGATTGTTATTCCCTTACCGTTCATGTATTGATTGTTGAAGTATGGTCCATAATGTTCAAATCAGTCATTGAGTGTATGTACTTGCTCGGTACTTATATGATTTTTAAGCCTTGATGGTGATACAAGTTCTTATGTCTCTAACATCATAGCATGCTTCTACTTTTCTTTAAGAACAATTGTGTTATCCATATCCTTTCTTTCTTTAACCCCTTACCCTTTGGCCTCATTACAATCCTCATAAAGACCTTCTGATCTTGTTTGTTGTGTTTATATCAATATGTGGAGATTTGAATGAAGTATGAGCATATGGTGTCACTTGTTCTTGCATTCAAGTAGTAGCATTCCTTTCATGAGTCATATTCATAAGAAAAATTCTGAAAGTGCCTTCTTTCTTGTTATATCATATGTGAGCAATTTGTTTCCATTTTACATCAATCCTCTCACATATAACTAGTATAGGAAGAGTGACTTAACCAGAAAATATAAGGTAAAATCAGAGCTTATTCGGTGAGATTTTTGGGCTAATTCTTTGCAGCATGTATCTCTCTTTGTACTTTTGCTTTGATTGATTTATTTGTGAGTATGTGTATGATTTCTATAAAGGTGTATGAACTCTCGAATCATGTGGACCAATTCTTATGCTTATTATGAATCTTAATATGTCATGATTCATTGAAAATCTATGAGACAAATGTTGGAAGGTTTAGGTTGAATCATTGAGTCTTTGTTTTTCGTTCATTCTTTATTTCTGTTTTGCTCGAGGACTAGCAAAAGCTTAAGTGTGGGGGAATTTGATAGGAGCATATTTATGTGACGTTTTATCTTGTTTTCTTATGTTTTTCTTAGCATGTTTCCTATGTTTTCTTAATGCTTAGCTTGTTTTCCTGTTTTGTAAGACTTTTGGAAGCAAAGTTACAAAATGAGTTAATGAGTGCTATTCGGGAAATCTAAAGGGGAAACTTTGAAACAGACTTCAGCAGATGTGTCAACTTCTCTAAATTAACTGCACCTGTTTGTGAAGAACTAGCTGATGGGCCATATATCGTTGGAAAGATACCGAAGTCTAGTTTCTAAAGGAATTTACAGTTCGTGAATTGGAATTTTCTAGAAGGAGTTATGGCCATTTTAGTACAGCAAGGTCAGGCTGCGTGGGAATTCAGCATTCCTTCTATTTCATGTTTTCTAATCCTTATCAGGCTTTGACGACTAGAAGCCCAGTTTGTTAGGGTTATGGGAGGAGCCGTTTTAATTAGAGAAAAGAAGAAAATAGAAAAAATAAAAAAGAAGGAGCACCCACGGGAGGAAGGACTTGGCAAGCAAACAAGCACACAAGAAAAAAAAACGTCTCTCTCCCTTATTCAATTAATTAAACATGCACATAAATTCTTGGTAGCCAAGGGACAGAGAAGCAAAGAGTCTCCCCCTTCACCTCACTTTGAAACGACTCTTTTTCTCCCTAAAAACTGCAGAAACGTGGGGGTTCTCACACAAGGATTCAGCCACACCATCCCATTCTGCTCCATCCTTCAAGGTTCCAAGGTCTAAAATGCTTAGGAAGCAAGGAGGAACGTCAAGGCGTCATCCAATGACTCTGGCTGACCAACACATCATCAAAGAGCTATCTTCTTCCTCTTTTTATTTTTTGTTTTGTATGTTCTTCCTGTCTATTTAAATTATGGGTAACTAAGTACTTTAGTTAGGGCTCGATTGAAGCCCTAATCATGTTTCTTTAAGGATTTCGATATGCCTTTGCTGTAAACTACTTTTGTGATGCTTAATTGATTAATTTCAAATTATATTTTGCTGTAAACTACTTTTGTGATGCTTAATTGATTAATTTCAAATTATATTTTACTCTTTACATACGTTATGTTATGCTTGATCACATATGCATGTTGTATATTGAGTTTGTTACATAGGTAAATTTAGATGATCGAATCTTGTGCCTGTGAGAGTAACAAAATAACTAGTTATAAGTTCTTGAAATTAATCATCATGAATAACTAGAATAGATACCATGTTCTAGGAGTTGTGTGTTTGTCGATTTCCATTGTGTTTTGCGTTCTTAAAGTGCAACTTAGTAGATACCATGTTAAACACTTTAAGAATGAAAAGAGTTAGCGTAAATACTCATGCCTAACTTGTTGCTTAAGGAAATCAATAATTTAAAGAGTAGATATCATGGCTTTAGGTTGACAAACATGAGCATGTAAAATCTATTTTGTAGCATTGTGCATGTCGTTTGGTTAAGGAAGAAGATTAGCGGTGAACATCAAATCCCTAACTGGTTTTCTCATTGTTTTAACCTCAATCCAATTCTATTTTTAATCAAACGCTGTTTTTAATATTTTGTTTCGAAATTTTTAGTTTTCAAAATCATCTTAAAATCATCCTTTTGAACACCGAATGCCTTTGTGTATTGCACATAAACTTCTATTAGAAATCTTAGGGTTTGAAATAAGTTTTTTTTTAGGGTTTCTTTCACTTCTGCATTCTTAGTTTGTGCCATTTAGTTAGTAGTTCTAGGAAATCAATTTTAAACACATATTAATCCAATCCTCATGGGAATGATCTCGTATTTGCTTTCTATACTATTTGTCTAATCTTGTGCACTTGCGAGTTAAAACGTGCATATAGTTGCGTAATTTTTTGGTTGTTATTTGTACAACAACGGGCACCTTTGGTCGCATGCGCCATGGTTGCGCTGATATCGGTCATAGGGATTCTAGTCCACGTCTCGGGAGATAGAGTCTTTTACCTATACTTAAGGCAGTCGCGTTTTCTTCAGGCAATGGCGTTTGCTTCAGGAAATGATGTTGCTCCAGTACTAGCTTGTCTGGATTGATCATTTTTCAGTAGCAAACTATTGTTCTTTTTGCCGAGCAACAGGGTAGTGAAAAATTTTGCGAATTTGGTAAATTGCCTCTCCATGTATTGATTCTGCATGATCAAACAAAAGGCAGGGGAAATGGAGAAAATCTTCTCAATGAGGTCAGCTTCGATGAGCTCCTCCACACAAAATTTGAGAAGTGACCCAATCCAGCAATATCTCCGAATTATATTTATTAACGGATTTAAAATCCTGAAAAACATATGTTATGCTATTCATTGATTGGTTCAGGCAAGAAGATGTCCTTATGATGATCAAACTGCTCTTCCAGAGCCTCTGTAAGGAACCAATAATGACATTTAGTGCTTTGGGCAAACTCATCCATAAGAAACTAATAAGAATTGCATGTTCTATAAATATGGTATAATAAGTTGGATTAAACATGTAAAATTTACTGGTTTTTTCATGTATGGCGATTTATGAAGGAAACTTCAGGTTCGGGTTCCTTTTTCTTTTATTGCATTACTGAAATCACAAGTTCAGTATTTAGTATGAACTACTGGTTCATTTTTTTAATTTCTAGTTCGTTTATGAACTTCTGGTTCATTTAAATAAATTTAAATACATGCATTTCTTAATATATCATCTAAGGAAACATAAATATTTGAAAAATTAAATAAATCATAAAGACTTGTTTGGAATGATTTAAACAAATGTTTTTGGCATTAAATGGTTTAATATGTTAAGGAAATGTTTCTGGTATTCAAGGTTTAAATATAAGATGTGATGTCACATATCACAAAATCACGAGTAGCCTAGTGGTTAAGGTACTTGTTTTACTGACCATGAGGTTCATGGTTTAAACCCAAGTGGTGCAAAGAATTACAATTTTTTTTTGTGAGCATTTTTGCTCTCCACTTTATTCTAACAATGACATCTGGCATTTAACTTAACTGCAGTTAAGTAATGCATTAAATGAATTTTTAAATATTAAACTACATAAAAATACCCAAACTAAAGGGGTCATTTCAAGTTCATACCCTAACTATGAAATTTTTTATCTAGGTACCCAAACTATCAAAACACAATATTTAGGTACCCACCATTAGCAATCTGTTAAAAAATCATTTAAGTGCCCTGGTGGCACTTGTGGTACCATTTTTTATGCTGACATGGATTCCATGTAGACAAACAAAAATTAAATTTAAATATATTAAAAACAATTAATAAATTATTAAAATAAATAATAAAAAAATTAATAAAACCAAAACAAAACCTAATCTCACACTCTTTCTACCGAATCTCACTCTCTCTCCCCGAACCCTCCTTCTTCCTCTTCACTGCGACAACAAAAACAATGAAAGCCCCTTACCTTCCAACGGAAAAAATGAAAAGCCCTCACCCCCTCTCTCTCTCTCTTTATCCCTTCGAATTCTTCGTCTTCCCCAATGATGGTGGTGGTGGGGAAATTAGAGTGAGGTGGTAATGTGGGTTGCGGGTTCTTTGGGAGAGTGAGGTGCAAGTCCATCGAGAGTGGGGTGCGAGTCCATCGAGAGTGAGGTGCGAGTCCATCAAGAGTGAGGTGCGAGTCCATCGAGAGTGGGCTGCAGCTCAATTGGTGAAAGGTGTCCACCTTGAGTGGAATAAAAAGGCTTGGCTTGAGTTCGATCCTCAAAAGCTGCAGCTAGAGGATTTGGACAGGGGCCTCGCTAACAATACCTTTGGGCTGGTGTACGTGCGCAAGGCTGTCACCAGGGGCTGCGCTGGGTGGGACCTGGCGGCCATAACAATTCGTGCCGGTGGGACCGGGATAGGTTGTTACAAAAAAAGACGCCTTTTATGTAACGATCCGTCCCTGGTATCCTCCGGACAATGGTCGTTATAGGAGTCTTCCTCCCACCGGCCTACCCCGACACAAAGGTATTGTTACCTGGCCCCCGTTTGAAAATCCCCTAGTTGCAGCTTCTTTGAGGATTCGAACCCTGGACCAAGGCTTTTTATTCCCCTCAAGGAGGACACCTTTCACCAATTGAGCTGCAGCTCAATTGGTGAAAGGTGTCTACCTTGAGTGGAATAAAAACCCTTGGTCCATGGTTCGAGTCCCTGGAAGGCTGCAACTAGGGGATTTTCGAATGGGGGCCTTGGGAACAATACCTTTGTGCTGGCGGGGAGCCAGGGGCTGCGCTGGGGGGGACCCAGCGGCCATAACAATTCGTGCCGGTGGGACCGGGACAGGTTGTTACATAAAAGGTAGCTCAATTGGTGAAAGGTGTCCTCCTTTAGGGGAATAAAAAGCCTTGGTCCAGGGTTCGATCCTCAAAGGCTGCAGCTAGAGGATTTGGACAGAGGCCTCGCTAACAATACCTTTGGGCTGGTGTACTTGCGCAAGGCTGTCACCAGGGGCTGCGCTGGGTGGGACCCGACGGCCATAATAATTCGTGCCGGTGGGACCGGGACGGGTTGTTACAAAAGGCTGCAGCTAGAGGATTTGGACAGGGGCCTCGCTAACAATACCTTTGGTCTGGTGTACGTGCGCAAGGCTGTCACCAGGGGCTGCGCTGGGTGGGATCCGGTGGCCATAACAATTCGTGCCGGTGGGATCGGGACGGGTTGTTACATTGGGTACCTAGATGAGAATTTTTATAGTTGGGGTATGAACTTGAAATGACTGCTATAGTTTGGATACTTTTATGTAGTTTATTCTTAAATCTAATTAAAAATACAATAACTCAAGCAACCACTTCGTCTTCTCCTCTGCTCTTCGAAGTCAACGGAGAAGATCGCCATCAACGCCGGCGAAGCTCGCTTCAACTGTTTGGTGCTCCTCCTAAACCACTTATCAAATTCGGTCATCATTCCTTATATTTTTTCTCCCTCCCGTCCCTTTCTCTCTTTAAACTTGATAAATTTAATTTCGATCTAGTAATTGAACAGAAAAATGCTTCAAATCTCAGTTCTGATCTCATTCATGCAAACCACAATATTGATAATTTTAGTGATTGTGTATTTTGCTTGTGATTAACTGAGGAAGGGGACAAAAATCCTAAGTTCATCCACCATAGAAGCCACAAAATAAAATCCCAAACTGAAAAGGAGATCTAAGTGTCCCCAAAAAAAAAATAGGAGATCCAAGTGAAATGTTGGATATAGATCAATGGGGAATGGGAGGCTCTACACATGGTTAAAGAAAGAAAGGGGAAGAGGGAAGGGAGAAGAAAAGGAAAAAAAAAGGGAGAAAAGGTGGATGTCACCGCCGTCGAGAGGTTGTTGCCGGCAACGAAGGAGCGTGCATGTGGAAGCTATGGCTGATTGGATTATTGCATTTTATATTAGATTTAATTGTATTTTTTTTAGATTTAAATATTTTTTAAAATATTTAATGCAATACTTAACTATAGTTAGGTCTCAACCGTTTTCTTAATTAATTAGTTTAGTAGGCTAGAAACAACATAATATCGATATGGAAAATGGGTAAAGGAGGATGCCTTTCTCTTTTCTGTTTTCTATTGTTTTTTCTTCCCTCATTCTCATAATTTCATAATAGGAAAAAAAACATAACTTGAAAAGTTGGATCGGTGGACGAATATACTAGTGGGGCTGTCACGGGTTGTGGTTAGGGTGGTGTTCATTGCAGTTTTTAACTCACCGTGTTATAGTCTCTGTATTTCTCCCTCTGGCGGATCCTTGATGACGTCTCAGTTCAACGAGGTTCATCATAGGTTTCCTTGTTCTTCGTGTTAACCAACGGTCTTCCACATCAGCTTATCTACTTGCAGTTTGAATGATTTCATTTTGTATTTCAATTATCTCTAGCCTTCGTTTGAATAAGTCTTGGTTGCTGCTGTGTTTCTTTTCCATTATGTCACGAACTCTCAATGTCTCCCTTGCTTCCAGGAAGACTGGTGTATGTTTGTTGGCCACTCATGTATTTATATGATTGATTAAATGAACAATATACAAGTGCATTTCATACTTCAAATAAAAAAAATAAAAAATAAATAAAAACACAGCAGCAACCAAGCCTTATTCAAACGAAATGCTCGGTTAGTCGCTAAAGGCTTTCATCAACGGCCTGGAATCAATTACCGTGAGACGTTTAGCCCCGTGATCAAACCCACCACCATCCAGCTTGTCCTCAATCTCGCCGTATCCCATGGTTGGCCCCTTCGTCAGCTAGACGTAAACAATGCCTTTCTCCAAGGCAGCCTCTCAGAAGCCGACTACATGACCCAACCACAAGGTTTTGTTGACACTGATCATCCTTCCTACGTCTGCAAACTCCGAAAGGCCATTTATGGGCTCAAACAGGCTCCCAGGGCATGGTACCACGAGCTGCACCACTTTCTTCTTCACATTGGGTTCCATAATTCGGCTGCTGACGCATCTCTATTTATTCTGAAACATAATACTAATCTGCTTTATTTATTAGTTTATGTCAATGATATAATCCTCACAGGGAACAACACAGCCATGCTCGAATCCTTTGTTGCTAGTCTGGCGCAACGAATCTCTTTGAAGAATCTCGGGACTTTGTCCTATTTTTTGGGAGTGGAACTCATTCCAACACGTCATGGTCTACTTCTCTCTCAGCGCCGGTATATCATGGACATTCTTCAACACACCAACATGACCGGGGCCAAACCTGTTCTCACTCCACTTCCCGCCGGTGCCACGCCGTCTATCCACTCCGGCTCGCTCTTGTCTGATGCCACTCAGTATCGCCAAGTTCTTGGCCAGCTTCAGTATTTGTCTCTCACCCGTCCCGACATTTCTTTTACTGTGAACCGCTTATCCCAGCCCACCGATGCTCATTGGGCTCTTGTTAAGCGCCTGTTCCGATACTTGGCCGGTACACTTCATGAAGGTATTTTTCTTCACGGAAATTCCTCTTTGTCGCTTCATGCCTTTTCCGACGCTGACTGGGCCGGTGACAAAGATGATTTTTCTTCTACCGATGCTTATGTGATTTATCATGGCTGGAATCCCATCTCCTAGAGCTCCAAAAAATAGTCCACTGTGGCTCGCTCCTCCACGGAGGCTGAGTATCGCTCTGTTGCGGCTACTGCTGCAGAACTTACTTGGGTGCGTTATCTCCTTGCTGACCTTGGCCTCTCTGTGTCGTCTCCCCCGGTCATCTACTGTGATAAAGTTGGGGCTACCAACCTCTGCGCCAACCTTGTGTTCCATTCGCGCATGAAGCATGTGGCTCTGCACTATCACTTCATTCACGAGCAGGTGCAATCTGGTGCTCTTCGAGTTGCGCATGTTGCTTCCAGTGATCAGCTAGCTGATGCTCTAACCAAGTCCTTACCCCGGCCACACTTTCAGACACTCAAAGCCAAGATTGGCCTCTCCTCCTGAGGCCTATCTTGCGGGGGCATGTTAACCAACAGTCTTCCACGTCAGCTTATCTACTTGCAGTTTGAATTATTTCATTTTGTATTTCAATTATCTCTAGCCTTCGTTTGAATAAGTCTTGGTTGCTGCTGTGTTTATTTTCCATTATGTCACGAACTCTCAACGTCTCCCTTGCTTCCAGGAATACTGTTGTATGTTTGTTGGCCACTCATGTATTTATACGATTGATTCAATGAACAATATATGATAGGATTTTTCCCACCTGCAAAACAAGGGTTAAAATCACAAAAATAATACCTGCAAGAGTACAAGGTTGTTGTAGTATAGCACTGGAAGTAGGGTTGATTTCCTCAGGGACTGATATTGATATTTCTTATTTTAGTATTCACTCTTAATTAATAATAAAGTAAATTGTAAAAATTTCGGTAATTGAATAAAAATCAAGTAACAATACAAGGTAAATTTGAAATCCAAGGAAAATTCGAAATCCAAAGAAAATTGAGTTTAAAAACAATTAAAAAGTACTAGGGTTCAACCTTCACCATTAACAATCATACGTGATTTAGAAAAGAATCTATGAATCAATACATGCAACTTTGAAGGTTAGATTTTCGGAAAGCATATTTTCCTCGTGGGCATTCAAGTGAAAACGTATACCTAACATGCGACTAGTCTATGGCTTTTAGATCTAATTCTACATGCAAGATTCATTAATTCCATGAAAATCTTATATAACCCTGCAATCTCTAAGTTATGGCATTTAACCTAGATGTATTACAATCCTCAATCACAAGAAGCTAATCCCAATTTTTAGGTGGGCATTCCTATAAAATTGCATCAAATTACTTGTCTAAATATCCTAAGGGTGATCAAGCATTAAGACATAAAGATAGTTTTAAACAGTGATTAAAGATTCAAAGCATGCATATACGATAACATAGGAAAAAGATAAATCACATATTCATGTTAAGGCTTAGGTCTAACCCTAGTGAGAAAATTAGCCACTCATGCTCATAATGAAAAGAAATAATTTCATTAAAATTGAAGTTAAGAGAACAAACAGTTTTGTAGAATAATGGTGAGCCAAAATCCCAGCTTTGCCGTCCTAGATGGGGAATTATAATATGAATCTATTCTCTTTCAAACCTAGGCCAAGCTTGGGTATTTATAAGGAAAGATTCATAATCCTAATTTGAAAAGGAGTAAAATAAAATAATAAGAAAATATAATCCCTATTTTGAACAGAACTTGGCAATCACATGTCTTCTCGTACTTGAATTGGGAATTCACTGATGCAGCCCTAGAATCAAGGCAGGTACCTTCATTAAAAACTTCTCCTTTGTGGTATGGGATTCCTTAACATACTTCCTTCTTTTGTTCCACATACTCATTCTAGAATAAATTTGTCAATTTAATAAATTTGAGTATCAATTCCTCCCAAAATAATAATAATAACTAATTAAATATATGGGGAAATACAAGTATATTTTGGACTCATCAAATGCCCCCAAACTTGAATTTTTACTTGTCCTCAAGTAAGTAAAAAAAACTAAGAAAACAAAAATAAAAATAAAATTCCACTTTCGCGGGGAACTCGATAGCGCTGAGCAAGCACTACACGCCTTTAAACCCCTAGGTATCCCTAGTAGAAGGAGTTGTGTCTCCTGAGGGTGTTCCAGCTACGATACCCACAAACGCTCTAAAAATGTTAAACTTAATTTAACCTTCCTTCCATTGAATATAAAGTAACACTCATCAAAGCAAAATCAAAATTCTCAAGTCATAAGCAAGGCTAAAAGAGAGAGCAAATCCACACTTTCAAAATAGAAAATTACCAGATTCTGGTGAGCAATCCATAAACCATATTCATGTAATGTGAATCTCAACAAAATTGTAATGTTAAACCAGTCCCTCACTTGCATTAAATATGTACCCACCAATTGTAAAATCACTTAACCTATTACCATCCAAAGCATTCTTGCCTGACAAAATTATTATTTTTTATTTATTTATTTATTTATTATTTTTTTTTTTATAACAAATGATGGAATTTTATTTAACATTAAGCAAGCTTTCTATCCAACCCATGTAACGAGCTTTAGATCGAAAACCCCCAAATCATATGACTTTAGGGCACCAGACAACAAATGTCCCAAAGGATTTATTTACTCGAATTGGAAAGGCTAGCATGTTATTGATGGATAAATGCACACCCTATTTTAGGGCTCGGACTTACCTCCGATTTAATTATGGCTTTCACTTTTTCGAACCCTGGATGGTAACAAATTAAATGATCCACAATCTTAGGGTAAGAAAAATTAGCATGCTTGAAACAAATTTAATTCCTACAAATAAGTTGAGGTGCATGTGCAAAATTGAATATGGTAAGAATTGTGTGCAAAAATCAACTATATGTTCTTGGTGGTCATGCTCTAACATTTAATCTCACCTATGAATTTTCAAATTTCAATTATAGCAAATCGGGTGTATTAAAAATAATTTAGGAAGGAAAAATCAAATTAAATCTTAAACAAAATCTTTTTGTATTTTTCTAAAAAATGTTTAATAAAACAGACAAAAACAAAATGATAGTTCCTACCCCCAAACATATCATGCAACATGTCCCCAGGGTGCAAAAGAGGAAAGGACAAAGAAATACTAAAGAAAAGAAGAAAGAAAAACAAATCAAAATTAAGAACTAACACAAAAATAAAAATAAAATAAAAGAGAAAGAAAGAATAGCACCTAGGTTCGAACCATAGACCTGAGATGTGCCCCCTTCTCTTAAAACGACAGGAAGTAGGAGCAGCCAAGAAACGGCGTCGTGCACAGTTGTGGACAAAAACGGCGTCGTCGCATTTATGGTGGTCCAAGTGAACAAAACGCCACCGTGGATATGGTGGCCGGTTGCTAACTAGTGATGCCATTATGTCAGCAATATCGTCCTCAGTTTGGCTAAGGGTGGGGTCATTGAGGGATGCCTCTATAGGGTCGTCGTAGAGCAATTGTCTTTGTTCCATACAGTTCACATCCTCCAATACTACAATTCTTGAGCATTTTGAAATTTCAGCGGGTCTTTTGGCCATGTCGAACAGGTTTAAGACCACAGTTTGGTCTTGCACACGGAATGTAAGAGTTCCAGCTTCTACATCAATGAGTGTACAGGTTGTGGCCATGAAGGGTTGACCATGGATTAGTGGCGTCTCTTTGTCTTCCACCATGTTGAGTACCACAAATTCAATGGGTAGATATAATTTATCCACCTTGATGATGAGATCTTCAATGATGCCCTTGGGGTATGTGAGGGATCGGTCAGGAAACTGGAGAACCATTGGTGTAGGCCTGAGCTGTCCTGCTCCTAACCTCTGAAATATTGAGTAGGGCATAAGGTTGATGCTTGACCCTAGATCTATTAAAGATTGATGAAATTCGGAATTCCCAATAGTGCAGGAAATAGTAAAGATGACAGGGTCTTTTTTCTTTGGTGGCAGTTAGTGTAAGAGGGTTGCACTACACTATTTTGTCAAAATCACTTTTTCCAGGTCTGAAATTTTCTTCTTATTGGCGCAGACTTCCTTTAAAAATTTTCCATAGGAAGGGATGTGCTTTATAGCGTCCAATAGAGGTAGGTTGATATGGACCTTGGCTAATGTCTGCATGAAGTCAATGGTTTGCTGGTCTTTATTTGAGCGGCGCTGCTGCCTTTGTGGAACGGCAGTGGCCGGGTGTAGTCAGGGGCGGTAGATGGAGCAATCTGAATTTGTGGGGTAAATAATTCTACCTGAGGTTCAGGTTCGATATTGGGCTCGGCAGGAGTTGTTTCGGACTGGGTTGATTTTTCTGTTTCCCGATTGTCATAACTCTTACCCCCTCTTAAGGTTCTTACTTTTTTGCAGTGCTCATCCCCTCTTGGGTTGGGTATAGGTTGACTAGGAAAAACCCCTTTATCTCTTTCGGCAATTTCTTGGGCCAGTTGATTGACTTGTTGCTCCAAGTTCTTGATTGATGCTTGGGTGTTTTGCTGATTCTGGGTAGAGATATCAATAAACAGAGCAAGTTGCTCTTCCATACTCAATTGTCGTGGTGCAGCCGGTTGGGCCTGGTGGTTAAGTGGCTGTTGATAATTCTGTTGGTAATTGGGCCGGGCTTGGTGTTGGCCATTCCACCCATAATTTGCATTATTTCTCCATCCAGAATTATATGTATTGGGGTAGGCACCATTACGGGGTTTTGGGAAGGAATTCATGGCATTTACATGTTCTTGGACAAGGTCAGGATACTCATCCTTCTGAGGACATTGGAGGACGTGATGTGTAGGGTCCTCACACATGGCGCAAACCTATGTTGCTTTTGGAGCGGCAGTGGTGAGCATCAAATTGTTGATCTTTTTTTCCAATTGGGTGATTTGTGCCGCAATATGGGGAGTACCATGTCCTTGCGCTACATCATAGATGTGTCCCCTTGTATGAGTGCTATCATCCGTCCATTGTTGTGATTCGTTAGCCATCAGTTCAAAGATCTCAAATGCTTCACGGGAAATTTTGGATATGAGGGAACCACCTGCAGATGCGTTGACGTAACTTTTGGTGATGTGGTTGAGTCCATCATAAAATATGTTCATTTGCATGTCTGAATCCAACCCATAGTGAGGGCAACGCATATATAGGTCATTGTACCGCTCCCAAGTATCATGAAACGACTCGTTAGATTTCTGGGCAAAGGCCAGGATTTCTTTCTTCAAAGCGAGAGTCTTGGATGATGGATAGAATTTGTTTAGAAACCTTGTCTATAATTGGTCCCATGTTTTAATGCTTCCCAGAGGTAATGAATGTAGCCAAGCCCGAGCTTTATCCTTCAAGGTGTAAGGAAAAAGCCTTAACTTAATTGCCTCGTTGGAAATTCCCTAAACAATGATGTTGTCACACCCTGACAAGAACTCAGATAAATGCATGTTCGGATCACTGTTTGGGAGTCCATGAAAAGTGGGTAGAAGCTCAAGCATATGGTGCATGATCTCAAAAGTGACTCCGTCTTTAACCTCGGGGTACACGATACATTGTGGGGTTCCATTCCCACGTGCTGCAAGGCTTCGACTAAGTGGTGTGCCGACTTCAGGTATTGTTAATGCCATTAGTGCGGACAGTTTGCTATCTATTCCGGTGAATAGATCCGCAAGGAAAGTGCCTTGGAGCGTGAACCGTGCGTCAATTGCTTGTAATTGTCTTCTTCTACTCGTTGTTCGTTCAGGTTCGTAGATCGTGTAGCTATAACCATGCATAATTAGATATTCCTGCAAGAATAGAGACCTGTGCTAAAATGTTGAATAGGAAAAATAGAGAGAAAAAATAAAAATGAAGGCAAACAATTTAACTAAGAGTAAATTAAAATAAGGGTAATCGGCACAGTCCCCGGCAACGGCGCCAATTTCTTGATAGGATTTTTCCCACCTGCAAAACAAGAGTTAAAATCACACAAATAATACCTGCAAGAGTACAGGGCTGTTGTAATATAGCACTGGAAGCAGGGTTGATTTCCTCAGGGACTGATATTGATATTTCTTATTTTAGTATTCACTCTTAATTAATAATAAAGTAAATTGTAAGAATTTCGGTAACTGAATAAAAATCAAGCAACAATACAAGGTAAATTTGAAATCCAAGGAAAATTGAGTTTAAAAACAACTAAAAAGTACTAGGGTTCAACCTTCACCATTAACAATCATACGTGATTTAGAAAAAATCTATGAATCAATACATGCAACTTTGAAGGTTAGATTTTCCGAAAGCATATTTTTCTCGTGGGCATTCAAGTGAAAACGTATACCTAACATGCGACTAGTCTATGGCATTTAGATCTAATTCTACATGCAAGATTCATTAAGTCCATGAAAATCTTTTATAACCATGCAATCTCTAAGTTATGGCATTTAACCTAGATGTATTACAATCCTCAATCACAAGAAGCTAATCCCAATTTTTAGGTGGGCATTCCTATAAAATTGCATCAAATTACTTGTCTAAATATCCTAAGGGTGATCAAGCATTAAGACATAAAGATAGTTTTAAACAGTGATTAAAGATTCAAAGCATGCATATACGACAACATAGGAAAAAGATAAATCACATTCATGTTAAGGCTTAGGTCTAACACTATTGAGAAAATTAGCAACTCATGCTCATAATGAATAGAAATAATTTCATTAAAATTGAAGTTAAGAGAACAAACAGTTTTGTAGAATAATGGTGAGCCAAAATCCCAGCTTTGCCGTCCTAGATGGAGAATTATAATCTGAATCTCTTCTCTTTCAAACCTAGGCCAAGCTTGGGTATTTATAAGGAAAGATTCTTAATCCTAATTTGAAAATGAGTAAAATAAAATAATAAGAAAATCTAATCCCTATTTTGAACAGAACTTGTCCATCACATGCTTTCTCCTACTTGAATTGGGAATTCACTGATGCAGCCCTAGAATCAAGGCAGCTACCTTCATTAAAAACGTCTCATTTGTGGTCTGGGATTTCTTAACATACTTCATTCTTTTGCTCCACATACTCATTCTAGAATAAATCTGTCAATTTAATAAATTCGAGTATCAATTCCTCCCAAAATAATAATAATAACTAATTAAATATATGGGGAAATATAAGTATATTTTCGGCTCATCAATATACAAGTGCATTTCATACTTCAATATCATTTTATACTTCGCGTGACACCCAAAACTGCCCAAAACCGTCCAAAACCACCCCCAAAACCGTCCAAAACCACCCCCAAAACCATCCACAACCACCCAAAACCGTCCACAACCACCCAAAACCGTCCACATCCACCCAAAACCGTCCACAACTACCCAAAACCGTCCGCAACCGTCCCAAAACTGTCCAAAACCGCCGATCTCTTCTAGGGCCGCAGCCCTCGGTCGCCGTCGCCGCCGCATGTGGTACCTTTGAATTTGGTGCCTCAGATAAGATAAGATTTCTTTTTTTTTTTCCCAGTATATTAATTTGTGTCTAAGTTATCCATTGATTGATTTTTATTTAATCTCGACTTTATTGAAACCTTGTTTGGGCCGTTCTTGATGTTCTTTGTGGTTTCTTTGCCTTTGATCACCATTGCATGTTGCTTGTTCACTCTTGGATTGGACTTTTCTTGTTTCCACGATATATTAACATCAATTTTCTCAATTAAAGTGTTTTATCGAGTTTAACAATGATTTCTGATGGTTGTTTATGAATTTTGTCAATTGAAAAAAGAAAACTTTTCAAACAGTTATTTTTTAGTTTAATCTCTTCTATTTTTTGCATTAATTAGCCGATTTTTTCAACATTAGTTTGTTGTTTATGGTCACAAATTAAGCATGGAAATATTTTAGTTCTCCATGTCGATGGACGATGTCGTTATTCCTAGTAAAATGGTGAGGCAGTGAGGGTTCACGACTATGGCTGTTGCCTGTGTGGTTGGTTCCACGCTTCCGGAAAAAAAAAAGCAGTTATTCGGAGAATGTTGAAGCATTTCTGGAAAAAAAAAAAACAATTATTCAGAGAAGGTTGAAGGAGATTCAAATTCTATCATATAAGTTTCCGTTATTCAATATAGTTTTTTTACAACTATTTTTGAACTATATTTATTTTCAAAGTCAAATATTTATTATTTGAGTTTATCTTTATATCGTTTAAATTTAAAAAAATGATAAAAGTTATTTATGTATTCATTTTGTTTCGTGAAACTATACTTATTTTCAAAGTTAAATATTTATTTACTTAGCACTTCCTCATGTTTTTGTCTTGATTTAGACTTTCTGTTGTGTTGACAGTTTTTGGCTTGATGGCGGCGCTCTCTCTTCGCTAACTGTTTGTTTGCCTTTTATTTTCTTTTTAGTTGTTCCTTACAATCTTTTGTAGCTATTTCTGATGGCTTCTGGTTGCTGCCTTTACATGCTTTGTAGCTTTGCAGTGCGCCTCTGGCTGGTTCATTTTCTTTTCTTTATCCTTGGTTTTTTAGTTTTTGCAGGTCGTTTCCTCAGTTTGAAGGTTATTTTACCCTTTAGGGGTTGTTCTCTTCTTTGCTTGTTCTTACTCTTGGCTTGTGGTTTTGTCTATTATCCTTGGTATTTTTTTAGTTTTGTTGTGCAGGTATCAAATTGCTGTGAGGGTTAGCCCACGCCATCACACACATCCACTTGGTTTTGTGTACTTACTTCGTTTTCTCTAAACCCTTCCAGTACACTTGCTATTAAGTTTTGTGGTTCCACGAGACTAGACTGCTGTCTTTTTTCACTTTTGTCATTACAGACTAGATTGTTGTCTTTATATGCCATTCATTTCGAGGTTTTAATATATTTTATCTATTTCTCTTATTTTGTAGATTTTATCTTTCGAGTCGGGTCTATTTTCAAGAATATCCATCTCTCCACATCGTTACCAGCGCGCTGCATTCTTTTTTTTTATCTTGATTTTTTTCCATTGGATTTTTCCGGAAAAGATTTTTTATTAATCCAGGCGGCTTCCGAGTCTGCCCCAGGTAGGGCTTTCACTTTTGGCCTTTTGGCTGCTATGATCATGATGATGATCAATTCTTCATCATCATATTAGCCACACCCATTATCTGTCACTGATGACAATTCGTGATCATCAATCCATATGCACCAATCCACGTGTAAAAATTATGCATAAACCAAAGGTCCGAAACCCATGTATTGGGCTTTAAACAAGAAAGAGGTTGCCGACGCCTTTTTATTTGGTGTGGGTCTCGGCTCCGCTTCCATGTACAAGTGTACTTTGATGAATTTTTCATGTATAATTTAGTCAATCCCAAAGCATTCGATTCTATCAATATGCAATTTAATTTTAATTTAAGTATATAATCCTAGGATTCTCAAGCTTCTAGGGTTTGTGTTTCTAATTGATCAACAATAAGAAAACATAATAAACATGAAATTGAAATTAGATTCCGGAAACCTACTTGATTTGAAAAGCAGTAATATTCCTTTTGAATAATCTCAAATTCCTTCATTTCTAAACTATTCATTCTGATAATGTAATGTGAATAATACGTATAATTGAAATAGGAGAAAATTTGGAGGTAGAGAGTAACTATGTTTTATTAATAAGATAACTTACTTTATATAATAATAAAGTTAGAGTCACAATATATTTATATAAATACCCTTACATGAATGGACACAATAATTAAAATATTTATAACATTTACAACTAATTAGAAGGTTAAATGAAAAACGAAATAAAAAAAAAAAAGTAAAACTAAGAAGCAGACAAAATTGCTTGAGGTATAACTGGTGGAAATTAATCTACCAAACAATGGATCTGCAGTTTTCTGCCAAATTCTGATCACATCTCCTATGATCACGCAAATAAATAAAATATTAGAGTGAAGGAAACAAAATTAATATCAGAAGAACACCATGTGGGTTTGAATTATTTTACGATTTTTATTTATTTTTTAGAACAGTTTAATTACTTTTATTTATAAAAAAAGAGAATTTTATTACATAATATGTGTTTGAAATTCGAACCATCTGAGTATTGTTGACTCGTCATTAATTAATTAGTCATGTTTTTAGTACTTTTTTTTTATTGTTGACTCTTATCAAGCTGCCTTTTGAGTGGTTGGGGTTTGTCTCTGATTTGAGGAAAGAGTAACGATTATACATTGTATATACACATTTAATTATTTTTCTGAACACAGATATAAATAAGATATCTCAAATTTAACTCATATAAATAACTATTAAGATAGATTGTTGAGTATAATACCTAATTGAAACTTCCTACAAGGTAATATCAGTAATTTTTAAATAAAAAATATTAGGAAATATTTTATTTGACACGACAATATTTTTATTTTAAATTACTCTAACATATGCGGAAACAAACGCACAGCTATGTACGTTGCTGAAGTGGCCTAACCCAGTTTGCAAAGGTTAGGTAATTTTATATATTAGGTAGTCTTTGATAGGCATGAAGCAGCACAATGCCATTACATCAACATATATCATAATCATATAGGCATAAATTAATCTCTTCATGACTTGGATGCAAATAAAGTTGCGTGTCAAATCCATCAAAAAATAGTTTTGGAAGTTGTTTATTTTTCTTGTATCTCATGAAAAGAACGAATTGGGACATCAGAATATCATTCACATGGATGCAAATCAAATTGTGTCCAATCCCTGGAAAAATATTTTTGCAACATGTTCTTTAATTTCTGTAATTTGTTTACTTTTCTTGTATCTCAAGAAAAAAAAAACAAAATTGAGACATACATACTTTCATGTGTTAGGTGGGGTGGGTTTTTCCCTTTTGATTTGTTCTTCAAAGTGAGGATTATAGCTCAAAAAGGAAAAAAAAAAACCTACTAACAAACCATGTGAAACACAATCGTAAATTGTAAATAAACTTTCCTATATGAAAAAGAAAAAGAAAAAAAAAAGTGGTCAATAATTGCAATTAACTTTCTCGGCATCAGCCAAAACACTGTCCTGTCCTACAACAACCAGGATGCAACATAAAGAACACAATCAGTACATATCATACTGCTGAGAAATAATTGTTCTTGTTCCGTAAATGACATATAGCCGTTGATTTTAATATACTAAAAAATAGTTTATCTTTTACGCGACTGATACTAGCAAAACTCGTAATTAGAAAGCGGATATACTTACTTTGCAGTGGTATAATGGTTTGAAATGGTCTATAAATAAAAGGAAAGCCACCTTACACTTGGAGCATACAGACACTCCAAGCACTAAGACACACAAAGAGAGGAATGAAAGAAACAGAACACAACTAACAACCCCTCCACTCATTTTTATATTGCCACCATTTTTTCTTCATTCAAAACACAAACACAAAATCTTGAGCCTTAAATTCCTTCACCGGAGAAGCACTTGTTTCGTGACGGTGATCGACAATGAGGGGAAACGAGGCTGCTGCCGGAGGAGCTCAATACCTATCCGACACAGAGGTCACCACCACGAGGGAAGGAGGTGCAAATTACAGCGGTCCATTTAGTGGACCCCTCAACAAAAGATCAGCCAGCAAGAAGACTGCCGATGAAGAGGCTTACGTGGAGGTGACGTTGGATGTTCGTGACGACGCTGTAGCCGTTTGCAGCGTGAAGCCAGCTGATCATGAAGATCAAGTGGAGATGACTTTGCTTGGGGAGAAAAATTTGGAGAAGAACCGATCTTCAGTTGGCTCGTTGAGAACCGCTTCGGTTCGAATCAAACAGGTTTCTCAGGAGCTGAAGCGTCTGGCCTCATTCTCAAAGCAAGGAGTGACGTCAGCGCCTCGACCGAGAAGGCGGTTTGACAGAACACAGTCAGCAGCAGCTCCGGCTTTGAAGGGGCTTAAGTTCATCAGCAAGACAGATGGCAATGCCTGGCCGGAGGTCGAGAAGAAGTTCTATCAGCTCACTGCTTCGACCAATGGCTTGCTTCCACGTACACTTTTCGGGGAATGCATAGGTATATACTTGCTTGTAGCTCCTTGTTGCCGATGATGTTTTTTATCTTTGGTAATTTACTGATTGATTTGAGTAATGAATGTAGGAATGAACAAGGAATCGAAGGAGTTTGCGGGGAAGCTGTTTGATGCTCTTGCTAGGAAGCTGGAAATCAAGGCGGATTCCATTGATAAGAACCAGCTCAAAGAGTTTTGGGATCAAATCTCTGAGCAGGGCTTTGACTCTCGGCTTCAAACTTTCTTTGACATGTAGTAATTTTTCTTCTTAACCAAGAAATTGTTTCATTTATATTTCTTTTCGCCTTTTAAATTGATTTGTTGATTGATCATGAAATTGAATTAACTGGTAATTGAACATGAAAAAATTTCAGGGTTGATAAAGATGCAGATGGCAGAATCTCCATAGAGGAGGTCAAAGAGGTATGATATATTTACCTTTCCCATTTTTTATCTCTCTGTATTTTTTTATTAAATTGTATTGGGGTGGGGAATTATATAAGACCTCACTTTTTATTAGAATCAAATCCGGGACTTCTGTATGTTAGAATGACTTTTTTTGTAAATCAAAATATAGTACTAGTAGTATATATGTCTTGTTAGAATGACATGTCACTAAATCGTAGTACTATAGCTTACATGTGTTAGTTAGAATGTGTGTGTTAGAAACAACAACAGAAGCAATACTACTATCTGGATTAGAAAACGAAACAAATAGATCCATAGAAATACCACTAAATTGTAATACTACTAACGTCAATTTATCTGTTAGATTGACATATTTTTTTAAATCTAATGATAAAAAATTTCAAATACAGATTATTAGCTTCAGTGCTTCTGCCAACAAACTCTCAAACATCCAAAAACAAGCAGATGAATACGCGGCGTTGATCATGGAGGAGTTAGATCCATACAATGTTGGATACATCATGGTAAACAAAATTAAAACAAATTCAAACATTGTCATTACCAAATTCATAAATCTCATGAATTTTTCTTTTCACTTGACTGACGGTAAAAAATTAAACCTGTGGTAATTCCAATTTCCAGATAGAGAGCCTGGAAACTCTGTTGTTGCAAGGGCCAGAGGAGACAGTAGCAAGAGGAAATAATAGCAAAAATCTAAGCAAAATGCTGAGCCAGAAGCTGAAGCCTACTCGCGAAACCCCATTGATTCGCTTCTGTCACAGCACAAAGTACTTCTTGCAAGACAATTGGAAGAGAGTTTGGCTAATGACACTATGGCTGGGGATCATGTCCGGCCTATTTGCCTACAAATACCTTCAATACCGAAACAAAGCAGCATTCCAAGTCATGGGACATTGCGTATGTCTAGCCAAAGGCGCAGCCGAAACCCTCAAATTCAACATGGCTCTCATCCTGCTACCGGTCTGCAGGAACACCATAACTCTGCTCCGGAACAAGACCAAGCTGGGAAAGATTGTGCCTTTCGACGACAACCTTAACTTCCACAAACTGATCGCGATTGGGATTGCAATTGCAGTTGGGATGCATGCGATTGCTCATCTGGCATGTGACTTCCCGCGCATTATCAATGCAGACAGCGATAAGTATGAGCTGATGAAGCCCTTTTTCGGGGACATACAGCCTTCGAGCTACTGGCATTTTGTTAAGTCGTTGGAAGGTGTGAGTGGGATTGTTATGGTTGTGTTGATGGCGATTGCATTTACATTAGCTGCGCCTTGTTTTCGGAGAGGGAACATTAAGCTGCCTGAGCCTTTGAAGAAGCTTACTGGGTTTAATGCTTTTTGGTATTCACATCATCTGTTCATCATAGTCTATGTGTTACTTATTATCCATGGAGTTCACCTCTATCTCACCAAGAAATGGTACCAGAAAACGGTAAAAACGAACCACAATCTTAATTTAATCTACCCTTTTTTTTACTTGATATCAGATTTTAAAATTGAATCAGCTGATTTATCTATTTTTAATTTTAACTGCTTCATTTTGACAGACCTGGATGTACCTGGCTGTTCCACTCACACTGTATGCTGGTGAAAGATTGGTTAGGGCTCTCAGATCCAGCATCAAGGCTGTGAAGATATTAAAGGTGATTAATTTATATATGTTCAGATTATTAACATTATGAAAACCAATTATTGATCTGGCTATTAATTTATTAATTTCTTGTTTAATTATGATGGATTGAAGGTGGCTGTTTATCCTGGAAATGTCTTGGCACTTCACTTGTCCAAGCCTCAAGGTTTCAGATACCAAAGTGGGCAATACATGTTTGTTAATTGTGCTGCTGTGTCTCCATTTGAATGGTAAGCAAAAGCATATTTTTATAGGTTTCACAGTGTGATAACATAAAATCACGTCTTACCCACTGCTTTTGTTATTATTATTAATTTTTTTAATGTTGCCAAGAATTTGATTGTGTGACATTTTACGTAGGCATCCATTCTCCATCACCTCCGCCCCCGGGGACAACCACCTTAGCGTTCATATTCGGATCGTCGGAGATTGGACCCGGCAACTTAAAACGGTGTTCTCTCAGGTCTGTTTCTAATCAAGTTCACACAATCTGTTACATTAAATGAAACACTCTGCTTGAAATACATGAAGTAGTTGCATCCCACAATCTATTAGTGTGATGGGCAGCTAATCTTCCTGCCATGATTTTGTTTGATTAGGTATGCCAACCACCTCCTAATGGGAAAAGTGGACTCCTCAGGGCTGACCATATGCAAGGAGCTGACGACTTGATGTAAGTAATTACATTATTAGCTAATGTAATGAAGGATTAACATTAGATGGTGGTCTGTGCCTAGCTGTCAATTTGGTCATTAGCAAATTAAAAACAATCTCAATTGTATGTACCACATACTAGTACCTTCAGATCAAAAGAAGAAAGCAGATTATTATTGACTGACCTTAAAGAAAATAGATAGGGACAACTACACAAACATGGACATGACCAATGTTTATCATTTTCTCTAAAGAGGATTCAGTGCAAGTGGGCTTAGATTTTTCTGTTCTTTTCTTCTTTCTTTTCTGGTGAGAAAGTGAGAAAGTTGCTTTGTGTCTATTATTGAGAAAGTTTCCCTTTTTTTATTTTTTCATGTTGGTGGGAACTAAGCAAGTGGGTTAATGAAGATGTAGGTTAGACCTAGACAATTAATTTGTTTGCTCTTTTGTAGTTTATTTCGATTTTCATTTCTTATAAATTAGAGTAGTTTAGATTACCGTTTGTAATTAGTTAGTTACAACTATTTGTCTGCTCTTTCACAATAGAATTCATTTCACATTTCGTGTGAATTAGAATAATTTAAATTATCGAAAAATAAATAATTAGTGGTTAAATACAGATTTCCAAGAGTGTTGATAGATGGACCCTATGGAGCACCAGCTCAAGACTACAGGAAATATGAAGTGGTGTTGTTGGTAGGGTTGGGAATTGGGGCAACCCCAATGATTAGCATTTTGAAGGACATAGTGAACAACATCAAGGCCATAGAGGATGAGGAGGAGGAAAATGGTTTAGAAAACGGGTCAAATAGATCCAAAGCGGCAGCCGGGTCGAGCCCGTCCGCCCACCACGACTTTAAGACCAAGAGGGCCTATTTTTATTGGGTGACAAGAGAGCAAGGGTCGTTTGATTGGTTCAAAGGGGCAATGAATGAGGTGGCGGAGTCGGATCACAAGCGGGTCATAGAGTTTCACAATTATTGCACCAGTGTGTATGAGGAAGGGGACGCACGTTCTGCTCTCATTGCCATGCTTCAGTCCCTCAGTCATGCAAAGAACGGAGTCGATATAGTGTCTGGAACTCGAGTCAAATCTCACTTCGCCAAACCCAACTGGCGTGAGGTCTTCAAAAGCATTGCACTTCATCACCCCAATGGAAGAGTTGGTGAGTTTCCTTTTGTCATTAAAACTTCGTTAAAATGCAATTCAGTTCAATTAACTAATTTACTGATTACATTGATAATGATTTTTTTAAAAGACATTTTTTCATTAATTTCGTGTCTAAGACGAAGTAGTACAATGGTTTTTTTGGTGTCACATATATTTTGTCGTGTTTCTTTCTAGTAAAGAAAGACTATGAAAGAAAGTCATTGTTTGGATAAATATTAAAGTTTAAAGTAGTGGTGGTTTTGCTGGTGAGGATGATATAGATCATGATCATGGGTGGATGATTAACACTTAAACATAAGCATGTCTTAATCATAATCAATTATTAATCAAAAGAAACTATTAATTGGTGTTTTGCTTCTGTGTGTGTGGTGCAGGGGTGTTCTACTGTGGGCCACCGACGCTTGTCGAAGCGCTACGTCATCTATCTCTTGATTTCTCTCACAAGACCAACACCAGATTTGATTTCCACAAAGAAAATTTCTGATCAATCAACACAAATTAAAGAAAAAGAAGGAAAAAACAACGAAGTCTTCGTCTTTGGTCCCACCTTTGCTTGTTCATGAATGATCATGATCGATCCTCCAATGAAACACAAAAGATATTTCTGAGCTGCTTTTATGTAAATTATTGTTTCCATCTTTTTTATCTTGTTCGCTTTACAGTTATCAATAGAAGATTAAGATATCCACCAGTTGAAGTAGACATTAGAGGGAGGCGAAAAGATGGTGGTTAGGCCACAGGCCACTCAGTGCAACAGCCCCGCGATCCTCGTGAAATGGCATGTTTGAAGAATGTTACACTCTGGCGCTCATGCACGAGTACATCTAACCCTACCACTACTTATGTCGTGATTGGCGTGGCCTACATACATTTTTATTATAGAAGTTGCAGGCTGGAGAGAGTTTGTGCAAAGCATGTTGTGAAATGAGTGACTACCCACTACTGGTGTAATGTTTGGCAACCTTTTAAAGTCACATATTAAAGAATAATTGGCTAATATTGTAATTTTATAAGTTTCGCGTGATTTTGATGATCAAAAAATAATAATGCTATTATTATGCATACGTAAACGTAGTCATATTAAATTTTGACACCCACATGCATACGCATTTTCTCACATTCCATCCGTGTTTTTAGGGCCCCAGAAGAAACTAGGTTTCCATGACCATGCAATACACAGGGCGGGCTTCTTTCTATCTGTTCTTTCGTTTTAGCCTCTGAAAATTTGGTTTCATTAGCTGGCTGGAAGCGATGATGGGCTGGGTTGGGGCACAAAGAGGCTGGGGCTGGATCAAAGGCTTCTTCTCTACCTGAACACTTGAATTCGTGGTGACGCCATCGTTTGTGATGAGAACTGGAGAAACTGATTCTCTTTTGAACTGCCTTGGGACCTCAAGTCTCTCCAAAATCCTCGAGGTTTTCGCGTCAAGCTGCCGGTTGCCATCTGGCGGTGACAGAATTGACTGGTCTAGCTTGGGTTTGGAAGTGCAAACTGGAGAATGTGTCTCACAGACTTCATTGACAATCAACTTCTCCCACTCTTCTGTAATGCTAGCAGATGCTTTGCCTTCTTGGACGGTCAGATTTAACTGTGCGGTTTCTTCTTTGATGGCTTCAACATCTATTGTTGAATTTGAGTTTGCAATCACTTCTGGAAATCTTGGTTGGGTTGCATTTGGCTCATCGGTTTCCTCTTCCAATCTAGGGGGTATTGACCTGGAATATTCACATCATGAAAGCAATTACCAGTATAACCTTGATAAACAATAACGAATCTAAACTTAGTTCAACACATCTGCAAGAACCAAAGGAGTTATCCCAATTTGTTAAGTTGAAATGCATTCTAGGAAAATTATAGTTGTGCAACGAGGAAAATGAGGCCATCCCTATACAAAAGAACCGAGCATTGAAATGATAATTAAAGAATCTGTCTTCTGCTCACATAGGTCTGTAGGATTTGATGGGTCATCAATGCATGTTTATCTGCATGGCTAGTTTTATGCGTTATGCAGGCTCAACGGTGGATTTAGAGTAAATGAATAATTACCCAAACCGTAAGCTCTCTTTTACAAGCAGGTTTAACTTCTGATGGAAGCCCCTCTCATGCAGCATTGGATTATAGTCTTTTACATCAACCTGCAGGGAAACCAGAGAAGGAAAGGCTGAATCACCGCATCATTCAACAATCCAATACTCTTTATCAACTTAAATGCAAATTGAAAATATCAAACTCAATTTGAAGATCTTTTGTGAAAGAAAAGGCCCTAATCTAACTGTCATGATTTCACCAACACTCTGTAGTAAAAAATTTAATCAATTCAGCAACAAGAAAATGTTCCTGGATAAATTTGATTCAAATGATGGAATGTAGCATGCATGTCTGGCCTATATCTAACTCCAATTGGAAAGTTCGACAACCTTGTCAAATAATTTTTTAAAGAACATTTTATTCACATCATTCTCCCGTAAAAAGGATTAAAGAGAAAATATTCTCCCAGAAGAAGGAAGCAAGGAGATATGGTCAATACCTTTAATAAGGAGGCTTTAATGGAGTTCTGAATCTCCTTACGTACTGAAGGAATAGATGTTAATTGAGTGAGATCAGGAACATGCAAAACTTCCTCTGCTCCTGCAGCACGCTGCAATTATTGTAATAATGGTTAAATTAGATACAAGGTACAACAGAAATGCAAAAAATCAAAGATAAGACAAAAGATATTATGCATGCTATGTGGGAATAAAACTAGACCACGATCAAATAGAAACACCATAAGCAGCACAAAGATAACTGTTCTTATTAAATATTTCCAATAGTAATTCAGCTACTAAAACAGAAGTTCAATGTTCACCCTGAGAAGCATTGGCCCGTTGTCTGAAGGTTGAAGAATATAATAGCAGTGCAAAGTGGCCTCCCTCAGAGTTTCTATATTACAATTTGAAGAACATACCAAACACTGGTCCAGTGAGTGTAAAGCGCTGCAAAGCCCTCTGAAAACTGGAAAATCCAGGTTGGTTAGGACTTAGGAGAAAAAAATAAAGAGAGACATGACAGAGTAATTGACACATCCAGAAACTTCATATAAGTCCTTTAATTAGTCATTGACAGAGTCTTTGAATTTGTTTGTTGGATTAATGTATCAGGATACCAGCAACTCTTATAGGCATACACACTACATCAGAAGGCCTACAACGCACTTTGAGTATTTAATTCTGACTGATCAATTCCATTTGGAGTAGTTTCTATCTCATGAGAAGTTGATGGAATCACAACATAGGAAGCCCCCATTATAACACCTGTGGAAAAATGCCCCAAAAAGGGGTGGTTAATGGTAAATGTTGACATCGAACACTAAAGGACTAATCAGGTTTTCAAAAATTTCCTAGTAAGTTCAGATTGGAACTAATATATGAGCTTCAAGCTTAACATTTACCTTCATTAAGAGACCCCAAGTTGGTCCTCTCAAGAACATGGAAGTCAATTGGCAAAGAAGCACACTTGAGCTTCATAGAGCTCGGGAAAGAGGGCAGTAAAAGGATTGTGTTCTCTCCCACTTTCACAGAATTTTCAATCACATCACTTGCTCCAAGATTACAGCCTGTGACTGGACAAGAAGATTCCTTGCTCCTATTTCTAGCAGTGTCTTCCATTGAAATGCCATGACATCTGCACGTCTATAAGCAGTAAACCTATAATTAAAACCTTAAATTTAGACTTGAGGTATGAAGGTGGAATAAATTCAAACGGAGGGACAGAGGAGTATATCATGTAGAAGAACATATAGATTAATGTCAACAATCTTGCTTCCATGCAGGAAGGATACAGCTGCAGTGAGTTGTTCTCATTGCTTGGTTAATAATTGAGCGTACTTTACTGATAATGGTTAATTGGAAAACCAATAATAGGAGTCCTTACGGAGTTTATTGGACAGCCCATCAGATCACAGAAATCACCACCAAGCTTATAGTTCACACTATTGGCACTTAATCTCCTTTAAGAAATGATGCTTCAGACATCATCTATTACAAATCAGAAGTAAAATTCTCTACACCAATCATGACAGCTATTTCAGATATTACACTGCTTATGAGAAACATAGAGCCACAGGCTGGATGATGTTAAGGTAACATCTATAATAGGTTTTCATTTTTAACACTACAGATCATACAGTAAGATTTTAAAAGTTAAGGAAGTTCACAAATATGATGGTAAATATGACCATAAAATTCCACCGTCCATGATAGTACCGTTTAGCCAACATGGACGATTCACATGTATAACTGTAGAAAAGGTATAAAACTGACAAACCAGTACTTACAAACTGTACCTGACAGGGATAGAAACCATCGATAACAGGATTGACAGATATGTACAAGCTGCAGGATATCTGATTCACAGAGCCCAAAAGATTGTTCTTGAAGTTAAAACGAGCTTGCAGTGGCTCTTCCATGTCATCCTTTAAATCCTGTAACCATCGATTTACCAGGCCATGCAATACTTTGACATCTGCACATTTTCTAATTGTCAACATAAACTATCCCCAGCCTTTTAACTCGAATCACTACTTACTATGATTCTAGTCTCCTAGACCGTAACGATCATTCTAGACTCGAATCACTACTTAATTGCTCACTGAAATGAGCAGAGAAATTAAAGAAATTTTGTTGTAATATAAATGATGTGTCCTATGTCCTACTAATAGAGAGGATGGAAAGGAGTGGAAAACCTGGGAGATATACTTGAAATGAGCAATTATCGAGATCAGAGATAGATGTTTGAAAATTGTTGATATTCTCTTTGACATTGCTGAGATGAGATGATTTCTGCTCAAATAACAGAAAATCGACAGAAATGCACTTATCCGCTGCAGCCTGCAGAAAAAAGCCAACACCAACAGAGAACTATGAAAGCAAAATGCAGAAGAAAACATGGCGGAAATTGAAAACTTTGAAAATAAGTAAGAAAGGCTAACCGTGAGAGTTTTTTGCATGACCAAGTCCACCTCTCGAGGTAAGAAAGAAGTGAGGAGAATCACTTTTCTCATGATATCTTTACCTTTCCAGTGGTATAGAACTCGATCATCGAGAACAGTTGAAAGTTTCACATCTGCAATTGAAATATGAGCCAACAAAAAATAGTCAACAAAATGAGAACGACAGAGAAAATAGTCAAGGCCATGGGATAGGAAGAGCACCAGAATCGTCGATCTGAGGCTGAAAGGCCTGAGCAGGCAACTTATTAACGGCATGGTGGAAATCCCGTATATTGAAGTTTCCGCTTGGACTTGGTGTGTATACGATCTTGAGCTGTACGACGTACTCAAACATTCATTCACTATGATATTCTCAGGGATCATAAATCAAACAGGTTCTGTGCATAGCTAATTTACATACCTCATCGGACAAGGAGATCGGATTTTGGAAGACGTAGCAAAGCCCTATCCGATCTCTGAGCGACGCAGATCCTCGCCAAGACAGCGACGAAGAAATTGCGTAGATATTTGCGAGCTGCAACAGCGACTAACAAAATTGATAGCCAAAAATGCACAAAATTCGTGGTCCGTCTATCAATTCAAAATAGAAATTGTATGGAGAATAATTTGAAAATAAGTGTTAATTGAATCGCTTGGTTCTTAATCACCTGCTTTAAATCTATGAGAAATGAAGGTGGCAAGCTTCGCAAGTCCAGTACAAAGCACAATTCTACCATTGCGCTTCTTCTTCTTCGCCTTCCTAATCTCTCTCGGAAAGCTTCTCTGGTTTGGCGCGAAATAGACGTTAAATTCCCGTTTGGATTTTAGAAGTTGAAAATTGGCCCCCAAATTACAATGTGATATATGGAGTTATGGACTGAGGTAAACGACGTCGGAGGACGAAAATGAAGCTCAATTAATAAGATTGATCCAAGAAGATTGGGCCGGTGTTGCTTAGACCGAGCCTTTTATGTAGGCAAGTTGTTATTCTGGGCCCGCATAAATGGTGCTAAAGAAACAATGGATTTCTTACCAAATTGTAACTATTTCAATTTTATACAAGTAAAAAATTTCTTCCATAAAACAAAATATTAAATCAAGACTAGCAAAAAAAATTCTAGCATCAAGAGATTTCGGGCTTAACATCCAATTATCTCATGGTACAGACTACATCACTTTTATTCTTACCCTACAACTTTAACGAGACAATTTTTAGATAAGAATGTCTGATCACGTCATTTATATGACATCTCTTAAATCGCTTTTACTCTTATTCTACAAATACAAAGAGAAAGACATTACGTAAGAATGTCTAATCACTTTATTCATATGACATATCTGGCAATGCTAGAGAAATTTGAAATAACATTAAAACATTCAACTGCTAGCACACACATAAAGAACTATACATCTTCATATAATTGGTGCATGTTAAGAGCTGAAGAGCCTAGCATGCAGAGTAACATTATTTCTGAAGTGATGAGTGATAAAGCCCTTTGTTAAGTTGTCAATCATCTGCAGATGGTCAGATGGAAACATGGATGCAGAAACTCCCACCACCCCTGGATTCTGGCTGTTAAAGACTGAGAAAGCTGTGGCAAAATCATACCCAGCATTCAAGCAATAATGGAGCAAACCCTTTGGAAACACAAACACATCCCCAGCATTAAGAAGCCTCTGGAAAGGCTTGTTTTGGGTGTCAATGAACCCAGCAAGCACAATGCCTTTGCTCACAAACAACAACTCAGAAGCCCTGGGGTGTACATGAGGGCCCACCACCCCATCAATTGTCATGTCTGTTCTTGCAACTGAGAGCCCAATGGTGTTGAGACCAGCCCAATCTTCAGCGGTGGCTAGAGTCACTGAGGACCGAAACATATTGTCTGTATTGCCAGCATTGGTCAGCTTGGAAGTCTTGAAGTCTGGGGCAATTATGTCATTTGGGTTCTTGCAAGGGAAGCCATTGATGAAGATGGGCTGTTTACCTGGTGGGGATTTGGGACATGTGTCCTGGAGGCTCTCTGAATCTGCTAAGCATGTTTTGGAGCAGAAACATATGACAGACAGAAAAATAAAGCAGTGAGAAATTGAAGATGATGAGTTTGAGTTCATCATGGTTGCTTTGTTTGGTAATATAATCAAATTATAATCTAATGTCTGTATTTATAGGTAGTGTTTTTTGAGGTTGCAAGAAATTGAAGTAATTTCTTAAGCTTGGAGTTCACTTCCGGATTTGAATTGGATTAAGTTGTAAGAAGTACTTTGCTTAAAAGACAATGATCTTGGTTTATATGAGTGACTGGCTGGGTGTCCTTGTGCTTCAAATGCCACTTAGAACATTGTGCTTTTTTAGCTCCAAGGTCGCCATAGAATATTCGATAACGAGTTTGCCTGTAGTCTAATTTAATTGAAATAGTAAAGCTCATCCGAGTTACCAAACGAGACCTCAGTCTACCTTGCCATTACAGGAAAGAAAATGGCTGCAGTAGCTTTTAAAAGCACATGACATTGATGTAGGGCAGCAGGAGAACTTTAGGAAACTAAATTTAAATTAAGATATGATGTCTATTTGGGGCCATGTTTCCAATTCATGGGGCCACTAACCACCTGTAAAACAATTTTGTCTTAAATTGATGTTATCAACATCTGTAAATAATTCAATCGTTAATAAAAGTGAATAGTGTATCACCTGTTCCTACTTTTTACCCCTACTCTTGCAGCTCAGAAATTCAGAAGATTATGGTATTATGATTGTAAAGCATCTGCTCTCAAAATTGAAAGCTCTAGCGGTATGAAGAGAAATCAAAATGTTTTCAATTAATCAGTTTGAAAAGGGCTATAACATTCCCAGCTCTCTCAAAAAATATGGACATTCACATTTAGGATGAAAACATATTCTGAAACAAACATCATCAACAACTGAAATCATGAGCTGAACGTATTTTTTGGTTAAAGGAAAATGGATCATTATGGGAAGAGAAGTTGAAATCTATGATGTTAGAATCCAAAATCCCCATCATTCCTCCTTGCTGTTGGTTCAAGTAGCAGGACTGGTGACAATGTCTTGGATCATCTTAATCAAGGAGCACAGCCCGCCCAAAAAGTTATGGTCGATAACGCCTTTGCCTTCGACAACATGCGCAAAATCAATTAGTTTAATTTCAGGACCTGCACTCTTCCCTTGCACTATTGACTCCTTTTCATACACCATCAGAACTGAACAAGAATAGAAATGGTAAAATGTCTGCTCCTCAAACCACGACTTCAGTTCCAACAATTGTGCCAATATCCCAGCAGGACCACCATAGACAGTCGGTGCAAAAGCACAATCTGGTTTGATTTTTGAATCAATAGATGGGTTAGAAGAAACAAACTTCCCCAGAGATAGCCTCGCCTCATCAATGCTAAGGTCTGTAAAATGCTTCTTCTCAGGCTTCCAAAATCCAGTTTCTTTGGTTCCATAGACATGAAGTCCAGATACCCTGAAACCGAGCTCAAGGCTCGTGGTTTCCCTATCTTTCTTAAAGCACTTTTCGATATATTCTTCAGCAGCTTCAGGGTACCATGTTCTGGAACCGATTTTAATGTCTCCTATGGATGGATTGGTTCGACCTGAGGTAATATCCTGCAAGACAAGGTGAGGATGCATGCCAGAACCATCAGACGCCTCTAAAACCCGAGTGCCATGAAAGTCAGGGAAGAACTTGCGGATGTGGTCTGGAATCCTAGTGTCAGTAGAGAATGATGTATAGAATGCTAGCTCGTGGGATCCACGCTCGTCACTTTGAAGAGGCTTGTAAAAGTGCCCTGAATCATCTACAAGAGGGCCAAGCATTCCACCACGGGCTTGGTGGCCAGCAACTTGATGATCGGGAACCTTCAGCATGGTCTAAATATAAAGACAATTATCAGATCTAATCAATAGCAGTTGCCCTTGTTTCTTCTGCAGGGAGTAGATTAAGATCTAAGATTTTGTAAACACTGCATCCTGACGCATAAATATAGTGCCCTTACGAGTGCAAGGATTAAAAATTTGAATTGACAATAAAAGAGATCCAGAGTGAAGCAAGTACAAGCTTTTCATCTTCAGGAAGGAGACTGCAAATTTCCGAACTTACTGATATAGAACAATCAAAACTAGCAGACAGTATAGCATAAAGCGGATGACTTGCTTTGGGATCTAAAATGCTAAAAGCACTACGATGATTACTTAGCCAGTAAATGAGTTTCCCATTACCCCACTAGCCGCCTACTAACACATTACACTCAAAAAAACTAACACTTTGCTAAGTTCCTACAGAAAAGTAGATTGAAAATTATACCGAGATATATACCAGAGTAAATCCAAATGCAAAACAAAGCTAATGTTGAAAAAACTCAACCGAAGAGCTACCTCACATTCAAGAGATACCACCTCAAACCAACATTCAAGAGATACAATGCACCAAGTCATCTTTACTTTGGCACATACCATTTGATTTAGAGAGTCAATTACTATGCATAAATTTTAAAAACCACATCTATTACCCATTTTGCATCCTATCCTACAGGCTTTACTAGCAGAGGGTTTACAATTATAGGGTAATCTTTTGCCTAAGAAGCCTAATGTCAAACTATACGGCAAAACAGCAACACAGAATTCCAAAAGTAACTACACAAATACATCAAATTGCTAAAAATAGCAGATAGATTATACAGAAAATCAAGTAAAATACAGTCGGCTCAGTCCCCATTCAACCAAAAATAAAAAATAAAAGTAAAATACAGTGCTCATCCCATACTAATTACTAAATGAGAGGAAAATTCTAAACAAAGCGAGAGGAACAAAATTAACTTCCACAATCTGTAAAGAACCGATTTTCGTATGAAATTGCAAGAGAAACTGAGATGCATTGGATCTAATAATGGGAAAAGCAGTGCGCAGAATCAAGCCACATTAGAATACGCATCTATAATCAAACAGGGTAAATGACAAAAAAAATAAATAAATCAAAATTGGGCTCTTGGGCATAACAAAAGTGAAATGTTTTACTACGATGAGTATGCAAATTAAACCCTAACTTTCTCAGAGAAATTGTGGCAGAAAAAATTGTTGAAAGAAACCTTACCTTCTTCACTGGCTTGATTCTCTGTAAGCCAAAAGAGATGACCTTTTTCTTCCAAGCGAGCTATTGAGCAACACACAAAAGAGCGAGCTCCTTTCGTAATAAACGGAAATACTCTTTAAAGAATAGACTTCAAAACAAAGCAAAAAGCTGTAAAATTTGTCGGCGCCAAGCGTAGTGAAAAATTCCTATTAATTTCACCCAATTTATTTACTTTCATAATTTACCAACTCAACCCTATCTTAAATCTCTATTATTAATAAAGTCAAGAGGGTCAAAAAACTTCATCAGAATTTTTTAGACGAAAATACCCCTATTCTGATTTAAAAAACATGAACACAATAGTAAAATTATATATTTTAATTAAAAATTTAAATAATAAACGTTTCACGAAATTGAGAAGTGGCGACGATTGAAAAGGAAAAATTGGAGGCGAGACATGGCACGAAATTGAAAGGCGGCCACGATCGAAGAAGTGAGTACACCCATGATTGGATGCAGCTGCGGCGAGGTATATTGGGTCGCGATTGGATACAGTTTTATTATAAAGCCAAGAGAGTCAAAATGCTTCACCAATGTTTTTGGACGAAAATACCCTTATTATGATTTAAAAAACATGAACAAAATAATAAAATCATATATTTTAATTAAAATTTTAAATAATAAACATTTTTTTTTATCAATAAATAATCTCTATTATTATAAAGCTAAGAGGGTCAAAAGGCTTCACCAATTTTTTTTGGAAGAAAATACCCTTATTATAATTTAAAAAACATGAACAAAATAGCAAAATCATACATTTTAGTTAAAATTTTAAATTATAAATGTGTCACGAAATTGAGAAGTGGCGACAGTCGAAAAGGCGAAATTGGACGCGAGGGCACGAAATTGAAAGGCATCCAGGATCGAAAAAGCAAGTACAATTGTGATTGGATGCAGCTGCGGCAAGGTATGTCGCGTCGCGATTGGATACAGGTTTCTTATAAAGCCAAAATGGTCAAAAGGCTTCACCAATTTTTTTTTGGATGAAAATACCTTTATTATGATTTAAAAAACATGAACAAACTAGTAAAATCATATATTTTAATTAAAATTTTAAATAATAAATATTTTTTTATCAATAAATAATAAATACTTAAATGGAGGAAGTGGGTAATTACTCCCTTCCTCTTATTCCCTTTTAATTATTTTTTTATCTTTTTGGATTTATTTTCATTTTTCCTTATTTTTAAAATTAAAAAAAAATATTTACACACGCGTAACGGATGCAGAAGGCTAGTCTATCATAATTTGCCCCAATTTCCATCATAATGTATTAGTCCCTATAATTTGTCCAAAGTACAATCATTTCCTGGAGTTTGATGAATGAACCAATTTCATCTATGTTAGTTTCAATTTGTTTAATTCTAGCGCTCGTAAATTAACCTCCCATATAATATATCTATCCTCCCATATAATATATCTATAAGAATATTACTAGCTTGTAATACTAAGGAATGAAAATTTTATTTATTTGATTCAGTTTTCAAATATTATAATTTGAGAACATGTAAAATTTCATATTTTTCTAAAGGAATGTTCTCAAATTGCAATATTGAAAACTAACTGGACTACAATTGATCAAAGTAAAATACGGGAACAAAAATTGTATTTTCAGAAAACTATACCAATTAAAATTGATCAAATAGAAACTATATGGATGCAAATGAAAATTTTAGAAAACTATAGAGACTAAAGACTAAACCTAACTAAACTAAAAATGTAATCTCCTTGTTTTTGGAAAAAATTACACTTTACTAACTTATAATTTACACTTTATAATATATTTATACATAACTTTTTAAATGTTGTAAATATCTCTTGTACTTTTCAAAGCGCAACAATATGATTCTTCCATTAATTATTCAGTTAATGAATCCGTTGAATATTGACGTGTAATTTGTGGGACTTACTTTATAAGTTTTTATTTTGCCACGTGGATAATAAAATAAATAAAAAAAGCTTCAGGGTTTAAAAAAAAACAAAAAAAAACCAAATTTCAAATAAAAAAGCTTAATAAAATAAATTGAAATAAAACAGAAAATAAAAAATCTCTCTCATCAATCCCAGCAACCATCCCCTACATTCCGATCAATTATTTGCTCCCCACTCTCTCCAGTCTCCACCCACTCCACCTCGACCTTAACCAGCCGGCGGCTGCTCCGCCACAACTGCCAATAGCCACAACACCTATTCTACAATATCCCAGCCACCCAAAGCCGACACCACCCAATCACCATGACCCACCCCACCGACCAATTACTCCAGCCATCGCCACTCATCGTTATCTGTTTAAGGTTTAGAACCTGTGAATTAATAACCCGATTTATGTAACATTTTCGTCAAATTTTTCTTTGAATTATGGCTCAGATATGGCCGAATCTGAGCTGCACAGAGAGAGGAGAAAGAGGATAGTGGAGAACGGACAACGAGGGAAGGGAGATTGAGAGGTTTGGATATGGATCTTCCATCTGCTTGATTCAACATTGAGCATGTTTGGAATTTAACCCAGACGTCTCAGATTCATGCATCGCATTTTTTTCTTCTTTATTCGATTCGGTGTGAATCCGGATTGGTTTTCTCAGAACCATTTTGCCAACAGAAGCAGTCAACAAAAGCAGAGGCTTTGTTGTGCCATCTCCATTGCTGCAGCCAGCAGTGCTCCTCACGATGCCAATTACAATTTAGAATCCAATTCAATCCAATTCCAAACCCAAAAAAAAAAAAAATTATAAAAAAACTCATTCAGCAAATAAATACTGAATTATATAGCATCTAAATGAATTATAATGAAATAGAGGCCCCAATTGTGTAAGACTTAATTGAGTATAATTTGTTCACGTTTAGCGGATAACATATAATTACTTGTTATTCAAATAATAGAGTCATATACACTTCAATATTTGAACTTCTTATCGCGTAAGACTCTTAAGTATGTGATATAGTGGACTTATTTTTTATTGGTCATTAAGAGTTCTACCTCATCTATAATAGATTAGATACGATAATGAACTTTGTCTATAAATAGACGGTCCCTGCTCTCACAAAAAATACGTTCAATTTTGTGCTTTGCCCTATTCCATTGCATGATCATTTTTGTTTCTGTTGAAAGGAGAAGATCAGTCTTATCTGACTAATGGTTTCATCAGGTGAGTCAAATTTAGTCATCATTTTTAATCATCGTTTCTTATTATTTTTAACGTATTATTTGGTGTTAGATCCATAACCATAACTCTTTAACCTCTGTTGATTACTTTTGTTCCGTTGTTCTTACAAATAGTACTTTGAATGCAATGGTTCTAGCAAGAGCATCGAGATCTTCCAGCAACTCCCCAATCCTAATTCCATTCCAGTAATTCCGATATTGCTCGTTGAGTTTATAATCAGATGCAAACTTGTAGAGAATAGTGGTCCGGCGCTACGTCGGAGTTCTGGCCTCTACGGAGGAGCGCCTCTTAGCTTTTGGCTTACGGGGAAGAGAAGGGAAAGACGGAAGAGAGAAGATGGACATTTATTTCAAATTGTATATTTAGTATTATTATTAATCAATTATATTAATTAGTTAAAATATTAAATTTGTACGTGACGTTTATTTGTTATTAATTTAAATTAAGTAGTGGGTTTTATTTTGTCTATATAATCATTTAATATATTTTTTAACTGGATAATTAACAGAGTACCATGTTGTCACGTTTTGAAAAATATAAGTGGGTATTTGTAATATTTGAAAAGTCACATATGGATCTATTTCAAAATGTAAATTACAAAGTAACTAATTTACTTTTTTTTTTATTTATTTTTTCCTAACAAGCAAGTTAGTCAGAACTTGAATATAGAGGAATTCCACTTGGGCTACTTAAAAATCGCCTTGCATTTCACCCAGTTCTTTGTCAGCCATGGCTGGATTCCTCTGATTTTTCAGATGGTCCCTCTGAGTTTCTCAGAAGAAGAATGTAGATTTTTGTTTATAAATATTTCTTTCCTTAATAAAGAAGACAAGCCATAGTTTGATATGCCGGCAGCACCGCATAAATTTATTATTCTTAGAAAGCATAAATGTACAAATAAGAAACAAGCATGTGCAGATGTCCTTGACCCGTTTGTCAGCAGCATCAGAGTAAAAAATGTTTAACCCTTAAGCTCCGGCGCATAGAATTAAAGAATCCATTGCACCATTGAAACCCAAGGAATCCATTAAGCCATGAGCCTTAAGGTCAAGTCTCTTCCACTGCTATGTAGGTGGGCCCACACTGGTATCACTTGCTTCATACTTCTACCTCTTATCTGCTCCTCCTCTGCTGCTTCAGATGTTAAACATGTGGTAATTTTTCTGGGTTTCTTCAATCTTGTAAAAGAAGTAAAAATTTACTGTCTATTTCTGTTAAAGTAATTGATTTTCTTGCTGGTGTTATTTTTAGGAGAGTGACAGGCATGGTGTTTGTGGGTCAAGTGTTGGTGGTAATTTTTCCCCCCTTAAATGTGCATTTGATTTGCTTGACTCCAACTTCTTCAATAACACAAAGGTAATTAATTAAGCTTGTGTATAATTCAGATTACCATGTTGATAATTAGGTAAGTTTTAATTTTTGTTCATATCATATACTTTAGATGCTGGAGATTGTGAAGGGTCAGAAGGAGTTTAACATCCCTATAATCACAGCTAATAGAAAACTAGTTGCTTCTGCGAATGGGGGTTTGCATGACCCGTCTTGTTTGGTGTTCAATTCTGGCTGGGGCAATGAACAAGCACAGCATGTAACTAAAAGATTCAGTTACCCTATAGTTTCCGGCATTAAGAAGCCGAAAAGTGAACAAGATGTTGCCTTCATGACTGTAAGTGATCTGTTGCTGCAATGTCATGTGTGTGAATATTCAATGTGATTGATCATATTTTCATTAGGTTCTTGAACTAGGAGAGCTCATTAGAACAAAGCAAATTACTTCGAAGGAGCTCACTCGAATTTTTCTGAAAAGACTGAAAAGGTAATTAATTAATGAGCTGTAAAACACCTCTGGAAGGCGTCGGTGTTATTGAGGTCTATTGATTATATACTATATCGACATTTTACTGATGCATTGTGGTCAATTGAAACTAGGTACAATAATGTTCTTGAGGCTGTGGTGACATATACTGAAGAATTGGCATACAAGCAAGCAAAGGAGGCTGATAAGCTTCTTGCTCAAGGGGTCTATTTGGGTACATCTCTTTTCTTATTCATGCCATTAATTTCATAAACAATCTCGCTTTCCTCCCCTTCATTATCTGATTGTAATGCGAAATTGTTAGCATTTTCAAATTGAGTTTCTTTACAGGTCCTCTGCATGGGATTCCTTATGGTTTGAAGGATATCATTGCAGTGCCTCAGTACCACACAACCTGGGGCTCGAAAAGTTTCAAAAATCAAGTTCTTGACGTTGAAGCTTGGGTCTACAAGAGGTTAGTTCTAAGGAAGTTGGAATATTATTGATTTCTGTTACAGTAAGTGGATTAAAGGGAATTGCCAAACCTACAAACGGTTTTAGTAAAACTGTTTTCACAACTAGTTTGGAAGTTCAGATCACATCTCATGAAAAGCCAATGACATGCCCAGGCATGTCTGTGGCATGTCTTTGACATGCCAGTGCACCCCAAAACGTGTCAGAACGCATCAAAGAGTGTCATTCATTTCTCTTATTGATTGATTTGTGCTGAATATAGGTTGAAGGCCGCAGGGGCAGTTCTTGTTGCGAAGCTTGTTTCGGGATCATTGGCATATGATGACATCTGGTTTGGTGGTAGAACAAGGAATCCATGGAACATCGCGGAGTTCTCTACAGGTTCATCAGCAGGACCTGCTGCCTCTACCTCTGCTGGTACTTTTTCATTCCTTCCATCAGCTCCCCTGCCTTAGTTTATCTGAAGGACATCCCATGTTGGTCTCTATAATGTTTGACTAAATTATAGGACACATTTGTTGAAAATGTTTTCCAATTCCCATTGTATATATAAACAAGAGATCTTTTACAGGTATGGTTCCATTCGCAATCGGATCAGAAACAGCGGGCTCTGTGACCTACCCTGCTGCACGCTGTGGAGTGACGGCATTGCGTCCAACATTCGGCACTGTTGGCCGGACTGGTGTAATGAGCATTTCAGAAAGCATGGTAATCTCCTAATCTTTCTTTCTACATGCCTCTTCGGCCACGTTTAGTGAGGCATATTGTTTTGAATTGACTAACTTATAAAATTCAAGATATTTTGAAAGAGGAGTGAATGTTCTTTAATTGTGAGGGGTTAGACATAGAAGAAAACTGACTTCTTATCCAAATATGTCCTGTAGTGCAGTAAATGGTGAAATTTACAGCTCATGTTTTGAACAGGACAAGCTTGGTCCCTTTTGTAGAAGTGCCACAGATTGTGCAATTATACTGGATGCCATTAGAGGAAAGGACCCAGATGATCTTTCATCAAGAGACATTCCTCTCTGCGACCCGTTTGCAGTTGACATTACAAAACTTACAGTTGGATATCTTGAAGATGCTGAGATGGAGGTTATTATACAATGTCATTGTTGTGTCTTTTTCTTTAGCGTACTCTTCTATGTGGAGCTTAAAATGTAGTGCTTTTTTTTGGGTACAGGTTGTTCATGTTCTTGCTTCAAAAGGTGTAAATATGATCCCTTTCAAACTAAATTACACAGTTGAATCTGTTCAAGGACTTCTAAACTTCACCATGGACGTCGATATGTTGGCTCACTTCGACGAATGGCAGAGGTCCGGGCAGGATGATGTGTACGAAGCTCAAGAGCAATGGCCTACTGAACTTCGCCGGGCACGAGTGATTTCTGCAGTAGACTATGTACAGGCACAAAGAGCAAGGGGAAAGTTAATTCGAGAAGTGAGAGAGAGTTTCACTGTGGATGCCTTCATTGGCAATGCAACTGATTGGGAGAGAGTTTGCTTGGGAAATCTGGTTGGCATTCCTGTAATTGTTGTCCCAACAGGGTTTAAGAGTATATCAAACCCACCAGCTGGCAACACTACAAGAAGAAGAACCACGGTCACCACCGGTATTTATGCTCCTCCTGAGCATGATCATACTGTAAGTTCATCCCAAACTGAACTCATGGTATTCTTATGGGATTAAGTTAAAGTTGGAAATGGCAAGTGTTTGATAATTTTAATCTTTATTTCATGTATAGGCTCTAGCACTAGCCATGGCTTTCCAATCAGTTACCAACCACCATAGGCAGCGGCCGCCAATCGATGATCTTGGACCAAGTGACCCAATCCCAAGTCCCCCCAAATGGTTGCATCCTTAGAGGAACTGCTTGGTGTGGTTTTCATACCCAATTTGCTTGCATGGAATCTAGGACATTGACAATGATATAGGAACATTGTCAAAAGGGTTTTGTTTTGAATGTCTCTCCTTGTGAGAGTTCATTCCTTTATATAGAGACTATTGGGTTAATTACAAGGCTGTAAATCAGCTATTACATTGACTATACAAGGTTAGTAGTTGACTATACAATATACTCTTCTATATATGGCTAGACTAAATAAGGTAGAATATATGCTGCCTTAATAGGCTAGACCAGCTATCAATTCTGCTAACAGCCCCCCTCAAATTGATGCTGGGCGATCAAGAAGCAGCAATTTGTCAATCAGGAACTGATGGCGATGACGAGAGAGAGCCTTGGTGAAGACATCAACGGTTTGGTGTTCAGTGGAAATGTGGGAAAAAGTAATCTCATGGAGAGCAAGGGCTTCACGAATGGAATGACCATCCACCTCAATATGTTTGGTGCGCTCATGAAAAACGGGATTGGCAGCAATTTGAATGGCACTGATATTATCAGCATGAATAGGAGTAGGAGTAAGCTGCGTAACACTAAGTTCGCCTAACAACCCTCGAAGCCAGATAATTTCAGAACAGGTAGACGACATAGCCCAATATTCAGACTCGGTGGATGATTTCGAGACACGAGCCTGCTTCTTACTCTTCCAAGAAATAAGGGCATCGCCAAGAAATATACACCAACCTGTAACAGAACGACGAGCATCCAGACAACCAGCCCAGTCGGCATCACTAAAACCCTCCAACTTTAAAGAATTCTTTGAAGGAAAAAACAAACCGCGACCAGATGTCCCTTTAAGGTATCGAAGAAGACGACGGACATCAACCAAATGGTTCTGGAAAGGAGCCTGCATAAATTGACTAACATGCTAAACAACAAACGAGATATCAGGCCGAGTTATGGTCAAATAATTTAAAATGCCCACCAGTTGCCGATACATCGAGGGATCAGATAAGGAATCACCACCCGCCTGATGCAGCTTCAAATTGACCTCCATAGGTGTAAGAACCGAATTACCGTATTGAAGATTGGCTAAAGAAAGAAGGTCTTGGGTATACTTATGCTGATGTAAAAGCATGCCATTCGGACAATGTTGGACCTCAAGTCCAAGAAAATACTGCAGTGGACCAAGATCTTTCATATGAAATGAAGATTGGAGGTGCTGTTGGAGCTGTGCAATTAACTGGAGATCAGATCTAGTAATCACAATGTCATCGACATACACAAGAAGTAGAACAATCCTAATAGCAGTTTTGCAAAATAAGAGAGAAGAGTCATACTGACTATGAGTAAAAGTGAAATCCAGTAGAGTAGTACGAAACTTCTCAAACCATGCTCGCGGTGCCTGCTTCAAACCATATAGAGCCGTTTTAAGAGACAAACCTGAACAGAAAAGGGAGGAAACAGGCCAGGAGAAGGAGACATAAATATTTCTTCTTGCATATCACCATGTAAAAACGCATTATGCACATCCATCTGGCGAAGCGACCATCCTTTCGAAACAGCAATGGCCAGAACAATGCGGACAATAGTCATTTTGGCCACGGGAGCGAATATTTCTGCATAATCAAGGCCATACTCCTATCGATTCCTAAGTGCCACTAGACGAGCTTTATGTCTTTCGATAGAGCCATCAGCACGTAGCTTGATGGTGTATACCCATTTGCACCCAATAAGCTTAACGCCAACAGGACAAGGGACGATGTCCCAAGTGTGATTGTCCTGAAGAGCATGAAGTTCGTCATGCATAGCTTGGCGTCAACACTCTTGAGTAGAAGCCTGAGAATTAGACTTAGGCACATAAGTAGCATCAAGAGTAGCCTGAATAGTGGAAGAAGAAAACCCATACCAATCCGGAGGCCGAGAAATCCGAGTAGACCGGCGGGGCTCATGCAAGATAGGATTAGGTGGCGGTGCAGAGGAAGGAAGAGGCAGGGGACGACGTCGTTGATACACAATACCTGGCTGAAAGCGAGTAGGAGTACTAGACACATCATCAAAAGGAGGAAGCGAGACAGTGGAAGAAACATGAGTAGTATGAGACGAAAAGAAATATTGAGTTTAAAAAAAAAATCACATTTCGAGAAATACGAAGCTTGTTAGCAGCTGCATCATAACACACAAACCCTTTATGAGAGTTACTATAGCCAAGAAAAGCACACTGAACAGCTTGAGCAGCAAGCTTGTGACGTTTAATGGGAGGTAAATGAACAAAACAGACGCAACCAAAAACATGCAGAGAATTATAGTCAGGAGGAACACCAAACAAACGAGAATATGGAGAATCAAAATGCAAGGTAGGAGAAGGAAAAAGATTAATCAAATAGACAGCCGTAGATAATGCCTCTACCCAAAATCTAGGAGGGACAGAAGATTCAAGCATCAAGGTACGAACAACATCTAAAAGATGTCTATTCTTACGCTCGACGACGTCATTCTGTTGAGGGGTGTAAGGACACGAACGCTGAGAGAGAATACCCTTCTGTTGTAGGAAAGATTGAAAAGCATGAGACATATATTCTCCCCCGGAATCTGAGCGTAAGGTCTTAATACATGTAGAAAATTGCGTTTCGACATAGGCAACAAAAGTTTGGAAGGTCGAAAACACATCAGCTTTAGAACGAAGAAAATAGACCCAAGTGAAACGACTGAAATCATCAATAAATGTCACAAAATATCTGTATTGAGCATGAGAAAGAACATGACTTATACCTCAAACATCAGAATGAATAATCTCAAAGCATGAAGAAGCACGACTACCCTGCAAAGGAAATGGTAAAGATTTGCTTTTTCCAAGTTTACAAGGTGCACAATCAAAAGATAAGGAAGAAAATGCATCTGTTTTGCTAAAAAAACCATGTTTCATAAGATGTGTCAAAATTACAGAATTGGGATGTCCCAATTTCTTGTGCCAAAAATGGCTATTATTAGCAATAGCGGAACAACCAACAGAAATTGAACGAGGAACTGAAAACGACTGAAGAGGAAAAAGACGTCCCACTTTAGGCCCCTTCGCTATCTCCTATCCCGACACTTGATCCTGCACACGACAACCACTACGATCAAAATGCAGAGAACAATTTTTGTCTACTAATTGGCCAACAGAAATGAGATTGGCAGATAAATCAGGAGACACAAAAACATTAGTAAAGGAAGACCCCAGATTTCCAACCGCAGTAATAGGAAGAGTACTGCCATCAGCGATCTGAATATGTTGCTCACCAGCATACTTACGAACATCATGTAAAGCTGCCGGACTGCTAGTCATGTGATTGGAAGCCGCATAGTCAATTAACCAAGGAGAAGGAAGAAGATGGTTCTTACCTTGGAGACCAAGAGCAGAAAGAGCAGAAACAATCATCTGTTGAACCTATTCGGGAGTAATGGTGGAAGAAGAACCCGGAACAACAGTCTGAGCGGAAGATGCAGGCACAAAGGTGGATTGAACAACAGTATGAAAGGCATGAGTGGATCGATTCTGAGGGCGGATAGGGCAATCCTGAATGATATGGCCTTCCTTCTTGCAATAGTTGCAGAATTTCTTGCTGCAATGCTTTGCAATGTGCCCAACTTCCTTGCAACTGTAGCACTGCGGCAAAGGTTTGTATCGGCCTTTGCTGCGAGCAGCGTAGGCCACATTAACCAACTTTGTACCACCAGTGTCTTGAGCAATGCCAATCTGGGAGGCGAGACGCTATTCTTCTCGCAAGAGTTCACCCAAGTAGACATCCAAAGAGGGGACAATTGTGCGATTGATTAACCCAACACGTGCACTTTCAAACTGGGGTCGAAGCTTCATCAAAAATTGATCCCGCTAGCTCTCAGAATGAACCGCTTGTAGTGCCGCTAAAGCGCCGTTGGGATCCTTAGAATGTACCAACCCAGAATAATCACTCCATAAATTAAGAAAATCGGAATAAAATTGTTCAATCGAGAGATTCCCCTGGCGATAGTTTCCGATGTCTAACTCCAATTGAAACTTTCGAGCATAATTATCTTGATAATAAATCCGCCGAAGGTAATCCCACATCTCCTTAACAGTAGTGAACCCAAGAAGATTGTTGATCATATGGGGTTCAACAGAATTGAGGAGCCAGGAAGCAATTTTGGCATCCCCGACTTCCTATGAACGAAGTTCCCTGGGATTAGTTGGAGCCGTAGAAGACCCATCCAAATGACCCCATAACTCCTTCCCTTTCACAAACATCCTGAACTGGAATTCCCAACTAGCGTAGTTTTTGCCAGTAAAGCGAACAATAGAATTTTCGCCTAACATAATAATCACAAGAAACAAAATTGAAAGACCTGACAGATCACAACAGTCACATGAACCGTATGATCGAGTAAAATGTCCCAACAATCCAAGACAAGAAGGAGCTGTGCAGAAACAAAAAATTCCGACAGCCCCAAACCACCCAAAAATCGAAAAAAAAATTATGCTCTAGAAAGTTAAGAGACTGCCGATAGAACCTATGAAGAGGTTTCCAACAGTCATTAAGCCGAGAAACAAATGAAACAAAACGCCACCAATAAACTAGGAATTCAGGCAAGTTGAAAGAAAAACTGAAAAAATAATTTGAGGCTTTGATACCATGTCAAAAGGGTTTTGTTTTGAATGTCTCTCCTTGTGAGAGTTCCTTCCTTTATATAGAGACTATTGGGTTAATTACAAGGCTGTAAATCAGCTATTACAGCTGACTATACAAGGTAAGTAGTTGATTATACAATATACTCTTCTATTTATGGCTAGACTAAATAAGGTAGAATATATGCTGCCTTAATAGGCTAGATCAGCTGTCAATTCTGCTAACAAACATTGGGAAGAAAAAAAGAAAGAAAAACAACAGAAATTGATGTAGCTCAAGAAAAATATATAGTAAACTCATAGTTGGCATATAGACAGACCAAGTCGAGATATAGATTATGAACTCATTTTCTATTAGTTTAAGTTTCATCAGTGGTTTGGTATATAGACATGCATTGTGGTCAATTGAAACTAGGTACAATAATGTTCTTGAGGCTGTGGTGACATGTACTGAAGAATTGGCATACAAGCAAGCGAAGGAGGCTGATAAGCTTCTTGCTCAAGGGGTCTATTTGGGTACATCTCTTTTCTTATTCATGCCATTAATTTCGTAAACAATCTGGATTTTTCAATATGTAATGGGATTGATCTGCAGGCTGCTTCCACTCTCTATGGTCCTCACAGATTATCAGCCTACATCCAAGAATTTGGGAAACTAGGCCAAGGGAGAAAAACCCAGCCCCAAAGGTCCCTCACCACCTGATCTTTCCTCTGTACAAGTCAAGACTCTTAGTTGATCCTTCTAGAGACTCATCTCCCCCACATAAAAACTTTGGAGATATGAAACAAGATATCTTCATACCAAAAACTCAAAAAGTGGCTTATTAAGAAAAGGAGACAGATAGAAAAGTGCAAAATACAAACCTAGATCACTAAAATCATCAAAATGCCAAAATGATCACATCTTTATCCCCAAATTTTCATAATCAGAAACCAAACCAGCAATCAATTATTGAAACAAAAGTCATCAACACTACTAAAACATTAGCATAATAGAAATTGAAACGCATTCGTCTATTATCTCCACCTAAAGGATGTTTTATTTAAAAAGAAAATGTACCAACAAAATTAACTCATTCTATGCCCCTCTTAAAATGAACATTAACACCATGCTCTTCTTCCTCTCAATTTGAAGTGTCTTGAGCATGAAAAATTGCTTGTCATTTCCAATGAACCAAGTATATGCCTTGACTTGTTCCTCAGCAGTAAATGTTACAGGAATGATAAATAAACAAAAATCTTGGTCTTTCCTCAGCAGGAAATGTTATCGGAATGTGGGTTCCATCTAATGCCCCAATATAATTCTAATGACACGGTAAAAAACAACGAAAAAAACTTATAAGCAGAAGTTATCGTGCATGAACAAATGTATGTACATAAACAAAAGTTCTATAATTATAAAATTAACTTAAACCACTTCCATTTCTCTTTCAGATGCACACACAGCAATTTCAAGTATTGTGAACTAATTCCATCATTGCATGCAACACACTATTAAATTACCGACTAACTGTTTCTTGAGAGCGATAATAGTAAAAACCAAGACTCTATACTTCAAGTTGTGCGCTAATATATTTAAAAACATCTCCACTGATTCTTCAATAAAAACATTTCTTGTTCTAGGCAGTCCACCTCTTTCTTGCAAAATGGTACACAAACTCTTAAACGTGCTCTTACTAACTCGTAATTGATCAATACAGTCAATCAATCTCCTTCCCATTGTACCAACGATTCAAGTAACATCGCCTTTCCTGATCCCAAGCACGTGAAGGCTCTTTGGATAAATAGTACTATGTTGCAACCATAGTAATGACAGATATAACCATACCAAGAATAATTGTCACTCTCTTCCTATTTTCTTCTTCATCTCTACTACGTTTGCGACTTAAGCATGTAAGAAAGTTATCTACATCATCAATACCCATACCTGTTTATATGCATGAGTAATTTATCTGTATAATATATCTACTTAATGAAAAAAAGTGTAATAAGCCCCAACATAGGACAGACAAAACTTATAGGTGGAATTTAAAAGCATCGTATGGAATGTTTCTGTGCCAATTGCTATGAGATGTTCAAATGAGCCCTGCATGAAAACAATTATTAGATGAGCAACTAAATTCCTCTTTAACCCTTTCAAACGGAAACGGTACAGAAACAGAGTTAGCAAGCTTATGATGCCCAACTTAACAAGAATGATTTGTGCACAGAAATAAATACCTATATGTTCACGGTTCAACGACTATATTCTTCAACTATTATTCAAGGTAAGGAAAAAAAAAATCAAAGCATGGAAAAAAGTTTTATGTATCTCCTGAAAGAAAGGGAGGAAAGAAAAGAGTCAAGAACAAAGATTTCGTACCAAGAACAGTTTCTGAAATGCTTCCCGGCTGAAGAATTTGGGCTCGCAAGTTCTTGTTTTACAAGAGCAAAAATATATCAATTTCAGTTTTTAAGTCAAAGGGACCAAAACTACCTCATCAAAAGAAGGGAAGTAAAATCAAGCGGACAAACAGTGGAACCCAAAATCACCAAAAATGTTGGAGCTGCCACGTGACCCATAATTCATATAATATCCAAATTACTCATAATAATGACATTAACAGCTCACAAAACACCAACACATTAAATAATATATTTATCAACTATATGTATTATTTAATCTGATTAAAGCCTCAATAATAATAATAATATTCTCCTTGAGAATTAATTATTATTAATATTCAATTATTAAATATTATTTTTTATTAAAAAGAATTATTTATTAATTACAAAATCCATCAACCAATCAGAACGCTCCGTGACTCTCAAGGTTTCCCTATAAATAACGGAGCTCATTTCATTTTCAAGGTAATTCATTCTTTGCTTCTAAAGTGTTTTTTGATTTATCTTTCAAAACTAACTTAAGCATTAGAGCGTTCTTAGTTGAACAACCCCCCAGGGCTTCAACCTTAACCTTGATTGCTTCTTGTTTGCTATTTGTAGGGATCAAGAAGATTTTTTCAAGCGTGATCGATTTCTGCTTCAACACTTGGTACTTTCATTGAGAGCCGAATTGAGAAATACTCAAGGAGTGCTCTCTAGTTCGTTCGTCGTTCATCAACTTCGTTCGTCGTTCATAGACTTTATTCGCCATTCTTGAACTTCGTTCGTTGTTCATCAACTTTATTCGTCGTTCATCAACTTTATTCCTCGTTCTTGAACTTTGTTCATTGTTCATCAAATTTGTTCTTCGATCATCATCACTGTTCATCATGGTAAGAACACGACGATTCGTTTGTTCATCTAGAGCTACTACTTCCGTCTCTACAGTTTAGGCTGGGAGTGGGACGCATGTTGAGAACCAGAATGAACAACCATGCCATTCTCCCAGCGCGACGATAGCAGCACACATTGGGACATGGACCAATTCCCGCAATTAGCTTCAGAACCTTTCCTATCCCGTCAACTCGTGCACCCTCATCGCCTGTATTAGGAGTAGTAACAACTACCTTCCAGCAAATAGATGGGCGATTTGTGGGAGAAACGTCTAGGAAAACCCCAAATCAACACCTTGCTGATGAAGATCTTCGAAGATTCCTGGATGGTCTTCATGACACACCAAATCAAAATCGAACACAAGAGGAGCACGACATGGATCGGTGACAACGGAGCTCGAGGCGTGGGTCCCGAAGTAAAATGCGTCATACGCGAACACCTGAGTCCACATCCCCTCAAGATTATTTATCACAGCATGTCGAACGACTGAGCAACCAAGTCCAGGTTCAATCGGAGCTGCTACAACAACTTATGGCAAAGAGCAAAACAACCCAAGCTATTGGGAGGCGTGATGCACCTTAAGGTGGTCAGGAAGACATTCCAAGGCGCCATGGAAAAGATATTGTCTGATGTCGGACAATGTCTCGTGATTCGTCACTAAATGACTCTGGTGAGGAAAGCCACACTCACGGAGCACGGAGACAACAACGTCCAAAGACGTCAGTGCATGATTGACTTGGAGGGCGCGTTGGAGCATTGTCACGTATGGAACACTCGAATGGAAGTCGAAGGCAACATACAGCCTCCCGAGAAACTCAAATCAGCTTAGGGCGTGCTGGTTACCGCAGCAAGGAAGATGAGACATACTCGCAGACAAGGTCCCGGAGCACGGAAACTGAGGTTCGAGGAGGTCGACGATGTTTTGCTCGTAATGATTCCCCACCTTACAGATGCGCGCTGCATGCTAATGATATCCGGAGATTGTTGGATCGTAGCCTCCGAGGCATCCATCATGATGGAGACTTGGAAGACGATCTACGTCGTCAGATTCAATCATCCTAAACTTAACCTTTCATAATGGACATCGATGAAGAACCATTTTCTCAACTGTTTGCAACTCCGAACTTCAACCAGTTCAAGGGGACCTCTGACCCGATAAAGCATGTAGACTATTATCGTGGAGTGATGGTGCCTCATAGGCACAATGATGCACTTATGTGCAAGGTATTCCACACATCGTTGCAAGGCCAGGCGATGACGTGGTTCAACCATCTCCCTAGGAGATCCATTGCCTCTTTCGAAGAGCTGGTCTTCGATTTCATGAAGGAGTACTCACAGGTTCACACAGTTGAAGTAAAGGATGATCATCTCTTTACCATTAGAAAGAGATCAAAAGAAACCATCAGACAGTACATTCAAAGATACTGCCAGGACATGTCTACCATTGTTGGTTGTAGTGACCTCGTTGCTGCTATGGCATTCAACCAAGCCTTCCTCCAGGAAGCAACCAAGCCTTCCTCCGGGAAGCAACCGATCCTTCCTCTGGGAAGCACTCCAAACCTTTCTCTCGAAAGCATTCAAGCCTTCCTCCAGGAAGCAACCAAGTCGTCCTTCAGGAAGCAACTAAGCATTCCTTGGCCCTACAAAGCGACAAATCCTTCGCCATGCAAAGCATCAAAGCCTTCACCCAACAAAGAATCTAAGCCTTCGCCCTACAAAGCATCTAAGCCTTCGCCCTGCGAAGCATCTAAGCCTTCGCCATGCGAAGCATCCAAGTCTTCGCCTTGCGAAGCATCCAAGCCTTCCCCTGGGAAGCACTCCAAGCCTTTTTCTGAGAAGAAATATCTCTTTCTTAAAGGCAAAGTCAAGCCCTCTTCTAAGAGGCAAGTTGAATCAAATCCCCAACATCGAACGCCCAAGGCTACAATGGGGGCATTTGAAAAGACCAAGAGCCCTTCCTTGAAGGCAATGCAAAGCCCTTTTCCAGAAGGCAAAGCAAAGCCCTCCTCCGAGAGGCAACTAGAGTCAAAAGGCCATGTGTGGATGCTAATGGCACTACGCTGGGGGCATTTGAATAACCAAGAAGTCCCTTTTTTCAATAAAAAATGGGTAAAACCAAAGTTCCTATACTTAGAAAAAAACCCAAGGATTACTAAGTTGGAAGGAACAAGCTGGCCACAAGATTTCAACACAGAAGATGTCGCTTCCATATACATTGCAGTTTTCCACAAGAAATTTCCGCTTCAAATCTCCCAGGGAGTCTTCAAGTTTCGACACTTGTTGTAGGAGCCTAGTCTTCAATTTGATGCGAAGTATGGGGGGCCCACTAAGGCAAATATGGCTCGAATTTCAACTTTTCGAGTTCAACATTGACACAACTTATTTCAAGCTCCATGAGCTTGATCCACTTCAGCATCACCAGGATTCGCGAATATAGCTTCGACATCATCTTGAACGGTGACTGCAACTTTAGCACTACGTGTCTTCATGCCACTCAACTTGAGATCAAGGATCATTTCCCTTGTTTCTCGCAATGGAGATGGCGTCGACATTTTCACTAGGTGTGTCAGCTTCACCTCCACAGATGGAACTTCCAAGTTCTCTTCCTTCAACTGGTTAGCCACTCCTGAAAATTTTCAATAAACTTCATGGAGATCTTTTTGGCGCCTTTCGCTGAACAACCTGAGGACTTGCACTTGATATCCTCCCTCACTAGGGCTAGGATAATGAAGTGCGACATCACATGCTTCGTACAGGGCATGTCCAATCATCCAATATCGAGTCCCACCTTATTACCACCCCCTCTCAAGCTCAATGGAACTTCAAGGTCAAGTCTCACCCGACGTTGGAGGAAGTCTAACCCCGCACTGTGGCAAGTTTCACGTGTGTTAGGAACTCACAAGCAACACTGACGTCAGCCCTGTAATGGGATACGCCAGCCGGGAAGCCACTATTCAGACACCAACTAACAACACCTCTGCCATATGGGACCCACCACAACAGCCACTCGCATGGATGAGCGCGTGCATTGAACGCGCCATATCCCAGCAGTCCATCTTCGCACACATGTTGGAGGATTCAGGCCAAGCTGACGTCAGCCCTACAATGGGAAACGTCAGCCGAAAGCCATTCTTTTGACAAGGATAGGAATGGGACCCACTAGACAGTCCTTTCCAACATCTCAGTTTTTCTGACAAGGATATGAATGGGACCCGCCAGACAATCCTTGCCAACATCTTAGCATCCATCTTGATGTTGTCCCCACCACTTCTTGAAATCGGCAACTCTATGCACGCTACAAAATGGGGCAATGCACGCCACAAGATGGAGCAATGCACGCCACAAAATGGGGCAATGCATGCCACAAGATGGAGCAATGCACGCCATAAGATGAAGTAATGCACGCCACAAGATGGACTTTCGAGCTTCTACATTCCCACAAAGTGAGTTCTTCAAGACTTCATCGGAAATATGCCTTCATGCATCTTGAAAAGACCATCTCTGAAAATAGAGCGCAACGCCTCTTAAATCATTGCAATCAGACTCTCACAGCTCCTGAAATTATCAAAAAGGCGAAACTGAAAAAAAGAAATTAATTATTAGTTTCTGATATATATATATATATATATATATATATATATATATATATAATTATTATATGATGTAAAAGAAGAAATCCTTTCTTCTTGTGCCAGCCGCAACCACCAAAAGCTTCCCACCAAAAGCTTTTCAACCTTGCACCAGAGACGTTAAATGAAAGAAGAAAGGGAAATTAACAGCTCTAGAACCGGCTCCACATTTTCATTCAAAAGTAGAACACTCTGAAAATTATTTGCAAAAATAAAACCTATTAATACTAACTGTTAACCATGTAGTCCTGTGATGACCAACCGAAAGAATTGAACACTCCCACGCCTTCGAACTCGCAAAAGAATTGAACCCTCCCACTTTCGACGATACCAGACCTCCACGCCTTGTCGAAGAACTCCACACTTTGCCCTGCTGCTACCGAAGATAAACCAGCTCGGGGAGGTGGTATTTTCTCCTTTCTCTAGCTTTCCTTTTATCATTCTCTGAATATCTCTATCTTCTTCACCTCTATTTTCTCTCTCTAGAAAACCATAACTTTGTCTCTCTAAAATTCCGATAATTTCCAATCCAATATGGCTTCAGGATCATGGGGGGGGGGGGGGGGGGGGGTAAACGTGGGCTCACAGGGCTTCGATTTCTGGTCGAACGACATTCTCTGTTCCTACGAGGATTATGGCAACCAGGACTCCTCCAATGGCACCCACAGCGACCCAATGATGGGAAATAATGCCAACAAGGTACTTTTACTGGTTTCACAGTTGGATTTTGTCTGAACACTTTGTTTACGAACGTTTCCAGATCTATCTCTCAGCTAAAATTGTTATCATTGATTTCAATTGTAGAATTATGGGTGTGGATCGGTTATCATTGATTTTTGTATTCTTGGTGTTTGTTTGAACTGAAACTGTTATTTGAGCCTTCTTTCTGTATACATATAAAGAATAACTGCGATTTTAAGGATCAAAACCCATCAGGCATGTAACGACCCGGACCAGAATTTAAATTCTTTTGAGAATTGGACCATTTTACCCTCAGTTTTGGATGGGTTCGGGAGTCACTTTTTGACTGGTAATACTTTTGGGAATTTTTCTTGGACCGTTGCGTAGTTCTCGAACTCACGAGTTCGTAGACAAGCGGCACGCGGAAAACGGAGATCCGATGAGTTCGTTACGGGTCTAGAAGCTGCAGGGGCAGTTTGGTAATTTTGGAAACGTTGAAATTATATAACAGATATTTTTCTCTCTCCTCGAGAGATTGGTCGATGCAGTCTCGGTCCTACCCGAGTCCTCCCCGTGCGAACACCGAAGGTCCATATTCATCGGAGGGATTTCGATCCGATTCGAACAAAATCAAGGTCGGGACGATCTTCCCCGGGACCCCACGAACATTTTGGGGTAGTTATTGGAGCGGGAGCACCGCCGTAGGTGACGGACGGAGGAGGGAGGTGAACCGAACATTCTCGGCCGTTTTTCGGCCAAACCAGGTACGATCTCGGAACTTTGACCTCATATTTGGATTCCTGGTGAAAAGTAGATGAATTTCCATGTGTAGATCGTGAAAAACGGTCAAGAAATGAAGAAGTTAGAAAACCTTGAAAATCGACCGGAAATGGTAGTTTCCGGCGAACCAGACGGCGGTGGAGGTGGCGGTCCGGTCATCTTCTCTAGCCAGCCTCTGGCGACGGCGAGGGCCGTCTGGTCGTCTTCTCCGGTGAGTCGCCGGTAACCGGTCGAGTCGAGTGAACCGGTCGAGTTGGACCGGGTCAGGTCGAGCCGGGCCGGGTTGGACCGGTCCAGGCGCATGAACACTGTAGCAGGCGCGTGACCGGCGCGTGGCAGCACGTGGGCGCGTGTTCTGACCTTCTGGTGGCGCGTGGCGGCGCGTGGGGCTGTTCCCGAAGTCACGGCGGCGCGTGACTAAGGTTTTGGGACGTTCCGGATCAGATTTTGTTGGTTTCGAGGCCATAGGAGTTCATTTAGAGCTCGGTTGGGCAATCCCAGCGGTAAGGATTGACCGTGGAGAGGGTTTTAAGCTTGGAAAGTCAAGGTAGTTGGGTCATTATGGTGTAGGTGTTCTGAGGCTAGAGCGTACATGAATTTTGGGGTTGGATGGTGATGGTAAGCGAACTTTGATTTATAAATTGTAATGCATGTATAAATATCTTTGATTTAATTACTGTTGTGTATGGTTGTATTTATAAATTGTAATGCATGTATTAATATCCTCGATTTAAATACTGTTATGTATGGGTGCAATGATTGCTGGATAATTGTTGTTCCAATATTTCAGTGGAAGTGTATTGTGAGAAATGCTATGGTTGTTGGATTCGGTTTTGATATTGTTTGGACGTGGTAATTATTTGGGTACATGGTTATGAGTTGAAACTGTATTTGTGATAAATGATAAACAAAATATATACTTGATTTGGATACAAAACCGATTTGATGGGGCCCGGGCCTTGGTTCCGTGTTGGCGGACTCCCGGTGAACTCCCAATATAAACAAAATCGATTTGAAGGGGCCTAGGAGCCGGGCCTTGGTTCCGTGTTGGCGGACTACCGGTGAACCCCCAATATAAACAAAATTGATTTGAGGGGGCCTAGGATCCGGGCCTTGGTTCCGTGTTGGCGGACTCCCGGTGAACCTCCAATATAAAAGGTGATTTTGCAGAGATTGTGGTAGAGTCCGAGTAGTACATATTCTAGCACACCCCAAGGGATACCCTGGTGGCTAGGGATATGATATGATAGTCGAGAGATATGCCGACGGATATGATATGATAGTCGAGAGATATGCCGACTGATATGATATGTCAGTCGAGAGATATGCCGGCTGATGAGATATCATAGTACAGAGAGTTGTGATACTGAACTAGCACACCCCAAGGGATACCCTGGTGGCTAGGGATATGATAATCGAGAGATATGCCGACTGATGTGATATGATAGCCGAATGTTATACCGGCTGATGATACGATATGATAGCCGAGGATAATTCCGGCTCTAATATGAACCAGACGGCAATTATCATGGGCTTAATCAACCTATGGAAATACTTCGTTATCCGGGTCAGTGGGTTGGTGTGGGCGGTGACCCAGAGGGACGAATTATTGTTGATTCACCAGTATCTGACTAGTCTGTTGTCTTGTGGTTTTCCAGTAGAGATGTCAGCAATGTCTGACCTACTGACATTTGGTGTCAGAGAGTATTTCTATTTGAATCACCACTATTCCGAGGTCTTGGCTTTGACCTGTATATTATCCTGCGTCTGATAGTAGGAGTGGGTAGTAAGTACAGAGGTTCTGTTGGGAACCCTGTAAGGTTTATTAAAAATTATTTAAGAACAAAGGATATTTCTGGTATTTAAATTTTGAGGTAAAAAGGGCTGTCATACGGGATAAGGGTTCTTTCCGGGTTTCGAGGGAAAATTCGGGAAGGGTCCTTACAAGGCAATTGATTTAAATTGATTTTTGTAAACATAATTTGTCTTGTACTCAGATGACATAGAACAATGGTAGTCGCGGTTGGAACACGGAAAATCAAGTATAAATCAGGATTAATCGATTATAACTCTCTCAAGGTAAAAGCTCAGTCATCAGCTTTGTAGATTTTAGATGTTAAACGTAGCTCATCAAGTGTAGGGCATTGATGTTATGTCGGACGACTAAATGGAAATATTTTTTTATGGAATTTGCATTCGTAGAATAAAACTAACATGTGATAATATGTTTCCGATAATATGTCTTTGACCATGTGATCTATGTTTCCGATTTGATGTCCTAGATTATATGTCTAGGATTTGATGTCCTAGATTATATGTCTAGGATGTTGCAGGTTATTGTTTTTGAGCGTGGAGATTTAGTTTTTGTGTTCAATTTTCATCCAGATAACACATATGATGGCTACGTTTGTTTTTACTTTTGTAAAAGTTTCTGCATAAATGTGTTATTATGTGGTTCGGTTATTGCTTGGATTAGGGTATTCAGGTTGTAGATTTGAGTGACTTGTGTTATGAAACATACAGGTATAAATCTGGGTGTGACTTACCTGGGAAGTACAGACTTGCACTAGATTGTGATGCTTGGGAGTTTGGTGGACACGGAAGAGTAAAGGATTTCTTTCCATACTTTATTCCTAGAGGGTGAATGAGATATTATTTAAGGATAATACATCTAAAGAAACAAAAAGGGGGTAGTGAGGCTGCATCATGTCTTTTTTTTTTTTATCAGATATTGATATGTTGGTTTCACTCTACTGGTAGGTGGGCCATGAGGTAGACCACTTCACATCCCTAGAAGGAATACCAGGGGTTCCAAAAACGAATTTTAACAACCGTCCCAACTCCTTCAAATTACTCTCACCGGATCACACGTGTGCGCTATGATAATCTTTGATGTACTGATGTGTTGTGATCATGTCACATTCTGTTTAAACTTGCTAGTGAAATATCAGTGTTTGGTCCTCATTGTTTCTTGTCAAAACTTTGAAGGTTTATTATCGAGTGTATTAAAGTCAGGAGGTTGATTCTAATGAGACATCAATAGTAGAAGTTGTGGTTAGGCTGGAGAATTCTGAAGAATTGGGTTCCATGAAAGATGGCAATGTTAGTGTAAGAACATAAGAGAGGGGCTAAGGCTCCTTAGATGACTGAAATGGCTGTGTGTAAATGTGGGTTGTGAATAAATGTGGGTGTAAATGTGGGTTGTGTAAATGTGGGTTGTGTAAATGTGGATTTGAGTATGTATATATTTTGGATCCAAAGGGTTTGACTTCAGTGGTAGGGACTACACTATGAAGTGAATGGCCTTATATCAAACTTGACACCTAACTCTATTTTACGCATTAACCCCGTAGTGCCTTCATAGTAGCCCTATAGTCAAGTAGTGCCTTCATAGTGCCCCCATAGTCCGGTAGTGTCCTCATGGTATAATATCACAGAGTCTGATTACCAACTTAATATTACAAATTGAGCATGCATAAATGTGAAAGGACTCCCATCAACTCTTAATGAAGTTTATGTCATCAATGAACAATACATCCATGCTTCACTTCAGTGGTAGGGACTACACTAAGACTTATGAACTAACCGAATAAGCATTAAAAACTCTTTTTATAAGATAACTCAAGGATGTTAGACAATTGCCATCTGCATACAGAAACCTCAAATCATGGTTGGATCTAATACAAACGTCAAATCATGAACCCTGTAGTAACAAACCTAAACTATGAGGACATTACCTGACTATGATGACACTACCTGACTATGAGGACAGAAAAGAGCATACTTTAATGAAAATTCCAGACCAAAACATCCAATTCTCACTGCACTGACTATGAGGACACTACCTGATTATGAGGACATTACCTGACTATGAGGACAGAAAAGAGCATACTTTAATGAAAATTCTAGACCAAAACATCCAATTCTCACTGCACTGACTATGAGGACACTACTTGACTATGAGGACACTACCTGACTATGAGGACAAAAAGAGCATACTTTGATGAAAATTCCAGACCAAAACATCCAAGTATGAAAATTCCACATTTAAAGTATCATCATGCTCTTCTCTCCCAGTCAGAATTTTGTCTTCAATCTTCGTTAAGGAACAAGATAAAAATTTGGAAAATGTTGAGGGTTGTCAATATCTGTTGACTCAAATGTAATCATTTCTGAATGGTCAAAACTGAGATAATCATAGTCGTCCAAGTCATATTTTAGAGTCTTGATGGCATGTTGGCTTTTAAAATACGACTTGAGAGATCCATCATCTCTGCTTTCATCTACATGAGCAGTGAGTTCGGTACTTGCTTGACCATCCACATGAGCAACACTATCTTGCTTAAGAGCTTATGGGAGTCCTTTCACATTTAAGCATGATCAGTTTGTAAAAGTAAGTTTGTAACCAAACATTTAATATGAACACTATGAGGACACTACTGGACTATCGGGACACTACAGGACTATTGGGACACTATGAAGGCACTACCTGACTATGGGGGCACTATGAAGGCACTACGGGGTTGACCTGCGTAGTAGAATGAATTCAGATAAACCTATGACATGCTCAGTAGAATGAATAGATAAACATATGGAATGTAAATTCTCGCAATCAAAGGTGTCTTGTTTATTGAATCAAATGCTCAAATTAGTTGTCTTGAAAAGGATTCGAGTACACGAATAAGTCTAGAGTCCAAAACAAAAATCAAATAGATGTAAGACACTACCAATCTAAATATGAACACATAGGGAATCTGCATACAAAAGAAAAATGCAAGACAACTACACTCACATTGATTCATCACAAGAAGAATACTATTCAACTAGACTGGAAAGGAAAATGAGAGAGAGTTCAAGTTTTACACTAATAAAACAAAAGTGAAGAGCTTGTTTGCCAAAGCCAGCCCTTATTTCTACCACTCAATTATGGATTAAATATCACCAGTCAGCTCCACAACAATCTTCACAAGGTCTTAGGCTACCATTCTACCAATACGCTTCCCTGCGCATTATTTCAACTGCAAACTTCAACTTGAATAAAGGCATTAGCCGCTGCTCACAAGAAGCTTCAATTGCTTTTCCAAAAAACTAAAATTTCAATGAACTTGATAGCAAAAACACCACAAGCAGCACATCGATAAAACACACAACGAACCTTGTCATCAACGGTGTAATAGAAATATAAGTAGTTATGCATTTATGCATTTCTACTTCCAAAGATAAGCAGCAAAAACCATGTAAAGGATTCAAGGGTGCAAGAATGACCCCTCAGAACCAAGGCATGACTATAAACAAGATACACAAAGCAAGCCGACTATATACTTACTAATATTGATGTCTCAAACTAACCAAACGTAACTGATAGAAATAATGAAGGATCAGTTCGATATGAGCCATTTACATACACAATCAAACTAAAATAACAATCTTTATGTAACTAAATGTGATAAGACATGATATAGTTGTCATTCACAAGTTAGAAGTCCGCTGGGCAGAAAAAGGCTTCAGAACGTATCTTGCTGACTAAAACCTGAGAATCTCCCTTCATATTCTCACCAAAGAAAATATAAAGATGTGGACTACAAATAACAGGACCTGAAGGAAGAGCACATTTCCAAACTTCTAACCAGAAACAGCAAATCAAAGATAATCACATCAGAGATTGGGGAAGAAAAGGTCAAGTTTCAAAGTGCATTCACTGCATAAGCAATGCCATGATGGAAAAATCAACCTTTATTCAAATGAAAGGCCCGCAATGAAAGGTGAAAATGGAAAACAAAAACTTGGTACCAAAGTTTCACACACACAAACAGAGAATGCACATATGGACTGCCTGCGGATTGAACTGATTTCATATGATGAAAGAGAAAGTTGTGTCTTAGTATCATGTTTAAAAGGAATTCTATGGGTGGAATTTAAAACTAAATGCCATCCATCCCAACTAGATTCAACACGAGACTAGTAGGGATGTTAATTGAAAACTAAGTTAATTGCTACCAGTCATGAACATAAACATTAAGAACGAACAATCCTGATATATTTTACATATAGCAGTACCATCCTTGGTGAGATAATCATGACCGTACACTTTAAGCTCAGACAATCTTCCAACAACTACTTGATGTATGTAAGGCATCAAGTTTGTTTGGGATTCCTTTGGGATCTTCACCAATTTTACCAATCTCATGAGCCCCAATAGGGTTGAAGTACCTCAGCAGAATAATTTTCCAATTTGGGTCCGCAATATGTATATCTCGAGCAATTTCTTCGAGGAAAAGCTAGTAAGATGCAGTAAAATAGTTGTTAGAGCAGAAAGAAAAAGGCTTTCCTCTTGACCAAACATTCAGCCATTCCTAGTCAAGTAGGCTTCCTAATTTTTTAATTCCAATGATTAAATGAAAGATTTGTGGAAGAATGATTCATGATATGGTGTATACCTTGGCACACCCATATGGATTCAAAGCAACAAGGGGAAAATCCTTAACACATGGAATTTTTTTAGGTTGCCCATACACAGTAGAAGATGATGAGAAACCCATCTACACAATATCATACTCATCATGTTAGTAGGGAGCAAAACATTAGAACATTTTACAAAAATAAAAGGCTCAGATGCTTTGAAACTCCTCTGGCTGTTTATCACAATTACCAAAATTAACAATTACCCACCAAAACAAATATAAAACAAAATCAAACCCATGAAATCGAAATGATAAAGCATAGAAATTCAGTTGACCTGACTAGCCGAAATCCCAACCCAATAGCAAATCAAACCAAAAAAACCCCAACCCAATAGCAATTCAGCATACAAAATTCGAATAAAGGCCATAAACAAAGCAAAGAGAGGGTTTTGAGAAAGCAAGTGGTCTAACCTGACATCAATAATGGCGAGACCTCAACGACGAGTCGGCTGGGTCGCAGTTCAATTTGCCGATGGGAGGTTTCGTAATTACGCTTTCGTGGGAGGTTTCGCGAGTTCGAAGGCGTGGGATGTTTCATGAGTAGAGTTCTTCGGCGAGGCGTGGAGGTCTGGTATCCTCAACAGCGTGGAAGGGTTCAATTCTTCCGCGAGTTTGAAGGCATGGGAGGGTTCAATTCTTTCGGCTGGTCAATACAGGACTACAAGATTAACAGTTAGTATTTATAGGTTCTATTTTTTACAAATAATTTTCAAAGTGATCTATTTTTGAATGAAAATGTAGCGCCAGTTCTAAAGCTGTTAATTTCCCAAGAAGAAATGTTTTCTTCTTGCGCCAGCCGCAGCCACCATGTAGCACGCCCAAGCCGCGAATTGCCCTTGTGGCACCAAGTCACCTCCCTGACGCTTCCCTGCGGTCTGCCAGATTTGTCGCCTGCCGACAACCTCATGTCGTGCCTACAATTTTTTACCATCAAATTGCATCAACAAATTAGACAGCAGCAAAAACAAAGGAGAACAAAAGAAAAATTATTTCTCACCTTACTCACCCAGCGACGTTATAGACTCTCCAACAATTCAATCTACTTTGGCAGACGACAGAGAAAAGAAGGAAATAATTTCCTCCTCTATCATCTTTCCCCAAAAGGAGAAAAGAAGAAAAAACATTTTCTTCTTTCAACTGTAGCCGCCACCTTCCTCCTTTATTCTTCACCAGCAGAGAACAATTTGGCTAAATACGAAGATGGAAGCTACCTCTCACCTTCCTACTTTAAATAATAATTTTTTTTACCCAAATCCATTTAAGGGTGAATTAGTTGTGAGAAGACCCACTTCCACCTCTTTAGTTTCTTCCGCATCAATGGCCAAGCAAGTGAGGGGTTTTGCTTTTTTAAATGGAAGTTACAAATTTCCATTAATAAAAAAATGAAAAGCCAAGAGTTCATTGGTAAATTATTTTTTGTTGAGCCATAAGTTAAGCTCAACTGAAGGAGCAAAAACGTTCAGAGCTTCTTCGCCTCAACTCAATGTGTTATTTCGGGCCCTATAGGATTTTTTTGACATAAGAATAATATATGAGAAGACGGAGTCCTACTCCAAAATAGTTTACTGCGACTATCAAAAAAACCTATATCCCTTAGGATTCCCTGAATTCCTAAGCTGTAACAACCCGTCCCGAATCCTCGGTAAACGGTGTTGCTATTGTTAGTGACTAAGCTATCAGCTGGCAGTTCAGTTGAAGGCCAAGGAATGCGGATGGCAGTTACCTAGAATTAGTTTCTAACTGTGTACATCTTGTGTGGTAAGCAAGCAAATCTGTTAGAACAGACTTAGACTAGGTGTCATCATGTAATAGGCTTAATGAGATGAGATGAGATGTTATATCATCTAACTAATTGAGTGAGTATGTGTAAGTGAGTGTTGTAATCATTTAGTCTACTCAATTCAATAAAAACATAATACAATTCTCTCTGTCATATCAGAGAAGAAAGTTCAGAAAATATCTAAGGCATTTCCACAAACACTTAGTGTGCATTGATCATTATAGTGATCATCACCCGTTCAATCCAAACATTCAATCCAGAAACAAAGAAAGTGTAATTAAGAACATCACAGGCTAGTCATGATTCAAATTGGTTCAGCTAGAAGATCGGTTTAGGGTGTTTACCTGTTGTTGCCGATTTGGGGGTTCTGTGTGTTTTCATTGCCTCTGCTGCTGAAGATAGTCTCTGCAACTTGTGTTCCTTCACCATCGACGAATTCAACATGGTATCATAGCTGAGATTCTGATCAGACTCTGGGCGTTGATCTGTGTTGTGCAAGTTTCAGAAGCATTCACAAGAACTGTGTGATCTTCAATGACAGAAACACATGGAGGAGGTGAGCTAAGGACTCCAATCTTTAGAGGTTCTAACTATGACACGTGGAGTGTAAAAATGAAGACAGTTCTAAAAGGCTATGATCTGTGGAAGTATGTGGATGTGGGAATACCTGAAGCAATAGTCGTGGAAGGAGAAGCTGGAGCTGTCCTGAACCAGCCATCGCATGCTGATCTGGTGAGGGATGCTAAGACCTTGAGCATGCTTCAGAATGCTGTTGCTGATGACATCTTCCCTAGAATCCAGAACGAAGAGAATGCAAAAGCCGCATGGAATGTCCTGCAAAGAGAGTACAGAGGAGATGCAAAGGTTAGAGCAGTCAAACTGCAATCTCTTAGACGTGATTTTGAGTACACTAGAATGAAAGAATATGAATATTTATCTATGTATATGTCTAGATTGTATGGAGTTGTAAACCAAATGAGAACTTATGGAGAAGACATTACATAAAAGAGATTAGCTCAAAAGATCCTAATTAGCCTAACTAAACCCTATGATCCTATAGTTTATATCATAGAAGAAACCAGGGACATGGAGTCTGTGAATGTTGAAAGTGTTATAGCTTCAATTAGGGCTTTTGATCAGAGAGTAGAGATGCATAGCGAAGGGAATGTTGAAAAAGCCTTTGCTAGTTTGTCTGTGAATTCAAATAACCAGCAAGGTAACTCTCAAGGAAAATTTAAAAAGTTCTACAAGAATAGCAAGAATTGGAATCAAAAGTCTAATGCAACTGGTAAATCCAGTTATCACCAAGGTACTGGTTCTAACAAGGCAGAGAGCAGTGGAACTAAGTGCAAGGTGTGTGACAAACTGCACTATGGTGAGTGTTGGTTCAAGGGAAAGCCTAAATGCTTCAATTGCAACAAGTTTGGTCATTATGAAAAATATTGCAATGGAAAGGCTGCTGTGAATATGGCTAGAGAGGTGATTGAATCTTCTGGAAATTTGTTCTATGCTTGTAATACAGCTGCTGTGAAAGATACAAATGTATGGTATATGGACAGTGCATGTAGCAACCACATGACTGCACAAGAGGACTTACTTGTGGACATTGACAGAAGTGTTAAGGCCAAAGTTAAGATGGGAAATGGTGAGATAGTTCAAGCAGAAGGAAAATGAACTCTGGTCATTCAAACTAAGCAAGGTACAAGGCACATAAGGGATGTTATGCTTCTACCTGGATTGGAAGAAAATTTTCTTAGTGTTGGACAGATGATTCAACATGGTTACTTTCTAGTGTTTGGAGAACAGACAGTGGACATCTATGAAGACAAGGAACTATGTCACAGAGTAGCAAGGATTTCCATGACACATAATAGATGTTTTCCTATGACATTTGGATGTGTAAATCCTATGGCTATGAGGGCAACCATTGTAGAAGAATCAGACTTATGGCACAAGAGATATGGACATTTGAACTACACTAGTTTGAAATGTTTATAGCAAAAGGAAATGGTTGTTGGTATGCTTAAGTTACAAGAGGGTACAGATATTTGTGCAAGCTGTGTAGCTGGGAAGCAGCATGTGGAGCAGTTTGACAAAGAACCTGCTTGGAGGGCAACCATGCCTCTTGAACTCATACACTCAGATGTGTGTGGTCCAATGCAGGTGGAAACCATTGGAGGTAACAAGTACTTCCTGACTTTTATTGATGACTACACTAGAATGTGTTGGTTATATTTCCTTAAACATAAGTCTGGTGTCCTAAATGTGTTCAAGAAGTTTAAGAGCATGATTGAGCTACAAAGTGGTTATAAAATCAAGAGACTCAGAAGTGATAGAGGTGGTGAATACCTCTCAAATGAGTTTGAAGGATTTTGTGATGAAGCAGGAATAACAAGACAGTTAACTTTGAATAGGTGTCCTACAGTTAACTTTGAATAGGTGTCCTACAGAATAGGTGTCCTACAAAAGCTTTGAATGGTAAAACACCATTTGAGCAGTTTAGTGGAAGAAGGTTAGGGGTCAAACACCTAAAGATATTTGGTTCTATCTGCTATTCTCACATTCCTGATCAACTAAGATAGAAACTGGATGAGAAGGGAGCAAAGTGTGTATTCATGGGATATGGACATTGTGAAAAGGGTTACAGATTGTATAATCTTCAAACCAACAAGATTATGATATCTAGGAGTGTTGTGTTTGATGAAGGTGCAGAGTGGGACTGGAATGCTACAAAGGCGGAGGCTGGTGGCACTCTTATACTAAACTATGGTTTTGAGCATGCTGATTCTCAAACTGAGAATGCTAGTGATGTTCTTCAAGAACCTGCAACTGGAAATATACATGAATTTGAACCACAGAATGAAATTCAGATGAGTGAGTTGCAACCTGAGGAGGAATCCATTACTGGAATACCTGTCAAGTTTAGGAGTATTCATGATGTGTATACACGATGTCTCATGTGCATCACTGAACCTGAATCCTATCAAGAAGCAGCTAAGGATCTAGCTTGGAAGAAAGCAATTGAGGCTGAAATTGACATGATTCAAAAGAATGAGACATGGGAGCTAATGGACAGACCTATGAACAAACCTGTCATTGGAGTGAAATGGGTTTACAAGACAAAGTTAAACCTAGATGGCTCTATACAGAAGCACAAGGCTAGACTAGTGGCTAAGGGGTATGCACAAAAGCCTGGTGTGGACTTCAATGAAACCTTTGCTCCAGTAGCAAGGTTGGACACTATAAGATCACTCATTGCTCTAGCAGCTCAAAGGAATTGGAAACTGTATCAGTTGGATGTAAAGTCTGCATTTCTAAAAGGTCTACAAACTTAAGAAGGCTCTCTATGGACTTAAGCAAGCCCAAGAGCTTGATATGGAGAGATTGACTCTTATCTGTTGAGCTGTGAATTCAAGAGGAGTGATAGTGAGGCTACACTTTACATGAAGCTTGATGAAGCTGGTGATGTTCTAATTATGTCTATCTATGTGAATGATATAATTTACACTGGAAGTTCACAATCTTTGATCAAGGACTTCAAACAAGTAATGATGAGTAAGTATGAAATGACATATTTAGGCTTACTTTATCATTTCCTAGGTATGGGAGTGATACAATCTGACAGAAGAATTTTTGTACATCAAAGGAAGTATGCAACTACACTTCTTAAGAAGTTTGGTCTCAAGGATTGTAAGCCTATGAGCACACCTTTGGTTACTGGAGACAAGCTAATGAAAGAAGATGGAAGTGAAGCTGCTGATGAGCAGCTGTACAGAAAGATAATGGGAAGTCTACTCTATTTGACAGCAACAAGACCTGACATAATGTATGCTGCAAGTCTCATGTCTAGGTTTATGCATGGACCTACAAGCAAACATTTTGGAACTGCCAAAAGAGTCCTGAGATACATTCAAGGAACTCTTTCCTATGGGATTGAGTATTTAAAGGGAAAATGTTCTACATTGATTGGTTTCTGTGACAGTGACTGGAGAGGTTCAGAAGATGATATGAAGAGCACTTCATGCTATGCTTTTACCCTAGGAAGTGGGGTATTTTCATGGGCCTCGGTGAAGCAAAGCACAGTGGCTTTGTCCACAGCAGAAGCTGAGTATGTGGCTGCTGCTGAGGCAACATCTCAAGCTATTTGGCTTAGGTTTGTACTTAAGGATTTTGGAGAAGAACAAGGTGAGCCGACACCTTTGCTTTGTGACAATATGTCAGCAATAGCAATGGCTAGGAATCCAGTGTTCCATCAGAAAACTAAGCATATCAACAGAAAGTTTCACTTCATCAGAGATGCTCTACAAGAAAAGCAAATTGGTTTGATGTTCTGCAGATCATAAGAACATATAGCAGACATTTTTACCAAGGCTTTGCCTATGGAAAGGTCAAACTACCTAAGGAACCTACTTGGTGTCAAACCAGTAGCTAGCTTAGAAGGAAGTGTTAGTGACTAAGCTATCAGCTGGCAGTTCAGTTGAAGGCCAAGGAATGCGGGTGGTAGTTATAACAACCTAGAATCAGTTTCTAACTGTGTACAACTTGCGTGGTAAGCAAGCAAGTCTATTAGAACAGACTTAGACTAGGTGTCATCATGTAATAGGCTTAATGAGATGAGATGTTATATCATCTAACTAATTGAGTAAGTATGTGTAAGTGAGTGTTGTAATCATTTAGTCTACTCAATTCAATAAAAACTTAATACAATTCTCTCTGTCATATCAGAGAAGAAAGTTCAGAAAATCTCTAAGGCATTTCCACAAACACTTGGTGTGCATTGATCATTATAGTGATCATCACCCGTTCAATCCAAACATTCAATCCAGAAACAAAGAAAGTGTAATTATCACAGGCTAGTCCTGATTCAAATTGGTTCAGCTAGAAGATCGGTTTAGGGTGTTTACCTGTTGTTGCCGATTTGGGGGTTCTGTGTGTTTTCATTGCCTCTGTTGCTGAAGATAGTCTCTGCAGCTTGTGTTCCTTCACCATTGACGAATTCAACAGCTATGGTCGCCGGAATCCTCCAGCGCAGCCCAAAGGTATTGTTACCTGGCCCCCTTCGAAATCCCCCAGCTGCAGCCTCTTGAGGATTCGAACCCTGAACGAAGGCTTTTTATTCCTCTCAAGGAGGACACCTTTCACCAATTGGAAAAGGCGCATTTTATGTAACGACCAGTCCCGAATCCTCGGTAACGACCGTCGTTAGTGGAATCCCCTCCACCCGGACTACACTGGCACAATCGGTATTGTTACCTGGTCCACCCTCCGAAAATCCCCATGCTGCAGTATCTTGAGGACTCGAAACCTAGACCAAGGCTTTTTATTCCCCTTGGAGGGGACACCTTTCACCAACTAAGCTGCAGCTTAATTGGTGAAAGGTGTCCTCCTTGAGAGGAATAAAAAGCCTTGGTCTAGGGTTCGAATCCTGAAGAGGCTGCAGTTGGGGGATTTCGAAGGGGGGCCAGGTAACAATACATTTGGGCTACGCTGGGAGGATTCCTGGTGGCCATAACGAGGCGGCTTTCCGAGGATTCAGGGTCCGTCGTTATATAAACGATGTGGGGCATTTGTGGAACCCAAAATTACCAGAAAATTGTGGAGCTTCCACGTGGCCCATAATTGATATAATGTCCAAATTGCACATGGTAATGACATTAACGGCTCGCAAAACACCCACACATTAAATAATATATTTACTAACTAAATGTATTATTTAATCGGGTTAAATTCTCAATAATAATAATAATATTCTCATTGAAATTAATTATTATTAATATTCAATTATTAAATAATATATTTTATTAAAAATAATTATTTATTAATTACAAAATCCATCGACCAATCAGAACGCTCGGCGACTCTCAAGGCTTCCCTATAAATAGCGGAGCTCATTTCATTTTTAAGGTAATTCATTCTTTGCTTCTAAAGTATTTTTTGATTTATCTCTCAAAGCTAACTTAAGCATCGGAACGTCCTTGGTTGAACAATCCCCCAGGGCTTCAACCTTAACCTTGATTGCTTCTTGTTTGCTGTTTGTAGGGATCAAGAAGACTTTTTCAAATGTGATCAATTTCTGCTTCAACACAAACAAAATTGGAACGAGTCATATGTTATGAACAAGAAAAACCTTAAAAACTACAAGACATATTAGAAAACAGTAAGAATTTCATATTGAATGTAATTTACGTCTAAGATTTCATATTCGACTACGAAAAAGAAAATAATTTGAAACAAAAGTAACATCCTTGATCGGCTACAAAAGATGCTTAGTATCTGCTAAAACTCAATAGAAGGTATCGAGCGACTATGTGTCTTTGGGCAGTTTCGGCACAGAGCTTCAGTTGGTGTATAATGTTTGAAACTGGTGGTGGTTGGTTGTTCCAAGGTTGTGCTCAAGTGCTTATGTTTTAGTCTCTTGGTTGTAAAGCTCGTAATCTAGCTTAGTGTTTTGGAGTCTATTTGTTTTATTGCTAGAGAGTGGGTACTCTTTTTTCTTGATCAAATTTTCCCAACTAATGGATTTTATGGTAAGGTTTTAACGAGGCCTCCTGCTAACTTGGTGTTGTATCCCTCTTTTTTCCTATAAGATGTGATGTTATATATCACAAAAGTATGAGTGGCCTAGTGGTTAAGGCACTTGTTTCATGGTTATGAGCTCCATGATTCAAAATCTTAGGACTGCAAAGAAATTTCGATTTTTTCTTTGTTTAAAACTTCAGGTGTTGACGTGTCACCTAACATGACACGTGGCAGGGGTGGCTCCAAGACCTACTGGGCCTGTTGTGGGTTGGGCTCAAGACCTAGGGCTCCAAGACGTATTGGGCCTGTTGTGGAAGCTGAGCTTGTGTATTGGGCTCTAAGACTTACTGGGCCTGTTATGGAAGCTAAGACCTATGTCTCCAAGACGTATTGGGCCTGTTGTGGGAGCTGAGCTTGTGGATTAGGCTCCAAGACCTACTGGGCATGTTGTGGAAGCTAAGACCTATGGCTCCAAGACATACTGGGCCTTTTGTGAAAGCTGAGTTTGTGGATTGGGCTCAAGACCTACTAGGCCTGGTTTACAGATTTTATTGGGTTTGGTGAGTTTGTTTGTGGTTTTGCTTGCGGCTTCCCGCCACTGTTCATGGTCATCCCTCCTCTATTATTATTATTATTATATGTTGGGTCATTAAACCAATTCATCAAAGCTAACATTCATGCTTCTCTCTCTAAAAAACTCTCTACTTTCTCTCTAACTTAAAATAAGCTGGCCCTAATTTGGGGTGGAGGTGGTTTGGTTCTCCGCTGACTGGTGATGGATCAAGGTAGCCTCCACCTCCCAATCCTTCCTTACCTTCCTTCATTCATGCCTTCCATCCTTCCTTCCTTATTGTCTGTCTTTTGGACATCATCTCTATGGACCTCCTCCCTCATTCGTAGGTGAGTGGTGATGGCACGTTTTCCTTGTAGTCGCGACGGTCGCTCCGTTCAGTGGACTCTACATGGTCGTCGTTGTGAGGATCCACTGAGGTGAAATCTAAGTGGTTGTGTTCTAGATATGAACCAGTTTGGTGGCCGGCTTCAACCTGCAGCCGTGCCAGCTCTTGGTTGTGGCTGCAATTGTAACGACCCGAAAATTGTATTTGTGAATTTTTGTAAATTAGTTTACAAAAGGACGAAATTACCCTTGTGTTAAAGGGCTTGAAAGTCAATTTTTGTTTCGAGACACTTTTGGCTGTGTTTCGGGGACCGTTGCATAAGTCTCAAACTCACGAGTTCGTAGACAGACGGCACGTGGAAAACAGAGTTCGTGTGAGAGAGTTGTGGGTCTAGAAAGTTCAAGGGCATTTTGGTAATTTTCCCTAGGTAAATATTTTAAATCAGACCTTTTTCCAAATTTTTTTCTCATTTTGTCCTCTCTCTCCCGTGCTATCTCTTTCTCTCCCGTGAACTCGTGTGAAGGCCAAGGGAGAAACCCAAAATTGTTTTTGGACGTTTTAGACCAAACCAAGGACATCATCAGCTTCCTTTTCTCCCCACGAGCACAACCATACCCTCCGGGAGCCGAGGGGATCGCCATGGACGATGGAGCAAAGCTCTAAACATTGACTGGAACTTCCCGGTCATTTTTTTGCCACCACATGTATGGGTTCTCAATTTGTACTTGAGATTTGGATTCCTTGGCTTGTGTAGATATATTTCTATTATTAGAACGACGAATTTGGTTGAGAATTGAGAGAGATACAGAGGTTTGAAGTTCAAGTGTTCATGGAGGTCCGGTGACAGAATATTCCATTGCTCTGGTTAGAACTGACGCCGTTAAGTTTAACGGAATATGCTAACGGCGTTAGCATATTCTGTTAAATCTAACAGACGAAATATTCTTTCGCCCAGGAAAAGCCAATGTAGTGGCGGATGCCTTGAGCAGGAAGTCCATGGGTTCCTTGGCCCATTTGCATACTGTTTACCTACTATTGTTTCGTGGAATTTTGTAGAGCGGGAATTATACTTGGCATGGATGGCCAGGGGGCTTTATTGGCTAGTTTCCATGTGAGACCTGTCTTGATTGACCGAATCATTGAAGCTCAGCTCCAGGATCCTACTTTGTGTGTTATTAGGATGGAGTTTGAGGCTGGGAATAGGCAGGATTATGTGATTAGGGATGATGGAGCCTTGGTTAAGGATGGCCGGTTGTGCGTACCTAATGATCCAGAGTTGAAAAGAGAAATTCTTGAGGAAGCTCATAGTTCTGGTGGGAACACTATTGGTGGACTGGGATGAAAAGGGAAATAGCGGAGTTTGTGAGTAGGTGCCTAACGTGTCAACAAGTGAAAGCAGAGAGGCAGAAACCATTCGGGGCACTACAACCATTACCTATTCCAGAATGGAAGTGGGATCACATTATAGTGGATTTTGTTTATAAACTTCCTAGGATTCAAAAAGGACATGATGGAATCTGGGTAATTGTTGATAGACTCATGAAGTCAACACATTTCTTGCCAGTATGGGAAGTTACCGAATGGGCCAGTACGCCAAATTGTTTGTGGATGAGATCATACGGTTACATGGGATTCTAGAGTCGATTATGTCAGATAGGGATCCTAGGTTTACTTCGAGGTTTTGGCGGAGTTTATAGAAAGCCTTTGGAACTACCTTACATTTCAGTATAGCTTTTTATCCTCAGACTAATGGTCAGTCTGAGAGGACAATTCAGATTCTGGAGGATATGATGAGAGCTTGTGTACTGCAGTTTAAAGGAAACTGGGATTCACACCTGGCCTTGATGGAGTTTGCATACAACAACAACTATCAGTCTAGTATTGGGATGTCTCCTTTCGAGGCACTATATGGGAGATAGTGCAGGACACCGATATGCTGGAATGAGGTAGGTGAGAGAAGACTGTTGACACCAGAGATAGTGGAAATGACAGAGGAAAAGATTAGAATCATCAGGGAAAGGTTGAAGGCAGCTCAGGACCACTAGAAAAGCAATGCGGACTGACGGATCAGTGATCTTGAGTTTGAGGTCGGAGACTGGGTTTTCTTGAAATTATCTCCCTGGAAAGGTGTTGTATGTTTTGGTAGACAAGGAAAACTGAGTCCTCGCTACATTGGTCCTTATGAGATTATTGAGAGGATAGGGCCAGTGGTTTACAGACTTGCTTTACCCTTGGAACTGTCAAGGGTTCACGATGTTTTCCATGTATCCATGCTCCAGAAGTATCTATTCGATGAATCTCATGTATTGGAGGCGCAACCAATTGAGCTGAGAGATGATTTGACTTTTGATGAGCAACCAATGCAACTTTTAGATTGGAAGGAAAAAGTATTGCGCAGAATGACTATTCCTTTGGTTAAAGATCTGTGAAGGAATCATAACGTGGAGGAGGCCACGTGGGACACCGAGGTACTGATGCGGGCGCAACATCCACATTTGTTCTAGTGACAGGTATAAATTTCGAAGGCGAAATTTCCTTAATGGGGGTGAATTGTAACGACCCGAAAATTGTATTTGTGAATTTTTGTAAATTAATTTGCAAAAGGATGAAATTACCCTTGGTTGTAAAAGGGCTTGAAAGTCAATTTTTATTTCGAGACACTTTTCGCTGTGTTTCGGGGATCGTTGCGTAGGTCTCAAACTCACGAGTTCGTAGACAAGCGACACGCGGAAAACGGAGTTCGTGTGAGAGAGTTGTGGGTCTAGAATGTTCAGGGGCATTTTGGTAATTTGCCCTGGATAGATATTTTAAATCAGACCTTTTGTCCTCTCTCTCCCCGTGCTATCTCTTTCTCTCCCGTAAACCCGTGTGAAGGCCAAGGGAGAAACCCAAAAAACTTTTTGGACGTTTTAGACCAAACCAAGGACATCATCCGCTTCCTCTTCTCCCCATGAGCACAACCATACCCTCCAGGAGTCGAGGGGATCGTTGTGGACGACGGAGCAAAGCTCTAAACATTGACCGGAACTTCCCGGTCATTTTTGGATTCCTTGGCTCGAGTAGATAGATTTCCATTATTAGAATGTCGAATTTGGTTGAGAATTGAGAGAGATACGGAGGTTTGGAGTTTGGGTGTTCATGGAGGTCCAGTGACGGAATATTCCATCGTCAACGGAATATTCCATCGTCAACGAAATATTCCATCATCGACAGAATCTTCCGTTGCTCTGGTTAGAACTTACGCCGTTAAGTTTAACGGAATATGCTAACGGCATTAGTATACTCTGTTAAATCTAACTGACGGAATGTTCCTTCGCCGTTAGAATATTTCGTCAGGATTCACGGAATATTTTGTGAATAGTGCCAGGCGAGTAGGGTGATGCAGTCGTGTATGGAAGGGTTGCCGGCCGTCCACCGGAACGTGGCGGTACGTGGAGCTCCTCGTCGAGCTCCGGCAAAAATGAGTTTTGAAGCCCTCGACGTTCCGGATCTTTTGGCGCAGGTTTCAGGTCAATCGGACATCGTTTAGGGGTAGTTTTGGGCGTCCTAAGTGGCTGCATTTTTAGTGTGACGCAAGAGGACCTCCTGGGGTTTAGGGAGTCTAAATGTAGGATTTTAATTATAGTTGGTAATCCCGATTGTTACTTTTGACAGGCGATACTGCTCCGGAAACTTCAGAGGAGCGTACGACTCGGGATTGAACTATTTGGACGTGTGGTGAGTGGACTTTGGTTTTGTAAAGTATAATGCATGCATAAAGGTATATTTGATATAATTGCTTATTACTTATTGTTTTGGTAAATTTCTGGATATTATTAAATTATTATTGGACACGGGCTTTCAATAATTATTTGGAAATGACGTTTTTGGGCTATGGCCTGGTTTTATGGATTCGAGTTTTATATGATTTGACTTGATTGATTTTGGGATTTCGGTCGAGTCCACGAGTTTGAGTTTAAACCCAATTTTTCAATGAATTTGGCCTATGCTAAGAAACATAGATTTTGGTTTTCACTGGATTTTTGTCCCCGATGGTCAAGGTTTTCTCCGACTGGCGTCGAGGGTCTTTCTCCGCGAGATCGTTGAGGGTTCTCCTATGCTGGTGTCAAGGGGTATTTCTCCACCAGGTCGTTGAGGTTGTCTATGCGTAGTACAGGTTTCTGCACAACTCGAGGTATATCGGGTGTGTGGAGGGTATTGAGCTACGGCTCGGGATTTTGTTCGGGGAGCAGTGGTATATGTTTTGATGTATATTTTGTGTCCAGGTCAATTTACATGATTTTAAACTCCTTTGAGGGGAGTTTTCAAAGCAGGGTTGTGGACCACGAAATGTTTTCATTTGGGTTTTTGTGGGTCCCACCAAGTATTTTAACAAAAGATGGATTTTTCCGGTGAGTTTTCGAATTATCTATATATTATATTTATATACAAAGGGATTTTATGTTATGCATGTATGGTTTTACTCGTGGAGGGGGAAAGGTATGTTTTCCTCGGAAATGATTTTTAAATGATTATTTTGTTCACTCACAACTTTCGTGTTTTAAATCCCCTCCAGGCCGTTGAGTTGACGTGGGCATATCCAGAGGCGGAGGCATTAAATTTTTAGTTGCACGTTTACCTAGACTATCGAGTAAGATATTTATTTATGTATTTACTTATCCTACCTAGATGCGCTTATAAGTCTTTTGGACTGATTGTAAAATTGTGGTTATATCGTTGGATGGTTGACCTTATTGGAATTTGGAGTGTTATCTAATCTTTAGTCTAATAGGTGGAAGACGGTTAACCAGTCCTTAAGGGGAGATTCTGTCGGATTTTTGGCAGAATTCTCATAATTAATTGCAAGGACATAGGGGTATTCTGGGAATTTCTTTAGGTTGTTAGACGGGAGCAGGGTTCTTCCCAGGTTTCGAGGGAAAATTCGGGAAGGGTCCTGTCAACAATAGTGATGATTGTAACAGCGTCTGTGTCATGCGACATCGGAGATGTTGTGGCTCTTTCCCTCGACTCCGACGTTGCTACGATTTTTACCGGCGTCTTCTACGATGATGCGGCTCTTGCATGAGATCGATTGTGGTGTTATAGCGGCTCTTGCTGTACAAAGACGATGATTCGGCTTCAGCTATTAGTACTGGTTTAAGTCCAGACCTGGTCAATGTTGCTTGAGTTTTGGTTTATTCCAATTGATTGCATCCATTGACTGGGTTGTATCTAGTTTTGGGGCTAATTCGTTTTCCTCAATTTGTCTCAAGTTTAATTTATTTTCAACTAGTTGTATTTGTTGGTATTACCTATGGTGAGTTCTTGCTTTTTCCCAAGGGTATATATGCTTGCTTACCGACACGAACTCTTCCTTCTCTCTCTAAGAAAAAATTCTCCACCTTCTCTCTAATAAAACCTCAATCGGCCCTCATAACTGGGGTGGAGGTTTCTCCGATCTCCACCTCCTGGTGGTAGATTAGGTGAAAACTTCCACCTCCCACTCTCTTTCACGCCCTTGTTTCCTCTTTCCCTCCCGTGTTTCCTCTTTCCCTCCCGTGTTTACCCCCCTTCCTCTCCTCTCCGTGATTTTTCTTCCACTCTCCCCTCCCTTCTCCGTCATCCTTGGCGTTGGATCTTGGGTTTGGTGGCGTTGACTTGTGCTCGTGGTGGACCGATGGAGACGGGATCTCGTCTATCTTGGTGTTCTTCGCCAGTTGCTCGGTCCATATGGCCGCTTTTGATTTTCTTCCTTTCGGCTTCTTTCTTTTATGCCCATGTTTTTCCTTACAACTCCACTCCCATCTGTAGTCCCCTATGCATTCCACCCCCACCCTCACCGTTCATCTCCCCCAAACCCATCGCCTATGGATTTATGTTGGTTTTTGGTGAAAGGCGTCCTCCTTGAGAGGAATAAAAAGCCTTGGTCTAGTGTTCGAATCCTCAAGAGGCTGCAGCTGGGGGATTTCGAAGGGGGCCAGGTAACAATACCTTTGGGCTGTGCTGGGAGGATTCCCGGCGGTCATAGCAACGCCTTTGCCGAGGATTCGGGACGGGTTGTTACACATGCTCTACAAATCGAGATCGATCTCTTTGGTTCCAGACTGGTTCTTGTTGTGTGGTGGCGGCTTGTTGCTCAGAGGTGGTGGCTGGTGAAGCTTCCTGATGTCTCTTAGGGTTTATTTGGGCTTTGTTTGTGGGCTGATGTTTGTTTTGGGTTTTTTTTAGTTTGGGCTTGTTTGTATTTTAGTTTATGTCTATTAATTTTAGCTATGTAATGATTTGAGTTGGGTTTTAACGTTTTTGGGTCTTCTCTGCGTTGCCTTCTTTAATGAATTCCACACTTCGACCAAATATATATATGCTTGCTTTGTTTACTATTTATTTGTGAGTGTATTTTGGTGAGTTCTTGCTTTCTTCCTGGGATATACCTAAACAAGTATTTCCCGCTTAATCCAATGTTACTATTTATTTACTCAAAAAAAAAAAAAACCAATTCATGATCATTAATCAACCAAATTTCCATATATATTTTATTTAAATCAATCCCAAACATTCAATTTTAACTATATGCAATTCAATTTTAATATCAACATATAGTCCTAGGATTCACATGTTTCTAGGATTTTATCAACAATAAAAATAAATAATGAATATGAAATTGAATTTAGATTCCGAAAACATACTTGGTCTCAAGAGCAATAATCCTCCTATTGAACAATCTCCGGAGCTATTCATCATGATAACGTGTTGTGAATGATAATACGTAAAATAATAAAGAGAGATTTAGAGGCAGAAATAACAGTTAACTTTATTAATTAGATAACCCACTATAAGTAGGATTTAGGGTTCAATATTGATTACATAAATGCTCTTATATAAATAGCCACAATAATTAAGCTATTTACAAGAGGACATTCACATTTAAGAATTAAGAACATATTCGAAACAAACATCATCAACAACGCAACTCAAATCATGAGCTGAATGTATTATTTTGGTTAAAGGAAAATGGATGATTATGGGTAGAGAAGTTGAAATCTATGATGTTAAGGATGAGAAGAACGGTTGAATTTTAGAATTTATATTTTTGGGGAAGGAGATGATTTGATGCAGAATGAAATTCTTAGAATTTATGTTTTATTGGAAAGTTGACAATTTGATGCATAATGAAATTCTTTTTTTTCTTCCTGGGCAGAGTGAACTTCTTAGGATTTATGAAATAATAAGTAAATATCTTGTTTATTTTATTTATTTTCAATTTTTGATTTTTTTTTATGTTTGATTTTATTTTTGTTTTTGTTTTTATGTTGAGATAAGTAATGAAAAAGGAATGACATAGGGTTGACACGTCGTATGCCACATGTGGTTGAATACAAAAAGTGGGATGATAGGTGGTAGCTGTATCATTATTCATATATATATTTATATATATATATTAATTTCATCGAATTTATTTACTTTCATGATTTACCAACTCAACCACCTTTCATAACGTATTAGTCCCTATAATTTGTCCAAAGTGCAATCATTTCCTGGAGTTTGATGAATGAACCAATTTCATCTATGTTAGTTTCAATTTGGTTAATTCTAGTGCGTGACCTTTCACATAACTGGACTATAATTGATCAAAGTAAAATACAGGAATAAAAAATAGTATTTTCAGAAAACATGCCAACTAAAATTGATCAAATGGAACCTATATGGATGAAAATGAAAATTTTAGAAAACTATAGAGACTAGAGGCTAAAGCTAACCAAACTAAAATTGTAATTCGTTTTTTTTTTTCAGAAGAAAAAAAATCGCCTTGCATTCACCCAAGTTCTTTGTCAGCCATGGCTGGACTAATCTTCTGAAAATTCAGATGGTGCCTCAGAGTTAATTTCTCAGAAGAAGGTAGATTTTTGTTTATAAATTTTTCTTCTTTCAAAAAGAAGACAAGCCATAGTCTAATATGCCGTGCAGATGTGCTGCAAGTGTTGCATGTGCTGCATTTGCAGATGTGCTTGACCCTTGAGATTCGGTTCTGCAAATGGGGATAGAATTAAAGAATCCATTACACCATTGAAATCCAAGGAATCCATTCAGCCGTGAAGCTCAAGGTCAAGTCTCCTCCACTGCTAAGCAGGTGGACCCACACTGGTATCACTTACTTCATACTTCTATAGTTCTACCTCTCATGTGCTCCTCCTCTTCTGCTTCAGATGTTAAACATTATGTGGTAATTTTTCTGGGATTCTTCATATCTTGCAAAAAAAAATAAAAAAAGACTGTCTATTTGTGTTGAAGTAATTTATTTTCTTGCTGGTGTTATTTGATTAGGAGAGAGACAAGCTTGGTGTTTGTGGATCAACAGTTGGTGGTAATTTTTGCCCCCTTAAATGTGCATTTGAGTTGCTAGACTCCAACTTCTTCAATAACAGAAAGGTAATTAATTAAGCTTCTGTATAATATAGATTAACCATGTTAATAATTAAGTTTTAATTTTTGTTCATACTTTAGATGCTGGAGATTGTGAAGGGTCAGAAGGAGTTTAACATCCCTATAATCACAGCTAATAGAAAACTAGTTGCTTCTGCGAATGGGGGTTTGCATGACCCGTCTTGTTTGGTGTTCAATTCTGGCTGGGGCAATGAACAAGCACAGCATGTAACTAAAAGATTCAGTTACGTACCCTAAGTTTCCGGCGTTAAGAAGCCGAAAACGAACAAGATGTTGCCTTCATGACTGTAAGTGATCTGATGCTGCAATGCCATGTGTGTGAATATTCAATGTGATTGATTATATTTTCGTTAGGTTCTTGAACTAGGAGAGCTCATTAGAACAAAGCAAATTACTTCGAAGGAGCTTACTCGAATTTTTCTGAAAAGATTGAAAAGGTACCGAAAAATATGTAGGTTTTATCCAAATGGCCTCGGTGTTATTTTGACCTTTTGATTATATACTGTGAGATTTCAAAATTATCTGATATGGGACAGGAGTTAGTCATTTTACTGATGCATTGTGGTGAAACTAGATACAATAAGGTTCTTGAGGCTGTGGTGACATATAGTGAAGAATTGGCATACAAGCAAGCAAAGGAGGCTGATAAGCTTCTTGCTCAAGAGGTCTATTTTGGGTACATCTCTTTTCTTATTCATGCCATTAATTTCGTAAACAATCGCGCTTTCCTCCATCATCTGATTGTAAAGTAAAATTGTTAGCATTTTCAAACGAGTATCTTTACAGGTCCTCTGCATGGGATTCCTTATGGTTTGAACGATATCATTGCAGTGCCCCAGTACCGCACAACCTGGGGCTCGAAAAGTTTCAAAAATCAAGTTCTTGATATTGAAGCTTGGGTTTACAAGACGTTCATTCCAAGGAAGTTCGAGTATTATTGATTTCTGTTACAATATATGGCTTAAAGGGAAATGTCAAAACTACAAAACGTTACTGTTTTCACAACTAATTTGGAAGTTGAGATCACATCTTCTCATGAAACGCCAATGACATACCTATGCATGTCTTTGGCATGTCAAGGCATGTCTTTGACATGCCAGTGACACCCTCAAAACGTGTCAGAATGCGTCAAAGAGTGTCATTCATTTCTCTTATTGATTGATTTGTGCTGAACATCGGTTGAAGGCTGCAGGGGCAGTTCTAATTGCGAAGCTTGTTTCGGGATCATTGGCGTATGAAGATATCTGGTTTGGTGGTAGAACAAGGAACCCGTGGAACATCTCTGAGTTTTCTACAGGTTCATCAGCAGGACCTGCTGCCTCTACCTCTGCTGGTACTTTTCAACTTTTCATTCCTTCCACCTGCTCCCCTGCCTTAGCTTAGCTGAAGGACATCCCATGTTGGTCTCTATAATGATTGACAAAATTATAGGACACATTTGTTGAAAATGTTTTCCAATTACCATTGCTATATATATAAACAAGAGATCTTTTATAGGTATGGTTCCAGTCGCAATCGGATCAGAAACAGCGGGCTCTGTGACCTACCCTGCTGCTGCACGCTGTGGAGTGACGGCACTGCGTCCAACATTCGGCACTGTTGGCCGGACTGGTGTAATGAGCATTTCAGAAAGCATGGTAATCTCCTAATCTTTCTTTCTACATGCCTCTTCGGATACGTTTAGTGAGGGATATGGTTTTGAATTGGCTAACATGTAAAATTCAAGACATTTTGAAAAAGGAGTGAATGTTAATTGTGAGGGTTAGACATAGAAGAAAACTTACTTCTAATCCAAATGAGTACTTCATGTCCTGTAGTGCAGTAAATGGTGAAATTTACAGCTCATGTTTTGAACAGGACAAGCTTGGCCCCTTTTGTAGAAGTGCCACAGATTGTGCAATTATATTGGATGCCAGTAGAGGAAAGGATCCAGATGATCTTTCATCAAGAGACATTCCTCTCCGCGACCCGTTTTCAGTTGACATTACAAAACTGACAGTTGGATATCTTGAAGATGCTGAGATGGAGGTTATTATACAATGTCATTGTTGTGTCTTTTTCTTTAACGTACTCTTCTAGGTGGAGCATAAAATGTAGTGTTTTTTTGCATCAAAAGGTGTAAATATGATCCCTTTCAAACTAAATTACACAGTTGAATCTATTCAAGGACATCTAAACTTCACCATGGACGTCGATATGTTGGTTCACTTTGACGAATGGCAGAGGTCCCGGCAGGATGATGTGTATGAAGCTCAAGAGCAATGGCCTACTGAACTTCGCTGGGCACGCGTGATTTCTGCAGTGGATTATGTGCAGGCACAAAGAGCAAGAGGAAAGTTAATTCGAGAAGTAAAAGAAGTTTACCGTTGATGCCTTCATTGGCAATGCAACTGACTGGGAGAGAGTTTGCTTGGGAAATCTGGTTGGCTTGCCTTATTAAGTTTGAATAATTTGTTTGTATTGAATTCGAATTGGTGCAAATTACATGCTTTATATAAAGTTATATACAATCTCCTATCTAAAGTCAACTTCTATTATCTAAAGTCAACTTCTATTTAGAATAAGAAATACAATAGGAAAGGGAATATTGAAGATATTCCAAATAACAAATTGATTCTTTAATACTCCTCCTTAAGTTGGAGAGTGAATGTCTGAAAATCCCAACTTGCTACTTAGAAACTTGAAGTCATCTCTCCCTAAAGCTTTTGTAAAAATGTCTGCCAGCTGTGTTTGTGAGCGAACATAGGAGGGAGAAAGGATGCCAGCTTATAATTTCTCTCGGATTATGTGACAGTCAATCTGAATGTGCTTGGTTCACTCATGAAAAACCGGATTCTTTGCAATGTGTAAAGAAGCTTGATTTTCACAACATAGTGACACGGGCTTGTTTTGCACAACTTACAAATCTTGCAAAATATAACGTAACCAAACAAGCTCCAAGCATGTGGTTACCATGGCACGATATTCAGCTTCAGTGGTAGATTTGGCCATAAGAGATTGTTTCTTGGATTTCCAAGAAATTAAGGAATTGCATGCCTAAGAAAACACAATACCCTATGGTTGATTTTCTAGTGGTAGGGCATCCAGCATGATCATAATCACAATAGGCTCTTAGGGCAAGGTCGTTAGATGCAGGAAATAACAGACCTTGACCTGGAGTGCCTTTAATAAACCACAATACTCGTAAGACAGCTTCCAAATCAGGTTATTTGGGCTCATGCATAACTGACTCAATATCTAAACTTAGTACACAATGTCGGGTCGGATCCTTCAATAGAACACCATCTCTATGAGTCAACTTAAGGTGTTGTTCCATAGGAAATGTCTCGGGACGTGCACCAAGGAGACATGCATCCTATAAAATATCCAAAGCATCTTTTCTCTATGACATAAAGATGCCTTTGCGAGAACGAGAGAATTCAATCCCCAAGAAATATTTTAGATTGCCAAGATCCTTGATGCGAAAATGCCTAAGGAGGAAATCTTTGAGAGATTGCATCTCAACCAAATCGTTCCCGGTAAGGAGAATATCATCAACATAGATAAGCACTCCGGTAAAAGAATCACCGTTAACTTTTGTGAAAAGTGAATAATCTGCTTTACATTGTTGAAACCCTGCTTGCTGGATCGCATGAGAAAATTTGGAAAACCAGTTACGGGAAGCTTGTTTGAGACCATATAAGGATTTATTGAGCCGATATATAAGATACTCTCCCTGTCGGCTGAGACCAGGAGGGGCTCCATGTAGACCTCCTCGGGCAAATCTCTCTGCAAAAAGGCATTATGAACATCAAGTTGGTGAATGAACAAACCACGAGCAGCAGTAATACTGAGAAAACAACGAAGAGTAGTGAGCTTGGTTGTTGGAGAAAAAGTCTCAAGGTAATCAATGCATTTAACTTGGGTGTAGCCTTTGGCAACCAGACGGCCCTTGTACCTGTTAATGGAACCATCTGAGTTGTATTTGATCCGGTAAACCCATTGGTTGCCTATGGCCAGCATGAAGAGGGACAAGAGTCCATGTATTGTTTTGAGCAAGAGCATCCAATTCAGCAGACATGGCCCGTTGCCAATTGGGATCCCGAATAGTTTGAGAATATGAATAAGGTTCGGTATGACCTGAAATGTTAGCCAAAAAACAACGATGGGAAGGAGAAAAACGAAATAGGAAAGAAAATCAGATAAGGGATATTTTGTACCTTTGACAAGAAGTGGCGTGGAGTCAAACGATTGAGCCGGGGAAATAAGAATGTTGGTCATGTGATAGTCACGATGCCATACAGGTGGGTGCAAGGTGCGGGAAGAATGTCTAGTAGGTGGCAGATTGGGCACAGGGGACACGGGTAAAGGGCCTGGGGTGGGAGAAGGTAGGTGGGCCACAGGTGAATGGTCAAAGGGTGACAGGTGGGTGGGCCTGACGAGAAACCTGGCGTGTGTGGGTCGGTGGTTTCTGGTGTGGGAAGATGTGGGGAATTTGGGCTTGGGGAATGGAGCTGGGCCGTAGGTAAATTTGGTTAGGAGTGGGGAAGTGAGATGGGCCATGGGGAAGCAGCAGAATGGGCTGGAGATGGGGTTGATTCATTACCGAGCAGGGCTAGGAAATCAGCCACTAACAAAAGTTTTGTTGGTGGATAAATCAAATAATTTGTATCCTTTTCGGCCAATGGGTTAGCCAATAAAGATGCAGCGACGGGCATAAGAATCAAATTTTTGGAGGGGTTGAACATTGGTGGCAAAGCAAAGACAACCAAACACACGAAGATGATCATAAGTGGGAGGTCGTTAATAAAGTAATTCATAACGAGTTTATTTGCTAATAAGGGGGTGGGTAAACGATTGATTAGATGGACAATAGTTAGAACGCACTATGTTAGGTCATAGTTCTTACATGTATTTCATGTTGTTTCTTGCCTCTTTGCTTAATTTCTGGCCATCCATAGTAGAAAATGATGCTCTTGTGAGACATGTGCAGGTTTTAGAAAGATAATGTAATTCTAATAATACAGGAAAAATAATGACTCAAATCGGAGTTCAAATGAAGGAGATGTCCTCATTTAAATATCGGGTCCTAAATAAGGTCCTGAGTACCTCAGATCAACCCATCCGGGGTCCCAAAGCTGTGTCTCATGACATCAATTTCATGTCCTAGAAGTGCCAAGGTCATATCAGGACATGTCAAGTACATGTCCCAAGAACTTCCCATCCGAGTCCCTGGTCGTGTCCCGGACACACCCAAGACATCGAGTACATGTCCCAGAGGAGCCAAATCCTAGTTGAGGTTTCCGCTATCGATACAAGGCGCGACTGCGCCAGTGACAAGTTTCAGAGTGCCGCAACGGTACCAGTTCTAGTTTTAGGTCAAGTCCCTAACCTGGCCATATAAGTTCCAAGGAGGAAATTTCTATGCGTATAGCCATTCGATCGAGAAATGAAGTATTTTCAGACTCTTTGACATGTAATGAGGCCATTTAACTACTAAGGCACGCCTAGCCTTGCCAAAGACTTGTCTAGAGCTTGCCACCAATTTACTAGGCCTTGACCGAGGATCTGCCCAAGCGAAGACCACCGGACATGCCATGTTCTAGCCTGTCTGCTTAGGACAACTTGCATTCACGCTACTCTTCCTTGTTTTTAGGATTAGCTTTATCTAATTAATGGTGTAATTGTAATTTTAGTCTTTAGATGTTTAGGACTCGTTTTTGGTTTAGTTTAGGACTCGTTTTAGGTTTAGATTAGGAAAGGTTTCCAAGTTTGACTTGAAAACACAATTCAATTCCTTGTTGGACAAGGCTTGGCTTTGCCCTATAAAAGAGGGCCTTGTCCACTGTTTTATGAGCACGCATCACATAATATTTTATATACATTTATGCTTTTCATTATGCTTAGTGAGTAGTTTACTTTAGGTTAGGGAAGATCTTGAAGCCCTAATTATGACAACTTCTTAGCTTGGTTCTTACCTTGGTTTTGGCGCTTGGTTTGATTATTATGTTTGTCTTGGTAGATTAATTCACTACTTTAATTGCTATTTTGTTTATGTTCTTAAAACTAGCTACTTTCATTGCATAAACTTAAAGATGACTTTGCATCGAGGATTATAATAAAAGTAATCTGTAATGTAACGACCCGGACCAGAAATTAAATTATTTTGAGAATTGGACGATTTTACCCTCGATTTTGGACGGGTTCGGGAGTCACTTTTTGACTGGCAGTACTTTTGGGAATTTTTCTTGGGTCGTTGCGTAGGTCTCGAACTCACGAGTTCGTAGACAGGCAGCACGCGGAAAACGGAAACCCGATGAGTTCGTTACGGGTCTAGAAGCTTCAGGGGCAGTTTGGTAATTTTGGAAAAGTTGGAACTATATATTAGATATTTTTCTCTCTCTTCGGGAGATTGGTCGAAGCAGTCTCTTTCTCCTAGCTTAAATTCTTCCCGGGCGAACACCGAATCACCATTTTCATCGGACGACCGATTTGACCGAAACTAAGGTCGGAAGAATCTTCCCCGCGACCCCACGAGTCTTTTGGTGTAATCATCGGAGCGGGAGCACCGCCGTAGGCGACGGACAGAGGAGGGAAGTGGACCGAATCTTCTCGGTCGTTTTCCGGCCAAACCAGGTACGATCTCGGATCTTTGACCTCATATTTGGATTCCTGGTGAAAAGTAGATGAATTTACATGTGTGGATCGTGAAAAACGGTCAAGAAATGAAGAAGTTATAAAAGCTTGAAGTTTCAGCCGGAAATGGGGGATTCCGGCGAAACCAGACGGCGGCTGCCGGTCATCTTCTCCGGCCAGGCTTCGACGACTGCACCGGCAGTCGATCGTCTTCTCCGACGACCGGTCGAGTTGGGTCAGACCGGGTCGGGACGAGTGTACCGGTCGGGTTGAGTGAACCGATCGGGTCGAGTTGGACCGGGTCAGGTTGAGCCGGGCCGGGTTGGACCGGTCCAGGCGCGTGAACACTGTAGAAGGCGCATGAGGGCGCGTGGCGGCGCGTGAGCGCATGTTCTGTCCTTCCGGTGGCGCGTGGTGGCGTGTGGGACTGTTCCCGAAGTCACGGCGGCGCGTGACTAGGGTTTTGGGACGTTCCGGATCAGATTTTATTGGTTTCGAGGCCATAGGAGTTCATTTAAGGCCCGATTTGGGCAATTCCACCGGTAATGGTTGACCTTGAAGCGGAGTTTGAGCTCGGAAAGTCAAGGAAGTTGGGTTATTATTGTGCACGTGTTCCTTGGGCTAGAGCGTCCATGAATTTAGGGTTGGATGATGTTGGTGAGTGGAATCCTTTCCTAAACTCACACCTATATGACTTATGTACTGTTATGTGATAGATTATGTGATGACCGGGATTTCAATTGAATGATGATTGATTTAATTGTGTTAGTAGTATTTGATGTAATTATGTGTGTGATGATGAATGTTTGATTGATTAATAATATATATATGGAATGAGAATGATGCAAGATGATAATAGGAAATTTAGACTATGCCAGGGTTAGCTTTAACCCAGCATTGTTAATTATGAGATGTAGGTATTTGGAAACAAGTATAAACTAATACTTTAGTGGTACATTTCAAAGATAGATTTCGAGATTTAAATTAGAATATCGATGAGAAGTAGGTACTCTGGAATGAGTATAAACTACCACTAGATTAGGGTATCTCGAGGGTCAATTCCGAGATACGTATCACGATATCAAGTCATGAGGTATGATACATTCGGTGAAATACATGAGTCACAGCGAGATATCGTTTTGACGTGGTAATTATTTGAGCCCATGATTTTGAGTTGAACCCGTATTTGTGATTATAAAATACTTGATTTTGGAACCAATACCGATTTGAGGGGGCTAGGATCTGGGATAGGATCCGCTGAGGCGGTGAACCCGGTGAACCTCCGAGATAAACATTGATTTGAGGGGGGCCAGGATTTGGGCTAGGATCCGCTGAGGCGGTGAACCCGGTGAACCTCCAAAAATAAACAATACCGATTTGAGGGGGCCAGGATCTGGGCTAGGATCCGCTGAGGCGGTGAACCCGGTGAACCTCCGAGATAAACATTGATTTGAGGGGGCCAGGATCTGGGCTAGGATCCGCTGAGACGGTGAACCCGGTGAACCTCCAAAATAAACAATACCGATTTGAGGGGGCCAGGATCTGGGCTAGGATCCGCTGAGGCGGTGAACCCGGTGAACCTCCGAGATAAACATTGATTTGAGGGGGCCAGGATCTGGGCTAGGATCCGCTGAGACGGTGAACCCGGTGAACCTCCAAAATAAACAATACCGATTTGAGGGGGCCAGGATCTGGGCTAGGATCCGCTGAGGCGGTGAACCCGGTGAACCTCCGAGATAAACATTGATTTGAGGGGGCCAGGATCTGGGCTAGGATCCGCTGAGACGGTGAACCCGGTGAACCTCCAAAATAAACAATACCGATTTGAGGGGGCCAGGATCTGGGCTAGGATCCGCTGAGGCGGTGAACCCGGTGAACCTCCGAGATAAACGTTGATTTGAGGGAGGCTAGGATCTGGGCCAGGACCCGCTATTGGCGGTGAACCCGGTGAACCTTCAATATAATTGGTTACTATTCTTCGACTAGCATCGAGAGTTTTACTCCGTTGGTTCGTTGAGTCCTCCGACTATGGCATCGAAGAGTTTTGGCTCCGCCGGGTCACGAGACTATTTATGCATAGTATAGAGAGTTGTGATACAGGACTAGCACACCCCAAGGGATACCCTGGTGGCTAGGGATATGCCGACTGATGTGATATGATAGCTGAGGATGGTTCCAGCTCTAATATGGGTTGAGGACGATTGTCATGTGATAAATCAGCCTATGGAAACACTTCGTCATCCGGGTCTGTGGGTTGGTGTGGGCGGTGACCCAGAGTGACGAATTGTTGTTGGTTCACAAATATCTGACTAGTCAGTTGTCTTATGGTATTCCAGTAGTGATGTCAGCAGTGCTGACCTACTGACATTTGGTATCAGAGGGTGTTCCTATTTAGACCACCACTATTCCGAGGTCTTGGCTTTGACCTGTATACTATCCTGCGTCTGACAGGTAGGAGTGGTCAGTAAGTACAGAGGTTCTGTCGGGAAACCGGTAAGGTTTACTAAAATTATTTAAGAATAAAGGGTATTTCTGGTATTTAAATTTTGAGATAAAAGAACTGTCAGACGGGATAAGGGTTCTTTCCGGTTTTCGAGGAAAAATTCGAGAAGGGTTCTTACATGTAAAGAGATCCATGACATTCCTAGGGTTACCGTGTAATCCCTAGGGTTAGTGTAGTGTCATTAAATCCCTTTAGAACTTAATGCTTCTCTTTGTGTTTAACTCGGAAACCGTGGGACTCAGTTCAGCATAATTTGATAGACATCTTAGGTGCCCGTGATGCCTAAGACATACTAAGTAAGAAGACATAAAAGCTGTGAGGGTGAGCTTAAGAGACCCCTTGCATGGGCACTAAACCAGGAAGGAAACATGATAATTGAACCTTGCAAACCAAGTTAGAAAACGTTGTGGTTAGGTGTGGATATGGACTGCCTTAACTTGCCTTTTAATTGATTACAATCTTTGCTTATTTACTTTGTTTCTTGCATTACAAGTTATTTACTTTGCTAGCATCTTTAGAACTAAACCCCGCCCGCCCCACCCCCCCCCCCCCCCCCCCCCCCCCCCCCCCCCCATTGTGTCCTATTTTGGTGTCTTTGTTTTAGTGTCTTTTGTTTAGAGTCTTTGTTTAGTTAAGTGTCAAAGCATATCTAATTAGTGTGTGTCTTTTATTTTCTGTTTTAAGAGTCTAAGTATCTTCAATATGTGATAACTTGAGAATTAAGAAACCTAATCAATTGAACATCATCGTTGAGTCAAGTCTTCGTGGGATCGACCCTTTCTTGTACCGCTATATTGTCTATTGATTAGTGCACTTGCTAGGATATTATTGTTAAGGATTGTGTGCATTTACTTGTCATACTTTTCTTCCAATAAGTTTTTGGCGCCATTGCTGGGGACTTTTCCCTCAACGGTGTCCATTGCTTTAGGTTACTAACTTAAGTTTGTCACTTTGTGAGGAAAATATGGACTAATTTTACGTGGATTTGAGAACTTGGAACGAGCCATACTCTTATCCATTCAATCAAGGGTGGAGCAATCAGCCTGAATTCCATCACCAAGAATACCCAGACCCATGCACTCCAGGATGGTATAATCAGACTACCTTAACATGGAACACCACACAAAAAGCTCCTAACCCTGGCCCATATCCTAAACTCGAAGCATTATTGCATACCTTTGTTCAAGAAAGCCGAGAGCGGAGTAAGCAAAGGGAGAAGGAACATGCCTATCACACGCGGCAGTTTGAGTTCCACATGCGTCAAATCGAAGAAAGGGCACGTTCCCCACCAAGAGAAGCCATGGATGATGATCATGATGAGGCTATCATTATGCAAACACTTCGACAAGTGCTTGCCATGGAGGCTGTGGATCCCATCCAAGGCCATGATGCAACATTGCTCCCAAAATCTGCCCAGATTCAGCAAGGGGACAACCTCAATTCTGACCCTCAATTGTATGCAGTCCTTTCTAATGATTCTTATTTAAATTCAATGACTAACCATATTTCTTTGCCTTACACTCATAGGTTGGAAATTGAAATGGAAGACGAGAAGGAGGAGGAAGAGGAGGATGTCAACCAAGGGGCACATCACAAGCAGGCCGTGCCTTACCTGCAGCCTCAGGCCGTGCCCTTGCCTCAGACCATGTTGCCCAAAGCATTGCCTGCGGCATTGCCCTTGTCTGTGTCCCATGATCTGCCCAAGGCCTTGCCCCAAGCTAAGCACCATATTGTACCTCAGACCCTACTGCCCTGCACTGCGCCTGACCTGCTGCCCACGGCACTGACCACCTTGCTGCCCGCGGCTCAACCCAAGGATAAGGACAAGCCTGTGCCTGTGTCCTTGCCCAAAATCGTGTCTCAACACTTTCCTAGGGACATGGACATGGTTTTGGACCCCATTGAGCCTTCTAAACTACAATTTGAGACATTAAAATTTAATTCTAATGTTGTGAACCTGAATTTGAATTCTGATTTTTTTATAAATGTTGTTCTACGTATCCCTCATAGGTTCCACAACAAAAACAAAATGAAGGTGATTGAAGCCCTCAACTTGGTACCCCTCTTCAAGTTCAAACGGAGAGGACCAAGGACATGGCTACTAAATTCTGGGATTCACATGGCACAACCTAAGACGTATCACCCTAAGCACTTTCGAAAGAAGATCTTCGAGAATGGATAGAAGCTACTTTCATTAAACTCTCTTCTCAATCTCTTCCCAGATAAGCTACTTTCTCGTCAGTTTATTCCTTTTAATGTTCCTAATGCTTTTCCCAATGATGTAGCTACAACTGCACTGAGAGGCTCGTTATATATTCCATGAAGTGGGCAAGGCACTCCTTGCCGTACCACACCGTACTTGACTTGCAAGGTACGTCTTGCCTAGACGTTAAATCAAGTGCTCCTAGGAGGTAGCTTAGCCCTGGTTTGTGATTCCTCCTTTTTCTTTATGTTTTATGTTTAGCTTGCCTCCTTTAATTCCTTCCTTATTTGAACTTAGTGTTTTAACTTGTTAACATTGAGGACAATGTTTAGTTTAGGTTTGGGAGTGTGGATCAAAATTTTGCAACATTTAGGTTTGGGGGTACACGACCAGGAACATAATACTTTACTTGTTAATAAGCTACATTGGTAAATTAATCATTAGTGTCTTACTAGAGCCATGTCATGCTTAAGTTTGTGCCATATCTTTACACTTAATGCCTAACTTCAAGAAATTGAGCTAAAAGATGACTCTTTCTAAGTGAACTCTAGAAAATTAGTGGAGACTACCCCAAGTGAGATTTGGAGTCTAATGTCTTCCTTTTTGAAAGATTTACTTTGTTCTACTTTAAACACTATTCAATTCCTTTTATATTGATTGATCTCTTTACTTTGCATTGAATTTTAAAGGACTAACATCTTATGTAGAGGCTCTTGGTTCTCAGTTGGATGTACCATAAGAAGTGATGTAGGCTATGCATGTTTGACCCTCTAAAAGCCATATGTGTTCCTTTCCATGCTCCCTTAACCCACTTTGAAGCCAAACACTTAACATTTCTTTCATCACCCACATCAAAACTGAGCCCTAGATTGGAAGCCCTCAAGCTTGACCATTCCCTATAGCTTAGGGTTTAATAAGGCTGCACCAAATGAAGTTCAGGACATGGAAGGGAAGACAAGCCTCAAAGTGTGAAAAATTCAGAGACAAGCCGTATGGGCGCATTAAGGACACGTCAAAGCAATGTCACGGCCAAAAGAGGCCAAATTACAAAGTTGATATCGGAATGATGTCTTAGACATCCCAAGTGACTAAAGTCCTATCTTGGACATAAACCAAAACAATGTAACCCATTGCATAATCTTGGCTTAGTAAAACAAAATAAAAAAAAGTGAAAAAGAAAAGAAAACAATGAGCTAAGCCAAGTAAGCCAAGTAAGCCAATGAGAATAGAAGTCACAACTCAATATTCAAGGAAATCATGCATCAACTTGAGAAATTCAGTAAAAGTAAAATGCCAAGTCTGGTCGTGGGCCAAGGAAAATTTCAAGAAGAGGATCAAGTTCCAAGTCATGCTATTTCATGCATTGTCAGAGCCTAGGCTTTTGAATTCCAATCCACTTCTTCTAAACCCATGAGCCTAGCCCCATTACAAACCTTGAATGAAGACCTAACTGATCTTATGGGAAGTCTTGCTTGGAGTTAAGGTATGTCTCTACGTTCTTAAAGTTCAATTCCTTCATGAGATCTATGTTCAGAAATTGCCTTTCTTTCATGCTATTTCATATGTGATTATATTTTATCCCTTTCCATAAATTCATCACATATGCTTGCAAGAGTGAACCCTTAGGATTCATGAGAGAAACTGAGAGTTGCCTAGTGAGGTTAGAGTCGAGGCGAAATCTTTCTAAGGCATTTGAACTTTGTTATTTTAAGCTTGAAATTTTGAAGCAAAGGGCATTCACACTTACACATGGTACTTATTTAAGACTGCCATATCTTTAATTTGGCATGATACGATCTATTTGATGTGTTCCTTATTAACCTATTAAGTATTTTGTTTAGTATTTTGTTTGTGTTTTAGTTGTTAAGTAAAATGAGACAAAACTCCTCATACTAGGTGAACCTAGGGGTTTAAATGATCTATCCTTAATTAGATTGAGTCTTTAGCTTTTATTTTTAGTTTTTATTCTTTGTTTTGCTCGAGGACTAGCAAAAGCTAGGTTTGGGGGTATTTGTTAGGTCATAGTTCTTACATGTATTTCATGTCATTTCATGCCTTTTTGCTTGTCTTTTGCTTAATTTCTGGCCATCCATAGTAGCAAATGATGCCCTTGTGAGACATGTGCATGTTTTAGAAAGATAATGCGATTCTAAGAATACAGGAAAAAGAATTACTCAAATCGGAGTTCAAATGAAGGAGATGTCCTCATTTCAATATCGGGTCCTGAACTAGGCCCTGAGTGTGCCAACACGCCCTATTTTGGGAGCAGACCAAGTACCTCAGATAAGCCCATCCGGGTCCCAAAGCCGTGTCTCATGACATTAAGGTTATGTCCTAGAAGTGCCAAGGTCATGCTAGGACATGTCATGTACATGTCCCAAGAACTTCCCATCTGAGTCCTTAGTCGTGTCCCGGACACGCCCAAGACATCGAGTACATGTCCCAGAGGAGCCAAGTCCCAGTTGAGGTTCCCGCTATCAAGACAAGGTGCGACTGCGCTAGTGACAAGTTCTAGAGTGCCATTGCGGTACCAATTCTAATTTCAGGCCCGATAAGTTCCAAGGAGGACATTTCTATGCCTATAGCCATTCAATCGAGACATGGAGTATTTTCAGACTTTTTGACATTTAATGAGGCCATTTAACTACTAAGGCACCCTTAGCCTCGCCAAGGACTTGTCCAGGGCTTGCCACCAATTTACTAGCCCCTGACCGAGGATCTGCCCAAGCGAAGAACGCGGGAAGACTGTAGGACAGACCATGTTCTAGCCTGTCTGCCCAAGACAGCTTGCATTTACACTAATCTTCCTTGTTTTTAGGATTAGCTTTATCTAATTAATGGTGTAATTGTAATTTTAGTACTTAGATGTTTAGGACTCGTTTTTGGTTTAGATTAGGAAAGGTTTCCAAGTTTGACTTGAAAACACAATTCAATTCCTTGTAGGACAAGGCTTGCCTTTGCTCTATAAATGAGGGCCTTGTCCACTGTTTTATGAGCACGCTTCACATAATATTTTATATACATTTATGCTTTTCATTATGCTTAGTGAGTAGTTTACTTTAGATTAGGGTTGATCTTGAAGCCCTAATCATGACAACTTCTTAGCTTGGTTTTGGCGCTTAGTTTGATTATTATGTTTGCCTTAGTAGATTGATTCACTGCTTTAATTTCTATTTTGTTTATGTTCTTAAAACTAGCTACTTTAATTGCATAAACTTAAAGATGAATTTGCGTCGAGGATTATAATAAAAGTAATTTGTGAAGAGATCCATGACAATCCTAGGGTTACCGTGTAATCCCTAGGGTTAGTGTAGTGTCATTAAATCCCTTTAGAACTTAATGCTTCTCTTTGTGTTTAACTCGGAAACCGTGGGACTAAGTTGAGCATAATTTGATAGACGTCTTAGGTGCCCATGACGCCTAAGACATACTAAGTAAGAAGAGATAAAAGGTGTGATGGTGATCTTAAGAGACCCCTTGCATGGTCACTAATCCAAGAAGGAAACATGATAATTGAACCTTGCACACCAAGTTAGAAAACTTTGTGGTTAGGTGTGGATAGGGACCGCCTTAACATGCCTTTTAATTGATTACAATCTTTGCTTATTTACTTTGTTTCTTGTTATTTACTTTGCTAGCATCTTTAGAACTAGACACCACCGTCGCGCCCCTCCCCGCCCCGCCCACCCCCACTTGTGTCCTACTTTGGTGTCTTTGTTTTAGTGTCTTTTGTTTAGAGTCTTTGTTTAGTTAAGTGTCAAAACATATCTCATTAGTGTGTGTCTTTTATTTTCTGTTTTAAGAGTCTAAGAATCTTCAATCTGTGATAACTTGAGAATTAAGAAACCTAATCAATTGAACATCATCGTTGAGTCAAGTCTTCGTGGGATCGACCCTTGTTTGTACCACTATATTGTCTATTGATTAGTGCACTTGCTAGGATATTATTGTTAAGGATTATGTGCATTTACTTGTCATACTTTTCTTCCGACACACTCCCCCCAAAAGGATAAAGGCAATTGGGCCTAAAATAGTAAAGCTCGGGCCACAATAAGGATATGACGATGCTTGCGTTCAATGACCCCATTTTGTTGAGGGGTGTAGACACATGTGTGTTGGTATTCAATGCCATGTTTAGAAATGAAATCCCGCATAGTGTAAAATTCACCCCCATTATCTGCCTGAATAGTTTTGACCATGGTGCGAAATTGAGTGCGCACAAAAAGGACAAAAGACTGTAAAAGTGATTGAGTGTCTGATTTATGATTCATCAAAAAAATCCATGTGCAACGAGTGTAATCATCAACAATGGTAAGGAAATAACGAGCACCATAATGAGATTGAACTTTATGTGGTCCCCAAGTGTCACAATGTAATAATTCAAAAGGTGCATGAGAAGAAATTTGACTTCATGAGAAAGGAACATGAGTTTGTTTAGCCATAGGACAAATATCACAATTATCATTAAAAGAAAAATCGGTTGAAGAGATAAACTTGGAAAGTAAGCGAAGACGGGCATGAGAAGGGTGTCCCAAACGCAAGTGCCATAAGTCTGGAGGGCTAGAGACATGGAAGGAAATGGGTATGGTGGGTAATGGCATCATGTAATAAAGACCTCCATGCTGCTTACCCAAGCCATTCGTCCTCCTAGTAGTCAAATCCTGGTAAGACACAAAAATCGAAAAAAAAATTGACACAACAATTCAAGGAACTAGTAAGTTTACTAGCAAAGATAAGGTTTAAACGAAAAGAAAGAACACAAGAACATCGGTAAGTGTAATGTCTTTATTAAAAAGCAAGGTACCAATAGATGTAATCGGAGCAACAGAATCTGTGGGTAAATGAACAGAAGATATAGAAGGTTTGCGAGAACGAGAGGAGTAAAATGTAATGTGGCATGAGGCCCCACTATCAAGGATCCACTGGTGAGAAAAAAAATCAGGATACCAACATGCTGCATTAACAAAAGAGACATTATTGCCACATATCGTATTTGGTAAATTGTTCGTCGCAGCGTTGAGTTGGGCAAGCTACTCTGTGGAGAGGCCTGCAATAAAGCCCTGCATGGATTGGTTTTGGGCTGAATGCGGCAGAGAAGTGGAATGGGCTGTATTGGAGTTGAAATGGGCCTGCTACGGTTGGACTGAGTGCGGCTGCTGCTGTGGGACCGTTTGCTGGTCTGGGCAGTTGGGAGATGGGCTGGAATGGATGTTGTGGGCTGCAGGGGATGAGGCTTGGGATTTATTGCTGCCGTAGCCCCCTTTGTTGCTGTTGTAGCCCCCACGCCGAGACCGTGATGAGGAGTGGGACTCTTTATTCCCCTCTCCTTCGTACAAACGGTGTCCTGGTGGGTAACCGTGCATTGATAGCACGTATCAATTATATGGTGATCGTTGCTGCAATGTGTGCAATCAAGGGGAGGCCGTGTACCTCTATTATTTCCACGAGTCGCAGCGGCAAGTGAGAAGGGTTCGGTGGATCCCAATTCTCTTTGTTTTTCTTCTTGGATAATGAGCGCATAGGATCGACGAACACTGGGAAGAGGTGTCATGAGGAGGATTTGTCCTCGCACGGCATTGTAAGAGTCATTGAAACCCATGAGAAATTTCATAGTACGATCTTGGTCACATTCTTCATTATAAGTTTTGAGGCCACCAAACGAACAAGTTGGCATGGCACGGTGAGACGAAAGCTCATCCCACAATGCTTTAAATTTTGTGTAGTATGAAGAGACATGCATCATTCCTTGAGTATGAGATGCAATGGATTTTTGAATTTGAAAGATGCGTGGTGTATTGCCTTGTGAGAAATGCTCGTGGAAATCATCCCACACTTCCTTCGCACTTTCAGCGTATATAACACCATTGACAAGGTCAGGCTCCATCGAATTTAAAAGCCATGAGAGAATCATTTTGTTGCAACGATTCCAGAGGGCATACTCGGTTGGTTATGTCCCTTGTGATGGAGCTTTGACAGTGCCATCGATAAAACCAAATTTGTTCTTGGCAATGAGTGCAATGCGCATGGAACGACTCCATGTTGCATAATTTTCTCCGTTCAATGGGTTAGAAACCAGCAATAAACCAGGTTGATCGGAGTTATGGATGTAATAGGACTCGACGTAACTTAAAGCACGTAACTTAAAGCACAAGAAACAATAAAAACAAAATTAAACACGAAGAGTTTGATTGATTACTGAAAGTGAATCAAGGCCAACTATCCACTACTAGCCAGTCAAAGTTCCTAACACAATTTCTAAGATACCATTATTATGAATTATCTAAATTTGATGCCAATGCAAGGGTCCAAGTTAGGACCCACCACACATTCATTCTCTACCTACTTAGCATGTTCTAATCCATGTGAGGGCACTTAAGACGTCTATCAAATTGAATCAAAATTATGCATGAAGTACGAAATAGAATTTAATGACATCACACTACCCCTAGATAAGGTTTAATCACCTAGGTTGTCATGAGTTGGATTACCAATAAGATATAAAGCCACTACTGTTGATGCCAAACAATCACAAGAAGATGATCAATCAAACAAGCAATTATTCACCTATAGTTATATGCAAAAAAAGTGATCAATCCCATAAACATAAACGAAGATCATTACGCACAGTAATCAAAACTATATTCAAGATTCATAACAATAATACTCAAAGGCCAAAATCGTGCTAAAGTACTACATGGCTAGGGCTTCAAGCAGCCCTAATTCTGCAAATACTACTCACGCATTGTATTAAAGAAAGCAATAAAAGAATTCATGATTACAAATTAAAAGTTAAAGAGAAGAGAAGAAAACACTGAGAACAATGGTGAGTCAAGAACACGTCCAAGCCCTCTCCATAACTCTCTATGCTAAAATCTCCTCCAAAAGCATGAACAAGAGTAAAAACAAACTGTTTAAATTGAAAAATTAATCTATGCGGCAAAAGGGGTTGGAACCCTAAACTAGCGTTAAAGTCTAGTTTAAATAGCCTCCTAGGAATCCCCTATAATCTAGGAACTAAAAATGAAAACAAAGGACTAAAAAGCTCTTAATGAAACCCTAAAACAAGTTTCCTAGTTTGGCAGGGACACGACTTGGATAGAATCCCTTAGCTGTGTAACTTGTGATGCAAGAAAGGCCTTGCTTGCACAACAAGCAAGTCTGTGACAACACTGCTGCACCTTGAGTGGAAAGATATTGATTCTTGAACATTCTTGAACATTCTTGGATAGCTGGACACCTTATGGGTACGCCTTGGCACGAAGTTCCTCATTTGGCACCTCTAGGATCTCCTTTTAGGGCACAACAAGTCCTAGATAGGCTCTGCACATATGTAGCTGCGCCCTATCATTTCATTTGCTTGGAAACATCATTTGCAACTCAACTCTGGTCGTTGGCTCACTTGGCTTCGTCGCTATCTAGGTGATGACACGTTTTGGCTCAAAACAGCATGTCACGGGACTCAATTTAGGGCGCAGCCGAGGGCACGTCTGGGACTCTAAGTCTCGACAACACATAGGCGCATTGTGGACATATCGGGAGACCCGTCCAAGGGCACAGCCTGCTCTGGAATTGGTTGAGGTTCCGCATGAAGGCTCCTCTGAAGGCACGTCCAAGGACATGTCAAGACATGCCTTGGACTCGGTTAAGGCCACCTCGATCATGGGATTGGTACGTGTCAGGGGCCACGTTTGGGACTCTGATGCGATCTCTAAAGGATGCGCCATGGCACGTCTAGGTCGTCTCTAAGGCACGATTAGGGCGCGCCTTAGGCATGTCTTGGGCTCGGCTCTAGACACCCATTTAGGACCCGATAATGAACCTAGAGCCTCTCCTTCATCCTAACTCCAAACTATGCCATTCTTTTTGCATTCTTCACAGAATGAACCTAACTTTCCAAATCTGCACATTGCTCACAAGATTGATCATTTTCTCCTATTGATGACATCAAATCAGTCAAAAGACAAGTAAAAGGGCATTAAGTGGCAACTAAAAGATGCATAATTAATGACTGAACAAGAACTTCAACGAAGAACAGGAACGATGAAAAAAAAATTTGTGGAGAAAAGTTAGGAGCTATCCCAAGGATGCTCTGATACCATATTAAGTTTGAATAATTTATTTGTATTGCATTAGAACTGGTGCAGATTACATGGTTTATATAAAGTTATATACAATCTCCTATCTAAAGTCAACTTCTATCTAGAGTAAGAAATACAATAGGAAAGGGAATATGGAAGATATTTCAAATAACAAATTGATTCTTTGATATGCCTGTCATTGTTGTCCCAACAGGGTTTAAGAGCATATCAAATCCACCTCCTGGCAATGCTACTCGAAGAAGAACCATGGTCACCACCGGCATTTATGCTCCTCCTGAGCATGATCACATTGTAAGCTTAACCCAAACTGAACTCATGGATTTCTTATGGGATTAATTGAAGTTGGAAATACTAAGTGTTAGATAAGTTTAATCTGTTTTCATGAACAGGCTCTAGCAGGCTATGGCTTTCCAATCAGTCACCAACTACCACAGGCAGCGGCCGCCAATCGATGATCTTGGACCAAGTGACCCAATCCCAAGTCCCCCCATATGGTTGCAGCCTTAGAGGAACTGCTTGGTGTCGTTTTCATACCCAATTTGCATGCATGGAAGCTAGGACATTGACAATGATATGGGAACATTGGGAAGAAAAAACAGAAAGAAAAACAACAGAAATTGATGTAGCTGAAGAAAAATATATAGTAAACTCATAGTTGGTATATAGATAAACCAAGTCGAGATATAGATTGTGAACTCATTTTCTTTTGGTTTAAGTTTAATCAATGGTTTGGCTCGTTCAACATGACATGCCATGTGGTGAAATTAACCTACCTTGAGGCAGTGGCTACACGACTCGAAGAAGAACCACATGTAAGAATTGAGTATATATGAAATCACTATTCTACTAAGATTGCATCATCATAACTTATGGTAATAGAGTATTTTACAGTTTAAGAGATTAATCACTCCTTATATTGTAAGACTGCGTCATGGCTTACGGTGACAAATACTGGGATACGTTACCAAACATGCCGCGACTTTGGTACTGGCAAGGTATAAAAGATGAGAGAGCGGATGAATTAAGACCATCACGAGGCCCAGCTTCTGTTTGGGAGAGGGGTTCGGGCTGGGATGGACCGAAGGGAGCAGAAGAAGCTTGCTGTCAAGTTCGAGAGGGAGTTGAGAGAGGAGATTCGGAAGAAGGAGGGTGTGGAGGAGAAACCCGAGGAGGCCATGGCGCAGAGGCTCAAGGAGGAAGCTTCTGAATTATATGATACTTTTGACATGAGGGTCGATCGCCATTGGACTGATAAGAAGCTTGAAGAGATGACTGAGAGGGATTGGAGGATTCTTCGTGAGGATTTCAATATTTCCTACAAAGGGTCGACGATTCCCAGGCCTATGAGGAGTTGGGCAGAGAGTAGATTGAGTGAGGAATTGTTGAAGGCAGTGGAGAGAGCTGGTTACAAGAAGCCTTCTCCAATTCAGATGGCGGCAATCCCACTTGGTCTGCAACAGTGAGATGTTACCGGCATTGCTGAGACTGCTTCTGGTAAGACTGCTGCATTTGTTCTTCCTATGCTGACTTATATTTCCAGGTTGCCTCAAATGACTAAGGAGAATGAGGCTGAAGGGCCTTATGCAGTTATTATGGATCCTACTCGGGAGCTTGCACAACAGATTGAGGATGAGACTAACAAGTTTGCTGTTAACTTGGGTTTGAGAGTGGTTTCAATTGTTTGTGGGCAGTCCATTGAGGAACGGGGGTTTAAAATTAGGATAGGCTGTGAGATTGTGATTGCCACTCCAGGGCGTTTGATTGATTGTTTGGAGAGGCGTTATGCTGTTCTTAAGTAGTGCAATTATGTCGTTCTTGATGAGGCTGATAGGATGATTGATATGGGTTTTGAGCCTCAGGTTGTGGGGGTCTTGGAAGCAATGCCTTCCAGCAATTTTAAACCTGAGAACGAGGACGAAGAGCTTGATGAGAAGAAGATTTACAGAACCACATATATGTTCAGTGCTACCATGCCGCCTGCTGTGGAGCGGCTTGCTAGGAAGTACATGAGGAATCCTGTTGTGGTCACCATTGGCACGGCTGGAAAGACAACTGATTTGATCACTCAGAATGTGATGATGTGCAAGGAAACGGAGAAGTTTGAGAGGTTAAAGAGATTGCTTGACGAACTTGGTGACAAGACTGCTATTGTCTTTGTTAACACCAAGAAGAATGCAGACTATGTAGCTAAGAGTTTGGATAAGTAAGGATATCGTGTGACCACTTTGCATGGGGGAAAGTCACAGGAGCAGAGAGAAATTAGCCTTGAAGGTTTTCGGACCAAGAAATACAATGTCCTGGTTGCAACCGATGTTGCAGGACGTGGGATTGACATACCTGATGTGGCCTATGTTATTAATTACGATATGCCTGGGAATATTGAACAATACACACATCGGATTGGACGTACTGGCCGTGCAGGAAAGACTGGTGTGGCCACGACATTCTTGACTATGCACGACACGGATGTCTTTTATTATCTTAAGCAGATGCTCATTCAGAGTAATAGTCATGTTCCTCCTGAACTGGCGAAACATGAGGCGTCAAAGTTCAAGCCGGGTTCAGTTCCTGATAGACCACCTAGGCGTAATGACACTATTTTTACTCATTGAGAAGTTGGAGTTAAGCAGGCTATTCATTAGAGGTTCCAACCTATTATGCGTTAAGACGCTGTTTTAGTGGCTGAGAAGTCTTTGCTTACTGCTGGAACTGAAGATGTGAGTTGCTTTGAATGGGATTGTGTTCATCTAGAATTTAATCATGAATATTTCTGTTGTACTGTAATTGGAAAATTGATGTCATAACTCTTTTTCTTTTTCTGGAATATTGTTGTTACTTGTTAGTTCTAATTAGTTAGAACTTAGAATTACTAAATTGTTCATGATTATCTCAGTTGGGAATGCTTTTTTCTTTGCTCATCTTTGGTTTTTACAAATTACTGATTTATGGGTGAGAGCACCAACCCTTATAATATTGTCTCTCTTAATAAAATTGCTTCATTTCAAATTTGAATGCATAAATAGAACATTAAATCCGCTATTATATACTTTGTATGTATTTGTATGTATCATGTTTACAGTGTGGTGGTCACCTCCATCCAAGAGTTTCTGGGAAATAGATCCTTGAGATTATGCTGGACCACCTTGCCGGACGATATGGTTTGGTATTCGAACTTTTTTGTGCATGCTAGATTTGATGGCCACATTTGATACGAAGGTGTTTTCTTCCCTATGGTACACTAGTTGTACCTCTTCTTTTTTTTGGATTCTTTTGTCTTTCGGTTTGGTTATTGAGAAACATTTTTACGAAAACTGTTATTTGATTTGGTTTTCATGTCATTTGGTGCACATGGGCCAACAACCGGAAGGAAGATATAGAAGTGACTTCCATTAATTTCATAAACAATTGTGCTTTCTTCTCCTGCATCATCTCATTGTAATGTGAAATTGTTAGCATTTTCTAATTTAGTTTCTTTACAGTCCTCTGGATGGGAGTCCTTATGGTTTGAAGGATATCGTAGTAGTGCCTCAGTATCGAACAGCCTAGGGCTCGAAAAGTTTCAAAGATCAAGTTCTCAATACTGAAGCTTGGGTTTACAAGAGGTTAGTCCTAAGGAAGTTTGAGGATTGTCAATTTTGATGTTACAACGTACGGAAGTTAAGATCACATCTCATGAAAAGCCAATAACATTCCGAGGCTGACACCCAAAACGTGTCAGAACACGTCAAAGGGTGTCATTCATTTTTCTTATTGGATGACTGCTGAATAGATCGAAGGCTGCAGGGGCATTTCTTATTGCGAAGCTTGTTTCGGGATCATTGGCGTATGATGACATCTGGTTTCGTGGTAGAGCAAGGAACCTGTGGAACATCGCAGAGTTCTCTACAGGTTCATCAGCAGGGCCTGCTGCCTCTACCTCTCCTGGCACTTTTTAGATTTCATTCCTTCCATATGCTCCCCTGCCTTTACTTAGCTGAAGGAAGAACAATAAAAAAGAAAGTGTAGTGAGAAAAAAAAGTGTAGAAATGAGAAAGCAAATGAAGTGTGAGAATAAAAAAGAGTGCAAGAGAGAATTAAGAGTAGGAGAACAATAAGTGTCTTCAACTTCAAAGAACTATAGTGTCTTTTGTGAGCAAAATTATTTGTGTTAGAGGCGGTTTTTCGTTGAGAGTTGTTGTGTTGTAATATTTTGTGAGTTTGATATAAGTAATTTGTTTATTTGTTTTATCTCTCCAACACTTGAATATTAGAATTGTGTACTCTAATTTGTTCAACATTCGGCACTGTTGGCAGGACTGGTGTAATGAGCATATAAGAAAGCATGGTAGTCTCCTAATCTTTCTTTCTACATGCCCCCTTCAACCACATTTGGTGAGGGAGATTATATTGAATAATTCAAGATGTTTTGAAGGCGTTTTTACTTCTTCTAATCCAAACGAGCCCTTCAAGGCATGTTGTGCAGTAAATGGTGAATTTTACAGCTCATGCTATGAACAGGACGAGCTTGGCCCTTTCTGTAGAAGTGCCACAGATTGTTCAATTATATTGGATCCCATTAGAGGAAAGGACCCAGATGATCTTTCATCAAGAGACATTCCTCTCCACTACCCGTTTTCAGTTGATATTACAAAATTTACAATTGGATATCTTGAAGATGCTGAGATGGAGGTAATTACACATTGTTTCTCTTCAACGTATTGGTCTGCGTGAAGCTTAAAATGTAGATTTTTTTTGGGTACAAGTTGTTCATGTTCTTGCATCAAAAGGTGTAAAACTGATCCCTTTCAAACTAAATTACACCGTCGAGTCTGTTTAAGGACTCATAAACATCACCATGGGGGTCGATATGTTAGCTCACTTCGAAGAATGGCTGAGATCCGGGCAGGATGAAGCGTATGAAGATCAAGAGCATGCGTGATTTTTGCAGTAGACTATGTGCAGGCACAAAGAGCAAGGGGAAAGTTAATTTGAGAAGGGAGAGAGAGTTTCACTATGGATGCCTTCATAAGCAATGAAACTAATTGGGAGATAGTTTTCTTGGGAAATCTGGTTGGTTTGCCTGAGATTGTTGTCCCAACAGGGTTTAAGAGTATATACCCAACAGGGTTTAAGAGTACATCAAATCCACCTCCTGACAACACTACTCGAAGAAGAGCCACGGTCACCACCGGCATTTATGCTCCTCCCGAGAATAACCATATTGTAAGCTCAACCCAAACTGAACTCATGGACAAGCTCTAGCACTAGCTACGGATTTCCAATCAGTCACCAGCCACCATAGGCAACGGCCACCGATCGATGATCTTGGACCAAATGACCCTATCCTATGTCCCCCAAAATGGTTTAACGCCTTTAAAAAGATTGCTGCTGCTGCCTCAAGCTCTGTTTGGTCTGCCTCAGGATCTACCTCAGCCCTATCACAATGTAATTACATTGAGATGTGAAAAAAAAAAAACAATAGAAGTTGATGTACGTAGCTCAAGAAAAAGAAAGAGAAAAACTTGTGAATTCATAGTTAATGGCATATAGATAAAGCGAGTGATTTTACAAGTTTAGTATACATTGTGGACCCATTTTCTATTAGTTTAAGTTTAGCATTCATTCAATTATAGCCAGACACCTTATGGGATTAATTGAAGTTAGAAATGCTAAGCTTTTGATATAATTAATTTATCATAAACAGGCTCCGAACCAAGTGGCCCAATCCCATTTATAATTCTGATATAAAAATTCCTTCTGGTTGAAGTAAAAAGTAAAAGTTGATGTAGCTTGCATAAAAAGAAACAAACTCATTATACTATAGATAGGCTAGTCGATCGTAACTCATAAGAGCTTGATGTTCTTAGTCAGAAGAGTAATTAAGGTACATCTATACCTTTATATATTCTCTTAAGAGAAAAAAAAAGATATAGTTATACTTTATGTATTCTCTAAGTTCGTTTGTTACACTTGATTGTTATATGACTTTTTACTCACAATGTCTCATAAAATTTAACTTTAGTCTCATGGTGCACTCTGCATTCGATTTTGTAACAAAATACCCTATGAAATCCATTTTTTTTATCTCAAAATGCTCAAATTCCGTAATCTCTACTAATTGGCCGTCAAATTCAAGAGCAAAATGGGCACTTTCGTCTCCCCCACTCCTCTCTCTCTTCTTCGTCTTCTTCTTTGCTCTTTGGAAAATCCGATCTACTCTATTCTGGGCTGTCTGTAGTGGGGAATCTGCTGCAGCTGAAGGAGAAGAAGCCTTACAAAACTTTTACAAGGTGGGCCGAGAAGCATGAACCGATCTACTCTATTAGGACTGGTGCTTCCACCATGATTGTTCTCAATACAACTAATGTTGCCAAAGAGGTATTTTTTTTTTGTTTTTAATTTCTCTACTGATTTCTGCTGATTATTCTTAGGTGGAAATCTCGCGCTCAAGCTTTTAATTTATTTCTAGATTTATGTTTTATTTTTTACTTATCTATTCATAAGTTAATCAACATTGATAGACGTTTGTTTTGACCAACGTTTAAAGTGAATTCACTAGTTACCCACTCAATAAATGACAACTTGAGCAGGGTTTGTGTTTAATTTCTGAATTGATCCACGACTAAAACCTCGGATTGAGTTAATTTTGGCTGATTGAGTTTAAGACCCATCACTCTGGTTTGGTTGGTGGGTTCAGACTCTGTGGTCCTGGAATTTAGAAAGAAAATGATTGATTTTTTCCTAGTCTTTTTTTTTTTTTTTTAATTTAGAAATACTTCATTGCATAGGGGAAAGACAGAACATACAAGAATCTAAAACAAGAAATACAGACAGACAGGGAACAATAGTGGTGACGTCTCAGGGGAGAGCCGTCTCCCTGGTCAGTCAGCAAAGTTCATCAGGGGTAGGGTGGGCAAGGTAGCCCGTCACTTGAAAGTACATGCACTAGGGAAGAAGGAGGACGGTCAAGCCAGACCTCACCGTACATTTTCCTTCGATCATGAGAACCAAAGGCAACAGCTGTCGTATTTGAGGCCCGGAGGGTCCAAAAGAACTTTATATTATGAAAACCGTTGCACAGAGTTTTTAGGCGTGACAGAATAGGATAGAGTTCCCGGCTACCTCGCATGATATTGCCAGTTGTGCATTGCACCACCTCCTTATTGTCTGTATCCACATGGGCATAGCGAAAGCCACAGTCCAGGGCCAATTTGCAGCCTTCCATTTGCCGCCCATAACTCGGCCTCAACAACAGAGTTAGCATTTTTGAATTTACAACCACCTTAACGACCCGTATTTTTTAAATAGTGAATTTACACACACAAAAACCATCATCAATGCTGTGACCTTTTCCAGCAAAACTAGCATCACTACGACCTTCCTCTCAGTCTCATGAACTCATACATATCCTTCTTAAGCCGTGAGGACCGCCGTGGACGACGGGGTGGAGCTTTGAACATAGGCCAAAACTTCCCGTCCATTTTCCGGCCACCACAGGTAAGGGTTTTTTATTTGGACTTCATATTTGGATTCCTTGGCTCGAGTAAATAGATTTCCATTATTAGAACATCGAATTTGGTTGAGAAATGAGTGAGTTATCGAGCTTTGAAAATCGGGTAGGTATGGCTGAATCTGGCAGGCGAGCCTGAGGTAGGGGGCGAGTAGCCACTACAGTCGCGCGTGGGAGGAGCCACCTGCCACCCCATCGGCACGTGGGGGCATGTGGGGCGCTTCCTCGAGTCCCGGAGAACTTGTGTTTCCATGTTTTCGACGTTCTGGACTTGTTGACGTAGGTTTCGGGTCAATCAGAGTTCGTTTAGGGGCAATTTTGGACATCCGAAGTTGCTGCGTTTCAAGTTAGGACGCGTGTATACCTTCTGGGGTTTAGAGGGGGGGGGGGGGGGGGGGGGGTGGTGGGGGTGGTTGGGGTGGTGGGGTTGGATCTTAGGTTTATAATCGTCAGTTAGTAATGCCATGCATCGTGTTGACAGACGTGATGGCTCCGAAGATTACGGAGGATCGAATAGCTTGGAATTGGACTCTTTTGGACGTCAAGGTGAGTGAAATAGTTTTCCTAAATTTTAATGCATGCATATTGTTATAGTTTAAGTATTTTATGTTCAAATACGAATTTCTAGAATTAAATGGAATGATTATTTAGTATTTTCATGAGTCTCCGGAATTAAGGATAATTATTATAAAGCGTTTATTATCTTTCCAAGACTAGGGACTAAGGATAATGATTTACGTGACTTTTCACTGGTTATGGGTTTGATATGTAAGGATATGGATTTTATTATTGATTATGGATTTCAATAATGGTTTTGGGATGGTGATTTTATGGATTCTGGTTTATGGATTTTAGGCTTAGGCACGGGGTTATGTATTTGGGCTTAGGCCTAGGTATTGGATGGTTTTGGGGTTTCGGCCCAGGATGGTGGGTTAGGCTTTGATCCCAGTGGGAGGGTTGGAGGGAGTTTCTAGGCGAGGTATGGCAGGGTGGATTCCCTCATACGCTCGGTGAGGTATGACATAGTGGATTCCCTCATACGCTCGGTAAGGTAAGGCATGGTGGATTCCCTCATATGGCTCGGGATGACGGCTATGTCTGGGATATCGAGTTACGACTCAGGATGACGGTTACGGCCGGGATATCGGGTTACAACCCGGGATGATGGCTACGACCGGGATGTCGAGGTACGGCTTGGGATGACAGCTACGACCTGGATAACGAGCTATGGCTCGGGATGATGGCTTCGGCCGGGATACTGATATGGCGAGCACATATAAAGATAGCGTGGGTTCCACCGAGGTAAATCAATTGGACTCCGGTAAGTTGTATTTACTTATATATGCGGATTTTGAAGCGTGTAAGGTTTGATAACGAGGTGGGACTATATTGATTAGTATTATTTTATTTGCGAGACCACCCTTTTATTGTATTTAGTTCTATTGTCCGCTCACAGTTGTTTGGTTTTGTGCCCTTCAGGCCGTAGCGGGACGAGGTGACGAGACTTGGAGGAGGCATCACCTTTTTCTACGCTACCGTCACATAGGACCTGTTGGTTTGTAAATGTATATCTAAACCTAGTATTCCCTGATCAACAGCCCGCCAAGAATTTTCCATCAGCATTCTTAATAACCACTCAAATTCCAGGTTTCTTCGACTGAGAGATCCAGGAAGCATCAACATTTATTTTTATAAAACCCACTGGGGGAGAGCACCAGCGCTGATCCTGGGTAGGGGGAGTTGCCTCAAGGATGGAGGAACGAATCTTTGTTGCCACAGCTGCCCAGAAACCATGGTTTAAAATTCTGGCGACCTCAATTGCTCTGCCAGGATTGAATGGTTTGCCTTCGAAAATCGCAGAACAACGTTCTTTCCAAATGGCCCAACAAGTTGAGGTTATGATCGAGAGGAAGCCATTCCTATCCATGCTCCTCAACAAATCACAGGATCCCATTTGAAGAAGCCTGGCATGAAAGGAGGTAATGCTCTAAGGACTTACGTGATAGTTCAGGCTCCCACCAAACCAGAGTCTTTGATCCCTTTGAACTGTTTATGTAGACAAGAAAAAGTAATTGATTAATTCCTTGCAATAATAACTAAAAAATTTATGTTCGGGTCATGGTAATTTCATGGAGAATTAAGACTATGGCTCAATTGCAATTCGTGTAATCATATACCTATCTTGGGCAGCAAAATCTGCCACTTATCAATCTTGGGCAACATATCTCTTGAATCATTGTTGGGCTTTTCCAGAGCTTCGTCGAGAGAGAAGGTTGAAGTGCGGAGAGAGGTTCGAGGGGAAGATAGTGATACAGTAGTGTTGTTGGCAAGCAAGGGTCTTGAGAATAAATCTAGAAGATCGGATTTTCCAAAGAGCAAAGAAGAAGACGAAGAAGAGAAGGAGGAGTGGGGGAGACAAAAGTACCCATTTTGTCTTTGAATTTGACGGCAAGTTAGTAGAGATGACGAAATTTGAGTATTTTGAGATGAAAAGTAAATTTCATAGGATATTTTGTTACAAAATCAAATTCATTGTGCACTGTGAGACTAAATTAAAGTCTATAAGACATTATGAATAAAAAATCTTATTTTATATATATATATATATATATGTGTATATATTCTTTAAGGACGAAGCAACTAAGCTAGACTAACTTGGTTTGGCATTAGCTAGACTGAATCTTACCTATATTTGGTGCTGCCTCGGATTAAATATAATAATTGTTAAATTAGTGAAAACTTATATTTAGTGTTGTATATATTAGATTAAAAAATTATTACTGTAATATTTATTCACTTAAGTGATTCATTTAAAGTATAATATTTTTAAATTAAGAAAAAATTAAGAACTTCTTTTCCATAGTAATTTATTCTATCTACATATCTTGATCATGTCAACAATAATAAAGGAAAATTGCAATTTATATGGGCAATTTGTTTCGATGTGGGTTAAGTATCATGTGTGCTTGGCGTTCGTCTTGTTACCAGACTGTTTATCCTTGGATTATCTGAATTTTATTCTGTGTTTGGTGAAATAACATTGATTAAATCCCCGCAACAACGTGAAAAAAAAAAAGAATTAGGAGTTAGAAGAAAAATCCACAAATTAAGCCACACTATAATTAACAAACAAAACCCAAAAGAACAAACCATATCATCTAATCAAGTAATCATCAATAACAAACAGTTCATATGCATATAACAACATCCCAGCTTTTTTCCCAAAAAAATTCTCAATTAAACCGATGCAATCATAGAAGCCACAGAGTAAGAATTCATGAATAATTTCATCTCTGCATGAAACCCCCCATGGGCCCCATCACCGAGTGATATTGGCTGAAGGATTGGCGCATGAGTTCAATAAACCTTTGCGCTCATGCCAAAGCACCACAGCAGTCAGACAAAATGTCAGGAGAGAGAGAGATGCTTCACCAAAGGAGGGTGATACTGCGAAGATCCAAGAAGACGAGAGAGAGAGAAAGCATAATTTGTCGAATGAAAGAGAGCGAGCATTAGTCCGAGCGAAGCCGCTGTTTTTTTTTCTTCGCTATTTAAGCACACCTAACGGCACTAACACACCCTACCTGGGTTAGAGGTTCTTATATGACCTGGGTTAGAGGTTCTTATCTAACCTGCGTTAGTCCTTGCTCTTACCAAACATGGGTTAGAGTTTTTATCTAGCTAAGCCTATCCTAGCTAGTACCACTTAGTGAGTCATGTCAAACACACCCTAACAGTTTAAAATCGTGCAGAGATTGACAGCTTGCACAAGGAGATCTTGTTGTTCTTCAAGAAGGGACTTCTTTTTGCTTTCAAGAAATTGTATTTCTCTATGGAGAGAAAGCATCCGGTCTCCTATGAGAATTGGATTCATAGCTGCAGGCATATGTTCCCAGAACGCACCCACCATTTGCTCTCGTTGGACCCTCTCGTTTTCAACTTCAAAAATTTCTTGCTCAATTCTTGCAAGCCTGCCGGTTATATCCATGGCTACTCACAGCTCCAGCTTTCTGTTTGTTGAAATATAATGTACAATTGTGGAGAAAATTCTACACAAGATGAGATGTTTCTACACAATAGTAGAATATTCTAGCTACATGAGAATTATGCTAGAAATGTCTAGAAAAAGAAAGATGATTGTATACGTAAAATATTTCTGTTTGTTGAAATATAATGTACATTTGTGGAGAAAATTCTACACAAGATAAGATGTTTCTACACAATAGGAGAACATTCTAGCTACATGAGGATTATGCTAGAAATGTCTAGCAAAAGAAAGATGATTGTATATGTAAAGTATGTATATATTGGCATCTAGAATAGACTACACAACAAACCACAAATGTGTGGTTCTAAGTCAACCGACTTACCCAAATCGGTTAAGTCACAAACTATAAATAGAGAAGCCTCGATGTAATTGATGTAATAATTAAGAGAAGGAGAAAAGGAAGAGTGAAGAGAGAAGAAGAAAAGTGAGGGTGAGGGTAAAGGGAAAAAAGAGTGTGAATTCCACAAAGAAGAGCTTTGAGTGATTCTAGTCAAGAAGTAGCTAGGTCTTAGGTGAGTAGTTAAATACTAGCGTGCCTAATTAAAGTCTTTGTACTCTTCCGTTGTATCAATAAAATTGTGTTTGTATTATATCCTTTCCTAAACCTCCTTCACTCGTAAACCAAACCTAAATACTCCCAAACCACCAACAGTAGTATCAGGGCATCCAAAACACACTTATAAACCTCCTTCACTTATAAACCCAACCTAAACACACTCTATAATTCAACAGTGGTATCAGAGTTGGTTCGATCAAGAGCAAGTTGTATCAGAGCTGGTTCGATCAAGAGCAAGTTGTATCAGAGCTCATTTGATCAGCGGAGCAAGTTTGGGCGTTGGGTTCAATCTAGTCCTCCACGATGTGTACATCAAGCCAAAGTTATGTCCAGCTTCCAATCTTTGTCGGAGAAAACTACAACTTCTGGAGTATCAAGATGAAAACATATTATTTATCTCAAGACTTATGGGACATAGTTGAGACCAAATTCGCAGTTCTGGAAAATCCAACCGCAGAGCAGCATAGGTAGTTGAAGAAAGAGCAGCAAAGTGATGTGAAGGCTCTATATGCTCTCCAACTAGCCTTAGATGACACAATTTTTCCGAGGATCATGGGAGCGGCAACAACAAAGGAAGTGTGGGAAACACTGAAGGAGGAGTTCCATGGGAACAAAAAGGTACGCTCCGTTAAATTACAAACTCTAAGAAGAGATTTAGGAAATATAAAAATGAAAGATTCTGAGACTTCTCAAGATTATTATGCTAGAGTAGAAGAAATTGTAAATCAGTTGAGAGCATATGGTGAAAAAATCATGTTGTACAATTAGAAACCTATAAATTACGCAACTATATGCACGTTTTAACTCGCAAGTGCACAAAATCAGACAAATAGTATAGAAAGTAAATACGAGATCATTCCCACGAGCACTGGATTAATATGTGTTTAAAATTGATTTTAAGATGATTTTGAAAACTGAAAATTTCGAAACAAAATATTAAAAAATAACAGCGTTTGATTAAAAATAGAATTAGATTGAGGTTAAAACAATGTGAGAAAACCAGTTAGGGATTCGATGTTCACCGCTAATCTTCTTCCTTAAGCAAATGATATGCACAATGCTACAAAACAGATTTTAGATGCTCATGTTTGTCAACCTAAAGGCATGATATCTACTCTTTAAATTATTGATTTCCCTAAGCAACAAGTTAGGTATGGGTATCTACGCTAACTCTTTTCATTCTTAAAGTATTTAGCATGGTATCTACTAAGTTGCACTTTAAGAACGCACAACACAATGAAAATCGACAAACACACAACTCCTAGAACATGGTATCTATTCTAGTTATTCATGATGATTAATTTCAAGACCTTATAACTAGTTCTTTTGTTACTCTCATAGGCACAAGATTCAGTCATCTAAATTTACCTATGTAACAAACTCAATACACAGCATGCATATGGTAATCAAGCATAACATAACGTATGTAAAGAGTAAAATATAATCTGAAATTAATCAATTAAGCATCACAAATGTAGTTTGCAGCAAAGGCATATCGAAATCCTTAAAGAAACATGATTAGGGCTTCAATCGAGCCCTAACTATAGTATTCAGTTACCCATAATTTAAATAGATAGCAAGAACATAAAAAAACAGAAAATAAAAAGAGGAAGAAGATAGCTCTTTGATGATGTGTTGGTCAGCCAGAGTGATTGGATGACGCCTTGACGTTCCTCCTTGCTTCCTAAGCCTTTTAGACCTTGGAACCTTGAAGGATGGAGCATAATGGGATGGTGTGGCTGAGTCCTTGTGTGAGAGCCCAGATGTTTTTGCTGTTTTTAGGGAGAAAAAGAGCTGTTTCAAAGTATGAGCTAGAGAGAGAGACGTTTCTGCCTTTTTGTGTGGGAGAATGCCTCTTTGCTGGCTACCTTTTTGTCTTCCATGCGCGTTTCCTCTTATCCCATGTATGTGTCTGCCCCTTTGCTGCCCAAAACTTATGTGGGTGTTAATTCCTTAATGAGGGAGAGAGACGTTACTGTTTGCATTCGCTGCTCAATCAATCCTCACGTTGTGGCTGCTCCTCTCCCTTTATTTTTTATTTTTTTATCTTCCTTTTCTGATTAAAACGCTTCCTCCCGTAACCCTAATAAACTAGGCCTCTAGTAGTCCAAGCCCGATAAGGATTAGAAAACTTGAAATAGAAGGAATATTGAATTCCAGCTCAGCCTGACCTTGCTGTACTAAAACGGCCATAACTCATTCTAGAAAACTCTAATTCCCAAACTGTAAAATTCTCTAGAAACTAGACTTCCGTATCTTTCCAACGATATATGGTCCATCTTCTAGTTCTTCCTGAGCAGGTGCAGTTAATTTCGAGAAGTTGACACATCTTCTGAAGTCTGTTTCAAAGTTTCCTCCTTAGATTTCCAAAACAGCACTCAATAACTCCTTTTATAACTTTGCTTCCAAAAATCCTACAAAACACGAAAACAAGCTAAGTATTAAGAAATCATAGGAAACATGCTAAGAAAAGCATAAGAAAACAAGATAAAACGTTGCATAAATATGCTCCTATCAAATTCCCCCACACTTAAGCTTTTGCTAGTCTTCGAGCAAAACGGAAACAAAGAATGAAAGAAAAACAAAGACTCAATGATTCAACGTAAACCTTCCAACATTTTTCTAAGAGATTTTCAATGGATCATGACAGATTAAGATTCATCATAAGCATAAGAATTGGTCCACATGATTCGAGAGTTAATACACCTTCATAGAAATCATACACATACTCACAATTAAATCAATCAAAGTAAAAGTACAAAGAGAGATACATGCTGAAAGAATTAGCTCAAAATCTCACTGAATACGCTCTGATTTTACCTTATATTTTCTGGTTAAGTCACTCTTCCTATACTAGTTATATGTAAGAGCATTGATGTAAAATGTAAACAAATTGCTCACATATGATATAACAAGAAAGAAAGGCACTTTCAAAAATTTTCTTTTGAATATGATCCCATGAAAGGAATGATACTACTTGAATGCAAGAAAAAGTGACACCATATGCTCATACTTCATTCAAATCTCCACATATCGATATAAACACAACAAACAAGATCAAAAGGTCTTTATGAAGATTGTAATGGGGCCAAGGGGTTAGGGGTTAAAGAAAGAATGGATATGGATAACACAAGGTTCTTGAAGAAATAGTAGAAGCATGCAATGATGTCAGAGACATAAGAACTTGTATCACCATCAAGGCTTAAAAATCATATAAGTACCGAGTAAGTACACACTCAATGGCCGATTTGAACATTATTGACCATACTTCAACAATCAATACATGAACGGTCAGGGCATTAACAATTCAAACACAATGCCGATTTTTTTTTTCTTTTTTTTTTTCTGGTGCACACTCCGAATCGTGTACAATTCTTATCTTTTTTTTTTTTTTTTCTTTTGAACATTCCCTCAAACTTTGCTCTTTTAACACCCCTTGATTCACAATTAAGTCTCTACAAATTATGCTTCACTAATCTTTAAGAAAAAGGGTAAGGATGAAAGTGTTTAGAAGTCATGAATAATTGAGTATTAACCAAAGAATAATTTCAAACCTTGAGTCATGCTTAGAAGTCATCTTAAAGTCATACTATTAAAAACCAAATCTCATCATTGTGTTGGAAAGAAACCTAAGACACAAACAAACACAAATACTACCCAAATAACACTACTAAACCGACACAAACTAAAGCTAAAAACAAAGCTGTAATTAATTTTTTTATTTTTTTTTATTTTGGACCGATGCAAAAATCAATGGAAAACACAAATGTTTCCCCAGCCCCATCACACTTAAGTCTAACATTGTCCTCAATGTTTGAAAGTTAAAGTATAAACAATGAAGCATTTAAGGAAGGAGAAACAAGCGACGACACACACAAAGAAAATAAAATAAAATAAAACAAAACAAAATAAACGAAGGAAAAGTTAACGACAAAGAAAGACAGGGTGAGAGAAAGCAAATCTGATTGTCAGTGGTTGTAGAGTGCCAAAACTGTCATCATCCTCTTCACATGGGTTGCCTCCCAACTTCCCTTTGGGTTACCTCCCAAGTAGTGCTAAGTTTATAGTCTTCAGCCAGACTGTTGGACTCTCATGTAATGTACTGAACAGGTTGGAGAGTCACATCCTCCTCTCTAGGCTCAAAGCTCATCTCAATATAGGGCTTTACTCTGTGCCCATTCACCATGAATGTCTGATTCTTCTCTTTGCTATGAACCTCCAAAGCTCCATGAGGGAAAACTTTTGTAACAACATAAGGACCGTACCACCTAGATTTGAGCTTACCAGGGAAAAGTCTCAATTTTGAATTTTAGATCAACACCTTCTGTCCCACATGAAACTCCTTCCTAACTAGCTGCTTATCATGATACGCCTTGGTCCGTTCCTTATACAACTTAGCATTCTCATATGCATCATACCTCAACTCTTCAAGCTTATTCTCTTCATTCTTCATCACTATGATTCCACTCTTCTTAGGCACAACATGAACTAGAATAACCCATTTGCTATCTAAGATGGGGTAGATGATGCCAACATCTAAGAGCTTAAGAACCTCTGCTCTCACTACTTCCTTCATGTGTGGGTTAAGCCGTCTCTGAGCATCCCTGTTAGGCTTTGCATTATCTTCAAGGAGGATTTTGTGCATGCACTTGGATGGATTTATGCCTTTGATGTAGGCAATGGTTCACCCTAATGCAGTCTTGTGCTCCCTAAGAACTCTCAACAACTTCTCTTACTCCACCAAACTCAATTTTGCAGCAACTATCACTAGTAATGTCCGGTTCTCTCCCAAGTAAGCATACTTCAATTGTTCAGGTAGTTGCTTCAATTCTAGTTCTGGTGCCCTTACAATGGAAGGGACAAGCAGTATTAGTAGACGCAAGAGTTTCAAAGGAAGGTACATACTTACTTGGATAAGGCTTAGAAGCCTCAAGAGAATGCACAACTTCATGGAGGTCTATCTCTGTAACATCACATCCACGTTCATAATTCAGCCTTGTGAGGTTGTGGGCTATGCATGCCTCCAAAGGGTCAAGGCTATTTACCTGAAACACTTGCTCAACAACACTTCCTACCACATCAATCTTGAAACAATCATGGTTATCATGTGGCAATTTGATAGTGTCAGACAACATGAATTCTATCTTCTTACCATTAACTTTCATGCATATAGTACCATTTTTCACACTTATCTTTATATCAGCAGTTACCATAAAGGGTCTATCAAGAATAATAGATAATGAAGATGGCATAGGGGAATATTCCATATCCAGAACAACAAAATCAGCAGGCAAAATAAATTCATTTACCTTAACCAAAGCATCCTCTAATATACCTCTAGGTCTTTTGATGCTTCTATCTGCCAATTGCAATATAATTGAGGTTGGTTTGAGCTCCCACAACCTCAACTCCTCATAAACGCTATAAGGCATCAAGTTAATGCTTGCTCCTAAATCAGGCAAAGTACGTTCAAACAGACGGTCACCAACCCTGCAAGGAATAGTAAAACTACCTGGATCTTTTAGTTTAGGTGGTAGCTTTCTCAATAAAACCGCACTTACCTCCTCAATCAATGCAACTTTCTCATGTTCCTGAAACTGTCTTTTGTGTGTACAATAATCCTTTAAAAACTGAGCATAAGATGGAATCTGTTTAATTGCATCAAGTAAAGGAATGTTGATTTCTACTTTTCTGAAAGTTTCAAAAATATCATGAAGATGTTTTTCTTTCTTTTGCTTAACTAACCTTCGAGGGAAGGGTGGCAATATCACCTTCTCCTTCTCACCTACCTTTGTGGCTAGAGGTGGTTCAACATTTTCTGGTTCATTCTCATCTGTCCCCACCTTGTTGTCAACTACCTTGCCACTTCTAAGGATTGTCACAGCCTTGAGCTGCTCCTGGCCTCCCGGATTAGGTATGGTTTGTGATGGAAACTCTCTTTTCTTCCTCTCACTTAACTCCTTTGCCATTTGCCCTACTTGTGCCTCCAAACTTTGAATAGCTTGGCTAGTTGTTGCTTCTAGTTTCTGAATGTTCTGACTAGTTAGAGTATTTGTCTATTGTTGTGCAGTCAAGAACTGGAGTATGGCACCTTCAAGATTATTCTTCTTCTGGTCAGTATTTGGTTGTGCCACCTGTGATGAAGCATGATAATTGCTTCCCTGCTGGAAGTTCTTCTGCTGCCCTTGTGGATTGAGCACATTCTGACTATTGCTACAAGAGAAATTTGGGTGGTCTTTCCATCATGAATTATAAGTGTTCGAATATGGATTGTTCTTGGGATGATAGTTGTTTTGCCCCACAAAATAAGCTTGCTCATGATCTGTAAAATAAGACATAGGACAAGTCTCAGCACTATGATTAGAATGAGAACATATAGCACATACCTCGACTTTAGCAACTTGTTGAATTTGAGAGATGTTTTGAGCTGACATTGCTTTCACCAGCATATCTAACTTCTTCTCCATTACTGCCATTTGACTCTGAACTCCACCATTTGTGCTAACTTCATAAACACCTTTACTTTTTACTCCTTGTCTCCCTTTTGATGAGAATTGCTGAGAATTTTCACTTAGGGTCTCAAATAGCTCAATGGCTTCATCACTGCTATTTTCCATAAGCACACCTCCACAAGCTGAATCAACAAGACTTTTGTTAATATCATTTAAACCTTCATAAAAAGCTTGTACATGATCGTCTTGAGATAGATTTTGGTGTGGACACTTGAGAAGCAACTCCTTGAAATGCTCTCATGCCTCAAAGAAAAGATCTCCATCCTTCTGTTGGAAGGTTTGAATCTCCCTTTTAAGTTGTCTTGTCTTTTGGGCTGGGAAAAACTTCTTCAAAAATTTAGTGGCCAATTGTTCCCAAGTAGTAACGGAACCTGCAGCTAGAGAATTCAACCACAACTTAGCATTATCTTTTAAGGAGAAAGGAAAGAGAATTAACCTGATTCCGTCTGAAGTTAAGCCCTGGATGTTCTGAGTCTTGCAGAGATCGAAGAAATCCTTAATGTGCAAGTATGGATCCTCAGAAGGTGTGCCTCTGTAGTGCGGCACCATGTTAAGCAATTGAGGTGATAAATTGAAGTTGCCTTGCGCAGTTGGTTGGTAGGCAATGCATGATGGTTGATTAAGGTTTTGAGGGACAAAAGAGTCCTTCATTGGCCCTCCAACCTATTCATCCCCCATTTCGTTCTCTGATTCTGATCTTTCTCCTTCCTCAAAATCTTCTCTTTGCGTGTTAAATTTTGCCCTCTCAGCTTGCTTTCGAAGACGCCTAAGAGTTCGTTCAATCTCAGGATTGTAGGCAACAACCGCTAAATTTTGGGATCGACGACCTTGCATAAACGAAATTCAACGTGTAAAAGAAAACCAAAAATCAATTTCAACACAAACTAATTCCACACTCCCCGGCAGCCCCAAAAACTTGTTGTACAATTAGCAACCTATAAATTACGCAACTATATGCACGTTTTAACTCGCAAGTGCACAAGATCAGACAAATAGTATAGAAATCAAATAGGGGATCATTCCCACGAGGACTGGATTATTATGTGTTTAAAATTGATTTTAAGATGATTTTGAAAACTGAAAATTTCGAAACAAAATATTAAAAAAAAACAGCGTTTGATTAAAAATAGAATTGGATTGAGGTTAAAACAAGCACAATGCTACAAAACAGATTTTAGATGCTCATGTTTGTCAACCTAAAGGCATGATATCTACTCTTTAAATTATTGATCTACGCTAATTCTTTTCATTCTTAAAGTATTTAGCATGGTATCTACTAAGTTACACTTTAAGAACGCATAACGTACACAATGGAAATCGACAAACACACAACTCCAAGAACATGGTATCTATTCTAGTTATTCATGATGATTAATTTCAAGAACTTATAACTAGTTCTTTTGTTACTCTCACAGGCACAAGATTCGGTCATCTAAATTTACCTATGTAACAAACTCAATACACAGCATGCATATGGTGATCAAGCATAACATAACGTATGTAAAGAGTAAAATATAATCTGAAATTAATCAATTAAGCATCACAAAAGTAGTTTGCAGTAAAAGCATATCGAAATCCTTAAAGAAACATGATTAGGGCTTCAATCGAGCCCTAACTATAGTACTTAGTTACCCATAATTTAAATAGACAGCAAGACCATAAAAAAACAGAAAATAAAAAGAGGAAGAAGATAGCTCTTTGATGATGTGTTGGTCAGCCAGAGTGATTGGATGACGCCTTGACGTTCCTCCTTGCTTCCTAAGCCTTTTAGACCTTGGAACCTTGAAGGATGGAGCATAATGGGATGGTGTGGCTGAGTCCTTGTGTGAGAGCCTAGACGTTTTCTGCCGTTTTTAGGGAGAAAAAAAGTTGTTTCAAAGTATGAGCTAGAGAGAGAGACGTTTCTGCCTTTTTGTGTGGGAGAATGACTCTTTGATGGCTGCCTTTTTGTCTTCCCTGTGCGTTTTCCTCTTGTCCCATGTATGTTTCTGCCCCTTTGCTGCCCGAAAATTGATGTGGGTGTTAATTTCCTTATTGAGGGAGAGAGACGTTACTGTTTGCATTCGCTGCTCAATCAATCCTCACGTTGTGGCTGCTCCTCTCCCTTTATTTTTTATTTTTTTATCTTCCTTTTTCTGATTAAAACACTTCCTCCCGTAACCCTAATAAACTAGGTCTCTAGTAGTCCAAGCCCGATAAGGATTAGAAAACTTGAAATAGAAGGAATGCTGAATTCCAGCTCAACCTGACCTTGCTGTACTAAAACGGCCATAACTCATTCTAGAAAACTCTAATTCACAAATCGTAAAATTTTCTAGAAACTTGACTTCCGTAACTTTTCAACAATATATGGTCCATCTTCTAGTTCTTCCCGAGTAGGTGCAGTTAATTTCGATAAGTTGACACATCTGCTGAAGTCTGTTTCAAAGTTTCCTCTTTAGATTTCCAAAAGAGCAGTCACTAACTCCTTTTGTAACTTGGCTTCCAAAAATCCTACAAAACACGAAAACAAGCTAAGTATTAAGAAAAAAATAGGAAACATGCTAAGAAAAACATAAGAAAACAAGATAAAACGTAGCATAAATATGCTCCTATCAAATCACCGATGCTAAAATAATAGAAAAAATGCTTATTAGTTTAAGTGATAAGTATGATGCAATAGTTACTGCCATTGAACAGTCGAAAGACATTTCAACTCTTTCAGTGGCAGAACTTATGGGCTTATTGGAAGCCTATGAGAAAAGACTGAGTAGGCGAGAGGAAAGTCTAGTAGAGAGCGCCTTTCAGTCTGAATTAAATTTAAAGTCTCAGAAATCTGAAGAAGGGGAAAGGAGAATAAAAGAAAAGTTTAGAGGAGGGGAAAATCCCAATAATAAGTGGGAAAATGAGAAAAATAATGAGAGGAAAAAATATGCTCCGTGTCGGGTGTGTAAAAAGACAAACCACCCAGAAAAAGAATGTTGGTTTCAAGGAAAGCCTAAATGTCGAAATTGTAAAAGATTTGGGCACGTAGTAAGAGATTGTTGGTACAAGAAAAACCAACAAGCCAGTTATATAGCAGAAAAAGAGAAGAATGAGCATATGTTCTATGCTCGTCAAGTTTCAAACAAAAACAACCGAAAGTGTTACATTGATAGCGGCTGCAGTAATCACATGGCAGGAGGCGAAAGCATCTTCGTAAGCATAGACAAGTTTGTCAAAGGAAAAGTCAAGATGGGAGATGGCGCTGTGGTGGAGACGCGAGGAAAAGGTACGATCTCTATCCCAACTAACGAAGGGACTAAATATATAAAAGATGTTTTATTAGTTCCTAGCCTAGAGCATAATCTATAGAGCATTGGTCAAATGCTCGAGAATGGTTACTCTCTGTATTTTTCTAGAAATTTGTGTACAATATATGATGCAAGAAATAAAATAATTACGAAAGTGAACATGGAAAATAGAAATTTCTCAATCGAAAAATGGAACTTCCTTGGAGATACTGCTACAAAGGCATAAAGGAAGAATGATGCCCGAACAAAGAAGGCACACAAAGTTACAAGGAGAAGCAGAGAGGAAGCAAAAGCTGAAACAGGAAAGACTTCAAACACTCCAGGTACATCCATAGCTCCACCAGCATCAAGATCAATTCCTTCGTCAAAGCAACAAGAAACTTATCTATAATTGAAGCCAAGAAGAATCAGATCTCTCAAAGAAAAATATGAAACATGCACCTTCACGACTATAGAACCAGAAAGTCTTGAAATTGCAAGGAGACAAGACAAAAGGAGAAGGCCGATAAATCAAAAAGAAAGGAAGCCAACAAAAAGGCTCATAGAGAAAGGAGGAGCACATAAAGTCCCAAGGCCAAAGAAAGCCTACAATGGACCGAAGCAAGCGCCACAAATATGGAGCAGCCGGATGAACAAAAATGTCAGCAGTTGCAGATTCGAGAAGAACAAGAAGACATCGACACAAAGACACTTCCGGAAGAAAGGTTTGAGATGCTAAGAAACAAGCTCAAAGAATCACAAATGCACATTAAGGAGGAGTGTTGAAATATAATGTACATTTGTGGAGAAAATTCTACACAAGATGAGATGTTTCTACACAATAGTAGAACATTCTAGCTACATGAGGATTATGCTAGAAATGTCTAACAAAAGAAAGATGATTGTATATGTAAAATATGTATATGTTGGCATCCAGAGTAGTCTACACAGCTGTTGTATTTTCCAGCCCATGATGAGGTTCCTAAGTCTATTAGGAATAATAGTCTTAGAGGATAGAAATCCTATTCTTAATAGGAGTTTGTTTTCTCAATTGGAAAGATAGTTGGAATCCAATTAGGATTAGGATTCCTAATTGAAGGAAAATTATTGTGGCTATAAAAAAGGGGCTGATGCGCTAGTTTGAAGTGTCCAATCAGTTAGCAAGAAAGGAAGATTGTGTTATACACTCAAGGTGTTAAAGTGAGAGAATATCGATAAGGCAAAGTTTGTAAGGGAGAGAAGAAAAGAGATAAGAGTGTTTTGTTTCTGTTTCTTGTTCTTTCTAGTTGTTCATCAAGCCTTAAGTCTAGAGGCTTGGTAAGATAATTCGATGTACCCATTATTGATATAGTGGAAGTTTGTTGTTGCTACCCCGTGGACGTAGGAACATAGCCGAACCATGTTAATTATTGGTGTTGTTTATCTTCTTGCTTATTTTCTTCGATTCCAAAGTTTTGTTTGACTTTCCGATTCTTAAACGAAATCACAACAATTGGTATCAGAGCAACAAAGTTGCTGATTGTCGTTTAGAATAGAGGGAACGAATAGCACCATGATTAAACTGACCGGTGCTAACTAGGTGACCTGGAAATCAAGAATGGAGGATATACTTTATTGAAGAGATCTTCATGAGCCAATTGAAGGTGTTTCAAGAAAGCCGGAAATTATGTCAAAAGCTAATTGGATAAATGACAAGTGCGATTAGGGGGAGCCTAGTAATGAGAATGCGACTAGGGGGAGCTTAGTCATGAGAAGTGCAACCAGGGGGAGCCTAATCAAGAGAAGTGTGACTAGGGGGAGCCTAGTTATGAGAAGTGTGATCAGGGGGAGCTTGATCAAGAGAAGTGTGATTAGGGGGAACCTAGTCATGAGAAGTGCGATTAGGGGGAACCTAGTCATGAGAAGTGCGATTAGGGGGAACCTAGTCATGAGAAGTGCGATTAGGGGGAGCCTAGTCATGAGAAGTACGATTAGGGGAGCCTAATCTTGAGAAGTTCGGTCAAGAGGAACTTGATCAGAAGGAGAAATCCTACTTTGGTATACCTCATTCATGGTCTGGAGGGGGAAATTGTTGTATTTTCCAGCCCATGATAAGGTTCCTAACTCTATTAGGAATAATAGTCTTAAAGGATAAAAATCCTATTCTTAATAGGAGTTTGTTTTCTCAATTGGAAAGATAGTTGGAATCCATTTAGGATTAGGATTTCTAATTGAAAGCAAATTATTGTGGCTATAAAAGGGGGCTGATGCGCTAGTATGAAGTGTCCAATCAGTTAGCAAGAAAGGAAGATTGTGTTATACCACTCAAGGTGTTAGAATGAGAGTATATCGATAGGGAAAAGTTTGTAAGGGAGAGAAGAAAAGAGATAAGAGTGTTTTGTTTTTGTTTCTTGTTCTTTCTAGTTGTTCATCAAGCCTTAATTCTAGAGGCTTGGTAAGATAATTCGTTGTACTCATTATTAATATAGTGGAAGTTTGTTGTTGCTGCCCCGTGGACGTAGGCACATAGTCGAACCACGTTAATTATTGGTGTTGTTTATCTTCTTGCTTATTTTCTTCGATTCCAAATATTTTTTTGTCTTTCCCATTCTTAAACGAAATCACAACAACAACAAACCACAAATGTGTGGTTCCAAGCTAACCGACTTACCCAAGTCGGTTAAGTCGCAAACTATAAATAGAGAAGCCTCTATGTAATTGATGTAATAATTAAGAGAGAAGAGCTTTGAGTGATTCTAGCCAAGAAGTAGCTAGGTCTTAGGTGAGTAGCTAAATACTAACCCGCCTAAGTAAAGTCATTGTACTATTCCGTTGGATCAATAAAATTGTGTTTGTATTATATCCTTTCCTAAACCTCATTCACTCGTAAACCCAACCTAAATACTCCCAAACCACCAACAGCGGTATCAGAGCATCCAAAACTCAACATTGTTGAAGACCTCAAATCAAAACCAACTCTTTCAGTTCCATTATTAAATTTTGGATAAACTACATAAAATACCCAAACTATAGGGGTCATTTCTAGTTCGTACCCCAACTATGAAAATTTTCATCTAGTTACACAAACTATATTGCCAGCAACAGAAGAGTACCTCCGCTACATTTCTTGTCCAAAAGGTCATTAAAAGTACACGTGGCCCAATTTTGTCCACTTAGCTCGTGATGTGGCGAAATTTGAAAGGGCATTTTCGAATTATTAAAAATGGACTCCCACTTTCCTAATCTATCACATCGCGAAGAGCCTAGCTATGAAGTGCTTCGAGGGGAGGTCGACCCCCAAATCTGTAGCACGACCAACCCCACGATCGTGAAGAAAGCCAGCCCCAAATCTGTAGCACGACAAAACCCACGATCATGAAGAAACCCACCCCCAAATAGCAAAGAAACCCACCCCCAAATCGTGAAGAAACCCACCCAACGATGACATCCCTAATCCTATAGAACAGACACGCGACAGCTTTCTTTGTCCAACGGCGACGACATAAGCGGTTTTGTCTTCTTCCTCCAACGGCGCATTGCAGAGGCGTCTTGTCCCTCTCCGTCGAAGGTGTGAAGGCTCTTTGTCAAAGGTTTGAACCCGTTTCCGCCTATTCTTCTTCTCAGTTGAAATTCCCAGTCATAAATCGAGTTTAGCAGAGATGGAAAAAAGCTGAGATGAAATTTGAAGCCCCCATTTGTCAGTGTGGTAAACAATCGAAGTTAATGACAAGTCTAACAGATGAAAATCCAGTGAGAAGATTCTGGGGCTATGATGGTTATGGGGTAAGTTTTTTTTTATCTTAATTGGTAGTTAGGTTTACATTTGTAGTGTAGATTTCAAATTTTGATTGTAATTTCAAACTCGATTTGGGATTCAGAGAAATCAGAGAAGAGTAGGAGGTGTTGGGTGCAATTGTTTTCAATCGTGCGACCCAAAGGTCAACGGGAAGTCACCTGGTCCAATTCTAGGTCTGTTGAAGAAATTGAAGTTGAAAGATGAAGAAATCATGGGTTTGAAGAAGCAGATTAAAGCTGGTCTGAAGAGGCAGAGGTGGTTGTTGTGTTTGGTTGCTGTTTCCTGGATGTTGGTGGATTTGTTTGTGGGAATGATAATTGGTGGAGCAAGAGGAAGTGATAGGGCTCTGTCTAGTAAGAATGTCAATCTAGCTCTTGAGTTTTAATTGTATTATGCAATTGGGTCTTCATGATTGTAATATGAATGGTGAATTTGCAATGTAATGTTCTGCTTTGTTTAATTATGAGTGTCTTTGAGGTTTTGCAAGAGTAGAGCATGGTTAATTATGAGTGCCTTTGGTTACGTAATGAAACAATGCAATAATGAAAGAGTGCCTTTGAGGTTTTGCCACTTTAGAGCATGGTTAATTATGAGTGCCTTTGGTTACCTAATGAAACAATGCAAGAACGAAAGAGAGCTAGAGAGACATAATGAAGGTGCTTCACCCTACTTATCAAACACATCCAAAACACCCTACAATACATCCAAACCAATTAAAAGCATAACAAAGCAAAGCATTTCAAATCATAACAATGCATAGATTCAACTTCATTTTCAGACATAATAAACAAAGCTTCACCTTCATGATCATAATACAAAGCTGTCAAAAGCTGTCATACAACTCCACAAAAATAATCATCAACATGACAAAGCCATTCAAGCATAACAACATCTTCAATTGAACCTGTCAATAACCTAGCTAATTCACCACAAAAATCTAAGGTTCAACCATTCAAGTATCAAAATCACATACATTAGAACCTCAGTTTCAAAATAGCAAAACTACATGACCATAATCTTATCTACTCCCTAGCTATTTCACCAATGTCAATGACTTGAAATCCAGTTTGTTTTTTCCTTTTACTTCTTCTTAAATTACTATCACTGCCACCAGCACTTGTGGATTGTTGACTTGGATCCTACATAATTTGGCAATATAAGCTGACATATGGAATTGAATTGTGACAACTTTTTCAGATTAACACAACAATAAAAACTATGAGAAAGGGTAAGAATGGTCTATATACCTGATTTGATGCATGTCTCTTAGGGTGGTTGTTTGTCTTGGATGTCTTTCTAGAAGATGTGGTTGATCCTTGAGTCTACATGAAACAAAATCTAATAGGACTATATAGTCATTACTTGAATAATGCTCTAAGTTAAAATGGTACTTACATTTGGAGCAGAAGTATCTGCAACATTCTTCTTTGCTCTGCCTCGTGGCCTTGGTGGTAGTTTCTCCTTGGGAGGCAAGTGTCGATGGTGGGTTCTTGCATTATGAGTTTGTGATGAACAATTACTGCAACGCATAGGAATCCCCTCTTTTCCCAATTTCTTCTTCCCACTTTGATCGACTGTTTCATGTGGATTCTTTGCAAGAAGGTTTGAGAAAGCCAAGAAGTTGTGGCTTGTTTATTTGTATACACCCTTGTACATGTGTGCAGAGGGTTATAGTGCTTGACAACCAATATGTTGTCAGTTGGGCTCACCCTAGACACATATATTTTCCATTTACAACCCTCTGCTCTGCATTCACACTTTAGCTTGAACCTTGCATTCCTCTTGTACTTCACATCTTCACCAGTATATAGGCAATAGTCCCTAATAGCTTGCCTAAAGGCACCACAATCACTGAACATCAAACCAGTATCAAAGCTTGGACTGACTTTATCAGTTTCTGGATTGTACTCTGTAAACTTCTTGCCACTTCCTCCTTTCACAACTTTTTCATCATCGCCATCCACAACTGGTCTTAAGTCTTCTTGCTGTGTTTGATCACCCTCTTCAAGTTGGTCATCCTCTATATCTTCCACCAACAATTCATCACCAGGAGTGAATTTGGCCCTCCAAAATTTTTCAGCAACTGAAGTTGCAGCTGTTTCTGGTGGAGCAGCAGTTGAAGTTGCAGCTGCTTCTGGTGGAGCAGCAGTTGAAGTTGTAGCTGCTTCTGCTGGACCAGCAGCTGATGCTGGAGTTGCTTCTAGTGGAGCAGCATCTGATGTTGCAGCTGCTTCTAGTGGAGCAGCAGCATTAGTTCCAGCATGTTCAGGTGCAACAACTTTTGAGGATCTAGGAGCTTCATGTGCAGCAGGTTCTGAAGTTCCCCCAACATCAGTGAAGAACTCATCCAAGTTTGAAGCTTCTTGTAGCCAACCCTCTAGAATATGCCTATCCAACATCTTCTCCTTAGCAGGAATAGCCTCATCACCACTGTCAGCAAATCCAGAACATGCTGATGCTTCAGAGTCCACATACTCCTCCACTAACCCATCTTTAAACTCATCATCTTCAGTAAACAGTTTACCCTTGCCTTTGTCTGTTTTTTGCACTGCTTCTTCACCAAGATTGTTAGCTTTTAGCTCTGGCCTCTGAGTTGGCAATTCTCTTATAACCATTCATGCCTTACCCTTATATGGTCACTTATGTTTTTGCTGTCTTGGTCCCCACCACTTCAGTCTCATCATCTAACTCCTCAATCAAAATCGTTGATTTCTTGGTCACCACCACTTCTTTACTTGTCTTTTCATTTTCCCTTTTTTTAACATCTTTTAAAAACGCCCTCGGGTTCTTCACATTAATACGTGTTAAGAACAATTCTATCTCTGTGACACTTGGAACCGCCTCACACATTTTAACCACATCAGAGTCTTATAGCAGCTTACCACCAACTCCTTCTTCAATCTCATAGTGGTATAAGATGATACCATCTTTGTAGCCCAATTCTTGTATCATTCTGTCAATTTCAAACAGGGACATCACGTCCTTCTCACAAAAATCAAAGTAGTCAACTTGTCCATCTTGATACCTATCATCAGCCCACTTCCCACCATGGAATACCTTTAATGTAAAGTAACCCGAGGGACCTACAATTAAGCAAAATTTAAAGTCTTAAGTCACCACAAACAACATTGAATCCACAAACAACCCTAGACTTTTGTTTAATTACAGACCTACCCTAACCAACAGTATCTGACCTACCCAAAGCAGCACTATCAGACCTACTTTTCTACAACAACAAAGCACATGGTCCCCTTCAATAAAGATTCCAGCCAACAACATAGCACATGGACATCAAGCCGCCCATTCAATATATTCCTTATACAGACAAACCACCCATCATTTTCCCAACAGAAACATCAAGCCATACACAAAACACAAGGACCTAAAAACTACCAATGCAATCATCTTCCTATAAAAACTATAATTTAAATACAAAATGACAAAGACAACTTAGCAAATCCAATTATTGAAGTAAGGAACCTTTACCGTATTTAGGCTGCCTTCTTCCTTGCGACCTCAGACGCCACTCCTTCATTTCACTTGAAATTTCGAAGCACAAGCGCAACAAAGAAACTTCCTGATTTGGGGGTGGGTTTCTTCACGATGGCTGGTCACGCCCTCCCGTTCAGTCTCTGGGTTTGTCCTACTACAGTTTTCGATCGTGGGGTGGTTTGAAGTTGTTCGCACTTATCTCGTCCGGTGATCCTTTACGGTCGATGGTGGATTCGACCCACGAAATTTCTGGGTTTAGCGTCTGTCCGGGGTAGGGGGTTATTTCAAAATCGATTTAGGGTTTAGGTTTAGGGCTCGCGATGTGGTAGATTAGGAAAGTGGGAGTCCATTTTTAATAATCCGAAAATGCCCCTTCAAATTCGCCACAGCCACGTGTACTTTTAACGTCTTATTGGACGGGAAATGTAATGGAGGTACTCTTATGTTGGTGGCAATATAGTTTGAATACCTAAATGAAAATTTTCATAGTTGAGATATAAATTGAAAATGACCCCTATAATTTTAATACTTTTATTTAGTTTATCCTTGAATTTTTATCCTTTTAATTTAAAGATGCAGTTATCAGAACGAACTACTGAAAAGTGAAAATAACCTAACTATCAAGAGATAAAATTTAGGCCTGCGAACCACACCAAGAGGAAGAAGGCATGCAGAAGTACAAGTGTCCTATCCAGATCATGCAATGTGTTGGGTGGACACATAGTACGTGCTAATGGCAGTTATTTTAGTGCAGTTTTTATTTTCTTTTTTAGAAAAGAAAAAAGAAAAAGTATTTCAGTTAATGTTGTGTGCCTGTTAAAACCCTTTTGCCCATGAACTCCTCCTCACTTTGCCCAATTGTTCCAGCATTTCACCATCGCCCTCTCATCCTTTCTCTCTTCCCAAGGCTCTCAAACATGGTAACTCTCTATCTCTCACTAATTGCATTTTAAGTAGTATTTATTTTTATTATATTTATACCTTTTGTTTCCAACTTTTTATCTGTCATTTTCTGGGCAATATAGGCAAGTAATGAAGTTATTGTTTACTTAGCCAAAGGAAAAACAATTCTTAAATATGATGGAAAGTTATATTTTTTTTCCATTCAACTAAGCATACATTAATAATTGTAGCATGACATATGCAAAATGGCCTTCCAGAAAGTTAAAGATCATTTCTTTAACCCTATGTTCAGGTGAGAAATTATATAAAATTATGAAAAATGGCCTGCCAGAAAGTTAAAGATCATTTCTTTATCCCTATGTTCAGGTAAATAATATTAGCCCATTCGAATTTTGTTACTTAAAATTTCTTAAGGACGCACATATTCTGTTCATTGATGATCAGGACAGTGAGAGGAAGAAGAAGAAGAAAAATGATTTCCTTGAAAAAATTGCTGACATCTCATCACTCAGAAGGGTTTTTGAATTATTTGATGCCAACTTCTTCGATGATGAAAAGGTAAATTGGTAAATTTATAATCTGTGTTTTTGGAAATTTTGTTGCATAATTTGGTAGTAAATATTTTTTTTACTGTGTCTCTATAATCTACTATAGATGCTGGAGATTGTGAAGGGGGCAAAAGAGTTCAATATCCCCACAATCAGAGCCAACAGAAAGCTTGTTGGTTGTGTTAATGGAGGATTGCAGGACCCTTCTGCTCTGGTCTTCGTTCCTGATTGGGGAAATGAAAAAGCACAACCCTTGAATAGAAGGTTTAGTTATCCTTCTATATCCGGCATTGAAAGACCTCAAAATGAAGACGATATTGCCTTCATGACTGTAAGTTTGAGTTTTTGTTGCTCCTCTATGTTTCCATTTGGCATTACTTATTTGAGATGATTCTTTATAAGGTTAGAAAACCGTCCATGTTTGGTAAATGTTGTAAGAACTGTTTATATTGGATTATTGTAGTCAATCAAAGCAGTAATCACCAGTAGCTCATCACATGCTTCACGATTTCTGATTATGAGTTAACCATTTGAGGAAGTGTTAGGCTGTTTAGTGAGTTTTTCAAAATTTTAAAATATGAAATATATTGTTGTTATTGCAAATTACTCACACAACAAATATGATTATTTTCACAGCACAGCAGTGTCAAACGGTCTCTTTGTAGGTTAATTAGTCTAGTTTAGTTTCCATGGGGGCATAGTTTGCTAGAGCGGATATGCACCCGGCCGTGTTCGAAACCTCTCTTTAGATTAGTCTAAACTAGAATATCCTTTATATCCAAAAAAGAAAAAGAAAAAGAAAACTAGTTTTGTTAGTTTAATTATTAGGTTGTGTTTTTATTATCTCAAGTGAGTTTCAGGTTCTTGAATTAGGAGAACTCATAAAGACAAAGCAAATTACATCTTTGGAGCTAACTCGAATTTTTATGCAAATATTGAAGAGGTAAGGATGAGCTCTAAGAAACCTATAACCTTCGAATGTTTGTTAAAACATTCTAGAAACCTTTGATGATTGATACATTGTGGAAATACTACGTACAATTCGGTTCTCAAGGCCGTGGTGTCATATACAGAAGAATTAGCAAACCAGCAAGCGAAAGAGGCCGATGAATTGCTTGCCCAAGGAGTGTATTTAGGGACATATATTTTCATGTGATTTCATTTTCGAAATTGCAGAATCACATAGTGACTTCTGTTTTAGGTCCTCTGCATGGCATTCCTTATGGATTGAAGGATATAATCTCAGTTCCCAACTACAAAACAACATGGGGTTCGAAAAGTTTCAAAGATCAAGTTCTTGACACTGAAGCCTGGGTGTACAAAAGGTGCTAGACTGCTAGGCCTTTGAAAATTAACCACCTCTACAAATATATTATGGTTATACGGAACTTTACTTGTTTATTTTTTGTGTTCTGCATAGGTTAAAGTCTACAGGAGCGGTTCTCGTTGCAAAGCTTGTTACCGGATCACTAGCATACGATGACATCTGGTTTGGCGGTAGGACAAGGAACCCATGGACTATAGAGGATTTCACAATTGGTTCTTCATCTGGACCCGCTGCCTGCACCTCAACCGGTACTTTAAAATTCAAAGCAGCTCATGTTAGGAATTTGAGTATAGGAGATAGTACCATTTGAGCACCTCATCTAGTACTTTCAAAAAGTTATAACTTTTGAAGAACCTTACACATGTATGGTGCCATTTGCAATTTGATCAGAAAGAGTTGGTTCCATGACTTTGTCTGCTGCTCGTTGTGGCGTGGCAGCCTTGTGTCCTACATTTGGCACTGTTGGTAGAACGGGTGTCATGAGCCTATCAGAAAGCTCGGTAGTATTGGATTATTAAAATCATTTGGCATATCTACATTTTTGCATTATTAACAATATATGTGTAATCTGTTTTATAGGATAAGCTTGGTCCTCTGTGTAGAAGCGCCGCAGATTGTGCTGTTATTTTGGATACTATCAGAGGAAAGGACCCGGATGACCCTTCGTCAAGAGACATCCCCCTTGAGGATCCTTTCTTGGCTGATATAACAAAGCTCACCATTGGATATCTTGTCGATGCTGAGAAGGAGGTTCGTGGTTCAATTGTTAATTGTGCAATAAATGTCTTAGGCTAGTATTTTTGTACAAGATGACCGTAAATTCTTTTTCAATGTTCATTCCAGGTTGTACTTGTTCTTGAATCAAAAGGCAATATGGTTCCTTTCAAACTGAACTGCACGGTCGATTCTGTTCAAAGCATTGTAAGTTTTACAATGGACGTGGATATGTTGGCACACTTTGATGAATGGCAGCGGTCTGGGAAGGATAATGATTATGAAGCTCAAGGTCAATGGCCTCTAGAATTGAGTCGTGCACGCATATTTCCAACGGTGGACTATGTGTTTGGTGCATGCTTTGGACGAGCTATTATACATGTTGATGACAAAAATGGACCAACTTAGAGTTGCCTTACTGAGCTCGCTTCACTCACTCTTCTCGGGGGTAGGGAGACCTGTAAGGAGAAGATAAGAGCAAAAGAGCACCGATGGGGTGCTGGCCTAACAGTCTCCGATGCTTAAGTTAGTTAGTGTTGACGGATTTAGGTACTGTAAGAGCAAATATGTCATTACCTTTTTTAGGGGAGGTGCCATTGTATTTATAGTGGCATTAAATGTTGTTGGTGAAACATTTCGATGTGGGATAAATGTCTCTGCTCCTGGAGCTGACGCGTGTCCCGGTGGTCCCGAGTCCCGCGGTTGGTCGATGAGCGGGTAGGCCGACTAGATCTAGTCGGCCTAGTAATTTTTGGTGTCTTTTTGTCTAAGGTTGTGTTTGTGGGATGCACCTGATGTTGTGGATTTGTATTGTTGTGCTTTTGTTGAGCCGAGGCCAAGTATAGTTTTGGAGGGACTTGGTTGGCCTTAATTAGGTTGACCAAATTAGGTACGAACAGAAGTCCCCCAAGTCATTGGCTGAGGTGGATCTCCTAGGTTGAGGGCTTGTCGTTACTTGTCAACCTGTGGATATCTATCCTATACCAGTCCCCCAAGCCTATAGCCGAAGCGAATTGCCGTATGCCAATTTTACAACAAGGGTTGGCGAGGGAGGATGGTCGGCCTTCAATTTTGGTTGAGGCCGAGTGCATTCTTGGTCGGCCCTCTTGCATGGAGCCTCGCACGATCATATGGCCGATCGGCTAGAAAGTTGTCCATGGCCGATCAAGTGCCACTACAAGATGATTGTATGTCATCTTGGTCGGCCCGCTTACTCGAAGCCTCGCACGATCTTGTGGCCGATCGACTAGGAGGTTGTCCATGGTCGATTGAGTGCCACTTCTAGATGATTGTATGTCATCTTGGTCTGCCCGCTTATACGGAGCCTCGCACGATCATGTGGCCGATCGGCTAGGAGGTTGTCCATGGTCGATTGAGTGCCACTTCCAGATGATTGTATGTCATCTTGGTAGGCCCGCTTGCGCGGAGCCTCACACGATCATATGGCCGATCGGCTAGGAAGTTGTCCATGGTCGACCGTGTGCCTCTACAAGATGATTGTATGTCATCTTGGTCGGCCCGCTTGCGCGGAGCCTCGCACGATCATGTGGCCGATCGGATAGGAAGTTGTCCATGGCCGATCGAGTGCCACTCCCAGATGATTGTATGTCATCTTGGTCAGCCCGCTTGCGCGGAGCCTCGCATGATCATGTGGCCGATCGACTAGGAGGTTGTCCATGGCCAATCGAGTGCCACTTCCAGATGATTGTATGTCATCTTGGTCGGTCCGCTTGCGCGGAGCCTCGCACGATCATGTGGCTGTTCGGCTAGGAAGTTGTCCATGGTCGATCGAGTGCCACTTCCAGACTTCAAGGTGAACCTCTGACACGATGTGAGTTAACTGACATGGTATGATTGAGGTGCCACGCATCGTGTAGTAAATGCCTTGGGGTGTGTGTGCAACCCTTCGCCTGGCCGAATGTGTTCCTATAAGAGCTCGAATTCGTCCTTATTTGTCACTTTTTGCTTTCGAGAGAGTTTTTTGAAAATTGAGGGCAATTTCCGGCGATCTCTTAACCCCTATTTAGGCGATTTTCGACGAGTGTTTTACGGCGGAAATTTCATAAACAAGGATGGCACCCTTATTCCGCTGAATTTTCAATTGAATGCATGATTTTTGCATCAACTGGTGATGAACTTGATGTGTGCTGTTGGTTTGATCGTCTGTATGTCAATAGTCGTTGTGTCGTGCATCTTTCCCTTCTTAGAATTCGCCTGTATGTTTGTAGATGTCAAGTTCACTTGGTGATTCAGAAGGATCCTAATTCAGAAGGATCCTAGGATCGGTCATGTCATGCGTTTGACGGTGAATCAAATGCTAGCTCGGTTAACTCTTATTCACATCTAAACGCATCTGAATCGACCTCTGGCTCCCCTCGCCCAAACCCATCGGTAGAGCCAGAGGTGGATCCAAATGTAGGTGGACCAATACTTGAGGTGTCTCAAGGACTATCGGCCCAAGAGTTGCAAGATGAGCTTGAAAAAGTCTTCGAGTACATTGATACCTGTTACGTCTCGGCTGGTGATGGGGCCAAGACCTCTAACACCGAGGTGTCATCATTCGGACAAAGTGATATGTTGAAGTCCCCGGTCGATAAGGGTAAGGTGATGGATTCGAGTTCAAAGTCCGTGGAAATAGCGTCGATTCCTAGGCCGATGGAAATTGACGTGGATGAGGCCATGGAACTGGTGACAGTGGCCAGCTCGGCCTATGAAGTTGATCGGCAGGTAAGCACCCTGGATGGGGATGACCTTCTGGCTTACCGAAGGGTATTTAATATTTCGGATTCCATAAAGATAAGGCTTCTCAGGATAAGGGAGAGGCCGAGCAATCCACCGATCGGTTGTGCTACGTTTCATCCGAATAAGTTCAGTAACAGGGTGGTGCTGCCTCTTCACCCGTGGCTGTAGATGATGGTCGTGGAAGTGGGTGTTGCCCTCGGCCAGCTAAATCTGAACTATTGGGTCATGTTGACTGCGGTGTACACTGCTTTTAGGTTGTGCAGGAAAGGAGAGCCGACATGGGGTCACATGTGCCATCTATATAAGTTTGTGAGGAATAAGACTGGCTGGGTGTATGTGGAGTCCAGGACGAAGAGGGAAAACAGGTCGTTCATTGAAAATATGCCGACCTCCCAGAAGGCCTGGAAACACAAGTTCATTTTTGTGTCCGGGAATTTGGAGGGTGTTGAGTTGCCATTATTCGGCCGACGTATGCCACGCTTGTATCGGTCGAAAGGTGGTGGCCATAGGAAAATCTTGTTTTCCTTGTTTGTGTTTTTTTTTTTTTTTTTGCTGGGAATAATATGGCCGATTTGGGCTTACCCTTTCTATTTGTGCAAAGGTGTTTACGCGGCCGAACATCAATAAGCAGGAGAAAGCCAATTATACAGAAGTTTTCCAGAAGCTTGACCGAGTGGAAAGAAGTAGGGATTATTTACGGCTGCCTGCCAACCTTCTTCAAGTTGGTATAATCTTCGCACTGCGTAAGTGTTCCTCGCCCATACCAAATGTTAGTTTGTTTTAGTCGACTTATATGTTTGCGTGTGGCAGCCGATTAAGACTTTGTGGTAGCTACAGCCAAGCAACTGACAAAGAGGATGGCCAAGATTACCGAGGCTTTGAAGAAAGCAGCGGAGATAAAGGCTGAGGCGGAGAAGGTCGGGGCCTCCATGAGGAAGGAAGATTACCGAAAACCAATCAGGACAAGGTCGATGGCCAAGGTCACGCTGCAGGTGGAAGATCCTGTGGCCGAGCAAGGCGGTCGAGAGGTCGTGGACCTTGTGACTGGGGAGCCTTTGGCGCAGCTTTTTCCAAGTGTTGCGGGGTCGGGTCCTGTCTACCCGACATATGTACATGCACCTTCTGCTAGTCGACCTCCTGTGGCTTCCCCCGTTGATATGGACACTGAGGCCGACGAACGTCGCCGTATAATGGCAGAGGAGAGGAGGCGGAAGGGTAAGAAGTGGAAGGAGTTGGCCTTCGACACTGAAGATGTGTTGCAGCAGAAAAAGCAAGGTCAGATTGAAGTCCTTGAGTCCGTCTGCTAGATCGTCTGTCCCAATATCAGCTCCAACTTGGAGAGCCGAAGGGTTCCAAAGAAGATGAGGAAGCCGTATCTTGACGCTTCCCTGCAGTCGTATTTTTTGAAAACAAATAGGGAGCCGAATATGGTGAGGACCCAAGAGGTAGATGAGACGTGGAGGCAGTTGTCGACGGCCTTCCATCATTCTCAATTGGATTTCATGAACACTGTTGATCGTGGGTCTCAGTACGAGTTGGATGAGATTGCAACCTTGAAGGCGAAGGACTTCGCTCGGTGCGATAAAACCATGCGGGCTGGGGCATATGTACCTTTCGTTGTAACTTGGTGTGTATTATTTTGTTATTCTTGTTCGGCCTCTTCTGAACATTTTTGTGTTTTTTGCAGTTTCTTGGTGAGGTCTTCACCACCCTTCGGCATGCCAGCCATGCCAAGGAAAAGGTAGCCAAAGAGCATCAAGCATTAAAGTCGAAGATGGATACCACGGCCGAGAAAGAGAGGATGGCCGAGAGGTCAATTCAAGCCAAGGTTGATGCTGAGCTCAAGGCCAAGGAGTTGGAAAGGCAGCTGGTTGCTCAACGGGATGCCGCCGAAGCAAAGATGGTCGAGCTGGAGGCCAGAGTCTAGCAGGCAGAGTCGGCTAATGTTATGTTGGCCGACAAGCTTATCTCGGCCAAGAAGGTGGGCACGGAAAAGTACAAAGCCTCCCCGGCGCATCATCATGATCTGTAGTTGTTTGGGGCCAGGCTGGAGGATGGGTTGTTCAAGCTAATCCTTCTGGCTAACATTGGTCTTGCCATCCAATTCCCATGGCTGAAGTATCCCCCACAGTTGGAAGATTATGTGGATGAAGATGGGAATGCGCTGTCGGATGATGAGGAAGATGATGATGCCGACGGTCAAGCCAAGGTGCCGGGAGATGGTGGAGATGTCCCCGAAGATCAGGGGAATGCCCCTTAGTATTTGTAATTAATTTTTTTTTATTCATTGGCCGTATGGCCTTGTATTTAACGAGTTTTATTTATTTATTTATTTGTGGGATCATGGGGTCTCACCTATGGATTTATGTTATTGTTGTTTTTCTGTATCTGTTTTTTATTGTGGCTTGTGAATGATAAGGTTTGCCTTAGCTCATAATAGGCTTAAATGAATGCGAAGTAGGGCTGTAATGGCCGATTTGTTGAGTGAGGTGTGGCCGTTTAAAATAAAGTTGAACATAAGGTGGTCAAAATGTGAAAGACCATTCTAAGAGAAGCTAAGACTGTTTAGAAATGAGGTTTGCCTCACAGTGAATTAGGGTCGATTGCTTTACAAAATGAAAGGTTGTTGGAGATGAGAAGAGGGATTGCCTCATTGTAAATTCATTCATTGATGATGTCACTAGGTATGCCAGGAATGTTTACAAAAAAATTCGGTCACTGGCCGAACATGTTTGTGGCCGTGGGTCTATTTACTTGTAGTAGAATTTTAGGTGGTCTACATTCCATGAATGTGGAAGTTTCTTGCCTTTCGAGTCTTGGAGTTCATAGGTCCCTTCTCTGCATATTCTGGACACCGTGTAGGGTCCTTCCCAAGTAGGGGCGAATGTGCCAGCAGATCTCTCCTTGGTTGCAAGGCTGACCTTCCTTAGGACTAGATCGCCTATCTTGAAGCTCCTATGGTGGGCTCTTGAGTCGTAATATCGTACAACTCGTTGCTTGTATGCGATGTGCTTGAGGTTGGCCTTTTCCCTGCATTCCTCTAGTAGGTCCAAGCTGAGAGCCATTTGGTGATTGTTTTGTTCTGGGTTGTAGGAAATGACTCGATATGATGTTTCACCGATCTCTACTAGTACAACTGCCTCTGTGCCAAAAGACAAGGCGAATGGAGTCTCATCGGTGGCCGTCATGAATGAGGTTCTATGGGACCATAACATGTCATCGATAATGTCGGACCATTTGCCTTTGTCCTCATCAAGTCTCTTGTTTAAGTTGTACTTGATGTTCTTATTGGCCGCTTCTACCTGTCCGATGGACTGTGGGTGGGATGGTGAAGCAAAGAGGAGCTTGATGTCGTAGGTCTCACAGAAAGCCTTGAAGCGATTGCAATCAAATTGCCTTCCATTATCAGTGACGATGGTGTGTGGGATCCCAAAGCGACAGATGATGTGTTGGTAGACGAAATGCTCAATCTAGGCTGCCGTGATGGTTGCTAATGGTTTCGCTTCGGCCCATTTTGTGAAGTAGTCCACTGTTACGACTGCGTAGTTGACCTTTCCCTTTCCCTCGAGAATTTGGCCGATCAGATCAAGTCCCCATTGGGAGAATGGCCAGGGACTAAGCATAAAAGTGAGGGGCTCAGCTGGGAAGTGAGGGATTTGTGTGTGTCGCTGGCACTTGTCGCATTTTTGTGTGAGTTCTATGGCGTCTGAGAGCATGGTGGGCCAATAGTATCCTTGTCTAAAGGCATTCTGTGCCAAGGTGCGCGCTCTAGAGTGATCTCCGCAAATGCCTTCGTGCATTTCCTTGAGCACGTAATCACCCATGTTCGGTGTCAAGCACTTCAATAGTGGGGTAGTGAAATCGCGCATGTAGAGATGGTCATGCTGGATGGTGTACCGAGCTGATTGTCTCTTGATTTTCTTGGCCTCCGTCTTGTCTTCCGGTAGAGTGTCGTCTTGGAGGTAGGCTTTGATGGGATCCATCCAGGTGGGACTGGTGTTGATGGTGTATATCGATCGTGGTCTAGTGATGGCCACGTGTTGGACTTCCACAAGTACCCTTCGATGCTCCTTCTCATCCAGGGAGGATGCAACTCATGCCAGGGCATCGAAATGACTGTTTTCTGATCTTGGGATTTTGTTGATTTCATTGGTCGAGAAGCTTTGAAGAAGTTGTTTTTCCAGGGCTAAGTATAGTGACATGAACACATCTTTGGCCTCAAAGTCTTGGTCGATTTGGCTGACTACCAATTGCGAATCGCTATAGATTCTCAACTGTTTGGCCTCCAGGTCTTTGGCTAAGCGTAGGCCGGCCAACCGTGCTTCGTATTCGGCCTTGTTGTTGGAAGCTTTGAAGCTAAAGCGTAGGGCGTATTCTAGCTTGACTAGTTCCCAAGAAGTGAGAACTAGTCCTGCTCTTGATCCACTGTGGCAAGTGGATCCATCCACGTATAGTGTCCAACATGGGCGTTGTAGATCGACCGAGGGTGCCTTGGTGGATTCCAGGATTTCCTTGGTGGGGGGTGCTTGCGGAGGGGTTGCCTCCAATGGTATATATTGTGTAGGTTGATAGGAGTACTTGGCAATAAAGTCTGCCACTGCTTGTCATTTCTCAGCTGTCCTGGCTACGTAGGAGATGTCGAACTCGCTCAGCTCGATTGCCCATTTGGTGAGAGGGCCAGAGATGTCTGGCTTCTGCAACACTTGTCTCAAGGGTTTTTTGGTGATGACCTTGATCTCATGTGCCTAGAAGTATGGTCGGAGCCTCCGTGATGTGACTACAAGGGCCAAAGAAAGTTTCTCTAGGTCAGGGTACCTTGTCTCTGCATCCTGAAATGTTTTGTTGACATAGTATACGGGATGCTCTACCCCGTCCCGTCATGTGATAAGAACATAGCTGACAGTTGAGGTCGATACTAACAAGTAGACAAAGAAAGGCTCACCGTTTTCGGGTCTGGCTAGCAATGGTGCTCTGCCCATGTATTGCTTTAGCTCAACGAATACCTTGGTGCATTCCTCCATCCAATCGATGTGTTTGCCTTTGCTTTTGAGAGCTTTGAAGAATTGGGCGCACCTGTCGGTTGGTTTGGATATGAAGCGCGTGAGAGTTGCCACTCGTCATGTCAGGCGTTGGATGTATTTGTGATTTTGTGGAGCTTGCAAGTCAAGGATCGCCTTGATCTTCTCGGGATTGGCTCAATGCCTCTCTGACTGATTGTGTAGCCCAAGAATTTGCCTGATCCTACCCCAAAGACACATTTTGTGGGATTGAGGCGTATCTTGTATTTCTTGAGGACATTGAACATTTTTGCCAAGTTGGGGATGTGCTCGTCGTCTATTTTGCTCTTGACAAGCATGCCGTCCATATAGACTTCCATCGTTTTACCTATCTAATCGGCGAACATGAAGTTGACCAGTCTCTGGTATGTTGCCTCTACATTCTTTAGGCCAAAAGGCATAACATTGTACCAGTAGATACCCAGGTTAGTTCTAAAGCTTGTATGGATTTGATCACCTGGATTCATAAGGATCTAGTTGTAGCCTGAGTAAGCATCCATGAAGCTGAGTAATTTGTGTCCTGCAGTGGCGTCTACGAGCATATCGATCTTAGGCAGTGGAAAATTATCCTTGGGACATGCCTTGTTGAGATCGGTGAAGTCGATGCATATGCGCCAGGATCCGGATGGTTTCTCGACAAGTACAACATTTGCTACCCATGCGGCATAAATGGCTTTCTGGATGAAGTGTATGGTGCTCAGCTTTGTGATTTCAGCCTGCATGGCCGACTGCCTTTCGGTGTCATGGCTACGCTGCTTCTGGATGACCAGTCGAAATGATGGGTCAATGGTGAGCCGATGGCAAATCACATCCGTGGAGATGTCGGGCATGTCTGTAACAACCCGGAAATTTAATTAATTTACGTAAATTATTTTTGTAAAAAGATGATTTTACCCTTGGTTGTTTAGGATCGTGGAAATCAAGTTTTGTTTCGGAACTTATTAGGTTGTGTTTTGGATACCCTTGCGTGGGTCTCGAATCCACGAGTTCGTAGAAAGGCAGCACGCAGGAAACGGAGTTCGTGTACGAAAGTTACGGGTATAGATTGTCAAGGGCATTTTGGTAATTTTGGCTTGGGAGTAAATATTTTTAACCCCCAAATCGTTAATTCATCTTCATTTCACACTCTTTCTCTCTGGACCACTCATTCCTTCCCCGAACCTGTGCAACACAAACACCGCAAAACCCACAAATTCCTACTTTGATTCAAGGCCTAGACTTCCATTTTTGTTCCACTAATCGGAATCTACTCATTCCCACGATTACAACCGTACAAACCATCGAAGGAAAGGACTACGGGAGGTGTCGGACCGAGAAAAAGAACAATCGAACCTTCTGACCGATTTTTCAGCTAGCATAGGTATGGGTTTAATGTTTTGAAGTCATATTTGAATTCCTGGGTTCGAGTAGATAGATTTAGACGTAAAATTCATGAAAAATGGTTGAGTTTTGAAGAAGTTAGGAAAAAGCTTATGTCGGTTAAAAATGGAGAATTCCGATGACGGAGACGGCGGCGTTGCGGCGGTCCGGTCATCTTCTCCGGCCAGACTCTGGCAACGACGACGGCGATCTGGTCGTCTTCTCCAGTGAGTCACCGGCGACCGGTCGAGTTGAGTCGGATCGGGTTGAGTTGAGTTGGACCGAGTAGATCGATCGGGTCGAGTAGACCGGGGTCGAGTCGAGTGTTCAGGTCGAGCTGAACCGAGTCAGCCCGAGTTGGGCCGGGTCAGGTGCGTGGGTACTGTAGCAGGCGCATGACGGCGCGTGGTCTGGCCTTTCGCAGGCGCGTGACGGCTCATGGGGCCGAATCAGAGGTCACGGCAACGCGTGACAACTAGTTTTCGACGTTTCGGATCTGTTGGCTCAGGGTTCTGATTGATCGGACGTCGTTTAAGGGTTGTTTTGGGCGTCCGAAGTTGCTACGTTTTTAGGACAACGTAGGCGGATCTCCCGGGGTTTAGGGAGTTTATATATGAGGTTTTATTATTAGCCTATAATCCCGATTATTAATATTGACAGACGATACTGCTCCAGGAACTTCAGGGGAGCGTACAATTCGGGATTGAGCTTGCTTGGACATGTGGTGAGTGGACTTTTGATTTATAAACTATAATGCATGCATAATTGTATCTTGGATTTAATACTGTTATGTACTGTGGCAATGAATTTCTAGAATTTAGAAATGATTTCTAGACACAAGTTTTCCAATATTTCAGTGAAAGTGTGTTTTGGAAAATGGACTGGTATTTCGGACTCGATTTTGATATCGTTTTGACGTTGTAATTATTTGAGTCTGTGATTTGGGTTTAGACCTGAAATTATGATTTTACTGGCTTGGCCATAAATGAGTTTTCAAAGAATTTGGCTTAGGCCAAGAAACAAATATTTCAAAACACGGATTGTGGTTTTCACTGGTTTTCTGTCTCGATGGAAAAAGGGTTCTCCGACTAGCGTTGAGGGGTTTTGCTCTGCTGTTTGTTGAGGGTTCTCTGATGCTGGTGTTGAGGGTGTTCTCCGTCGTGTCAGTGAAGCTCTCTATGCATAATACAGGGTTTCTGCACAACTCGAGGTATATCAAGTGTGTGGAGGGTTTTGTGCTACGGCTCGGGATTTTATTTGGGAACAGTGGTTTTGATATATTAGGTATCCAGGGCGAATTAAATCATTTTAAACTCCTTTGAGGAGGGTTTTCAAACCAAACTGTGGACCACGATGTGTTTTCATTATACAGATTTTGCGTGGATCCAACCAAGTGATTTTAAAGAGAAATGGAAATTCCGATGGTTTCCATATGATGTTTTATTATCATAAACTGTTTTATGTGATGCATGCATGGTTTTATTCGTAGAGGGAAAAAAGGTAAGATTTCCTCTAAAAAAGGATTTATAACTGATTATTTTTGTTCACTCACAACTTTTGTGTTTTAAATCCCCTCTAGGCTGTTGAGTTGACATGGGCACTTTCTGAGGCGGAGGCATTAGTAGTATTTCAGCTGCGCGTTATACCTAAACTTCGAGTAGTATATCTAATTTTGTATTATTTATCCTATCTAGATGCTCTAATAATATATTTTGGATGGTTGTTATCTGTCGGAATTTGGAGTGCTTTTGATCCCTTGTCTGACAGGTGGAAACCAGTTATTTAATCCCTAAGAGGAGATTCTGCCGAGCTTTTGGCAGAAATCTCATATTTTATTTGTAAGGATTGAAGGGTATTTTGGGAACTTTTCCTTAAGTTGTCAGACGGGACAGTGTTCTTCCCGAGTTTCGAGGGAAAATTCAGGAAGGGTCCTGACAATTGGTAGCATAGCACTAGGTTTAAATTCCTATAGACCGTACACCTAGTGTACAAATGAGTATGGTATTAATAAGTTACAGTTCTTTTTAGCGTAATGCCTCCGAGACGCGAGCCCCGTCAGTAGTCTGGAAACGATGGGGACACACATGAACCCGCAATGGAGCCTGATTTGAGGCAGACACTGGAGCAATTGGGTCACACTTTGACTTCTGTACTTCAGAGTAGGGCTGCTACTGAAGTTTCGGACATTGAGAAAACCCAGAGTTTAGGGGCGACAATATTTATGGGCGAGTCTAGCCCAGATGATGCCGCGAAATGGATAATCGTTTGGAGCGAGTGTTCTCGGTTATGAGATGTCCTCAAAGGGATAGAGTGCTATTAACCACATTTTTGCTAGGTGGTTCTGCTTACCATTGGTGGCACCCACTGGAGCTTTCAGGCTGGGATGTTAGTACAATTACCTGGGCGACTTTCTTAGAGCGGTTCCTTGAGCAATTTTATCCTTGCTCGTACCGGGATGCCAGGGAGGCCGAGTTCTTGCATTTATAGCAGAGAGAGATGACTATGGGCCACTATGAGCATAAATTCATATAGTTGGCTCGTTTTGTACCGGTTCTGGTGGCAACCGAAAGGGACAGGTGCCGCAGATTTGAAAATGGACTGAGGGGCGAGCGTCGGTCAACGGTAACAGTTGTGGCTCATACCTCCTTGAGAGTCTTGTCTGACTCTGCAGCTCGTGTAGAGTTGAGTTTGGGTTTGCCAGTCCAACAACAGTTCAGTGGTTCCAGACGACCTCTGTATCGTTGGAATGTCGGAGCCTCTAGTCAAGGACCATTCAAAAGAGGCATATTTAATCCCCTTAGATATTTATGATTTTGATGTGATTCTAGGGAAGGATTGGTTAACCAAGCACCATGCCTCTATAGATTGTTATGACAAGATGGTGGATTTCCGGAGTCCAGGTTTGCCGGAACTTACGTTTCGGGGAGATCGTAGGGTTCTTCCCTTAGGAGTGATATCGGCTTTGACTGTAAAGAAATTTTTGAGAAAAGGTTGTGATGGTTACTTGGCTCATGTGTTTGATTCTCAGGATACTCCGGTGAGAGTGGAGGATATTCCTGTGGTGAGTGAGTTTTCTGACATTTTTCCAGAGGATCTTCTAGGATTGCCACCTCATCGAGAGATTGAGTTCACCATAGAGCTTCTTCCGGATATCCAACTTATCTCACAGGTACCGTACATAATGGCACCGGCAGAATTAAGAGAGTTAAAGACTTAGTTGCAGGACTTGGTAAATATAGGATTTATTCAACCAAGTGTATCACCTTGTGGTGCGCCGGTGTTGTTTGTAAGGAAAAAGGTTGGTGGTTTGAGGTTGTGTATCGACTACCGGCAGCTAAACAGGGTTAAGGTGTGGAATAAGTATCCTTGCTAAGGATTGATGATTTGTTTGATCAACTGAAAGGGGCAAAATATTTTTCAAAAATTGACCTTCAATCCGGGTATCATCAGTTGAGGATCAGGGAAGGGGATGTGCAGAAAACGGCTTTTAGGACACGTTATGGGCACTATGAGTTCCTGGTCATGCCCTTCGGGTTGATTAATGCACCGGCAGCGTTTATGGATTTGATGAACATGGTGTTCCAAAAGTATTTGGATCGGTTTGTGGTTGTGTTCATCGATGATATCTTGGTGTATTCTAGGAGTGCCAAGGCACATGAGAATCACTTAAGGTTGGTGTTGAATATGCTAAGGAAAAAGTAGTTGTTTGCCAAGTTCAGTAAGTGCCAGTTTTGGTTGACCGAGGTGGGATTCTTAGGTCATGTGATTTCGGATAAGGGTATCAGCGTGGATTCCCAAAAAGTTGAGGCAATGGCAAACTGGGAGCAACCGAGGACAGTGACCGAGGTGAGAAGTTTTCTGGGTTTAGCGGGATATTATTGGCGATTCGTAGAAGGATTTTCTACGATAGCTACCCCGTTGACTAGGAAAGGAGTCAAGTTTGACTGGGATGCTGATTGTGAGCAGAGCTTTCAGGAGCTAAAGAAGTGGTTGACTTCTGCCCCAGTATTAACCCTTCCAGATGATAACGAGGGATTTGAGGTGTATAGTGATGCATCATTGCGGGGTATAGGCTGCTTGTTGATGCAGCATGGGAAAGTGATAGCTTATGCTTCTAGGCAACTTAAACCCCATGAGTTGAATTACCCCACGCATGATTTGGAGTTAGCTGCGGTGGTGCATGCACTAAAAATCTGGAGACATTATTTATATGGGGAGACGTGTCAGATCTTCACCGACCACCAAAGTTTGAAATACTTGTTCACCCAGAAGGATCTGAATTTGAGGCAGAGAATGTGGCTTGAGTTGATAAAAGATTATGATTGTACTATAGGGTACCACCTAGGAAAAGCCAATGTTGTGGCGGATGCCTTGAGAAGGAAGTTCATGGGTTCCTTGGCCTATTTGCCTACGGTCTACCTATCGTTGCTAGTGGAATTCCGTAGAGCGGGAGTTATACTTGGCATGGATAGCCAGGGGGCATTGTTGGCTAGTTTCCATGTGAGGCCTGTTTTGATTGATCGGATTATTGAGGCTCAACTCCAAGATCCTACCTTGTGCATTATCAGGATGGAGCTGGAGGCTGGAAACAGACAGGATTATGCGTTTAGGGATGATGGGGCCTTAGTTAAGGATGGACGGTTGTGCGTACCAAATGAACTGAAGCTAAAGAGGGAAATTCTTGATGAGGCTCATAGTTCGGCTTATGTTATGCATCCAGGAGGTACTAAGATGTTTCATACCCTAAGGGAACATTATTGGTGGACTGGGATGAAAAGGGAAATTGCTGAGTTTGTGAGTAGGTGCCTGACATGTCAACAAGTGAAAGTGGAGAGGCAGAAACCATACGGGGCAGTTTAACCATTACCTATTCCGAAATGGAAGTGGGATCACATTACGATGTATTTTGTGTATAAACTTCCAAGGACACAGAAAGGACATGATGGAATTTGGGTAATCGTAGATAGATTCACGAAATTGGCACATTTCTTTCCAGTGCGGGAAGATTTCCGGATGGACAGGTATGCAAATTATTTGTGGATAAGATCATACAGCTGCATAGGACTCCAGAGTCAATTGTTTCGGACAGAGATCCTAGGTTTACCTCCAGGTTTTGGCGAAGTTTGCAACAGGCTTTTGGCACTACTTTGCATTTTTGTACAACTTTTCATCCTCAGACGGATGGTCAGTCTGAGAGGACAATCTAGGTTTTGGAGGATATGATGAGGGCTAGTGTACTACAGTTTAAAGGGAATTGGGATTCACACTTGTCTCTGATGGAATTTGCATATAACAACAGTTATCAGTCGAGTATTGGGATGTCACCTTTCGAGGCACTGTATGGGAGGCAGTGCAGGATACCGTTGTGCTGGAATGAAGTAAGTGAAAGGAGACTGTTAACACCAAAGTTAGTGGATATGACTAAGGAAAAGATTAGAATCATCAAAGAAATGTTGAAGACAGCCTAGGATCGCCAGAAGAGTTATGCAGACCGTCGAACCAAATATCTTGAATTTGAGGTTGGAGACTGGGTGTTCTTGAAATTATCTCCATGGAAGGGAGTGGTACGTTTTGGTAGACGAGGAAAACTGAGTCATCGCTACATTGGGCCATATGAGATTGTGGAGGGGATTCCACTAACGGCGCCGTTTGTCGAGGATTCAGGACGGGTCGTTATAATGTCCGCGTAAGACCACGTAAAGACTTCAATATTTGCCTTTAAGAATTCTACAAGGGCTGCTCGTATGGAGGGTTTGAGCTTCGACCTTATCCGAATAGTGCGATCTTTGTGTAAATTGGATATAGGTATTGCCTATGTCTCTTCCACAGGTTCTACCTGTGGCATATTCGCAAGGTCTGGTGGATCTTCTGGAGGGCTGTCCCTAAATTCTTGCATGAGCTCAGGGTTGATGGGATCGTCCCCCAGGGCAGTTTCAGCGATTGATAGGGTTTCTGTTTGATCCGACCGATCTTGCTTGCTTGTCTTGGTTAAGGTCGTGGCGTAGCATGTTCGTCCGGAGAGTTGGTCTCCTATCACCTGTCCCGTTCCCATAGGGGTTGGGAATTTCATTAAAAGTATATGGGTTGCCAATATAGCCTTCATCTGATTAAGCAATCCTCTTCCAATTATGGCGTTGTAGGCCGTAGGGCAGTCGACCACCAGGAAGGTTGTGATAGCTATAGCTACCGTTGAGGTGGTGCCCATTGATAACGGTAGAGAAATTATGCCCTTGGGTAAGACCGAATCCTCGGAGAAACCCAGGAGTGGTGTGACCTTTCGATCGAGCTCTTTTTCGTCGATACCCATATGTTTGAAGGCGTCCCATAAGAGTACATTGACCGAGCTCCCAATGTCAATGAGTATTCTTCCTACATCATAATCGGAGATTTGGGCTCGGATGATGAGTGGGTCGTTGTGCGGGAAAACGATGCCTTTCTCCTCTTCCTCCGAGAATGTGATGGGTTGCCATCCGTTCTTGGCCACCTTAGTTGTTCGACCGGAGTCGATGTTGAGGATTTGGTGGCTGGACCGGGTCACGTGAAGGAAGCTCTTCTTCGCTCGGTTGGAGGTCATGGAGGAGGATAGGGAGGGTCCTCTGCTGATGGTATTAATCTGCGGATGTGCTATAGGTAAGGGGGGATGCTGTAGAAACTGATTGAGTCTGCCTTCAAGGACCATTTGCTCGATAATGTCCTTGAATGCGATGCATTCTTCGATTGTGTGGCCATTGTACTTGTGGTACTGGCAGAAGTCTTCTTTGTTGTGGGTGGGGCGATAATTTGGGTTCCTTGGCTAGGCCTTGGGGATCACGCTTTCCACGTTTAGTAGTACATGGTCCAAAGATATGTTCAATATGGTGTATGTTTCAAAGCGACTTCTTGGTCTGAAGTTGTCTCTTACCAAGTTTCATGCCCCTTGGTAATGGTTGTCACCTTTCTTGAATCCCCTGTTATTGTAATTTGATCGGCCCTTCTTGCCCTGATGATGTCCATCGTAGGTAAGTTTCCTTTTTCCTTCCTGTGATTGGTGGGAGTCATGATTGTAGCCTCCGGAGGTATTGCTGGTCCTACCTTGGCTGTTGTTTCCTCGGGGAGTTGAGTATAAGGATGTCCTGGTCTCCTTGGTGGGAGTGTGGAAGAATTCCGCTTTGGCATGGATTGCCGCCCTTTGCATGATCACATTGTAATCCTTCTAGTCCTCTGTATGGTCTGCATACTTGAAAGGTGACTCCTTGAGGCCACTTCGGAAAGCGTTGAATGCAGCCTTGTCATCTGTGTCCCGGCAGCGGGAGTATTCGAGGTTGAACTTGGCGGCATATTTCTGAAGCGTTTCCTCTTATTCCTGCCTAAGAGAGAAGAGATCTTCTATGGAGACCAATTTATCTGTCTGGATCATGAACTGGTTGAGAAATGTTGTCTGTAGCTCATCGAATGAGTCGATGGTATTGGGAGCCAGGCGGTAGAACCAATTGAGAGCTGCATCGGTGAGAGTAGAGCTAAAGATCATGCATTGGACCTCGTCCGTCACATTCTTGTATGCCAGAGTGGAGACATAGTTGTTTAGATGGGTGACGGAGTCCCCCTTTCCCGTGTAGGGAGCTATCTTTAAAGTTTTGACCTCTGATCTCTACCTTGACCGAAGGATTCGGTTGGTGAAAGGATTGGTGCTAGTTTTCCCCCAAGCTGGTGCCTTGTCCTTTTTTTTTATGCCTCAAGGTTGCGCACCCAGCGTAGCAGGCTTTCTACCAGGGCATTGTATTGTTGAGGTGGGGGCGGGTTTGGTTGGTGTCCTTCTTGATCGTTGCCTCTTTCTTGGCGATCTCGATTTCTCCTTCGGCCGTGGGAGTAACTCCTTGCGGTTGAGCCAGTATCGTCTTAAGCCTCCCAGTCGTTTGCCCTTGGTTGTTGTTCGGGACCTCTAGTCCTTTGATCCTTTCGGTCATGGATCATACCAGAAGCGTGTCCCATTGTTTTTCGGCCCACCGTGGTTAGAATAGGCAAAGGGGGTTGTCCCATCTTGGAGTTGTGAGCCCTGAGCTCAGCCACTTCTCGTTGGAGGTCGTCCAACGTCTGTCTCAGCATTTCTGGGATGTTGTCCCTAGAGCTCCTTTGTACGAAAGGGGTGTTGTTGAGTTCTCCTTTATCTTGATCGTCCAACATGAAGCCGGAGGGTGTTGGGACGTCTTTTGTGGTAAGTGAGTTCATGGGAGGTTGTTTAAGATTTTCCCACAAACGGCGTCAAACTGTTGATGCAAAAAATGGACAAACTTAGAGTTGCCTCACTGAGCTCGCTTCACTCACTCTTCTCGGGGGTAGGGAGACCTGCAAGGAGAAGGTAAGAGCAAAGGAGCACCGGTGGGGTGCCGGCCTAACAGTCTCTGATGCTTAAGTTAGTTAGTGTGGAGGGATTTAGGTAGTGTAAGAGAAAATATGCCATTACTTTTTTTAGGGGATGTGCTCTTGTATTTATAGTGGCATTAAATGTTGTTGGTGAAACATTTCGATGTGGGATAAATGTCCCTGCTCCTGAAGCTGACGCGTGTCCCGGTGGTCCCGAGTCCCGTAATTGTGTTGACACGGTAGGCCGATGAATGGGTAGGCCGACTAGATCTGGTCGGCCTAGTGGTTTTTGGTGTCTTTTTGTCTAAGGCTGTGTTGGTGGGATGCACCTGATGTTGTGGATTTGTATTGTTGTGCTTTTGTTGAGCCGAGACCAAGTATAGGTTTGGAGGGACTTGGTCGGCTTTGATCAGGTTGACCAAATTAGGTACGACCAATACCTTTTTCAAAGCTAAATTTTTTTAATAATTATCCTTGCATTTTCTTTTAAGTTGAGACCAGCCTAATTACTTTTTGATTCTTAGTAATTAGGTGTGTAGCAGAGGCGGCCTAATCGAATTAGGGTTTAGGCAAACAACATTTCATTCATCGTGTTATACGCGCTCTCTTGTGCTTTTTTTTTTTTTTCTGGTTTCTGCCGCCCTTTTAGGTTAGTATTTAGCAGGGTCCACACTTCCTATATAGCACACTTGATCAAATTAAGTGTTCAACTCTTAGTTAAGAGCTTAATTAATAATTAAAAAAAATCAAAGCTTTAAGTAATTGGTTTATCATTTCATTTTCTTGATTGGAAATAACTACTCACTGCAATATGATGTTCAATTCTCTATAGGCACAGAGAGCGCGGGGCAAGCTAATTCGTGAAGTGAGGGACAATTTTTCTGTTGATGCATTCGTTGGCAATGCAGCTGATTGGGAGAGAGTTTGTATGGGAAACCTGGTAGGCATGCTTGTAATTGTTGTTCCAGCGGGATTTACCAAGATAGATGATCCACCTTGCAGTGATTGTCGTCGAAGAACTGCAATGACCACCGGAATTTATGCTCCTCCTCATCGTGATCACATTGTGAGTGTTTTCATTTCCTTTTTTTTCAATGTTCCAGTATGGTGTATGGTTGTAACATTTTTCTTTCATGTGCAGGCTCTAGCATTGGCAATGGCATATCAGTCGGCGACTGATCACCACAAGCAGCGGCCTCCGATCGATGATCTTGGACCGAATGACTCAATTCCAAATCCACCCACAGTTACCTACGCTCCTGGGCTTTTGCATCTTTAAAAGCCTAAGTTTAATTTTATGCCTGCTTTACAACTCATATGATGGGAAGAAAAGAAAAAAGGTTCCTTAAGTATGGGTTTATGTGTAAATGTAATGATTATATGTGATGAGACAATGTCCCACTTGTGTCATATTAGTCATAGTACATATTGCTTGGATTAGAACCAAAAATGGCCACCTACTTTGGCACTCCAAATTGGTTCAACTTTTATGTTTTGTTTTTTGATAAGTCAATCGGTTCAACTTTTATAAATACAGTTGGTAACTCCATTATACTTTACTTTTTTTTTTATTCTCAGCTAAACTTGATGATTCGAACCGGGCTATGAGTTCATAGGAGATCACATTTTGTTGTAGGCTCACAAATAGGACTCTTAGATCATGTGCCCATATAGTTCACGTTTTGGTGTGAGAGATTGAATTAGATTGGATTGGAAAATTTATCAAATTCAATCATCTACATTATGAATGTAAAAATGGATGTGTTTCGTTATAGGAGAATTAAATAATGTTAAAATAAAAAATAGATCAAATTAGATTTGCTTTGCTGACCTCACTTCACTAGATCTTCTCGGATTGACTTGTGATCTGCAAGGAAGAAGGAAGAAGAAGCACCGGTGTGTGTTGGCCCAACAGTCTCTTATGTCTAAGTTAGTAGGTGTGGAGGGTTGAATAAGAATTTGGGCAGCATAAAGGCAATAATGTCTTGTAACCTTTGAAAGGAGATGTCCTTGTATTGGTCAAACATTTCGATGTTAGATAAATGTCTTGTGTTGTACGCTTGATAGCGTCTAGGTGGCCCCGACGGCCACTTAGGTGATGTGCCGCCTGAGATAGGACTTAATCGAGCAACACGTGACCGACCATATCCTGGGTGCTTGTTTGTTGTTTGCTTCGGCTGATGGAAGTCGACTAGATGAGGTACGAACAAATAAGATTAGACATAAAAGGAAATTTATTTATTTTAATTCTACTATTTTGGCGTGATTAGAATAGATAATTTTTCATCAATGTCTACTTTACTATATTCATCTTACAATGAAAACTCGTATATTTTCATATTAAAGATGCTTTAAATTTGATGATGTATCCAAATTTATTCAATCCCACTCCTCAAATGAGCTAGCAAATACTTTGACCTTATATGGCCCAACTTTCAAAATTCTAGTGTGCTTACGTTAGTTTCAAAGTTTTGTCTCAAGTAGAAAGAGGAAGTTTCATGTTCAACATATAGATGAGGAATACGTCTATATTTATGCTTTATAAATATGATTTTTCAGGGTATTTCTGATAGGATCCCCTACATTATTTTAAATTTAGGAGTTAATTTTTCTTAATAAATATTTTATTTTAAGCTTTAAAACTTATACATAGTGGATATACTAGACTTTTATTTAAAAGGGATACAAAGCAATGTAATAAATATTTTATTTTAATATTTAAAAATTATACATAGTGGATATACTAGACTTTTTTTTTTTTCAAAGGGATACAAAACGATGTAAAACTATCTATATAATTATATTTATATTCTTACATTTTGTTTAAAATATAAAAAAGCTGAAACCTGTCTTTTTTCTGGCCCTCATTGTCATTGCCACACCAATTTGCCAATTTAAGATAATTAAAAGTAAAAAATAAAACACCGCACCTTTTCTTCACACAAAAGCAGAATGATTACCTTATTTTACATCGGACCCACAATCAAATAAATAAATACAGAAAAAGAAAATTACCAGAAAATAGAAATAAAACCATGAACGAAAAAGGTTGACTTTCAGAAATTGTACTTGCCTTCATTTCGGTGTGCTGTTTAAGCTTTAGATTTTGCATGCGACTGTAACTCCATCACCGGAAACACAGTTGGGTTAAGTACTGAAAAGTACTAGTCCCACTGTCAGCATGTTGTCGTTTACAGCGCAGTCAATTTGTTTTTTCATACCTATCCTCTGCTAGATTTTTACCCGAGAGTGGTAAAAAAGGTCTCCATTGTCAAAGCCCTACGATTACTCACATTTCCTTAAATAAGAAAAACCTAAATCCAACTTTCTTTATTAAACACGTTTACAATTGCCTGGGAATTTATGAGATTCTGTTAGTCATTCAGCATTGAATGGCGTCATAAAAAGGGAAATAGTTATTTTTATAATAAAGAAATACTAATTATAACAATAATTGGAAAAAGGTTTCAAATTTCTTTTTTTCTTATATACAGATATTGAAAAAGCTGTGTATATGGGCTCACCTCAAGATATTAGGGAGGTCAAAAATACCATACCATAAGATATCCCACAATACAACGCAAACAAAAATACCTTTAGACCTTCCACTATTTTATGCATGAGTAAAAATCCCCATTTCAAATATATAAATTTGAGTTAATAGTGACACGTGTGTCCGTCTTCTCCTTCCATACACACACTAGATAAAAATATCCTTAGACCTCCTACCATTTTATGCATGAGTAAAACCTTGTTTTTATAAATATATAAATTAGAGTTAAATCAGTAAGTGACGATCGTATGTCAATCTTCTCTTATAAATTATAATAGTAAGTTTGGATATCAAGAATGTTACTTTTTTTTTATCAGCATTTATTTGCTGATCTTGATTCAGATTTCAATCGGTTACAAATATTTATAAAGCCTTGCGAACTAACTAAGTTATGTAATTATTTACAACATAATCAGTAAAAATTATGAAATTTGGTCCAAAATTAGAATTTTCAAATTCTTATGCACCAATATCTTGTTTGAGTTCATACATATGAATTTAGAAATTTCAAGAAAAAAAAACATGAATTTGGATGCAACAAATCCCAACTTTAAATTCCATGTAAACATGTGTCATTTCAAGAATTTCATATTGATAAGTGATAACCACTATTTATTATCTACAAATAATAAATTTCGTGTTTCTTTTTTATTTTATTTTCATATTATCTAAACAATAAACTTTACAACCATGGGGTTGCTCGAGTGATTCTTGACCCACATGGTGCCCAACTGACAAGTATGGGGTTTGAGATCCGCTGGATGCTCTTTGTGGCCAAGAGTGAATATGAAATCACCTTTAACCTCTTTGGATGCATTCCATCATTTTATAAATTCTTAGTAATTTAAAAAATTTTCATCCCCACACTTTGTAATTGTAGTCCAAGACCAACAAAGTTATGGTTTAAATTATAATGTAAATCAACTAGTTTTCTCAAAACATTAGCCTTATTCATGAGCAAACCTCTTGCTACAATTGTGGATTACGCTAGATAGCGTTATGTTTTTATCTTCATGACATTCAATATTAAAATCGCCAATCGTATGTTAAAATAGTATGAAATAATATTAATAAATGTAAATTTACTTTTTACAACCAACTATTAATTAAACAATCTAAATATTAGTCGAATTTAATTTCTCAAATAAATAAAATTGTCGGATTTAAAAATTTATTACCTAAACTGTACAACAAAACAAATAATATAGTGTTGTCTTTCAAGAATAATTTTTGCGATTCCTTATTTTTTCTTATCCTTTTCTATTTTTTGTCTTCACTCAATTGTCTTATTTCTCAAATAATATTTGAGATTCCTTATTTTTTCTTCACTGGATTTTACTATACATTTCTGCTCAGGGTGCGGACTTGCCCTTGATCACAAAATGCTTCTGACGAGTTTCGAACTCTTATCCATTATTAGATTGCAAATTCATCATCAAGAAGTGCCAATTTACCGAATTCAATTATTATACATACGGGTAGTTGTATTAAGTTCTTGGTGTTTGTTGGGGACATGGGAGTTGGTGACGTCTTTATTGAGTAAGCAGTTAATTAACTCCTTGGAGGAGAGGAAATCAAGGTGCCAAATATGAACTTATCCAAAAAAAAAAAGGTGCCAAATATGACATCATAAAGTGGGCCGGTTAATTTGTCTCAATCCGTGTCAGAATATATATTGGGAATAGAATTTCCATATAATTATAGATGAGTCGGATGACTGGACAGACTGGTAATTTCACAATTAACACCTCTAAAAATAACTAATCACTAATTAATTATAATCGAAAATAAATCCAGGAAAGGAAAGCCTCATTCAAGCTCGGATTAAATGACCATAATGGTACGTTGGGTAATTTCGAGCTAAAATGCGGGGTATAAAGTAAGAGCGTTGCTGGATGCAGAGCTCATCGTCGTCTATATATGCAACTTCTGAAACCCATTACGAAATCTCTCTCTTCGTTCTCTCTCGCTTTGATCCGCCGCTCGACGACGCCGTCGGACTCACCGAGGATTCGAAAACTACATCAATCCGGATAGATCCGAAGTTCCTGATCCGATCCAGCTTGGTACTCTCTCTATCACATTCATAGATCTCTCTGTCTCGAACTTCTTTCTCTCGAATCATTAGTCGGATTGTTTTCGTTTACATTCCGCCCAATTACGACGATTTTGACTGAAAACTGTATGGTTTTTTCAATCTGTGATTGATTGGTAGATCCAATAATTCGAGAGCTGAAATTTTTTGTTCTTCATCGTGTCGTATTGAATATGTCATTGTCGTGTTGATGCATGCTGTTGTTGGTGTGGACTTTGGATCTGAATGCTGTTGTTTTGATATGGATGTGATTTCTGCTGTTTGTAAAGATTGTGGCTTTGCATGTCTTTTTCGTAGAGATAGAGTGTTAATGGTGATGGGTTGATTGAAATTTAATGGGTTGTGTTTGATTTTGGTGCTGTAAAGATCTCTATCAATCTAAGAAGGCTGTTGAGATGGCATCATCAACAGCTGGGTCCACAGGATGGTACAGAGGGAAAGTGAAGGCTGTTCCTTCAGGGGACTCCTTGGTCATCATGGCCCTCACAGCCAACAAGTCCGGGCCCCCGCCGGAAAGAACCATCACTCTGTCTTCGATTGTTGCTCCAAAACTTGTAAGAAAAGCACCCCGATATGATTTGATTTTGTGTTTGCATAGAATTGTTATACATTCATAGTCTTTTCCATACACCAATACGATTAAGCTTCAATTTTAGCTCAATTTTCCACATTGATTGTAGATTAGACCAGTTGCTGATATTCTCTTGGTGGTTTGTTGCTTTTGCTATTTTCTTATTGATAGGCTCGTAGAACTACCATTGATGAAGCATTTGCATGGGACAGCAGAGAGTTTCTGAGGAAGCTCTGCCTAGGAAAGGTGCTTATTTTGAATACTCTTCTTTTTCAATGTTATCATAATACTTTTCGTCTTGAAAGCAGTAAGCTTGGGGCATAAACCTGACTTATCTTCCCAACAGGAAGTGGCTTTCAGAGTGGACTATGTTGTACAGCAGATAGGGAGGGAATTCGGCTCTGTCTTCCTTGGTGACAAGAATGTTGCAATGCTGGTTGTGTCAGAAGGCTGGGCAAAGGTTTATATCAATTTTGTTTCTACATTTTGGGTTGATAATTTTCTGTTTAATGTGTAATCTAAATGGGCATATGCTGAAACTCGCCTGCAGATCAAGGAGAATAAGGGTCAACAGAAAGGAGAAGTGAGTCCTTACATTGCAGAGCTGCAACGCCTCCAAGAACAAGCCAGCACCCAGGGCCTTGGTTTGTGGACCGAGGTATTCATTACTTTCCTTATTTCTAATATTGCCCATGTAAATAGTTGCAGCATTCTAAAAGTGGACTTCAATTTGTTGTGTAAGTGGCACTTGAAGCATTATGATTTTGTTCTTAATTCCAGGTTCCTGGTGCTAGTGATGCATCCATTAGGACTCTACCTCCCTCTGCCATTGGTGACCCTAGCAACTTAGATGCCATGAGTCTGTTAGCTGCAAATAAGGGCAGTCCCATGGAAGGTATTGTTGAGCAAGTTCGTGATGGAAGCACAGTTCGGGTATACTTGCTTCCAGATTTTCAGTTTGTCCAAGTATTTGTTGCTGGAACTCAGGTATGCAGTCTTCTGCATCTGGAAAATCCTTCACAAAATTTGGTTTAAATCTGCTCTTTTCTCAAAGTAATAATATGTATATATAACATATCTTTTTTAGGCCCCGTCAGTGGGAAGGAGACCAGCTGCAACACCAGAAGTTGTTGCTGAACCAGAAACAACTTCTGATAAAACGAATGGAGATGTTTCCGCTGAACCTCGAGCCCCTCTAACTTCTGCACAAAGGGTTGTTGCGTCTACAGCGTCACCTGTTGAAGTTGCTCCTGATCCATTTGCACTGGAAGCAAAACATTTCACAGAAGTTCGTGTGCTTCATAGAGATGTAAGAAAATTTCTACTGTAGGTTATCTTGGACATTGAATTTATTACAATTTTTTGAATATTGTGGTTGATTTTATAGGTCCGCATTGTTCTGGAAGGTGTTGACAAATTCAGCAATTTGATTGGTTCAGTATACTATCCAGATGGGGACTCCGCAAAAGATCTAGCGCTGGAGCTCGTTGAAAATGTAAGATCTTGTGCAATAATTTCGCATTCAACATAAGTGATGACTTTTGTGTTTGTATTGCTGTTAATCTTTTCTGTTTGGCTTCTTCCATGCTCTAATGCCAGATTTTGAGTCATCCCAGCCTCATAGTTATTTGTTGTAAGACCTTTAAGGAGCATGCCATCATTGGTTGAATTTTTTGTTTAGGGTTATGCAAAATATGTTGAATGGAGTGCGAATATGATGGAAGAAGAGGCGAAGCGGCGGCTGAAGGCTGCAGAGCTTCAAGCTAAGAAAAGCAAGTTGAGGATTTGGACAAACTATGTACCCCCAGCTACAAATTCAAAGGCAATTCATGACCAGAATTTCACTGGAAAGGTAGTATTTAATAAAATCTATGATTATGGAATTTATAACAGCAATAAGCTTTGTCATGTATATTCACAAACAATTGTATTTTCCTTCCTTCCAGGTTGTGGAGGTTGTAAGTGGGGACTGTGTCATTGTGGCTGATGATTCTGTTCCATTTGGCTCTCCACAAGCAGAGAGGCGAGTTAATCTTTCAAGTATCAGGTGTCCAAAGATGGGCAATCCTCGTAGAGAGGAAAAGCCGGCTCCTTATGCCCGTGAGGCAAAAGAGTTCCTGAGAACACGCCTTATTGGACGCCAAGTATGAGAACTCATGTTAATTCATTGTTTTCTGCATGAGAGAAACCTCTCCTGTGATTGGAGTTAAATTTAAATGATTCTATTTGGCATGCTTTTGCAGGTGAATGTTCAAATGGAGTATTCAAGGAAGGTCATCCCGGCAGATGGAGCTGCAGTTTCTTCTGGACCCACAGATTCCAGAGTAATGGATTTTGGATCAGTCTTCCTTGTAAAGGCTGAGAGTGATGATACCCCTGCACCAGCTGCTTCTGCTCCTGGAAGCCAGCAGGCTGGGGTGAATGTCGCTGAGTTGGTGGTTGCCCGTGGCTTTGGCACAGTTATTAGACATCGAGATTTTGAAGAAAGATCAAACTTTTATGATGCCCTTCTTTCAGCGGAGTCACGTGCTATTTCTGGAAAGAAAGGAATACATTCTGCAAAGGATCCTCCAGTGATGCACATTACAGACCTGACAACGGTGAGAAATAAATTATCATCATCAAAATGTTTGGATTTTCCTTGTAAGATTTAGCATATGCATTTCGCTCATTCCTTAATTGCTGTCTCTTCCAGGCATCGGCAAAGAAGGCCAGAGATTTCTTTCCATTCTTACAGAAAAGGAGGAAAATTCCTGCCGTTGTGGAATATGTCCTCAGTGGCCATCGTTTCAAACTATTGATTCCCAAGGAAACATGCAGCATTGCCTTTGCATTCTCTGGTGTCAGATGTCCTGGTCGTGAGGAGCCATATTCAGATGAAGCAATCTCCCTAATGAGACGGAGAATAATGCAAAGAGATGTCGAGGTTAATCTCATTAAGCATTAAATCTTGTAGCTTTTCCCTTGGTCTTGTTCTTGCTTTGATAAAATTGCATCTCCTTTCCAGATTGAAGTTGAGACTGTTGATAGAACTGGAACGTTCTTGGGATCTTTATGGGAGTCAAAGACGAATGTGGCGATTTCCCTTGTTGAAGCTGGCCTGGCAAAGTTTCAAAATTCCTTTGGCAGTGAAATTCCAGATGGCCACCTTCTTGAACAAGCTGAGCAGTCTGCAAAAACCAAGCAACTGAAGGTATGTGGAGCAGCATGCCTACATAAATACGGCTGCCTTCCTGTTAAATGTGCCTATTTACAATTTATTTTTTCCTGCAGATTTGGGAGAACTATGTCGAAGGTGAGGAAGTTTCCAATGGTTCAGCTGTCGAGAACAGCAAACAAAAAGAAGTGCTAAAGGTACTTGGAAGGCGATGGCATCAACTAGTGCTCATTCTGTGTGCTGTAAAATGTTAAGTAACATCTGCCCTGTTTTTTATTTTCAGGTAGTGGTAACAGAAGTTTTGGGTAGTGGTAAATTTTATGTTCAGACTGTTGGGGATCAGAAAATTGCCTCTATTCAGCAACAGCTCGCATCATTGAATCTTCAAGAAGCTCCTGTAATTGGTGCATTTAATCCTAAGAAGGGGGACATTGTCCTTGCTCAGTTTAGTGCAGATAATTCTTGGAATCGAGCAATGGTGAGTTACAACCTGAGACATCAGTTTTATCTGCCAGTTTTAGTAATGTTTTTATCTTCGAAGTTATTTATGTGCATTAGAGCATACATTGTTTTCCTTATTTCCCTCCCTTTCCTATTTAAAAACAAAAATAACATTGTGATATATAATAAATATATATGGCTAGCAATATCTTCTCCAAGAAAAGCAGTCTGGAAAATATTTCCCATGTAACACAGTAACCTTGAGATGATAAACATATTGTCTTGATTAACTATTTATTTTTATCTCAACTTTTTGCTTCAAGGAAAATAGTCTATTTTTTTTAGCTGGCATTCAAGTTAGATTTCTCTCTATTTTCACAGAAGGCAGCCCTGTTGTCTGTTGCAAGCATATAGTTGATAGAAAGTGGACCATATGATGTGAATTAAATGGGTTTTTGTGTTCCACTTTTGGTTGTTCTACAACCACTGCCACTAGCTGATATATATGTTCGAGTAACAAAGTTCAAAAGTAGCATGATACATTTTTCTCGCTCTACTGACTTGAATCTGACTCTCTGGTACAGAATTTTCCTTATACTGAATCTATTTAATCTTGAAAATTAATTAATTTTTTTATTTTATGTGCATAGATTGTCAATGGACCGCGAGGAGTTGTGGAATCCCCTAAAGACAAGTTTGAAGTCTTTTACATTGATTACGGTAATCAAGAGGTTGTCCCTTACAGTGAGTTACGGCCTCTGGACTCGTCTGTTTCCACTGCATCTGGTCTTGCTCAATTATGCAGCCTTGCATATGTTAAAGTACCGACCTTGGAAGAGGACTTTGGTCAAGAAGCAGCCGAGTATTTCAGTGAGCACACATTAAACAGTTCCAAAGAGTTTAGGGCCATGATTGAGGAAAGGGATCTTACAGGGGGAAAAGTTAAAGGCCAGGGAACTGGACCGGTTCTCATTGTGACTCTTGTTGCTGTGGATGCTGAAATCAGCATAAATGCTGCCATGCTTCAGGTTTGAGTTATAGCCCCTTTTTTAATTGTGGTACGCTTAGAGCTTGTGCATCTTAAATTCTTTTTTTCTTTTGGTCACGCATATCTTAAAGTCTTTTGTGTTGCATGTTTACTCCAAAATTCAAACTTACGATGTTGGTAGTGATCAGATATAAAAAAAAAGTTGGTAGTGAAAATTTACCCAAAATCTCTGCAGTCTAGCAAAAGTAAAGTTTTAGTTGCATAAGACTGCTACCTGAATAAATGAAATACCATCAGGCCTGTATGTCACTCAGACCTGATCCATTCCAGAATATCTACTTTTTGTAGTTTGTCATATGCACATCATCTGTAAAAAGGAAAGGTAAAGTATGCATTTGCAGTAACTTTTATTCTCTTTTGAGTTACCTGATCTCATCTATATCGTATACTTCCCGTTACCGTACCATATGAAACACACGAAATTTGTTGGTTATTAAACTTGAAACCATAGGAAGGATTTAATTCTTGTGTGCTTTTGAGTATGTCTAATTTGTAATTGATTCACAATCAAACATTGACATATCCATGCTTGTGTTTCATACTTATCAATTGTCCTAGCTGTTTGTCCAATTTTCAATCAAATAGGATCCTTATCGTATATAATTATTAGCTTATCCGAATCATTTTAGACTTTTCTCCTCTTCTTTTCTTTTCTCAATGTCTTTCTGAACTCAGATATTTAAATTTGTCGAATTTGCAGGAAGGACTTGCTAGGTTGGAGAAAAAGAAGAAGCGGGAAACCAAGGAGCGCAAGACAGCAATCGAGAACTTGGAAAAGTTCCAGGAAGAAGCTAGGACCGATAGGCGTGGGATGTGGCGCTATGGAGACATCCAGTCCGATGATGAGGATGTTGCGCCTCCGGTTAGAAAGGCCGCCGCTGGAAAGAAATGAACATACAGTCATAGTGACGTAAACAAAGTTACAAACAACCCCTGTGGCCTAAGATGAGAGTTTAAGTTATAGGCATATAACATCATGCTTTTTAGAGTAAGAGAAAAAGGAACATGTTGCAGTTGCTTAAGTTTTGTTTTCGGTCTTGCGGATTGTCTGTCTTTTTTAGATGAGGAAACAATTTTTTCTTACACAATTCCAATAAGGTAAACTCTACCCATATGTGTTCAGTCTCTCTTTGAGGCCAGCATAGACAATTTTGTTAGTCGACCAAAGCTCAACTATTTCTGGTTTTCATTTATTTTTTATCCCAAATAGAATTCAGATCAGCATATTTATATATTATTTGTAGTAAATATTAGGTGAGGAGAGATATAGACTAACTCGAATCTCGTTATTTTGGTTGGGACATTAAATATTAAATTTCTTTACATCATCTGCAAGGTAGAATTTTTACATTTAACTTTTAGATAAATTTGACCCAAAATTTATCTAAAAATCTTAAAATGATGTTGCAGCACACTAATTAAATTTAACTTTAATTTGAACTTTTTGAACAGTAACTGGTATTTGTAGCGAGCGTTTCTGACTTTTTCAATATTTCTCTCTTCTCTTCTCCTTCTTCATCCTCTGCAATTCCTTTCAAGATAAATCAGGTCTTCTCTTCACCTTCTTCATCCTCGCTTCAGTGATAAACAAGGTCTTCACTTCTTCTTCTTGATCCCCTGCAGTTCCTTTTCTAAAGTGAAACTCCATTTGGGTTCTCAACAATTTGAAGATCCAACCGAGTCTTCAATCTTTGAAGATCCAATGAAGAGTTCTCACAACTATCGCCTCTCAGTAACATAATTTCTCCAATAAAACAAAAAAAAAAAAAAAAACAAAGCAAGTGGACCGACCCAGGAAATATTTCGGGGAGGATCACCAGTGGGGTGTCACAAAACATTTTAGATAAAAATACACTATAAAATCAAATGCCACTATATTAGCATTTCATAATTCATTGAAAATTACGAGATAGGCCACTGTATTAGCATTTCATAATTCATTGAAAATTACGTGATACAATTGTTCACAAATAATGAAATCAACGTATTATAATTTTGTTACCAATATAAGTAAAAATATCTCTTTTAATATAAAGAACTACTATCATTCAACCATTAATAGTTTCTCATCGTGCCAAAATATTCATAAGAAAATAATATCCCCACTATATTCTCATTAAGTTCCAATTTAATGACTGAATGAATAAAAATTAATCCATACTATTCTATTAGAAATGAAACAAAATTGAAAATCCCATCATAGTATTTGCATGATCATTTTTCATAGCAACTTGTTCTGCCCAAAAAATATGACAGCAGACTTGGAGTCGCCTTCGGTGGATCTCAGTCAAAATCGAGGCTTGAATGAGCAAACTCGTGTGGACTTTAGTGATGTGTATGTGATGTATGACTTTGTTGGAAGTTGGGTTTAGGTTGAAAGCTGTGGGTTTTAAAGCCTTGATGCCACGGTCCTTACTTAGATGGGCTGACCAAGAAGCAAGTAGGCTTTTAGTTACCTTCAAAGTAGTCGTGCCACTAGTAAAAACTGCTACTAAACAGTTAGAAATGGATTCGGTAGCGGCCCATAAACCTTTATTTTAGTCAAGAGATTGTGAGGCGAGCGGGTAAATTGCTTACGTTGTTTTTTTCTATGCCTTCTTCTTAATGTATCCAAGGACTTTAATAATTTTCTTTCCAGTTTAGTCCAAGTTCAATTTATGTTGATCCCATTTTGTTCATGTTAGCAGCTTGTTATTGGTTAGGAGCAGTACACGGGTTTCCTTAAGTTAGGATGATGTATTGGACCAAAAACACATAAATGATTTTGTGACTTAGAGATAGCCACAAAACACAATGGTTGGTATATTCCGAATACTTGTAACTCTTCTTAAGAAAATCCGTTGAAATGTAAAGAAAATGAAGTACAAATACTGAAAAGTAGATGTGTAGATATTAAATGCAGTAAACAAATTACACGTGCTATAAGTAAATATTTCCTTTGAAATCAAGCCTTGTTGAGGGGCACGATCTTCTAGAAATCATCAACTGGGACGAACATCAATCGGAATCATGTCATGGTTTGTTAGAGTATTCAAAAGATGGTGAGACGTCAAGGGCTGAGTGTATGGATGCCTCAAAGACTGAAGTAGTCGAGATGAGGTAGGTGTTTGGGTTTCCTCAAAGACTGAATTGATTAACAGTCGGGATGAGGGAAAACTTTGAGTTCCTAGTTAGGACTGAGTGATTGAGGTTGAGAGAAGAGAAATGAATCTCGATCCTGGATCGAAGAAATAGATTGTTCCTTAATAGGTGAGCCTTTGAACAAAGAAGCTTTTGAGGGTTTGCTTTGTTTTGAAATTGATTGGTTTGATGAATTATTTGTTTGATTGATTAGTTGTCCTTTAAGAAGAAGATTTCTTCTCAAAGAAGACTTCTTCTCATTCTTATAAGCAGCTTGGGGAGTCGATTTGGCTTGCCAAGTAAACCTCTACCGGACCCATGCTACAGTTGCTTGTCTCGAATATCTATCCCCTTTGCCTTCTGACACGTTTTGCGCTTCAAACCCGACTTTTCCTCCTCTCCACGTCTTCAAGTGGGCATTTTGGGTTGGGCCCCGCGAATTGGGCATTTAATTTCTTCTCATCCTTTCTTCAGCCCAACTGGGAATTTTTCGAGTGTAAACACAACTCTTATTTTATTAGTGTGTTTATTTGGTTCTAGGGTTTTCCTATGTATATATTTAGATACAACCCACGCGTTGCTGCGAGGCTGTTCAGTTGATTATAAACATAAATTCTACAAAATGATATATATATATAAATAGATTTAATTAAGGCTGAGTTCACAGAATCACAACCCCAATTAATCAAACGGGAAACTCAAAAAAAACCGAGGCACCAAAATAACAAGTACGAGCCCGAAAATAACTGCAATGATTTCTTTTATTATTTAGAAAAAGAAACTTCTAACAATACCTCAATTTCTCTAATTTTACGCTGAGAACTTTAAATTTCACCGTTTCAAGGTCAGGAACTGCATTAAATATGCAAATAGAAATTCATTTCACAAAATGCTAACAGTACAAAAAGGAGATGAGTATTTAAGCATTTTTAATGAAGCAAGTAAAAAGACTCACTTAGAAGAAAGGAGTGAAGGTTTTTTTTTTAATTTGAAATAGGGTCTGGTCTCAAGGGTTTAAAAAGGGACGATGAAATTCTAGAAGAAAGATCAATGAAACGGAAAAATTGAAGTAAAATAATTTGGTAGGTGCATACGAAAATGGAAACCCACTCAGAAAAAAGAACTCATACAATGGTAAGCTCTCACAAACCTCTCAATCTCTCTCTGTCTTTCTCGCTCATTCGCTCCATCACCCTTTTCTATATTCATTCTCAGAGCCCACACCTAAACCATCTAAACATCCTCATTTTCAAAAACTATTAATTCATGGAATAAACAATGAAATTGTTTTATTAAAGCTCAAGATAAAACCAAATGCAAAAGGAATAGGCAAAGAATTATCCCAGGTAAATTCTACAAACACATCCATTATTAAACAAATAATTTACATGTCACAGAATAAACACCAGTAATATATAAATTCATCTCAATCAACACACATAAGCACGCATATACGCTACGCAAATAAACCTCTATATCTATACATGGTCATGCATCAAGAGTCTTGATATCTAACAGAGATCAAAGATTTCCATTCATCCATTGTCTTTGTCATTTTTTGTGTGTAATATTTTAATGATCAATATTACAAAAAGCAATATAATTGACAGAAAATAAAAAGGATAATTTTTTATACGTTCTTCAACTTAACAACTGCAACCTTGAAACACTAAACGATATTACAATTGAAATCAAAGAAACAAACTTTGATAGCTCCATTCTGTGATAGTAATGAAAAAACCCATGCGTAGAACAACAGGGTTTGTGGAAACAAAATAAACACACAGTAGAACATATTCAAAGAAATGAACCCAGAAAATAAACTCCTGAATGGAAAAATCAAAAATTTTACCGAAAGCTGGGATTACCGAAAGAGGAGGAAGACACGGACGAAAAGAGACCACAGAAAACTGAAGAAGATTGAAGCGAAAATACACAGAGGTCTTTCTCGAAGAAGCAAGAAGGGCAGCTATCGAAATACTGGAAATACAGCTGTTGAAGCAAACTGAAGGGCAATTTTGGAAATGCACTGTCCGTGAACAGTGAACAAATTCAGCGTATTTAGTATATAGTAAATAATAAAACAAATTACATTTTAATACTCAGTGATTTACAATAAGTTTCAGAGTTATTTGACATTTCAAATTTTATATTTTAATACCTTGAGTTTTTAAAACGTGACAACTTGACTTTACTGTTAATTTTTCTAATAAAAAATTTATTAAAAAATTTATTAAATGTTGATATGTAAGATTTACATTTTAAAATTTTGATTTGATTTGTAGATGATAAAATAATAAAAAAATCAAATGAAAAAAACTAAAATAAAAGAAAAAAAAACTTGGGACCCACCGTTTTCTTTTCTTCTTCTTCTCCTGCTTCTTTTCTTTTTCTTCTTCTCGTTTCTCTTTTCTTCTCCTTCTTCTCTACCTTCTTCTCTTCTTCTTTCTTCCCACAAAGAGGGTGATCAAAATGTCAATTTGGAGAGAGGAAGATTGACTAGCCAACCAAAGTAGAGGACCCCCGGGAGAGAGTTTGATCACTTATAGGAATGTTATTCAATAGCGCACCAAATGTGCGCAATAAAACAGTGCGCCTGGAAAGAAAGAGGAACAGAGGAAGTTGATTTATAATTAAAAAGCTGAAAAGCATAAAAAGAAAAAGGAAGGTCTTGTCTTCAATCCATGGATATTTGGAATTTCTGAGGCCACTAACAAATATAATAATTGACTAAAATTAAAAAAAAAAAAACAAAATAAAATCTAGATTTTGTGAAAAAAAAAATCTGGAAAAAGTTTGAATGTACATACATTTTTCGTCACTAAAGGTGAAGAACACCATTAGTGCCATATTATTCTAATGAACAACGTCGCCAAAACATCTTTTTTCGACGATATTTATCAAACAATTCCTCACTAAAGGTGAAAGAAAAATACATATATATTCAAACTTTTTCCAGATTTTTTTCTTCTTTTAATTTTAATAAATTATTAAATTCGTGATATCAAAAATTCCAAAATATCCATGGGTTGGTGTTTGTGGGAAGAAAGAAGAAGGAGATGAAGAAGGAGAAGGAGAAGGAGAAGAAGGGGCAGGAGAAGAGGAAGGAGAAGGAGTTTTTTTTATTTTTTATTTTTAGTTTTTGATTTTTTCATTTACATAGAAATTTTTTTTTAAAAAATAGGGTTCCCCATGTGATATATCAACACTTAACGAATTTTTTAACGGAAAACTTAACCATAGAGCTAAGTTGTCACATTTTAAAGAATATAAAGTATTAAAATGTAAAATTTGAAATATTAAGTATAATTCTAAAATATGGTGTAAATTACAAAATACTTAAATTTAGTATATATAAAATATAATTGGTGCGGTGGGAATAAGAAATATGACCATAAATTAGTAGGTGGCTTCTGATAAAACAAAAAAAACAAGGTAGCTAGAACGAAAACAAAATTAGGAGAAAAAAGAGATATCTGGTTTTAAAATTACAACCGTGCTTGACGGAAGCGGAACCCTATTGATTAAAAGGGAAAATAAAATAAAAATAGGGCATGCAACTCTGCACAACTACCGAGCACAGGCAGCGTTCTCGAACTACAGAGGTAGTAGTATTTTCCCCAAAATCAATCTAGCTATAGCCCCTGTTAGATAAGGCAAGATCTGCCCCTGTTCAAGGGCAATTTTTCAGGCCAGTGAGGGGATCAATTTCCGACCTCTATAGGCTATTTTCTGGCGAGGAGAGGGTCAAGTGACCCTCCTTGCCGCTCTGTGGATCCGCCAGTGCTCTTGCTTCCCGGTAAGTCTCTATAAGTATTGATGTTAGTTGTTTGCTGTTGAGTAGATTTGCAGTAATGGTTTTTATGTCTAGAAAGGAATAGACAGATACTTGAGAATTTGAGAGGTTGATAGTTAATTATTTGTGGGACAAAGGTTGTTTCTGGGCATCTCTTTTGGCATCAGTGCCATCAGAGTGTAGAGGGAGTTCATCGATGGATGATGATTTTGGTGGTTAGATTTGCTGTGAGAAGTAGTTAATCAATGGACAGAGTAGCACTGAAGTAAAGGTGCTAGAAATTTTGAGCCACCATTCATACCTGTGAGTACCTCTAACCTTGTCATAATCATGTTTATCTGTAAGAAATTAAGAACATTGTTGTGAAGTGGGCCAAGTGGAAAATCAGTATTACTATTTAGCAAATTTTTCATGAGGAATCTCATGATTTTGTGTTGCTGTCAAAACATCCCCAAACTGTAATCAAAACTTTATTGGCATTGTATGGGTTTTTGGGACAATTCATCAAAAAGAATATGTGTGTTCAGTTCAAAAGTTGCATGTTTAGAGTTTTGATGGCCTGTATTGGTCTATCCAGTTACATTTCGACCTTGCTGGAATGTAAGATGTTTATTTCTTTATCATTAAGGTTGAGGCAAGATTGAATATCTTCTACATAAGTAGATGGTAATCACATTTGTCTTATAATTAAACAGATTGAGATAGACAATGGATACTATATTGATGCTGGTATATGTCACAATGTTGTTCTTACCCCAGTAGATGTTGTTCTCTGTTGAATATCTTGAAGGGAATGTATGAAACTTCTATTTCATGGATTATAATTTTTCTCAACTTTTAGTGATTTTGATCGGAGAATGCTTTTATTTAAGCATTGCAGCTTGGGTCCTGTCTGAGACAACCTGGCACAAGCATCTAGCTTGTCGAACAGAGTGCTACTTACTCATATAGAGCATGAGTTTGATAATAGACTTGAGACTCGATTAATTAGTGGGTTAGATTGGTTGTCTGATTTCATAGGAAGGTCTTGGGTCCGGGCCTAAGATTCATGACTTTGGCTTGCATTAGAGATGTTGACTTGGTGATCGTGGTTCAAAGTTCAAACAAGGGGCTGATTTTTTTTTTCTTTTAAATAAAATGATTTTTGGCAGTTTGATAGTACAAATTTTAGAGCAGTTTTTTTGTAGATTTTATGGTAGTCAGTTCATATGAAGTTGGGATCTTTTCTAATCCCTTAGTAAATGCAGATTACTATCCCCTCTTATGTGTTCAGTGCTTCTGTCAGAGTGTTCCAGATAACCCAGTTTGAACTAGAGGTTTATATAGATTGTAATCTTCGTATACTCTTGATGAATATTTGGCATATGCAATATGCATTCTTCATTAAGTTCATCATTACTCCCTAATTTACATTGGTTTTTTTTTATTTTTTATATGGAAGGCATAACTGAGCTTCATGTATGGGGAGGCACCCAGACAATATTAACGGATCAAAATGTGTTTCTGATAGTGGCTTGAACTAGGATATGGATAAGCATGGTTTGAACTAGGATGATAGTGGCCTGGTAAAGTTATAACTATGCATATGGATGATAGTGGCAAAGTTTCCGCCTCGGTTCAATGCGGTTTTGGGTGAACGTTACAATGAATGGAAGAGTGAGTTTTATCGCATTTATAATTTGGAGTCCGTAGAGGAATTTGAACTAGGATGTAGGGACTTTGGTAAATTCTTTTGGGCTTCACCCTAACATATCAGGTTGATTCAGTTTTCATTCAAAATTAAAATGTCACTTCTTTTGAAGTCACCTGTATTTGTGTAGAATCTTCAACATATGCTTTAGATTACTGTAAGTTCTTGCAAGTTGCAACTTATTAAGTTCATCGAGGAAGTGTCTTGGAGTTTATACTTAATGTTTGCAGCAATAAAGACCTCATTTGTTGATACAAGACAATGAAATATATAAAATAAAATGAAATACAATAATGCAAACTTAAAATAGCCGTTGTAGGAAAATTATGTTGTTATATATTCAAATTTGAAAAAATGAATTTAATATTCAAAGTTGGTCAAATATAGAGTCTGATTTTGGTAGCTGTAAAAACTGGCTAGCTATTAGTAACTTTTGGCTCATTTCAAGTTAAATTTGGCCTCATGTACTTCTATTTCATTCAGATTTTATATTTTATTGTCATGAGCATATATGACTGCGCAAAATAGAAAGAAAAAAAAAATAGCTTACAAGTGATAATTCTTAAGCTACCTTGACTTATTGTAGCTTCAATCTGTGAGCACTTGAGTCCTTTTCACCCTTTTGTTGTACACCTAGACTAAGAAAATGTGTTTAGGTTGTGAATGTTAATTTCGTTGGCACAATTTTTCATCTTTAATACTTTAAGTAAACTTTGATTCATTGCCTTTTATTTCTACCTGTGGGACTGCGATAAACAATTCAAGTATTAAATTATGCGTAAAATATTTGATGTTGGGGCAAATTTTGGGGTAAGATACTGGAGAGGTATTTGGAACCTATGTCGAATCTTGGTGTAATCAATTTGGGCATGTTATCTAGTTGGTCAATGATAGTGAAGTTTGACATTAATGGATTCACGGAGTTAGGAGGCTACAAGATAGTTCAGGTTTACTTTTGTGATGGATTATTATTATTTTCCGAATTGTTGTTCTAAGCGATTTTTTTTAATAATCCAGTGTTTTTTTGGGGTCAAAGAATAATCTAGTTTTGTTTTCTTGGTCAGACAATAATCAGGTGTTTTGGCAAGACTTTAAGCTCGGTTTTGGTTTTTAGTTTAAAAAGTGTAAAACCGAAACAAATCGAGCCCAAATAACAGCAGAACAAGTGTTTGATAAAATTAGTGCAAGAGAAAATCCCAAAGCAAAGCATGGGAAGGAGAGGAGGAGCCAACAGAGCGCCAAACAAAGCATCGGGGTCTAACGACATGATATCATTGAGAGAAGAATTGACAGGAAGAAAGCAAACCCAGGGAGGCTCCATCAGCGCCAAGTCTGCAATGAAGCTCAAGCACTTGCAGAAACTCGCTCTATGGGCTGGCGCGGAAGCTTCTGTTCCATCCTTGGGTGCCTTCTTCGGGTGCACATTGGCCTCTGCTCAAGAGGGTTTGGGTGTACCCCCTGACCCATCTCTGTTTACTTGCCAGAGGTATCTGAAATCTCTTCTTTCTTGAATTAATTATGGAAAACCTGAATTACCCAGGAAAATTAAATAGTTGAATAAGGTTTGATGTCATTTGTTTCTGTGGTGAAACTGTGTTTTGCTAATGTAGCTAGTGCTGGTGCCTAGATAACTAACTGGTGTGCTTAAGATTAGAGTTTTGATTACTGTTAATCGTTGAAATGATTTGTGAGTAGGAGCTGATGCTACGGTTGGTTCACACATTTTCAGTTGTGTGTGTTTAGCTCTGCACAACAATATGAAAAATCCAGCTGACCACTTCAATCCAATCTAGATCGGCTGTGCCAAAATACTGAACTAAACCACTCCAATATAACATATACTATCTAAATCTTTATAAAGATTCTTTGACTTTGGCAGGATTGCATACATATTGCATAGACCTTGTACATCTCAATTGTTAATCTATATCCGATATTGTCTGATTGTAATTTCAGAATCCAACTTCATATTTAGCCTGGTCAACTGTATGTAGGTAACTTCGAGTTTTATTATAATTTTTTTCCCCAGAAAAATTGGCATCTGCCTTTTGTTTTACTTGCCCTCACTTAAGAGATATATTGATTGTTATCTGTAGTCTCTGGTCTGGCTATTCTATCACATTCAGTGAATCAGTGTGGAGGTTTTTTTTTCGTCTCATATTTTGGACCAAGTAAAGTGCTTTTGAGACCAATATAGAGAGTTCAAGTCATTTAGTTTTAGATATTAAAGTTTCATTTTGGTTGAAAGTTTGAAACTGGAATGAGTATGCCACAACCGCACATCAAAAACTTCTTGAAATGAATGTTATTACAAAGATGTTAGAAATTACAGAACTCTGATCAGCATTCGCTGTTTTGCAGATGTGAAACAATTCTTCAGCCTGGCTTCAACTGCACTGTTCGAATCGAGAAAAATAGAGCAAAGGAACAGCGGAGAAGTAAGAAGCCTTCTAATTTAACTCAGAACAATGTACAAAACAATGTAGTCTATGCATGCCACTTCTGTTCACACCGGAATTTGAAGAGAGGGACTCCAAATGGACATATGAAAGTGATATGCCCCCCAAAGGCCAAAACAACTTCGAAATCAAAACCTGCTACCTCCATCTCTAAGAAGTTTGTCAGCCCAAAGAATAACATTGTGGGTGAAGATGAGGTCACGAAAGCGAATGAGATAGCTTCATCACAAATAGCAGGAGAGATTCATGCCATAGGTGAAGAAGAGGTTGGTAAAGTGAATGAGATGTCTCCTTCAGAATTCGCTAGAGGGATTCCTGCTATGGATTGCCCTGCAGGGCTTGATGAGGTTAGGGAGGCGCATGAGGTAGCTTCTTCAGTACTAAGCAGAGATATTCCTACTGTGGACAGCCCTGCCGGGGTTGATGAGGTTGGTAACGTGAATGAGATAGCTTCTTCAGCAGTAGCCACAGACATTCCTAATGTTGACAGTCCTTCAAGTCCAATGGCGAAGACTGGAACTACTTTGTTGTTGGGAGGGAAGAGGAGAAAGAGAAAGAAATCGGCGACCAAGAAACCAGCTGAACCCGAAAACAGTCCTGTCCCAGTAAATGCAGAAAACACAACCTCAAAAAAGAGGAGGAGAAAATCATGGACTAGTTTGAAGGAAATTGTTGAAAGCAATAAACAAAATAACGTCCTAACGTCAATCCCTTTCTTTGTCTAAGGTGCAATATGGCCACTGGATAACAATTTTGTAGTTTTGCACATCAAATTTTGAATGATATCAAATAGCCTGTTAATCCCTCTTTATTTTGGTTTCAGTGAACCTTCTTCTTTGTGTTTATTTTTTATTTAGATTTGCAGGTATTGGCCTCCATCACTGAGCCTACCAACATCTCTTTACCTTAAGCCTCCTCAGCCTCAAATGGGTACATCTTGGCACTGATTCTTCTAGGTTTCTGTCCGTCTCTTTCTGTAATTTTCGGTTCCTTAAGGATTTTCTTATTTCGAGATTTGAGATTATGTAGTGTTTTGGGAATATTTTTAATCACAATACATATATATATATATATATATATGTATATATATATATATATATATTACTTTGTACCATGATCATGGAGCCAGAAACAAACTTAGCAGCACTAATTAGATGCTTCATTGGTTAATTTATTGCGATCTGAATTTTTTAGTCTTCATAGTTTAGAGGTATTTATGTCAAAAAAGAAGAAGATAAATTAAATAAAAATATCTAAATTATAGGGGTCATTTTAAGTTCATATTCAAATTATGAAAATTTTCATCTAGGTACAAAAATTATCAAAACACAATATCAAGGTACCCATCATTAGCAATTTGTTAAAAAAATCTGTTAAAAAAATCTGTTGAGTGTCCAAGTGGCACTTGTGCGGCTCTTTATCATGTTGACATGGATGCCATGTAGACAAAAAAATTAATAAAAATTGATATATATTAAAAATAATTAATGAAATTTTAAAATAAATTATAAAACAAAATTATTTAAAAAAAAAAAAAAACCCTCAACCCCTGACACCATTCATCTTGGTCTCTCCCAACTCAGTCCCAGCGGCCATGGCTCCCAACCCGAGTCTGAGAAGAATTGGGATTCAGTATTGCCCGAATTTGAAGTCAATAGTGGAGGAGGCAGAAGGTTCACTGGCAATGGCTTCTTCTTGTCTCGAGTACTTGAGGCCAGCTCCCTCGGACACTTAAACATCTTCAGGTACTGTACAATTGGAGTCAATAACTAATCGATTCCATGATAACTCATGTCTTGAATACATTGAGATTTTTCTATGTCCAAACCGCAAGTCCTTGCCAGAGGGACTATCCCGAGTTACCAATCTTCAAAACTTAATCATTCAAACATTTGGAAGTCTAGTTTCGTTTATGAAAGAAGGGTTGCCCATGAAAGCCTCCAACCTAAGACAAATTGAGATAATGAATTGTGACAGATTACAGGTCCTTCCCCAAGGCATCCACATCCTCAACTCTCTTCAAATATTGAAGATCTCGCATTGCGCTTCCTTTCTTTAATAGGGCTTTCCCCTCAATTTAACTTCACTTGAAATTCAGGACCTCAAGAGTTTTAAGCCACTCTTGGAGTGGGGATTGCACCGACTTACTTCCCTTACACATTTGAAGATCAGCGGTGAAGATCCAGAGCTGGTGTCGTTTCCATCGGTTGAGAAGGAAATGGTGCTCCCAAAGTCACTCATCCATCGGTGGCTCATGAAGTCGCCTCTCATATGGTTCAAATAGGCGGATGCTATAGATGGGTTGGCTGTCTGCTACTTGACCTTCAGTGTTTTCAAATGATGTATTTTCTCAATTCTCCAATTAATATCATCCATACTTTATGCCAAAAAAAGAAAAAACTCAAGATTAGAGGGTTTCCCAATTTGAAGGAACTATCCAGTAATGGTTTTCAACTCCTTTCGTCTCTTGAATCCCTCGAAGTTCGGAGTTGTCCCAAGCTAGTATCCATTCCAGAGCAAGGCTTGCCTCTTTCAATAACTCAACCTTGTATTTCTGGGTGTCCTCTGCTTCAAGAGAGATACAAACCGAGTAAAGGACGATATTGGCCCTCCATAGCTCACATCCTTCACACTCCATGGTTCCCCAAAACTTCTTCTCTCTACGAAGACCCAATCTTAGAAGAAAACCCAATCCTAGAAGAAAATCCAATACCATGAAAACCCAATACCAGAAGAAAACCCATTAATGCTCACCCAAAACCTTAAATCAACCCCTCCATGATCTCCCTTCCATCTGAATTACTAAGTGATTCCAATTGATGTTGAAAATTTCTCAACCAATCAAGATCCCAATACACATTGTTGATATCTTATGCTTAAATGGAAAACTCCCACACAGATTTGCAGACCCACCAAACAAGATTTATCCCAACCCAAATTCAGGTGAAACTGAGAAAATCAAGAGAAAAAAAACAAAGAATCAACCCAAAGAACTCGCACCTCACTCTCGATGGACTCGCACCTCACTCTCCCGAAGAACCCGCAACCCACATCACCACCTCACTCTAATTTCTCCACCACCACCACCATCTGCAACCACCACCATCATCGGGGAAGACGTAGTGAATTGGTGGTTATCAGGGAAGACAAAGAATTCGAATGGATAAAGAGAGAAATAGGGGGTGAGGGTCTTTCATTGTTGTTGTTGGGGGGTAAAGGGCTTTCATTGTTGTCGTTGACGCAGAGAAGAGGAAGAATGAGGGTTCGGGGAGAGAGAGTGAGATTCGGTAGAGAGGGAGTGAGTTCGATAGAGAGAGAGTGAGATTAGGTTTTGTTTGGTTTTATTAATTTTTTTATTTTTTATTTATTAATTTATTAATTTTTTTAATATATTTAAATTTAATTTTTTTTTGGTCTACATGGAATCTATGTTAGCATAAAAAATGACCCCACAAGTGCCACCTGAACATTTAACAGATTTTTTTAACAGATTGCTAATTGTGGATACGTAAATGTTGTATTTTGACAGTTATGGTACCTAGATGAAAATTTTCATAGTTAGGGTATGAACTTGAAATGATTCTTATAATTTGGATACTTTTATGTAGTTTATCTAAAAAAAAACAACAACAAGAGGTCCATATGTTCCAACATACCAGCAGGAAGAGAATTTGATATCCATTGTAGGTCTAGATGTGTCCATCTTACAGGATTGCTACCCTCAGAGGCTCGACAAGTTATTTCTTGTTCATGTGCTTGCCCTATTCATGACTGGTTGGAAGTGATGAAGAAAAATAAACCTTCCTTTTTTGTAGGATCTCTTATGAATGAATGATTTGTTGTCTAGTCTGTCCAACCAAAATCTTAGAAGTTATGTCTTGTAAGGAATTCTTGGTTGCAGGTTTTATTATGGTTTATGACAAGCCTGAACATTTTTTTTTTTTGGGAGATGGTGGTGGCAGAGTACATGCACTGGTGGTTGTGTTTTAATTTTGATGGTGGCGGGAACTGAGAAGAGTATATCCAAGAAAGAAAATAACAAATAATCACAAAAAATACTAAATCTTATTTATGCAATAAGTAGGGTAGGCAAACAAATAACAAGGTCCTCACATTTTCCATCAACATAAAGGAAAGTATCATAGTAATCGAACATTAAGGAAAGAACTATAGCAATTGAACTTGAAGGAACATGAAAGAAAGCACCATAGCAATCGAATGTGATTCAGTTGCATCATTGTTGAAGAAATCCTTCGTTTTCGGCAGCAAGATTGGTGGTGATTGTTGATTTCGGCCGTGACATTGGTGTTGAGGGTGAGAATTAGGAGTTTTGGAAGGATTATGGGTTCATCCATGTTTCTTGTGCATTTGAAAACCAAAATGTTTGAGGTAATTCAATTTCAAGAGTCAAATTATATGATTAGCCCTGTATTTATAAACTTTCAAATCTTATTAATTTCTTTCAATATCTTGACAAATTAATTTTATAAACACAAGCTTAAAACAATAGAAAGATAATTCTCTTCCACACATTAGACTCTGTCCGAATTTAAAACGAATATATACCCAAAATCATTTGAATCCATAGTCATTTCAACCCCTTTATTATGGGACTCAAAGCCAAATCCAATCCAAAACCAATCCAAATCCAATCCAAAACCAATCCAAATCCGTTGCTACTCCAGATAACCCTTAATCGTCGTCATGTTAATGGTATGTGCTTAGTTTCACCTATATTGTTTGAAGTATCACAAAGGTTAATCTTTGTTCATGTCGATTGCAAAAATGCTGTGAAACAACAGACTTTGTTCATGTCCATGAGCAATGTGTGACATTACTGGACTCCAAAATCATAGGCAAAAGTTTCATGGACTCATACATGATTTATGATCATTTCAGGAACCTAAGAATTCCATATATTACAAACATGGACAACACCAAGAGTCCACTCTTTGACACATTAAAAGTTACACAACAGGCCACTCAGACTTTGTTCCTCAATCTTATTACTATTTCATATTCATGACAATTTAACCACTCACATTCACGGAAGATCTCAATTTCCCAATTCATTATTAACCAGAGATTTCAATGGATTTGACATCAGACTTCTTCACCTCTGCTTTTGGAACAGTGACACTCAGAACCCCATTCTCCATGGCTGCCTTGATCTCATTCACCTTTGCATTCTCAGGAAGCTGAAACCTCCTCAAGAACTTGCCGCTGCTGCGTTCCACTCTGTGCCACTTGTCGTTCTTGTCCTCCTTCTCCACGTTCCTCTCTCCGCTGATCTATCAACACTTAACGAATTTTTTAACGGAAAACTTAACCATAGAGCTAAGTTGTCACATTTTAAAGAATATAAAGTATTAAAATGTAAAATTTGAAATATTAAGTATAATTCTAAAATATGGTGTAAATTACAAAATACTTAAATTTAGTATATATAAAATATAATTGGTGCGGTGGGAATAAGAAATATGACCATAAATTAGTAGGTGGCTTCTGATAAAACAAAAAAAACAAGGTAGCTAGAACGAAAACAAAATTAGGAGAAAAAAGAGATATCTGGTTTTAAAATTACAACCGTGCTTGACGGAAGCGGAACCCTATTGATTAAAAGGGAAAATAAAATAAAATAGGGCATGCAACTCTGCACAACTACCGAGCACAGGCAGCGTTCTCGAACTACAGAGGTAGTAGTATTTTCCCCAAAATCAATCTAGCTATAGCCCCTGTTAGATAAGGCAAGATCTGCCCCTGTTCAAGGGCAATTTTTCAGGCCAGTGAGGGGATCAATTTCCGACCTCTATAGGCTATTTTCTGGCGAGGAGAGGGTCAAGTGACCCTCCTTGCCGCTCTGTGGATCCGCCAGTGCTCTTGCTTCCCGGTAAGTCTCTATAAGTATTGATGTTAGTTGTTTGCTGTTGAGTAGATTTGCAGTAATGGTTTTTATGTCTAGAAAGGAATAGACAGATACTTGAGAATTTGAGAGGTTGATAGTTAATTATTTGTGGGACAAAGGTTGTTTCTGGGCATCTCTTTTGGCATCAGTGCCATCAGAGTGTAGAGGGAGTTCATCGATGGATGATGATTTTGGTGGTTAGATTTGCTGTGAGAAGTAGTTAATCAATGGACAGAGTAGCACTGAAGTAAAGGTGCTAGAAATTTTGAGCCACCATTCATACCTGTGAGTACCTCTAACCTTGTCATAATCATGTTTATCTGTAAGAAATTAAGAACATTGTTGTGAAGTGGGCCAAGTGGAAAATCAGTATTACTATTTAGCAAATTTTTCATGAGGAATCTCATGATTTTGTGTTGCTGTCAAAACATCCCCAAACTGTAATCAAAACTTTATTGGCATTGTATGGGTTTTTGGGACAATTCATCAAAAAGAATATGTGTGTTCAGTTCAAAAGTTGCATGTTTAGAGTTTTGATGGCCTGTATTGGTCTATCCAGTTACATTTCGACCTTGCTGGAATGTAAGATGTTTATTTCTTTATCATTAAGGTTGAGGCAAGATTGAATATCTTCTACATAAGTAGATGGTAATCACATTTGTCTTATAATTAAACAGATTGAGATAGACAATGGATACTATATTGATGCTGGTATATGTCACAATGTTGTTCTTACCCCAGTAGATGTTGTTCTCTGTTGAATATCTTGAAGGGAATGTATGAAACTTCTATTTCATGGATTATAATTTTTCTCAACTTTTAGTGATTTTGATCGGAGAATGCTTTTATTTAAGCATTGCAGCTTGGGTCCTGTCTGAGACAACCTGGCACAAGCATCTAGCTTGTCGAACAGAGTGCTACTTACTCATATAGAGCATGAGTTTGATAATAGACTTGAGACTCGATTAATTAGTGGGTTAGATTGGTTGTCTGATTTCATAGGAAGGTCTTGGGTCCGGGCCTAAGATTCATGACTTTGGCTTGCATTAGAGATGTTGACTTGGTGATCGTGGTTCAAAGTTCAAACAAGGGGCTGATTTTTTTTTTCTTTTAAATAAAATGATTTTTGGCAGTTTGATAGTACAAATTTTAGAGCAGTTTTTTTGTAGATTTTATGGTAGTCAGTTCATATGAAGTTGGGATCTTTTCTAATCCCTTAGTAAATGCAGATTACTATCCCCTCTTATGTGTTCAGTGCTTCTGTCAGAGTGTTCCAGATAACCCAGTTTGAACTAGAGGTTTATATAGATTGTAATCTTCGTATACTCTTGATGAATATTTGGCATATGCAATATGCATTCTTCATTAAGTTCATCATTACTCCCTAATTTACATTGGTTTTTTTTTATTTTTTATATGGAAGGCATAACTGAGCTTCATGTATGGGGAGGCACCCAGACAATATTAACGGATCAAAATGTGTTTCTGATAGTGGCTTGAACTAGGATATGGATAAGCATGGTTTGAACTAGGATGATAGTGGCCTGGTAAAGTTATAACTATGCATATGGATGATAGTGGCAAAGTTTCCGCCTCGGTTCAATGCGGTTTTGGGTGAACGTTACAATGAATGGAAGAGTGAGTTTTATCGCATTTATAATTTGGAGTCCGTAGAGGAATTTGAACTAGGATGTAGGGACTTTGGTAAATTCTTTTGGGCTTCACCCTAACATATCAGGTTGATTCAGTTTTCATTCAAAATTAAAATGTCACTTCTTTTGAAGTCACCTGTATTTGTGTAGAATCTTCAACATATGCTTTAGATTACTGTAAGTTCTTGCAAGTTGCAACTTATTAAGTTCATCGAGGAAGTGTCTTGGAGTTTATACTTAATGTTTGCAGCAATAAAGACCTCATTTGTTGATACAAGACAATGAAATATATAAAATAAAATGAAATACAATAATGCAAACTTAAAATAGCCGTTGTAGGAAAATTATGTTGTTATATATTCAAATTTGAAAAAATGAATTTAATATTCAAAGTTGGTCAAATATAGAGTCTGATTTTGGTAGCTGTAAAAACTGGCTAGCTATTAGTAACTTTTGGCTCATTTCAAGTTAAATTTGGCCTCATGTACTTCTATTTCATTCAGATTTTATATTTTATTGTCATGAGCATATATGACTGCGCAAAATAGAAAGAAAAAAAAAATAGCTTACAAGTGATAATTCTTAAGCTACCTTGACTTATTGTAGCTTCAATCTGTGAGCACTTGAGTCCTTTTCACCCTTTTGTTGTACACCTAGACTAAGAAAATGTGTTTAGGTTGTGAATGTTAATTTCGTTGGCACAATTTTTCATCTTTAATACTTTAAGTAAACTTTGATTCATTGCCTTTTATTTCTACCTGTGGGACTGCGATAAACAATTCAAGTATTAAATTATGCGTAAAATATTTGATGTTGGGGCAAATTTTGGGGTAAGATACTGGAGAGGTATTTGGAACCTATGTCGAATCTTGGTGTAATCAATTTGGGCATGTTATCTAGTTGGTCAATGATAGTGAAGTTTGACATTAATGGATTCACGGAGTTAGGAGGCTACAAGATAGTTCAGGTTTACTTTTGTGATGGATTATTATTATTTTCCGAATTGTTGTTCTAAGCGATTTTTTTTAATAATCCAGTGTTTTTTTGGGGTCAAAGAATAATCTAGTTTTGTTTTCTTGGTCAGACAATAATCAGGTGTTTTGGCAAGACTTTAAGCTCGGTTTTGGTTTTTAGTTTAAAAAGTGTAAAACCGAAACAAATCGAGCCCAAATAACAGCAGAACAAGTGTTTGATAAAATTAGTGCAAGAGAAAATCCCAAAGCAAAGCATGGGAAGGAGAGGAGGAGCCAACAGAGCGCCAAACAAAGCATCGGGGTCTAACGACATGATATCATTGAGAGAAGAATTGACAGGAAGAAAGCAAACCCAGGGAGGCTCCATCAGCGCCAAGTCTGCAATGAAGCTCAAGCACTTGCAGAAACTCGCTCTATGGGCTGGCGCGGAAGCTTCTGTTCCATCCTTGGGTGCCTTCTTCGGGTGCACATTGGCCTCTGCTCAAGAGGGTTTGGGTGTACCCCCTGACCCATCTCTGTTTACTTGCCAGAGGTATCTGAAATCTCTTCTTTCTTGAATTAATTATGGAAAACCTGAATTACCCAGGAAAATTAAATAGTTGAATAAGGTTTGATGTCATTTGTTTCTGTGGTGAAACTGTGTTTTGCTAATGTAGCTAGTGCTGGTGCCTAGATAACTAACTGGTGTGCTTAAGATTAGAGTTTTGATTACTGTTAATCGTTGAAATGATTTGTGAGTAGGAGCTGATGCTACGGTTGGTTCACACATTTTCAGTTGTGTGTGTTTAGCTCTGCACAACAATATGAAAAATCCAGCTGACCACTTCAATCCAATCTAGATCGGCTGTGCCAAAATACTGAACTAAACCACTCCAATATAACATATACTATCTAAATCTTTATAAAGATTCTTTGACTTTGGCAGGATTGCATACATATTGCATAGACCTTGTACATCTCAATTGTTAATCTATATCCGATATTGTCTGATTGTAATTTCAGAATCCAACTTCATATTTAGCCTGGTCAACTGTATGTAGGTAACTTCGAGTTTTATTATAATTTTTTTCCCCAGAAAAATTGGCATCTGCCTTTTGTTTTACTTGCCCTCACTTAAGAGATATATTGATTGTTATCTGTAGTCTCTGGTCTGGCTATTCTATCACATTCAGTGAATCAGTGTGGAGGTTTTTTTTTCGTCTCATATTTTGGACCAAGTAAAGTGCTTTTGAGACCAATATAGAGAGTTCAAGTCATTTAGTTTTAGATATTAAAGTTTCATTTTGGTTGAAAGTTTGAAACTGGAATGAGTATGCCACAACCGCACATCAAAAACTTCTTGAAATGAATGTTATTACAAAGATGTTAGAAATTACAGAACTCTGATCAGCATTCGCTGTTTTGCAGATGTGAAACAATTCTTCAGCCTGGCTTCAACTGCACTGTTCGAATCGAGAAAAATAGAGCAAAGGAACAACGGAGAAGTAAGAAGCCTTCTAATTTAACTCAGAACAATGTACAAAACAATGTAGTCTATGCATGCCACTTCTGTTCACACCGGAATTTGAAGAGAGGGACTCCAAATGGACATATGAAAGTGATATGCCCCCCAAAGGCCAAAACAACTTCGAAATCAAAACCTGCTACCTCCATCTCTAAGAAGTTTGTCAGCCCAAAGAATAACATTGTGGGTGAAGATGAGGTCACGAAAGCGAATGAGATAGCTTCATCACAAATAGCAGGAGAGATTCATGCCATAGGTGAAGAAGAGGTTGGTAAAGTGAATGAGATGTCTCCTTCAGAATTCGCTAGAGGGATTCCTGCTATGGATTGCCCTGCAGGGCTTGATGAGGTTAGGGAGGCGCATGAGGTAGCTTCTTCAGTACTAAGCAGAGATATTCCTACTGTGGACAGCCCTGCCGGGGTTGATGAGGTTGGTAACGTGAATGAGATAGCTTCTTCAGCAGTAGCCACAGACATTCCTAATGTTGACAGTCCTTCAAGTCCAATGGCGAAGACTGGAACTACTTTGTTGTTGGGAGGGAAGAGGAGAAAGAGAAAGAAATCGGCGACCAAGAAACCAGCTGAACCCGAAAACAGTCCTGTCCCAGTAAATGCAGAAAACACAACCTCAAAAAAGAGGAGGAGAAAATCATGGACTAGTTTGAAGGAAATTGTTGAAAGCAATAAACAAAATAACGTCCTAACGTCAATCCCTTTCTTTGTCTAAGGTGCAATATGGCCACTGGATAACAATTTTGTAGTTTTGCACATCAAATTTTGAATGATATCAAATAGCCTGTTAATCCCTCTTTATTTTGGTTTCAGTGAACCTTCTTCTTTGTGTTTATTTTTTATTTAGATTTGCAGGTATTGGCCTCCATCACTGAGCCTACCAACATCTCTTTACCTTAAGCCTCCTCAGCCTCAAATGGGTACATCTTGGCACTGATTCTTCTAGGTTTCTGTCCGTCTCTTTCTGTAATTTTCGGTTCCTTAAGGATTTTCTTATTTCGAGATTTGAGATTATGTAGTGTTTTGGGAATATTTTTAATCACAATACATATATATATATATATATATGTATATATATATATATATATATTACTTTGTACCATGATCATGGAGCCAGAAACAAACTTAGCAGCACTAATTAGATGCTTCATTGGTTAATTTATTGCGATCTGAATTTTTTAGTCTTCATAGTTTAGAGGTATTTATGTCAAAAAAGAAGAAGATAAATTAAATAAAAATATCTAAATTATAGGGGTCATTTTAAGTTCATATTCAAATTATGAAAATTTTCATCTAGGTACAAAAATTATCAAAACACAATATCAAGGTACCCATCATTAGCAATTTGTTAAAAAAATCTGTTAAAAAAATCTGTTGAGTGTCCAAGTGGCACTTGTGCGGCTCTTTATCATGTTGACATGGATGCCATGTAGACAAAAAAATTAATAAAAATTGATATATATTAAAAATAATTAATGAAATTTTAAAATAAATTATAAAACAAAATTATTTAAAAAAAAAAAAAAACCCTCAACCCCTGACACCATTCATCTTGGTCTCTCCCAACTCAGTCCCAGCGGCCATGGCTCCCAACCCGAGTCTGAGAAGAATTGGGATTCAGTATTGCCCGAATTTGAAGTCAATAGTGGAGGAGGCAGAAGGTTCACTGGCAATGGCTTCTTCTTGTCTCGAGTACTTGAGGCCAGCTCCCTCGGACACTTAAACATCTTCAGGTACTGTACAATTGGAGTCAATAACTAATCGATTCCATGATAACTCATGTCTTGAATACATTGAGATTTTTCTATGTCCAAACCGCAAGTCCTTGCCAGAGGGACTATCCCGAGTTACCAATCTTCAAAACTTAATCATTCAAACATTTGGAAGTCTAGTTTCGTTTATGAAAGAAGGGTTGCCCATGAAAGCCTCCAACCTAAGACAAATTGAGATAATGAATTGTGACAGATTACAGGTCCTTCCCCAAGGCATCCACATCCTCAACTCTCTTCAAATATTGAAGATCTCGCATTGCGCTTCCTTTCTTTAATAGGGCTTTCCCCTCAATTTAACTTCACTTGAAATTCAGGACCTCAAGAGTTTTAAGCCACTCTTGGAGTGGGGATTGCACCGACTTACTTCCCTTACACATTTGAAGATCAGCGGTGAAGATCCAGAGCTGGTGTCGTTTCCATCGGTTGAGAAGGAAATGGTGCTCCCAAAGTCACTCATCCATCGGTGGCTCATGAAGTCGCCTCTCATATGGTTCAAATAGGCGGATGCTATAGATGGGTTGGCTGTCTGCTACTTGACCTTCAGTGTTTTCAAATGATGTATTTTCTCAATTCTCCAATTAATATCATCCATACTTTATGCCAAAAAAAGAAAAAACTCAAGATTAGAGGGTTTCCCAATTTGAAGGAACTATCCAGTAATGGTTTTCAACTCCTTTCGTCTCTTGAATCCCTCGAAGTTCGGAGTTGTCCCAAGCTAGTATCCATTCCAGAGCAAGGCTTGCCTCTTTCAATAACTCAACCTTGTATTTCTGGGTGTCCTCTGCTTCAAGAGAGATACAAACCGAGTAAAGGACGATATTGGCCCTCCATAGCTCACATCCTTCACACTCCATGGTTCCCCAAAACTTCTTCTCTCTACGAAGACCCAATCTTAGAAGAAAACCCAATCCTAGAAGAAAATCCAATACCATGAAAACCCAATACCAGAAGAAAACCCATTAATGCTCACCCAAAACCTTAAATCAACCCCTCCATGATCTCCCTTCCATCTGAATTACTAAGTGATTCCAATTGATGTTGAAAATTTCTCAACCAATCAAGATCCCAATACACATTGTTGATATCTTATGCTTAAATGGAAAACTCCCACACAGATTTGCAGACCCACCAAACAAGATTTATCCCAACCCAAATTCAGGTGAAACTGAGAAAATCAAGAGAAAAAAAACAAAGAATCAACCCAAAGAACTCGCACCTCACTCTCGATGGACTCGCACCTCACTCTCCCGAAGAACCCGCAACCCACATCACCACCTCACTCTAATTTCTCCACCACCACCACCATCTGCAACCACCACCATCATCGGGGAAGACGTAGTGAATTGGTGGTTATCAGGGAAGACAAAGAATTCGAATGGATAAAGAGAGAAATAGGGGGTGAGGGTCTTTCATTGTTGTTGTTGGGGGGTAAAGGGCTTTCATTGTTGTCGTTGACGCAGAGAAGAGGAAGAATGAGGGTTCGGGGAGAGAGAGTGAGATTCGGTAGAGAGGGAGTGAGTTCGATAGAGAGAGAGTGAGATTAGGTTTTGTTTGGTTTTATTAATTTTTTTATTTTTTATTTATTAATTTATTAATTTTTTTAATATATTTAAATTTAATTTTTTTTTGGTCTACATGGAATCTATGTTAGCATAAAAAATGACCCCACAAGTGCCACCTGAACATTTAACAGATTTTTTTAACAGATTGCTAATTGTGGATACGTAAATGTTGTATTTTGACAGTTATGGTACCTAGATGAAAATTTTCATAGTTAGGGTATGAACTTGAAATGATTCTTATAATTTGGATACTTTTATGTAGTTTATCTAAAAAAAAAAAACAACAAGAGGTCCATATGTTCCAACATACCAGCAGGAAGAGAATTTGATATCCATTGTAGGTCTAGATGTGTCCATCTTACAGGATTGCTACCCTCAGAGGCTCGACAAGTTATTTCTTGTTCATGTGCTTGCCCTATTCATGACTGGTTGGAAGTGATGAAGAAAAATAAACCTTCCTTTTTTGTAGGATCTCTTATGAATGAATGATTTGTTGTCTAGTCTGTCCAACCAAAATCTTAGAAGTTATGTCTTGTAAGGAATTCTTGGTTGCAGGTTTTATTATGGTTTATGACAAGCCTGAACATTTTTTTTTTTTGGGAGATGGTGGTGGCAGAGTACATGCACTGGTGGTTGTGTTTTAATTTTGATGGTGGCGGGAACTGAGAAGAGTATATCCAAGAAAGAAAATAACAAATAATCACAAAAAATACTAAATCTTATTTATGCAATAAGTAGGGTAGGCAAACAAATAACAAGGTCCTCACATTTTCCATCAACATAAAGGAAAGTATCATAGTAATCGAACATTAAGGAAAGAACTATAGCAATTGAACTTGAAGGAACATGAAAGAAAGCACCATAGCAATCGAATGTGATTCAGTTGCATCATTGTTGAAGAAATCCTTCGTTTTCGGCAGCAAGATTGGTGGTGATTGTTGATTTCGGCCGTGACATTGGTGTTGAGGGTGAGAATTAGGAGTTTTGGAAGGATTATGGGTTCATCCATGTTTCTTGTGCATTTGAAAACCAAAATGTTTGAGGTAATTCAATTTCAAGAGTCAAATTATATGATTAGCCCTGTATTTATAAACTTTCAAATCTTATTAATTTCTTTCAATATCTTGACAAATTAATTTTATAAACACAAGCTTAAAACAATAGAAAGATAATTCTCTTCCACACATTAGACTCTGTCCGAATTTAAAACGAATATATACCCAAAATCATTTGAATCCATAGTCATTTCAACCCCTTTATTATGGGACTCAAAGCCAAATCCAATCCAAAACCAATCCAAATCCAATCCAAAACCAATCCAAATCCGTTGCTACTCCAGATAACCCTTAATCGTCGTCATGTTAATGGTATGTGCTTAGTTTCACCTATATTGTTTGAAGTATCACAAAGGTTAATCTTTGTTCATGTCGATTGCAAAAATGCTGTGAAACAACAGACTTTGTTCATGTCCATGAGCAATGTGTGACATTACTGGACTCCAAAATCATAGGCAAAAGTTTCATGGACTCATACATGATTTATGATCATTTCAGGAACCTAAGAATTCCATATATTACAAACATGGACAACACCAAGAGTCCACTCTTTGACACATTAAAAGTTACACAACAGGCCACTCAGACTTTGTTCCTCAATCTTAATACTATTTCATATTCATGACAATTTAACCACTCACATTCACGGAAGATCTCAATTTCCCAATTCATTATTAACCAGAGATTTCAATGGATTTGACATCAGACTTCTTCACCTCTGCTTTTGGAACAGTGACACTCAGAACCCCATTCTCCATGGCTGCCTTGATCTCATTCACCTTTGCATTCTCAGGAAGCTGAAACCTCCTCAAGAACTTGCCGCTGCTGCGTTCCACTCTGTGCCACTTGTCGTTCTTGTCCTCCTTCTCCACGTTCCTCTCTCCGCTGATCTGAAGCACCCTGTCGTCTTCCACCTCCACCTTCACCTCCTCCTTCTTCAGCCCCGGGATGTCGGCCTTGAACACGTGGGCTTCTGGGGTCTCCTTCCAGTCGATCTTCGTGTTCAGAAAAGCCGAATTTTCCCGGGCAAATTCAGGGAATTGGGAAAGTGATGAAGAGGAAGGGAAAGGGAAATCCTTGAATGGATCCCACAGGTCGAGGGAGAATGGGTCGAAAATGTTGCTTCGTCGGAAGCTGGGAATGAGAGACATCGTGAGAAATTTTGGGTTTGTTTGGAAGATGAAAAAGATTGGTTTGGATGTCGAAGTCAAGAATTTAGTGAATTGCTTGCTGTTTTGCTTGAGTGACGGGAAAAACAGAGGATTGGGTGGGTATTTATTAGGAACGAAAGAGGTTTCTAGTAAAGACTGAATGAAAAGAAAAACAGTCTCATTTCTCTCGAACATTCTAGGATTCTGAAGAATCTGTGTCTGTCCACCATCTTATTGTAAAAATTGAAATTTTTACTCTGCTTTTTAGTATTATTTAGACAGTTATCTATTTGATTTTTATTTTTACATTTGTCAAATAAAATCCATCCACCTATGAATCAGGAAAGTACTGACAAAAATAACAAAAGGAATCGATGAGTCGGGTTAGGGTATAAAACTATAAATAGTTAAAGATGTGTTTGCCCAAAAGTTAGTTTTGTATGCAAAAAAATCTCGAATTTGAAAACAAAGCGAATATTAAGGGAGATGTAAGTACATAATCTTCTTTCACGTATCTTAATTGTTATGAGTTGAATATAATCATTGTATTTGATACTTTCCTCGTTCAAATTTGAAATATTTGTGCTATCATATGACATAAGTAATTAGAATTTTGGATATTGTTAACAAAAACGCTAATCAAGGCCACACCCAATAAAACATCAAAGTCAATTTTCCAACATATTAATATATTCGAGTAATCTTTTTCATAAATTAGAGTAGTTTAAATAATATTGTTTTTTTTTCTTATTACAAATGATATTGAGGGGCTTGAACTCATGGACTAAGCCTCATGTACTAAAGCCGAATTTGGTCGTGTTATCTAGTTGGTCACTGATGGGTGGGGTTGGACATTAATGGAGCCCGGGAAATTCTGGAGAGTTGGGAGGAAATAAGATATTTCAGTTTTTCTTTTGGCGACGGTATCGTATTCTTTACTTTGAATTGTTGTTCTAAAAGTTGTGATTTTTTGAATAATCCTAGTGTTTTGGCAAGACTTTTAAGTTTAATTTTGATAATTAATTGTGCAGGTTTTTGGAGTGGCAGAGCAGGAGATGGAGTAGAGGGTTCAGTTGTTTAACAAGTATGTTTTCTTTTCTGCATTGTTTTTCTAGATATGACGATATACTAATGCTGTTTCTGAAAGAAGGCGTTAAGCTAGTCGTCCGAAATCAAAATTTTTAAAGCTCAGCAGTCAGCTCTTGTTGTTTGAGCAAATATTTGCGGCCTTGGCTTGATTGTGTTGTTGCTTATTATGCATGTTCTTCTATTTCATTTAGATATTTTTTTTGTCATGAGCATATATGACTGCGCAAAATAGAAAGAACAAAAAATAGCTAATTCTTAAGCTACCTTGACTTATTCTTATTGCGTTGTTGCTTCAATCTGCGAGCACTTGAGTCCTTTTCACCCTTTTGTCATACACTCGGACTAAGAAAATGTGTGTAGGTTGTGAATGTTAATTTTGTTGGCACAATTTTTCATCTTTAATACTTTAAGCGATTTTTTAAATAATCCAGTGTTTTTTTGGGTCAGAGAATAATCTAGTTTTGTTTTATTGGCCAGACAATAATTAAGTGTTTTGGCAAGACTTTAAGTTCGGTTTTGGTTTTTAGGTTGAAAAGTGTAAAACCGAAACAAATCGAGCCCGAATTTACATTGGATACTTAGTCGAACATCAAACATAAAATTTCTTTATATTGGGTACTTAGTCCAACATCAAACATAAAATTTCTTTACATTGGGTACTTTGAAGACAATACCTTCTAAGCTTAGTAATATTTCACTTTCAAAATTTAAAAAAGATCTCAGCTTCGATTTTTAATTCTTTTATATCAAAAATTTTAATTTAAACGATATTTTAAATTCGAATCCTCAATTTTCAAACATCAAAATATAAAATTTCTTTACATTGGGTACTGTTGATGCACAAAATGTGCCAACTTAAAAGTAGTACTTTGTCCAATCAATACGTACCACGTGCTCTTCGAAAGACCTGTAAAAGGAAGGGCATATGGTCGTCGGTTAGAGATAAGCACCGATGTGGTGCCGGCCTAAAGGGTCTCCAATGCCCGAGTCAGTATATGTAAGCAGTATGCGATAAATAGTGATTTTGACAGAGTAAGGGTGAATAGTGAATCTTAGTTACATTTTTGGGAAATGTGCCTCCCTTTTGTATTGATGGTTGAGGGAGGCTTAGTGAATAGTTTCGATAAGGGATAAATGCACTTCTGCTGTGGTGTTGACACGTGACACCCAAATGAGTGGTGGATATGTATTCACGTGTCAGTGTGTTATTGGTTCTTTGTTGGGGCTTATTTGCCTTGTGGGCTTGGTTCCACTTAGTGTTTGGGTCTGTTTGCTGGGTTTAGGCTTGGTTAGTATGGCCCACTGAGTCTGGTCCAACATCGTGTCAACAGAAGTCCCCCAAGTTCTTGACCGAGGTGGACTTCCTCGGTTGGAGACTTGTTACTTTTCCCAGACTCGGTGGGGAGATGTACCTCTAGTCCCCCAAGTCCCCCAGGCGAGGGTGAGCATCGAGTGGCTGATTGGTGTTAAGGCTTGAGTTGGGGAATTTGGGCCTATGGTGTCTCAGTCCTTAATTATAGGCTGATCGGTCTGTGTGGAGTGTATAGCCGATCGGTGTAGTTGAGCAGTTGTTGTAGATAGATTCTGTATGGATGATATGGCTGCTCGATAGTGATGATTAGGCTGACCAGTGTAGCAGTTCTGTGAATGCTTGTGACTGACTAGGTATTGTAAAGATTGATGAATTGGTGATAAGTGTTGTGGGAGACTGGTCGGTTGCTAACCAGTCAATCGGTCGGTAACCAGTCGGTCGGTCATGTTGCCAGATGAGGAGCTGTTGTGCGCAATTAGGGAGAGTGGGGGCGCGTTTGACCTCTGCATGTTTGACACGTGGCGTCTTTTGGTGCGTTTTGTTGTTATCGAGGTGACCCTTTGTCTGGCTGACCATTTCACCTCCACTAGCCTCTATAAATAGTCAAGGTGTTTGCTTAGATTTTCACTTTTCACTTCGAGCGGAGCTGCTGTCAAAGTGAACAGGCGATTTTCGGTAAGATTTTTGCGGCGGTCGGTACGGTGGTGTTATTTTCGGTCAGTCTCATCCGTCGTGTAAAAACAAGGTATGTTGCTGTTTCCTTTGTTTATTTGAATCAAAGTTACATTTTTTTCAAGAACTAGTGAAGAACTGATGGTCGGATGGTGGTTGGATCCTTGTAGGCATAGTGCTCAGTCGGTCATAGTTGTTTTCCTAAGGTTCAAGATTATGAAGTGGACGCCGAGTCAGAAGCGTCAAGTGGATGGTCGGAGTTTGATGATGGGGAGCCGACGCAATCAGAGGCTGCTATTTGTGGTAAATGGGGAAAGAAAGGGAAGGTAGCTGAGCCGGTAGAAGAGGAGACTGAAGTGGAGAGAGCCATGAGGGCACGTTTTGAGGGTAGGACCCACCAACCTGAGGTTGGGCTGAGCGATAGGGAGTTTGAGGAGGATGAAGCCGTGTCCCCCCATGCAGTAAAGGTTAAGCACAGTCGGCGGAGTGGCAAGATTACAATCGCTGAGAGGCCGAGTAAGGGTCTACCTCATGGGGCTGAAGAGGTGCTGAAGGCTGTGCCGATCAAGGATGCCGAGTTCACAGCGGATGAGATGATTAGTAGGGAGACCCAGGAGGGGTTGGATAGGTGGCATGCCAGTTGGAATGTTCCCAAGGACGTTAAGTTAAGGGTAGTCCGACCGGATCAGACGCCGAGTGACCCTCCACGGGGATATGTGCTCTTCTACCTAGAGCTGTATATGCACGGTCTGAGGTTCCTCCTCCATCCGTGGTTGCGGATGATGGTGAAGAAGATGGGGGTGGTGCTCGGTCAGCTCAATCCAAATGTATGGATTATGTTGATCAGTTTGTATGCTGCCTTCAAGAAGGTAGGGAGCCCAGAGCTGACCTATGAGCAGGTTATGTACCTGTACGAATTTGGCCAGTAATAGCAGAGCAGGGGCTGGATACACGTTCGGTGTGTCGACAAGAAGGACTAAGGAGAATTTATACATGTAGTGTCGTCCTCTCAGAAGTTATACAAGACTCGGTTCACTTTTGTTGGTAGGGCATGTGGTGGGGAGGGTATTCCCTCAAAGTTCTAGAGGATCGACAACCCTGGTCAGCCTCGGTGTACTTTGTCTCTCTATTTATGTTTTGTGTTTATATGTCTAACCCATGGTCGGTCTTGAAGAGTCGGCAAGCCTATCGCGACGTGAGGAAGACGTTGAATCTGACGTTGAATCGGTATATTCTCCATCTGCCTACAATTCTTCACGACGTCGATCTGATCTCTTCAAAAGGTAAGTCCTTATGGTTCAGTGTGTTTGTGTAGGCCGACCGGTCAACTCCTAACTTTGTTTTTGTTTTGTTAGTCATGCCTAAGGACGTTGGGAAGCGCATTTTCAAGAATGCTGAGGTGGTGAGGGCAGCGGTGGCACAGAAGGGACTGGCGCCATATCTTGGTGGGAGTTCGCTAAGTCCTGGTGGGATTGCAGCTGGTGGGTCGATCTCTGCCAGAAGAAGAAAGAGGCACCGATTGGAGCTGGGTCATCCTCTATGCCAAAGCGGAAAATTGAAGGGTTCGACCGAAGGGCTGAGTAGAGGATAACCCTTTTGGCTGAGAAGAAAAAGAAAGTGAAGAGGGCGCCAGCTTGTATTAAAGCCGTGTCGGTCATAGATCTTGGTGATGAGGCCAAGCAACCTTCCTACAAGAGGCCGATCAAGAAGGAAACGAAGAGGGTGCCCATAAAGAAGACTGACCGGAGGTTGAATGAGGTTAACCGGCAGTTGGAGCTGAGGGAGAAGGCTGAGCAGAGGATGGAGGCCATTCGACATGATGCTGAGAATAGGAAGGCAGCCTAGTCCCTGCTGAGTGATGGGGTGGTAGCTTGTTCCCTCAGCTGAGGTTTGACATGCTGCTTTGTCCCCCTCGTCCACTAGGCCAGAGGTCGGCAGAGATGACCGATTAGACGGCATTGACCTGGGTCAGTTCACCGATAACAGGGTCAAGTGGCCTAATGTCTCGCTCAGTCTGTAGGAGAAGATGCTGCCTATCGTTAATGGCGTCACCCTTGGGTCGGCCATAGAGATGTTAGAGTGGCTGATTAGCCCGAGCAGAGCATGACCGAGTGGAGCATGACTGAGCGGATGAAGAAGTCGCTCCTCATTTCTGCCCATGTAAGTAGCTCTGTGTTATTTGCACTTGTGCTATTTTTTGTTTTATGTTTTGCATTTGGCTAACTTGTTTGCTCGGTGTGCAGTCATTTAGTGAGATGTTCATCAATTATGCGCATGCTCAACGGCGTGTGCAAGCTGCCGACCAGGAGAAAGCCAAGCTCAAAGAATATCAAGCAACCTTAGGCTCAAAGCAGTGGGAGGCCAAGCTAGCTCTGAGGGCCAAAGGTGATCTGGAGAGGCAGCTCCAGGCCGAGCAGAGGAAGATGGAGGAGAAAGTTTCTCAGCTGGCCTTATATCAGCATGAGGCTGAGGTGGCCAGAGTAGCTGAAGCCGAGGTAGAATGGTTGAAAAAGGAGCTGGCCAAGGTGGAGGCCGAGAGGGATGCCCAGGAGGCAGAGCTGGAGCTCCTGAAGGCCGAGAAAATGGCAGGCCTAACACGGGTGGAAAGGCTGAAGGCGGAGGTGGTAGTTGCATAGTCAGTCGATGTGGCTGAGTTTCTAGAGTCCAAGGACTACGAGAAACGGTTGGATGACTTTGCCTCAGAGTACGAGTGGAATATTTACCGTAATATTTACAAGTATAATGAAGGTATTATGTTCAACACCACTCCTTGGCTTGGGATTCAAGTGACTCCAGAGCTGCTCAGGGAACTTGAGTTTGACGCCGAGCAGGATGTCGACTTGACCACTCCTGATGAAGAAGAGCAGACCAGCAAGGCCGACCCTCCTCTGGTTGTTGAGACGAACGCTGGCGAAGTCAATCCTCCTCCTGCTTAGAAGTTTAAGGGTTTCCTTCATGGTTTGTGTTTCTGGTGGCCGACCTTTGGGTTGATCTTGTAATATATATATATATATATATATATATATATATATATATATATATATATATATTGTAAGACTTTTTTGGGCAGACCAAGGTGTCTGTTCCCTAATTTATAAAAGTTTCCTTTTGTTGATATTGATGTGTGTAATTTTTTTAAGTGTTTGACTTTATGTGTGCTGAGTAAACGACTTGGTATGTTTATTTCAATATCAATATTTGTTCGCTTGGACGGTAATTGTGTTTGCCATTGTTTGAGCTAATGTTTGCTTAGTATGTATGTTGCCAAGACTTGTTTGACTGAGCTGTTTGTTAGTCGGTGTGTGTATGTCAAGACATGTCTGTATTTGTTCAACATGCTTTTTGCAAGTTTGTATGTTGGACAGTATGAAGTAGTTGGTCCTAGTTGGTGTTGCACTGAACGGATAAATAGGTAGTCATGACAGTAGGTTTGCATGGTGTGTACCGTATTGTGTTTGGTACTTCAAAATTTGTACAAGTTGTTTGACCATGAAGTGTGGTCCGTCTTAGGATTGTTTTACCAGTTGGTGTTTAAGCCATATAGTGTGGTAAATGTTGTCTAGCTCAGTTAGTTTTGAGCTTAGTTAAAAACAAACGGGTCTTCGCTGGGAAGATGAAGTAAGTTTTAGACCATGTGTAGTGGTCTGCCAGTGTGCTCAGTTAGTGTTGAGCGTAAATGAAATACAAGTTTGTAGGAAGAAAATTGTCATTGATAAATGTTAGGTCGAGTAGGACCTTTTACAATGAGAGCCAAAGTGCGGCTTTATAAAAGTTTGTATCTGTAGTCTTCTCGAGTGTTAGACCGACCGGTCTATATGTAATAGCGTTTGAGGTGGTCTGCATTCCATGGATAACCGAGTAGTCGACCCTTTGAGTCTGACAGGTCATAAGTCCCCAGTCGGCATATCCTTGTGATCTTGTAGGGAGCTTCCCAGTTCGGTTCAAGTTCTCTGGTCAACCAGTCTTTGGTTGCCAGACTGACTTTTCTCAAAACCCAGTCACCGACCTGGAAATTACGAGGCTTGACCTTGGAGTCATGATATTGGCAGAGTCTTTGCTTGTAAGCGATATTCCGTAGGTTAGCCTGCTCTCGGTGTTCTTCAATGAGGTCCAGGTTGAGAGCAAGTTGGCCATCATTCTGCTCGGCATCATAGGTCAGGACTCGGTATGAGGTTTCATGGATTTCAGTTGGGACGACTGCCTCAGTTCCAAAGGCCATTGAGAACGGTATCTCATTGGTGGCCATTCGGTATGACGTCTTGTATTACCAGAGCACATTTGGTAGGATGTCTGCCTATTTGCCCTTTGTTTCATCGAGCTGAGTCTCCAGGGTGTGTTTTATGATTTCATTGACAGCTTCCACCTGACCGTTTGATTATGGATATGTTGGGTAAGGAAAACAGAGGTTGATGTTATGCCTCTCACAAAATGCTCTGAAGCGTTGGTTGTCAAATTGCTTGCCATTGTCCGTGACGATGGTGTGTGGAAGACTGCAAAGGCATATGATGTTTTGGAAGACGAAAGTTTTGATCTGAGTTACTATGATTGTGGCCAAAGGTTTGGCTTCATCCCATTTGGTGAAGTAATCCATGGTGACCACGGCGTACTCGGTCTATCCCAAATCTAGTCCCCATTGAGAGAATGGCCATGGGCTGAGCATTGGTGTGAGATTTTCTGGTGGGAGGTGTAGGAATGGAGCAAAACATTGGCCTTTGTCACATCGCCGAGTGAAGTCTGCCGCATCTGCATGCATGCTTGGCTAATAAAACCCTTGGCGGAAAACCTTGTGTGCCAGAGAACGTGGGCTAGAGTGGTTTCCACAAATTCCTGCATGTATCTCCTCCAAAATAATTCTGCCATCCTTCGGCGTTATGCACTTTAGGATAGGAAGAGTGAACCCCCGCTTGTAAAGTTGGCCATTGATGATAGTGTACTGAGAGGCTTGTTGGCGTATATTCTTTGTGGTGAGTTTGTCAGTTGGGAGAGTCCCATCGATGAGGAAACTGAGTAGAGGGGCCATCCAAGTTGAGCTGGTGTTAATTACTTTGACAGAGGATGGTGCTTGGTTGTTGGAGAATCTCTACAGGGACGTTTCTGCTTGTTTTTTCGTCAAGGGAATATGCTAGGCATGCAAGAGCATATGCATGGCTATTTTCTGACATTGGTATCCTTGTAATAGTGTATTGATAGTAAAAATAAAGAACACAATAAATATGAACTCTATTCTTAACAGTGATATCTTTGCAAGTGCACAAAATCGATGAAGATTGTATAATGACAAGCAAAGGTCGATCCCTCGAGGACTTGTACAACATTTAATCCAATTAAGTTCAGATTTTACTAAGTTAGATACGAGACACACAAAATAACAAAAGGAAACAAGAGACACGGCAAGGACTCAATAAAGACTCAAACAAATAAAACGGCAAAGGTGGGGGTTTATGCTTTTGGAATTATGTAAAGTAAAACAAGTAAATAAAAATGCCGAAAATAACAATGCAAAGATGAATGATTGATTTAATCTATTAACCAAGGCGAATTAAGACTTACTATCCACTCTAACCAATTATAGTTATTAACTAGATTTCCTTGATTCAATTACTATGAACTCTCTGAATACAGTGCCCATGCAAAGGTCCCGATGGTTGGCCCACTCCACATATATTATTCCCTCTTACTTGGCATGTCCTAAGCATGATGTGTACCTAGAACGTCTATCACCTCCCGTTCAAGATGATGCATCAAGTACAAAGAGAATTTAATGACACTAAACTACCCCTCGAAAAGTGATGTGCAATCCTAGGTTGTCATGAGTTTAGATTATGAATCGGTGTCCCTCCACCTACCCATGATGCTACAAACCAGAAGATGATATGACGGTCAGTCAAACAATTACATCAATAATTATCCGCACATAAGGTGATCAATCTTATAAACATAAATTAAGGTCGTTAAGCATAGTAATTCAACTTATTAAGCATTCAAAGCAATTAAAATCAAGTGCCAGAAATCTAATTAAGTAACTAACATGGCTAGGGCTTCAAGCATCCCTGATTCTAAAGAGACTACTCACACATAATTATAAAGTAAAGCATAATTGAAATCATAATAAAAGTAAATAAATAAATGAAAGAAAGTAAAGACACAATCAAGAACCGTGAAGACCACACCAAGGCAGCTCCAAGACTTCTTCATTGCGTTCCACTCTCTCAAAAGCTCACAATTGTTAAAAAAACTCAAAAACTGTAAAAACTAGGTATTTGCGGCTAGGTCTAGAAATTGGGGTCCCAGCCCGCGAGCATTTAGGTCATTTAAATAGGCCTGTAAACCTCTACAATGTAGGAGATAATTTATGACAAAATCCTAATAAAAAACTGACTCAAAACTTCTATCCTTGTTAGGAATGAAAAAGGACTCAAAAAGGTAATCCTTGTTGGATTTGGAGTAGGAATTGCGGCAAGACTTTGTGGTAAACACTTCTGAGCTTTCTTACACACCAAGGAAGCTTCTGGAGTCTTCTAGAGGTTGCTGGGATGTCAAAGGCTAGGCCTGTCCAACCCCAAGGGCTTGAAACATGGCTGGGCCAGATTTTGGGCTCAAAACTTTCAAAATTGTACTTTTAAGAACTTAACATGTCATTGACCAATCCTATCGAGACAAACCACTATAGGCATTCCCGATTGATATATATATATATATATATATATATATATATATATATATATATAGTATGGTTTTGGGCTTTGTCCCACTCGAAAGCTTGTAGAAAATTCGATAGCCCAATTTGGCTCAAATCAGGGCTCCTAGGAAGTCTTTTAGGGCAAAACAGGACACGAACGTGTCATTGCCATTTCCAGGAAAGAAACATGCTTCCATTAGCTTAGATAGGTTATTTGAAGTCCAACTATGAGTGGTGTCTCGCTTTTTTTGATTGAATTCCAAGTCATGGCCCAATTTGGCCTACCCGGCCCTAGAATAGGGCGCAAAGGAACCTCACCGCAAAGAGACCAGGGAAACGCCTATGGAACGATATGGGTCTCCACTTTTGGGGCGCACCAGGCACTATTTACTGGCGTGGCATGGCACAACTTGGCGCATGAGATTCTAGGTTGGCGCAGGTCCTTTGACAGGGACATGATCTTGGCTCGTCCTTAGTCTCGATTGGGATGTCTTAGGAACTTTCAAGGATATATACTTGGCTCATTTCTTGGCACAGTAGGAACTTGGTAGAACTTCTCAGGAACTCAAATTAGGGCTTGGTTCTTGGCTTGTCTTGGCATGCGCCAGGACCCGATTTTGGTCCTTCCCAAGGCCTAAACTTCAACTTGAGACTTCTCCTTCGTTATAACTCCGAATTGAGCCATTCTTTTTTGCGTTATTTCCAGAATATAGCTATCTTTTCAAATCTTCACAAGTCTCATAAGATTGGTCATTTTCTACTAAGGTTGGCACAAAATCATTCAAAAGACATGTAAGAGAGGTACTAAAGGACATCAAAATGATGTAGAAATAATGACTGAACAAATACCCCCAAACCTATCTTTTGCTAGTCCCTGAGCAAAACAAAGGAAGACAGAGCTAACAAAAATACTTGATCTTAGTTAAGATAGAACATTTAAACCCCTAGGTTTCTTAGTAGGAGGAGTTCTGTCTCCTGAGGGTTATAGCAGTACGATACCCACAAACGTTTTACGTAGACAAATAAGATGCTAGAAGAATATGCTAGAAGCAGTACATTTAACAAGATAATATGAATCAAAGTAAGTAGACATGCTTTGCCGAACTAAAAGGGATGCCATAGCCGTGAGTGTCATGTGTAAGTGTATAAGTGCCATAGTTTCAAGTAATTATGTTTGAAAACAACTTCATCTAGGTGCCTTAGAAATATTTCGCCTTGACTCTAATCCTCACTAGGCAACTCTCAATTCACACAAGAATCCTAGGCTTTCACTCTTGCAAGCATATGTGATGTGTTTATTGTATGGAGTTCAAGTTTAATCACATATGAGTATCAATGAAGAAAAGCACTTTACGGAAATAAAGATCTCATGAAAGGAATTGACATTTAAGAACATAGATACGTACCTTAATCCTCAGCATGATTGTCCATAAGATCAGTTCGGTCTTCCATTCTAGGTTGTAATGGGGCTAAGCTGTGGGGTTTAGAAAGAAAGGACACATATTCAAAGAACCTGAGTTGTGCCAAGGCATGAGAAGTCATGACTTGAATTTAGAATTTTTTGAACTGAATCCTTGCTTAGGGCCCACGACATTGTGCTTTCTTGATGGCTTATTTTGAGGTCTTTGGTTCACTTGGCTTAATTCACTTTGTGTTCCTTTTTTCAATATTTCAACGTTTTTCTTCTTCTTTCTTTTATTTTCTTGATTTTTTCTTTCTTTTATTTTTCTTTTGAATCGAATTGAACCAAGATCATGCATTGATTTCCTCATTCTTCTTATGCAGCTTGTCACTTGTAGAGCTTTTCACTCTTCAAGACTTTGAACTCTGAACCTTTATCTTCTTATAAAAACGACAATGTCTTGGAATTGGGCAGCATCTTCTTTCCCTTCTCATTCTCACCATGAATCTCATTTAGAGCAACCTTAGCACATACTGAGGTCATAGGACATGGCTTTGATTGAATGGCTAAGTATTTTGGTTAGGTTATACTTTGGGTGATGAAAGAAAAAGCTGAGTGTTTGGCTTCAAAATTGGCATAGGGAGCATGCAATGGGGTAGGATAAGGCCTTTAGAGGTTAAACACACATAGCCTACATAATTTCTTATGGAAAACCACACATCAAATCAAGAGTTTCTATATGATGTTAGTTCTTTAAAATCCAATGCAATTATGATGTAATGAGATCAGCAATTAAGAACAAAAGCGATGAGTGTTTAAGAGTAGAAACAAGTATATCCCTCAAAAAGAATGGCAATTAGGCTCAAAGATCTCACAGGGTAGTCTCCACTAATTTTCTAAGGTTCACTCAAATTCAATTGTTTTGTTCACATAATCACTTAAAGCATGGCATTGTGAAGTGCAATTTATGAACTACTTGACCATGACATGACTCTTAGTAAGGCAAAGATTGTTAACTTAGCATGTGCATCCCTATTAACAGGTTATAATACTATCACTAGCAAAAACTTAAATAAATATATTAAAAATTGAAACTGAAAAATAAAACTTCCTGGCCGTGTATTACCCCCAAACCTAGATGTTTCTATTTGCAAAATTTTAAGTTCACATCCCCAAACCTAAATTGAACATTATCCTCAATGTGATAAGTAATAAGTATGACAACAGAATAAAGGTTTCGAGAGATATAAAGGGTAGAAACACTAAAGAAAGAAAGGAACACAAACCAGGGCTAGGCTGCCTCCTAGGAGCGCTTTATTTAATATTTGGGCAAGACGTGGCTGGCACGCTATGTAATTTGTGGGTGTTCAAGTGCTTGTGCCGCCATGGCCTGCCTTGGTTGTAACGCTCAATCCTTGGAATCCTCCGGACAACGAAGATGTTATGGGCACCGGCCTCACAGCACGGTGAACCCCCCTGGCTCCCAGCCAGCACAATCGGTATTGTTACCATGGCCCCCGTCCAAAATCCCCTAGCTGCAGCCTTTGAGGATCGAACCCTAGACCAAGGCTTTTTATTCCACTCAAGGTGAACACCTTTCACCAATTGAGCTGCCTTTTATGTAACAACCCGTTCCGGTCCCACCGACACGGATTGTTATGGTCGCCGGGTCCCACCCAGCGCAGCCCCTGGCTCCCAGCCAGCACAATTGGTATTGTTACCAAGGCTCCCGTCCAAAATCCCCTAGCTGCAGCCTTTGAGGATCGAACCCTGGACCAAGGCTTTTTATTCCACTCAAGGTGGACACCTTTCACCATGCGAATACCTCAGAGATGTCCTGAAAGAACTTGATCAAGTCTGATCGCATGGTAGGGCTGAGGGTGGTTCCAATTTTCACCTTTCGGTCAGCGTGGGTATAGGAGAGGATGACCTCTTCGACCTCCTCAATGGGATGAGGGTGTAGTGTGGCAGAGTGATCCCTGTGGTCCTCAATTGGTCCTTCCTTGATGTGTTGGGCGGCTTGAGGTTCAACTGGGTCTGTCTCGAATGCTGACTCAGAGACTGTCATCATTTCTTTACGTTGGGTAGTGGTCTTCCCAGTGAGGGTTGTGGAATTGCAAGTTCTTGTAGTGATCTGATCTCCACAGACTTGGACAATGCCCATAGGGGTAGGAAACTTGATCAAAAGTAAGTGGGTGGATACCACTGCCTTGAGTTGGTTGATGACGCCTCTGCCTAAGATGACGTTGTAGACCGTTGGACAATCCACCACCAAGAAAGGGGTGAGGACCGTTGCTCACTTGGGAATGGTCCCAACAGAGAGTGGAAGAGTGACAGTGCCAATTGGTACTATCGAGCCCCCGGTGAAGCCGAATAATAGTGTGGGAGACCGATCGAGGTCGGAGTCTAGGATGCCTAGATGCTTGTATGCCTCCATGAATAAAACGTTGACAGAGATTCCGGTGTCGACCATGATTCTTCCTACATCAAAGTTTGTGATTTGGGCTCAGATGACAATTGGGTCATCATATGGGTACACTAGTCCCCGCTCTTCCTCTTCTGAGAATCTAATGGGCTCCCGGCCGACCTTTCTTGTTTTCTTCGCTCACCCTTCTTCAATGTTGAAGATTTGGTGGTTGTTCTGTGAAGCGCGAAGGAAGTTTTCTTTGCTCTGTTGGAGGTAAGAGGTGAAGAGATAGATGGTCCCCCAGAGATTGTAATAATTTGGGGATGGCGAGGTGGAGGAGGTGTATGTTGCAAGAATTGGTTGATCTTTTCATCCATGGCCAGAGCTTTCACAAGGTCTCTGAAAGCCACACATTGGTCAATGTTGTGGCCATTGTATTTGTGGTATTGGCAGTAGGTGCCAGTGTTCTTGGCAAGCTTCCTAGTAGCTGGAGCCCAATTTGACTTGGGGACCATGTGCTCAACATTCATCAGGCCGTTCTCATATGAAGTGTTGAGGATGGTGTAGGTTTTGTACTTTGACTGAGGGGGTGGTCGGTCGCTGTTGTGAGCTTTGTTGTCCTAGTGACCTTGGCCCTTATGAGAGTTGTGGTAATTGGGATTCTTGCCCTTCTTGCCTAGGCTGTAGGAGTTATGGGAGTAATCCTTCATTTTCCCTCCATAAGATTGCTGGTTCTGGTTGGAGTGTTGTTGTTTAGAAGCTTGTTGAGTGTTGGGGTTGCTCGGCCGATATGTGTTGGCCGAGTCAGTGTTGCTAGGCTGGTATATGTTAGCCTCTGCAGCATCCCCCTTGTGGTCTAACAGCTCTGCCTTGACAGTATTGCAGCTTGCTTCATGATTTCATTATAGTTGGACCAACCTTGTGTGTGTAGCATATCTGAACGAGGATTCCCTGAGGCCGCCTTTGAAGGTCGTGAAGCCTGCTTTGTCGTATGTTTCAGTGCACCGAGAGTAATCATAGCTTAATCAAGCTGCATATTTTTGTAAAGGCCCATTATGTTCCTGTTTTTAGTAGGAATAGGTATTCCGCTGAGAACAACTGATCGGTCTGTATCATGAACTGATTGAGGAAGACCGTTTGCAGCTGTTCGAAAGAGTCAATCGTGCTAGACTCCAGTCTGTAAAACCAGTTAATTGCTGCCTCAGTTAGAGTTGAGCTAAATACAAGACACCGTGCCTTGTCCGAGATATTTTTGAATGCTACAGCCGACTGGTAATTGTTGAAATGGGTGATTGGGTCTCCCAGGCCAGTGTATAGTGGGATTTTCAGAGGTTTGACCTTTTGGTCGCGCCTGAATGAGTTGATTCTTTCTATGAAAGGTCCACAACTGATTTTTCCCCAGGTCAGTAGGCGTGATTTTTCTTTCTTAGCCTCCAAGCTCTTGACTCAGTCAAGGAGTTGCTGTACGAGTGGGTCAGCCAGATGTGGCTTATGTCGGTTGTCATGATGGCTACTGCGAGTAGGCTGGTCGGCCTCCCGCCGAGTTGGTGATCCGCGGCGTCCCTTGCGACGTTCACTGCTTGTAGACTGGTCGGCCTCCCGTCAAGGGGGTGACCCACAATGCCCCTCCAGGCGATTGTTACGGGGAGGCCGGTCGGCCCTTCTTGCACTTAGAGCTTCCTGAGAGGATCCTGCACCTTGCGAAACAAGGATAGGTATAAGGGGGATCGGTCCGTTGGGAGTATTGTGGCTCAATGTCTCTTCTAGACCGATCGGCCTGTTCGTGTGTGGGTCGACCGGTCATTCCCACATTTTCGGGAAAAGCCAGCCTAGTTGGCGTGAAAGGGGACCGGTCTCTATTTGGCCCTTCACTCAAAGCTTCCCTGGCGTCTCGATATACACTTGTCTCGGCTTGGCCTTTGCAAGGGATAATCAGTAGTTGAGCAATCTGATTAGTGGGTTTAGCCTGTGCTTTCCCTTTGTCCTTCTCGCTGGCTCGGCGGACACGTTCGGCCCATTCGATGCAGTCCGCCACGACCTGCTCTATCTCGGCCATTGCTGCCTTGGTTCGGTGAACCTCCAGCTTGGTCTGGGCGATTTTGGACTCGGCCACCACGTCGGCGTACTACTCGTTGATCACCTGGTTTCTGTACTCGGCTTGAGTACCGTTGGCCTTGACCTCGGCCATATCTTGTTGGAGCTTTTCCAATAATTGCATTACGTTAGGGGAGTTGTCCCTTTGTGTTCTTGACCCCTGTGCGGGTGTTACTTCACCGTCTCCCTAGTCACTCTGCATGTTTAATGTTAGAGATTAGGGAGTAGTGCTCGGCCTGGTAGAGTAATGGGGAAACTTAGTCAGAATTCCCACAGATGGCGCCAAACTGTTAATGCACAAAATGTGTCAACTTAGAGGTAATACTCTGTCCAATCAATATGTGCCACGTGTTCTTCGGAAGATCTGTAAAATGAAGGACATATAGTTGTCAGTTAGGGATAAGCACCGATGTGGTGCCGCCTTAAAGGGTTTCCATCGCCCGAGTCAGCATAGTGGTATGTGTACGTAAGTAGTATGCAATAAATAGTGATTTTGACATAATAAGGGTGAATAGTGAATCTTAGTTACTTTTTTGAAAAATGTGTTTTCCTTTGTATTGATGGTTAAAAGAGGCTTGATGAATAGTTTCGATGTGGGATAAATGCATATCTGTTGTGGTGCTGATACGTGGCATTCAGATGAGTGGTGGATATGTGTCTACGTTTCAATATGTTATTGGTTCTTTATTGGGTTTATTTGCCGGCTTGGTTTCACTTAGTGTTTGGGTCTGTTTGCTGAGTTTAGGCTTGGTTTCACTTAGTATTTGGGTCTGTTTGTTGAGTTTGGACTTGGATTTGGGTCTGTTTGTTGAGTTTGGACTTGGTTAGCGTGGTCCATTGAATGTGATCCAATATGATATCAACATATACTTAGAGGACAAAGCCTTTCATAAATTCTGAAGATGAGTTTGATTTTGAGTAATTTGCTTTGGATTGTCAATTAAATCTGTATTTTCTTCAAATTCAGTTTTATCCCCGCTCATTTTTCCTATTGGCCCTACCGTACTTTCTCCATATATCAATCACCAAAAATAAAAACGAAAATTAGAAAATAACAACCGGTCAACAAGCACCATGTGCTGTCAAAGAAAGTTTTTGCTTGGTAATGGAAATTGGAAATCAACTATTACAGCTTTTCCACAGCTTAATAATAGATGCGTCATTTACACACACTCCTGATGCATATTTAACTGTTTCAACACAAGAAAAAAGTCTATAAAACAAAGTTACCGACATTCAAGAATAACCTACAAAAACAACTAGGCTCAAAATTTCAGGATAATCAAAGTGAAAATTGTAATCAGTAGTAGCCTCCCCCCCCACTTCAGTTTTCACGCCTTGCTGTCCTTCTACGAGCTGGAGCCGCTGTTTCATTCTCGTTCTCAGATGAAGTACCTTCCTTCTCCTTCTCTTCTTCCTTCTCCGCGCTGCTCGAAGCCTCAGCGGCGACGGGGGCTTTCTTCTTCTCAACTCTTGCAACCTGGCACGACAAAGACAAACCAAACATTTAGCAACGGCAACAGCAGTGGCAACTATTTCTTTCGCTCGTTTAAAAGGGCTTCAACAACAACAACACTCACGGGTTTCTTCCCGCCACCAAAGAGTAGCCTGACAAGTACTGTGAAGATGATCACTGCGATGGAGACAATGATGCCAACGGTGAGATTTGGTTGTTGCTCTGCCTTCTCAATCAGATCCTGCAAAAAAAAGCTTGGGTTTAGGCTGCATTCCACAGATTCAAAAGCAAAGTGTATCATAAACAAAAGACAGATGACTTACGATTATCTTAGACTTGTAGGCACTCAAGAAGGAAAGATCCGCGACTGTGTATAAGAGGTCGAATACTTTCTTCTGCAGGAATTGAACATACAAATTTCAGTAACTATACGAAGTAACCTTCATGTAAATACCAAAACATAACTATGATAAGCAAATGTTGTAAAATAATTTACCTGGAAGCTGGCAAGGAAACCATCTGAACTATTAACATCTTCCTCATCCTTCTGTTTCTCTTTCTCAACTTCATATTTTGGTTTCCAAGCGGTATCTCGGTATTCTTGTGCAACTTTCTCATCTTTTGTGATCAAAATGTTGTCAAACAATATCCCATCTTGCATTGTCCAGATCTCAATGCCAACTGCAGCTACCGGCTCAAAGTCGGGTTTGTCAGCTTCAAAGTAACTGGGGTTTGGAATCTCCTGAGGCTTCCAGACACCTTTGTAACTGGGGTTATCGATGAGTGGTGCGTGCCATTTTCCCTTGTAAGCTGGATTCCTCTTCATTGGCCTCTTCCATTCACCACAACCAGGGGCAGTGACACACTTTGGGTTTTCAATCTTCGGGGCTTCCCATTCACCATCCTCCTCATCATCCCAATCTTCTGGCTTTGATGCCTCAGGATCATTTACCTCATCAGGCTCATCTTCCAACCATCCTTCAGGTTTCTCTGCTTCGTCATCAAGAATTTCCAAGGGTGCATCCTCGTCCCAATCCTCTGGCTTGGCAGCATCAGGGTCTGGAATTTTCGCTCTCTCATCCCAATCCTCAGGCTTCTTATCCTCTGGATCAGGAATTGTCTTGGTAGGAATAAGAGGAGGCAAAAAATCATCTGCTGACAGGAAATTAGCTTTCCTCTTCTCTTCCCCATCAACCAGAATTCTCAACTCATTATTGGGTTTCAGAATAGCGGTGTACACATGAGAAAGTTTGTCAGTTGGGACAGATGGCGGGGTTGTCAGATGGTGTTCAACATACTCTCCACTCTTGGGATTCTTATGCTTGAAGATAAAGTGAACCTTGTTAGTGAGCCCACACTTGTCGGGTCCAAACATAATAGAATAAGGAGACTCATTATCGAATATCTTAGGCTCCCATCCAGCCTCCTGGGGTCGAAGGTATTTCAGATAGGCACCACCACATTCAAGCCCTTTCTGGAGACGAGTCTCAAATTGAAGGACAACAGTCCCATCCTTCAGACTCACAGGCTTCTCAAGCTCTTTGACTATAGCGTACTTCTTGGCCGGTTCACTAACAAGAAGCCCAAAATCGTCGTGCCCCTCACTCTTTGAGTGAGTCCACACACCTAAACGCAAATTAGACGGTAACATAAGTTTGTAACTCAGAAATAGGCCAGAATTATGTCTAAACCGCAATAAATGAGCACAAATTGTCACATGGGACATAAAAATTCTTTTATTTCTACGTAGGTCCACATCCACTAAGATTCACAAAAGCAATATAATAACCTAACAACAAAATCCAAGCACACATTACATAATTCCATCATAAACAGAAGAACCCAAAATCAATAACTACTCCATCATACATCTTGCGAGTCCTAATCTACAAATTTTCCCATGATTTGTATAGTAGTCCACCGAGTTCTGCTAGCTTAACACACTGATTTAAATTTACAATACATGGAAACATCTTAGCTTGATTCAGATCGATCAAATACGGATCCAATATCAACAAACACACATATATTCACAGGCATGTAGATATCAGCTTATTTTAACAAATCAGAAAGAAAGGACAAACCTTGATAGTCATCCTTGCTAGAAACAGTCCATCGTCCTTCAAATATCTCATCAAATGAGTCATAGAAGACCTAAAACCACAATCAAATTAAAATTCACCATAAATTGAGATTGAATCTAAAACTATAACTTCATGAGCAAATAAAATTAAATCTAAAGCTATAAACATGAAATCGAGAGCAGATTGATTACCGTATCGTCGGAAGCGCATAACTGGTGAAATGCGAAGCAAGCTACGAGCAAGAACAGCACCGGAAGGATGCCAGCGCGAACCCTAGCCATCTTTACCGATCTCTCTGTTTCTCTTTCTCTCTGCCAAGTTTCTTGACAACTCCCTCTTTCTCGAAACTGAGTTCGAGTTGTTCTACAAATAGATCTGTAAAACCACTGCCTTCGACTTGCTTCCACCAATCAAATCACGCGCCACGTTCAATGGGCCAATGGTGCACCGCCACGTCGAAAACTTGACGCATCGTTGCGTCCCTTGCGAGTCACAACCAACTTTCTGGTTCTGTTCTTTCTCATGATTGGGCCGGGTCAAAGCCCAAACGACCATTGGACCAACTCAATTCACATTTTTTTCTTTTTAAAATGAAAATTCCACATTTTTGTTTGGACTAATGATGAATATTATCTAAATTCAAACCAACAAAAATAAAAAAATATTATCTAAAAAAATGATATGATTAATGTTAGAGAGATCCCTTGGCCAATAACAACATTTGATATTGATGTCCTCATTGACAATGGGCGGTAATAATCGATGCAATAATAATATGGTAATATGTCGTTATTCCCATTAAATTACATTGTGCAAATTAAATTTTATTTTCTTAGTACAAAAATTGAGGGAATGTGATTCTCTTGTAAAAATAAATAAACAATTTCAATCAATTTTTCTTTGAATTACATAAAATTTGATCAAAATACCTCCATCATTAAATTCATATTAATTTCATTCAAATAAAATTTTGAAGGAAGATTAGATCGGCCTTGTTTACATTGTTTTTTACTTTTCCTCGCTTGGTTTTTATTCCTTTGCTTTGTTTTGTTTGTGTGGTGGGTGACGATGTCAATTCGAATGCCGGCAACAAAATCAAAATGGCCGTCTTTGTTAGAAAAATGCAGCGGAGACACCAAGCGCTTTTACGAACTCGTCTCCCACGCCATTGCCTCCGGCGTCTTAGCCCACGACTCGTTCCTATCAAGCAAGCTCCTCCTCCGCTCCCTCTCTCACGGACTCGACTTTTCTCGCGCCCTTTTCTCGCAAATTCAAAACCCAAATGTCTTCGCCTGCAACTTCATCTTCAAAGCCCACTCTCACAGCTCATCTCCGCAAGATACAATTTTTCAATACAATCTCATGCGACGTCGTTTTCCCAATCTGCTGCCTGACAACTACTCCTTCCCTTTCCTCTTTAAAGCCTGCGCTCGTGCCCTGCTTCAACAAAAAGGCCAAGAGCTTCACTGTTTTACACTCATTCTCGGACTCGAAAACGACGTCTTCGTTCAAAATGGTCTCATTTCTATGTACTCTGCTTGTGGCCAACTTCATTCTACTCGTAAAGTCTTCGACTTGATGCCGGTTTTGGTTCGAGACGCGGTGTCTTGGAACAGCATTATTTCTGGGTATTTAAAGAGCCATAGCAACTGGGATGCCCTCCAGGTGTTTGAGGAAATGCTAGCAGAAGGGTCAACAAGGCCTGATAAGGTGACTTTGGTTAATGCTCTCACTGCTTCTGCGAGGATGGGATCTCTTGTTTTGGGGAGAAAAATTCATGGTTTGGTGTTGGCAAGTGGGTTTGATTTGGATGTCTTCTTGGGTTCGTCTGTGATCGATATGTATGCGAAATGCGGGCACGTGGATGATGCTCGAAAGGTGTTCGATAGAATTACCCAGAAAAATGTGGTGTCTTGGACGTCCATGATTGCGGGTTATGCTCAGTCTCGTTCATTCAAGGAAGCAATTGAACTATTTAGGAAAATGCAATTAGATGGAATGGATGCAGACGCAGCAATGATTGCTTGTGTAATATCTGCTTGTGGACATTCGGGTGCATTAGACCACGGAAGGTGGGTGCATACCTACTGCGAAAGAAGCTGCATTTCCATGAACCTCTCAGTGAAGAATGCCTTGATTGACATGTATTCGAAGTGCGGAGACATTGCAAGGGCTCTTGAAACTTTCCATGAAATGTCTGTAAGAGATGTTTTTACATGGACTGCAATGATAACCGGTCTTGCTATAAATGGGGACTCGGTTAGAGCACTGGAGATGTTTTCAAAAATGGAAGTTTCAAGTGATGTCAGGCCAAATGAGGTAACATTCCTCGGGGTCCTGTCTGCGTGTAGCCATAGTGGGTTTGTGGATAAGGGCTTTCACTATTTCAAAGCCATGGTTGAAACATATAAGCTCACTCCTCGTATTGAACACTACGGGTGCATGGTTGATCTACTTGGTCGTGCCAACTTGTTAAATGAGGCTGAGAAGTTCATCAGAGCTATGCCAATTCAACCCGACGTGGTTATATGGCGGTCTCTGCTGTTTGCGTGTAGGACTTTCGGGAACACAGAGATGGCAGAGTTGGTTGCCAATACGGTTGAAGAATCAGAACCAAGAAGATTCGACTCTCGCATTTTGTTATCGAATCTATATGCTTCAGCAGCAAGGTGGCATGATGTGAACAAGTTGAGGAAAGGTAAGCCTCTTCAGGGCATTCAAAAGCAGCCTGGCTGCTCTTTCATAGAAGTAGATGGCCTTGTTCATGAATTCATTGTTGCAGATTGTTCACATACTCAAATTGATTCTATTTATGAAGCAGTCAGAGGAATTAATAAAGTTATAGGATCAGAACGATTTGCTTAGAGATTTTGAACTGTGAGCTAAATTTTTTTAACTCTGCAGCTCTGCAGAAAGCAATTCTTACTTGATATTTTTCAGTCTGCAAAATTTTCAAGGCATTTATAATTCTGTAGTTCCTTTTTGGGACATAACCAAAGGCTATACTTCAGTAGCCTATAGTAATAGTGATGCACGTATTCAATTTACTTCAACCAATTTTGAACACCTCATGGTATTTTCGAATTGTTGGAAGTTATCATTTAACTTCTACACGGCCTCTTATTGGATCACAAATAAAAAAATCATTTATTTAGATTGTATCTCAACTAAGTAGTTAAATACCTAGTAATTTTACCTAGTTTGTGATTTTTTCTTACATTTCGAAGAACTATAGTCAACTGTTGAGAATCTTCTACAGCCATCAGATTCTTCTAGCAGTGGCACACCTACTTTGGTGTGCCACTAGGCATGACACATTATGCTGAGAATCTTCTACAGCCATCAAAATCCTCAAGTAGGCCATCAGATTATGTTCTGCCCAAAAATGCGACAGTCGTCCCGAAGTTGCCTTCGGTGGATCTCCGTCGAAATTGACGTTTGAAGGAGCGGGCTCGTGTGGGTTTACTCTTATTGATGTGAGAATGATAAAGATTTTGGAAGTTGGGTTTGGGTTGAAGGCTGTGGGCTTGGAGGCATTGATGCCACGGTCTCTCCTTAGGTGGGTTGACTAGGAAACAAATAGGCTTTAGCTACCTTCAAAGTAAGCGTACCATTAGTAAAAGCTGCTGCTAGACAGTTGGAAATGGGTTCGATTGCAGCCCAATAACCTTTTTTTGAATCAAGTGATTGTGAGGGAAGCGGGTAAATTCCTTGCACTATTCCTTTCTATGCCCTCTTCTTAATGTAAAATCCAAAATATGACAAGTCAAACCATATAAAACCCGAATTGTAACAACCCGGAATTTTAATTATTGGGTTTACGCAATTATTTTTGTAAAATGACGATTTTACCCTTGGTCGGTAAAGGGCATGGAAATCAAGTTTTGTTTCAGAACTTATTAGGTGGTGTTTTGGATATCGTTGCGTAGGTCTCGAACTCACGAGTTCGTAGACAGGCGGCACGCAGGAAACGGAGTTCGTGGACGAAAGTTACAAGTCTATAAGCTTCAGGGGCAGTTTGGTAATTTTGGAAAAGTTGAACTATATAGTAGATATTTTTCTCTCTCCTCGGGAGATTGGTCCATTCAGTCTCTCTCTCCTACCCGAAAACCTCCCCGTACGAACACCGAAGTACCCCTATCATCGGATGGATTTCGATCCGATTCGACCAAAACCAAGGTCGGGAGGATCATCCCCGGGACCCCACGAGCATTTTGGGGTAGTTATTGGAGCGGGAGCACTGCCGTAGGCGACGGACGGAGGAGGGAGGTGAACCGAGTCTTCTCGGCCATTTTCCGGCCAAACCAGGTACGATCTCGGAACTTTGACCTCATATTTGGATTCCTGGTGAAACGTAGATGAATTTACATGTGTAGATCGTGAAAAACGGTCAAGAAATGAAGAAGTTAGAAAACCTTGAAAATCGACCTAAAATGGCAATTTCCGGCGAACCAGACGGCGGCGGAGGTGGCGGTCCGGTCATCTTCTCCGGCCAGCTTCCGGCGACGGCGATGGCCGTCCGGTCGTCTTCTCCGGTGAGTCACCGGTAACCAGTCGGGTCGAGTGAACCGGTCGGGTCGAGTTGAACCAGTTGGGTCGAGTTGAACTGGTCGGGTCGAATGAACTGGTCGGGTCAAGTTGGACCGAGTTAGGATGAGTCGGACCGGGTTGGATCGGTCTAGGCGCGTGAACACTGTAGCAGGCGCGTGACCGGCGAGTATGCGAGTGTGCCGACTTCCGGCCGTGCGTGGCGGCGCGTGGGGCCGAGTCTGAGGTCACGGCGGTGCGTGGTAACTAGTTCTCGATGTTCTGAATCTGTTGGTACAGGTTTCAGGTTGATCGGACGTTGTTTAGAGGTCATTTTGGGCAATCCCAGCGGTAATAGTTGACCTTATTAGTGGGTTTTGAGCTCGGAAAGTCAAGGTAGTTGGGTTATTATTGTGCATGTGTTCCTTGGGCTAGAGCGTCCATGAATTAAGGGTTGGATGATGTATGTGAGTGGAATTTTGTTTTATAAACTGAAATGCATGCATCGAAATATCTTTGTTTAAATACTGTTATGTATTGTGGCATTGAATTTCTGAATTTTAGAAATGATTACTAGACACATGTTTTCCACTATTTCGGTTAAAGTGTGATTTGAGAAATATCATGGGTTTTGGACTCGGTTTTGATATCATTTTGACGTGGAAATTATTGAGTCCATAATTTGGGTTTTGACCCGGATGTATGAGTTTATCGGAATTGGCCATATATTTGAGGGAGACCAGAACCCGGGACTAGGATCCGTTATTAGCGGTGAACCCGGTGAACCTCCAATATAATATGATATGATAGCCGAAGGTTATACCGGCTGATGATATGATATGATGGTCGAGGATACTTACCGACTGATATGATATGATAGCTGAAGGTTATACCGGCTGATGATATGATAGTCGAGAGATATGCCGACTGATATGATATGATAGCCGAAGGTTATACCAGCTGATGATATGATTTGATAGCCGAAGGTTATACCGGCTGATGATATGATATGATAGCCGAAGGTTATACCGACTGATGATATGATATGATAGCCGAAGGTTATACCGGCTGATGATATGATATGATAGCCGAAGGTTATACCGGCTGATGATATGATATGATAGTCTAGAGATATGCCGACTGATATGATATGATAGCCGAAGGTTATACCAGCTGATGATATGATATGATAGTCGAGAGATATACCGACTGATATGATATGATAGCCGAAGGTTATACCAGCTGATGATATGATATGATGGTCGAGGATACTTACCGACTGATATGATATGATAGCCGAAGGTTATACCGGCTGATGATATGATATGATAGTCGAGAGATATGCCGACTGATATGATATGATAGCCGAAGGTTATACCGGCTGATGATATGATAGTCGAGGGATATGCCGACTGATGTGATATGATAGCCGAAGGTTATACCGGCTGATGATATGATATGATAGTCGAGGATACTTGCCGACTGATGTGATATCATAGTAGAGAGAGTTGTGATACAGGACTAGTACACCCCAAGGGATACCCTGGTGGCTAGGGATATGTCAGTCGAGGGATATGCCGACTGATGTGATATGATAGCCGAAGGTTATACCGGTTGATGATATGATATGATAGTCTAGGATACTTGCCGACTGATGTGATATCATAGTACAGAGAGTTGTGATACAGGACTAGCACACCCCAAGGGATACCCTGGTGGCTAGGGATATGCCAGTCGAGGGATATGACGACTGATGTGATATGATAGCCGAGGATATTTTCGGCTCTAATATGATTTGAAGATGATTGTCATGGGCTTAATCAGCCTACGAAAATACTTCGTCATTCGGATCAGTGGGTTGGTGTGGGCGGTGACCCAGAGTGACGAATTATTGTTGGTTCACAAGTATCTGACTAGTCGGTTGTCTTGTGGTATTCCAGTAGAGATGTCAGCAGTGTCTGACCTACTGACAATTGGTGTCAGAGAGTGTTCCTATTTGGACCACCACTATTCCGAGGTCTTGGCTTTGACCTGTATACTATCCTGCGTCTGACAGGTAGGAATGGTCAGTAAGTACAGAGGTTCGGTCGGGAACCCTGTAAGGTTTACAAAAAAAGAAAAAAAAAATTATTTAAGGATAAAGGGTATTTCTGATATTTAAAATTTGAGATAAAAGAGCTGTCAGACGGGATAAGGGTTCTTTCCAGGTTTCGAGGGAAAATTCGGGAAGGGTCCTTACACGAATCCATAAAACCAGGCCACATCCCAAAACATCAGTTTCACTGTAACATTGAAAACTCGTGTCCAGTAACAATTTCTCAATTCTAGAAATTTGCCAAAAGCAATACATAACAGAATTTAAATAAAATATACCTTTTTGCAAGCATTGTAATTTATAAACTAAAGTCCAATCACCACACGTCCAAATCAGCTCAATCCCTAGTTGTACGCTCCTCTGAAGTTCCCGGAGCAGTATCGCCTGTCAAAAGTAACAATCGGGATTACCAACTAATATTAAAAACCCTACATTCAGACTCCCTAAACCCCGGTAGGTCCACTCGCGTCACACTAAAATCGTAGCCACTTCGGATGTCCAAAACTACCCTAAAACAACGTCCGATCAACTCGAAACCTGCGCCAATAGGTCCGGAACGTCGAAATCTTGTCGACACATGCCGCCGTGACCTAAAGACCGGTCCCACGCACTGCCACGCGTCGGCGGAAGGCCGGCGGCTCAGCCACGCACCTGCTATAGTACCTCACGCGCTACTATAGTGTCCCACGCTCTGGTACAGTGTCCCAAGCGCCTGACTCGGAACTGACTCGGCCGCCAGCTCGACCACCAGGTGGCACCCACGTGGCTGCTAGGTGGCCTCCACGTGGCTGCCAAGTGACATCCATGTGGCTGCTAGGTGGCATGCCACGTCAGCCCCCCTCTAACCGAACTAGTAGTCGGAGAGTCACCGGAGAAGATGACCGCTCCACCGTGCGCCGCTGTCTGTCGTCGCCGAAAAACTCCATTGCTGGCCGACCTTGAAATTTTCCTAACTTTCTCAAAACTTAACCGTTTTTCACAATTTTTAGTCTAAATCTATCTACTCGAACCTAGGAACTCAAAAATGAAGTCTAAACACGAAACCTATACATGTGTTGGCCGAAAAATTGATCGAAAGGTTTCAATTTTTCTTTCCTCGGTTCGGTGTCTCCCGCGGCTACTTCCAGCATTGGTTGGTACATCTGTGATCGTGGGAAGGAGGAGAGTCCAATTAGTGGAACTAAAACGGATGATCATGCCTCGAATTGAAGTTTGAATTTTTTGGGATTTTTGGGTTCGAAGTCACGGGTTTAGGGTGAGTCACAAAGAGAGAGAGTGAAAAATGGGGAAGATCTGATATGATTGGGTTAAAAAATATCTACCCATGCCAAATTACCAAAATGGCCATTAACATTCTAGACCCACAACTCTCTCACACAAACTCCATTTTCCGCATGCCGCCTGTCTACGAACTCGTGAGTTCGAGACCTAAGCAACGGTCCCTGAAACACAGCCAAAAGTGTCTTGAAACAAAAATTGACTTTCAACCCCTTTAACAACCAAAGGTAATTTCATCTTTTTGCAAAATAATTTACAAAAATTCACTAATTAAATTTTCGGGTCGTTACAATTCAGCCCCCTTAAAGAAATTTCATCCTCGAAATTCATAACTTTCACTGGAACAAATGTGGATGATGCGCCCACATCAGTGCCTCGATTTCCCACGTGGCCTCTTCCACGATATGATTCCTCCACAAAACTTTAACTAGAGGAATAGTCTTTCTACGCAGTACTTTTTCCTTCCAATCTAAAAGTGGCACTGGTTGCTCCTCAAAAGTCAAATCATCTCTCAGCTCAATTGGTTGCTCCTCCAATACATGAGATTCATCAAATAGATACTTTCAGAGCATGGATACATGGAAAACATCGTGAAGACAATTTCGGGGGTAAAGCAAGTCTGTAAGCCACTGGCCCTATCCTCTAAATAATCTCATAACGCCCAATGTAGCGAGGATTCAGTTTTCCTCGTCTACCAAAATGTATTACTCCTTAAGAGTAAGAATTTCTCTTTTCAACTCTAGATCATTAGGTACACACAACCGGTCATCTTTAACCAAGGCCCCATCATCCCTAATCGCACAATCCTGCCTATTCCCGGCCTCCAACTCCATCATAATAACACACAAAGTAGGATCCTAGAGCTGAAGTGATTCTCATGTACCTTAGCACTCTTCGAATATACTACGATATTCAGCACTCTTCGAATATACCAGTATATTCAGCACCAACCTCAAGTGCTTCTCATGTACCTTAGCACTCTTCGAATATACCAGGATATCATCAACGAACACAATCACAAACCGATCCTAATACTTTCGGAATACCCTATTCATCAAATCCATAAATGTTGTTGGGGCATTTGTTAACCCAAAGGGCATCACCAGGAACTCATAATGCCCATAGCGTGTCCTAAATGCCGTTTTGGGAACATCCCCTTCCCTGATCCTTAATTGATGGTACCCGGATCGAAGGTCAATTTTAGAGAAATATTTTGCCCCTTTTAATTGGTCAAATAAATCATCAATTCATGGAAAAAGATACTTATTTCGCACCGTAACCCTGTTTAACTACCGATAGTCAATACATAATCTCAAACCACCATCTTTCTTCCTTACAAATAACACTGGTGCACCCCAAGGTGATACACTTGGTCGAATAAACCCCATATCCACCAAGTCTTGCAATTGAGTCTTCAATTCCCTTTGTACGGTGCCTGCGATATAGGTTGGGTGCCTGCGATTTAGGTTGGGTGCCTGCGATATAGGTTGGGTACCCGAAAGAAGCTCTATGGTGAACTCAATCTCCCGATGAGGTGGCAATCCCAGAAGATCCTTTGGAAATACATCGGGAAACTCATTCACCACAGGAATATCCTCTACTTTCATTAGAGTATCCCGAGAATCAATCACATGAGCTAAATAGCCCTCATAATCTTTCCTTAATCATTTCTCAGCTGCTAAAGCCGAGATCACTCCCGAGGGAAGTACCCTACGATCACCCTGAAACTTAAGTTCCGGCATGCCTGGACTCCAAAAAACTACCCTCTTGTCGAAACAATCTATGGAGGCATGGTGCATGGTTACCAATCCATCCTCATAATCACATAAAAAACATAAATGTCCAAGGGGATTAAATCTGCCTCTAACTCATGACTTCCCACTACTACCAGACAACTACGTATCACAAGGTTCGCCACGAACATATCTCCGATAGAAGTGCTAATACCCATGTCCCAACCAATCGGCGATAACTCTCTATCAGTAAAAAGTGTGAAACCCCGAGAAATAAAATAATGTGTAGCCCTGGGATCTATCAAAATACGAGCATCATGATTAAAAATAAACAACTTACCAGTAACCACCTCTGGTGCTGCTCGAGCCTCTTACTGAGTCATAACAAAAACTCGGGCTTGTGTACCAGAAGATCGACCACGACCCCTCTGTCTCCCTCTGGCCCTGCTGGCCCCACAAATCTGGATCTGGCTCCCTGCTGCAGTACCAGATGTTTGCGCTGCTCTCTGACCCGGTTCAACAGCATCTCGGCCCAAGGAACTACTGCCCGGACAACGATGTGAACAGTCCCTCTAAAAATGACTAGTCACCCCACATAAGTAGCAACCGGTGTCACCCACATGTGCAGGTTTGCCACTCTGTCTCCCGGTCGACTGCACTAAAGCCTCGCTAAATTGAGCGGATGATTGATGTCCCTGACCGGCTCCTCCACCGCTGATTCGGATCTTACACCCCCAGAAGATCCAGAACTGGAACTACCTCTCTTAGATGGTCCTTGATTGGAAGCCCCAAAACTCTGGCGATCCCGATGTCACCTGGAACCACTAAACTGGTGTTGAGTTGGCAAACTCAACTCTACTCTAGCAGCAACGTCTGACAAAGCCCTCAAAGAAGTATGTGCCACAGCAGTTACTGCTACCCGAACCTCATTCCTCAGTCCATACTCAAATTGTCGGCACTTATCCATCTCAGTTGCCACTAGAGCCGGTACAAAGCGTGACAACTCAAGAAATTTCTATTCATACTGGGCCATCGTCATGTCCCCTTGCTGTAGCTGCAAGAACTCAGCCTCTCTTGCATCACGGTATGAGCGAGGATAAAAAAGCTCGAGGAAGAGCTCCCAGAAAGTTTCCCAAGTAAAAGTACAGACATCCCAGTCTGTGAGCTGCAAGGCATGCCACCACCGGTACGCATAGCCACCCAGAAGAAAAGTGGCTAGTCGCACCTTATCCTCCGGAGGGCACCTCATAATAGGAAACACTCGTTCCAAATGAGTAATCCACATCATCTGGGCCTAACTTGCCCGTAAACATTGTCGCCCCCAATCTCTGGGGGTGATCAAAGTTCGAAACCTCAGACGTAGCCCTACCCTGAAGTACCGCAGTCAAAGCCTGACCCAATTGATCTAGGGTCTGCCTCAAAGCAGGCTCTACTACGGTTCCATGTGTGTCCTTACTGTTTCTAGACCGTTGACTAGGCTCACATCTTGGAGGCATTACGCGGAAAAGAACCATAAATCATCCATACCACAATCAGTTGTACACTAGGTGTACGGTCTACAGGAATTTAAACCTAGTGCTCTGATACCAAGTTGACAAGACCCTTCCTGAATTTCCCCTCGGAACCGAGGAAGAACCCTGCTCATGTCTGACAACCTAAAGAAATTCCCAGAATACCCCTAAGTCCTTGCAATTAATTATGAGAATTTTGGCAAAAATTTGGCAGAATCTCCCCTTAAAGACTGGCTAACCGTCTTCCACTTGTCAGACTAAGAATCAGGTAACACTCCAAATTCCACTAAGGTCAACCATCCAACGATGTAACCACAATTTTACAATCAGTCCAAAAGACTTATTAGAGCATCTAGGTAGGATAAGTAAAATACAGAAATAAATATCCTACTCAATAGTCTAGGTAAACGCGCAGCTGAAAATTTAATGTCTCCGCCTCTGGATATGCCCACGTCAACTCAACGACTTGGAGGGGATTTAAAACATGAAAGTTGTGAGTGGACAAAATAATCATTTAAAAATCATTTCCGAGGAAAACATACATTTTCCCCCTCCACGAGTAAAACCATGCATATATAACATAAAATTCCTTTTTATATAAATATAATATATAGATAATCCGAAAACCCATCGAATAAATCCATTTTTAGTTAAAATACTTGGTGGGACCCACGAAAACCCGAATAATGAAAACATTTCGTGGTCCACAACCCTGCTTTGAAAACCCTCCTCAAAGGAGTTTAAAATCATGTAAACATACCTGTACATAAAGTATACATCAAAATATATCTCACTGCTTCCCGAATGAAATCCCTGGTCGTAGCTCGATACCCTCCACACACTCGATATACCTCGAATTGTGCAGAAAACTGTACTACGCATAGATAGCCTCAACGACCTAGTGGAGAAAATACCCCTCGACACCAGCGTCAGAGAACCCTCAACGATCTGGCGGAGAAAGACCCTCTACGCCAGTCGGCGAAAACCTTGACCATCGAGGACAAAAATCCAGTGAAAACCAAAATCCATGTTTTGAAATCCTTGTTTCTTGGCCTCTGCCAAATTCATTGCAAAATCGGGTTTATGCTCAAATCCAAATAAATCACAAATTCGGGCCTAAACCCAAAATCATGCATTCGACCGAAATCCAAAATCTGACAAGTCAACCCATATAAAACCCGAATCCATAAAACCAAGACATATCCCAAAACATCAGTTTCACTGTAACATTGAAAACCCGTGTCCAGTAACAATTTCTCAATTCTAGAAATTTGCCAAAAACAATACATAACAGAATTTAAATTAAATATACCTTTATGCATACATTATAATTTATATACCAAAGTCCACTCACCACACGTCCAAATCAGCTCAATCACGATTCGTACGCTCCTCCGAAGTTCCCGGAGCAGTATCGTCTGTCAAACGTAACAATCGGGATTACCAACTAATATTTCTACATTCAGACTCCCTAAACCCCAGGAGGTATGCTTGCGTCGCACTAAAATTACAGCCACTTCGGATGTCCAAAACTACCCCTAAATGACGTCCGATTAATCCGAAACCTGTGCCAATAGGTCTGGAACGTCAAAATATTGTCGACAAGCACTGTCGTGACCTAAAGACCGGTCCAACGCTCCACCACGCACCAGTGGAAGGCCGGTGGCTCGGCCACGCGCCCGCTACAGTACCTCACACAGTGCTACAGTGTCCCACGCGCCTGACTCGGTGCTGACTCAGCCACGTGGCTGCCATGTGGCATGCCATGTCAACCTCCCTCTTACCGAACCCGTAGCTGGAGTCACCGGAGAAGATGACCGTTCTGCAGTACGCCGTCGCCGGAAAACTCCTTTGCCGGCCGACCTTGAATTTTTCCTAACTCTTTCAAAACTTAACCGTTTTTCATAAATTTTTAGTCCAAATCTATCTACTCGAACCCAGGAACTCAAAAATGAAGTGTAAACACCAAACCCATACTTATGTTGGTCGGAAAATCGATTGAAAGATTTGGATTTTCCTTTCCTCGATTCAGTGTCTCCCGTGGCTGCTTCCAGCAACAGTTGGTACATATGTGATCGTGGGAAGGAGGAGAGTCCGATTAATAGAACTAAAACGGATGATCTTGCCTCGATTTGAAGTTCAAATTTTTTGGGATTTTTGGGTTCGAAGTTACGGGTTTTGGGTGAGTCGCGAAGAGAGAGAGAGAGTGAAAATGAGGAATACCTGATCTGATTGGGTTAAAAAATATATACCCAAGCCAAATTACCAAAATGCCAAAAGTGTCACCTGTCTACGAACTCATGAGTTCGAGACCTATGCACGGTCCTCGAAACACAGCCAAAAGTGTCTCGAAACAAAAATTAACTTTCAAGCCCCCTAACAACCAAGGGTAATTTCGTCTTTTTGTAAATTAATTTACGAAAATATACTAATTAAATTTTCGGGTCATTACATAAAAGCCCTTTGAGACTAGATAATCGAAACGGAGGCTCGTCAAGCGATGATCAGGCAAAAGTACGATCTTGCCAAGACTAAAAGGAATGCAGAGCAAAGAGAGCTTCAGGAAGGCGATCAACAAGCACGCGAAGTGGCTCATCAGGACTCTACAATCTCTCAGGGCATAAGAATCATGAAAGTTGGCCTCTAGGCCATGCTTAGTATATTGTTGGCTTGTTGTGATTTCTTCATTTTCAGCCCTTTTGTAACTTTTGGGCCTTTGTAGGCCATGTACTTTGACAATGGTAATTAATCCCACTTTATGAGTAATTACTCCTTTGATTCTTTTGAGATTCCTGCTTTCCTTGGAATTGTAGAGATAGTAACTCTCTTTATTCCCCATTACTGCTCACATAATTTGAGATTAACATCCAATCAACATCTTCATGCTATAAGTACAAAGCAATTTTCCATTGGTCTTGCACGCTTCTTCATTGCTCATTTTAAATAATGTCTTCTTCTACTCCTCCTTCCTTTCATGGTCTGTTAGATCCCAGCTCTTCTTCTTTCGATGGGTTTGACTACCGTACGTATGAAGTCCTCCTGGAATAGGTCGAATATTATCGAACCAAGAACCAAGAACTAAGGGCACGGCTGGAGGTTGCACAGCAAGCCTGGGAGAAGTGTGACTATGATTTGTGACAGGAACCTTCCTGAATTTCCCCTCGAAATCTGTGAAAAGCCTTACTCCCGTCTGACAACACCTGAAATATCACAATAATCCCTTAAATACCCTCACCATTTCAACAAAGACTCTACGAGATTCTACTGAAAATTTGGCAAAATCTACCTTGCAACCGATCAACTTGTCTTTTACCTGTCAACCGAAGGATGCAATAAAAATACAAAACCAAATAGTTCAACTACAACCATAAGCTACCACAAATCCGAACTCAAACTAACAACCCTCGAATAATTTACAATACCCAAAAGTGGATCAGAGCAAACTAGGTAATCTTTAATTATAGGAACTAATGAAAGTCCTACGTGGTTATAGCGCAGCAAAAGATGATGCCTCCTCCTAGTCTCATCACATCATCCTGCTACGGCCTGGAGGGCACAAAACCAAAATAACTGTGAGTGGACAATAGAATCCTATCACCACGTACACACGCTAATCAAGTAATGATAATAATAATAATAATCAGAATAATCATGACAATCCACCTTGTGGTAAATCATATTTACACTAAGACCCTCCACACAATATATGTATATATATATATACCTACAATGTAACGACCCGGACCAGAAATTAAATTATTTTGAGAATTGGACAATTTTACCCTCAGTTTTGGACGGGTTCGGGAGTCACTTTTTAACTGGCAGTACTTTTGAGAATTTTTCTTGGGTTGTTGCGTTGGTCTCGAACTCACGAGTTCGTAGACAGGTGGCACGCGGAAAACGGAGACCCGATGAGTTCGTTACGGGTCTAGAAGCTGCAGGGGCAGTTTGGTAATTTTGGAAAAATTGGAATTATATAGCAAATATTTTTCTCTCTCCTCGGGGGATTGGTCCATTCAATCTCGCTCCTACCCGAAGACTCCCCGTGCGAACACCGAAGACCCATTCTCATCGGATGGATTTCGATCCGATTCGAACGAAACCGAGGTCGGGAGGATCTTCCCCGCGACCCCACGAGTCTTTTGGTGTACTCATCGAAGTGGGAGCACCGCCATAGGCGACGGACGGAGGAGGGAGGTGAACCGAACCTTCTCGGCCGTTTTCCGGCCAAACCAGGTACGATCTCGGAACTTTGACCTCATATTTGGAATCCTGGTGAAAAGTAGATGAATTTCCATGTGTAGATCGTGAAAAACGGTCAAGAAATGAAGAAGTTAGAAAACCTTGAAAATCGGCCGGAAATGGCAGTTTCCGGCGAACCAGACGACGGCGGAGGTGGCGGTCCGGTCATCTTCTCCGGCCAGCCTCCGGCGACGACGAGGGCCGTCCGGTCGTCTTCTCCGGCGAGTCATCAGTAACCGGTCGAGTTGAGTGAACCGATCGAGTCAAGTGAACCGATCGAGTCGAGTGAACCTGTCGAGTCGAGTGAACTGATCGAGTCGAGTGAACCGGTCGAGTCGAGTGAACCGGTCGGGTTGAGTCGAGTTGGACCGGGTTAGGTCGAGCCGGGTCTGGTTGGACCGGTCCAGGCGCGTGAACACTGTAGCAGCGCGTGACCGGCACGTGGCAGCGCGTGACCGGCGCATGGCAGCGCGTGAGCGCATGTTCTGACCTTCCGGGGGCTCGTGGCGGCGCGTGGGACTGTTCCCGAAGTCACGGCGACGCGTGACTAAAGTTTTGGGACGTTCCGGATCAGATTTTGTTGGTTTCGAGGCCATAGGAGTTCATTTAGAGCCCGGTTGGGCAATCACAGCGGTAAGGATTAACCGTGGAGAGGGTTTTGAGCTTGGAAAGTCAAGGTAGTTGGGTTATTATGGTGTAGGTGTTCTTAGGCTAGAGCGTACATGAATTTTGGGTTGGATGGTGATGGTAAGTGGACTTTTGATTTATAAATTGTAATGCATGTATAAATATCTTTGATTTAATTACTGTTGTGTATGGTTGTATTTATAAATTGTAATGTATGTATTAATATCCTCGAGTTAAATACTATTGTGTATGGGTGTAATGATTACCTAGAATTTATAAATGATTGCTGGATATTTGTTTTTCCAATATTTTAGTGGAAGTGTTGTGAGAAATGATATGGTTGTTGGATTCGGTTTTGATATTGTTGGGACGTGGTAATTACTTGGGTACATGATTTTGAGTTGAAACCATATTTGTGATAAATGATAAACAAAATATATACTTGATTTCGGATACAAAACCGATTTGAAGGGGTCTAGGAGCCGGGCCTTGGTTCCGTGTTGGCGGACTCCCGGTGAACCCCAAATATAAACAAAACCGATTTGAAGGGGCCTAGGATCCGGGCCTTGGTTCCGTGTTGGCGGACTCCCGGTGAACCCCCAATATAAACAAAACCGATTTGAAGGGGCCTAGGAGCCGGGCCTTGGTTCCGTGTTGGCGGACTCCCGGTGAACCCCCAATATAAACAAAACCGATTTGAAGGGGCCTAGGATCCGGGCCTTGGTTCCGTGTTGGCGGACTCCCGGTGAACCCCCAATATAAACAAAACCGATTTGAAGGGGCCTAGGATCCGGGCCTTGGTTCCGTGTTGGCGGACTCCCGGTGAACCCCCAATATAAAAGGTGATTTTGCAAAGATTGTGGTCGAGTCCAAGTAGTACAGATTCTAGCACACCCGAAGGGATACCCTGGTGGCTAGGGATATGATAGTCGAGAGATATGCCGACTGATGTGATATGATAGTCGAGAGATATGCCGACTGATGTGATATGATAGCCGAATGTTATACCGGCTGATGATACGATATGATAGCTGAGGATATTTTCGGTTCTAATATGAACCAGACGACAATTGTCATGGGCTTAATCAACCTATGAAAATACTTCGTCATCCGGGTCAGTGGGTTGGTGTGGGCGGCGACTCAGAGGGACGAATTATTGTTGGTTCACAAGTAATAGACTAGTCGGTTGTTTTGTGGTATTCCAGTAGAGATGTCAGCAGTGTCTGACCTACTGACATTGGTGTCAGAGGGCATTCTTATTTGAACCACCACTATTCCGAGGTCTTGACTTTGACCTGTATACTATCCTGCGTCTGACAGGTAGGAGTGGTCAGTAAGTACCGAGGTTCTGTCAGGAACCCTGTAAGGTTTAATAAAAATTATTCAAGAATAAAGGGTATTTCGGGTATTTAAATTTTGAGGTAAAAGAGCTGTCAGACGAGATAAGGGTTCTTTCCGAGTTTCGAGGAAAATTCGGGAAGGGTCCTTTCATACAACTTACCGGAGTACCATTTAATTACTTACGTGGATCCCACGCCATATCCAATTGTACATGCCATCGTAAGAATCCGATCGAAGCTGATATCACGGGCCATAGCCCCACATCCGGACCGTAGCTGTCGTCCCGAGTCGTAACTCAATATCCCAGCCATAGCCGTCATCCCTGAGCCGTAGCTCAATGGCATGGCTCATCCCAAGCCTTAGCTCAATATCCTGGCTCATCCCGAGCTAAAACTCATTGTCTTGGCTCATCCTGAGCCTTAATTTGATATTCCGGTCGTAGCCGTCATCCAAAGCCGTAGCTCGATATCCCAAGCTGAGCATATGATAGAATCCTCCATACCATAGCTCATACCATTCTGAGTGTATGAGGGAATCCTCCCTGCCATACCTCCTATCCTATAGAGCGTATGAGGAAATCTTCCCTACCATACCTCACCGAGTGTATGAGGAAATCCTCCTTCCATGCCTCACTGAGTGTATGATGGAATCCCCTATGCCATACTTCGTGCCCTACCGAGCGTATGATGGAATCCCCTCTGCCATACCTCGTGCCCAACCGATCGTATAATGGAATCCCACATGCCATACCTCGTGCACTACCGAGCTTATGATGGAATCCACCATGCCATACCTCGTGCCCTACCGAGCGTATGATGGAATCCCCTATGCCATTCCTCGTGAGTGGATTTTGATTTTCAAAATATAATGCATGCATAAGTTGTGTTTTTAAACAAATGTCTATAAAATGTGAATTATAGTAAATTAAAAAAAGTATTCTATAAGATTTAGTACCTTTTATGAATTTCGGAAATTTGAAAACCGTGACCGAAATTACTAACCGACCCACGGTTAGTAGATATAACATAGTCCCTTAGATCTCTAACCGACTCCTACCAAAACCGGCATGCCAGGTCCAAAGCCCAACTCCCAAAGCATATAACTGAGCCTAAGCCCATAATCACGTAACCAGGCCTAAACCCAAAATGCTTCCAAACATTACCTTATTTATCAAATGTATAAAATCCATAGTCCATAATCCATAATCCACAATCAATCATTTAAACATAAACGTCCTCAATTCTAAGAATGCATAATTGATAGGAATTCCATAAATCCATATCCAATCTATAGTCAATCATAAATCAAATAACCCAATTATACTTAATTCCCGAATCTTATAATTATAAAAATAAAAAAAAAAAACCATGGGGAAAATTCTCCTCATTTTCAGAATTCATAATTAATAACAAAATATTTAAAACATATAATTAGGCATGCATTATGCTTTAGAGACCAAGGTTTACTAACCGTAACGTCCAATCAAGTCCAAACTCCAAACTATGTGATCCCTCGTGATCCTCAGAGCCACCACGCATGTCAAGACGCCACTTGGCATTACTAAACAACAATTAACAATCTAAAATCCGACTCACTAAACCTCGGGAGTACAATCACGTTCTAACACATACAATGTAACTTTGGACGTCTAAAATGACCCTTAAACTAACTACGATTGACTCGAAACCTGAGCCAAAAGATCCGGAACGTCGAAAACATGAAAACACGTTTCAAGGTACTGTTCAGTCGCTGGCCGGAAAACTCCATAACCACCCAATCTTCAAAGCTTGATAACTCACTCATTTCCCAACCAAATTCGATGTTCTAATAATGGAAATCTACCTACTTGAGCAAAGGAATCCAAATATGAAGTCCCAATTGAGATCCATTGCCTGTGGTGACCAGAAATTGGACTCAAAGTTCCAGCCAAGCTTCCAAGCTTCGTTCCTAAGCCCTCAGCTGTCCTCAAGCTTCATGGATGGCATGGTTCAGTTCGTGGAGAGGAGAGAAAGGTTTTTGTGTCCTTGGTTAGAATGGAAATAGCCAAAATTTTGGGTGATGATGGTGGTGGGTCTTGTGTAGTCACGAAGAAGAGAGAAAAGTCGAGAGAGAAGGAGAGAGAAGGTGAGAAAATATCTAAAACCTCTTAAGAGAAAAGGATATAAGGTGTTTTAAAAAAAATCTCGATTCAAAATTACCAAATTGCCCTTACACTTTCTAGACCCATAACTCTTCCATCCGAACTCCGTTTTTTGCGTGCCACTTGTATACGAACTCGTGAGTTCGCCACCTACACGATGGTCCAAGAAAAATGTCCAAAAGTATCCCCAAACAAAAAGTGACTTTCGAACCCCGAGGGTAAAATTGTCCTTTTCTAAATTAATTTACCAACAAATCACTAATTAAAAATTTGGGTCATTACAATTCGCGCCACCTAGGCTACGACAATCGTGCAACCCTAGACGATCTTCAGGCGAGGAGGAAGGAGCTGCAGGAGAACCTATCCAACCTCCACAAAGCCGAGAAGGTGGCCACTCAGAATCAGGATGTGGTCATTATCACGGAGCTTCAGAGGGGTATGGATAAGGCGGACTTTATTTGAAGATGTATGTGTACATCTTTTTAATTTTTATGTTGTAGTCCCGCCATTAAATATTAATAAAATATTCACTTTGGCTTGAAGTTTTTTGTCTTTCTTTCTTCCTTTAAGTCTTCAAAGCATAGCTAACTTCCAACCAGAACATTTATTGTGCTATCACAATCCATTTTCCTATAAATTGATTTTTCCCAGCAGAGTTTTTTTTACAACAATATGGAATCCAATAGATATCATGCCCATGATCTCCCCATTTCTCACTATGATCGGATTATTCAGCGCCTGGCTTATTCAGCGCCTTCATGCTCAATCTCAGGAGCAATTGAAAATCATTATTGATTTAAGGAAGGAGCTTCATTCCCTGAGTTTCTGAAGAGGCTATTCTTATTTCTAGCCACGAAAAGCGATCTTCGCTTCATCTGCAATCCATTTCTCTCTTTGAGAAGATAAGGGATTCCCGAGACATCCTACTTCATGTTGAAGCTGAGGTGGCTGTTATGAAGGATGAGATGGAACAACTCAGGGCTAAAGTTGCTTTCCACGATGTACTAACTAAACAGCTAAGGTTGGCTTTATATCGGGATGGGTTTGATCAGGGCTTCACTGACTGTGCAGTCGGGAAGTCTCATCTCAGAACATTGAACTTGTAATTCTCCTTTTTAGGCCATGAATTATTATAATCCTGCTGTAACCTTATCTTCTAAGAATATAATAATATTTCCCTTTCCTTCCTCCACTTTCTCTTGTAAGCTAAGTTCGGGCCTAGGCACATTTTTATTGCAAGTCAGTGATGATGTGTCGGCTTAAGATAACTTCAAGTTGCATGCAGTACTAATTATAAAATGACGTATGCCACAATAATTGGCCTATAAAGGGTGTCATAAGTTTGCATGCAACTTCAACATTCTCTTTGTCTCTAACCTTTAAGCATAGCTAGTTCCAGTAACCCCATTAATGCACAGGCTGAGTCTTCTAACTCCAATAACACCCAAAATCTTGTGCTTTTTCTGGAAAGCCATACCACTTCTCTATGTCGCTTGGTCGAAGCCCAAATAGCACAAATTCAACATCTTCAAGACTTGGTGTATGCTCACCAAGTTGATAAGCAGAACAACCTTTATTTCTCTGTTGTCTCTATGTTATCCTTCCAACGGCAGATTCAAACCCTGGAGAACTCTTATCAAAAGAAGTGTTTGGAGCTTCAACAAGCTCATGGTGAGCATACTATCTCGAAAACGTGGATTTCTGACCTTTTGGAGATGGTGAAAGCCCGTGATCATGTCATTGAGACCATATCCCAGGTGTCCTTAAAAAACAGTTACAATGATGGATATATAGCACATGCTTCCGGCCGTCCTCACCCAGATGGTTGGTCTGAAGAAAAGCTGGTCGCGGAGATCACGGCTAGATCTAGATTCAATGTTTTTGCTGGACATGCCATTCCTCAGTAGTGGCGGGATGATTTTTCAGTCATTCTTGTATTTTGCAGCCATTATGTGGCTTTGTTTATAGATTAGTCTTTGGGCTAATCTTCTCGTTGGATATTGTTTTCTCTTTTTTGTATTTTACCCTTTTTACCTTCCAATGAAATTTTCATTATTCTGACTTAAGGCGGTCCCACAGGTTCTCCGCTTAGTGGGTGCGGGATGTTATCCAATCACTCCATTCGTTCAATCCCAAAGTGTTGGGTAATACTTCATGAGATGAATGGCATTGGTAGGATTTTTATCCACTGTTCCATCATCATCTCTCAAGTAATATGACCCTTTTCCCATTTACTTTTTGGACTATGTACGGGCCTTGCCAAGTTGGACTCCACTTTCCTCTCCCGAGTATGGATGAACTTACTAGAAAAATGGTTTTCCACACTAGATCACCTTCTTGAAAGGAATTTCCTTTAACCCTTTTATTATACGCCCTTGACACTGCTGCTTTGCTGGCCATGATTTTGTTCAGGGCGCCTATCCTCCTTTGATCCAAATCTTCCAACTCATAGCACATGGCTTGCATATACTCATCGGTTTCTAATCCATATTGGTGCTGGAGTCGTAATGAACTGATATTTATTTTCATAGGTAGCACAAGATCCCAACCATATACCAAGTCTGCTTGAGCAGTCCCGATTGCTCATCTCTTCAATGTTCGATATGACTAAATCGTATATATCAACTGTTCATGCCAATTTGTAGGGTGATCATCTAGCATTTTCTTTAGGATGGTGAGAATGCTTTTGTTGCTAGCTTCCGCTTGTCCATTGGCCTGAGGGTAGTAGGGGCTAGATTGCATGAATTTAATAGAAAATTGTGCACCAAACTCTTGCAATTCTTGGGATGTGAATGACGATCCACGATCAGTGACAATTGTCTCTGGTATTCCAAATCGACTTAAAATGTTCTCTTTCAAGAATCTTATTAACTCCATGCTTGTGATTTGTTTTACCGTCTTTTCTTCCAACCATTTGATGAAGTAGTTCGTGGCCACGATGATGAAGCAATGTTTCTTTGATGATTCTGGGGACATTTCCCCGATGAAATCTATGGCCCAACCCTGAAATGGCCAAGGCTTGACCACCGGGTTCATTAGTACCACAGGTGCATGGTGAAATGGGCCTTGCCTTTGACATGCTTCGCATCCCTTGGCATACGCATAGCAATCCGATTGGATATCTGGGCAGTAATAATCGTGCCTTCGTATGAACCATTTCATTTTTGGCCCTACTTGGTGTGTTCCACATACCCCTTCGTGCACTTATCCCATTATGAACATGCTTCCTTGGGACCAATACATCGAGAAAGGGTACCTGTGAAATTTTTCTTCACCAAGTTCTGCCCCCATGGGGTGTAATGACAAGCTTTATTTGTAACAACCCGGAATTTCAATTATTGGATTTAAGTAAATTATTTATGTAAAATGACGATTTTACCCTTGGTCGGTAAAGGGCATGGAAGTCAAATTTTGCTTCATGACACTTTCGGTGATGTTTTGGGTACCGTTGCGTAGGTCTCGAACTCACGAGTTCGTAGACAGGCGGCACGTGGAAAACGGAGTTCGTAGACGAGAGTTATGGGTCTAGATGTGCAAGGGCATTTTGGTAATTTTTGACTTGGGGTAGATATTTTTAACCCCAAATCAGTGTAATCTGATCCATCTTCATTTCATCCTTATCATTATCATCTCATTCATCCTCTCTGTGACAAACATACACAAACCACCAAACCGTGCGAAAACCATCCAAAAACCCACAAAGTCAACTTTGATTTCAAGGCTCCAACTTCCAGTTTTGATCAACTAATCATATTCTACTCCTTCCCACGATCACAACCGTACCAACCATACAAGGAGAGGACCACGGTGGAAGCCGAACCGAGGATAGGAAGTTCCGGACCTTCCGATCGATTTTCCGGCTAGCACAGGTACGTGTTTGTGGTTTTGAGGTCATATTTGGATTCCTGGGTTCGAGTAGATAGATTTAGACATAAAATTTGTGAAAAATGGTTGAGTTTTGAGGAAGTTAGGAAAGCTTGAAGTTTCGGCCGGAAATGGAGGATTCCGGCGAAACCAGACGGCGGCGACGGCGCTGCCGGTCATCTTCTCCGGCCAGCTTCCGGCGACGGCGACGGCAGCCGGTCTTCTTCTCCGACGAGTCTCCGGTGACCGGTCGGGTCGAGTTGAACCGGTCGGGTTGAGTGAACCGGTCGGGTTGAGTGAACCGGTCAGGCCGAGTTGGATCGGTCAGGCCGAGTTGGATCGGGTCAGGCCGAGTTGGACCGGGTTGGACCGGTCCAGGCGTATGGGTACTGTAGCAGGCGCGTGACCGGCGCGTGAGGGCGCGTGGCGTTTCGTGGACGCGTGTTCCGACCTTCCGTCGGCGCGTGGCGGCTCGTGGGGCCGAGTCTGAGGTCACGGTGGCGCGTGACTAGTAGTTTTTGACGTTTCGGACCTGTTGGCGCAGGTTTTGAGTCGATCGGACGTCGTTTAGGGGTTGTTTCGGACGTTTTAAAGTTGCTACGTTTTCTAGGCCATCATAGTTAGACTCCCGGGGTTTAGGGGGTTTATATTTAAGGTTCTTATGATTGGCTGGTAATCCCGATTATTAATTTGGACAGGCGATACTGCTCCAGGAGCTTCAGGGGAGCGTACAGTTCGGGATTGAGCTTGCTTGAACAGGTTTGTGAGTGGACTTTGATTTATAAACTGTAATGCATGCATAAATGTATCTTTGATTTAAATACTGTTATGTATGGGTGCAATGAATTTCTGGATTTTAGAAATGATGCTGGACACATGTTTTACAATATTTCAGTGAAAGTATGTTTTGAGAAATGGCCTGGTTTTTGTACTTGATTTTGATATCGTTTTGACGTGGTAACTATTTGAGTATGTGATTTGGGTTGAGACCCATAATTATGATTTATTGATTTTGGCCATAAAATGATATTGCAAAGAATTTGGCTTAGGCCGAGAAACAAATATTTCGAAGTATGGATTTGATTCACTGGTTCCCGTCCCGATGGTTATTGTTGCTCTGACTGGTGTTGAGGGGCCTTGCTCTACCAGTTGTTGAGGGTTCGGACCTTGGTGTTGAGGGGCCTTGCTCCGCCAGGTTGCGAAGCTGTCTATGCATAGTACAGAAAGTACAGATAGTACAGAAAGTACAGATAGTACAGATGGTACACAGAGTTGTACAGATTTGAACACATCTCAAGGGATACCCTGGTGTGTTATGGATATGTCGGGAACAGTGAAAATTTGAGATATTATGTGGCAGATGGAACGAAATGATTTGAATTTGAGATAATTTGTGTCCAGATTGAATTAAATGATTTTAAACTCCTTTGAAGAGAGTTTTCAAACCAAATTGTGGATCACGAGGTATTTTTATTATATAGATTTTATGTGAGTCCAACTAAATGGTTTTAAAGAGAAATGAGAATTTCTGGTGATTTACATATGATGTTTTAGTATGATAAATTGTTTTATTTTATGCATGCATGATTTTATAAATGGAGGGGAAGAAAGGTATTTCTTCGAAAAGGAATTTATAAATGATTATTTTTGTCCACTCACAACTTTTGTGTTTAAACCCCCTTCAGGCCGTTGAATAGAGTTGACGCGAACATTGATCTCGAGGCTGAGGCATTAGTATTCCGACTGCGCTGTGTTGTATATTTGAGTAGGATATCTAAATTTTACTCTTGATCCTACTTAGACGCTCTGATATTATATTGTATTTGATGGGTCATTAATTACGGGAATTATTGAGTGCTTGAATCCCTTGTCTGACAAGTGGAAGTATTTATTGTTATTATAATTTGTAAGGATTGAAGGGTATTTTGGGAACCTTTCCTTAGGTTGTCAGACGGGATCAGGGTTCTTCCCGGGTTTCGAGGGGAAATTCGGGACGGGTCCTGACATTATTTCTAAAGGTTCTGTCTTCATTTGATGGATATTTTAGGTACTTGATGAAGGAGGTTCTCTAGTCATCGGGTTCAACTTCGACGTCCATGATTTCCAACTCGATGTCCCTTTCCATGATAGAGGGTAAAGACCTTTTCACGATTTTGATCCATTTATCCGACTATCCTTCTTAGAGTAGGGCTCCATATCCTACTTAAGCCATCTCATTGGCAGCTAAGTTTTCTTCCCGTGGGATATGCTCGGTAGTCGGGTAATGAATTTTGATGCCAAAGTCGTGACTGCAACATAGTAACTAGGTTCCTACACGTGTATGCGTTTGTGACTTGGTTGATTGCCAGTTCAGAATCTCCATAGATTTCTACTTGTCGAGCTCCCATCTCGATCAAAATTTCTAACCAATAATCAGCACTTCGTATTCTGCCTAATTATTTGTCACATTCTCCCAGTCTAGTTTGAATGAAAACTGATGGTGGATTCCCTCAGGATCACCTAAACATACTCCGGCTCCAACTGAGTCTTTAGTTTTGGATGCTTCGATGTATAGTTTCCATGGGAAGATGGACAACATGTTTACTCGAGGAGTCATTTCTGCTTCGACATCTAGATCGGGATATTCCGTTAGGAAATCGGTGATATCCTGGCCTTTTACCGCTTTTTGTGGCACATACTGGAAGTTGAACTTTGATAAAGCTAGAGTCCATTTGCCTATCTGACCTCTCAGAATAGGTCAAGACACCATGTATTTTAACAAATCTGTCTGAGCAATTATCCAAATGGTAAAAGGTAGCATAGAATGCCTTAGCTTGATAGCTGTGAAGTAGAGCGTGAGGCATAATTTTTCTACTGATGTGTATCTTTCTTCTACCTCCGTCAATGTTCTGCTCAGATAGTATATTGCTTGCTTTTTTCCTTCCTCATTTTCCTGAGCTAGCAAGCTTCGGATGGTGTTGAGGGATGCCTATATGTACAGCTTCAAAGGTTATCCCTTTGTAGGTGGCATTAGGACCGGTGGTTTGGATAGCTCTTGAGCTCTTCAAAGGCTACCTGATGCTTTTCTTCTCACTTGAATTCTTCATTGTCTTTGAGTTTAACTAGCAAGGATAAAGATTGGATCTTTCCTGATAAATTGGCTATGAATCTTCTGAGGAAATTGACCTTCCCAAGCAAACTCTGAAGCTGTTTCTTGTTCTTGTTCTAGGAAATTTCCTGCTTGAACCCCGAATGCACATTTCTTGGCATTCATCTTCAATTTGTGCTGTCTCATTTTTAGGAAATCCCGCCTTAAATCTTCTATGTGTTCTTCCTTCTCTTGAGACTTTACTACCTCGTCGTTAATGTACATTTTTAGGTTCTTCCCTATCATTTCATGGAAGATGGCGTTCATCGCTCATTGATAGGTAGCTTCTGCATTCTTCAGCCCGAATGACATGACAACGTATTTGAATGCCCCCAAGTGTCCAGGGCATCTGAATGCTATTTTTTTGATATCTTCTTCTGCCACCAGGATTTGATTATATCCTGCATTTCCATCCATGAATGACAAAAGTTGACTTTGAGAGGCCCCGTCAATTAGCATGTCAGCCATCGGCAATGGGTACTCATCTTTTGGAGTAGCATCATTCAGGTTGCGATAATCCGCGCATATCCTTACATGTCCTATTTTTACAATGATAACTGCCACTATATTGGCCACCCATTCAACATATTTAGCCATTCGGATGAAATCGGCCTTGAGAAGTCTGTCAAGTTCATCCTTGAATTTAAGTTCAATTTCTATTGACATCCTTCTTCTTGCTTGACAAACAGGCTTGTACCCTTCCTTGATGGGCAATCTATGTTCTACAAGTTGCATGTTCAATCTTGGCATCTCCGTGTAATGCCAGCGAAGCAGTCTTTGAACTCTTCTAGAAGTGCTATCATCTTTTCTTTCAAGGAATCTTCTAGCATTCCACTGATAAAGTTCGGTCGGGGATCTTCCTTGGAACCCAAGTTAACTTCTTCCAAGGGGTCTTGAGCTTCTGGGGAAGCCTTATTTACCTATGTTGACCAAAAACGAATAAATTTTGGTGGGATTTCATCTTCCTCGTCCATCTCCCCATTATCTCGAATGAATTATGCCATGTTGATGGCTGATTCTTTTAAACCTTGGTCTCTTGTTTCTTGGAGCTAACTTTCTTCTTTATCGGGAGGTGAAGATCGTACATTATTTTGTTCTTTCCAGTGTGCCAGCAATCTCTTTCTTATAGACCTGATTGTTTCTATTTGGTCTATTTCCATGTGGGGTGCACTATTCATCATAAAGACCTTATGTCAGAAAGGGCCTCTCCCACTCCTCATGAGTTAGGAGCCCTAGGTCCAGTAGGTTATGGGCCGTCACCTTGGTAGGGCGACCGTTCTCATCTTCTCCAATTAGTTTGACGTTTCCCACTTCGGGATCATAAAAACTAACTTCAGCTTCCCTAGGACTAGCCATGAAAGGCCTTGTGACAGGACCCTTCCTGAATTTCCCATCGAAATTCGTGAAAAGTCATGTTCCCGTCTGACAACCCAAAATAATTCCTCAAATACCTTTATTGTCTTATAAACACTTTACGAGAATTCTACCGAAATTTTGGCAGAATCTACCCTATACTTTGGTTGAACCGTCTTCCATCTGTCAGACGAAGGATATAAAATAAAAATAAATCAAACAGTGTTACACCCAGCCTCGTATATCCGCAACTATAACCTCGTCTCTAAAGATGGTATTAAATAACTAAAATGTCGTACTCGTGCGAACCAATCACAACTCGTCAATCCAGGTCACCGCCCACACCAACCCATTGACCACGGTAACGAGCATTCGCTCATAGGTGCATCAATCACCTATCAAAACCCGTGAAAGTCATCGTCAACTCCTATCAGCCGGCGTAACTCTCGGCTATCGTATCCCACCTCTTTATCAAACCTTACATGCAACAAGATTCACATATAAGTAAATACAACTTATCAGAATCCAATTGATTTGCCTCGGTGGAACCCACGCTACCTTTACATGTGCCTGCCACCACTCTGAGTTGTACCTCGATATCCCCGTCGTACCCGTCATCCTGACCTGTACCTTGATATCCCAACCTTAGCTGTCATCCCGAGTCGTACCTCGATATCTCGATCATAGCCGTCATCCCGAGCTGTACCTCAACATTCCAGATGTAGCCGTCATCTCGAGTAGTACCTCGATATCCCAGCCGTACCTATCATCCCGAGTCGTACCTCGATATCCCGATTGTAGCCATCATCCCGAGCCGTACCTTGATATCCATACCGTAGCCGTCATCCTGAGCTATACCTCGATATCCTGACTGTAGCCATCATCCCGAGCCTTACCTCGATATCTAGATCGTAGCCATAAACCCGAGTCGTACCTCGATATCCCATCCATAGCCGTAATCCTGAGCCGTACCTCGATATCTCGGCCGTAGCCGTCATCCCTAGCCGTACCTCGATATCCCGGCTGTTCCTCGCACCTTATCGAGCCTATGATGGAATCCTCCATGACATAGCTCATACCATATCGTGTATGGGGGGGATCCTCCCTACCATACCTCACATCTCCCCGGGCGTATGAGGGAATCCTCCCTGACATACCCCACCGAGCGTATGAAGGAATCCTCCCTGACATACCTCCCATCTCCTCGGGCGTATGAGGGAATCCTCCCTGGCATACCTCATATCATAACATCCCGAGAGTATGATGGAATCCTCCATAACATACCTCGTATCATATCATCCCGAGAGTATGATGGAATCCATCATAACATACCCCGTATCATATCCACCAGGGCCAAAACCTAAACCGAAATCCCGGGCCGAAACCCCAAAACCAATTAACATCTGGTCTAAGCCCCAACTACATAACCTCGGGCCGAAACCCAAAATCCATAACCCGGATTCCCTAAAACCACCATTTCCGGTCTAAGCCCAAGTCCTTACCAAAATCCTTCCCCAAAACCCTTATTGAGATTCATAATCAATATCATATCCACAAAACCACACCGTAGTCCAAAACGCTTTCAATCATTAACTTTATTTATCAAATGTGGAAACCCATGGTCTATACTCCATAATCCACGATTAATGATAAATCATTTAAACACAGACATCCTTAATTCCTTAAATTTATAAATAATAAGAAATTTCATAACTCCCTGTAAACCCAAAAGTTCATAAAATCGGGCTTAATTACATATTAAGTAATCCAAAGTCATTCTCAAAGCCATTATTAAGGTCTATCCTTAAGAATAAAGAAATATACCGGAATTCATTTCCGGACTCGTTAACCGGGTCTCCCTTCCCGAGACTCGTTAAATTAACAAATATTTGAAGATAATTATCGCTAATTTCTAGAATTCATTTTGAATGAAAAATATATAAAAGTATAATCATGTATACTTTATGATTTAAAAATCAAAATCCACTCACCTCGAGGCCCAAACGAGGCTAATTTCCAGCTAATCGATCCTGCGTGACCTTCAGAGCCACCACGCATGTCAAAACGATACGTGGCATTATTAAATTGCAATTATAAACCTAAAATCCAACCCCCTAAAGCCCGGGAGGTATACAAGCGTCCTAACTAGAAACGCAGTCACTTCGGATACCCAAAACTACCCCTAAACGATGTCCAATTGACCTAAAACATGCGCCAACAGGTCCGGAACGTCAAAACCATGAAAACGCGTATTCACCGGAACCCGAGGAGAAGCTACACGCGCCTCCACGCGCTGGTGGACGGCTGGGAACCCCCTCCCCACGCGCGACTGCAGCGTGGTACTCGCCCCCTACCTCTAGCTGCGGTTACTGTTCATCGCAGAAAAATCCTCCATAACCACCCTAAACTTCCAAGCTTCATAACTTTCTCAATTCTTAATGCAATTCAACGTTATAATAATGGAAATCTATCTACTCGAGCCAAAGAATCCAAATATGAAGTCCAAATGGATATTCATTACCTGTGATGGCCGGAAATTGGCCGGGAATCTCCGGCCAATTTTTGAGCCTTTGATTCTCCTTCCACGGTGATCCTCAAGCTTCAAGGATCATATGGTTGAGTTCGTGGAGATGAGGGGAAGGTAGTAGTGTCCTTGGTTTGGGTTTAAACGTCCAAGAAATTGGGTGATGGTGGTGGTGTGTGTTTATGTGTCTTTCCTTGTGTGTTCTCACGGCAAGGAAGAAGAAAATGTATGGGTGAGCAGAGAGAGTACCAGAAAAATTTGGAGAATTAAAGGGAAAAGAGGTAGATATTTTCCCAAAAATATATGCAACTCAATTTACTAAAATTCCCTTACCCTTTCTAAACCCGTAACTCTCTCAAACGAACGCTGATTATCGTGTCCCGCCTGTCTAAGAACTCGTGAGTTCAAGACCTACGTGATGGCCTAAGAAAAAGTTTAAAAAGTAATCCCAAACTAAAAGTGACTTTCGAACCCCTACTAAAACTGAGGGCAAAATCGTCCTTTCCTAAAATAAAATACGAAATTCACATAATTCAAAAATACGGATCGTTACACCTTGAGTCTGCCTGAATTGCCTCCCAGAAGCCTCCTTCAAATGCAGCTTCATTGGGATTCCAAATAACAATTTGTTGGCGTAACATGGGTGGGACACACATGCTCTTGTGAATCCAATCCCTTCCTAGCAATACGTTGTGACTGGTAGTGCTATCTTCTACAAAGAATGCTTACATTAATTTCTTGGATCCAACCGTGATCTCCAAGGGTAAGACCTCGTGCGTCTTGGTTATGGTCCCATTGAAATTGGACATTATGGCCGTTGTTGGTAAACAATCTCGAAGGGTTTTGCCAAGCTTCTTTAACATCTTTGATGGTAGAACGTTCATGGATGCCGCTTCATCGATCATCATCTTGCCAATTGGGATCCCTTCCAAGTGAGCTGTGATGAAGATAGGTAGCAAGTGATCCATCATCTCCTTGGTTGGATTTGCAAATATCATCCTCTCTCTGTGGATGGTGGATTCCGAGATGATATTCTGATCATCCCCATGATTGATGAACAAAACTATATTTCTCGCAAGTGCACGAATCAATGTGATAGTATAACAAGCAAATATGAGTGTCGTACCCACATGGACTTGTAAAGTTTATTAAATAAATCCAATTATGCAATGCCCTAAAGAAAACTAAAAAGTAAAACAAAGTTGCTAAAATGGAAAAAATAGAAGATCAACAAAGAATTTTGGTTTTTTTTTTAACAAGTAATATAATTTGCAATTAAATGAAAGAGAGCTTTTTATGATTGATTTGTGTAAACAATGAATGAAAATACTAGGTATCTGATTTCACCATAACAATCCAGTTATATGCCTCTAATTAACTTAGTGAAAAAGATTCAATTTAGGTTCTAGGATTCGTTCCGTTGTATTATGATTATCTGTTAGGTGTCCGGTTGTAACCAAGTATTCTTAATCATCAACTTAATCATGATATCTAGTCTAAGTCAAAAATCAAAAATCCATTAAGTTCAAAAGGAACATACAGAATCAAAAAGTGTCTTAGCATGGTGTCTGCATCAACAACAATTCTTTCATTCAATAGAGCTATCTCAAGGCTAAGCATATGGTGTCTACTATAACCTTGTCTAAGAAAATCAATAAATTCATATAAAAGATGGCCAATCCATAACATAAACATATAGAAAGAATTAAGCACAAAGAATGAAACTAGAAACATTGAATTGATAAAAGAAAGTTAACTAAGGCATAGAATTTTCATGTCAGGTTACATCAGATTCCTAGCAAGGAATTTAGCTAATCATAATCACCATACTAACAAACATAGTTATGAAAATCATAATTACAAGGTTTGAACAAGAGATAGAAAAAACCCATAGAGATTCCTTTTGGTGTCAGGCTTGCTCCTTCGGTTGATCATCAATGGTAATGGAGGCTATGAGAACTTTGGATCAAGATGGGTGCTAGGATATATCTTTTTTTCTTGCCTGAGAACCTCCTTTTTTCTTCTGCATTTTTTTATTTTATAACCATCCAAACTCAATTCATTTCCACACCATCAAATTCCATCACATTGAAGAGTCCTTAATTGCTTTAGGATGTTACTTTCCTTAGCCTTTCAATTGTCCCCCCAAGCAATTAGAGCTGATTATAACTGAATTAAAAGAAGGTTTAGATGCCCCAAAATGCCCATGAACCGACCAAAAAGGTTACCTTCCAAGCCTGGTAAATTGTGATGCCACATTGCCAAAAACTGCGCAGAAATTTCTAGCTGAACATCTGGTACGAAAACTGAGATAACGTCTTGTAGAAAAGTCGGAATGATGAACCTTAAAATTCTTCAGAAATTAGACTTCCATAGCTTTCTAAATATTTAAGGCACATCACCCAGTTCATCTCGAGGAATTTATGGTGGCCAAAAGAGTATGGATGTTCTGCATAGGAATTTCCAGCTTCAGCAGTTCTTTTCGCTTCCATATCATCAAATTAACTCCAAAGCCATCATTAGGATTAATTAACTATAAAAAACAAATTAAACTCATAAAAGAACCAATTTCACAAGAAAACGTAACATAAAACCTAGTAAAGAAGGGCATTAAATACGTATAAATATGACATTACCAATGATCAGTTGGTATCTAGATCAGTGCTCAGGATGGCTCATAGGTGATGACATCTCCCTTCATCTGGTTTACCTGTTGGTAAACTGCTGTCAAGTACTCTGGTAATAAGACTACCAAATCTACATCGGCCTGACCCTCCTGCTTTTTCTTGTTAAAAAGTCATCCATTTCCATGACCTTCATTAGGTCTTTTTCAAATTCTTCTAACTCTTCCTCGGTCATGCCTTGACCTCCACCTTCTTGGATGTCTTGTTTGGATTTGTATTTTGGTGTTGGGGTCCCTGTACTCTTGGGTTGCTTGTTGAGTAGCTCTTCTTGATTTGTCAATCTTGATTTTTTTCTTCTTCTAGTTCCTCTCGGGAGGACTCTTCCGTTATTTCTTGGTCTCGGGAGGGGTTGTCCCCAGGCTCTTTTGGGCACGCATGTAAGTTCCATATTGTCTTTGGATTCTATGCTTTTCCGTTCTTCCCAAATCTTTGGTTGGTTTTCCATTCTTGCAGGCCACGTACCATCTTCCCTCCCAAACTATTGCTTTTTGGGGTACTGGTTTCGTGGCAGTCTGCTATAGTAGGATGGACTTCTTGTTCCTGGGACTTTGTTGGCTGGTTTTCCCCCTAGTCTCCTGACTGATAACCCATTCTTGTTTCCTCTTGATGTTTCCCAACCTCTGAAAAACAAAGCTCCAAGGTGGTTTCTCTTTCGGGTTGTACGGTCCAAAGCTTGTTTCTGGGATCTTGAGGAAGTCATTATCCCGATTATCCCTGGACTTCTTGAGTTCCAAGTTTATTTTGGCGCCTGGGGTCGGGAACTCTAGCACACACTCTGCCCTGCATTTGCTGCACATCACTACTCCGGCCACAACTGTGGCTAGCATCCTCTCGGGTTGCTGGATTTCCTCATGAGGCTTTGGTTGATCCTCCTTGATTACCATGGTTTTCTTCTCGAGTTGTGACCATTGTAGATTTAGCATGTTCACTAATACCATCAAGAAAGGGTTACTGTCCACTCCTATTGGCGCTTTAGGGATTGGGGCTAGCGAGATGTGCCACTGGTTAATCAAGCTTTGAATTGTGTCCCTGAACTGGACACAATTAGTTGTAGCATGATGTGGTGAAACATGTCATTTGTAAAACTGCTTTCCTTTGATGTCCTCTGGTCAAGGCATCTCCTGCTTGGGATCGGGTTTGATTACTTTTGTTTTTTCTAATTCTTCATAAATTTCTCCAAATTTAGTAAGGTCGAATAAGTATGAATTAAAAACTGGGACCTTATTTGCGAAATAGCCTCCAGTCGGGTTGACTGGCCTTTGTGCCCGCACAGGTTTGACCAACGATTTGAGAGTTACTGGTCCTTTTCTAATGGTCTGGTTCTCAACTGTTGCAACTTCGAGTTCTTGCCCCTCTTCTTCTATCGAGGATTCCTCCTCGATCCCTTTGTACTCTACATGGTCCACAGGGATCTTATTTTTTTAGAATGGGGGTACTTTAGAGTTTTGTTTTTTCCTTTGTTTTTCCTCCAATAACCTCTCGAACTTGGTTGCCGATACTACTATCTCTTGAAGATAAAAAAAGGTAGTATCATCAAATTTATTTCTAAGTGAGAACCTCAGAGCTCTTTGTGCGATAGCCACCATCTGGGCTTTGTTCATGGGGAATCGGCATTTCATCTTTAGCCTTTTGAACCTAGCTATGAAATTCTCAGTTGTCTCAGGTTCCCCTTGCCTGGTGACAGTCAGGTCACTGACTGTTATTTCTGGCTCAACTCAGTAAAATTCTTCATGGAACTTAGCTTCCATTTGCCCCCAAGTGTGTATAGATGCTTCTAGTAAGGAGGTATACCAGGAAAAGGAATCTCCAGATAGGGAGCTACTGAACAATTGAAGTTTAAGATATGAGTGATCTTCTACAGCCACATATTGTGCTGAGAATCTTCCGATGTGTTCAAAGGACGAAGTGCTACCATCTCCACTGAAGAGTGAAAATGATGGTGATTTGAAATTTCTTGGGAACGGATTGTCTTAATCTACATAAGCTGGATAAGCCTTTCTGTATATCGGGACATTGACTCTTCATGGGGCCACAGCCTAGCCTTGCATCATTCCTCAGATTTCTGCCATCTCGTTCATGACGACCTGTTGTTCGGGATTACGAGGTGCTCTTTCGTTGAGCACGACATCTTCTTCTGATCCTATGTTGTTTGGATAAGTTTTCCTCCAATTTTCCAACACGCATTTTTCTCCAATTGGGATGACTTTCGATAGTCTGAGTTTTTTTCAGCTAGCCATGGGTGGTCGGTATTTAAAAGAAATCCTGATTTCGTCTCTTGACATGCTATCTTGGTTCTTGCTAGTTTCTGGGATTTCATTCCCTGAGCCTTTTGAGAAAGCAGGGTTTAAGAACAGATGCTCCAAGGTTGCTGTTCCTGATCTTGTGATGCCTTTGCCTCTGTCAAGGCCTAAAAATCCCCAGGTGGGATGTTTGCTTCTTTTCCTTCAGTTTTCCCCTGTTTGGCAAGCTCTTGGACCTGAAGATTCAGGGCCTCTATTTGTGTCATGATAGGGGATAGGCTGTCTTTGATGAATTGCATCAAGTCTCCCTTGGCGATAGAAGTTTCCTTGTCGGCGATGTCTTCAACTTCTCCTTCTCGGGGAGTCTCCATTTCGATTTCTGGTAATGACAATTCAGACACCTTTTCTTAGGGAGTAATCTTCAGAAATATTCCTTTAGCATCCCGGCGTCATTCATAATACTTGAACTTGGAAATTCACTAAAAAGAGTCCCACTAAGCGTGCTTGATTATATTCTATCCAAAAATGCGACAGCGGGCCCGGAGTCACCTTTAGCGGATCTCAGTCAAAATCGGCTCTTGAAAGAGTGGGCTCGTGTGGGTTTTCTCTTAGTGATGTGAGAATGATAATTGTTTTAGAAGTTGGGTTTGGGTTGAAGGCTGTGGGCTTGGAGGTATTGATGCCACGGTCTCTCCCTAGGTGGGTTGACCAGGAAGCAAGTAGGCCTTAGCTGCCTTCAAAGTAGGTGTGCCACTAGTACAAGCTGCTACTAGACAGTTGGAAATTGGTTCGGTTGCGACCTAAGAACCTTTCTTTTAATCAAGTGATTGCGAGGCAAGCGGGCAAATTGCTTGCTCTGTTATTTTCTATGTCTTCTTCTTAATGTATCCAAGGATGACTTTAATAAATTTTATTTCCAGTCTAGTCCAAGTTCAGTTTATGTGATGTTCGATATGTTCGTGTTAGCAGCTTGTTATTTAGTTGGAGCAGTTAGATGCGCAGTTTTCCTTAAGTCGGGATGATAGTATTGGACTACAACACGTAGATGGTTTTGTGACTTAAACAGCAGCCACAAAACACAATGGTTGATATATTTCGAATACTTATAACTCTCCTTAAGAAAATTCATTGAAATTAATGAAAGTAGAGTACAAATACTGAAAGGGTAAATGTGTGAATATTGAATGCGGTAAGTAAATTATAAGTGATGTCAGCAAATATTTCTTTCGAAATTAATCCTTTGAAGGGGCACGATCTTCTAGAAATCATCAACTGAATGAGCATCAGTCAAAATCATGTCATGGATTGGCAGAGTATTCAAAAGACGTTGATACGCCAAGGGTTGAGTGTGTGGGTGCCTCAAGGTCTGAATTGAGCAACAGTCGGGATGAGGTTAGTGTTTAGGGTTCCTTAGAGACTAGTTTGAGCAGTAGTCGGGATGAGAGAAAGGTTGAGTTCCTAGTCGAGAACTGAGAGAAGAGGGGTTGAGAGAAGAGACTAAATCTCGAACCTAGATCGGAGAAACAGGTTGTGCCTAAGTAGGCGAGCCTTTGAACAAAGAAACTTTTGAGGGTTTGCAGTTGTTTTAAAATTGATTAGTTTGATCAATTTTTTTGTTTGATTGATTTGTTGGTTCCCTTGAAAAGAAGGTTTCTTCTCGTTTTTATAGGTGGTCGGGGAGCTAACTTGGCTTGCCAAGTAGACTCCTGCTAGACCTGCACTGCAGTTGCTTGTCTCAAACATCCCATTTGCCATCTGACATGTTCGGCACTTTAGAACCGACTTCTCCCCATCCCCACGTTTCTACTTCTCCACGTCCCTCAAGTGGGCATGTTGGGCTGGACCTTGTGAATTGGGTATTTAACTTAGTTCGCTCCTTACTTTGGCTCAGAGTGAGATTTTTTCAAATGTAAAAATAATGAATGTGCACTTATTATGCATATAAGTTTTAATCTCTTTTCTCGTAACTTAAAGATAAAAAAGTTCAAATAACATATCATTTGCATAAAAAGAAAGATTTGCAATCGATTTCATGCGAAGAATAATTTGTTTGAGGTGGAAAATATTTTCGTGAATTGTTTAAAAAGTTGATATTTCTTGTGCGAGTCTCCAAATCTCTTTCTCTCTGCTCTCTCTCTCCTCTTTTGTTCATGCATCGCTTTCTTTCTTTCAAGCGATATCTCATAATTATCTCAAATTCCATCAATCACTACTCTCGGCTCTCTCCCCATCTCACCTCGTTCGACACCTCATCGGCAGCCGCACCCTTCCCTCTCACGGAATTCAGTCGATTGCCGTCTCTCTCTGACTCCTTCGATCTCTCTCTTTATCTCCACCGATCTCTCTCTCTCTCTCTCTCACACACCCCCTTCCCTCTGTTTCTTTGTTTTCTCTTAATTAATAAAAATACGAAAATTATTGGAGGACGCATGCGTGAGCGTTGCGATGTGAAAATCATCGCCCACCAAAAATCGCTTTCGTCTAGAAATCTTGATAGCTCTGTTTTCAGATTTAGAAATTTGAGAGTTTTTGCATTTTATCATTCTTTCCAATAGAAACCTCTCTCAAGCTATCACCTATCATCCTTCCCATTTGCACGCCATGTTCAACCCAATCCGTGAATGATTGAGAGAGATTTCAATCTTCCATCATTTGCTAAGTGACCAATTCAGATCATCATCTTATATAAATTGGAAGACTTCTATACAAAGATCGATACCCTTTAACCCTTTATCCCTTTATCCCCTTCTGGTTTTACCGTTCTAGTCCTCGATGGAACCGAGGAAATTGTGATACATTTTGGGAGGATTTTCTTCTATTTTCTTATTCTCATCTATGTGTTTGATATTTAATCTTTTTAAGAATAATTTATTTTATTTTATTTTCTGGTCTTTCACTTGGGTTGGACTTGGATTGTGATTTTTTTTTTAACAAACTTGTAAGTCCATTATAATTAAATGAACATATCAATAGCTAGGGGTGAAACTTGTTTCTGAATTTACATTTTATGGTGTGTAGTATTCGTTTTCTTTAGCCGGTTTGAAATTTCTAATAAGATTTTAACGAGGTCATATTTATGCACTCTTTTGTAATTCTTTCTTCGATTAATGAGAATTACTTTCCCTCTAAAAAATATCTATATATAAAATAAAATTACACGGTTTATGTATTTTCTTATTATGGACATTATAAGTTTATTTTATTTATACAAATTTAGACTATAGTTAACTATCCACGATATATTAATTCATTTTTATGAAATTATCAATAAAATTATGTTTAAATTCATCTTTAAGTTTATATTATTAATCATTATCAATGTGTAATATATTCTATTATATATCATAAAATTATCATATCAAAATCTTTTTATGATTGTTATTAGTCTTATACATGCATTATTGAGTAATTTAACATTTCCAAAAATCTCATCCAAATTTTCATCATTTTTATTAAGCGTCAATGATATCGATATCGATATCAATATCGAAATATCCGTCGATATTTCCATAAATTTCCTTAAACACAACAATCAAAACAGAACAACAAGTGAAGAAACCATCTCAATCTGCTCCAGTGATATTAAAACCATCGACGGCAATCCTAAGATCTTAATCTAATGTCACTAACTACTATATTAACACTTTTAATCTTCCTCACTATCATACTCATTTTAATTATTACTTTTAAACTTATTTAAGTGGTAACATAATTTGACGTTTATGATTGAAGAAAAATATACTTGGTAGAAATGAAGCTTAAATTTATTAAGGAAATAGTTAATAATATTAGACCAAAAATGAGTTTGAGAACTTTTTTTTTCTCTTATAAATTTAAATGCTAATTTAAAATTATAAGAATGAAGAGAATGTTCCGAGAAGTGTGTAGAATTTTACGGTATATATATATATATATTTATAACTTTTTAAAGAAAAATACATTAAATTTAATAAAAAAAAATTAGTGTCAATGTCACGTTAAATAGGTTGTATTAAAAAATAATTGATGTTAAGAATGTCTCGTGTAACTTTTTATATCCTTTATTGTTTATATTATATTAATGTCACCTATTTCATCTAAATGAAACCATATTTTATCTTTCACTTCACTGCTTACCCACAAAATATCCGTATGTCCTCATCTTCTAATCTCAACCGTTGCTCCCATATCAATGGATCTCCTCAATCCACGCGGACTAGTGCGCACAAAAGCCATCCCGCCGGTGAGACAGCCTCCTCAAAACAAAGTCAAAATTTTAGAATTATTCAGTCGTTTAATCTTTTGCTTACTCTCAGTCACTAGTTAGAAGGAAATCCCTTGATTTCGCTTATGCCCTTATAGCCCGGCCACTTTCGCTCCTCTACCATATGATTCATTCTTTGAGTATCTCTTATATCTTATTGAAACTGAATTTGATGCCTGTATAAAAATCACATGTCCCGAATTATTATTAAAAAAAAACTTCGTTCTCTTGTTAGCATAACCATAAATAAGGGAAGATCAACCGGATGAAACTAAATTTGATGCCTGTATAAAAATCACATGTCCCGAGTTATTATTAAAAAAAAACTTCAGTCTCTTGTTAGCATAACCATGGATAAGGGAAGATCAACCGGAAAGATGCGGTGGTTCAATTCCGGCTTTATCACCCCCGAAGATCTGTTTATTCACCACTCGTCCATAATATAAGATGTGATTTGGAATTCGACATGCTCACTTTTCACCCGTCGAGTTCCAAATCACCTTTAGAGAAGACGGTACGAAAAAGGCCATTAATGCTACTACCCCTAAAGGTGCCCTGTTAGGGGCCAATGGGAATGAAGAGAGTTTTCGCTCTCAATCTCCCGTTGTTGAAACAATGAGTGAGAGATCAACTGCATAAGTACGGTGGTACCACGACGTCAAAGGCTACGGCTTTATCACCCCCGACGATGATCTGTTCGTTTGCCAATCGTCGATTATGTCCGACGGCTTTCCTAGACTTAATGAGGGTGAGTCCCCTGAGTTCCAAATCGTGGTTGAGAAAGACGGCAGGAGAAAAGCCATCGAGGTCACTGGAAGAGATTTAATCCCAACAGTGGTCCCCGGAGCTCTGAATTAAGCGGCGGACAAAGAGGCAGACAGAGACGGATTGAAGGCGGTGCAGGGAGTGGTCCTCAGGACAATAGTGGGTGTTATGGTTGCGGAAAGATAGGGCACTTGGCTAGAGAATGTCCTCAGAACAATGGTGGGTGTTATGGTTGTGGGCCTTGTGGCGAGTTAGGCCACATGGCTAGAGATTGCACTCAGGGCAAGGGCCGCCGTTGCTATACTTGTAGTGGCTATGGCCACGTGGCGAGGGTCTGCCCTAGCTCTGGTGGCGGTGGTGCTTGTCATAACTGTGGGAAAATGGCCATATGGCCAGAGATTGCGATAGAGGTGCTAAAGGCGCCAACGTACAATAAGCTAAGAAAGAAGCTATATGGAATTCGCATATAAGAGAAACCTTTTTTCTTTTCTGTCTAGACAAAAAAAAGGTATACAAATGGATTATATGCATGAGAGAATTTTGAGGAATTATTGAAAATAGCATGATTTACTTATAAAGTTAAGTAATGCTATTTAGACACATTAAATTGATCACATTTAACTTATTGTAATGCTATAAAGCTGAGTAATGCTATAAAGTATAAAGCTGAGTAATACTATAAAGTTTGGTTTGCTAGCACCGTTGAGCTTCTTGTAATTAATTATGCAGATTGTGCTTGTGAATTATAGATTTTTTCTTTCTAAAAGAAATCAACTAAGCAAAAATTAATAAAATTAATTTATCCTTATCTATCTCTACAAATTTACTTGCCGCTCGAGAGGCGAGCTCGAAAGTAGACCTAATGCCCACTCTGAGGGGTAAGCTGGAAGAATATACCTAATTCTCGCTCGGACTTGCCCTCGCAAGTCCTTGAGACCTAATGCCCACTCTGAGGAGTAAGTTGGAAGAGTAAGTTGGAAGAGTATACCTAATTCCCACTCGAGGTCCGGGAGTAAGTTGGAAGAGTAAGTTGGAAGAGTATACCTAATTCCCACTCGAGGGACCTCAAGGGAGGGCAATCTTGAAAATAGACCTAATGCCCACTCTGAGGAGTAAGTTGGAAGAGTATACCTAATTCCCACTCGAGGGAGGGCAATCTTGAAAATAGACCTAATGCCCATTCTGAGGAGTAAGTTGGAAGAGTATACCTAATTCCCACTCGAGGGACGACTTGCAAACCTAATTCCTGCCCATAATTATAAAAATAGACCTAATTCCTGCTAGAGGGACGACTTGCCCCTCCCCTGATTACAAGAAGAGATCTAATTTGCCTCTAATTAGAAGAGATCTAATTCCCTCGAGCTGATTACAAGAAGAGATCTAATTTGCCCCTGATTATAAGAGATCTAATTCCCGCTCGAGGGAGCTGATTACAAGAAGAGATCTAATTTGCCCCTGATTATAAGAGATCTAATTCCCGCTCGAGGGACTGATTACAAGAAGAGATCTAATTTGCCTCTAATTAAAAGAGATATAATTCCCTCGAGCTGATTACAAGAAGAGATCTAATTTGCCCCTGATTATAAGAGATCTAATTCCCGCTCGAGGGAGCTGATTACAAGAAGAGATCTAATTTGCCCCTGATTATAAGAGATCTAATTCCCGCTCGAGGGACTGATTACAAGAAGAGATCTAATTTGCCCATGATTAAAAGAGATATAATTCCCTCGAGCTGATTACAAGAAGAGATCTAATTTGCCCCTAATTATAAGAGATCTAATTCCCGCTCGAGGGACTGATTACAAGAAGAGATCTAATTTTCCCCTGATTAGAAGAGATCTAATTAGAAGAGATCTAATTCCCGCTCGAGAGACGAGTCGTCCCTGATTACAAAATACTCTCACCGAATTTCAAATTCCTACTAGTTAAACAATAAGATATTCGCCATATCTTAAAATGGCAAGTGAGATTTTAACAACTATACCAGACGGACCTTGTGGTTAATATATTTCAATTTTTAATAAGAAAGAATCATCACATAATTCTTTTTAAAAATCATCACAATGTTTTAGAAAAACCAATGATTTCAATTAATAATCAACTTCAAATTTAATCAACATTTCAATTAATAATCAACTATAGATTTAATAAATGCATAATATAGACTAAACGGTCACCTACTTTTTTATAAATTAGATATATATTTGATAATGAAAAATAGGGAGACAAGCACCTCCACTCTATGATATAAACTCTGCTCTTACCAAGAAAATGTTGTACCACACAGAGAGGAGTTATAGGAAATAGACTTATTTAAAAAACTGCTCCCAGTAAGAACATATGGCATACATTCCAAATAAGTTATAATGTCATTAGATTCAATATCAGAGTTATAAAGTAACTTCTTAGTATCACTGTAAAACCAAACCATCACCAGTAACAAACGGGTCTCCTTTACTTTACCTAACCCCGACAGTAAAACTCAAATGCCACTCACAAGAACAGTAGAACGTTGAAAGCCATAGCGGTAAAACAAAAAAGCCAAAAACAAAAAACAAAAAACAAAAGCCAAAAGACAAATTTACCAGGGTATAAAAAGTAAAAACGACTGAAATGCAATAGCTCGGTAATTCAACTAGCGCGCAGCTTTGGGTTGGACAGGGTCGACTCCAACGTCCTTGAGAGTCGACGCGCGTTGACGCGGGTCCGGGTTGTGAGCGAAAACATCTTTCCGGATCGGATCCTTAACGGCGTGATTGTAATCGTCAAACTCCTGAACATGAGCCACCTTCCTGAAAAACGAATTTTTAATAAACTTATCCGACTCCTCCACCACGTTCTCCGGCTCCACCACCTCCGGCAGCGTCTCCCGCCGCTGCTTCTTCACATAGACTTGAGGGTTGTGCATCAGCTGCTGCTTAATAGTGTGCAGCCCCAGCCCCAGCGCCACCGCTATCATCCCGACAGCCACACACACAGGCACAAACTGACCTTTTATAAATCTTCTGTTGGTCGGTTGTTGGTCGGAGACTCCGGCAGCTGTCGGCGTGTTGGCTTTCATCTTCGGCGAAGTCGAGGTCGCATATTTTCTTAAGCCACCCGCCATTTGTTTCCAGTGATTCTACAAAATTTGTTAATTAACACAACTTTAAAAATTAAACAAATTGTAGAAAATCAGATTATTTCTTGACATGATAATTAATCAAATAGTAATGAAGCCGCATACCATTGATCTAGAAGCCATGATTTTGCAGAGCCAGAAAGCGATTCTTAACTTGAACTAACTGCTGCTGGGTGGATTATTTACTTACTTATAAGGTAAAAAAGAGAGATTGAAAATCGAATAGCTACTAGCTAGAGTGTTCTGGAGCCACGTATCACTTTGTAGAAGAATGGGGACACGTGTCGAAGTACCAATAGTGTACAACATCGGCGGAACCCTGCTGAAGCACCACGTCACAATCATCCTTCCTATGTCTTGCTGAACTTTTTTAATAAAAATGGGTGTGATATTTGAACAGTGTCTCTGACTTTCTTCACCACATTGTTGATGCATTCTTCAATTCTGGCAAGGCTAGTAGCGAAATTCTGAAGCACCAAATTAATTTGATAACTATTGTCCATCTCTAATGTATGTACGTTGCTCCGTTGCTCCAAGTGTCTATTAATTCTGATAATATATGCTTCTATGTACATTTTTTCAGTACATAATAAAATAAATAGATACATATTTATGTATATATATATATTTAATTTCTACTTTTTCAAACCACAAATGAAACATAATAAGTCGATTTGGTATAATTTTTCTAACTTGTTGACTAAAAGAAAATTCAGATCGAATTGGATCAAATTAATTTTTTAATTATTCGGTTGCCACCCTATACTTAATAACAGTTATAAAAATATATTTGAATCATCTACCTATATTCCCACCTTTTTCTTCACACCAATTCTTTCTGTGCTTGGTATCACATCTTCATTAGAACGATCAAAAGCATCATCATTATTGATGCTAAAAATGGACAAACTTAGAGTTGCCCCGCTCTTCTCAGTGGCGGTAAGACCTGCAAGGAGAAGGAAAGAGCAATGGAGCACCGGTGTGGTGCCGGCCTAAGGGTCTATGATGCCTAAGTCAGTCAGGTGAGGAGGGTACGGTAGTAATTTCGACAGCGTGAGGGCAAGAATGTCATTACTTTTCGATGTGTAGCATTGAATGTTGTAGCATTGAATGTTGTAGGTGAAACATTTCGATGTGGGATAATTGTCCCTGATGCTGGTGCTGATACGCGTCCTGGTGGACCCGAATCCCTTGGTCGTATTGACTTGGTCGGCCGAGGGGTGGGTAGGCCGGCCAGTTTGGTCGGTCTTGTGTCTTTTGGCGTGTTTTGTCCAGGAGGGTAGGTTGGTGGGACGCACCATGTTTGATGGGATTGTGTTTGTTGTATTTCTATTAAGCTGAGGGCCAAGTAGGGTTTGTCGAGACTGGATGGTCTTTTTACAGGTCGATCAGTTTAGGTACGAACAAAAGTCCCCCAAGTCGTTGATTGAGGTGGATTTCCTCATTTGAGGGCTTGTTGTCTGTCCTTTCGACCTGTACGAGCATCTGTCCTGTAATAGTTCCTAGTCCCCTAAGCCCTTGGTTGAGGCGAGGCGCCATGGGCAAAGATTGTCAAAAAGGGTGTTTAAAACCACATTTGTTGGTTGATGATTTGGTTGATCGACCTTGAAGATGTTCGAGGCCGATAGAGTGCCACTGGGTGGGTGCATGCCACCTTGTTCGGTCCATGAAGGTGGAACCTCACATGATCTGGCCGATCGGCCTTGAAGATGTTCTAGGCCGATCGAGTGCCACTAGGTGGGTGTATGCCACCTTGTACAGTCTACGAATGTAGAATCTCGCACGATGATGTGGCCGATCGGCCTTGAAGATGTTCGAGGCCGATTAAGTGCCACTATATGGGTTTATGCCACCTTGTATGGTCCACAGAGGTGGAACTTCGCATGATGATGTGCCCGATCAGCCTTGAAGATGTACGAGGCCGATCGAGTGCCACTAGGTAGGTGTATGCCACCTCGTCAGTCCGAGAATGCGAAACCTCACTCGATAATGTGGCTGATTGGCCTTAAAGATGTTCATGGTTGACCGAGAACCACTAGAGGTGGGGTGTATGCCACTTCATATGGTCCAAAAATTCGGAACCTCGCACGATGATGTGGCTGATCGGTCATGAAGATGTTCATGGCCGACTGAGAGCCACTTGGTGGTTGTATGCCACCTTGTACCGTCTGCAAATGCGGAACCTCGCACCACGATGTGGCTGATTGGTCATGAAGATGTTCATGGCCGACCGAGAGCCACTATGTGGTAGTATGCCACCTCGTACGATCTGCGAATGCGGAACCTCGTACAATCCGCGAATGCAGAACCTCGTATGATCCGCGAATGCGGAACATCATACGATCCGTGAATGCGGAACCTCGCACAATGTTGTGGCCAATCGATCATGAAGATGTTCATGGCCGACCGAGAGCCACTAGGTGGTAGTATGCCACCTTGTACGGTCCGTGAATGCCGAACCTTGAACGATGTTGTGGCCAATCGGTCATGAAAATTTTCATGGCCAACCGAGAGCCACTAGGTGGTTGTATGTACGGTCCACGAATGCGGAACCTCGCTCGATGCTGTGGCGATCGGTCATGAAGATGTTCATGGCCGACCGAGAGCCACTACGTGGTAGTATGCCACCTTGTACGGTCCGCCCGCAGAACCTCGCACGATGTTGTGGCCGATCGGTCATGAAGATGTTCATGGCCAACAGAGAGCCACTAGGTGGTAGTTTGCCACCTTTTACGGTTTCCGAATGCGGAACCTCGCACGATGATGTAGCCTATCGATCATGAAAATGTTCATGGCCGACCGAGAGCCACTAGAAGTGGTGCCTCTGACAAGATGTTAGTATGTATGCCACGTGTCGCGCATGTATTCACCTGGGTTTTTGTGCATGACCTTTCATCTGATCGAGTTGAATTTCAACGGTCGTTCTTTCCTCTATATAGGTTTGAAAATCTTCTCACTTGACACTTTTGCACATTTGAGAATTAGCTTCAGATAGCAAGGCGATTTCCGACAAGCGACTTCAGGATTTAAGGCGATTTTCGGCGAAGGATTACGATGTTTTGCACGGCGAAGTGATCTTCATAACAAGGTATTGCCTAGATTTCTTTTGATTTTTCGATTGAATGCATGATTGTTGTACAAACCTGTGATGAACTTGTTTGGTGTGAGTGTTTGATCATCTTGCGTCTGTAGTTGTTGTGTCTTACATGTTTCCCTTCTTAGAGATTTGTTATATGTTGTAGATGTCTTCAGTAGATGATTCAGAACGATATGAGGATCGGTCCTATAATGCTTTTGATGGTGAATCAGAGGCTAGCTCGGCCAGCTCTGATTCACTACTAAATGTTTCTAAATCGGCCTCTAGTTCCCCTCGGTAAAACCCTAGGGTTGAGCCAGAGGTGGATAAGAATGTAGAGGAGCCGATCCTTGAGACAACTCAAGGATAGTCGGCCCAAGATTTAGAAGAATCGCTCGAAAGAGCTTTCCAAGAAATTGATAGTAGGTTTGGGTTAACCGGTTTGAGGTTGGCCCTTCCAATGCTAAGGATAGCTCTGTAGATAAGGGCAAGGGGGTGGTGTCAAGTTCGGAGTAGATGGAGATTGATGTGGATGAAGCAGTTCAGCTAGTAATTGTGACTAGTTCAGCCACGAGGTTGATTGGCAAATCAATACTTTGAGTTGGGATGACCTTGATGCCTATCAAAGTGTGTTTGCTATTGTGAAGATGCGATTGCCTGGGAAAGGAGAGAGGCTGAGTAATCCTCCGGTCGGCTGGGCGACTTTCCACCCAAATAATCTCTCTCATGGTGTGATGCTTCCACTTCACCCTAGGCTACAAAAGATGGTCGTTGAAGTTAGGGTAGCCTTCGGCCAACTTAATCCAAACTGCTGGATTCTGTTAACGGGGGTTTACACGGCCTTCGAAATGTGTGGTAAGGGTGAACCGACTTGGGGCCATATCAATCATCTGTACAAGTTTGTGAAGGATAAGACCGACTGGATCTTTGTGGAGACAAGAAACAAGAAGGAGAAAGGTCATTTCATTGAGGACATGCCGACCTCCCAGAAGGCCTGGAAACATAAATTTTTCTTTGTTTCTGGGAATTGGGAGGGGGTAGACTTGCCCTTATTCGGCCTACGCATGCCTCGCGTGTATCAGTCGAAAGATGGTATCATTAGGAATTTGTTGTTTTTTGCTTGTTTGTTTGTGTGGGTAGTGTAACCGATGGGTGTTGACTTTGTATTTTTTTTTTTTTGAAGACATCTTCAAGCCATGGACAATCACCGACCAGGTAAAGGCCGACTGTGAAGAAGTCAGGGGTAAGCTTGATCGAATTGAAAGGAGTAGGGACTACTTACGTCTGCCTATTCATTTGTTTGAAGCTAGTCTTATATCCTCCCTTCATAAGTGTCCTTCGGCCTTGGTTTGTTTAGGTTTTTGCATGTATTTTATCTGCTAACTTTGTTTTGGTGCAGCTCACCCGGACTTTTTTGTTGTTGTGGCCGAATATCTCAAAGCAAGAATGAAAACGATTGAGGAGGCATTGAAGAAAGCCGAGGCTACCAAGGCCAAAGCTGAGAAAGCTGAGGTGTTAACAAAAAAGGTAGACTTTCGTCGGCCCATGAAGACAACGTCTACTTCAAGGGCCAACTCTAGGGAGGTCAGCCTGCGGGTGGATGCTGTTCCGTCCGACTAGATAGGGCCTGACACTTCGGCTCTGATCGAGAAGAGGGGGCTTGACACTTCGGCTCCCCGAGGGGAGGACTTTGTGAAGAGGGAGTCGTTGGACCTTCTATTTGCAACTACTTCTGGGTTAGTCCCTTTTCAGCCGACTGTCAATGCTCGATCCTCCAGAATGCCTCATGTGCCTTGCATCATCGATCTAGATGTGGAGGCCAAATAGCAACGTCAAATGATGGCAGAGGATAGGAAAAGAAGGCGCAAGGGGTCGGCAGCTCTGATTCTGAGGAGGCAGTCAACTAGAAGAAGCAGCAGGAAGTTGATGCATTGGAGTTAGCACGTCAGCAAATATGTCCTCTTATTCCTTCAGACTTGAGTGGATGGCAAGTCCCCAAGAAGCTTAAGAAGCCGATCATGGATTTGTCCATCCGATCGTATTTTGTGAATGCCAAAGGGGAGCCTGACCTCGTGAGGACTCATGAGATCCATTAAACATGGAGGCAGCTATCCACAGCCTTCCATCTCTCTCAGCTAGACTTCATGAATACCGTTATTCGTGGGTCCCAATACGAGCTCCATGAGATCTCCGCTCTGAGGCCGAAGGATTTTTCTAATCGGTGTGACAAAACAATTCGCACTGGGGCTCATGTAAGTGTTATTCGTCCTTATGTGTGATTTTGAAATTTTGTAAATTCGGTCGTTTTGACCAAGTCATGCTTGGTGTGTTGTAGTTTCTTGGCAAGGTCTTCAACAATTTCCACCATGCCAGCCAATCTCGAGAGAAGGCGGCCGAAGAGCGTAAAGATTTAAAGGCACGACCGAGAAGGCGATCCAAGCTAAGGCCGTATCTGACCTCAAGATCAAGGAGCTTGAGCGGAAGCTGGTCGAGCAGGCGGCATATAGCAGTGCTAAAGTGGCAAAGCTTGAAGCAGCTAATGCAAGGTTGGCCGAGTAGCATATTTCGGCCAAGAATGTGGCCATTGAATAATATAAGGCATATGATGCTTACCATCGGGATTGTCAAGCCTTTGGTGCCAAGCTAGAGGATGACCTATACAAACGAATCTTGTTGGCCAACACCGACCACCCAGTTCAATTTCCATGGATGAAGAGCCCGCCTAGACTGGAGGATTATCTTAAGGATGAAGATGAGGATGCCGATGATGATTATGATGAAGGGGGGAATCAGGATGGCAAGGCCGATAGTGAGGATGATCAAGGGAATGACGAGGACGGTCAGGGGGATGCCCCGTAGTTTTTGTAACTCTTGTTATTGTTCGGCGCTTTGGCCTATATATTTTGTGAACAAGTTAATTTTGGTGGGACCATGGGGTCTCACCTAATATTTATATATATATATATATATATATATATATGTATATGCTTCTTTGTTCGTACATGTCTCCCATTTTGGTTTCCTTTGCTTGGGTGTGTTGAACTTTATTTTGTGCTCATATAATGGGATTTAATCTGGTGGGATCCATACATAGATAGCTTTGATAGTGGTGGGGTTTTGTATGGCCGTTCACCAGAACTTTTGGTTTGAAGGCCATTCAAAATAGGCTTGATATCTAGATATAGTGTGACTAGTTGTAAATTGAGATGGTTGTAAGACCGAATAGATTTTTTGGGACCCAAGTTGTGGGTTCTGACATGGCAAGAGTCGAGGTGTGATAGGTTTTGAAATTGATATAACTTAAGATAGGTTTTTCCTTGTCATCTTTAGTTTAAAATCAAATAATTTGAGTAATGCCATTGTGAAATTCATTCATTGATATTGTCAACTGGGTATGCCATAAATGATTACAAAATATTGGATGTTGGCCGATCATATCTACGGCCGTTAGCATGCTTACTTGTAATAGAATTTAAGGTGACCCACATTCCATGGATGTGGAAGTGCTTTGCCTTTCGAGTCCTGGAGTTCATAGGTCCCTTTTATGCACACATTGGACACCTTTTATGGTCCTTCCCAAGTTGGTGCTAATGTACCAGTAGAGCGTTCCTTGGTTGCAAGGCTGACCTTTCGTAGAACCCAATCTCCTACCTTGAAATTCCTGTGACAGACCCTGGAGTCGTAGTATCTTGCCACCCATTGTTTGTATCCTTAATGAGATCGAGGCTAAGTGCGATCTGGTGATTGTTCTCCTCTGGATCATATGAGATGACTCAATATGATGTTTCTCTAATCACTACGGGTACGACTGCTTTAGTGCCAAATTCCAAAGTGAATAAGGTCTCGTCCGTGGATATTTTGTAGGATGTCCTGTGAGACCATAGCACGTCGTCGATGATATCGGACCACTTTTCAAGTTGTACTTGATGTTTTTGTTGACCGCTTCCACTTGTCCATTGGATTGTGGATGAGATGGAGAGGCGAACAGGAGTTTGATGCCGTATCTTTCATAAAAGGCCTTGAAGCAGTGACAATCAAACTGTTTCCCATTTTCAGTAACAATGGTGTATGGGATCCCGAATCGGCAAATGATGTGCTGGTAGACGAAGTGCTCGATTTGGGCTGCGATGATCGTTGCTAGAGGTTTTACCTCTGCCCACTTGGTGAAGTAGTCAACTGCCACCACTGCATGATTGACTTTGCCCTTGTCCTCATGCATTTGGCCAATCAAATCCAGTCCCCAGTAGGAGAATGGCCAAGGACTGAGCAAGGATGTTAGGTTTTCAGCTGGAAGATGAGGGATTGGTGAAAATCTCTAGCACTTGTCACATTTTTGTGTGATTTCAATGGCATATGCCAACATGGTGGGCCAGTAATATCCTTGCCGGAAAGCCTTTTGTGTCTGAGTTCTTGTGCCAGAGTGATCTCCGCAAATGCCTTTGTGCATCTCCCTTAACACATAGTCACACATGTCTGGTGTTAGGCATTTTAAGAGTAGAGTGTTGAACCCACGCTTGTAGAGGTGGTTGTGCTGGATAGTGTATCGAGCATACTGTCTCTTGATACATTTTGCCTCCATCTTGTCTGTTAGTAGACAACCATCCTGGAGAAAAGCCTTGATGGGTCCATCCCTGTGGGGCTGGTGTTGATTGTGTTCACCGGTCGTGCCCGAGTGTTGGGTGTGTGTTGCACTTCCACTAGTACTCTTCGCTTCTCCTTCTCCTCAAGGGAAGATCCCAATCTTGCCAAGGCGTCGACATGGCTATTTTCTGACCTTGGGATTTTGTTGATCTCATAGGTCGAGAAATGTTGGAGGAGTTGTTTGGCTATGACCAAGTAGAGAGACATGGATATGTCTTTGGCTTCAAAGTTATTATTGATATGGCTAACCATCAATTGTGACTCGCTGTAAATCTTCAATTGCTTGGCCTTTAAGTCTTTGGTGATGCATAAGCCAGCCAACAATGCCTCGTATTCTGCTTCATTGTTGGAGGCTCTGAAGCTGAAGCGTAGGGCAAACTCTAACTTGGTACCCTCTGGGGACGTAAGGATTAGTTCCACTCCTGATCCGCTATGGCAAGCCGACCCGTGCACATATAGAGACCAACATGGGCGTTAGGGGTCGACAGTGGATACCTTGGTGATTTCATGGTTGTCTTTGAGAGGGACTTCCTCCAGAGATGTTGCCTCTGGTGGGATGTACTGTGTTGGTTGGTAGGTATACTCGGCGATGATATCAGCCACTGCTTGTCTTTTCTCAGCTGTCTTGGCTACATAGGAAATGTCGAACTCGCTTAACCCGATTTCCCATTTGGTAAGTCATCCAGAAGTGTCTAGTTTCTGTAAGACCTGCCTCAAAGGTTTATTGGTGACGACTTTAATTTTATGAGCTTGGGAGTAGTGCCTAAGCCTTCGTGCCGTAACCACGAGGGCAAGAGCAAGTTTCTCCAATTTGGGATATATGGTCTCCGCATCTTGGAACGCTTTGCTAAAGTAGTAGACGAGATGTTCTACACCCTCTATCCTTGTAATAAGAGCAGAGCTAACGGCCGAAGTGGAGATTGATAGGTATATGAAGAGATGTTCCCCGATTTCTGATCTTCCCAAGAGTGGAGCCTTGCTCATGTATTCTTTGAGTCCTACAAAGGCTTTGTTGCATTCCTTGGTCCAATCGATCTGTTTTCCCTTGCCTTTTAGGGCTTTGAAGAATGGGGCGCACTTGTCTGTTGCTTTCGATATGAAGCGAGTAAGAGCAGCTACTCGTCCTGTCAACCTTTGGATGTCCTTGGGGCCTTGGGAGGTTGCATGTCAAGGATCACCTTGATCTTCTCGGGGTTTGCCTCGACACCTCTCTGGCTGATCATATACCCTAAGAATTTGCCTAAGCCTACTCCCAAGACGCACTTGGTGGGATTGAGGCGCATCTTGTACTCCTTGAGAACTTTGAACATCCTTGCCAAGTTAGGGATGTGTTCCTCATCTGTCTTGCTTTTGACGAGCATGTCTCCCACATAGACTTCCATTGTCTTCCCAATTTGATCAGCGAATAGGAAGTTAACCAACCTCTGGTATGTGCTCCAGTATTCTTTAGGCCGAAAGGCATGACATTGTAGCAGTAGATGCTCATATCAGTTTGAAAGCTTGTGTGGATTTGATCATCTGGATTCATGAGGATCTGATTGTATCCTAAGTAGGCATCCATGAAGCTGAGAAGTTCATGTCTCACCGTAGCGTCCACGAGCATATCGATTTTTGCCAATGGGAAGCTGTCCTTGGGGCAAGCCTTGTTAAAGTCGGTAAAGTCTATGCACATGCACCAAGATCCTGATGGTTTCTCGACTAGTACCATATTTGCCACCCATGCGGCGTATATGGCCTTTCAGATGAAGTATATGGTGCTCAGCTTTGTGATTTCGGCTTGCATGGCTATTTGCCTTTCGGCACCATAGCTTCGCCTTTTCTGGGTGATTGGCTTGAATAATGGGTCGATAGTCAACCTTTGGCAGATGACATCCGTGGAGATGCCAGGCATTCTGCGTAAGACCATGCGAAGATTTCAGTATTTTCTTTCAAAATTCAACGAGGGCTGCTCGTATGGTGGGTTTGAGCTTTGAACCTATCCGGACCGTGCGATCCTTGTGTTGATTGGATAGAGATATTGCCTCTGCTTCTTCCATAGGTTCTGCCTGTGGCATGCTTGATAGGTCGCGTGGGTCTTTCGGGGGGATGTCTCAAAATTCTTCTACAAGTTTTAGGTCGACGGGATCATCTCCAATAGAGATCTATGTGACTGACATAGTTTCTATTTGATCTTGCCTGCTTGTTTTGGTTAATGTCGTGGCATAGCATGTTCTTCCGAAAAGCTTATCTCCTCGTACCTGTCTCGTTCCCATAACTGTTGAGAATTTCATTAGTTGCCATGATGGCCTTCAGCTGATTGAGTAAGCCTCTTCCAATGATGGCATTATAGGCCGTGGGCAATCAACCACAAGGTAGTGATGGTTGTGGCTATCTTCGAGGTAGTGCCTATTGAGATAGGTAAAAAGATGATGCCCTTGGGTAAGACTGAGTCTCCTGAAAAACCCAATAGTGGCGTTACATTTCAGTCGAGCTCCTTCTCATCTAAGCCCTTGAAGGCACCCTAGAAGATCACGTTGACTGAGCTTTCGATGTCAATAAGTATTCTTCCTACGTCGAAATTGGAAATCTGGGCTCTGATGATGAAGGGATCATCATGCGGGAATACTATGCCCTTCTCTTCTTCCTCTGAGAATGTGATGGGCTCTCATCCATTCTTGGCCACCTTGGCTACTCAATTTGAGTCGATGCTGAAAACCTGTTGGTTGGCTTAGGTGACCCGAAGAAAGTTCTTCTTTGCTCTGTTCAACGTGAGTAGGGAGGATAGAGTTGGTCCTCCGTTGATGGTGTTGATTTTTGGGTGTCCTTTCGGTGGTGGGGCGTGTTGAAGGAATTGATTGATCTTCCCATCTTGGACTAGTTGTTCCACAATGTCCCGAAATGCGATACATTGCTCAAGGGTGTGTCCATTGTACTTGTAGTATTGGTAGTAGGATTCTACGTTGTAGGTGGGGCGATAGTTAGGATTCCTTAGTTTGGGCTTGGGTATTATATCCTCCATGTTCAGAAATATGTGATCCAAGGGGGTGTTCAAGATTGTGTATGTTTCAAAATGAGGTATTGGGCCAGCGTTGTCTCCCATCAAACCTCGCATTTCCTGGTGATGATTATCCCCTCGTTTGAACCCTCGGTTGTCGTGGTTTGATCGACCCTTCTTCCCCTAGTGCTTCCCATCATAGTTAAGTTTTCTCTTCCCTTGGTGTGATTGGTCGGATCCTTGATTGTAGCCTCTTGGGTTGTAGTTGGTCTTACCGTGGCTATTGTTGTTACTTAGGGGGGTTGAGTAAGAGGATGTCTTGTTCTCCTTGGTGGGAGTGTGGAAGAATTATACCTTGGCATGGATCGCCGCCCTTCCCATGATCTCATTGTAGTCCTTCCAGTCTTCGGTATGGGCTGCATACTTGAAGGGTGATTCCCGTAGGTCACTTCGGAAAGCATTGAACGCGACTTTGTCATCTGTGTCCCGGTAGCGGGAGTATTCGAGGCTAAATCTAGCCGCATATTTTTGAAGTGTTTATTCCTCTTCTTGCCTAACGGAAAAAAGGTCTTCTGTGGAGACTAGCCTGTCTGTTTGTATCATGAATTGGTTTAGTAAGGTTGTCTATAATTGCTCGAATGAGTTGATGGTGTTGGGAGCCAGGCGGTAGAACCAATTGAGGGTTGCGTCGGAAAGAGTAGAGCTGAAGATGAGGCATTGGACTTCATCTATCACGTTTTTGTATGCAAGAGTAGAGACATAGTTGTTCAGGTGGGTGTCAGGATTACCTTTTCCTGTGTAAAGGGATATCTTCAGAGGTTTCACCTCGGTATTGTGCCTTGACCCAAGGATTCAGTTGGTGAAAGGGACAGTACTGGTCTTCCCCCAAGCTGGTGCCTTGCCTTTATCTTTCTCTGCCTCAAGGTTGCTTACCTAGCGTAGGAGACTTTCCACCAAGGTGTTGTCTTGCTGGGGTGGTGGTGGATTTGGTTGTCGTTCTATCCGACCATTGTTTCTTTCTTGGCGATCTCTGTTTGTCCTTCGGTCGTGTGAATAGCTCCCAGCAGTTGACTCAGTCTCATCTTGTATCGCACGCACATTCGCCCTTTGGGGTTCGAGGCCTTGTGCGCCCTAGTTATCATGGCTATTGGCCACACCAGAAGTGTGTCCTATTGCATGTCGTCCCATTGCTTGTAAGATTGGAAAAGGAGGTTGTCCCACAGCCCTGAGGGCAAAAATGTAGTAATTTAGGCAGCCTGAGGGCAAAAATGTCATTACTTTTTTTAGGGGAGGTGTCCTTGTATTTATAGTAGCATTGACTGTTGTAGGTGAAATATTTCAATGTGGGATAAATGTCCATGATCCTGATGCTGACACGTGTCCTGGATCCCTTGGTTATATTGACTTGGTCGGCCGAGGGGTGGGTAGGCTGGCCAGTTTGGTCGACCTTGTGTCTTTTGGCGTGTTTTGTCCATAAGGGTAAGTTGGTGGGACGCACCATGTTTGATGGGATTATGTTTGTTGTATTTCTATTGAGCTGAAAGCCAAATAGAATTTGTCGGGACTGGATGGTCTTTTTACAGGTCAATCAATTTAGGTACGAACAATCATCATCCCCCTTTTGTATAATTCGACTCAATCTCTCTTCTCTCTCTAATTTTGTGAATTTGCTGGTGGCTTGACTTCTCCATTTTTATAGTTGCATCTATAATGCATGCAAAACTTATATCCAATTCATGTAGGATTCAAACACAAAATGAAAAACATATGGGATTCATGTTGCTTTTAAGCATCTATCTATAACTACGATTTTATAGATTGTCTATGAAAATCAACAGAATTCTTAATGCAGCATGTAAAATATGTGATGAGTTTTGACAAAAATATCCAAATTGCCTTCTTCATCTTCAATAGTAACTTCTAAGAAACTTGTTCATCATTTGCGCAAAGGGATAAACAGCAATATTATTCAACTTCTCCACCACTCGCGTAAACTTATCATCGTTAAGTTTTTCCAACTTCTCCATTACGTACATAAATTTATCATCTCTAATGTACTTCAGCTTTTCCTCAATCTTATCCTCTTCAGCAATATGTTTCAACAACTCTCCACCATTTGCACAAGCTTATCATCGTCAAGTCTTTCCAACTGCTCCACAATTCGCACAAGCAAATCATTGTTCATGTTTTTCAACTTCCCCAGAATTTTCAAAAGATGATCATCATCAAGCTTTTTCAACTTCTCTTCCATTCGCGCAATCTTATCATCATTAATCTTTTTCAATTTCTTCAGCATCATAAGCGTATCATCGTCAAGTTTTTTCAGATGATTACCACTGTAAAATCAAATATTACATATATGAGTGCTCATGCCTGATATAAAAAATATTTAAATCCAAATTTTGAAAGTTTCACCATGTCTTTATAACAAGCTAAAACTACGAGGAAGACGAAAGATGGAGAATTTACCTCTGTTTTGGTCAATTAGATGGAGAATTTACTACAAACATTAATCTCGTTTCTTCTTATAAAGATATCTAATTGCACTAATGAACACAATAGGTCATGCACTAGAACAGAATACAAGTTTTGCCCAAACAAATTTTCGCATCAAATCTCAATTGATAACAAAGAATGTCGTGGCACATGAATGAAACAAACCGAACAAATACTAAAGAAATGGCTTTTTACTCGAGATGCCTCATGAATATTAAGTTTAGTCTCAAAATGCCCCCAAACTCAATTTTGACACAAGATGCTCGTTGAAACCCCTTTTTCGTCCCAAGTTACCCATTTTCCGTCATCTTTGTTAACTGGCCGTTAAATTCAAGTACAAAAATGTCAAATTATACTATTCAGCATTTTTTCCTCACCACTTCCTCTTAACTTGACACATGTCCTTTTATTCCCTTATAATTAATTGTTATCGTAAATAATTAATTTTTATTTTGAAAACCAATGTAAAAATTTAAAGAAAATAAATCAACCATTCAATCTGCTTTGCTTCTTCAGTATGCAATCAGCATGGTTCCACATAGGCATGACGCCGTCGAATTGGGAGGCCTGGACCATTTTGCCGAGTCGGAGCTTCTCTTTCTCAATGTGATTTTTACAGGTCTTGCATGACGATCTCGAGGACTTAGCATACTCCACCTTCCATGGCTTATGGTTCTGAGGGTTCTCCATTATCAAAAGTGAGAAGTTGGAAGTGAGGGTCTGAGACTCCACACTGGAATAACAAAAGAATTCAACTTTCTTTCTCCAGCGACACTCGGAATAACAAAAGAATTCAACTTTCTTACTTGTTGACACAAAATTGAATCCTCCATCATCACCGTGCGTCTTCTTCAAAAATTCTATCGGTTGTGTTTGGTGTATGAATAATATAATAGTACACAACGTCCTGCTCAACAATACCTCTTAATTTAATGACTGTAACTGGGCAAAGATAATACGAATACCACTGAAAAGTGTAAACAAAACAGGCAATATATATATATATATATATATATATATATATGTGCAAGAATTACAATCCTCCAGCTATAAGGAAACGGAAACGGGAAAGTAGAGAATTCTATCAGCTTTTAAATAGATTTTTACCTACACCTACTAGTAATCACAGTCCTCCACCTCGCAAGAAATTCCAAAATTGGACAAAATCCCCAAATTTCAACCAAATACTAGTGAGTGAAGGAGATTGATTACCTGAAGAAACAAAAAGAGAGGGGTGAGGAGCTTGAGCAATGCCAATGGCCTGGACGGAGACCGGACTTGTGCTTTGTTGCTTCTGCTGGCACTAATAAATTCTTTCTCTATTTGGCATCATATTCTGATGCGAAAAAATGTTAAAACTTGCTAGCATGCTTCAAATTGATGCTGACAAAGTCCATCCAATACCAAGTATATTGCTTCTGTCTGAGGATGCACGCTATCCCCTGCAATAAACTCATGGCTAATTCCATCCAATCGAATCAAACTACAACCACTTATCTTCTTCACCCTCTTGGCATCTTTTATGGACTTTCGAATCTTCACCACATCGTCCCATTTCTCTGCCGTCGCATAAACATTGGCCATGATTGAATACACTCCACCATCTTCAGGCTCCAACTCCATCACCCGTTCTGCTGCTTTTTTGGCATTCTCAATATCACCATGGATTTTACAGCCTCCTAGCAACCCGCCCCACACAAACACATCGCCGCCCATTGGCATCTTGTCTATCATTTCCATGGCTTCCTTGATCAAGCCTGCTCTCCCAAGCAAATCAGCCATGCACCCATAATGCTTGAGTTCTTTAGGGACTCTGTAAACTGATTCCATGTCGTTGAAAAGCTTTTGAGCTTCGTGTACAAAACCCACATGGCTACACCCCACGAAAACACCTAAAAAGCTCACCCCATCTGGTTTAACTCCAGCTTGTATCATTCTTGATAAGTAATTGAGTGATTTCCTGCCGTGGCCATGCATTGCAAGACCAACAAGCATGGCGTTCCATGTGAACACATTCTTATCTGGGCTTGACTCGAATATCTCCATGGCAGTCTCAATGCACCCACATTTCGCGTACAAGTCAACTAAAGCTGTTAAGAAGTAGGAACTTAGTCGAACCCTATTCTGTTTGATGTAATCGTGGATGTTATTTCCTCGTTCCAAATCACCCAACTGCGCACAAGCAGAAAGAGCAGAGACCAAGCAGATATCATCAGGCCTAATTCGTAAACCAAGCATCTGATCAAACAATTTAATCACCTCACCGCACTGATTCATCTGGGTATACCCTGCTAAAACGGTGCCCCATGAGACCGAGTCTCTAACAGGCATTTCGTCAAACAGTTGGCGTGCTCTTGAAATCTCTCCGGCCTTAACAAAGGCGTCAAGCATGGCATTGTAGGAGACGACATCCCTGTGAGCACTTTCGTCAAACACCTTGCGTGCGTGACTTAAGTGATGGCAAATTGAGTAGACATGAATGAGGGTATTACAAACAAACAAATGGGAAGCGAACCCAAACTTGAGAGCTTGCGATTGAAGGGCCTGGGAGATGGAAGATGAAGAGAGCCCAAGTTGGGCACATGCCTTGAGAGCAAAAGGGAATGTGTGGAAGTCCGGGGGCAGAGAGAGGCGGCGCATACGCGTGAAGAATGTGAGAGCGGAGAGAGGGGAGGAGAGGGCGGTGTGGGCTCTGATGATGTTGTTAAAGGAGAAGGTTGATGGGTATGGAATGAGGTTGAAGAGAGAGACAGCATAGCTTAGTGAAGCGGTTGCAGAGGAAGAGAGTGGGATTAGGGAGGTGAAGGTGTGGAGGATATTGGTGTTGATGATGTGAAGAGGAGGAGGAGTTTTGGTGAGAGTGGGATTGGTGATGGTATGCGCATGGAGTTGGTGGAGTTGTTTGAGGGTTTTGCAGTTTTTGATTATGGTGATGAGGTTGCCGTTGGCATTCATTCACATTTCACTTTGATTTGCTCTGCCTCTCATTCTTTCAGACGAAAAGCTTCGAACAAGAAAAAGAGAAAGATAGGGTGGGCAAAATTGGGTAAAAATCGTGGACGGCAGGATTCGAACCTGCGCGGGCAAAGCCCACATGATTTCTAGTCATGCCCGATAACCACTCCGGCACGTCCACCTTAATTGTGCAAAATAGAAAGCAATACCGTAATATCATAATATAACATGAGACTGATAAAATCTGTTAAAAAAAATTAGGCATGAACCCTGACAAGGATGGCACAAATAAATGGAGGAATCTTTCAGATTTTACTTTTAAAGCATTTAGATTTTTTGTATCATCTTAAAAGGATGTATGTTCAACCCTTTGGATATAGGCTTATTTTTGGAATGCACCTATAATAGGATGCAAAATCTCACTTTGCGCCCAAAATAAGAATTCGTGTCACTTTATACTCAGAATAGGCATTATGTTACCCATGTTGCACCAATTTCTTTACTCTCATCCAATTGTCGTTAGTTGCCGTTATAATTGCTTATTTAAGAGTAATACAACAAAATTTGTAAGGACAATTAAGACATTTGTTACATTAAATTTTATATTAGAATTCTTTTTAAAAAAATTAAAACTAATCTAAAATTAGTTAAAATTGCTTCTTCTTCTTCTTCTGTCGTTGACTTCTCCAATTTCGTCTTCTTCTCTTATGCCAAAATCGTCATCAATTCCAGCCGAGAAGAAGAAGAATTTGACCTCGACCTCGACGGAGTCATAGTGGTCGAGAAGAAAAGAAGCAGAAGAAGAAGAAGAATTTTAGATTAGTTTTAGGTTAGTTTTAATTTTTAAAAAGAATTTTAATATAAAATTTAATAAAATGTAACAAATGTCTTCATTTCCCATACAAATTTTGTTATATTACTTCCAAATAAACAATTTTAATGGCAATTGGATAAGAGTAACGGAATTGGTGCAACATAGTTAATGGAATGCCTCTTCTGGGTACAAAGTGGCACGAATTCTTATTTTTGGGTGCAAAGTGAGATTTTGCGTCCTGTTCTGGGTGCATTTCAAGTAATAAGCCTTGGATATATAATAAAATAAGCACCCGTTTGGAAAAGTGAAGATTTGGATTTGGATTTGAGAGCTTGTTTGGATATGTATTAATTAGATGGATTTGGATTTGACTGAAATCCACCCTAAATTTCACAAGCCCAAATCTGGCACGTGGTGGCGTGTGGCCGGCGCGTGGCTAGCACGTGGTGCGTGGCCCGGCCTTCTAATGGCGCGTGGGACTGATTCCGGGGTCACGGTGACGCTTGGCTAAGGTTTTGTAACATTTTAGATTGGATTTTGGCGGTTTTGAGGGCGTAGGAGTTCGTTTGGAGCCCCGTTTGAGCAATCCTAACTGTAATGCTTGACCATGGAGCGGGTTTTGGGCTCGAGAGGTCAAGGGAGTTGGGTCATTAATGTGTCAAGAGTCCCTTGGGGCCAGGTCTTCCTTGATTTGGTATTTTAGTTGCGCTACGAACGGACTAGGTTCTTGAGATTGCATAGGATGCGTACTTCTAGGTATTATGTTATACAACGGGATTCTCCGATGATTGGCGTGGAGGATGTCTTTCTCCGCTACATTGTTGAGGGTTCTCCGACTGGCGTTAGAAGGTACGTCTCCGCTAGATCATTGAGGGGTTCTCCGATGTAGGCGCTCGAGGGATCTTTCTCCGCCATATCATTGAGGTATGAGGTATCTCAGGACGAGCCGGGATATCGAGTTATCACTCGGGGTGCTCTGGAGGAGCAGGGATATTGAGTTACCACTCGAGGTGCTCTAGAAGAGCAGGGATATCAAGTACGACTCGGGGTAAGTCAGTGAGACTCAACTCAATCAAGTCGGGTACCATCGTCATCCGAGTCTGTGGGTTGGTGTGGGTGGTGACCCAGATTGACGGTTCACAAAAGGCTGACAAGTCCGTTGTCTTGTGCTATTACAGTAGAGATTTCAGCAGCGTCTAACCTACTAACACTTGGTATCAAAGCTTGTTAGCAGAGGGCTATAAACTTCGAATCATGATTAGGGGTTCTCACATTGTGATATATGACGAAGCCTTGGCTCTTACCCTGACATGACCAGGCCAGTTAGCCACCGGTGCGGTTGCTCAGTCGAGGGGCTGGGACGTAAAACAAGTCTCTGAGGTTACCTTTTCGGGCCACCACTATTCCGAGGTTTCGGCGGTGACCTGTAAGCTATCATGCGTCTGATAGGTAGGTTTAGGTAGTAAAGTATAGAGAGAGTTCTGTCAGAACCCCTATAAGGTTTATTTAGTATTTCTAAGGATAAAGAGTATTCCTGGTATTAATTTTTTTTGTGGAAAAAGACTGTCAGACGGAAACGGGGCTTTTTGCGGATTTCGAGGCGAAATTCGGGAAGGGTCCTTACAATTGGTATCAGAGTGCCATGTTTAACTTCCTGCATACCGCACACTTGTGTGCAAATAATTTAAGGATTATTGTCAATGAGATGCCTCCGAGACGTTTGTCTCTTCAGCGACCTTGAACTGAGGGAGGCAGAGATCATCTTATGCACGGGCGAGGTAGGCATTGTGGTTGTTGGTGAGTGGACGTCGGTGTGTAAATTATAATGCATGCATCAAGTATATTTGAATTAACTTCTATTATGTATTGCTTTTGACAATTTCCAGAATTTAAAATCTTATTGGACACGGGTTTTCCATATTTCAGTGAAAATGTGTTTGGGGAAATGGCCTGGTTTTTGGACTCGGTTTTAATATTGTTTTGACGTGGTAATTATTGAGTCCATGATTTTGGGTTTAGACCCGTATTTGTGATTTACTGGTTTTAGGCCATAAATGATTTTCAATGACTTTGGCTTAGGCCAAGAAACAAAGATTTCAAAACACATATTTGGTTTTCACGGTTTTTTGTCCCCGATGGTCAAGGTTTCTCCGACTGGCGTTGAGGGGTTTTGCTCCGCTAGTTCGTTGACAGCTCCGACTCTGGTGTCGAGGGTTTTCTCTGCCGGGTCGTTGAGGATGTCTACACATAGCACAGGTTTCTGCACCACACGAGGTATATCGGGTGTGCAGGGTCAGGGTTTTCTCCGACGCTGGTGTCGAGGGTTTTCTCCGCTACGTCGTTGAGGCTGTCTACGCGTAGCACATGTTTCTGCACAACTCGAGGTATATCGGGTGTGTGGAGGGGCTTTCGGGAACAGTGGGTTTGGTGTGTCCAGGTTGATTTACATGATTTCAAACTCCTTTGAGGAGGGTTTTCAAAGTAGGGTTGTGGACCACAAAATGTTTTCATTATTTAGATTTTTGTGGGTCCCACCGAGTATTTTTACAATAGATGGATTTTTCTGGCAAGTTTTTGGCTTATCTTTATGAACTTGTTTGAAAATAAATTTTAGGTATGCATGCATTGTTTTACACATGATGAAGGGTATTTTCCATCACGTATTCGCCAAGATTTTCTCCAATTAGCGTTGGACGAAATTTTTCCTTGACTGGCATGGTAAGGTTTTCCTCTACCAGGTCATCGATATGCTCTGATTCTGGCGTGGTAGGAAGCTCTCCGCTAGATCGTTGAGGCTGACTGCACTTGGTACAATTGACCCTATCCGACACCTAACTTCAAGTTATATTCGGTCATGTGACGTCATGACTTAAGGTGATTGTAGTCATGTTGGGAGTAGGACCCGCGATGGACTTCTCGGGCTCGGAGCCTTGCTTTGAGATAACTTCCGGGTTGAATGGATTCTGGTGCCTTCAGAATGTCTCTTGGAAGTTGTTCTCGCCTACAGTTTGTTGTCGAGACTGGAATAGGGAAATGTGTAGAGTACACAGGTTCTATTGGGAATCGCATCTAAGGCGCAGTTCGTGCTGGTGGTGACGCGAGAGAACGTAAAATAGGAGGTTGGTCCTTTGACCTGAGTTAAGGGAATTTTGGGGATGAAATTTCTTTAAGGGGGGTGATTTGTAACGACCCGGAAATTTAATTATTGAATTTTCGTAAATTATTTTGCAAAAAGACAAATTTACCATTGGTTGTTAAGGCGCGTGAAAGTCAATTTTTGTTTCGATACACTTTTAGCTGTGTTTCGGGTACCGGTGCATAGGTCTCGAGCTCACGAGTTCGTAGACAGCTGACACGCAAAAAACGGAGTTCGTGTACGAAAGATGCGAATCTAGATTGTCAGGGGAATTTTGGTAATTTGGTAGGGGTAGATATTTTTTAACCCCCAAAACATTTGATTTTATCATCATCTTTAGTTTTTCACTTTCTCTCTCTGGACACCCCCCACCCCTTCCCCCGAACTCGTGTGACCCAAAACTTACAAAACCCAAGAAAAATAAACTTTGATTCAAGGCCATGTCTCCCATTTTGGTGGAACTAATCGGAATCTCCTCCTTCCCACGATCATAGCCGTACTAACCATCGGAGGAGATAACCGCGGGAGACGCCCGACCGAGGAAAAGAAAAACTGAAAGTTCCGATCAATTTTTCGGCCAGCATAGGTACGAGTTTAGTGTTTTGAGGTCATTTTTGAATTCCTGGGTTTGATGAGATAGATTTAAATGTAAAATTTGTGAAAAATGGTTGAGATTTGAAGAAGTTATGACAAACTCAAGGTCGACCGGAAATGGAGTTTTCCGGCGACGATGGACGGCGGCACAGTCGTCTTCTCCGACGAGGGAATCCAAATTCCAGCCACCGGCGACGGCGACGGTCCGGTCATCGTCTCCAGCGAACTCCAGTGACTGGTTAGCCACCGGTGCGGTTGCTCAATCAAGGGGCTGGGCCGTAAAACAAGTCTCTGAGGTTACCTTTTCTGGCCACCACTGTTCTGAGGTTTCGACGGTGACTTGTAAGCTATCATGCTTCTAATAGGTAGGTATAGTCAGTAAAGTACAGAGAGAGTTCTGTCGGAACCACTGTAAGGTTTATTTAGTATTTCTAAGGATAAAAAGTATTCCTGGTATTAAATATTTTTTATGGAAAAAGGCTGTCGGACGGGAACGAAGCTTTTTGCGAATTTCGAGGTGAAATTCGGGAAGGGTCCTTACACACGTGGCAATATAGTCAGCGTCCTGTCAGTAGTTAGTTGACCGTTGGGTCAACTGATGCCGTCAGGGTTTGACGGAATGTGCTAACGGCATTAGCATATTCCGTCAAAAGGTAACGGTGTTATGACGGAACTCTAACGCCGTTAGTTTAGACAGAAGATTCTGATTCTATCGGGATATTCCGTCAGGTTCGACGAAATATTCCGTCAGAACGATGGAATATTCTATAGTGAGCAGTACATACGCGCGTGTGGGCACGTGGGAGGCCGTAGCAGCGCGTGGAGGTGCGTGGCGCATGATTCAGTCTTCTACCAGCGCGTGGCAGCGTGTGGGGCGGTTACTTGGCCCACAGAGGCATGTGTCTAGGGTTTTGGAACATTCCATATCGGATTTTGGCGGTTTTGAGGCCGTTGGAGTCCGTTTAGAGCCCCATTTGAGTAATCCCCGCTATATGGACGACCACAGAGCTGGTTTTGGCTCGGGGTCAGGGAGCTGGGTTATTCCTTAGGGCTAGGGTTTCCTTGATTGGTACTTTGGATGTACTGTGAACGGACTGGGTTTCCGGGATTACGTGGCATGCGTACTTCTACGTATTATATTATGCCACGAAATGTAATTTGGGTTTTGGCCCTGATGAATGATATGAGGTATGTTATGGAAGATTCCATCATGCTCTATGGATATTGAGCTACGGCTCAAGTTGAGCCGGGATATCTGGTACGGCTTGGGATGAGCCGAGTTAGTGAGCTACGGTGCAGGATAAGTCGGGATATTGAGCTACGACTCGAGTTGAGCTGGAATATCTGGTACAGCTCGAGATGAGCCGGGATATCTAGTACGGCTCAGGATGAGCTGGGTTAGTGAGCTACTGCGTAGGATGAGCTGGGATATCGAGTTTCGACTCGGGTTAAGTCGGAGAGACTCAATTCAACCAAGTATGATACCTTAGTCATCAGGGTCAGTGGGTGGTATGGGCGGTGACCCCGATTGACGAGTTATTGATGGTTCACCCGAGGGTGACTCGTCAGTTGTTTTGTGTGATTGCGGAGGTGGTTCCATGGGTTAGTTTATGTACTACTGGTCTGTCCTTCGACTTACAAGTAAGTAAAGGTCAATCAAGTCCAGGAAAGGTTATGTTGGATTCCCTGTAAATTTCATTTGATGTTTCCAAAGAATTATGGGTATTTCATGTATTGATTTTTGTGGTCAACGGCTGTCAGACAGAAGCAGGGCTTTTTGCAGATTTCGAATCGGAATTCAGGAAGGATCCTATCAATTTGGTATCAGAGCTCTAGGTATAACTTCCTGCAGACCGCACACTTGTGTGCAATTTATTTTAGTGGTTCTTGTCGGGCGATGATAGGCACGGGTGAGGTAGGCGCCGCCGTTGCAGGTGAGTGGACTTTGGTTTTGTAAATTATAATGCACGCATAAAGGCATATTTGAAATAAATTCTGGTTACGTATTGTTTTTGCCATATTTCTGGAAATTAGAAAATTATTTTATTAAATTATTACTGGACACTAGTTCTCTTGGAAATGATGTTTTGGGATGTGGCCTGGGTTTTGGACTCTACTTTTATGACTATAGATTTTGGGTTTTCGGTTGATTCCATGATTTGTTTTGGGTTTAGACTCGGATTTGTGATTTTATTGGATTTGGGCATAAACCCGATTTTTCAATGAATTTGGCTTAGGCCAAGAAACAAGGATTTCAAAACATAGATTTTGGTTTTCACTGAATTGCTGTCCCCGAGGGTCATGGTTTTTCTCCGGCACATGATGAGGGGTATTTCCCATCACGTATTCGTCGAGGTTTCTCCGACTGGCATCGAAGGGTATTTCTCTACTAGATCGTTGAGGGGTTCTCCTATGTTGGCGTTGCAGGGTATTTCTCCGTCACATCGTTGAGATTTGCACCGACTGGCGTCAAAGGGTATTTCACTGCCAGATCGTTGAGGGGTTCTCCGATGTTGGCGTTGCAGGGTATTTCTCCTCCACATCGTTGAGGTTTTCTACGACTGGCGTCAAAGGGTATTTCTTTGCCAGATCGTTGAGGGGTTCTCCGTTGTTGGCGTTGCAGGGTATTTCTCCGCCACATCATTGAGGTTTTCTCCGACTGGCGTCGAATGGTATTTCTCCGTCAGATCGTTGAGTGGTTCTCCGATGTTGGCATTGCAAGGTATTTCTCCACCACATCGTTGAGGTTTTCTCCGCTACATCGTTGAGGTTTTCTCCGCCACATCGTTGAGGTTTTCTCCGAATGGCGTCAAAGGGTATTTCTCCGCCAGATCGTTGAGAGGTGCTCCGATGTTGGCGTTGCAGGGTATTTCTCCGTCACATCGTTGAGATTTTCTCTGACTAGCGTCGAAGGGTATTTCTCCGCCATATCGTTGAGGGGTTCTTCAATGTTGACGTTGCAGGGTATTTCTCTGTCACATCATTGAGGATGTCTATGAATCATACAAGGACCCGCATATATTGAGATGCTCGAATATGTGGAGGGATTTCTCCGAGACTGGCATGGTAGGGCATTTCCTCCGTCAGATCGTCGATGTTTTCTGATGCTGGCGTGATAGGGTATTTTCTCTGCCAGATCATTGATGCTGACCACACAGAGTATGGGGATATGCATGACTTCGTGATATCTTCATATGCACGTGTACCTATCTGACCCCTGACTTCGAGGTATATTCGGTCATGTGACGTCCTGACTTGAGGTAATTGTAGTTATATTGGGAGTAGGCACCGCAGTGGACCTCTCGGGTTCAGAACCTTGCTTTGAGGTAATTTTCGGGTTGAATGGATTTTGGTGCCTTTAGGATGTCTCATGGATGTTGTTCTCGCCTACGGTTTGTTGTCGAGACGGGAACAAAGACATGTGTAGGGTGCACAGGTTCTATTGGGAATCGCAACAGAGGTTCAGTTGACCTGAGTTAAGGGAATTTTGAGGACTAAATTCCTTTAAGGGGGGGATTGTAACGACCCGGATCAGAAATTAAAGTAATTTGAGAATTTAATTAAGTAAAGGGCAATTTTACCCTCGGTTTCGGAGGGGTTCGGGAGACACTTTTTGTCTGGTAGTACTTTTGGAAGTTTTTCTTGGGTCGTTACGTAGGTCTCGAACTCTTGAGTTCGTAGATAGGCGGCACGTGGAAAACGGAGTCCGTATGTGAGAGATACAGGTCTAAAAGCCCAGGGGTATTTTGGTAATCTGGGTAGGTGGACAATGTGATAAGCCCATTTTTTCCAATTTTTTCCACTCTCGGGTCACTCTTTCTCTCCTCCCTCGAACTCTCTCTCTCACCCCGTGCAAGCATCACTCATCTCCACCACCATCGACCCATTTGGGGGTCGATTCTACCCAAACGAAGGCCAGGGTGGAATCCCCTCAACCTCGCGAGCAGTTTGGTGCCAGCTCGAGCCTCGATCACCACCAGAGATGGCAGTTCGATGGTCGGAGATGAAGCTGAAAATTTCCATGGATTTTTTGATCGATCGAGGTATGTTTTCTCAAATCTAAGCTTGGATTTGGACTCCTGGGAAGGAGTAGATGAATTTGCACGGGTAGATCGTGAAAAATGGTGGAGTCTGGAGGAATCTGGGGAGCTTGGAGTCTCGGCCGTTAATGGCGGATTCCGACCACCGTCGACGGTAGTGTTGACGGTGGTCTGGTCATCTTTTTCGACAAGAATTCCAAGATTCTGGCCACTAGAAACGGCGACGACGGCAGCGGTCCGATTGTCATCCCCGTCAAACTCTGATGACTGGTTCGAATTGCTGTTGTTGAGGACCAGTCAGCAGTTTACTCAGCTGCCACGTGGCAACAAAATCAGTGTCCAGTCAGCAGTTAGTTGACCGTTGGGTCAACTGAAGCCGTCGGGGTTTGACGGAATATGCTGACGGTGTTAGCATATTTCGTCAAAAGGTAACGATGTTATGACGGAATTCTAAAGCCGTTAGTTTGGACGGAAGATTTCGATTCTGTCAGGACATCAGGTTCGACGAAATATTTCATCATAGCGACGGAATATTCCATCAGAGCGACGGAATATTCCATCGTGAACAGTACAGACGCGCATGGGCGTATGGGAGCCCGTGGCCAACGCGTGGCACATAGTTCGGTCTTCTACCGGTGTGTGGCGGCAAGTGGGGCTGTTTCCCGGCCCACGCCGACACGTGTCTAGGGTTTTGGAACATTCCGAATCAAATTTTGGCGATTTTGAGGCCGTTGAAGTCTGTTTAAAGCCCTGTTTGAGTAATCCCAGCTATATGGACGACCACGGAGTGGGTTTTGGCTCGGGGGGTCAGGGAGCTAGGTTATTCCTTAGGGCTATGGTTTCCTTGAGTTGGTACTTTGGATGTACTATGAACGGACTGGGTTTCCGGGATTGCGTGGCATGCGTACTTCTACGTATTATGTTATGCCACGAATTGTGATTTGGGTTTTGACCTTGATGAATGATCTGAGGTATGTTATGGAACATTTCATCATGCTCTCGGGATATTGAGCTACGACTCAAGTTGAGTCGGGATATCTGGTACGGCTCAGGATGAGCCGGGTTAGTGAGCTACGGTGCAGGATGAGCCGGGATGTTGAGCTACGACTTGAGTTGAACCGGGATATCTAGTACGGCTCAGGATGAGGCGGGTTAGTGAGCTACTGCGCAGGATAAGCTGGGATATCGAGTTACGACTCGGGTTAAGTTAGAGAGACTAAATTCAACCAAGTCAGGTACCTTCGTCATCAAGGTCAGTGGGTGGTGTCGGTGATGACCCCGATTGACGAGTTGTTGATGGTTCACCCGAGGGTGACACGTCAGTTGTTTGATTGCGGAGGTGGTTCCCTGGGGTAGTTTGTGAACTAATGGTCTGTCATTCGTGTGACAGGTAAGTAAAGGTCAATCAAGTCCAGGAAAGGTTCTGTTGGAGTCTCTGTAAATTTCATTTGATGTTTCTAAAGAATTAAGGGTATTTCAGGTATTAATTTCTGTGGTCAACGGCTGTCAGATGGGAGCAGGGCTTTTCGCGGATTTCGAGTCGGAAGTCGGGAAGGGTCCTGTCATACAGCCTTTCTCCACATATGTTCTTTCGGTTTGTGCGGTTTGGCTTTGTAGTTTATTGGTCAATTTTGACCTCTTTGATCGCTTGAGTATGTTGATCTTTGGTCGTTTTTCATCTCCAAACCATTCTCTTCATATTGCTCTCCTAGTTTCCGACGACTTGTTCACTTTTTACAGTGGAGGCAAGCAGCTCAGTGGTGGCAGCTGGTGGTGTGCCTACTCAGTTTCTAGGGTTTTTGTTGGATTTGTTTATTTTTTGGTTTGGACTTTGTCTTTGTTTTGGGTTGAACTCGTTTTTTTCTTTTTAGCTGAGCTTTTTAGTTTCTGAACTTTGTATATGGGCTCTTTTAATTTGTAATTCATCTTGGATAATGAATATCATTTCCTTAGACAAAAAAAAAAAGAATGCTCTTTTGAATTTTTGACAAGACAAAGGTTTACACAATCATGCATAGGAAAGTATATATCTCTTGACACTCAAGAATTAAGAATAAGTTCAATCCCCTCAATTATTGGATAGATGTCTAATTGTTCCCTGTTGCTTATCACTAAGCCTTCCTTATCTATACCCATAAAAGAGATTAGCTTTGGTTTATTGTTTGATTAGTGATATAATGTACACATTAATTAGGGTCTCCCAATAAGTTGATTAGTGGCTTTGGACGCATAGATTCTCACAACCATTTTGTATTCGGGTAGCTAATGGACGGTGCAAACAAATCCAAGCTATAAAGAGAAATACCAAATTCCAAATCTACTTCCAATTTCTCCTCTTGGGCGCCTTCATTTTGCTGCTAATTAACAACTGCTTTAACTACTTTTTCCCAACCAAAAAAAAGGAAAAAGAAACTACTTTTTCCCATTATTTTATCATTCCAATCACTTTATTTTTGAAAAAGGAACCCGAGTCATTCTATTTTTTACTTATAAGTGGACGACTTCTAATCGTAAATTAATTGAAATTGACAATTAATTAATACGTACTTAGAAGTCGCCCACTCATATAGTCACGCATTTCTCGTAGAAACGAGATTCTTCCTCTCTTTTTTCTTGAGTCTCTAAGTATTGAAAGACTAATGTTCTGATTTATGTAAAGCAATGAAGAAAGATAATATTCTAAGCAAAAGATATAAGCACTTACCAAGGGGCGACGGTCCGGTCATCGTCTCCAGCGAACTCCAGTGACTGGTTAGCCACCGGTGCGGTTGCTCAATCAAGGAGCTGGGCCGTAAAACAAGTCTCTGAGGTTACCTTTTCTGGCCACCACTGTTCTGAGGTTTCGACGGTGACTTGTAAGCTATCATGCTTCTAATAGGTAGGTATAGTCAGTAAAGTACAGAGAGAGTTCTGTCGGAACCACTGTAAGGTTTATTTAGTATTTCTAAGGATAAAAAGTATTCCTGGTATTAAATATTTTTTATGGAAAAAGGCTGTCGGACGGGAACGAAGCTTTTTGCGAATTTCGAGGTGAAATTCGGGAAGGGTCCTTACACACGTGGCAATATAGTCAGCGTCCTGTCAGTAGTTAGTTGACCGTTGGGTCAACTGATGCCGTCAGGGTTTGACGGAATGTGCTAACGGCGTTAGCATATTCCGTCAAAAGGTAACGGTGTTATGACGGAACTCTAACGCCGTTAGTTTAGACAGAAGATTCTGATTCTATCGGGATATTCCGTCAGGTTCGACGAAATATTCCGTCAGAACGATGGAATATTCTATAGTGAGCAGTACATACGCGCGTGTGGGCACGTGGGAGGCCGTAGCAGCGCGTGGAGGTGCGTGGCGCATGATTCAGTCTTCTACCAGCGCGTGGCAGCGTGTGGGGCGGTTACTTGGCCCACAGAGGCATGTGTCTAGGGTTTTGGAACATTCCATATCGGATTTTGGCGGTTTTGAGGCCGTTGGAGTCCGTTTAGAGCCCCATTTGAGTAATCCCCGCTATATGGACGACCACAGAGCTGGTTTTGGCTCGGGGTCAGGGAGCTGGGTTATTCCTTGGGGCTAGGGTTTCCTTGATTGGTACTTTGGATGTACTGTGAACGGACTGGGTTTCCGGGATTACGTGGCATGCGTACTTCTACGTATTATATTATGCCACGAAATGTAATTTGGGTTTTGGCCCTGATGAATGATATGAGGTATGTTATGGAAGATTCCATCATGCTCTATGGATATTGAGCTACGGCTCAAGTTGAGCCGGGATATCTGGTACGGCTTGGGATGAGCCGAGTTAGTGAGCTACGGTGCAGGATAAGTCGGGATATTGAGCTACGACTCGAGTTGAGCTGGAATATCTGGTACAGCTCGAGATGAGCCGGGATATCTAGTACGGCTCAGGATGAGCTGGGTTAGTGAGCTACTGCGTAGGATGAGCTGGGATATCGAGTTTCGACTCGGGTTAAGTCGGAGAGACTCAATTCAACCAAGTATGATACCTTAGTCATCAGGGTCAGTGGGTGGTATGGGCGGTGACCCCGATTGACGAGTTTTGATGGTTCACCCGAGGGTGACTCGTCAGTTGTTTTGTGTGATTGCGGAGGTGGTTCCATGGGTTAGTTTATGTACTACTGGTCTGTCCTTCGACTTACAAGTAAGTAAAGGTCAATCAAGTCCAGGAAAGGTTATGTTGGATTCCCTGTAAATTTCATTTGATGTTTCCAAAGAATTATGGGTATTTCATGTATTGATTTTTGTGGTCAACGGCTGTCAGACGGAAGCAGGGCTTTTTGCAGATTTCGAATCGGAATTCAGGAAGGATCCTATCAATTTGGTATCAGAGCTCTAGGTATAACTTCCTGCAGACCGCACACTTGTGTGCAATTTATTTTAGTGGTTCTTGTCGGGCGATGATAGGCACGGGTGAGGTAGGCGCCGCCGTTGCAGGTGAGTGGACTTTGGTTTTGTAAATTATAATGCACGCATAAAGGCATATTTGAAATAAATTCTGGTTACGTATTGTTTTTGCCATATTTCTGGAAATTAGAAAATTATTTTATTAAATTATTACTGGACACTAGTTCTCTTGGAAATGATGTTTTGGGATGTGGCCTGGGTTTTGGACTCTACTTTTATGACTATAGATTTTGGGTTTTCGGTTGATTCCATGATTTGTTTTGGGTTTAGACTCGGATTTGTGATTTTATTGGATTTGGGCATAAACCCGATTTTTCAATGAATTTGGCTTAGGCCAAGAAACAAGGATTTCAAAACATAGATTTTGGTTTTCACTGAATTGCTGTCCCCGAGGGTCATGGTTTTTCTCCGGCACATGATGAGGGGTATTTCCCATCACGTATTCGTCGAGGTTTCTCCGACTGGCATCGAAGGGTATTTCTCTACTAGATCGTTGAGGGGTTCTCCTATGTTGGCGTTGCAGGGTATTTCTCCGTCACATCGTTGAGATTTGCACCGACTGGCGTCAAAGGGTATTTCACTGCCAGATCGTTGAGGGGTTCTCCGATGTTGGCGTTGCAGGGTATTTCTCCTCCACATCGTTGAGGTTTTCTACGACTGGCGTCAAAGGGTATTTCTTTGCCAGATCGTTGAGGGGTTCTCCGTTGTTGGCGTTGCAGGGTATTTCTCCGCCACATCATTGAGGTTTTCTCCGACTGGCGTCGAATGGTATTTCTCCGTCAGATCGTTGAGTGGTTCTCCGATGTTGGCATTGCAAGGTATTTCTCCACCACATCGTTGAGGTTTTCTCCGCTACATCGTTGAGGTTTTCTCCGCCACATCGTTGAGGTTTTCTCCGAATGGCGTCAAAGGGTATTTCTCCGCCAGATCGTTGAGAGGTGCTCCGATGTTGGCGTTGCAGGGTATTTCTCCGTCACATCGTTGAGATTTTCTCTGACTAGCGTCGAAGGGTATTTCTCCGCCATATCGTTGAGGGGTTCTTCAATGTTGACGTTGCAGGGTATTTCTCTGTCACATCATTGAGGATGTCTATGAATCATACAAGGACCCGCATATATTGAGATGCTCGAATATGTGGAGGGATTTCTCCGAGACTGGCATGGTAGGGCATTTCCTCCGTCAGATCGTCGATGTTTTCTGATGCTGGCGTGATAGGGTATTTTCTCTGCCAGATCATTGATGCTGACCACACAGAGTATGGGGATATGCATGACTTCGTGATATCTTCATATGCACGTGTACCTATCTGACCCCTGACTTCGAGGTATATTCGGTCATGTGACGTCCTGACTTGAGGTAATTGTAGTTATATTGGGAGTAGGCACCGCAGTGGACCTCTCGGGTTCAGAACCTTGCTTTGAGGTAATTTTCGGGTTGAATGGATTTTGGTGCCTTTAGGATGTCTCATGGATGTTGTTCTCGCCTACGGTTTGTTGTCGAGACGGGAACAAAGACATGTGTAGGGTGCACAGGTTCTATTGGGAATCGCAACAGAGGTTCAGTTGACCTGAGTTAAGGGAATTTTGAGGACTAAATTCCTTTAAGGGGGGGATTGTAACGACCCGGATCAGAAATTAAAGTAATTTGAGAATTTAATTAAGTAAAGGGCAATTTTACCCTCGGTTTCGGAGGGGTTCGGGAGACACTTTTTGTCTGGTAGTACTTTTGGAAGTTTTTCTTGGGTCGTTACGTAGGTCTCGAACTCTTGAGTTCGTAGATAGGCGGCACGTGGAAAACGGAGTCCGTATGTGAGAGATACAGGTCTAAAAGCCCAGGGGTATTTTGGTAATCTGGGTAGGTGGACAATGTGATAAGCCCATTTTTTCCAATTTTTTCCACTCTCGGGTCACTCTTTCTCTCCTCCCTCGAACTCTCTCTCTCACCTCGTGCAAGCATCACTCATCTCCACCACCATCGACCCATTTGGGGGTCGATTCTACCCAAACGAAGGCCAGGGTGGAATCCCCTCAACCTCGCGAGCAGTTTGGTGCCAGCTCGAGCCTCGATCACCACCAGAGATGGCAGTTCGATGGTCGGAGATGAAGCTGAAAATTTCCATGGATTTTTTGATCGATCGAGGTATGTTTTCTCAAATCTAAGCTTGGATTTGGACTCCTGGGAAGGAGTAGATGAATTTGCACGGGTAGATCGTGAAAAATGGTGGAGTCTGGAGGAATCTGGGGAGCTTGGAGTCTCGGCCGTTAATGGCGGATTCCGACCACCGTCGACGGTAGTGTTGACGGTGGTCTGGTCATCTTTTTCGACAAGAATTCCAAGATTCTGGCCACTAGAAACGGCGACGACGGCAGCGGTCCGATTGTCATCCCCGTCAAACTCTGATGACTGGTTCGAATTGCTGTTGCTGAGGACCAGTCAGCAGTTTACTCAGCTGCCACGTGGCAACAAAATCAGTGTCCAGTCAGCAGTTAGTTGACCGTTGGGTCAACTGAAGCCGTCGGGGTTTGACGGAATATGCTGACGGTGTTAGCATATTTCGTCAAAAGGTAACGATGTTATGACGGAATTCTAAAGCCGTTAGTTTGGACGGAAGATTTCGATTCTGTCAGGACATCAGGTTCGACGAAATATTTCATCATAGCGACGGAATATTCCATCAGAGCGACGGAATATTCCATCGTGAACAGTACAGACGCGCATGGGCGTATGGGAGCCCGTGGCCAACGCGTGGCACGTAGTTCGGTCTTCTACCGGTGTGTGGCGGCAAGTGGGGCTGTTTCCCGGCCCACGCCGACACGTGTCTAGGGTTTTGGAACATTCCGAATCAAATTTTGGCGATTTTGAGGCCGTTGAAGTCTGTTTAAAGCCCTGTTTGAGTAATCCCAGCTATATGGACGACCACGGAGTGGGTTTTGGCTCGGGGGGTCAGGGAGCTAGGTTATTCCTTAGGGCTATGGTTTCCTTGAGTTGGTACTTTGGATGTACTATGAACGGACTGGGTTTCCGGGATTGCGTGGCATGCGTACTTCTACGTATTATGTTATGCCACGAATTGTGATTTGGGTTTTGACCTTGATGAATGATCTGAGGTATGTTATGGAACATTTCATCATGCTCTCGGGATATTGAGCTACGACTCAAGTTGAGTCGGGATATCTGGTACGGCTCAGGATGAGCCGGGTTAGTGAGCTACGGTGCAGGATGAGCCGGGATGTTGAGCTACGACTTGAGTTGAACCGGGATATCTAGTACGGCTCAGGATGAGGCGGGTTAGTGAGCTACTGCGCAGGATAAGCTGGGATATCGAGTTACGACTCGGGTTAAGTTAGAGAGACTAAATTCAACCAAGTCAGGTACCTTCGTCATCAAGGTCAGTGGGTGGTGTCGGTGATGACCCCGATTGACGAGTTGTTGATGGTTCACCCGAGGGTGACACGTCAGTTGTTTGATTGCGGAGGTGGTTCCCTGGGGTAGTTTGTGAACTAATGGTCTGTCATTCGTGTGACAGGTAAGTAAAGGTCAATCAAGTCCAGGAAAGGTTCTGTTGGAGTCTCTGTAAATTTCATTTGATGTTTCTAAAGAATTAAGGGTATTTCAGGTATTAATTTCTGTGGTCAACGGCTGTCAGATGGGAGCAGGGCTTTTCGCGGATTTCGAGTCGGAAGTCGGGAAGGGTCCTGTCATACAGCCTTTCTCCACATATGTTCTTCCGGTTTGTGCGGTTTGGCTTTGTAGTTTATTGGTCAATTTTGACCTCTTTGATCGCTTGAGTATGTTGATCTTTGGTCGTTTTTCATCTCCAAACCATTCTCTTCATATTGCTCTCCTAGTTTCCGACGACTTGTTCACTTTTTACAGTGGAGGCAAGCAGCTCAGTGGTGGCAGCTGGTGGTGTGCCTACTCAGTTTCTAGGGTTTTTGTTGGATTTGTTTATTTTTTGGTTTGGACTTTGTCTTTGTTTTGGGTTGAACTCGTTTTTTTCTTTTTAGCTGAGCTTTTTAGTTTCTGAACTTTGTATATGGGCTCTTTTAATTTGTAATTCATCTTGGATAATGAATATCATTTCCTTAGACAAAAAAAAAAAGAATGCTCTTTTGAATTTTTGACAAGACAAAGGTTTACACAATCATGCATAGGAAAGTATATATCTCTTGACACTCAAGAATTAAGAATAAGTTCAATCCCCTCAATTATTGGATAGATGTCTAATTGTTCCCTGTTGCTTATCACTAAGCCTTCCTTATCTATACCCATAAAAGAGATTAGCTTTGGTTTATTGTTTGATTAGTGATATAATGTACACATTAATTAGGGTCTCCCAATAAGTTGATTAGTGGCTTTGGACGCATAGATTCTCACAACCATTTTGTATTCGGGTAGCTAATGGACGGTGCAAACAAATCCAAGCTATAAAGAGAAATACCAAATTCCAAATCTACTTCCAATTTCTCCTCTTGGGCGCCTTCATTTTGCTGCTAATTAACAACTGCTTTAACTACTTTTTCCCAACCAAAAAAAAGGAAAAAGAAACTACTTTTTCCCATTATTTTATCATTCCAATCACTTTATTTTTGAAAAAGGAACCCGAGTCATTCTATTTTTTACTTATAAGTGGACGACTTCTAATCGTAAATTAATTGAAATTGACAATTAATTAATACGTACTTAGAAGTCGCCCACTCATATAGTCACGCATTTCTCGTAGAAACGAGATTCTTCCTCTCTTTTTTCTTGAGTCTCTAAGTATTGAAAGACTAATGTTCTGATTTATGTAAAGCAATGAAGAAAGATAATATTCTAAGCAAAAGATATAAGCACTTACCAAGGGGCGACGGTCCGGTCATCGTCTCCAGCGAACTCCAGTGACTGGTTAGCCACCGGTGCGGTTGCTCAATCAAGGGGCTGGGCCGTAAAACAAGTCTCTGAGGTTACCTTTTCTGGCCACCACTGTTCTGAGGTTTCGACGGTGACTTGTAAGCTATCATGCTTCTAATAGGTAGGTATAGTCAGTAAAGTACAGAGAGAGTTCTGTCGGAACCACTGTAAGGTTTATTTAGTATTTCTAAGGATAAAAAGTATTCCTGGTATTAAATATTTTTTATGGAAAAAGGCTGTCGGACGGGAACGAAGCTTTTTGCGAATTTCGAGGTGAAATTCGGGAAGGGTCCTTACACACGTGGCAATATAGTCAGCGTCCTGTCAGTAGTTAGTTGACCGTTGGGTCAACTGATGCCGTCAGGGTTTGACGGAATGTGCTAACGGCGTTAGCATATTCCGTCAAAAGGTAACGGTGTTATGACGGAACTCTAACGCCGTTAGTTTAGACAGAAGATTCTGATTCTATCGGGATATTCCGTCAGGTTCGACGAAATATTCCGTCAGAACGATGGAATATTCTATAGTGAGCAGTACATACGCGCGTGTGGGCACGTGGGAGGCCGTAGCAGCGCGTGGAGGTGCGTGGCGCATGATTCAGTCTTCTACCAGCGCGTGGCAGCGTGTGGGGCGGTTACTTGGCCCACAGAGGCATGTGTCTAGGGTTTTGGAACATTCCATATCGGATTTTGGCGGTTTTGAGGCCGTTGGAGTCCGTTTAGAGCCCCATTTGAGTAATCCCCGCTATATGGACGACCACAGAGCTGGTTTTGGCTCGGGGTCAGGGAGCTGGGTTATTCCTTGGGGCTAGGGTTTCCTTGATTGGTACTTTGGATGTACTGTGAACGGACTGGGTTTCCGGGATTACGTGGCATGCGTACTTCTACGTATTATATTATGCCACGAAATGTAATTTGGGTTTTGGCCCTGATGAATGATATGAGGTATGTTATGGAAGATTCCATCATGCTCTATGGATATTGAGCTACGGCTCAAGTTGAGCCGGGATATCTGGTACGGCTTGGGATGAGCCGAGTTAGTGAGCTACGGTGCAGGATAAGTCGGGATATTGAGCTACGACTCGAGTTGAGCTGGAATATCTGGTACAGCTCGAGATGAGCCGGGATATCTAGTACGGCTCAGGATGAGCTGGGTTAGTGAGCTACTGCGTAGGATGAGCTGGGATATCGAGTTTCGACTCGGGTTAAGTCGGAGAGACTCAATTCAACCAAGTATGATACCTTAGTCATCAGGGTCAGTGGGTGGTATGGGCGGTGACCCCGATTGACGAGTTATTGATGGTTCACCCGAGGGTGACTCGTCAGTTGTTTTGTGTGATTGCGGAGGTGGTTCCATGGGTTAGTTTATGTACTACTGGTCTGTCCTTCGACTTACAAGTAAGTAAAGGTCAATCAAGTCCAGGAAAGGTTATGTTGGATTCCCTGTAAATTTCATTTGATGTTTCCAAAGAATTATGGGTATTTCATGTATTGATTTTTGTGGTCAACGGCTGTCAGACGGAAGCAGGGCTTTTTGCAGATTTCGAATCGGAATTCAGGAAGGATCCTATCAATTTGGTATCAGAGCTCTAGGTATAACTTCCTGCAGACCGCACACTTGTGTGCAATTTATTTTAGTGGTTCTTGTCGGGCGATGATAGGCACGGGTGAGGTAGGCGCCGCCGTTGCAGGTGAGTGGACTTTGGTTTTGTAAATTATAATGCACGCATAAAGGCATATTTGAAATAAATTCTGGTTACGTATTGTTTTTGCCATATTTCTGGAAATTAGAAAATTATTTTATTAAATTATTACTGGACACTAGTTCTCTTGGAAATGATGTTTTGGGATGTGGCCTGGGTTTTGGACTCTACTTTTATGACTATAGATTTTGGGTTTTCGGTTGATTCCATGATTTGTTTTGGGTTTAGACTCGGATTTGTGATTTTATTGGATTTGGGCATAAACCCGATTTTTCAATGAATTTGGCTTAGGCCAAGAAACAAGGATTTCAAAACATAGATTTTGGTTTTCACTGAATTGCTGTCCCCGAGGGTCATGGTTTTTCTCCGGCACATGATGAGGGGTATTTCCCATCACGTATTCGTCGAGGTTTCTCCGACTGGCATCGAAGGGTATTTCTCTACTAGATCGTTGAGGGGTTCTCCTATGTTGGCGTTGCAGGGTATTTCTCCGTCACATCGTTGAGATTTGCACCGACTGGCGTCAAAGGGTATTTCACTGCCAGATCGTTGAGGGGTTCTCCGATGTTGGCGTTGCAGGGTATTTCTCCTCCACATCGTTGAGGTTTTCTACGACTGGCGTCAAAGGGTATTTCTTTGCCAGATCGTTGAGGGGTTCTCCGTTGTTGGCGTTGCAGGGTATTTCTCCGCCACATCATTGAGGTTTTCTCCGACTGGCGTCGAATGGTATTTCTCCGTCAGATCGTTGAGTGGTTCTCCGATGTTGGCATTGCAAGGTATTTCTCCACCACATCGTTGAGGTTTTCTCCGCTACATCGTTGAGGTTTTCTCCGCCACATCGTTGAGGTTTTCTCCGAATGGCGTCAAAGGGTATTTCTCCGCCAGATCGTTGAGAGGTGCTCCGATGTTGGCGTTGCAGGGTATTTCTCCGTCACATCGTTGAGATTTTCTCTGACTAGCGTCGAAGGGTATTTCTCCGCCATATCGTTGAGGGGTTCTTCAATGTTGACGTTGCAGGGTATTTCTCTGTCACATCATTGAGGATGTCTATGAATCATACAAGGACCCGCATATATTGAGATGCTCGAATATGTGGAGGGATTTCTCCGAGACTGGCATGGTAGGGCATTTCCTCCGTTAGATCGTCGATGTTTTCTGATGCTGGCGTGATAGGGTATTTTCTCTGCCAGATCATTGATGCTGACCACACAGAGTATGGGGATATGCATGACTTCGTGATATCTTCATATGCACGTGTACCTATCTGACCCCTGACTTCGAGGTATATTCGGTCATGTGACGTCCTGACTTGAGGTAATTGTAGTTATATTGGGAGTAGGCACCGCAGTGGACCTCTCGGGTTCAGAACCTTGCTTTGAGGTAATTTTCGGGTTGAATGGATTTTGGTGCCTTTAGGATGTCTCATGGATGTTGTTCTCGCCTACGGTTTGTTGTCGAGACGGGAACAAAGACATGTGTAGGGTGCACAGGTTCTATTGGGAATCGCAACAGAGGTTCAGTTGACCTGAGTTAAGGGAATTTTGAGGACTAAATTCCTTTAAGGGGGGGATTGTAACGACCCGGATCAGAAATTAAAGTAATTTGAGAATTTAATTAAGTAAAGGGCAATTTTACCCTCGGTTTCGGAGGGGTTCGGGAGACACTTTTTGTCTGGTAGTACTTTTGGAAGTTTTTCTTGGGTCGTTACGTAGGTCTCGAACTCTTGAGTTCGTAGATAGGCGGCACGTGGAAAACGGAGTCCGTATGTGAGAGATACAGGTCTAAAAGCCCAGGGGTATTTTGGTAATCTGGGTAGGTGGACAATGTGATAAGCCCATTTTTTCCAATTTTTTCCACTCTCGGGTCACTCTTTCTCTCCTCCCTCGAACTCTCTCTCTCACCCCGTGCAAGCATCACTCATCTCCACCACCATCGACCCATTTGGGGGTCGATTCTACCCAAACGAAGGCCAGGGTGGAATCCCCTCAACCTCGCGAGCAGTTTGGTGCCAGCTCGAGCCTCGATCACCACCAGAGATGGCAGTTCGATGGTCGGAGATGAAGCTGAAAATTTCCATGGATTTTTTGATCGATCGAGGTATGTTTTCTCAAATCTAAGCTTGGATTTGGACTCCTGGGAAGGAGTAGATGAATTTGCACGGGTAGATCGTGAAAAATGGTGGAGTCTGGAGGAATCTGGGGAGCTTGGAGTCTCGGCCGTTAATGGCGGATTCCGACCACCGTCGACGGTAGTGTTGACGGTGGTCTGGTCATCTTTTTCGACAAGAATTCCAAGATTCTGGCCACTAGAAACGGCGACGACGGCAGCGGTCCGATTGTCATCCCCGTCAAACTCTGATGACTGGTTCGAATTGCTGTTGCTGAGGACCAGTCAGCAGTTTACTCAGCTGCCACGTGGCAACAAAATCAGTGTCCAGTCAGCAGTTAGTTGACCGTTGGGTCAACTGAAGCCGTCGGGGTTTGACGGAATATGCTGACGGTGTTAGCATATTTCGTCAAAAGGTAACGATGTTATGACGGAATTCTAAAGCCGTTAGTTTGGACGGAAGATTTCGATTCTGTCAGGACATCAGGTTCGACGAAATATTTCATCATAGCGACGGAATATTCCATCAGAGCGACGGAATATTCCATCGTGAACAGTACAGACGCGCATGGGCGTATGGGAGCCCGTGGCCAACGCGTGGCACGTAGTTCGGTCTTCTACCGGTGTGTGGCGGCAAGTGGGGCTGTTTCCCGGCCCACGCCGACACGTGTCTAGGGTTTTGGAACATTCCGAATCAAATTTTGGCGATTTTGAGGCCGTTGAAGTCTGTTTAAAGCCCTGTTTGAGTAATCCCAGCTATATGGACGACCACGGAGTGGGTTTTGGCTCGGGGGGTCAGGGAGCTAGGTTATTCCTTAGGGCTATGGTTTCCTTGAGTTGGTACTTTGGATGTACTATGAACGGACTGGGTTTCCGGGATTGCGTGGCATGCGTACTTCTACGTATTATGTTATGCCACGAATTGTGATTTGGGTTTTGACCTTGATGAATGATCTGAGGTATGTTATGGAACATTTCATCATGCTCTCGGGATATTGAGCTACGACTCAAGTTGAGTCGGGATATCTGGTACGGCTCAGGATGAGCCGGGTTAGTGAGCTACGGTGCAGGATGAGCCGGGATGTTGAGCTACGACTTGAGTTGAACCGGGATATCTAGTACGGCTCAGGATGAGGCGGGTTAGTGAGCTACTGCGCAGGATAAGCTGGGATATCGAGTTACGACTCGGGTTAAGTTAGAGAGACTAAATTCAACCAAGTCAGGTACCTTCGTCATCAAGGTCAGTGGGTGGTGTCGGTGATGACCCCGATTGACGAGTTGTTGATGGTTCACCCGAGGGTGACACGTCAGTTATTTGATTGCGGAGGTGGTTCCCTGGGGTAGTTTGTGAACTAATGGTCTGTCATTCGTGTGACAGGTAAGTAAAGGTCAATCAAGTCCAGGAAAGGTTCTGTTGGAGTCTCTGTAAATTTCATTTGATGTTTCTAAAGAATTAAGGGTATTTCAGGTATTAATTTCTGTGGTCAACGGCTGTCAGATGGGAGCAGGGCTTTTCGCGGATTTCGAGTCGGAAGTCGGGAAGGGTCCTGTCATACAGCCTTTCTCCACATATGTTCTTCCGGTTTGTGCGGTTTGGCTTTGTAGTTTATTGGTCAATTTTGACCTCTTTGATCGCTTGAGTATGTTGATCTTTGGTCGTTTTTCATCTCCAAACCATTCTCTTCATATTGCTCTCCTAGTTTCCGACGACTTGTTCACTTTTTACAGTGGAGGCAAGCAGCTCAGTGGTGGCAGCTGGTGGTGTGCCTACTCAGTTTCTAGGGTTTTTGTTGGATTTGTTTATTTTTTGGTTTGGACTTTGTCTTTGTTTTGGGTTGAACTCGTTTTTTTCTTTTTAGCTGAGCTTTTTAGTTTCTGAACTTTGTATATGGGCTCTTTTAATTTGTAATTCATCTTGGATAATGAATATCATTTCCTTAGACAAAAAAAAAAGAATGCTCTTTTGAATTTTTGACAAGACAAAGGTTTACACAATCATGCATAGGAAAGTATATATCTCTTGACACTCAAGAATTAAGAATAAGTTCAATCCCCTCAATTATTGGATAGATGTCTAATTGTTCCCTGTTGCTTATCACTAAGCCTTCCTTATCTATACCCATAAAAGAGATTAGCTTTGGTTTATTGTTTGATTAGTGATATAATGTACACATTAATTAGGGTCTCCCACTAAGTTGATTAGTGGCTTTGGACGCATAGATTCTCACAACCATTTTGTATTCGGGTAGCTAATGGACGGTGCAAACAAATCCAAGCTATAAAGAGAAATACCAAATTCCAAATCTACTTCCAATTTCTCCTCTTGGGCGCCTTCATTTTGCTGCTAATTAACAACTGCTTTAACTACTTTTTCCCAACCAAAAAAAAGGAAAAAGAAACTACTTTTTCCCATTATTTTATCATTCCAATCACTTTATTTTTGAAAAAGGAACCCGAGTCATTCTATTTTTTACTTATAAGTGGACGACTTCTAATCGTAAATTAATTGAAATTGACAATTAATTAATACGTACTTAGAAGTCGCCCACTCATATAGTCACGCATTTCTCGTAGAAACGAGATTCTTCCTCTCTTTTTTCTTGAGTCTCTAAGTATTGAAAGACTAATGTTCTGATTTATGTAAAGCAATGAAGAAAGATAATATTCTAAGCAAAAGATATAAGCACTTACCCAATAAGAGAATAATGCTTAGGGGGGCCATTTAGAAAATGTACATTTCAAATGTGATTCTTTCTGCTGATCTGTTTGCTTTGTCTTCTTTTCCTTTTCCTCTTTTTGTGTTTATAATTTTTTTTTTAAAAATCAGGATGCCACCGCCAGAGCCACCTGCTTAAGAGCCTCGTACATTTTATATATACTCTTCGAGCGACAGATCAAAACACTTCACACTGCCATTGCAACAATCTAGCAATCTCTCTCTTTCTCTGTCTCTCTGAAAAACACACAAAATGTGGAGGAAAAAGAGGAAGAAGATGACGAATGTGAGTAGAAGAAGAAGAAGAACTTCTACGTGTTTGGCGAATTGAATTACCGGCCTCTTCCTCCCTCGTTGATGGGGGATGTGAAGGGGTAAAAAGGCAAGTCATAGAGGCAAAGGGGAGGCAAAGCCTTTCTTCCGGGTTTGTTTTAACTTATTGTTCACCTGTCAACACTCTTTATGTAATAGTTAGGTTAAGCTTGCTTAAATTAAATCATTTTCAAAGTCTCTGAAAAATGGTTTGTTAGTGGCAGCTTCCTTGCTCTTCTTCTTCGTGTTCGTGTTCTTTCCATGGTTCGAATTCTTTCCAGTAGCTAAAAGAATTGCGATTCTGCAATTGGATTAGATTTGTTTGTAACCTTTCTGGGGATCTTCAAAGGCCAATTGCAAGATTGCAGTTTGAATTTTCAATTTGGAAAGAATAACAACACTGTAGGCTTGTTTCAAGGATTGAATAAAACTTCAGTTTGTTGGGTTTGTATTTTGTTTAATTTCTGTCTCTCATCTGTTCCAACTTCAGAGGCATTGAAAGTTCACATATCACAAACCCAGAACGCAGCATGACAAGCATTCAAAGATTGATCACCAAACATATATCCCATCCCCATCGATAGAGGCATTAGGGTTTATGTTTACAGGCTAAAATGAAACTACTGAAAAACCATTACAATGCCAAAGAAACCAAGAAGTTGATTATGCAGATCTGTTCCGAGCCAAGATTTATAACCACCACAGGATACAACAGCAACAAAGGAACAAGATGAAGTTACAATATGCCCGACACTCATGAACACTCCATCTCAGATGCCATTTAAACACATTTTCCTCAAAATACTAATCACACAACTATCAATCTAAATAAGGTCACGTCTGATCTATCAGCAGCGGTGGCATATGCAGTTACATGAGACTCAGAAAGCTTCAATATCCAAATTTATAATTTCCCTGGACATCATGATTTTCAATCCATGATAAAACAAAACAAAATCTGTTTTCAAGGTATGTAGTGCCTAATCGAAACAGACATTACATGCATTAAAATGAATGCAAGCAAGCACAGCAAGAGAATGGAATCAGCACACACTAGATAGACAGAAAGTAGAATCGCTGAAGAAACTAGATATTACATATGAAACTCGATTAATTTTCACAATGCTCCACTCAAATCTTGCTCTAAATTGTGCAACAACAAAAAATCCTGATGACAGTAAGCAATGATATAACAAACGGGGAAAACAGCAACTTGCAAATTTCCGGCATTCATTATTGATAAAAGTCTAACAAACACAGAGAAAAAGGAAAAAGATAATACCTATCACCTTCGCCATCAAATTCATTATGGGCTGTAACCTGTTTTCTCAATAGTAAGTTATCATATATCCGTGAAAAAACTTTCTGACTACAAAATTGAAAATCCTGTGCCCCATCGGCTGAAGGGGGACACCATCTGTCATATAACAATCATATCACCTACTTAACTAACAATCTCGTTTTTTTTTTCTTCATCATCAACACCGTTACAATTTCTAAATACAAGATCAATGTAGTCACCAACTCACTATAGATCTAGTTTCTTCTTCATGGCTTCATATACCATATATGTAATGCTTGCAGCTGGCACAACTTTGAGAAGATTTGGAAATAATCCCTTGTAGAAACCTCTATAGCCCTCATGCTGTAGGGTTCTCCAGAAAACATCAGCCATTCCTTTATAAGCAGAAGCTGTATTAGAACTTTGAGCTTGCAATCTGAAAAGAAATAATATATTAAGCGCAAATAGTAAATTCACCGGGAATTCCAAAACTTAAGATGAAATGAAAATGTCAATTGGGCACCCCTCATTAAAAACGCATAACCACAGTAGTAGGAAACTTCAGCCATTAATTGTACCTGGTTCGGATAACCTGGAGTGGATAAACACACGTTGCCCCAAGAGCTCCAGATATTGTCCCACAGCCCAGCTGGATTAGAGGACCAGGTTCTGCACAAAAGTGAAGAATTTTGAAAGGCGGTTTAATAAAACAATGGTGCAAAAAATGTAACTGAGAGGCAAAAGATAAAGAAAGAGAATCAAAATGGAAAACTAGAAAATCGTACCACTATCTTGAAGAATATATGTCTTTGACATATCTTTTAAGGTCTCATAGGCAGCGAGGTCAATGCCAGCGTAGGGGATAATCCCAAGAAGAGATGGAAAGAGACCTTTATAAAAGGCCCGAGGTCCCTCATGAGTCCATATTTCCTTAGTTAATGTCCTCAACTGAGGACCCTTTCCAGCGTCGGTAGTACAAGTCTGTAACCGAGTTTTCAAAAGATCCAAGGGATAGATAGTTGTTTGTGCCACTGCACCTGCCATACCACCAGCTAAAAGTCTACCTGCAGTACCGATATCTTCCTGGTCTTCCCCCATACTATCTCCAATGACCCTTTTTAACATTTCATAAGTATAGAACTTGATTGCACTTTCAGGTGCTACCTTCACAACATTTATTCCGTTACCCCGGAAAAACCCTAGCAAACCATCTTCCTTCAATATCTTCATTATAGCTGGCACTACAGAAGCACGAGATGTCTGAACTTGCAAAACCACCTTCAAACGATCAAGAGGAGCAGTAGCAGTACGAGAAGCCGCTCCTGCTATAGCCCCTGCAATAAAGTATCTGCTTCTATGAACGTGCCTACTAATTCCTTCTGGAATAACAGCCTGTTCTCCAATATCCACAAGGCATACCCTCTCCCAGTGATGATATATGTTCTCAATAGTGGCTTCATGTGGATAAAGTAAAAGAAAATCTCTCCATTCTTCAAAGGTTATGATACCATTGTTATCCTTATCAACATGCTCTACGAAACGGGCAAGTTCCTCATCATCCATTTCAATCCCTACATAATTAAAACTGCCAGGGCTTATAAGATGGAAAACGAAATATACGCCCAATTCAAGACTATGGAAAAGGAAATGCTCCCACTTTCTAACTCTCTCAAACACATTTGGGAAATACAGGCACAGCTATTCATTCCCATCAAGCTCAATGTAGAAATAAAAGGTGAAACTATTACCTATTGAAAATTATATTACAGTCATCTAATATTAGAAACATCATATCAAATCAAATTATCTACATGGGTCTAGGCCAATGATTAAGTCACCATTGTTAGAATAAAGGCTAGCATAACAAAGTTAGAGAATTTCGCAATCAAGAAACAGAAAAAAGTATGGTTGGGCATACCAGCCTTGACAAGAGCATCCCAAAGCTCCTCAGGCAGAATGCAGCCATTGTGCTCAACATCAATGGCCTGAAAAATGCGGTAAAGCTCGAGCTCCTTGTCATCCATGTACCTTCGGAACTCGAGATAATCGACCTTTCCATCTCTATTGGCATCACAAACCTTGAGAAGATCCTTGGCGTACTTGTACTCCGGCAGAATCTGAAGAGCCGACAACCCGGCCTCGATCTGAGCATAGTCTAAATACCCAAGATTCGCAGCATCGAAGAAATTGAAAAGGCTTCGAATTCGGAGCTCCCTCTCCTCCTTGGTCTCCCGTAAGGCTATAAGAACGTGATCCATGGAAATGGGTCCGATTTTCTTCACTGGGTTGCAACAGCCGTCGGCACTGGGCTTGTTCGCATCCACGGTGGTGAAGCCGACATGCTTTGCGGCCGGCTTTGCCCCTGACATAAAAAACCAATTATTTTTTTACCTTCTTCCTCAATGTTCTTCAACCTTCTCCAATGGGGGATCAAATCTATCAACAAAGGAAGGAGATGGTGATTTTGGTTTAATGGGTTGTTGGGTATTGATCATAAATTCATGATAAAAGAGCCCTCACCATTCAGCAAAGATAGAAACAAGACAATGAAAATGAGGGTTGGGAGAGATGGGAGAGATGGGAGAGATGGGGCCTCATCATCATCTTCAATGTTGGGTGGATTTGGGGGATAATTTATTGGAGTCAATTGAATGCTAATTAAGAGGGTAGTGGTTAACACAGATTATAACTGCCGAGAGCCCATAAAGAAAAATATCGGCAGTGTAAATTGGAGGAGGAGGTGGAGTGGTGAAGAGGCAATTAGCCAAAATACGAGACTAACGGAGAAGGATCGCTCCTGCAATGGAAGTGGATATTCTTCCTCGTGTCTGGTCGGCTTTCACTTCTTTTTTTTCTTTTTCTTTTCCTAATTTTAATGAAAAGAACCAAAAAAGTTGGGTTTGAATGTTTTATCAATGATGTGACAAAAACAAATTCAACATTTTTCGAGTTAATAATTTTTACACAAAGAAAAAGAAGTTCATATTTTCAAAGTGGTATAAAAAAAAATTTTGAAATATGCTTTTTAAAGAATATTAAAATAGAACGCTCACTTCTCCCATATTAGTTCAAACGTTATGTACTTTTTTTTTATCTACATTTTTGTCTCCAAATTTTTCTAAAAAGGTTTTATTTAATGGGCCAACATCATATGCATCCACCATTAATTCTTAGATGATGGTTACTGTGTTGTTGATTGCTTGTCATTCCTTTGTTGTTGGAACGCATTTATCTCATTTTTTATTTTTTCTTAGCTTCCTTCGGAACTATATCAAGTTTCAAATCTCTTGAAGTTGTGCTATTGTGTCATGATGTTCATACTTTGGTTATTGATGAATCTAATGTCTATCATTGTATTATCGTAAGGTATTTGAACAAAATATCTCTTCTAAAAAAAATTCTAAACAATATGAATATGTTTCTAATATTAATATGAATATATAAGAGCACTTAAACTTAATGATTATTAGAATCTAATTATTTATTTTGTAAGTTCTGATTTGAAGATATTTTTGAACATTTTCACTCAAATAAAAAATCATTTAATCCTTGAATTACGAACATAAACATTCCTTGGACTACTAATCATTATATTCGCCTATTTATTTGGTGAATATAACAAAAATTATTTTTAAACAAATATCTAAAGGGAAATTTTTTTCACATTCCCTATTTTTTTCTATTCACTCCTTTTGATTGAATAAATCAAAACAAATTTAATGAACAGTTATAAACAGACGAGTGCAAAAAAAGAAAACTATAATGTGAAAATCACTTTTCATATCTAAAAATATGAAAGGGTTCACTTCTCGATATCATTATTAAATACAACAAAGCAGCAAGAATGACAGAATTTTGAGAATGATGCTTTGCTATGCTGAGGACTTAGAATTAATCCCACAAATTTGGTGATCTTTGCATTACTCTTTTGTGTTCGTACATGTTTCTCGGTAGGATCCAACAAATATAAAACATCTAGACATCCTCCGAACAAATGTATAACTGTCAGTAGTAATCAGCAAACACCTGTGTCTCGACATTGTAGTATGCCACACCGAATCGGTTTACTTTTTTTCCCTAGATTTCGACCGAATCAAGACGGTGAAGATTGAACAGACAAAATTAAGCTTAAAAACTTCGAAAAAGTCCAAAAATTTAAAGAAACGCATGAAAATGAAGCCAAATTATTGATATTCCAAAGGGTACATTTGTTACATATGTCTACATATCACAGTGCCAAGTGAGATGTAGATTCAAGACGCGTTACATAACTCTCCATAGACATTGCCAAATTGTTTTCTCATTATTGCTCTTCATGGCATACACCAGAAGCAGCTTTACTTGCATCATTCAAAATCTGCAAGAACAAAATGATGCCAGTCGACAAACGAATTTGACGTTGGGTATCAAACAATCTGGACACCTTATTTAGATTAACTAACCTCGATGTTTAACTGTTGATTACTTCAAGTAGAGTGTCACGCAAGGAGGACTTTGGCAGCTGCTCTGCAACTAGAATGTAGAAGAGACCCATAACTCCTGTGTGGGTCTGAGTGCTGCTGTAATTAGATAGTAAAGTCAGAGTCTCCCCATCGTTGATTTTGACAGAGCCCGGTTGAGGATAGCAAGTCGACATTCCTACAATATAACCAGCCTCATTTCCAGCTTCCTTCCCTTCTCCGTAAATTGGTGTCGATGAACATAGAACGCGTCCGTCCTAAAATAATCACAAACAAGCACATTACTTAAAAGACACTACATAACTAAAAATGCAAAATCCTCATATTACAATATGACTATATGGAATTATCCGACATATTTTCAATTTTTAATACATCTGTGAAAGTAAACAAGAATGACAGACAACAAAGAGTCCAGTTTAGTCTGGAAACAATGAAAAATCTTGACTAGTATCATCTGCGGTGCTTAAAGCCTAATCCTAGATTCCAGATGATGGTCACATGACACATACTTGCAAGGCCGGGAGGAGATGATGTGAATTATTGCAAAATCTTTGCCTGGTAATGTATGTGAGCCCAAGTACATACAGGAATATGGTAAGGCCATATGCCACTAATTCGAGAAGATTATATCAGAATTTAGGTTCCACCATATGCCACAAGAAAATACTGTAAAGCCTAGCAGAAACTAAATTACTAAGAATGGACGAAAAAATAACCTCTCCATATAGAGTTGAACCGAGCCCCCCAGTGTGCTGGTGGGCTACACCATAGACGACATAACCACCAGTTGGGATAGTAGACATTGCCCACTGGTTGTCAGAGCATCCATCACTAATAGCACTGGTGGTGCTGCAAGACGCTTCAACATCATATTCGACCTGTATAAAAGGAAGATATAGACACAATCATAAAAGGAACTAAATTCATTATGAACATTAGAGCGAATGCTATTGTAACATATGGCGGTATGATGCGGTCAATTAACTTACCCGGCAATCATGTTCCATTTCAGATCCTGGTAATTGAGTCATTGTATCAGTGACATCAAAGATATAAATCTTGACAGGCAGAATAGCATCAGACCAATCAACCCACTTCACAGTATATCTCAAGAAGAGGCTTCTCTTGGCACCCTTAAACCCTTGTTTTACACTGCATTGAACACCATCATAACAACAATGCAAACCTCCTTTATACCCCGGCTTCAACGCCTGACCACGTGAATCCCTTGAAACATTATACAGATCACACCTACATTCAGTGCATCCCAACCCATTTTCAGCCCCCCGAGTGTCAATTGCATGCACGTTGAGCATCCATCTCTCCTCATACCCAGCAGGAATCTCTGCAGGATTCCCAACTTCAATTCCAAAAGGATCTGGGACATGTGTATCTGTTCTTCGTGTCTCCGACCCAAGTCCAAAATACTGTCCAAGCATATTACCCTGGCACACTCCATTGTTTCTAGCGAAAGAAAAATCTGATTTTTTAAGCTCCTGAAAACCAGTCTCCGCAGGTTCCACAAAACCCGTCCGGACATAATATCTTGCAACAACCCAATGATGAAGATAAGTTTCGTGAAGGGGAATAGGATTCCCCTCTTCATCAATTACTTCAGCATTGAAACTCTTGATGCCAATATGACCTTTTGGGAAGTAGATATCGTAGTAATACTTATCTGCAACTGACCCTGGTGACAACACAAACCTAGGGGAAACATAGACGCTGGTCCTGGTCTTAACTTTGCTTATTCTACTAGCATGTGAACATGGTAGGCTTAATCCCAATACCAAGAAAGCCAACAAAAGCACCCAACCTTGAAAACATCGTCCCATTTTCTCCTTCCAATATTAAGATAATCTATAGTCATACAAAGATAATTAATTACTCACACACAAGCTAAATATTTACAAATTGTTCATCAAGAGACATTCATTATGTAAATGTAAAAGTGCAAAGCTGGTATCTTTTATACATTTTTATCATAATTATGAACATGGGTTATCTAATTTATGCTTCTTCAGAATCAATAATGGATTCCCACGCGAATTTAGCATATGGGTTTTCAAGAAATCAGCATATAATCCAATAAAAGCCAACAGAAACATATTCCATTAACAAAAATCATCGTTATCATTACCCATAATCGAACATAAAGAGGAAGGAGTGAAGAGCGTACCAAAATGGAGGAGGAAGCTTCTCAGATACAGCAAAGGTTCCTTGTTTGATAATAAAGTTGGACACTTCAAAGGTTCAATCTGTTTGATATAAATCAAAGCTTAAATATAAGAAATGGATTGTGAAAATATGCGTGCGTGGCGTCAGCAAGTGTGCACCCGTTCAAACTCAGAGACAGATTTTTGAGCAAGTAGAAAGAAAAACAAAACTCTCGAGACAGTGACTGAAAATGATCGATGGATTACGGAAGAGATGACATCTTGTGATATCTACGGCCTGTCGTCTGGCTAATTGATTTCAGACAAATTGTTTTTTTTTTTCATACCCATTACTTTCACACGCACAAATGAATACAAGTCAAATATTGTGGCCTCAGCCATGACGTCACCAATAATGCAAATTTTGTCCGACACGTAAACACAAATAATTATATTAATATAACGAGATATTAATTAATAGAAATTATGAAAATAGTAATCTTGTTGTCGAGCCCATTTTGTGAAAAGTAATTTTCAAAGTGATGATAATATTAAATAATTTTGAGTCGTAATATGAGTAATTCACACCAAAACTTTTTATTATGTTAAATAAAGTTAAAATAAAATTTAATATGCCATCAATTTTCAAAAGAAACAAATAATAAATGAATTTTATTAAAAAATTAACTTAAAATAGATTCATAAGTATTAAATATTAAAAAATTATTAATTTGTTTAAGAATACTTATATATTAAATCAAACTTATATAAATATTTATAATGTATTATTTTATAAATTTAACGGATTATCAATTTAGCAATCAAATTTATTACGGTTCCTAATTTATTGAGACCACCCCTTTATTAAAAAAGTTCTCTTAAACTTCCGGTTTTACCCCTCAATGTGTTGAAGCCACCTCCCAAAAACAAAATATTTCATTACCAACTCACCCACCCCACAGCCACTTTGTCACCGACCACCATCAATGCCGCCGCAAGCATGAACCCTCAAAATTACAAATAGCTACAATTCCAGCCCTACTTGATTTGCAACGAAATCAATTTGGCTACCATCTCCAAGGATGAATATGCCCAAAGAAAGCAAAAGAGATGAAACAAAGCAACCCACAAACTGATAAAAAATATTGGGAAGCAGAGCTTTGCTTATGGAGTTATGGTGATGGGACTCTCTTCTTCTTTGCTACCCAACGCCCACCTTTTCTGCAACAAATTTAACCCCGAAAGGCAAAAGCAAATTCCCAAATAACTTCCTTGTTATCACAATACCAACTGGGTTCGAAGTTCGAACTGTATAAAAAAAAAAAAAACTGGGTTCCAACAATTTTCTTGCTGGTCTGCAACTTACATCTTCTTGATCTGCTGCCAGTATTTTCTAATCTCCTTGTCAATCAATAAATTTATTTTCTTTGTATAAATTGAATTAGACAGTTAAACTATGCACATATATATATATATATATATATATTTTAAATTTTCACGGGCATTTATATAATTTGATACTTTTGATGACTGGTTTTTTTTTTATAGATACTTTTGCCGACTTGTACGAAGAATTGGAGAGATGAGTATGGAGCAAATGAATACTTTATTTTTATTTGAGAAGACCGACTTGGGATTAAATTAGGTTTGTAATTTACGAGCTGCAGGCCTAGTATTCAACTCCTAAATCTTTAAATTGCACATTCGTCATTCGTGTCAGATTCCAATTTTGTTTTGTTACGCGTGTCACATTATAATTAAGCATCCAATTTTGGTCTGACTACTTCTTCTTCTTTTTCTTGTTTAACAAGAATGCACTCTTGACAACAAAACTAAAAAAAAAGTTAAAAGAGAATACAGTATTTAATTGGACTAACATCTAATTATTTCTATAAATTATAATTTTAATATTAAATTCAATTATATAGGAGATAAAATTTATAAGGTTGGTCTATGCATGTTATAATAAATTGTCTTAAATGTAAATGGACGAGAATTTTGTAAGCCGTAAGGTACTTTAGGTCTATGTAGTCTGTCCTTTGGGTTAATGTCTTAATATGCGGGATTATACATTAAGTGCCATTTTAATTTTTAACTTAAATTCTTTTATTTTTCAATTTTCAGACTTTATCAAATGTGTCAAGGTGTTCCTTAGTTAATTTTGACCTATACCCTCCATTTAAAGAATATAAAGTTTTTTCTTGAAAAAATAAATAGACAGAGAAAATTTAAAAATAAAAACAGAAAAAATTAAATGCCTCATGGTTTCATTTCGTCCACCCAACCCGCCTCTCTTTTGCAGGCCCTTACTTTTGAAGTACAAACAAATTGAATTATTAAGTGATGGGGATAAAATTGAATTGATCATTTTTTTAATGTCCGGGTTAAAAGTGAACGTTTAGGAAGAGTCAAGTTAATGATAGGTGATAGGTGAGATATGAATTGACAATATTTTATTTCATTGTTTTTATATTTTTTAGATTTTCATTTTGTTTAATTTGTTTTTAAAATGTATGTTTTATTAAAAATATATGAATTTAACTTTATAATCTTTAAATGAAGGAAGAATGGTCAAAATTGACAAAGAAGGATCAAGTTTGCCCATTTGGTAGAATTTAAGGACTACAAATATGTAATGACTAAGTTCAGGGACCAAAATGACACTCAAGGCAAGTTCATGGTCCATTTGAGACATTTTTTTTTTGTTAGTGCAGTATCTCAAAGCTTTCAACTAAGGACTAATATGCAACGGTGGCTGGGAAGACTCATAGAGGCATTTCAGCCTCCCACTGGCCACAAGTCAAATGTCAATTTTGTGTCTCAAAACCAAGACTAGCAAACCTGACTTGGAACCTGAGTTTCCACTAGACCACTTGCTCGTGGTTAGTCCATTTGAGACATTAAACCTTGTCTTTTTTTTTAACTTTCATCCATCGAATTTGAATTTGAACAGGTTTGTAACACTATATTTGATATTTTAAACAATTTGAAGATTTGCCCGAATTTTTGGCCAATTACTTTATGAATAAGGAGAAATGCTTCCATATACCTAAAACGTCACGAGGCTGTGTTTCCTTTCACACACTATATAATATGTGGATTTTCTTTTATTATTATACCCTACTAAGAAACTTTGTCGTTGTTCTGCCCAAAAATGCGACAACGGGACCGGGGTCGCCTTCGGTGGATCTCCGTCGAAATCGGTGCTTTGAAGGAGCGGGCTCGTGTGGGTTTCTTTAGTGATGGTGGTGGTGTGGACTTGTTTGGATTTTGGGTTTGGGTTGAAGGATGTGGGCTTGGAGGCCTTGATATCACGGTCTTTCCCTGGATGGGCTGACCAGGAAGTAAACAGGCCCTAGCTACCTTCAAAATAGGTGTGCCACTAGTAGAAGCTGTTACTAGATAGTTATGGATGGGTTCTGTTGCGGCCCAAAAAACTTTCTTTAATCAAGTGATTGTGAGGTGAGCATGCAAATAGCTCACACTGTTCTTTTCTATGTCTTCTTCTTAATGTATCCAAGGACTTTAATAAATTTTCTTTCCAATCTAGTCCAAGTTCAGTTTATGTTAATTCTAATTTGTTCATGTTACCAGCTTGTTATTGGTTAGATGCAGTTAGGTGCAAACATTTCCTTAAGTCGGGATGATGATATTGGACCAAAACACATAAACGATTTTATGATTTAGAACAATCACAAAATGCAATGGTTGATATATTCCGAATACTAATAATTCCTCTTAAGAAAATCATTTGAAATGTAAAGAAAGTAAAGTACAAGTACCAGAAAGTAATTGCGCATATGTTAAATGCAACAAACAAAATACAAGTGTTATAAGTAAATATTTCCTTCACAATCAAGCCTCGTTGAGGGGCACGATCTTCTAGAAATCATCAACTGAGATGCATATCGGTCATAATCATGTCATGGGTTGGCAGAGTATTCAAACGACGGTGATACGTCAAGGGTTGAGTGTATGGGGACCTCAAAGACTAGAGTGAGTGTTAGTCGGATGAGGTAGTGTTTGGGGTTCCTCAAGGACTAGCTTGGGAAGCAGTCGGGATGAGAGAAAATCTTGTGTTCCTAGTCCGGAACTGAGAAGGAGGTGAGAGAAGAAAATGAATCTTGATCCTAGATCGAAGAAACAGGTTGTGCCTAAATAGGCAAGCCTTGAAACAAATAAACTTTTGAGGGTTTGTAGTTGTTTTGAAATTTATTGGTTTGATCAATTTGTTTGTTTGATTGATTGATTGGTTGTTCTTTTAGAAGAAAGCTTCTTATCTTTTTATAGGCGGTGAGGGAGCTGATGTGCGTTGCAAATGGACTTCTACGAGACCCGCACTGCAGTTTCTTATCTCGAACATCCCCTTTGCCCTTCTGACACGCTCAGTGCTTCAGAACCAACTTCTTCTCATCTCCACATTTCCACGTTCCAAGTGGGCGTTTTGGGCTGGGCCTTTGTTAGTTGGGCATTTATTTCCTTCTCAATCTTTCTTCAGCCCAAATGAGATTTTTTTCGAGTGTAAACAGTCGTCCAATTATATTAAAACATGTGAAGTATGAACACCAAGTAGCATAAGTTCAAGTATATATAAGTATTTCTCATGAATACGCATGTTTTACTGATGTGGATGCGTATTATTTTCATGTTTGATCTAAAATCAGTCATCTTTTCTTCTATTCTAGTGATTTTGTACACTTCATGAAATCTATAATAGGCAACTCTGACGTCTAAGAGGAGGGTTGAAGTCAATGGAGCTCGAATATGAAAAAAAAAACATAACAAAATATCTTCTCAGCATGAAGAGTACCTGCTTAGTGCTTCGAGTAATTTGACATGTCGCTGAACTATTTATAAGAGTAAAAAACTTTTTTTTTTTCCTCTATATTATATTGTGAAGGGAGATGATATACATATGATATTGATCTTACCCTTTATTAAAGTCAAATTTGAGAGCACTTAAGGAGAATGCCAGGTATACAAATATGCTATTGATTTTGCTCTTTATTAGAGTCAAATTCGAGAACAACTAAGGAGAATACCCGATACACATACGATATCGATCTTGTTATGTACTAGAGTCAAATTCAAGAGTACCTAAGAAGAATTCGCTAAAGTACAGCAATATAGTTGCAAATGAAACTATAAATTTAAAATCACTAAAATTAATGACTGGTTCACCAAGAAAAAAAATTCTTATTACTATCGAAATCATTTTATATGTGAAATGAAAATTAACCTCAGTAATTTTATTATTTATTTTGAAACAATAAGGATAAATATGTGGTTAATCAACATAAACAAAATAAAATGCTGAAATGGTAAAATTGCCAATTACTTAGGGTCAGTTAGCTATCGTTTAGCAAAACAGTTTTTTGTTGTCCAGATACAAAAACAGTTGCAAAGCGCGTTTGGTAACTCATTTTGGAAAAATGAATTTAGAAAATGAAAACACAAGATAAAATAATTTGCTTACGTTTTATAAAATAAAAAATTATTATTTTCGGAATTTTAGGATACAACCCAAAAAAATAAAGAAACAAAATACATACAATATTAAGTAAAAGGTCACCATAATATTACCATAGTCATCATCACCACCATCACCTCCATCACTGTAGCCATCAACATGGACGGTGACATGACCCCTCCCGAATTTCCCCTCGAAACTTGTGAGAAGCCCTACTCCCGTCTAACAACCTTGGAAAAACTTAAACCCTTATGCCCTTACTAGAATTCTACCGAAAATTCGGCAGAATCTCCCATATAACAGGGTCACTCCAATCTTCCACCCGTCATACGAAGGATGCAAAATAGCCACGATCTAAACAGTCCAGATAAACTTAAATCCAACCAATCCCCATGATATCTCAACAGTTAACTCATAAGACAAACAGAGCAAACTAGGTTAAATTACATTTACAACCCAACCAAAACCTACATCGACAACGCAGCAGAAGGTGATGCCTCCTCCTAGTCTCGGCGCCTCGTCCCTCTACGGCCTGGAGGGCACAAAACCAAACAACTGTGAGTGGACAATAGAACCAAATAAAATAAAAGCGTGGTCGTGCAAATAAAATAATAATACTAATCGATATAATCCCACCTTACATGCAATAAGATCCGCATTTATAGGTAAATATCACTTACTGGAATCCATTTGATTTACCTCGGTGGAACCCACGTGACCTTTACCAGTGTCCGCCATATCAGTAACCCGGCGAAGCCATGACCCTCCGCCGAAGCCATTATCCTTGTTGAAGCCGTCATCCCGAGCCGTAGCTTGATATCCAAGTCGAACCGTCATCCCGAGTCGTAGCACGATATCTTGACCGTAGCCATCACCCAGCTCAGCATATGATGGAATCCTCCACATCATAGCCCGATACCTAACCCAACGTATGATGGAATCCTCCACATCATCGCTAATACCTCACCGAGCATATGATGGAATCCTCTACATCGTAGATCGATACCTTACCCAGCGTATGTTGGAATCCTCCACATCATCGCTAATACCTCGCCAAGCATATTATGGAATCCTCCACATCATAGCTCGATACCTTACCCAGCGTATAATGGAATCCTCCACATCATCGCTAATACCTCGCCGAGCATATGATGGAATCCTCCACATCTTACCTCGTACCTTTCCAAGTCTATGATGGAATCCTCCAGACCATAGCTCATATCTTGTCGAGAGTATGATGGAATCCTCCATACCATAAATCATACCTTTCTGAGCCTATGATGGAATCCTCCATACCATAGCTCATATCCTACCGAGAGTATGATGGAATCCTTCATACCATACCTCGTACCTTTCTGAGCGTATGATGGAATCCTCCATACCATAGCTCATATCTTGCTGAGAGTATGATGGAATCCTACATACCATAACTCGTACATTTCCAAACCTATGATGGAATCCTCCATACCATAGCTCATATCCTGCCGAGAGTATGATGGAATCCTCCATAACATACCTCGTACATTTCTAAGCATGTAATGGAATCCTCCATACCATAGCTCATATCCTGCCAAGAGTATGATGGAATCTTTCATAGCATACCTCGTACCTTTCTGAGCTTATGATGGAATCATCCATACCATAGCTCATATCCTACCGAGAGTATGATTGAATCCTCCATAACATACCTTGTATTACGCTGAGTGTATGAGGGAATTCTCCCTGCCATACTTCCTATCCGTTCGAGCGTATAAGGGAATCTTCCCTACCATACCTCACCGAGAAACTCCCACCAATCCTCCCTCCATGGTCTAAGCCTAACCCACCATCCTGGGCCGAAACCCCAAAACCATCCAATACTTACGCCTAAGCCCGAATACATAACCCCGACCCTAAGCCTAAAATCCATAAAATCACCCTCCCGGGCCTAAGCCCAAGTCATTACCAAAATTGTTTCCCAAATCACATAACCGGCCTAATACCCAATATCACATATCTGGGCCTAACGCCCAAAATCCAATAAAAACCAAAATCCCGGGCCTATGCCCAATACATGAATCCGGTCGAATTCGAAAGCAATAAAACCAAAATCCTTAAATCCGGGCTGGAGCCCAAAACCATACGCTTGGCTGAAGCCAAAATCCAATCAATCCAAAATTCATAAAACCATAATCAGTAAAACTGAAATCCATAAAACCAAAGTCCATATATCCGGGTCGTAGCCCAAAAATTCATTTTTAAATTTGTTATTGAATATCCATATCCAATAATAATTCACTAGAATAAAAATTCCATTTGACTCCCGACATTTGAACGATAATAGAAATATTCAAAACGTCACAATATGCATACATTATAAATTAAGGAAACAAGTCCACTCACCGTGACATCCAAAAAAATCCAATTCCAAGCTATTCGGTTCCCCGCTACCCTTGGAGCCACCACGCCTATCAAAAACATTATTGGGAATTATTAAACAATAATTATTAACCTAAAATTCGACCCCCTAAACCCCGGGAGTTCACAGGCGCCCTAAACGCGTACCAAGTAACTTTAAACACCCAAAACAACCCCTAAACGAACTCCGATTGATCCAAAACCTATGCCAAAAGGTCTGAAACATCGAAAACATAAATACAAGAGTTGGGGTATTGTTCAGTCGACTGAGTACTGTTCACTAGCCGGCCGGAAAACCCCATAACCACCCGATTTTCAAACCTTCATATCTCACTCGTTTCTCAACCAAATTGGACGTTCTAATAATGAAAATCTATCTGCTCGAGCCAAGGAATCCAAATATGTAGTCCAAATTGAAAACCCTTACCTGTGGTGGCAAGAAAAATAGATGGAAATTTTCAGCCCATGTTCAAAGCTCCACCCCGTCGTACACGGCTGTCCTCACGGCTCAAGGAGGCTATGGATGAGTTCGTGAGGTCGAGAGGAAGGTCATGAAAAAGGGCAAAATCAAAATCATAGATTTTGGGGGTTCTTGGTTTTTCACGGGACCAAAGGAAAAGAAATTTCGAGAGAGAGAGGAGAGAGAGTGATTATAAAAATTTGGAGAAAAGGAATATAAAATCTTTTCAAAATATCTACCTTCCAAAATTATGAAAATGCCCCTCAAGGTTCTAGACCCGTAACTCTCACAAACGAGCTCCGATTTCCGAGTGCCAACTGTCTACGAACACATGAGTTTGAGATCTACACAACGGTCCAAGAAAAACCTCCAAAAGTATTTCCTAAGAAAAAGTGACTCTCGAACACCTCCTAAACTCGAGGGAAAAATCATCTTTTTTTCTAATTAATTTTACAAAATTAATTTATTTTGAAGAACGGGTCATTACAACTCACCACCCTTAAGGAAGTTTCGTCCTCGAAATTGGCACCAGCCCAAACAATGAAAAGTGAAACTAACCTTGCCTCTGATCCTGGAGTCTCACAACTAGCCTCCTCAAGGCTCAAATCCTCCTCAAGGCTCAAATCTTCCTCAACTCAACATAACACTTTTTGCTCCCGATACTAGTCAACAAAGACAAAAAGTACTTCCCTAACCGATAGGTGACAATACCCTATTTGCCAACAGTACGAAAAAATCGGGGCTCTGTCCCTCTCAACGTCGGATACCCCTGAAGAACCCTACTCCGAAGGATTAAGATCCCACCTCGACTCAAGAGGTTAAAAGTCTAACATAAATTAAAATCCATCTTGCTTAATGTGCCTCTTGTACATTTATCCATTCCCGTCTCAACATGAAGTCGTGCACGAGGACGTTGTAAAGGAGGCATCACAGAAGCGTCAAGAATGCACACTATGTGTTGGGTCTATAGGAAGTTTAACCAAGACCTCTGACACCAAATTGACAGGACCCCTCCTGAATTTCCCCTCGAAACTCGTGAGAAGTCCTGTAAGGACCCTTCCCGAATTTCTCATCAAAACCCGGAAAGAACCCTTATCCCGTCTGACAGCTCTTTTACCTCAAAATTTTATACCATAAATACCCTTTATCTTTAAATAATTTTTAGTAAACCTTACAGGGTTCCCGACATAACCTCTATACTTACTGACCACTCTTACCTATCAAACGTAGGATAGCATACATGTCAAAGCCAAGACGTCGTAATAGTTATGGTCCAAATAGGAATACCCTATGACACCAAATGTCAGTAGGTCAGACACTGCTGACACCTCTACTGGAATACCACAAGACAACCGACTAGTCAGATACTTGTGAACCAATAATAATTCGTCACTCTGGGTCACCGCCCACACCAACCCACAGACCCAGATGACGAAGTATTTTCATAGGCTGATTAATCACATGACAATCGTCGTCAAATCATATTAGAGCCGAAAATATCCTCGGCTATCATATCATATAAATCGGCAAGTATCCTCAGCCGGAATAACATTCGACTATCATATCACATCAGTCGGCATATCCCTCGACTGGCATATCCCTAGCCACCAGGGTATCCCTTGGGGTGTGCTAGTCCTGTATCACAACTCTTTGTACTATGCATAGACAGCCTCGCGACCCGGCGGAGCCAAAACTCCTCGATGCCAGAGTCGGAGCACTCAACGAACCAACGGAGTAAAACTCTCGACGCTAGTCGAAGAAACAGTAACCAATTATATTGAAGGTTCACCGGGTTCACCGCGAATAACGGATCTTGGCCCCGGGTCCTGGCCTCCCTCAAATCAATGTTTATCTCGGAGGTTCACCGGGTTCACCGCCAACAGCGGATCCTAACCCCGGCTCCAGGGCCCCTTCAAATCAGTATTGTTTATATTGGAGGTTCACCGGGTTCTCCGTCTCAGCGGATCCTAACCCCGGCTCTTGGGCCCCCTCAAAACCGTATTGTTTATATTGGAGGTTCACCGGATTCTCCGTCTCAGCGGATCCTAACCCGGGCTCCTAGGCCCCCCCAAAATCGTATTGTTTATATTGGAGGTTCACCGGGTTCTCCGTCTCAGCGAATCCTAACCCCGGCTCTTGGGCCCCCTCAAAACCGTATTATTTATATTGGAGGTTCATCGGATTCTCCGTCTCAGCGGATCCTAACCCCAGCTCCTGGGCCCCCTCAAAACATTATTGGATCCAAAATCAAGTATTTTTTAATCACAAATATGGTTTCAACTCAAAATCATGGACTCTAATAATTACCACGTCAAAACAATATCAAAATTGAATCCAACAACCATGCCATTTCTCACAACACACTTTCACTGAAATATTGGAAAAACAAATGTCCAGCAATCATTTATAAATTCCATGAAATCATTGCAACCATACACAACAGTATTTAAATCAAAGATATTGATGCATGCATTACAATTTATAAACCAAAAGTCCACTCACAAACATCATCCAACCCAAAATTCATGGACGCTCTAGCCCAAGGAACACATGCACAATAATGACCCAACTACCTTGACTTTCCTAGCTCAAAACCCGCTCCACGGTCAACCATTACTGCTGTGATTGCCCAATTGGGCCCTAAACGAACTCCTATGGCCTCGAAACAACCAAAATATGATACAGAACGTCCCAAACCCCTAATCACGCGCTGCCGTGACATTGGGAACGGTCCTACGCGCCGCCATGCGCCACCGGAATGTCAGAACACGCGCCGCCACGCGCTACTACAGTGACTCACGCGCCTGGACCGGTCCAACCCGACCCAACTCGGTCTGACCCGGTCCAACTCAACCCGATCGGTTCACTCAACACGACCCGTTCACTCGACCCGATCGATTCACTCAACACGACCTGATCCAACCCGACCCGACTAATCGCTGGTAACCTGCCGGAGAAGACGACCGGATCGCCGCCTCCTCCGCCGTCTGGTTCGCTGGAAATTGCCATTTCCGGTCGATTTTTAAGGTTTTCTAACTTCTTCATTTCTTGACCGTTTTTCACGATCCACACATGTAATTCATCTACTTTTCACCATGAATCCAAATATGAGGTCAAAGTTTCGAGATTGTACCTGGTCTGGCCGGAAAATGGCCGAGAAGATTCGGTCCACCTCCCTCCTCCTTCCGTCGCCTATGGCAGTGCTCCCGCTCCGATAAATACACCTAAATGCTCATGGGGCTCCGGGTAAGATCCTCCCGACCTTGGTTTCGGTCGAATCAGATCAAAATCCGTCCGATGAAAAGGGTTGTTCGGTGTTCGCACGGGGAGAATTTCGGGTAGGAGAGAGAGACTGAATGGACCAATCTCCCGAGGAGATAGAAAAATATCTTATATATAGTTCCAACGTTTCCAAAATTACCAAACTACCCCTGAAGCTTCTAGACCCGTAACGAACTCACCGGGTCTCCGTTTTCTGCGTGCCACTTGTCTACAAACTCGTGAGTTCAAGTCCTACGCAACGAACCAAGAAAAATTCCCAAAAGTACTGCCAGTCAAAAAATGACTCCCGAACCCGTCCAAAATCGAGGGTAAAATCGTCCAATTCTCAAAATACTTTAATTTCTGGTCCGGGTCGTTACAAATTTCCCCCCTTCCAGAAATTTCATCCCCGATTTTCACTAACTCAGGTTAAAGAACCAACCTCCTATTCAGTTCAAGGTCGCTAAAGAAGTAAACGCCTCAGAGGCATCTTGTTAACAGAAATCCTTAAATAATTTGCACACAAGTGTGCGGTCTGCAGGAAGTTAATCTAGAGCTCTGATACCACTTGTAAGGACTCTTCCCGAATTTCTCCTCGAAACCCGGAAAGAACCCTTATCCCATCTGACAGCTCTTTTACCTCAAAATTTTATACCATGAATACCCTTTATCTTTAAATAATTGTTAGTAAACCTTACAGGTTCCCGACAGAACCTCTATACTTACTGACAACTCTTACCTATCAAACATAGGATAACATACAGGTCAAAGCCAAGACCTCGTAATAGTTGTGGTCCAAATAGTAATAACCTCTGACACCAAATGTCAGTAGGTCAGACACTGCTGACACCTCTACTAGAATACGACAAGACAACCGACTAGTCAGATACTTGTGAACCAACAATAATTCATCACTCTGGGTCACCGCCCACACCAACCCATAGACCCGGATGACGAAGTATTTTCATAGGCTGATTAATCACATGATAATCGTCATCAAACCATATTAGAGCCGGAAATATCCTCGGCTATCATATCATATAAATCGGCAAGTATCCTCAGCCGGAATAACATTCGACTATCATATCACATCAATCGGCATATCCCTCGACTGGCATATCCCTAGCCACCAGGGTATCCCTTGGGGTGTGCTAGTCCTATATCACAACTCTCTGTACTATGCATAGACAGCCTCGCGACCCGGCGGAGCCAAAACTCCGACGAACGAACCAACGGAGTAAAACTCTCGACGCTAGTCGAAGAAACAGTAACCAATTATATTGAAGGTTCACCGGGTTCATCGCGAACAACAGATCCTGGCCCTGGGTCCTGGCCTTCCTCAAATCAATGTTTATCTCGGAGGTTCACCGGTTCACCGCCAACAGCGGATCCTAGCCCCGGCTCCTGGGCCCCCTCAAATCGGTATTATTTATATTGGAGGTTCACCGGGTTCTCCGTCTCAGCGGATCTTAACCCCATCTCCTGGGCCCCCTCAAAATAGTATTGTTTATATTGGAGGTTCACCGGGTTCTCCGTCTCAGCGGATCCTAACCCCGGCTCCTGGGCCCCCTCAAAATATTATTGGATCCAAAATCAAGTATTTTTTAATCACAAATACGGTTTCAACTCAAAATCATGGACTCTAATAATTACCACGTCAAAACAATATCAAAACCGAAACCAACAACCATGCCATTTCTCACAACACACTTTCACTGAAATATTGGAAAAACAAATGTCCAACAATCATTTATAAATTCCAGGAAATCATTGCAACCATACACAACAGTATTTAAATCAAAGATATTGATGCATGCATTACAATTTACAAACCAAAAGTCCACTCACAAACATCATCCAACCCAAAATTCATGGACGCTTTAGCCCAAGGAACACATGCACAATAATGACCCAACTACCTTGACTTTCTGAGCTCAAAACCCGCTCCACGGTCAACCATTACCACTGGGATTACCCAATCGGGCCCTAAACGAACTCCTATGGCCTCGAAACCAACAAAATCTTATCCGGAACGTCCCAAAACCCTAGTCACGTGCCGCCGTGACATCGGGAACAGTCCCACGCGCCACCGGAAGGTCAGAATACGCGCCGCCACGCGCTACTACAGTGACTCACGCGCCTGGACCGGTCCAACCTGACCCAACTCGGCCTGACCCGGTCCAACTCAACCCGACCGATTCACTCAACCCGATCGGTTCACTCGATCTGACCGGTTCACTCGACCCAACCGGTTCACTCGACCTGGCCGGTTCACTCAACACGACCCAGTCCAACCCGACCCGACTAATCGTCGGTAACCTGCCGGAGAAGACGACCGGACCGCCGCCTCCGCCGCCGTCTGGTTCGCCAGAAATTGCCATTTCCGATCGATTTTCAAGGTTTTCTAACTTCTTCATTTCTTGTCCGTTTTTCACGATCCACACATGTAAATTCATCTACTTTTCACCATGAATCCAAATATGAGGTCAAAGTTCCGAGATCGTACCTGGTCTGGCCGAAAAACGGCCGAGAAGATTCGGTCCACCCCCTCCTCCGTCCGTCACCTACGGCGGTGCTCCCGCTCCGATAAATACCCCTAAATGCTCGTGGGGCTCCAGGGAAGATTCTCCCGACCTTGGTTTCGATCGAATCGAACCGAAATCCGTCCGATGAAAAGGGTTGTTCGGTGTTCGCACGGGGAGAATTTCGGATAGGAGAGAGAGACTGAATGGACCAATCTCCCGAGGAGAGAGAAAAATATCTGATATATAGTTCCAACTTTTCCAAAATTACCAAACTACCCCTGAAGCTTCTAGACCCGTAATGAACTCACCGGGTCTCCGTTTTCCACGTGCCACCTGTCTACGAACTCGTGAGTTCAAGACCTACGCAACGACCCAAGAAAAATTCCCAAAAGTATTGCCAGTCAAAAAGTGACTCCCGAAACCATCCAAAATCGAGGGTAAAATTGTCCAATTCTTAAAATAATTTAATTTCTGGTCCGGGTCATTACAAGTCCTGCTCCCATCTGACAACCTTGAAAAAACTTAAAACCTTCCAGAAATGCCCTCATTAGAATTCCACCAAAATTTTGGCATAATCTCCCCAATAATAGGGTCACTACGTCTTCCACCTGTCAGACGAAGGATGCAAAATAGCCATAATCTAAACAGTCCATATAAAATTAAATCCAACCAACCCCCATGACATCTCAACAGTTAACCCATAAGACAAACAGAGCAAACTAGGTTAAATAACGTTTACAACCCAACCAAAACCTACATCGACAACACAGCAGAAGGTGATGCCTCCTCCTAGTCTCGGCCCCTCGTCCCTCTACGGCCTGGAGGGCACAAAACCAAACAACTGTGAGTGGCCAATAGAACCAAATACAATAAAAGTGTGGTCTCGCAAATAAAATAATAATCAAATCGATATAATCCCACCTTAAATGCAAAAAGATCCGCATATATAGGTCAATATCACTTACCGAAATCCATTTGATTTACCTTGGTAGAACCCACGTGACCTTTATTTGTGCTCACCATATCAGTAACCCGACGAAGCCATAACCCTTCGCCGAAGCCGATATCCCGGCTGAAGCCGTCATCATCAAGCCGTAGCTCAATATCCAAGTTGTAACCGTCATCTTGAGTCGTAGCTCGATATCCTGGCCATAGCCGTCACCCAGCTCAGCATATGTTGTAATCCTCCACATTATAGCCCGATACCTTACCCATCGTATGATGGAATCCTCTACATCATCGCTAATACCTCGCCCAGCTTATGATGGAATCCTCCACATCATAGCCCGGTACCTCACCCAGCGTATGTTGGTATCCTCCACATCATAGTTAATACCTCGCCCAGCATATGATGGAATCATCCACATCATATCCCGATACCTTACCCAACGTATGATGGAATCCTACATATCATCGCTAACACCTCGCCGAGCATATGATGGAACCTCCACATCATACCTCGTACATTTCCAAGTCTATGATGGAATCCTCCATACCATAGCTCATTTCCTACCGAGAGTATGATGGAAGCCTCCATACCATACCTCGTACCTTTCGGAGCGTATGATGCAATCCTCCATACCATCACTCATATCCTGCCGAGAGTATGATGGAATCCTCCATACCATACCTCATACCTTTTAGAGCCTACCACCACCCAATCACCGCAGTAATCTCCACCGCCACTGCTACCTCGACCACCGCCACTGCCACCCCCACCATTGTCACATCATCCTCACCAACCCACAACCACCATCGTAATCACCACCCTCATCACCATCGCCACCTCCACCTCCACCCCACAACCACAATCATCGCCGCAACCCCCACCACTACCACCACCACCCCCACAACCACCATTGTCGCTGCCACCCCAACCACCACCTCCACCTCCACCCCATCACACTACCTGTAAGGACCCTTCCCGAATTTCCCCTCGAAACCCCGGAAGAACCAAGTTCCCGTCTGACAACCTAGAGAAAAACCTTAAATACGTTTAAGTCCTTACAATTAAAATATGAGAATTCTGCCAAAAAATTATGCAGAACCTCCCTTTTAGGACTAGTCAACCATCTTCCACCTGTCAGACAAAGGATCCAATAGCACTACAATACCAATAAACAAACAATCACCCAACGATGAAATCGAAAATTTTACAGTAAGTCCAAAAGTGTTATCAGAGCATCTAGGTAGGATAAATAATTACATATTTAAATATCCTACTCGAGTATAGGTAATAGCGTAGCTGAAATTCTAATGCCTCCGCCTTTGAAAGTGCCCACGTCAACTCATTTAAAACACAAAAGTTGTGAGTGGACAAAAATAATCATTTAGAAATCGTTTTCCGAGGAAATCTTACATTTTCCCCCCTCCACGAGTAAAACCATGCATGCTTAACATAAACATTTCTTTTTATATAATTATCATATAAAGACGATCTGAAAACCACCAGGAATTTTATCTTTCTTTAAAAAAACTTGGTTGGACCCACGAAAATCTGTATAATGAAAAACACACCGGGGTCCACAAATTTGGTTTTAAAATCCTTCTCGAGGAGTTTAAAATCATGTAAATCGACCTGGACACAAAATATATCAAAACATAACCCACTATTCTTGAAATACCCTCCACACACCTGATATACCTCGAGTTATGCATAAACATGTGCTACGCGTAGACAGCCTCAACGACCCAGTGCAGAAAAACCCCTCGACACCAGCGTCGGAGAACCCTCAACGATCCAGCGGAGCAAACCCCCTCAACGCCAGCCGGAGAAACCTTGACCATCGGGGATAAAAATTCAGTGAAAACTAAAATCCGTATTTTGAAATCCTTGTTTCTTGGCCTAAGCCAAAGTCATTGAAAAATCGTTTATGGACAAATCTAGTAAAATCACAAGTACGGGTCTAAATCCAAAATCATGGATTCAATAATCACCACGTCAAAACGACATAAAAATAGAGTCCAAAAATCAGGCTCTTTCCCCAAAACACATTTTCACTTAAATATGGAAAACCCATGTCCAGTAATAATTTCTAAATTCCAGAAATTGTCACAAACAATACATAACAGAATTTAATTCAAAGATACCTTTATGCATGCATTACAATTTATAAACCAAAGTCCACTCACCACACGTCCAAGCAAGTTCAATCCCGAGTCGTACGCTCCTCCGAAGTTCCCGGAGCAGTATCGCCTGTCAATATTAACAATCGGGATTACCGGCTAATAATAAAAACTCTACATTTAATCTCCCCAAACCCCGGGAGGTCCGCCTATGTCCCACTAAAAAGACAGCAACTTCGGACGCTCAAAATTACCCCTAAAAGACGTCTGCTCAACCCATATCGTGCGCCAACAGATCTGAAACGTCGAAACCTATCTGACACGCATCGTCGTGACCTCAGAACCGGTCCCACGTGTCGCGACGCACCGATCCCATGCAACCGTATGATCTCATCCAAAAATAATTTGGCGTACTGGCAAGAAATATGGTGACTTCGTGAGTCTATCAACAATTACCCATATTCCATTATGTCCTTTTTGCGTCCTTGGAAGTTTATACACAAAATCCATCGTAATGTGATCCCACTTCCATTTCGAAATAGGTAACGGTTGTAGTGCCCCGTATGGTTTCTGCCTTTCTGCTTTCACTTGCTGACACGTCAGGCATCTACTCACAAAATCTACTATTTCCCTATTCATTCCAGTCCACCAATAGTGTTCATTTAGAGTACGATATATCTTGGTACTTCTTGGATGCATAGCATAAGCAGAACTATGAGACTCCTCAAGAATTTCTCTCTTCAACTCTAGCTCATTTGGTACGCACAACCGGCCATCCTTAATCAAGGCCTCATCATCCCTAATCACATAATCCTGCCTGTTCCCAACCTCCAACTCCATCCTAATAACACACAAAGTAGGATCCTGGAGTTGAGCTTCAATAATCTGGTCAATCAAGACATGCCTTACTTGGAAGCTAGCCAACAAAGCCCCCTAGTTATCCATGCCAAGTATAATTCCCGCTTTACGGAGTTCTACCAACAACGGTAGATAAACCGTATGCAAATGGGCCAAGGAACCCATGGACTTCCTGCTCAAGGCATCCGCCACTACATTGGCTTTTCCTGGGTGATACTCTATGATACAATCATAATCTTTTATCAGCTCAATCCACCTTCTCTGTCTCAAATTCAGATCTTTCTGGGTGAAGAAGTATTTCAAACTTTGATGGTCAGTAAAGATCCGATACGTCTCCCCATACAAATAATGTCTCCAGATCTTCAGTGCATGCACTTCTGTAGCTAACTCCAAATCATGTGTGGGGGTAATTCAACTCATGGGGTTTAATTTGCTTGGAAGCATAAGCTATCACCTTCCCATGCTGCATCAGCACGTAGCCTATACCTCGCAATGATGCATCATTGTACACCTCAAATCCCCTGTTATCATCTGGAAAGGTTAATACTGGAGCAGAAGTCAACCTCATTTTTAGCTCTTGAAAGCTCTGTTCACACCCATCATCCCAATCAGACTTGACTCCTTTCTTTGTTAACCAAGTTAACGGGGCAGCTATCGTAGAGAATCCTTCTACGAATTGCCGATAATATCCTGCTAAACATAGAAAACTTCTCACCTCTGTCACTGTCCTCGGTTGTTCCCAGTTTGCCACTGCCTCTACTTTTTGGGAATCCATGCTGATACCCTCAGCATAAATCACATGACCTAGGAATCCCACATTGGTCAACCAAAACTGACATTTACTGAACTTGGCGAACAATTGCTTTTTCCTTAGCATATTCAGCACCAACCTCAAGTGTTTCTTATGTGCCTTAGAACTCCTCGAATACACCAAGATATCATCGATGAACACAATCACAAACCGATCCAAATACCTTCGGAACACCATGTTCATCAAATCCATAAACGATGTTGGTGCATTAGTCAACCCGAAGGGCATCACCATGAACTCATAGTGACCATAGCGTGTCCTGAAAGCCGTTTTAGGAACATCCCCTTCCCTGATCCTCAACTGATGGTACCCGAATCGAAGGTCAATTTTTGAGAAATATTTTGCCTCTTTTAACTGATCAAACAAATCATCAATTCTGGGCAAAGCATACTTATTTCGCATCGTAACCCTGTTTAGTTGCCGGTAGTCTATACATAACCTCAGACCATCATCTTTCTTCCTTACAAATAACACCGGCGCACCCCAAGGTGATGCACTTGGTCGAATAAATCCCATATCCACCAAGTCCTGCAATTGAGTCTTCAACTCTCTTAATTTTTCTGATGTCTCCCTCTAGCCATGTTGGCCCCACTAGCCATGCTGGCCCCACTAGCCCTGTTGGCCCCACTGGATTGGGTCTGGCTCCTTGCTGCAATACTAGACGTCTGCCCTACCTTCTGACTCGGTTCAATAGCATTTCGACCCAAGGAACTACTGCCCAGACGATGATGTGGACAATCTCTCTTGAAATGACCAGTCTCCCCCCAGAAGAAGCAGCCAGTGTCACCAGATCTGCCACTTTGTCTTCCGGTCGACTGTACTGAACCACCGCTAGATAGAACGGATAACTGCTGTCCCTGACCAACTCCGCCACTGCCTAACCCGGATCTCACACTCCCAGAAGATCCAGAACTGTAACCGCCTCTCTTGGATGGTCCTTGACTAGAGGCTCCAAAATTCCAGCGATCCCGGCGTCGCCTAGAACAACTGAACTACTGCTGAAGTGGCAAACTCAACTCTACCCTAGCTGTAGCGTCAGACAAGGCCCTCAAAGAAGTATGAACCACCTCCGTTACTGCTGACCGAATCTCACATTTCAGCCCATATTCGAATCTGCGGCACTTATCCTTCTCTGTTGCCAACATAACTAGTACAAGGCGTGCCAACTCAAGAAATTTCTACTCATATGGGGCCACTGTCATCTCTCCTGTTGTAGCTGCAAGAACTCAGCCTTCCTAGCATCCCAGTACGAGCGAGGGTAAAATTGCTCAAGGAAGCGCTCCCAGAAAGTTTCCCAGGTAAATGCATGGACATCCCAGCCTGACAACTCCAAAGCATGCCACCAATGGTACACAAGACCACCCAGAAGGAATGTGGATAATCGCACCCTGTCCTCCGGAGGGCACCTCATAACCAAAAACACTCGTTCCAAATGAGTAATCCACTCATCTGCATCCTCTGGGCCTAACTCGCCCGTAAACAATGTCGCCCCAACCTCTGGGCTTTCTCGATGTCTGAAACTTCAGTAGCAGCCCTACCCTTAAGTACTAAACTCAAAGCCCAACCCAGTTGCTCCAGGGTCTGCTTCAAATCAGGCTCCACTGTGGGTTCATGTGTGTCCCCACTGTTTCTAGACCGCTTACGGGGCTCGCATCTCGGAGGTATTACGCTGAAAAGAACCGTAAATCATCAATACCATAATCAGTTGTACACTAGGTGTATGGTATACAGGAATTTAAACCTAGTGCTCTGATACCAAATGTAAGGACCCTTCCCGAATTTCTCCTCTAAACCCTGGAAGAACCCTGTTCCCGTCTAACAACTTAGAGAAAAATCTTAAATACCCTTAAATCCTTACAATTAAAATATGAGAATTCTGCCAAAAAAAATTGGCAAAACCTCCCTTCCAGGACTAGTCAATCGTCTTCCACCTGTTAGACAACAGATCCAATACCAACAAACAAACAACCACCCCACGATGAAATCGAAAATTTTACAGTAAGTCCAAAAGTGTTATCAGAGCATCTAGGTAGGATAAATAATTACATAATTAAATATCCTACTCAAGTATAGGTAATAGCGCACTGAAATTCTAATGCATCTGCCTCTGAAAGTGCCAACGTCAACTCAACAGCCTGGAGGGGATTTAAAACACAAAAGTTGTGAGTGGACAAAAATAATCATTTAGAAATCGTTTTCCGAGGAAATCTTACATTTTCCCCCTCCACGAGTAAAACCATGCATGTATAACATAAACATTTTTTTTATATAATTATGATATAAAGACGATCTGAAAACCACCGGAAATTTCATCTTTCTTTAAAAAAAACTTGGTTGGACCCACGAAAATCTGTATAATGAAAAACGCACCATGGTCTACAATTTGGTTTGAAATCCTTCTCAAGGAGTCTAAAATCATGTAAATCGATCTGGACACAAAATATATCAAAACATAACCCACTGTTCCCGAAATACCCTCCACACACCCGATATACCTCGAGTTGTGCAGAAACATGTGCTACGCGTAGACAACCTCAACGACCCAGCGGAGAAAAACCCCTCGACACCAGCATCGGAGAACCCTCAACGATCCAGCGGAGCAAAACCCCTCAACGCTAGTTGGAGAAACCTTGACCATCGGGGACAGAAATTCAGTGAAAACCAAAATTTGTGTTTTAAAATCCTTGTTTCTTGGCCTAAGCCAAATTCATTGAAAAATCGTTTATGGCCAAATCCAGTAAAATCACAAGTACGGGTCTAAACCCAAAATCATGGACTCAATAATTACCACGTCAAAATGACATAAAAATAGAGTCCAAAAATCAGTCCCTTTCCTCAAAACACATTTTCACTGAAATATGGAAAACCTGTGTACTGTAATAATTTCTAAATTCTGGAAATTGTCACAAACAATACATAACATAATTTAATTCAAAGATACCTTTATGCATGTATTACAATTTATAAACCAAAGTCCACTCACCACACGTCCAAGCAAGCTCAATCCCGAGTTGTACGCTCCTCCGAAGTTTCCGGAGCAGTATCGCTTGTCAATATTAACAATCAGGATTACCGGCTAATAATAAAAACTCTACATTCAAATTCCCTAAACCCTGGGAGGTCCGCCTACGTCCCACTAAAAACGCAGCAACTTCGGACGCCCAAAACTACCCATAAACAACGTCCGATCAACCCGAAACATGCGCTAACAGATCCAGAACGCCGAAACCTAGCTGACACGATTCATCGTGGCCCTAAAACCGGTCCTACGTGCCGCCACGCACCACTGAAAAGATGGACCATGCGCCACGTACTGGTCACGAACCGACACGCGCTTGCTACAGTGCCCATGTACCAACTCAGTCTGACTCGGCACTGACTCGGCCTTACTCGGCCGCCAGGTGGCGCCCACGTGGCTGCCAGGTGGCGTCCACGTGGCTGCCATGTGGCATCCACGTGGCTGCCAGGTGGCATGCCACGTCAACCTATCTAACCGACCCAGTCATCGACGTCTCGTAGTAGAAGACGACCGCACCGCCGTCCGCCGTCGCCAGAGTCTCGCTGGAGAAGACAACTGCGCCGCCGTTCGCCGTCGTCGTAAAACCCCATTTTTGGCCAACCTTGAGGTTTCCTAACTTCTTCAAATCTCAACTATTTTTCACGATTATAAATCTAAATCTATGTACTCGAACCCAAGAACTCAAAAATGACCTCAAAACACTAAACCCATACTTGTGCAAAATAGATCGGAACTTCCAGTTTTTTTTTACCTCGGTCTGGCGTCTCCCGCGGTTGCCTCCAAAGATGGTTGGTACGTCTGTGACCGTAGGAAATAGGAGAATTCGATTAGTGGAACTAGAATGGGAGACTTGGCCTTGAATCAAAGTTCAAAATTATGGGTTTTGGAGTTTTGGGTCGCACGGGTTTGGGGTGAGTCCGGAGAGAGAGAGTGAAAATGATGAAGATCTGATCTAATTGGGGGTTAAAAATATCTGCCCATCCCAAATTACCAAAATGCCCCTAACATTCTTGACCTGCATCTTTCGCACACGAACTCCGTTTTTTGCGTGCCACCTATCTACGAACTCGTGAGTTCGAGACCTATGCAACGGTACCCGAAATACAGCCAAAAGTGTCTCGAAACAAAAATTGACTTTCGCGCCCCTTAAAAACCAAGGGTAAATTCATCTTTTTGCAAAATAATTTATGAAAATTCAATAATTACATTTCCGGGTTGTTACACTACCACTATCTCTACTATTACCATTCCCACCGTCGTCAACTCAAAATTTATGTTTGGAAATCATTATCTAATGCATATTTACTCTTTTTTTAATTTTATATATTTTTACCAAATAAGTTTTTCCTTTTTCATTCTTACAAAATCATATTCAAAGTAAACTACCAAATGCATTCCCAAATATTAAATACACAAAATCATATTTGTTGTTTTCGCTTTACAAAACAATATTTTAAAAACTGTTTTGCAAAACGAAACCATAATTACTTTCTGCATTTTTCACTTATTCCATAATTTTTTTAAGTAAATGTGGTATAATAAAATAATGGAAACGTATTGTAATAAAAACAAGCCTTAACACACGCGCACTTTGTGCCTGAGTGAAGTATCTTATTATCCCACTGATTTTATTTCATCGGGTTTTATTACCAAGGTTTTTTAACACGGCATATCTCAGGCATGGTGGACATCTAAGAGTAACATTTTTTTGTGTAAAGCTTAAAACCCAACTACTTTTATGTTCCCTTTATAATAATAAAGATGGTGAAAGTAAATCAAATAAACAATATCAATAATTAAATGAGCTGTTGAGGCCCACAATGAACATTGGGCCTCAAAGTACCACAAAGAAAAGTTGGGCCTGAAAGGTGAGAGAAGGCGGGGGGGAGATGGCCATCCAAAATTAATGTGTGCTTTGACGTGGGTTGAGGCACTTGACCAGTACATGACAGGCGTGAAAGGCAACACGTGGCATGTGCTGGGTCCCTCTTGCTCCTAGGGCCACGGCGGATATGATAAAAGTGTTAAGGTGATGCTAAATCAAGAGATCATCCCTTATGCACTCTCCGCTCCATCTCTTAAACTCAAAACACCACCCACACACAACTCTGAATTCTCACCAAACAAAGCAGCTATGGGAAAATCTGAAAGGGCAAAAGAAAGAAGAGAGAAGAGGCTCCAAGAAATCTCCCTCCTCAGAACCATTCCTTATTCCGATCACCAGAAGTTGGTTTCTTTTACTTCTTTGCTCTCTCATTTCCATTTCTGATAGAGTAGAGCATGATGACTATAGTTGTTGTGATCTTTATTGGTTTTGAAATTTCTTCATTTTCATGAATCGAAAATTAAAACAAAAAACAAAAAACCCAGTTGTGATTAGTGCATTTGGCAAATTATGATCTTTGTTAGTTTTGCAATTTTTCTGCTTGTTCATGAATTAAGCACAGAAATCAACAAAAACATCTCAGTTGTGATTGTGCATTTGGGAATATAATTATTCATGGTAGAATCTAGGTGTTATGATTTTGAATGCTAACTTTGCAATTTCTCTTGTCAATGAATTTACACACAGCAAAACAATGAACCCATTTGTGATTTGTGATTTGTGTATTTGGGAATATATGATTTATTATGGACTCTAGCTGTTATGATCTTTGTTCTTTTTGCAATTTCTTCAGCTTCATGAATCGAAAACACAACAAAACAAATACTTCAATTGTGATTCGTGCATTTTAGAATACCTGATCTTGTCATAGGCTCTAGCTGTTATAATTTTTGTTAGTTTTGCAAACCAAAAATCTCAGTATTCATTTGTGCATTTGGGAATACATGATGTTATCATTGACCCTAGCTGTTATGATCTTTGTTCATTTTTCAATTTCTTCATGTTCATGAGTTAAACGCATCAAACCAAAAACTTCAAAACCCAGTTGTGATTTGTGCATTTGGGAATATATGTCTTTGTGTATAGGTGGTGGTCCGCAGACACCATTGCGGTGGTGACTGGGGGCAATAGGGGGATTGGGTTTGAGATTTCGAGGCAGCTCGCGGCACATGGGGTGACTGTTATACTCACATCAAGGGACCACAGTGTGGGGCTTGAAGCAGCTAAGGTCTTCCAAGAAGGTGGTCTCAACGTGTTCTGCCATCAGCTTGATGTGTTAGACACTTTGTCCATAACCGAGTTTTGTGACTGGTTGAAACAAAATTATGGTGGTTTGGATATTCTGGTGAGTTGCTCATACCTAATATATGGGTTTTGGATATAAACTGTTTCACTGTTTACCATGCTTTGCAATGTGGTATGTGGGTTCTAATTTTTTCTGCATTTCTTTTGCTCCCCTTTTATTTTTGCAGATAAACAATGCAGCTGTTAATTTCAATCAGGGGTCTGATAATTCTGTTCAGAATGCCTCTCAGGTTATCACTACAAACTATTATGGCACCAAAAATATGATTCAAGCTATGATCCCCTTGATGAAACCTTCAGCCGCCGGAGGTCGTGTTGTTAATGTGAGCTCAAGATTGGGTAGAATAAATGGCAAGCGGAATGTAAGTGAATTTGCTTCTCTCTCTCCCTTTTTTTTTTTTTCTCTTTTGTAATCATAAAAATTTATCTTTTATGTATGTCCACAAATGTAACAGAAGTTTAACAAAATTTGTTCATGTCAAACTAAACATTTTTAAATTGACAGAAAATTGAAGATGCGGACTTGAGAGAGAAACTTAAGAATCTGGAAACGGTCACAGCGGAACTGATTGATCAAACAGTTAACACTTTCCTACAACAAGTCGAAGATGGCACTTGGGAATCAGGTGGATGGCCGAAAACGTTCACCGACTACTCTTTATCAAAACTTGCAGTCAACACTTATACCAGGCTAATGGCAAAGATACTCTCCGAAAGACCAGACGGCGAGAAAATTTACATCAACTGTTACTGCCCGGGTTGGGTGAAGACTGCTATGACAGGTTATGCTGGGAACATATCAGCTGAAGATGGAGCTGACACTGCAGTGTGGCTTGCCTTGCTTCCAGACCAGGCAATATCAGGGAAGTTTTTCGCCGAGAGACGTGAGATAAGCTTCTAAGGTAATCTTCCTAAAGGTTAACAAAGTTTGTGAAACAGTTAAGTTGCTTCATCGGATTTCATATCCGCTACTGCCATAATGAAAGGGAAATTCAAAAGCAAAAGACACCTTCAGCAAAGCAACATGGCGTGAGGGAATAGCTTGTGAATTCTGTTGTAGAAGAGAACCCAGCAACTCACTGTAGAATTTAGATGGATACGATGAATGCTACAATGTATCTGATGTCAACAGGATATGGTACGTGCTTCTGGATAGTCAGAAGCTGGAGTTTTTTAAGCACCCTTTTGTTCCCAATCTTTTCTGGTACTTGGGACTAGGACTAGATTATGTTGGGGAGTCTTCATTTAGTGATTGTTATGCCTCTGATTCTTTTATTTAGGCTTTTACCTGTCAATGTAAGTGATTTTTGTTAGTGCCTTTGAAGAATTTTTGGAATCTCTGCTCTACATAGTTCAATTCTGTTCTACTAGTTATAAATTGTAGATAATCTTGCTTTGCTATGAATTGTCTTAGTGGAACCAAAATACATGAAATTTGACAGGCTTTAGATGGGTCTATTTGGATAGTGATCATGATGAAAAAATGGGAGTCTGATCAACACTCGGCCTTGTTGGTGCGATGTTGATAAAGAAATCTATCAAACTACGTAGTAACGAACTTCATCAAATAACGATCTTCATCAAGTAACAAAGTAACGATCTGATGATACTAATTATTAGCAACACACTACAAACAATCTAACACAGTGCCACATTGTCATGGACGGTTCGGTTCGGGACCTTCTTTTAGAAACAAAACCGTAGCTGAACCAGACCGGAGCAAAACGGAGCTCTGGCTGCCCTTGCAATCTCGCGTTGCTGCCACAACCATGTGGACGAAGAAAGGCCACGATGCCATAAGGAAGGTCAGGGGCCTTTCATTGTTGGTTTCATTAGGCCCATGATGCCAAAGTATTAAGGGCGTGTTTACTTAGGAATAATAGGAATCAAATCAAAAGTAATGATTCTTATTACGAATTACGGAGTAATCCTACGTTACTTGCACAATTAGGTTTTTTTAACAGATGGGCTCCATTTGAAATCTTTAATGACATTACTCCAAAATGGATAATGGGATTAATCGGGGGGAGGTGTTAATGATTCTCATTACCTATTTTAATTTTTTGATGTACCAAAATTGTCCTACAACTTTTATAGTAATTACAGCCTTTAGTGACAGTAAATTTACGCATACGCTAATTTTCTTCTGAATGTTTCAATACTCCGACGGCTTAACCTTGCAATTCTCCATATGCTCTTCTTGCTTCAGACTTTTTTTTGCTCCAAAGTAGGTAAGTACGTCATTTTTGTTTCTCTTCTTCTACTCTCCTTCATACCTCACCACGGTTGAGGTTAATTTATTTTTATATTTAAAATATTGTCGGTGTATTCTTTTGTGGCTTATGGGGTTGTTGTGTGTTCAGAGAATGATCAGACAAAAGAACGAGATGCTAAAAAAGCTGAGAAAAAAGGGTATTTTAGTAATCAATTAATTTTTATTCCGATTCATAACGGTTAATAAACAATAACAATGAAAAGCAATCTCATTACTGATTAATTCTATATAGTTAGTAAACAACTCAATGAAAATGATTACCCCTTCTCCGATTACTCACTTCTCTGATTGCCTATTTATCTCATTATCCACTATTTTCATTCTTGATAAGTAAGGGGTGTATTCAATTAGAATTTTAGAGAATTTTTTTTTAAGTGATGAATTTATGGAATTGTAGAGAATTTATAAATTTCATGTGGAATTTTCAAGACTTTATATAGATATCTATTACATACTTTTGGTGGGATTCTTGAATCAAAATTTTTTTTGATAAATCAATTAATTAATAAAAAGGGAAAAGACAACAACACAAAACGGAGATAAAAGAAAGGAAAAAAAAAAAAAAAAAAAAAAACGTAGACTGTGGATTTGTCTGTGTTACTTTGCAATTGCAATTCCCATCGTCAACAACCAACTTGTATTGTAAAGGGTGCTTGGTTGATGGGAAACTGAGAGAGAAAGAGAGAGAAAAAAGAGAGCTATTAAAGAGAGAAGGTCCGGCCAGAGATCGAAGTAGAAGAAGAAGTAACAGCGAGAGCCATTATTATCAAAAGAAGTAAATGAATTTCTCTCCTTTGCTCTGTGATTTTTAATCACTTGATTGTGAGTTCGATTTCGAGATTAGCAAGGTCATATAATGTTTATATAAAGGAGCTATTAAAGGGGCGGAGGAGGCGGAGGCTGCGATGAAGTCGATAGGGTTGGGATGCGATCTGCCAGTGGACTTGAAGCTCAAGTACTGTAAGAGGCAGCAATCAGGGCTTGGGAAAGCAGGAGATTGTTCGTCTTACTTGAAAAAAATTTCTCGCTAGCTCTTCAAATTCCAGGGGCGAAGGCTGGAATTTCTAATGAGCTTTGATATTTATACCTCTTGGGTTTAAATCCACTCAAATTCCCAATCTAATTAGATCCTTCAAAATAACGTGCCCTAATTGTGTATACTTGTATTACTGGTCCTCTCTTTCTTTTCTTTGCAATCCGTGATCTAACAACTCTTGTAAACAGAAAAGAAGAAAAGAAATATGGGTAGCTTGAGAAGAAGCTTGATCAGCATCCACCGAGCCCTCAAATCGAGCGCTTCCATCTCTCCTGCTCAAACCCATCTCAGGTATACCCTTTTCTGTTCGATTTCCGCTGTCGTTTGTAATAACACTTCCTAAAGACGTTGGCTTTTTTGTGTAAATTGGCTTTGATTTTGTGGAGGTTTGATTTCGTTTGCAGACCTCAAGTGGGTTATGGTTTGGTTCATCGATCTTATTCAGCCAACAGTGGCAGCAATCTAGATATCGACCTCTCCAACCAAGAGAGCAAGAGGCGTTTATTTAACAGGTCTCTAACTCTATCTTCTTCTTCTTCCTATTTGCCTTTACAACAGAAACAATTATAACAATTCCTTTCTAAAAAAATTTGTTTGTTTCTGAAAAAAGTTTGCTTTTTGGTTGAACAGATTAATATACAGGAGCAGGCAGAGAGGGTTCTTGGAGCTGGATTTGGTTCTGGGTAAATGGGTGGAGGAGCACATTCAATCCATGGATGAAAATGGAATTAAATCTCTTGTGGATGTCCTTGACTTGGTAAATAAATTTCCATCCACTACTTCCATCACTTCAAATCATACATGGCAAAGTTTGCTGTTTTTCTTTTCGTTGTGCTTTCAATTGCTTAGTTTATGCTGTGAAAAGTTTAGAGAATACTAACCTTAGAAGTTTTTTTTATTAATATGAGAAATATTTGAAACAAGCTTTCTGAAAATATTTAGTTGTCCTAGTATCTGCTCAAATATAGTAAATTTCTATTTGAATTGATGTTAATGTATCATCCTAGACTAATGGGAAGTGCCCCGTATAGAACGTCACGCCAGATGTGTATGTTCATGGTAATTCCCAGCATAGGGTAGCTAATGCATTCAACATAGTGTAGGAATTTAAATTGATTCATCTGAGCATTTAACTGCATATGACTCGATGGAAATAGTACTGTCGGGAGTAGGATGACCACATTCGTTTGCATTTGTTGGGTTGAATTGTATGTACCTCGTGAGTTTTCAAGTAGTTTAGCAGTAAACATACAATGTTTTAGATTCGTTGGATTTTCTGATAATGGTTGAAATAACAAAGAATTTAGAAGATGCAAGCAAATTAGTATGTTTCCTAACCACGGGCAAGTGGTCCAATGGAAACTCGGGTTCCAAGTCAGGTTTGCTCCCTGGTCTTGGGTTCGAGACACGACTTGTGGCCAGGGGGAGGCTGAAATGCCTCAGTGAGTCTTTCCGGCCCCCGGCGCAGATTAGTCCTTGGTTGAAAGCTTTGGGATTTTGTGTGTTACTGACCAAAAAAAGAATTAGTATGTTTCCTATTAACATTTGGAATCTTATCTATTGATCATGGTATTTTCATATTCCAAAGTTGGGAGAGGCAAGAAGTAAGGTGTTTCTAGTATTCATACTATGCAGATTCTTTGCCTTTACCCGAATGGAAGAGAGGGGCTTTGGCTAATTTTTTTACTTTCCTTTCTGACGCAGGAAAACCCAGATCTGTGGAAGTGGTTGAGTGGCCAGGAGCAACCACCCGAGGGACTCACAACTAATCCTGTGAGATTTGATCCAAAACTTTTAACTTCCATTTTTTGCTACGTTCTTCATGGATTCCATTTTCATTCTAGTGTTCCTCTTTTTGTAGGTTTTTACTGCATTGCGCTACAAAGTTGCAAACAACCTGAACAGCTATGCTGCTCCTGAGACACGAGCAACACCTGGGCAGCCTTGGGTTAGAGGCTGGGATGATATAAAGAAAGCCCAGGGAGGTCCTATAACCGGGAACCAGTAGGCCTGCTGTATCCTCTTAAACCTACATCTCAAAGGGCGTGTTTCATTTGTAATGAATTAATGAAGAAAGTGTATTAGAATTAAAACTTGCAATGCCTAGGCTTGATTCAAATAACAATGGCTACAATAAAACCGAGATGTAAGGGCAGATGTCTTCTTTCTCAGTCACTGGAGCTGCCCCCTTGGTTCTCAATTTAGAATGTGGTATATTATGAAGTTCATGCACTTCTATGTTTTGCCATACATTTCATGAAGAAATAAAATAAAATAATGTAAATTCCATTGGTGTATTTTTTTACAAAACAGGGAATGGAAATGAACTTTTTTGGTATTTTGCAGTCTCTGATGACTGTCAATATCTCGAGTTCTTGAAAATTGATGGTTTTCCCCTTCTGGTTGTGGAATAAATACATATACATGAAATTTGTGGGTACAAATGGAATTTTCTAATTTTAGCTTGCTAAAGATGAGGATGTGCGATATTTAGTGGGGACAAATTATCTGAAGGGATATTAAAATCCAATCTTACCAGCCTCATAATTTACGACTTTACATCAACAATGGCCACTGCAATTCTACCCAAGTCCCCAGCTTTCCTTCTCCTCCTTGTGTTGCCCTTCAATTTCTCATTGTCATCGATCGCGGTGGCAGAATCAGCGTCCGGTGACCCAACTCCGGCGGCGTGGCCCCACCAATTCCACTCTGTCCTTTTCATGAACAACAGCAAGGGAGCCCTGCAATTGGTGGACCTATGGTACGACTGGCCCAACGGCCGGAACTTCAACATAATCCAGAACCAGCTCGGGAAGCTCACGTACGACCTCGAATGGGACAATGGCACCTCCTTCATCTACACATTGGACTCCAACAGAGAATGCAGGACACTGCATCTCACTGTCGGAATTCTCCGACCGAATTGGCTCGACGGTGCAACTTATCTGGGTCAGCGCCACGTGGATGGCTTTCTGTGTAACGTGTGGGAGAAAGTTGACTTCATCTGGTACTATGAAGATGTCATCACTAAGAGACCTGTCCACTGGGTTTTCTTCACAGGTACAAACTCCGTTGCTGTGGCTCACACTTTACCAAATTCAGCTGCTCTTTTTACTTATTGGCATAAGTTGAACATGTAAATCATTTGGTTTGGTAAATGTTTATTTCTATGCCTAATTGCCTGGTGACAAGTTCATAATTTGACAACAAAATAAGTGTGGTAAGAGAATGTTATTATATATCTAGGGTTAAAGACTTTTGGATCAAACTTCGGCTTAGATATCTTGGGTCGGGGGTTAACTGGTTGTGTGGTTTTGATTTTTTTCTTCTTGGGAATATATATATATATATATATATATGTGCAGGAATGAGTGTTCATGTGATGACATTTGAGGTGGGAGCTGTGCTTGGGGATGCAAAATGGGAAGCTCCTGCTTACTGTTTTGGGGAGGAAGAAAAGAGCAGGAGCTCTGTCTCTGAGCTTGAAACTGTAACAAGTAGTGATTATTGTCATGGGAGGTTCATGAGAGGAGCTTTTGATGCTTCTTCGATGTCAATGGGGATGTGATCTGATTCTAACACTTACCCAATAACCATTCCTCTTTTGACATGTCTGAAACAACTTTTGAGTTGGTGGAGCAATCAAAACATAGAGGAATGAGAAATCTATAGGATGTTACATTGTCAAATGGGCTTCTTATGTTCTTTTTTGTTTTTGAGATTGACATCGACGAGACTAAACAAATAAACATTCATATCTTCTTTCTTGACCATTGGATGCCAAGATAAAATGAATTCTGAAATAAGTAAGTCTAAAATTAGAAATTATATATCTTGGGGTAAATTTGGTAGAACATAAAATATAAATATTAATGGACTTAAATCTATGTATTGATGTTAAAATTGAACTAATATCTAATTAAGTCTAAAAAGAAACATCATCATGTAAAGCTAAGTGGCATGGGGTATGATGTCATAATTCCAATTACAAATGCAAATAACAGATTATTCGATAAAAGAAGAATCTTTAGGATCTCATAATTAAGTAATTATATCATATTATGGTTATTATTATGAAGTAATTTACTCAATTCGCGTATTATAATCAAAATGAATAAATTATTAGACTTAAGACTAAATGTACAACATAAATTTGAAATTAACTATTATTCTATAATTTTTCCTCCAACCCAGCAACTATGGGTTCGAATCCGACCCCTGCGCGTCGAGTCCTGCTTGAAATGTTCCACTATGGTTGTAGGGTCTGGAAGTGGGGCCCCAGTTTACCGACTAAGGTGGAGTCCAAAGGCTCTGCTTTGGGAGGGTTCTGGGTAAAAAAAACAAAAAAAAAAACTTCTTTTCCTGTTCTATATAAATCGCCAGAACGAAAAGCCAACGGCGGATAATAGCTTAAACATTTTTCTCTCAAATCCAAATAAATGGCCTGGATGGACCAAACAAACCCAACGCATCCCATTTGATCGATTTCCATTTCAATTTTTAATACAGAGAAGAAAGAGTAGGTTTTATTGCGAATTTGGCAGTGCAATAGCAATGTTAGTGGTAGTAGTAGTTACACTGAGTCGTTGAGATTTTAATAAAAATCAAGGAGATGGTTATCGGGTCGGAGCCGAGTAGCGGAAGCTCCGATTCCGCGGGAGGATGGAGCGTGGCTCGTGGCTTGGTGGTGAAGACGCTGGTGCTCATAGGCGGAGCTCTGTTGCTGAAGCGGCTCACCAAGTCCACCACCCGCTGGGACCATGCCCGCCTTGTGTCTCGTTCTCTTTCCGGCGAGAAGTTCTCTAAAGGCCAAGCAGCTAGAGATCCTGACCATTACTTCAACATCAGGTGGGTCACAAAATCCAATTTCCCAATTGGGCCAATGTTCCATTCATTTCTGTTCAATTGAATTAAATCCAGTTGGGTTTTAGCTTGAATGGTTTTGCAGTTGATTAATTTTATGAAACTTCAACTTCACCTGCAGAATGGTTACATGCCCAGCAGCTGAAATGGTGGATGGTTCAAAGGTCTTATATTTTGAACAAGTAGGCATAATTCTGTACAAAAATGTCATGAAATTGATCTTAAGGAATGTTTTGTTTGTGCATAATATAAACTTAACCATGTGGGTTTTGGCAGGCTTTTTGGAGGACTCCTCAAAAGCCCTTTCGTCAGGTATGTTGTCGCCTTCAATTCTTAGCTAACTTACTTAGCATCCCGGCATTTTCTTTTCTCTTTAGTGATTGTTAGTGCTACCTTGTTGCAGAGATTTTATATGGTGAAGCCTTGCCCCAAAGAGTTGAAATGTGATGTTGAGGTGGGCACATAATCTCTTTTGCAGTTTAGTTTACAGAGCATATTGTTGATGATATTGTAATGTGATAAACCTTTTTGAAGAGTATTCATTTACACTGTCTATGTAAGATTTTTCGGTTCAGTAGTCTCTAGCTCTCTTTTACTTCGTACCTTAACATGAGACTAAATTGTGTGAGATGTATGGTGCGATTCAAATAATGTTCTAATGCTTTTAATTCTTATTAATGAGCAGCTAAATTCATATGCAATTAGAGATGCGGAGGAATACAAGAATTACTGTGATCGCTCAAAGGACCAGCGGCCGCTGCCTGAAGAAGTTATTGGGGTTAGTCTTTAATCTTTAGTCACATCAAAACCTCAATCTTAGCTTGCCAATGCATACTCTTCGAATTTCTGTTATCAGACATGTTATGTATTATTGTGGCTTACAAATGCAGTTTAAAGCTATGGTGTAGGAAAATACTAAATTGAGTGTATAGAAGATTTTGAACTTGCTAACTTCAACCTGATAGATACTATTTTACATCTAACCTTTCAGAAAAGTGGATCTTATTTTAAAATATAACCTAAGATGAGCTTCCTCAAAACTTAAGAATTTCGCTGGGCAGAGTTGTTTTTAGATGCCATATTTTGCAAAACAGACATTACCAAGGACCATTGATGTTAGTTTTTTCTGTGTAAACCTTGCCTGTGAGACCTCAGGCCCAAGTTTGTTAGTAAGAAAGTAATTATTTATACGGTTTTAGATTTGTTACGTTTTTGGGGGAATCAAATTGTCTGATTTTTAACAATTTGAAAACATTAGTAGATACCCTTCGAATTTTTATTCGATTTTATTGCCTGTCTGCAGGACATTGCAGAGCATTTGACAACAATACATCTGAAACGTTGTGAACGTGGGAAACGCTGCTTATATGAAGGTTCAACTCCACCTGACAGTTTTCCTAATCTATGGGTAATTGTCCGCTGGCCTTTGCCTTGTTTCCTTTCCCCTTTAATATATGCTGATCACATAGACCTTGTTCATGGATAAGTATTGGGTTACTTGAAACTGCAACGAACCACATTACTGTGAATCATTGATATCATCTTTCCCCTTTATGGCAGAATGGCGCATCGTACTGTACTTCGGAACTTGCAATTCTTAAAAATAATGAGATACATGCCTGGGATAGGGGATATGATGGTGATGGAAATCAGGTCAGTTTTTCTCGATCACTATAATCACCTTATTGGATACTGTAAAGTAGTAGTTTCCCAAGGAATGATTCCAAGTTCTTTATATCATTACAGGTTTGGGGACCGAAGGAAGGTCCTTATGAATTCAAGCCTGCACCGGCCTCTAGTACGAATGACATGTTTTCTTCTTTAAATTTTCCTATCCAGCAGTCTTTGGAGAAAAGAATAGAGGGTTCATTTGTCTTGCAAGAATAATTATTTCTTGCATATAACCATCCCTATGTAAATCCTCACGTTGTTTACATCTCAACTCTATAAATATATGTTTCAATATCTCTCTCACTGGTCTTGTTTGCTTAGATATCTTAGTTTAAGTGAATCCCTGGATTTTGTTCACTTCAAGTCACTGTTAGCATGCATTTTGCAGGTATGAAAAGAGTATAATGTATAGAAAGACGGTTCTACGAATCGAATCAAATGATACAAATGATTGTGTTCAAACCATTTGAGATTACAGTAAGCCACTACTATGAATAATCTATGATGGTACTATCCATCTATCCCTGAAAACCGATGTTGACGTAGAAGTATAATCCAACAAGTGCCACCACTCCCACTACAACAGCAATAGGTAATGCCTTCCTGCACAAGCCAGGTTCAACACCATGTAAAGTAACCAAAGGAAGAAAGCATTCAATGTGTTCAAACAGAGCTATAGCGTCGCTATTTAAAACAGAGCTTTAATGCCTACCCGATTGCTTCGTCTCTCTGCAACTGCGCTTTTCGTTCCTTTCGAACATCTTTGTTGTTTGCGTCTTTGGTCACCAGAGGTGTGTATTCCCTAAACCTCCGTTTGGGAGCGCCACAAACTGCAAAACACAAATGACAATCGTATGGTAAAGTTACATAAGCTCTTGTGAGAGATGGGGAGATAATTGGTTAGGGTTAGGATCAATCACGAGTTCGATTTCCTCCCATGTAACCCAAAACACATTTATACATAGATGAAGTGATTTACCAGGGCAGAAATAGTTGTCAGGCAACTTCTCAAAAGCAGTTCGCTCATTGTATATATACCTACATCATCATTATCATTACAATCAAGATTTAAGAATAAGAACAACCCAATTCAAGTAACTTTTTACACGATCAAAGTTGAAGTTTGAAGAAGAAACAAAACAAAGAACAAAGTATAAAGCCTACCCGCAATCGCGGCAAATATAGGCTTGCTTGGAGGCGACGCGCATGGAGAACTTGGGGGCAGCAAGAGGCTTTTGCTGCTGCTTAGGAGAAAGTAACAACAGGCCATGTGAAGAAGAGAAGAATGAGGATTTTAGAGCAAACCGATCGGCTGGTTGTCGAAGGCCGGCATTGCCCTTGGGAGGTGCTAATGGAGATGGTGGTGGTGGTGCTAGATGGCTTCTGGTTGTAGTGGGTGCCTGCAATTGCAGGGCCATCTTGTTGGATACTAGGAGGATATTGTGAGTGTAACAGTAGACTAGAGAGTTGAAGAAATGAGAGGAAGATATGAAAAGATAAGAACGAGGCAAAAATAAAAGGTGAATTGGAATTATGTGTCTCCCATTGGATGTCGCGTGCCCTCCATAATCCCCACACATCAACCAGGTCTAGCACCCTCTACACTCTTCTTTATTTAGTATTGCATTTCTTCGATGCATTTATTTAAAATACATATTTTAGAATTAAAAAATATTATAAAGTATACATGATTTACATTTTTTATAAATTACTTCTTTAATATAGGCGAGTTCTACTTATATATATTAGAGTATCATGTCAGTGTATTAGAGATATGATTTTCAAAAAGTGCAAACCTTTAAAATTATTTTGTAATTTAGTACTTGAAAAATGAAAATTTTGATTGATAAAGAGCACATTATTTCATTTTCAGTTTCTAATTTTTGTTTTTATCTTCAACAAATAAAAAAGGTAGATAGGAAAAAAGATAAGCGCAAAAAATGAAACAAAATCTAGGAAGTAAAAACAACTTAAACAACATATTTTTACTAGTTTTTATCTTGTGTATGTTTTTATTCGGTTTATATTCAACATCTCTCTAATCATTTATCCTCTGTTCTTCTGTATCCTTATTTTCTCCCTTCATCTCAAACATAAAAAATGAAAGTTAGAAACTAAAAACGGAATGACTATCAACCGGATTTAAGGAATCTGATATCCATTCTTCCCTTCCATTGTTCAATCTGTTCAGCAATAGATTCAATCAACAATGGGATTCAGAAGTTAGCTACTTCAAATTAAACGATTGACCAATCACCATCATGGCTTTCAATGACACTTGTAACAAATCTAAGTAGTATGACATACAAAAATTTTGTAATCTGATACATTTTCACAACAATCGGAAATTTTTACATTCTGATAAAAATCAGCATCACAACTACAACAAAGAAACTACTACTATAAGGTTACCAAGGTTTCAGGTCACCAACCGGACCTGCAGTCCAGTTTAGGATCTTCTGACCTGGGTGCAAGTAAACATCGGGGCCATGCGGCAACTTACGCGCAAGTCCGTTGAGAACTTGATGAAAAGCATCTCCTGCTTCCGCAGGTTGTGGGAACAACATGGCTTGCTTCATTGAAGGGTTGGCAAGCAGTCTCTGCTTCCTCAGTATGATTTCTGGTGGGATTGAAGTGAGTATGGTGTCCAAGTTGGGGACATCTTCCTCAGCTACAAACACTCCAATTTCTTCCCAAGGGATTGCATCGGCAAAGGGTAGAACAATGTCATCGGCTATGATCACAGGAATGCAACCGAAAATCACTGCTTCAACCAACCTTGGACTCCAAGGAGCCCAACCGAGTGGGCACAAACAGAAGATTGCTCGTTGCATGTCCTCGTAGTATGTGGTGGGGTGCTCTGTGGATATGTCAAAAAGCGGATTGTCTTTGAAGTTCTCCCACACAGCTGCTCGTGCACCTCTGTAAAGTTGTAGAACAAAGTTAGACATCATAAGCATATATCCTGTCAGAAACAGCAATGAAAAGATGCAGTTTCAGTCATTAGATGCTATGGGACATTTAGAGACCCTCTTGTTAGCATTAACCAATAAGTTTTGTAAGCATTACCTTGCATAATAACCACCTTCTGGGTCATTTCCCACATCATAAAATAATCCTCGGAAGTAAACAAAGATAGATCTCGGAGTTTTCTCAGGAATTAGGTGGGTTTGCATTTTCTGAGGAGGAGCATAAGGAGGGACTGTAATTGAGCCGTCTTTCAAGCAAACATGATTCCGTTGCCCAAAAGTCTGAACCAAGGTTGCACGTTGGAGCAACGGAAGAATTCCTCTCTCAATTGCCTTCTCTTCCTGCAATAATATAGGGAATACAGGAAAAGATTAAGATAATCGACATGATACAATACAACATATTACCATTCCATATGATATTTAAATACATCATGAAAAATCAAAGCTTTGTGGCCTTAGGAGGAGGAACAAGTTAACAATATTAGGCCAATTGGTTTCAATTGTGCATTCAGTTTGTGTTCCTTGCCATCTTCACCCGTGGACGTAGGCTTTATAGCTGAACCACGTAAATCCTTTGTGTTCTTCGTAGATTGTTAGTTTACAGACTTTTGGCTGAATTGGTTACCCTCTACTATTTGGTTTGTCTCCATCTACTGTAATTGTTTGGAAGACTCTGTTGAGGAATGGATTTGAACTGCTGCTGGTTATTTGGATTTGTTGTCTTATTGGTGCTTAAGTAATGATGGTAGGCTTGAGCTAAAGGCAAAATGTGGTAGTCCTAGATTCGAATTTGGGGTGAATGGTTTTGTTTGTGGTACTTTGAACCTTTGTCACCAAAATTTTTTATCAGCTTTGTTTTGGAGAATATGCCATACATTTGTGGAGTGAGTCTATTTGTGCAGTTTTGGACCGTGGTGTTTGTGAACAGGTGGAGTTTGAAGTTCAAGTATTTAGTGCTTCATTCAGCTTTGTTTGGTGTGGTTGGTTTTGTTCGGTGATATTGGAGAATTCAAATTCTCGTTTGAATCACTTAGTTTTGATCAAGGCACTTTTGGTTTGCATGCTTGGGCATGTTTTGGGTTGGAGAAGACTTTGGAGGAAACTTCCGTTTGAGGACTTAAGTAAAATTTAAGCCAAAGTGGCGATTGTTGTAATTTGGCTTAAATATTAAGTCAATTAGTTAGCCTTTTTGGGCCAATTATTACTTACTCTTGTTAGCTTTTTGGGTTCCTTGTTCTACAAGGATTACGGACCCTAGTCCTGGTAGGAGTTTGGTTTCTTATCTTATAAGGGATATGGATTTGTACTCCTTATAACTTTTGGTAAAGTTAGAGTAGTATATAATTGGCACATTGGTTTCTCCTTGTATGGTGTGTGTGCAGCCACCTATTGTGAAAGGTCTAAAAACCTTTCTTATGTTTTGGTTGTGGTGCCGCATCGTTTGTATGAGAGATTAGTTTGAGTGTATTTGGGATTTGGGTTGTGAGAGTTAAATCTCTTTTGTAATCTCCTTTGTTATTAGTGGAATTTTCTCGCCGGCTTCAAGGCTTTATAGCCGAACCACGTAAATCCTTTGTGTTCTTCGTGGATTGTTAGTTTTCATATTTTTCCTTCATATTTGATATATTGTTTTAAGACGCTTCCGCACAACAGTTTGTAAAGATATGAGACATGAATTCAAAAGGAAAACCAAAGCTTCTTACTTGATAATGAAAGCATGCTCCAAAGTCGTGAGGCACCACAAAAAAGTGATCAGCCCCTTCACTCCGGTTCCAGTACGGCCAATTTGAAGAAATAAGCTGAATTGCACTTCTCATCATCCTTGGTGACTTAAAAGGCAAAGGAAGGCCATTGGGAGTCAGGTCACAAGTGGTGTATACAGGAGTATAAAACCAATCAGCTTCCTCCGGGTTAAGGGTCCGGACAGGACTAGAGAGGAGAAAACGATGCATAAAGATTTCAGCTGCAAACATGTGGTTGAGACATCTCGGGTCCTTCTGCAGAATCTTCTTGTTGTATTTGCTAGGGAGCTCATACACAAAAACTTTCAACCTTCCCACCGGATCATCGTCCAAGACATCACCAGCACTACCTACATTACGTGCAAACAAACCATACTTAAGGGTCTCATTCATACACTAGAATTCCTCATTAGATTGGATGCATACACAATCTACAGACCTCTAAGGACAAAATCCAACCAATGCAAAAGAATAAATAGTACAAAATCATAGGAGTTCATAAACATTGTCACAAATGGCATTATTTCTTTGCAAGCTTTCTGGAGGCTACAATTCCAGCTAAATAAACCAGCATTACTACATATATGACTTCCATCATTAGAAGATCAAAATCAAAGCTTTATTAACTTATTTAAAAAACACCAAAGGTCACCACTAAAATTCAGAGACCAGGATTCATTTCCCAGACTAATCTTTCTATAGTCAGATCAAAATTAAGAACAAGAAGTAAATTAACAATGAAAAGAGTCAAATCAGTATCAACAATAACATATGTCCAATTAAACATTATTTTTAGATAGCAGATCCCAAAAATAATCCAAAACCACAAACATACCAAAGCACCCCATCAATCAAAATCCAAACTTGACAGCAAAATGAAATTTGAAATTAAAAAAAAATCGCAAAACCCAAAATGAATCAAATCATGCAAATCCACAAAAATGAAGTCTTTTTTCCTACCTGAAATTCTCTCAGTTCGAGCTTGCTCCGCCGACCCGAACCCCAATACAAAGGCGGCACAGAGAAGCCCAGCAAAACCCAACTTCCAAAATCTCATCTTCTTCCCCAATCGTGCGCTTCTCGAGATATAAAATCAGGAGACCAACAAAAAGAGAAGGCAGATGGGTTCTTTACCCCAATGTGCTGAAGGTGATAGTTGGGACGTCAAGACTCAAGAGCAGAATTGATTGAAAGATTCCTCTAAATTTGTTGGGCTTTGTTCTTTCTCAAGTCTCTGGCTTCAGCAGCAAAGATAAAATTAGCTGGAAGATGAAAAGGTGAATTTGGTTTGAAGGATACGCGGATCTCTGGGCTGTTGGTTTTGTATTTTATTCAGCCACCGCGGTGGTTTGATGGGAAGTCCATCTCAGTCTTCAACACCAAAGACTTGAACTTTACTGATTAGGAAATTGTATTAACAAATAATTCCATTTTCGTCAATTAAAATGAACTGGTTTTAACTTTCCCGGGAAAAAAAATATTAAAATCCCGTCTTATTTTCCTTCTTTTTCCTTCATATAACCAAACACAAAAATTGGCTAGGAGTTAGTACTATACTAGCGGATCCGATATGCTAGATTTTTTAGGTTAATAAGTTGCAAATGGATTTAATGATTTTCCCATTTTTGACAAAGATGGTATCCAGAAGAAATTTGACCTCAATGAAAAGGCAGACATTTTATATAATTATTCACCTAATTGACGAATTACATTTATTATTTTGTTCTCTTAAATAATCATGAGATACAAAATTTGCCTGAATGAAATCCGATTAAAACGGATTATCATATAAACAAGGATGGTTATGATTAGTTTTAATTTTTTTTAATTCTTCAATTAAGATGTGTTATGTTCTTCTTAATGAACTATTAGAATATAATATGTTTTTACAATATAATTTATAAATATAATATTCTTAGCATTTTCCTCATATATATATATATATATATATATCTTGTATCGATCTCATAGGATCATGCACAAATTAACTAAGTGACAATGACCCATCGCTAAACACTCACCTACTTGCATGACTATTGCTCCTCACACTGTTAATTAGCCATGACTATTGCTCCTCACACTGTTAATTAGCTAGTTTCTTAATTAATTAGTTGTTGAAAGTTAGGATCAAAATTAATGGGTCTTCAAATTATTATTTAACAAACAAAATATAGGTCTTTAAATTAGTACCTGGGTATATGAAACTGAAAAATCGAAGTTATATCATGTCGTGTTATGTTATGTCGATTTTGTATTAAATTTTAGTATTCGTAAGAAATCGATATCAAACCATACTGAACTGGTCATAAACGATACAATTTCGATTTCAATATTTTGAATACCATGCCATATTATACCAAACTAAATCCATTTAATATATATTTTTTAACATATATTTTATACGTATTGCCTAATCTGAAATTCCAAATCAATTTCACATATATTTTATTCATTTAACCATACAACCATGTATTAAAAAATTATATAAAAAAACCCTACAACCTTATTCATTTAACTACTTCTAAGCCGCTACCACTTTAGAGCCTCCGGTCACGTGTTCAAACTATCTCGACTCACTCAATGGCGTCGCCAATCATCCAACCCACTCGACATCGAAACAATCCAATCCACCCTCATTCACTTCCACCACCTTCCACCACCTTCCACCCTCATTCACTTCCACCACCTTCCACCCTCTTCAACGTCATCAATTCGAAACCATTTGATCAACTTTTTTTTTTTAAACTTTAAACGACAAGAGGAGGGCTAAAGATTAAGCGAGCAGAACTACACATTAGGACGCCGTCATTGAACTGCTACAACAGCCTACCCTCCCAACGCACTAAGCAATTGAGAGGGAACCGAGCCCCTCATAGAACGCTAGCCAAAATTTATTAAGGAAAAAAAATACAACGAGGGGGACATAAAGCCAAAACCTCGCAAAACAAGAAGTTACATATAGAAAATCAGAAGATAAAATAAAATACGAAGGAAAAATCAACCATTAAGAAGGTGAGACAAAACGGTAAGCTGAGATGCCTAAAAAGTCCGAATTCAGGAAAGCAAGGATCTGAAATGGAGGGGCGTCATGCCAAACAATTGAAGAGGATAACAAACCTAAATTGGCTAGTTTGTCAGCTACTGCATTTCCTTTGCGGAAAATATGAAAACAATGGAAAGTCATATGCTTTAAAAGAAAAAGACAATTCCCCGAACGAATTCGAAGAGGCCACGGTGGTGAAAAAGAGGCTGAAGTAAAACAAGAAACCACACTGGAAGAATCACTTTCAAGCCATAGCGTATGCCACCCCCTAGCATGAGCAAACTCCATAGCAATGATGACAGCATAAAGTTCAGCATAAAAAGAAGTATCATGTCCAAGACTGTGAGAAAAACCACTAAGAAAGCAACCCAAAGAATCGCGGAAGACCGCGCCACATGATGCAGGACCTGGGTTCCCCCTTGCAAGGCCATCCGTATTGACTTTGACCCAGGGATAAGAAGGAGGATGCCAAAGCACTGGAATAATTGAAGGAGCTTTACACAACCCATCTGAGATCCCAAGAGAAAGTAAAAGTTGCCTATCCAAAACACCACGAACATGACCAGGAACAATAGAGCCCACTTGCCTGATCCAAGCCAAAGTAGAACAACATATGCGATAAAAAGAAAGGGGTCCATTATCAAACTTCACCTTATTACGCATCTTGCAAATCTCCATTAACAAGAAAAAACCCGCAGCAAGCCAAACATTATAAAGCTTAGAAGAGTACCGCTTAGAAATGAAAGCAAGCCACATATCTAAAAAAGAGCCAATAAGAGGAAGAATAGTCCCAAATTGAGAAGCAAACCAAAACCAAGCACGTTGAGCGAAATCACAGCTGAAAGTAGGTGCTCAGTGGTTTCAGAGCTGTTGTTACATAGCTGAAAGTTTGATCAACTAATTGTTGTTGGAATCGAAAAAATCTATTAGGTGTTCCAATACCAAAATAGTACCAAGCCATACCCAAATCATTTGGTTTAGGTATGATATGGTACCACTTTGAAAAATCCACAAAAATCATGTCATACCATACCAAAAAAAAAATTGTTTTAACACTAGTATAACCCCAATACCGAATCATGTCATACCGTGCCCAGCCCTACTTCAAATTATAGATTTCAAGCGGTACATATTTTTTTTTAGAAGTAAAAAATTTCATTGATAAGAAAATATACAAAATAAAGACAAGGTAGACAATAGCTTGACGATGAATATGGGTAAATATGTCTAGTGACCAAATTCGACATCTGTTGAAACGAGCTTAAGGGAATCATACACAAAACAATATAAATTGCATCTCGTAAGCATCATCAAAACCATTAACTGCCCAAACAACTAATTTTGCAATCTCACAAGAGGGAAAAATAAACTAGCACATCCAATCTCATAAAAGAGCCGCTGGAATTTTTTGGACAAACAAAATTTGAATAAAATAAAAACTAAAAACACAAAACAGCCCAACAAAAGGCATAAATGGGCTACTTCCACCATCGTCGTCGCCAATCATTACCATCATTGCCGCCTCCGTAGCATACTGAAGATCGTCCCATTATATCGTAGATATTTCCACTCACTGTGATTGACACTGCCACCACAAAAGGAAAGCCACAATTAATCGATCAAAACCACTGGGCCGCATCAAGAGCCAAACCCTCATGAAGGTAGATCATGCACTTGAAGACAAGAGCTTCACATGTAACTTGATCCGTCGGGACGCCGAAACATGTGACTATGACCAACACCATGATGGTAGAACGAGAAAATGGAGTTTGAAGACACAAATTCTCCAGTGAAATCGACACCAAAGCCTTCTGGATTATCTTGGTTTATTCATTACATTCCTAGCTATGGGTACAAGAGGAAAATCCCCTGAACTCGAAGATTATCCATGGAAGAATAAGTTTTGAAAAAAAAAATCTTAAAGGAGGAGAAATGTGAAGGAGAACATTAGTCGATTGTACAAGGTCCACTACAAGAAATTCGAGGTTATCCGACAAATGTTTGCCCAACGAAGTAGTTTTCGCCGCCTAAGTGCACTTTACCCGACGAAAATGAAGGTTCGTCGGGCAAGGTTTAGGCAGGAAGAAGTAGTCGTTGACGCGTAAAATAAGAACGTTTGGCCCGACGAAACTTTTTTTCGTCGGGCAGAAGTAGTTTAACGACGAATTTTTTTGTAGGGCAAACTTGAACAAAAGTCTAAACACATTTTCTTCGTCGGTTGACGGTTGCCGAAACTAGAAAGTCATGCCCGACGAATATTAATTTACCTTCGTCGGGCTATATATACCAGATTTAATTATTAAATAACATTTTTACATTACTTACGAAATGAAATGGAACGATCTAACCGTCCACATTTATTGCACGTACTCATAGATCGCCTACGCGAAAAATTACCCAATTTGGAAATCCGAGGACTAGGTAACGGTGTGCAACGTTTCAATGGTTACACAACGTTTCTTCACGATCGAACGGCTTTAAATCCTCAAATTCTCACGATTTTCGACGGGCAAGATCTAGGCATGTAAAACCACAAAATGAACAGTTGGATAAGTCAAATTCAATCGTTTGAATATCAATGGAACCAAAACTTTGAAAAATGTATTGAAGTTTCTTTCAAGTGTTTTAACCTCCTTGATGATTATGCTTATTTTATGATGTTCAATAATTTAGAAAATGAAATGGACCGATCTAACCGTCCACATTTATTGCACGTACTCATAGATCGCCTCCGCGAAACATTAACCAATTTGGAAATCCCGGGATTAGGTAACGGTGTGCGACGTTTCAACGGTTACACAACATTTCTTCACGATCGGACAACTTTAAATCCTCAAAACCTCACGATTTTCGACAGGCGAGATCTAGGTACGTAAAACCACAAAATGAACGATTGGATCAGTTAAATGCAGTCGTTTGAATATCAATGGAACCAAAACTTCGAAAAATGTATTGAAGTTTTTTTCAAGTGTTTAACCTCCTTCATGAATATGCTTATTTAACGGTGTTCAATAATTTAGAAAATGAAATTGACCGATCTAACCATCTATATTTATTGCACATACTCATAGATCGCTTCTGCGAAAAATTAGCCAATTTGGAATTTTCGGGATTAGGTAACAGTGCGACGATTCAACGGTAACAAAATGTTGTTTGACGATCGTACAACTTTAATACCTCAGAACCTTAATATTTTCGACGGGTGAGGTCTACGCACTTAAAAGTAACCATTGAACGGTCAATTTTTTTGAAATTCCATCTTTTGAATATCAATTGAACCAAAACTTAAAAAAACGCTTTCAAATTCACAAACTTAACGATCGAGACACATAAGCTCCGTAAAACTTGACGATTTCTACCGGTGCGAAATTAGGCCCATAAAACCAAAAAGTGAACCGTCCCGATCTTGAAAATTTTATCGTCGAACCTTGTTTTTAGATCATTCGAATTTCAGTGACATAAACATTTTGCCCAACGAATTACATGATATATCGGGCAAAAGTTTGAAATATTCGTCGAGCAAATGTCAAAAAAAACTCACGCAATTTTTTTTTCCCACAATTTCAAAAATTCCCCCAAAAAATTCGTGAAAACTCAAACTTGCCGCGAATATTTGCTCGACAAATTCATTAAAGTTTGCCCGACGAAGCTTCATTGGGCAACAGTCACTCTTCTTTCAAAAATTCTGCCAAAAAATTCGCAAAAACTCAAACTATCCGTAAATATTTGCTAGACGAATTCATTACAGTTTGCCCGACGAAGCTTCGTCGGGCAACAGTCACTCTTCTTTCAAAAATTTCGCAAAAAAATTCGCAAAAACTCAAACTTGTCGCGAATATTTGCTCGACCAATTCATTAAAGTTTGCCCGATGAAGCTTCGTCGGGCAACGGTCACTCTTCTTTCAAAAATTTCACCAAAAAATTCGCAAAAACTCAAGCTTGCCAGGAATATTTGCTCGACGAATTCATTAAAGTTTGTCCGACGAAGCTTCGTAAGGCAACAGTCACTCTTCTTTCAAAAATTCCGCCAAAAAATTCTCGAAAACTCAAACTTGCCTCGTATATTTGCTCGACGAATTCATTAAAGTTTATCCGACGAAGATTCGTCTGGCAAAGTTCTTCAGACATTGATAAGTCTCAACTAACTCTTCTTCTTCTTCCTTCTTTTTCATTTTCCTTGTTATCTCCTGACCCTCCCCTCTCTGCAAACACACCAGACTCCTCCTCTCGGACTCCTCCTCTCTCAAGCTCGCCCCCGCAACTTTCTCTCGCCGATTCTCTCTCGTCGCCGCAGCTTTCTCTCCCCTGCAGTCATCTCAAGGTCTATCTCGTTCTTCCTCTCTCTCAATTGTGAATGTGGATTGGTTATTGTAAATTTTGATTGTTTATATTTTAATTTTAGTTTGGAATGAAATTTCAATTGAAATTTGGTTTGGATATTATGAAATTTGAATTGAAATTTGGATTGGATTTTGGCAGATTGTGAATTTTTCTCAAAATTGCAGATTGTGAATTTAGGGTTTTTACTTGAATATTGTGAATTTGGATTAGATTGGAATATAAATATTTGGTTTACTTAGTTTGTTTGGATATGTGAATTTTAAAAATTTTATGTGAATTTTTTATTATGATTTAGGATTTAAATTTTGGATATGTGAGTTTTATAAATTTTGGATATGTGGATTTTATGATTTGGATATTATTATTGGTTTTATTTTTAAAAATTAGAATTTGGTGGTTTTATTTTTTTTTTTGGCCAATTTACTAATTTTCAATAAAAAAAAATTTGGTTTAAAAATGTTTGGTTTTTTTTTTTTTATTATTGAATTAAAAATATGTTGGTTAATTTTATACTAATTATTTTAAATTTCTTATTGTATATGCCGCAGCGCACCTTGATCACATCTAGGACCCGCCTTTGCTCTGAGCCCGTTGATCATCATGCGGCGGAGGAGGTAGCCCCCGGCCCAATAGCCCACCCAGGACCCCGACCAACCCGACCCGTCGCCGAGTAATTAGAAATTAATATGTAAAATATTATTTTAGTTTTAATTATATAAAAACATAACATTAATTTTTATAAATTTTTTTTTATTTTCATTTTATTCGTTTTATTATTTTAATTGTATTTAATTAAAAATATTTTTATTTTTATTATATATTTATTTATTTAATTAAATAAATTGTTAGAATTATTTTTTTAATTCTTAAGATCTTGCCCGACGAACAGACACCTTCGCCGGGCAAAGTCTTGTATCTGGCCCGACGAACAAACACCTTCGTCGAGCAAAGTCTCTTTTGTAATATTGCCCGACAATACGCATTCGTCGGGCAAAGACTTTTGGGATTGCTTGACGACTTCACTGTTTCCGTCGAGCAAGTTTAATTTGCTCGGAGAATTCAGTGTTTCCATCGGCTTACATCAAGCCCGACAGCAGTGTTCCGACGAACGTTGCCCGACGGAGATTCGTCGGGTTTAATGTTGCTCGACGAATGTTATCTTTGCTCGACGAATCTGTTTCGCCGGGCAAACCTGATTTTCCTGTAATGGTCTTCTCCCCTCTTAATTGAGAGGCATTGGCAGGTAAAGTTGCAGTTGAATGGGTGGTGCAAAGATGTTTTAATCATGTTATCTTTGAGAGTGATTATGTCCAGATTGTCTCGATAGCTCTTGGGTCGGAGTGTGATTCCACATTAATGTGAACAACCATTGAAGACATCAAGAACCTTCTTAATTAGTCTGATCATTGGAGGTTGTTTTATTCATGTCCTTCGTCAAGCCAATTGCGTTGCTCATCGTTTTGCTCGAGTTTTTTTTCTATAGGTAGGTTCCATGATTGTTCGAGGAATCCCCTGATATTATAGCATACCTTTTAGAGGAGGATAGTTTTGCTTTGTAATGTTTTATATGATGTGTAATATTCTTTTTTCTTAATTTAGTTGAAAGTCTCATCAAGATTTTAACGAGACCACTTAAGCACCATATCCTTCAAAATCAATTAATTTCACATTCTTCAAAAAAGGAATATTCTAAATTGATATACTCGATCCCTACTCGTTAATGCTAAATAGGAAAGGATGTACTATTGCTGAAATCTTTGTGGGTATTGAAACAAGCAAGCCAGTGAACCAATTTATAATTATACCGACGGAATAAATTAATCAAAATAGCTAGTAAGATTAAATAGGAGAGATAAGTTTCTTTTTGTCTAATCTTAGTTAATTATTTAATTATGAATATATATATATATATATATATTTTTATGTTCAAGATATATTAAATTTGATGAATTATCTAATCTAATCGCATATCACTCATCAAATGTGGACTTAAACTCGTTTAAATCTATATCGATCATGTCCTTGTTTGCAACACGTGACTACGTACATATCGATCATGTCCTTGTATGCAGCATGTGACTTGATGCATGCATGCAAGCACGAATTCAGAATTGAAATTAGAAATAGGCTAATTTAAAGCCAATTTTAATTAGTAAAAATTATTATCAACATTTTCGTAGAAATTCATATGATTTGATGATAATTCTCGTATTTTAAACAACCACTTAATTACTTCGATTATATCTTTCATACTCAATTTCCATAACAGTAAATAGATTTATATAATATATATACATATTGTGCTTAGTAAGTAATTTGAACCAACAAGCTAGAAGAGAAAAAAAAACTTGAAATATGAAAGGAAACAAATAAAAATTAAAATAAGTGGACTAGATGGGCTAAAATGAAGAATAATATACATATTTGTTTACTTTATCTTTAATTTGAGATGGGTTGAAGCCCACCCTATAGCAACATACTAGACCCGTGCCGGCATACATGCATGCAAAAAATTAAGACCAGATGAGTTATCTGATCTAATTAAATAACACCCATCAAACATGACTATACCGATCTTGTGCTTGTATGCAGCACGTGACAATATATATGCAGCACGTGACTTATTTATGCGTACATGCATGCAAAGAAGCAAGGGGATCGAGATGATGAGTTTGGAGCTGGATCGACCTCATTAAATGTAGCTCAACTGATGCCAGCCCAGATAATTTAATTGACGTGGGGACTACCTGAACTCTGAAATAGTCGGTTCTTTATTTTGCCTTATTTCGGGAGAAAAAGGGAACTGTTTAGGTAGGTCATCACTTGGCACCTTTCTCAGTTTCTGTGGCAAAATCCTCTTCCTTCTATATATCCAGATCTCATTTTGTTTCTGTTTGAGAGTGTATGTGTCACTGTGAATAGAGAGTTCACACACCTCACACGTACGCACTTCATACAGATCGAGAGAGATGAGTAGTGTGACGATGAGTGTTGTGAAAACTACTCACAAGGAAGAAGAAACCCTGAAAAAAGAAGATGGAGAAGATAATGAGATGGAGGAGCAGCTCATCTCCAAAACTCGGCTTATGAGAGCATTTCTTCAAGCACAGGATCCTTCCTCCAAGGTCACGCTCCATCATCCTCTTTAATTAATATATCTAATTCATTCATCCTCTTTATTATCTTTTTCTATCGTCTCGTTTTGGATATATATGAAGAAACGAAAGTGTACGTACCGTCATTTTTAGGTGTTTTTTTGGGAATTAATTTAATTATAACTTAATTTAATTAAAATGCAAAGAGATAGATTTAGACTTGGTGTATCGGAGTGTGAATCCGTTGGTCAATTGCATGCCAAAGAACCAAAATTTCAATTCAAGGACCTTTCACAAAATATTTTAAAAAATACATATTAAATTTTTGAAGCAATTTAACTCATAAACTAATTCAAATTGTTTAAATCAACATAATAATATCAAATTAAATAAAAATCTAAAAAAATCATATCATATTTTTAGTGACTCTTTACATTAAAATAAGACATTATAAACACAGAATTTACAGGTGCAATAATTAATAAATTCATCTATTTAATAAAAACAAAATTATAATGAAAAAATATTTTCTTAAAATTGAATTAATTTAATACTTATCTTATAAATATGTATATATATATAATAAGTTGCACAATATAAGTGAGAGGGGGCTAAGACCCCCTGGACAAGCCCTCCCTCTGCCATTGCTTGAGAGGGCGAATTTTCTTTTGTCTAACTGACAGGAATTCATAACTCGTTATGAGCATTTTGTGGTCCGGAGCTAGCTGCACCCCGAATATAGGGATTAGCCCTACCCTTCAGATGTTGGACACTGTGTGATATTTACCAACGAAAAATGTGTCGAAGCCAATGGTCTTCTGAAAAATACTAATTACATTGCCATATATCTGTAGTCTTTAGTATATATTTTTCATTTATAATTAAGTAAGAACTATATTTGTGTCACCTTTCTCCAACGTTGAAGTTTTTCCTGTTGTTTTCTCTTCTGCGAGAAAAAAAAAAGTATTTGGTATCCAACAATTCTAAATCTACAGTGTGTGATACATTATTAATTATCGAGTATGTTGGAAACTATATACATGTGATGTGGAAACCTTCCTGACCTGGTGGTGACTAGACATCGATCAAGAAATTCATTACCTTTGAAGCTATGTTAGGTAGTTTTTTAACTCCATCCGATTTGAGGTTCAAAGTTCAAGCTCAACACGTCACACATGGGATCCGCACGTAAGAGTGATCTTGAGGTCAACATACGCGTGTGAGCAGCTCATAGCTATATATTAGAAATATAGCATATAATTGATGAAGATCGATATATATATATATAAATCTAAAATGGGTGTAGAGGTCCAGGAAAATTACACAAAAATTGAATTCTCCTACGTGACCGTCTCAGTTTTCAGTTTCTTGATGCTGAAAACACATTCCTCACTAATAAGAAGTTGGATCGGCCACCAGATTTTATAGTTATAATTAATGGTCCTCCTCACTATTTCTTAATTTAGGCTTGCTGCTAGTTGCTCCTACACAAAAGTACAAAACTATATAATTGTGATCGCAACGTATAACGTGTTTGGTGCGTAATTTCTAACCACACTCATAAAGTCCCATTTATTATCAATATTTATTGTAAATATCACATATATATATATATATATATAAATATTTGTTGCTATACAAGCATGCAGAACAAACTAGACAATTGACCCGACAGATTTGGACATAGATAAGTTGATTAAACTTATTAGAATAATTGTGCTCTTCTAATACGTGATTAGATTTAATTAAAGTAGAATTTCGACCAACGGTAAAAAAAAAAAAGGAAAAAACCTCTAAAATGGACTGATTCTCACACACATCACTGGCACTTTGCGTGAGCCTCCTCTATGAACCCAAATTTGGTGAAAAGGAAGATTGTTCATTCATTGCTCGTGCTCATGGACCTCATGAGTCATGGTGATGAGCTTTTACAGTTAAAGCAACTTCAAATTTATTCTAAGCATTCATTCCTCATTAGTCATTAATTAGTAACTATCCATTTAGTTCAGTTCAATTGGCTCCGTACCGGTCGACAGACCCAGTTTGTGTCTGAATGGAGGTCACGAACGAAACCATGAAAGAAGCAGCAGCAGAGAATGACATGAAAAACAGCACTGAATCACCGGAGGAGATCGCCGGAAGTACTCATCGTGTGAGAGCATTCGTTGAAGCCAAAGATCCTTCCTTCAAGTCCAAGGTGTTATATTTATTTGCAAAAAATTAAATTCATAAAGATCGTCTTCGGGTTAGATGAACAAATTCATGTGTTACATATCTTGCATTAAGCTAGCTAGGCTGAATTAGCTAGGTACTTCAACCATACGTACGGTCTATACTTCTGTAGTTTGGTTGCCCTTTTAACTTGCTTCAAATTTTTTTAGTAACAATTTGATGATTCATTTGGTAACTTGAGATTGTAATTTATGCGCAGGAAGTGGATGATATGACGATAAGAAGGTTCCTCCGAGCGCGCGATTTGGACATAGAGCAGGCATCCGCCATTTTCCTCAAGCACGCGAAATGGAGACGCACATTTGTTCCTAATGGCTGCATTTCTGCTTCGGAGGTGACAAACCAAATTGCACAGAAGAAGATGTTTTCACAGGGCTCAGACAAGAAAGGACGTCCCATAGCGATTGTTCTTGGCAAAAGACACATCCAAGACAACCTTAAAGAGTTCAAGCGTACCATAATCAACATTATTTAATTTCCTATTTCACAATATATAGATATACTCATTAGAAATATGATTGATTATTCAAGTTTAATTTGTATATGCAGGTTATGTAGTTTATGGCCTCGACAAGGTATGCGCAAGGTATTGTTTTCTGTCCCTCAGCAATATCTATAGACTATACATAGACGTACAATGTGCTTCGTGTGAGGATTTTGAACTTATTGTTGTACCAGGATTCCACCAGGACTGGACAAGTTTACTGCCATTGGAGATCTTGAAGGGTGGGGATATTCCAACAGTGACATCCGAGGATACCTTGGAGCTCTATCCATTTTGCAGGTCTATCTGTGTTTCTTTAATCATTATTAACAAAGTCTACCAATATTTTTATGTTTTTTTCTTCTCAAATTTAGTATTTATGTTTAGTCCAGTCAGCTTTCGAACTCAGAATCTGCATAACTGTTTAATAATGTTGCAGGACTACTATCCAGAACGACTGGGGAAGCTATTCATCGTCCATGCCCCTCTCGTGTTTATGACAGTTTGGAAAATCGTTTACCCTTTCATCGACAACAAAACGAAGCAGAGGGTACGTAATTAATTAAGTTCATAATTATATCAAGTCATACATGTGCAGACATTGATCTAAATACAATTAAAACTATTCATCTTGGTTCTATCTGCAGATAGTATTTGTGGAGAACAAGACGCTGAAATCAACTCTGCTTGAAGATATTGAAGAAAGCCAACTTCCCGAGATATACGGAGGCCAACTGCCATTGGTTCCCATCTAGGATATGGCAGATTGATTGGGCATGCCAAGAGGGTAAGTGAGCAAATCAAAGCTCATATTTATGTATGACTAAGTTCCATTCGAAACATGTTCTTCTAGGGCTATAAAATGGGACCCTAATAGTATGATTACAGGATGCGCATATAGGCGAATCGGTCTTATATATATATGATCAGTTGTTATGTATTTTGGTCTTATTTAAAGACATAACGTTATATTTTACGATGCACATATCGACAGTCCGATCTTTAATTAAAGACATAACGTTATGTTTTACGATGCGCATATCGACAGTCCGATCTTTAATTAAAGACATGACGTCATGCACAGAGAATTTCTAACTATTCTAATATGAGAATAATTTTTGGTAAAACAAGTTAACATTGTAGGACAATGATCTGACAACAATAACATCAAGCTGAGAATAGCAAATTAGGCAAGCCATATCAACCATATGATTGGATATTTATAGCTTTCCCCCTGCAGTGTGTTGGATATCCATTATCCATACCCGGCCCATAACTCCGTAGAGTGAGTTGACCAGAATTAGGCCCACCCACCAGGACCAGTAGGATTTGGTTCGTTAGATGTGGTCCTACTAGAACCCAAATGTGCCAACCTTAATGGTGGCTCTATTGGAATATTTTTTTTTGTTTTTTCAGCCTCTATTGGAAACTTGGAACCCATTATCTTTTTATTTTTGTTGTTAATTTATTATATTCATGTACATATTTAAACTCCATTTTCAATTATGAAAAAGCTTAGAGATTGGGCAAATTTGGATTGACCTATTCTCAAATTTTGTCACTACAAAGAAAAGGGCTGGCTATTTGCTGAGAAAAACTTACCAAATCGATTCAGCCAAACTGAAATCCGATCTTAAATTATTTAAATTCTTTTATTGGTTGATGCATTAAATATAAACCCAAGTTATTTAAATCAAATCATCCTCTTCCTATCTCATATAACCCCTAATTCTTGATTCTCCTCCCCTCTCTCTTCCTCATTATTATCTCTTTGACATCGATAAAACTAAAAATAATTTAAAACTCGACTAACCAAACTATTCACACTCCTAATTAAAACACAAGAATCACATTTGTATTTAAAAATCTAATGTGGAATTTTTCAAAATTATCGGTTTTCCTCCATAAGAAGACAAAGGTGGGAGTTGATCTCATCAGAGTGAATAGTAACTAGTACATTGGATCTTTAAAATCACATGTAATAATAATTAAAAGAAAAATGTTAGAAACAAAATTCAAATAAATAAAAACAAACGAATACGATAAAAGGAAGAGCACTGTTAAGGACCCAATGTAAAAAAGGCCGCGCCTTTCCAGCCTGACTCCTTTGCCTGAGCCACTGAGTCAGCCAGTCAGGTTCCTCAGCATCCATACGTACATCGCGTGTCACCACCTCATTGGCCTCTCCATCCCTGTACCTTCTGTTAACCTATTATCTATTATAATTGCTGAAAAGAAGATAAAGTCAGAAACTTGTTGCGTTTAATTTCCCTTCCCCATCACATCACACTCCCTTCATCGTTCATCATTCATCAGAGGCCGCCTGTGTGCTCCGGGACTACCCCCTCATGATCCTCTGCTGTTCTCTACGCTACACGTGTCGATGAACCGTAACTACATCGTATTCTTCAGGGCCGCGTGCCGAGATGAGGGCGGGAACAGGTGGGTGGAGATGTAGCTGATCGTGACACCGCTGTGAGATGGATGGGTGGTCGTTTGTCTTTGAAAGTACGAAAATCAGCCTTTCAGCTTTGGTGAACTGACTTGGCTGAAGCCACCTGCCCAACACTCTGTACTTCGCAATACTGCCAAGAAACAGCTATTTCTTGTCGGTCATATTACCATTTTACCCTCCCCGCATGCTCGGTTTTATATTCTGTCTATTTGTAAAGACTTATTTCATATTTGTCTCAGTATTAAGTTCCAAATAAGATTTATATTTATATTGAGTTTGATAAAATTATAATTACCGTTAGTATAATGCCTATAATATGGTCTTCGTATTCCTATTCACTTCACCTCTTAGTGAGAAACTTCGAGTTTAATTCTTGTCAATTGCAAGTTAACTAACTCGCTCTCTTTTCCTCTAAAAACAAACGCACTTCCTTCTTTCTAAAAACTCAATCGGCCCTAGAGCTGGGGTGGGGGATTCCTTATATCTCCACCTTCTGGTGGTACATCTGAGCTGATCCTCTACTCCCCGAGACCCTTGCCTGCTCTCTTTTCTTATGCCCTTTCTCTCCCGTTCCCCCTTCTTTCGGCTTTCTATGCTTCCTTCCTCTTCGTCTGATGTGGTGGGCTATGCTTGGTCTCTTATCTTTGAGGAGGATGATGGCGACATCAGACCTTTATGCTGGTGTGGTGGGAACCTGAACCGAAGGACTTGGCGGTGCTGTTACCGAGCTGGACGTGCAACAGTCGGGTGTGGGGAAATCAACGGCTTGGGTAGTTTTTATTTAGTTTTATTTCTTGCTTAGTCTTTCAGTTGGGTTTATTTTCCCTACAAGTCCAGCAACTTTGTTGAGCTTGATGTGTAGTTCTCTCTGTGGGTGTAGGTTGATGGGGGAGGTGGAGTGAATCTCTGATGGTGGTGCTTATGAGACTTAAGTGATTTAGAGGGACGTTCGATGCTGCTACATTGTCCGGAGGTTGCTTGAGGCGGTGCTTGTCCTTCCTATTGGTGCCTCCAAGTCGCAAGATATTGTAGGGTTAAAATTCCTTGTTTCATTGTTTTTAAATTCTCGTGTTGTACCCGATAATGTATTTGGTTATGATTGGCTGCTGATGAGCCTGTGTGCTTGTTGTACATAGAGAGTCTTGTTGTAACCTCTATGATGAATGCATTGGTTGATTTTAAGAAAAAAAAAAATCTTGTCAATTGTAATATGAAATTCAATAGCTCCGAATTTTGATAAGAAATAATTTGCATTCCAACTTTATCCAAAAAATTGAAGGAAAAGTCTTAATTGAAAAAAAAAACAAAAAAAATTTGTATAGTTAATGCTTGATTTGATCTTCTTTAAAAAAAAAAGTTGATTTCATCAATAGCTGCATTGATAAGAAATGGAAAGAGTCATTGATTTGCCATTATTAATGCTTGGTTGGAGTCATTGTTGCCATTTTTTTTTTAGTCAAAAGCTACTTGATGTAATTTCACATTCAACGTGTAGTATGAAATTAAAATGGGAAATTACAGGCTTTAGCCCCAGTTTGACAAATTTTTAAAAAAATACCACATTCTGTCATATTTTCAAAAATACCACCTATAAATAGATTATGCTAACCTGATGGTGCCCTAATTCTATTCCCATCCCAAATTGAGCCAAAACCATCGTTCTCTCTCCGTCCCTCCTTGCAACGTGAAACCATCGCGTCTCCCTTCATCGTTACCACTCGAAATCGACTTCTCCTTCCACTCTCGTTCTTCCCTCTGGTTACGACGATGTGGACCCAAGTCCAATCTCACCAAGGACTACATCCAGAAGAAAATCAAGGCTGAAAACATACCCATCTTCAAAGGCACAAAAGCCAACTGATTCTAAATCTGAAAAATCCAGTATGCATACCCTTAATTCATACCTTAGCTTGCTGAGTTCGGTATCATGAACACGTAGGAGAAAACAGTGCATCAATCGGAGGTCCAGGGTGACATATATGAATTTATGGAGTTAATTAGAATAAAAAAAAACAAAAAAACTGGTTTGGGAGAGTTGCTCTCGGGAAGAAGAAGAAGAAAGACTTGCTTGCATAAGACTATGAAGGGAATGAGATATGAGTGCACCATTCCATAATCCCTCTCATTCCATAATTTATTCTCTCTCTTCTCTCCCCCTTATTGTAACGACCCTTCTTAAAAAGAAATTAAATTTATAAAATTAATTAGAAAAATGACGATTTTACTATTGAGTTTACGAGGGGTCCGAGAGTCACTTTTTTTTAGGAAATACTTTTGAAATTTTTTCTTAGCCCATTGTATAAATCTCGAATTCATGAGGTCGTAGATATGCGGCAAGCGGAAATTAGACCATTGTATAAATCTCGAACTCATGAGGTCGTAGATATGCGGCAAGCGGAAATTAGAGTTCGTTTATGCGAGTTACAGGTCTAGAGCCTTAAGAGGCATTTTCGTAATTTTAAAAAGTAGAAATTTTGGAAAGATTTTATCTTCCTTTTCTCCCGATTTTTCTAATCACTCTCTCACCTCTCTCGCGAACTTTCTTTTCCTTTTCTCCCGTGAGAAACCAAGAACCCCCAAAATTTGGGTCTTTAATTTTGGCCTTTTTGACCCAAAATAAACACACCATGACCTTCCTCTCTACCTCACGAACTCATCCACATCCTCCTTGAGCCGTGAGGACCGCCGTGGACGACGGGCTGGAGCTTTGAACATGGGCCGAAACTTCCCGTCCATTTTTCCGGCCACCACAGGTAAGGGTTTTCAATTTGGACTTCATATTTGCATTCCTTGGCAAGTGTAGATAGATTTCCATTATTAAAACGTCGAATTTGGTTGAGAAACGAGTGCGATATGAAGGTTTGAAAATCGGGTGGTTATGGAGTTTTCCGGCCGGCGAGTGAACAGTACGACGCTTGTTTAACTGTTTCGACGTTCCGGACCTTTTAGCGCAGGTTTCGGGTCAATCGGAATTCATTTAGGGGATGTTTTGGGTGTTTAAAATTACTTGGTACTCGTTTAGGGCGCATGTGAACTCCTGGGGTTTAGGGGGTCGGATTTTAGGTTACTAATTATCGTTTAATAATGCCAAGTAATTTTTTTGACAGGCCTGGTGGCTCCGAGGGTCACAGGGAACCGAATAGCTTTAACTTGGACTTGTTTGGACGTCAGAGAGAGTGGACTTGTTTCCGTAATTTATAATGTATGCCTATTGTGACGTTTTGAATATTTCTATTATCGTTCGAATGTCGGAAGTCAAAGGGAATAAATTATTATCGATTATGAATTTCGAAAATTTAGAATAAATATTCTGGTGACTTATTATTTGATATGGATTTTAATAACAATTTTGAAATGATTTTGGGCGTTAGGCCCGGATATGTGATATTGGGCATTAGGCCCGATTATGTGATTTGGGAAACGATTTTGGTAATGACTTGGGCTTAGGCTCAGGATGGTGATTTTATGGATTCCGGTTTATGGATTTTAGGCTTAGTCTCGGGGTTATGTATTTGGGCTTAGGACAAGGTATTTGATGGTTTTGTGGTTTCGACCCAGGATAATGGGTTAGGCTTTGGCCCTGGTGGGAGGGTTGGTGGGAGTTTCTCGGGGACGTATGGTAGGGTATTGACTATGATGTGGAGGATTCCATCGTAGGGTGTTGGAAATGATGTGGAGTATTCCATCATAGGGTGTTGGCTACGATGTGGAGGATTCCAGCATTGGGTGTTGGCTATGAAGTGGAGGATTCCATCATAGGGTGTTGGCTATGATGTGGAGGATTCCATAATAGGGTGTTGACTATGATGTGGAGGATTCCATCATAGGGTGTTGGCTATGATGTGGAGGATTACATCATCGGGTGTTGGATATGATGTGGAGGATTCCATCATAGGGTGTTGGCTATGATGTGGAGGATTCCATCATACGATGTTGGCTATGATGTGGAGGATTCCATCATATGCTTGACGAGGTAACGGCTACGGTCGGAAGATCGAGCTACGACTCGGGATGACGGTTTCAGCTGGGGATTACGGCTTCGGTCGAGATATTGGTTTCGATCGAGGATTACCGCTCCAGCCGAGTTATTGAGAGGGCGGCCACAGGTAAAGGTTGCGTGGGTTCCATCGAGGTAAATTAAGGGGTTTCGATAAGTCATATTACTTGTATATACGGATCTTATGGCATGTAAGGTTTGATAACGAGGTGGGATTATTATTATTAGTATTATTATTTTATTTACTTGACCACACTTTTATTCTATTGTCCACTCACGGTTGTTTTGGTTTATGTGCCCTCTAGGCCGTAGCGGGGCGAGGCGCCAGGACTAGGAGGAGGCATCACCTTCTGCTGCGTTGTCTGCGTAGGATTTTTGTTGAATTTGTAAATGTAAATCTAAATTAGCTTGCTCTGATTACCTTATGGCTTAGTTGTTGAGTTATTGTGTCGTTTTGTAGGATTTAGGTTGACAAGGACTGTTTGGCGTATTGGTTTAGTTTACATCCTTCGTCTGACATGTGGAAGACGGATTGACCCTGTTACAGGGGAGATTCTGCCGAATTTTCGGTAAATTCAAGTAAGGGTATTTCTGGAAAGGTTTAAATTTTTTCAAGGATTGTAAGACGAGAGTAGGACTTCTCACGGATTTCGAGGGGGAAATTCGGGAGGGTTCTTGTATCCCATTCCGTAAGACTATGAAGGTACTAAAAGTACACCATAACATCCTTTATTGTCCACAGCGGCACCTCGTAGTGCCTCAAAGGTCATATAGTATACTTATAGTGCCTTCATAGTCTTATCGAGTCCTTATGGTAACCATAACGAAAATGTATAAAACCCAGAGAAAATAAGATTCAGAATTTTCACAACACAAAAATACCTAAAATTGAAACCTGCTTAGGCGATGATGATGTAGTTAACATATAATTGTAAGCCATAGATAGCTCAAATCCATATCCACCAAGACAAGGAAGAAGAATCACCACTTTTTTCTTTTCTTTTTTTGGTCCAAGAAGAATCACCTTAAAGTCTCTAAGTTTTCGCTTCTCGATCTGGGTATTTGTTCTTGTTTTTCTTTCTTCCATTAATGGGGAATAGAGAAGAAAGAGATAAGAGACCTGAGAAGGTGATGTAGAGAGATGTAAGGTTTTCCAATCTAGGAATTTAGGTTTTGAGATGAAAGATTTCGCTCTTAGATGAGTTTGATTTTCGAAGATTGTGAGGAATGGAAGTGGGTTTCCCAAATTGAAATTATAATTTTAGAACAAATTAGGTATAGGAAAAAAGAAGAAGATGAGTGAAGAGAATAGATTCTGGAATGAGATATGAGGGAGAGAAGACTAGAATGAGATATAAGGGAGAGAAGAGATAGAACGAGAGTTTTAAGAAAAAATAAATGAATTAGGGGCACTATATGGTTACCAATCGCTATTTATAGGTTGTATTGGTGCAAAGCCTTCAAGAGAGTGGTATTTATTAGAAAAATTTCCCAAGATGAGGCTAAAGCCGGCAACTTCCCTAAATAAAACCACTTAAGCCGCAATTCTAATTCCATTATGAGATGAAATTGATTCCAGTCAACTTCTCCCATTTTTTCCTTTCCATAATTCGCCAAACATGACAACTTGATACAAGGGGAAATAAATTACCGTTTTATGTCTCAATTCCATAAAAACAAATGAGGCCAATGTGTATATTTCCTTTTCCCATTATACAAGTTTAGAGTTTGACTATTGTAAAGGCCAAAGTTGATACTCAATATGTATAATTGATCACCTTCCACAATATCCAAGTCTCGGGGTTTGACTCTAGTATATGCCTATATGGAATTTGTATTCTTATTCATTTCACTCCTTAATGAGAAATTCGAGCTAATTCTTGTTAATTGTGATATGAAATTATAGCCCTGAATTTCAATAAGAAAATAATTTGTGTTCCAACTTTATTCAAAATTTTAAAAAAGAAATCTGAATAGAAAAAAAAAAACCTACCAATATGTATTGTTCATGGGACCGCGAGCCTCTGCATTTAGTTTTTTCACATTTAGCCGCATTTCGACTCATCTCAACCATTATTTTAATCTAACCATTTAAAATAAGACACGTTGTTCAATCATGATTTATGCATCATTTTGATGTCACTTAATACCTCTCTTACATGTCTTTTGAATGATTTTGTGCCATCAATAGTAGAAAATGATCAATCTTCTGAGACTTGTTCATATTTTGAAAGATAGGTAAATTCTGAGAAGAACGCAAAAAGAATGACTCAAATCAGAGTTATAACGAAGGAGATGTGTCAAGTTGAAGTTCGAGTCCTCATTAGGTCCTAAATCGAGTCCTGGTACCTGTCAGGACATGCAAAAGCCAAGCCTCGGGACGTGTCCCGTGACATGTCCCAAGGACATCCTTCCGAACCCTAATCTAAGTCCAGAAGAACTCGAAGATGAGTCCTAAGGACATGACATGTCCTAGCCATGCCTCAGAAGAAGTCCTAGCCGAGTCCTACTATGCGCCAATGCCATGTCCCAAGACAGCTCAGCTGAGAACCAAGGTCAGGTACCAAGTCCCTGTGTTAGGTACCAAGTCCCGGCGCCAAGTTCCTGTCTCAAGTCACACCACACCAGGACATGTCCCTGTTCTACCAGCGACCCGCCAAATCATGTCCTTTGAGAAGGACCTGCACAAATCCTAGATGTCATGCGCCTAACCAAGCCACACCGTACTTCTACCATATCCTTTGTGTACATCAGAAGTGCAGTCCTAGATTGGGTCATGGACACGTCCCTGGTTCCTCAGCCAAAGATGTCCAGTTTTTCCCTAAAAGACTTCCCAAGAGCCCTGATTTGAGCCAAATTGGGCCATTGACTTTTCTACAAGCTTTTGAGCGGGAAAAAGCCCAGAACCATAATAGATATATCATTTGGAAGTGCATGGGGTGGTTTGTCTCAATTTGATTGGTCAATGACATGTGAAGTTCTTAAAAGTCCAATTTTGAAGGTTTTAAGCCCAGATTTTGGCCCAGCCGTGTCTCAAGCACTTAGGGTTGGACATGCCCAGTCCTTGACATCCAAGAAACCTCCAAAAGACTCCAGAACCTGCCTTGGCGTGCAAGAAAGATCAGAGCTATTATCACAAGACTTTTCCGCAAGTCCTAGTCCAAGTCCAAGAGGGATTTCTCTTTTAAGTCCTTTTTGATATCTAACTAGAATAAGAAGTTTAAGTCAATTTTTGAATAGGATTCTAACCTAGAATTTCTCCTACTTTGTAAAGGTTTAGATGCCCTATATAAAGCACCCTAATGCTCGTGGGTGACGACCTCTAGACACCCTAGCCGCAAGTTTTATTGTAATTCAGTTTTATATTTCAAACACTTTTGTTTTTTTTCACAAGTGGAAAGAGGAAGTTGTGCGTGGAGCTTGGGAGGAGCAGGCCTTGTTGTGTTCTTCTGCCGTGCATCATTTTTCAACAATCTTTCTTTACTTTACGTTATTATTTCATTGTAATCTAAATGAGAATTTCCATTATGTCTTTACTTTCAGTTATGCGTGAGTAGTCATTTTAGGATTTGGGCTGCTTGAAGCCCCAACCATGTTAGTGATTTAATTAGATTCTGGCTCTTGATTTTAATTGTTATGCATACTGAATAAGTTAGATTACTTTGCTTAATAACCTTAATTTAAGCCTATAAGATTAGCTACCTTGTTTAAATATAGTTATTGATGTAATTGCTTGAGTGACCATCATATCATCCTATGATTTGGAGCATCAAGGGTAGGTGGAGGGACACCTATTCGTAATCTAAACTCATGACAACCTAGGAATGCATGCCACTTTTCTAGGCTAGTGTGGTGTCATAAATTCTCTTTGCACTTCATGCGTCATCTTAAATGGTAGGTGAATAGACGTTCTAAACATATGCCCTGTTTAGAACATGCTAAGTGAGAGAGAATAATATGTCTAGTGAGCCAATGCTAGGACCTAGGCATGGACACCTAATTCAGAAATTGCATAGTAATTGAATCAAGGAAATCTAATTAATAACTATAATTGGTTAGAGTGGATAGTAAGCCTTAATTCGCCCTTAGTTAATTACTTTAATCAATCAATCATTCTTGCATTGTTAATTTCTGCCTTTTATTTACTTGCTTTACTTTCCAGAATTCAAAAAGCATAAATCCCCCACCCCATTGCCGTGTGTTTGGTTTAGAGTCATTGTTTGTGTTTTCTGTTGAGTCCTTAATTATTTCTTGCGTTACAAGTTAGGTCTAGGGTTAATTATATTGTATTGCCGTGTTCTTTATTTGTTAACTCACGTGTCTATTGTTTTCTTTGCCGTTTTGTGTCTTTTGTTTAAGTTAATATAATCTGAACTTAATTGGAATTAAATCGCTGGACAAGTTCTCGAGTGATCCACCTTTGCTTGCTACTATATTGTCATAATCGATTTTGTGCACTTGTAAAGATATAACTGTTGAAAATAGAGTTCATATTTATTGTGTTCTTTATTTTAACTATAAAATTTTTGGCACCGTTGTCAGGGACTTGTCCCTCAACGGTGTCCATTTAGTTTGGATTTATTAACTTAGTTTTTTTTTCTGTACTTTTTGTTTGGTACCCTTTTATGTCATCAAGTGGATCTGTCAAAGGCTCTGTGCATGGATCATGCACTCTCCCATCATCAAGAGGATCTACAGTACATGGCTCACCACCACCAAGTCCAAGGATGGAAGGTCGTGACTTAGTACCACCACCACCACCTCAAGCCCCACGGTTCCTCAAGGATTTTGCCATTCCCATGTCTCGGAGGACCAATTCCCCATCGTTTTTCCAAAGTCCACAGTGGCGAATTTTGAGTTGAAGTATGGAACAATTCACATGTTGCCGACGTTTCATGGACTTTCAGGAGAAAACCCGCACCTTCAAATCAAGGAATTTGTTGAAGTCTGCTCAACTTTGTGCATCAACGGCATGACGGAAGCTGAAATTCGACTAAGACTATTTCACTTTAGCCTCAAGGATAACGCTAAGGCATGGTTCCACTCCCTGGCTCCAGCTTCAATACACTCATGGAGGGACTTGTCTTCGAAATTTCTAACACAATATTACCCTGTCGCAAAGACGAACGAATTGAAGGCAAAAATCATGGACCCACGGCAAGGAATTGATAAGCCATTCTACGAATTTTATGAGCGCTTCAATCAAATGCGAAGGGAGTGTCCCCACTACACCATCGATGAAAATCACTTGATGTTGTACTTTTACGGAGGCTTGAAGAATATCGATCAAACCATGATGAACTCTCAATCCTAAGGGATTCTCGATGGCAAGGCTGCGGAGGCATGGACGGCCTTTGAGAATATCGCTTAAAGGGAGAAGCAATTTAGTCATAGAGGTCATTCATCTAGGGCTACAAGTGATACGTACACCAATGACAAAGATGACACCATTGCTCAACTTACGGCAATGGTGAAGAAGCTTTGTAATGAAAAAACAAAAGGCGTCCAAATCTACGAAGTATGCTCAATCCAAGTACATACTTCACAAGATTGTCCAACGGTGGAAGAAGCTAACTTTACGGGAGGCTTCAACAATGGAGCACTACCCCAGAATGATCCCTACTCCAACACTTAAAATCCGGGGTGGAAAAATAATCCAAACTTTCGTTGGAACAACAATCAAAATGCTGCCAACCTTATGCCGCCCCCCTGCATTCCAACAATAAGCCACGACTCCACAAATGAATCCCCAAGCTCTTCATCAAGTCAAAGTGCTAGAGGCAAATTGGTGGAGGAGCTAAGGGAATTGATGTACGCCAATCAAACTATGATGCAGACATTGCTTCAAAACCAAGTGTCTTATCAGTAAAAGAAGCACAATGCAATCGCCAACTTAGATCGTCAAATGGGGAAGATTGAAAATCAGTTAAATCATAGGGAGCAAGGAAAGCTGCCAAGTCAAGTGATGGTAAATCCTAAGGGATTTCACAACCCAACTGCAAATGCCATCACACTTCACAGTGGAACGCAACTCCAAGGCCCTACTTACGCTGCCTATGAAGAAAACATTGGCGGACTAAATGAGCAGGATGACTTCATCATGACACCCTTAGAACATCCCTCTACCATGACCAAGCCTCTGCCGCAAGCACCTCAGCAAGCCATGCCTTACAACATGCCACAAACTTTGGACCAAGCCACGCCGCAGAATGTGCCGCTGCCCATGCCAAGTACCTTGCCGCAAAACAGTACGCAAGGACCTAACCTTGCTGCCGAGACATAAATAGGCCCTACACTGAAAGCCTTGCCCAGCGAGCCACCGAGAACCATGTCCCATGTCTTACCGCAAGACATGCCAGATGCTGCCTGATCAGTCGTTATTTATGCATTATTTTGATGTCTTTATATGCCTCTCTTACATGTCTTTTGAATGATTTCGTGCCATCAATAGTAGAAAATGATCAATCTTGTGAGACTTGTGCATAGTTAGAAAGATAGGTAAAATCTGGAAAGAACACAAAAATAATGACTCAAATCGGAGTCCAGATGAAGGAGATGTCCTCATTTCAATATCAGGTCCTGAACGGGGTCCTGAGTGCGCCAGTGCGCCTATTTTGGGACACTGGCCAAGTACCTCATATCAGGCCCTCCGGGTCTCAAACCTGTGTTTCATGACATCAAGGTCAGGTCCTAGAAGTGCCAAGGTCGCGTCAAGGCAGGTCGAGGACATGTCCCAAGAACTCCCATCCGAGCCCAGATGTGCGACTAAGCCTGGGGTCCCTGTTCCGCCAGCGGTGGATCAGAGGTTCTCCGTCTGCGCTAAGCCTGACAACATTTGCGCCAAGCCTGAATGAAGATGCGCTTCTAATGTACTCATGATTTGCTTCAAAAGCGCAGTCCTAGATCCTGATTACGAAGACAGTCCAAAATCCAAGTTTGGCCAGCTTGCGTTCCCACTTGCCAGCTTGCATTCACACTCCCAGCCGTGTTCTGATTGGTTCTAATAGATTTAAGGACTTTGTAATTAATTAAAAGTACAATAACTTTCCCTATCCTTATAGGACATGGTTTTACCAATCCTTATAGAATAAGGTTTTACCCATCCTTATAGGACATGGTTTTACCAATGCTTATAGAACAAGGTTTTCCCTTTGTCTATAAAAGGGAGCCTTTGTTCAGTGTTTTAGAAAATGAGATAATTAGCTAGAGGCGTTTTTGGGAGATACAGAGACACCTGAACCGCAAATAGTATTTTGGTTTTTTAGAGTTTTACGTTAAAGCTTGGTTCTTCCCGAAGTTGAGTGTGTTGGACGTGGAGCTTGGAGAAGAAGGCTCTGCCGTGTCTTCTGCTGCACCTGTTCTTCACAATATCTTCTGTACCCTTATTTTCATTATTGCAATTTACTTATGAATTCAATTATATTTGTTTCAATTTCAGTTATGTGTGAGCAGTCATTAGGATTAGGGCTGCTTGAAGCCCTAACCATGTTAGCTTGTTGATTGGATTTCTGGCTCTTGATTATGATTGCTATGCATGCTGAATAAGTTGGATTACTTTGCTTAATGACCTTAATTTATGCCTATAAGATTAGCTACCTTGTTTGCATATAATTATAGATGTAATTGCTTGAGTGACCGTCATATCATCTTGTGATTTGGAGCATCGAAAGTATTCTTACTTATAATCTTAACTCATAACGACCTAGGAGCATGTCACTTTGCTAGGCTAATTTGGTGTCATTAAATTCTCTTTAAACTTCATGCATCATCTTAAAAGGTAGGTGATAGACGTTCTAGGCATATGCCCTGTTTAGCACATGCTAAGTAAGAGGGAATAAGATGTGTCTAGTGAACCAACGCCAGGTCCTAGGCACGGGCACCTAATTCAGAAAATGCATAGTAATTAGGTCAAGGAAATCTGGTTAAGAGCTATAATTGGTTAGAGTGGATAGTAAGCCTTAATTCGCCTTAGTAATAATCAATCAACCGTTAATTCTTGCATTGTTATTTTCTGCATTTTTTATTTTACTTGTCTTTAAATTTCAGTTCTCACATCATAAACCCCCCCTGCGTGTGTGTGTTTGTGTGTGTTTTCACTAAGTTAATAAATCTGAACTAAAGTGGTCATAACGTTGATACAAGTCCTCGATGGATCGACTCTTGCTGTGCTACTATACTATTCTTATCGATTTGTGCACTTGCAAGGATTTTATAACTGTTAGAATTGAATTGCATATTTTTTGCTCTTTAATTCCACCAACATTGCCCTGCAGCAAGCACATTCCAGTGCACCCGAGGACCCAATTCTGCACCAAATTGCACCCACTGGTCAGGGCATGTCCACGGCAGGGTGACAAGGAGCCACCAACGCCACCAATTCAGTTTCCAATTCTAAGGCCACGGTTTTTGAGTCCCAAGGCTAATTCCCAGCGTCTAAACAATTCTAACTCTAAAACTAAAAATTCAATTCCAAAAACAACTAAAAAAGTAACATTTGAGTTGGATAATGACGTTGAACTTCCGTTTCCTCGCAGGTTGCAAGACAAGAATAAGCACAAGGAGGAGTTCGAGGAGGAAATCATAAACATGTTGCAAAAGCTTCAAATCACGTTTCCGTTTCATAAAATAGTCAAGCACATGCCTATCTACGCAAAACTCATCAAGGACTTAGTCGCCGGAAAACGTGGTTTCAGCTCCACTGACATCATCGAAATTCCTAAGGTATGCTCTGCTACGCTTCTGCGCATGCCACTCAAAGCGAATGATCATGGGCCTTCATCAATCCTGTGTGTTATCCAATCTAAACACTACGAGCATTGTCTTTCCGACACATGAGCTTCAGTCAACATAATGCCATATCACATCTACAAGTTGCTCAACTTGGGAGAGCTCAAACCAACACACTTATGTGTGAGATTAGCTAACTCCTCTGTTACCAATCGCATAGGCGTACTAGAAGACGTGTTGATGCAAATAGGCGATACATGCATTCCGGCTGGTTTCTACATTCTAAGGATGGATCGCATTGATCAAAACGAGGAACCTCCACTCATCTTTGGAAGGCCTCTACTAGCCACGGCAGAATTCCTCATTGATGTTAAAAACGGCCAAGTATCCATCAAAGTCTTGGACAAGCTTCAGACATTCTCTATCCATGACGCCATCCAATATCATGCGGAGCCTATCATGGACTTCCCGTTGAATACGATGGACATGCTACTGCATAAAACAATCGCCAATTCATGCATAAGGGATGATTTGGAGAAAGTCATCACCAACACTTCACAAATCGAGGGGTCCCTTCATGAGAACATGATTAAGGAGCTAAGGCTCCTCAATGTCGTGCCTTCCCTTCCAGTCTACAAGCATCCCTTTGAAGCTTTACCTGCCACGGCCCAAAAGACCTTGCCATCCATCGTCAAAGCACCTGAACTCGAACTAAAGTCGTTGCCTGAACAATTCAAGTAGTACTTCGACAACAATCAAAACATTCCGGTCATCATTGCTTCTAACCTAAGCATTGGTCCAAGTTCTCAAAGCTAATCAAACAGCAATTGGTTGGACAATCACATATATCAAAGGCAGTAGTTCTACCAAGTGCATGCATCAAATACTTCTTGAAGATGATGCTAAACCATTAAGAGAAGCACAACGGCGATTAAATCCACCAATGAAGGAAGTCGTGAAGAAAGAAGTTCTCAATATTCTAGACTTGGGCATTATCTATCCCATAGGTGACTCCAAGTGGGTGAGCCCGATCCAAGTCATGCCAAAGAAAAGTGAAATCACGGTAGTCAAAAATGAACATGATTAGTTCGTACCTCAACGAGTGCATACGGGATGGAGAGTGTGCATTGATTACAGGAAACTCAACACAACCACACGCAAGGATCACTTCCCCTTGCCCTTCATCGATCAAATGCTTGAGAGATTGATGGGCCATTCATATTATTGCTTCTTAGATGGGTGCTCTGGCTATAATCAAATTGCTATAGCTCCCGAAGATCAAGAAAAGACGACATTCACTTGTCCATATGGCACGTTTGCCTACAGAAGGATGCCGTTTGGTTTGTACAACTCCCCGACCACATTCCAACGCTGCATTATGAGCATCTTCTCCGACATGGTAAAGGATATAATCAAAGTGTTCATGGACGACTTCTCGGTGTTTGGGCATTGATTCGAGCTATGTTTAGCTAACATGTCCTGAGTACTAGAACAATGAAGAGAAAGCAATTTAGTGCTAATTGGGAGAAGTGCCACTTCATGGTACAACAAGGAATCGTCTTGGTCCATGTGAACTCTTGTCGTGGAATAGTGGTGGACAAAGCTTAGTTGGAGATAATAGAGAGGTTGTCGTACCCTACAACAGTCAAAGAAGTTTCATCTTTCTTAGGGCATGCCGGTTTCTATAGAAGATTCATCAAAGACTTCTCAAAGAACACGAGATCTTTGTGTGAACGTCTAGCTAAAGATGCCGCATTTGAATTCACCAAGGAATGCCGTGAGGCATTCAACACACTCAAGGCAAAGCTCACGGCATTCCCCATCATTATGCCACCAAATTGGGACTTACCATTCGAACTCATGTGTGATGCTTCGGACTTCGTTGTAGGAGCTATTTTAGGGCAGCGTGTGAACAAGCTCCCTCACGTCATCTACTACGCAAGTAGAACTCTGAATGACGCCCAACTCAACTACTCCACCATGGAAAAAGAACTTCTTGCCGTCATCTTTGCCCTAGAAAAGTTCATATCGTACTTGATTCAAACTAAGGTCATAGTCTACACAGATCATGCGGCATTGAAGTATCTACTCACTAAGAAGGACAACAAGCCAAGGTTACTACGCTGGATGCTACTCCTCCAAGAATTTGACCTCGAAATCAGATATAAAAAGCAGAGCGAAAAAGTGGTTGATGATCATATGAGCCGCTTAATCCATGGTTCCAATGAAGAAGCTGATCAATTGCCACTACTTGAGACTTTCCCAGATGAACAACTCTTCGCTATCCAAGCCATTGATCCATGGTAAATTGATCTCATTAATTACCTTTCTACTAAGCGATTTCCTTCATCATTGAGCAGGTATCAGAGGGACAAGCTAGCTAAACAAGCCAAATACTACATCTAGGATGAGCCATGCTTATGGAAGCATTGTCCTGATCAAATCATTCGAAGATGCATCTCGGAAAATGAGATGAAGTCCATTCTAACTTTCTGTCATAGCTTGGCGTGTGGGGGCCATTTTGGAGCTAAGAAAACAGCACTCAAAGTACTTCAATGCAGATTGTACTGGCCCATACTTTTTAAGGATGCATATGAGTTTGTACTCACATGTGACAGATGCCAACAACAAGGTAACATAGGCCCTCGAAATCAAATGCCATTAAACCATATTCTCGGGCTAGAGATCTTTGACGTTTGGGGCATTGATTTCATGGGACCTTTTCCGAACTCTTTTGGTAATCTTTACATTTTACTAGCAGTTGATTATGTGTTCAAATGGGTGGAAGCAATTCCTACCAAAACTAACGATGCCAAAGTAGTTGAGAGCTTTTTGCAGAGTCACATCTTAGCCAGGTTCGGAGCGCCAAGAGCCATCATCAGTGATGGGGGCACGAACTTCTGCAATCACTCCTTGGAAGCTTTAATGAAGAACTATGGCGTCACCCATAGGATCTCCCAATGTTCAAAATACCGCTAGTCGCTCCCAGGGTGGCGGGTAGGGGCCTAGCGCCTAGGCAGCTAGGTGGGGTCTAGGCGGGGCCTAGGAGGTTTGTTTTTTGTAAGGAAAAAATTCAATAAATTAATGATATAATGAATACTACCAAATAATTCTAGAATAAAAATACATTCCAAACACAAATAAATTGAGTTAGGATTCATAAATGTTCAAAATGGAAGTTTTATAAAGAACATAAACATATACATACACATGAACAACTTAGGCCTCTAACTTTTCTTCTCCATATTCTTCCAATACTCTCTCCGTATCGGACTCAAACTCATACACATCTTCATTTTCCTCCACTTGGATGTCCTCATCGGATTCTAAAATTTCTACATCAAGCTCTCTTATCACCACTACCCCGCTTCAATGATCTTTCCATTTCGGACATTACATTTTATTACTAGATTATAGACAGAGACAGTGAGAGATTGGTCCACAACTCCACCGTCCACTACCATTTTTTTTTACCTATTAATGATGTAATTCCAAATGTAGCTTTGTGACTTCGTGAGAGAGACAGAGTCCACCGTCCTTCCACTGCCATTTTTTCGTATTAATTCCATTTCCATTTTTTCCAATTTTCCTATTAATTCCATTTCACTCGTGTCTTCGACTCTTCGCGAGAGACTAAGAGAGTGAGAAACAGAGAGGGACTCAATTCCAATTCACTCGTGTCTTCGTGAGAGAGTGAGAGACAAAGACAAAAGAAGCAGAGACAGACATGCACCAATTCCTTTCCACACCCATTTCTTCCTTATCGACTGAAGACGAAGACCAGAGAGTCTTCGACAAAGTCGTCAAGACTGAAGACACTCATCGACTCCATCTCCAATCGAAGGGTTCCAAACTTCCAGAGAGACGGATAAGAACTCAATACCTGAGATGGTGTGATGGTGCGATCGTAGCCACCTAGTTGCTAGACGCCCAGCCGCCGAGCCCGCCCATGAGCGCCCAGGAGCCGCCGAGCCCTCATAGGCGCTGAGGAATCCCCCTGTTGCGTTTCTCTGCCGCATAGACCATATTCGGGGCGGCTCAGCCCCGCCTAGCCCGCCATTTAGAACATTGGGATCTCTACACCCTATCACCCTCAAACAAGTGGCCAAGCTGAAGTTTCCAATCGAGAGGTGAAGGCCATATTGGAGAAGTATGTAAGCCTAAACCGCAAAGACTGGTCCACTAGATTGAACGATGCTTTGTGGGCCTATAGAACGGCATACAAGACCCCTATTGGCATGTCTCCATTCAGACTTATCTTCGGAAATGGATGTCACTTACCGGTAGAATTCGAGCATAAGGCGTTTCATGCTATTAAGAAGATGAATATGGAATTAGATGAAGTCGGGCTTCATAGAAAGCTTCAGCGAAGTGAATTGGAAGAACTCAAAAACGAGGCTTATGAAAGTGCTCGGATTTACAAGGAAAAGACTAAAGCTTTTCACGACAAGCACATTCAAACCAAGGACTTTCAAATTGGACAGAAAGTCCACCTCTTTGACTCTCGGCTCAAACTTTTCCCAGGTAAGTTGCGATCACGATGGAGTGGATCATTTATGGTTACTAACATTTTCCCTCATAGTGTACTTGAAATCCAGCACCCGGTTAGACAGGATCCGTTCAAGGTAAATGGCCATCGCCTCAAGCATTACTACGAGGCCCTCACCATTCCCACTCCTGATGCTCCTGCAACTCAACCTGCGCCAACTACATAGCTTTCTAGCCCCATCTTGCCTAGACGTTAAATAAAGTGCTCTTCGGAGGTAGCCTAGCCCTGGTTTATGTTCTCTCTTACTTTCATGTTTATGTCCTTTATATCTCTCGAACTTTTACTCTATTGTCATGCTTATTGCATATCACATTGAGGACAATGTTCAGTTTAGGTATGAGGGTGTGGAGTTAAAATTTTGCATATAGAAACATCTAGGTTTGGGGGTGGTACATGGCCAGAAAAATTAAAAAATTTTAAAGTGTTAATTAGTTAAGTGTTGCTAATGATGGTATTATCACTTGTTAATAGGGATGTACATGTTAAGTACTATCTTTGCCTTACTAAGAGTCATGCCATCGTTAGTAGTTCGTAATCTGCACTTCACAATGCCATGTTTTAAGTGATTAAGTGAACAAAACAACTTAATTTGAGTGAACCTTAGAAAATTAGTGGAGACTACCCTGTGAGATCTTTGAGCCTAATTGCCATTCTCTCTCAGGGTTATACTTGTTTCTACTCTTAAACACTCACCGCTTTCGTTCTTAAGTGATGATCTCATTATATCATATTTGCATTGGATTTTAAAGAACTAACATCATATAGATGCTCTTGATTTGAGGTGTGGTTCGCCATAAGAAGTGATGTAGGCTATGTGTGCTTAACCACTAAAGGCCTTATCTTACCCTATTGCATGCTCCATAAGACAACTTTGAAGCCAAACACTCAGCCTTTTCTTTCATCACCCAAAGTATAATCTAACCAAAATACGTAGTCATTCATCACAGCCATGCCCTATAACCTCAGTTTGTGCTAAGGTTGCCGTAAATGAGATTCATGGTGAGAATGAGAAGTGAAAGAAGATGATGCCCGCGTTTTGATCAAAGTTCAAAGTTTTTAAAGTTCTATCTCTTCAAAAGACAAGCTGCATGAGAAGTTTGAGGAAATCATTGCATGATCTTGGTTCAATTCAATTCAAAAGAAAAAAAGAAAAAAAAAGAAGAAAAAAAAGTTGAAAAAGAAAAGAAAAAAAAAAGTGAATAACAAAGTGAATTGAGCCAAGTGAGCCAAGAACCTCGAAATAAGCCATCAAGAGAGCAGTCGTGGGCCTTAAGCAAGGATTCAGTTCAAGAAATTCTAAATTCAAGTCATGACTTCTCATGCCTTGGCGCAGCTTAAGGTATGTACCTATGTTCTTAAAGTTTAATTCCTTTCATGCGATCTTTATTTCCATAAAGTGTTATTCTTCATTGATACTCATATGTGATTAAACTTGAATTCCATAACAAATGCTTGAAAAAGTGAAAGCCTAGGATTCTTGTGCGAATTGACAGTTGCCAAGTGAGGATTAGAGTCGAGGCGAAATCTTTCTAGGGCACTTAGATGAAGCTGTTTTCAAACATGATCACTCAGAACCATGGCACTTAAACACTACACATGCACATGGCACTCATGGCTATGACATCCTTTTTAGTTCTGCAAAGCATGTCTACTTTGATTCCTAATAGCTTTTAAAAGTACTGTCGCTAGCATTTTAGTTGTCTAAGTAAAGCGTTTGTGGGTATCATGTTGCTATAACCCTCAGGAGACAAAACTCTTCCTACTAGGTGAACCTAGGCGTTTAAATGTTCTATCTTAACTAAGATCGAGTCTTTTTATTTTGTTTAATTTTGTTTTTCTCAGGGACTAGCAAAAGATAGGTTTGGGGGTATTTGTTCAGTCATTATTTATGCATAATTTTGATGTCACTTAATACCTCTCTTACATGTCTTTTGAATGATTTTGTGCCATCAATAGTAGAAAATGATCAATCTTGTGAGACTTGTGCAGATTTGGAAAGATAGATAAATTCTGAGAAGAACGCAAAAAGAATGACTCAAATCAGAGTTATAATGAAAGAGATGTCTCAAGTTGAAGTTCGAGTCCTCATTAGGTCCTAAACCGAGTCCTTGTACCTGTCAGGACGTGCCAAAACCAAGCCCCGGGACGTGTCCCGTGAAATTTCCCAAGGACATCCTACCAAACCCTAATCTAGGTCTAGAATAACTCCTAGACGAGTCCTAAGAAGAATTCCTAGCCGAGTCCTACTATGCGCCAATGCCAAGTCCCAAGACAGCTCAGCCGACAGCCAAGGTCAGGTACCAAGTTCCTGCGTCAGGTACCAAGTCCCTGTGTCAGGTACCAAGTCCCTGCGTCAGGTACCAAGTCCCTGCACCAAGTTCCTGTCTCAAGTCACGCCACGCCAGGACATGTCCCTATTCCGCCAGTCGCTAAATCATGTCCCTTGAGAAGGACATGTGCCAATCCTGGAAGTCATGCACCTAACCAAGTCACACCGCGCTTCTACCATGTCCTTTGTGTGCCTCAAAAGCATAACCTCATATCAGGTCATGGACATGTCCTTAGTTCGTAAGCTAAAGATGTCTTGTTTTGCCCTAAATGACTTCCCGGGAGCCCTAATTTGAGCCAAATTAGGCCATCGACTTTTCTACAATCTTTTGAGCGGGACAAAGCCCATAACCATAATAGATATATCATTTGGATGTGCCTGGGGTGGTTTGTCTTGATAGGATTGGTCAATGACATGTGAAGTTCTTAAAAGTCCAATTTTGAAGGTTTTAAGCCCTGAATTTGGCCCAGCAGTGTCTCAAACATTTTGGGTTGGACAAGCCTAGTCCTTGACGTCCAAGAAACTTCTAGAAGATTCTAGAAGCTGCCTTGGCTTGCAAGAAAGATCAGAGCTGTTATCACAAAACTTTGTCGCAAGTCCTAGTCCAAGTCCAAGAAGGATTTCTCTCTTTAGTCCTTTTTGATATCTAATTAGAATAGGAAGTTTAAGTCAGTTTAAGCCAGTTTTGGTTTAGAGTCATTGTTTGTGTTTTCTGCTGAGTCCTTAATTTTTTCTTGCATTACAAGTTAGGTCTAGGGTTAATTAGAGTGTGTTGTTGTAAGGACCCTTCCCGAATTTTTCCTCTAAACCCGGAAAGAACCCTTATCCCGTCTGACAGCTCTTTTACCTCAAAATTTAAATACCAGAAATACCCTTTGTTCTTGAATAATTTTTATTAAACCTTATAGGTTCCCGACAGAACCTCTGTACTTACTGATCACTCTTACCTGTCAGACGCAGGATAGTATACAGGTCAAAGTCAAGACCTCGGAACAGTGGTGGTTCAAATAGGAATACCCTATGACACCAAATGTCAGTAGGTCAGACACTGCTGACATCTCTACTGAAATACCACAAGACAACCGACTAGTCAGATACTTGTGAACCAACCATAATTCGTCCCTCTGGGTCACCGCCCACACCAACCCATAGACCCGGCTGACGAAGTATTTTCATAGGTTGATTAAGCCCATGACAATTGTCGTCTGGTTCATATTAGAGCCGGATATATCCTCGGCTATCATATCGTATCATCAGCCGATATAACCTTCGGCTATCATAACATATCAGTCGGCATATCTCTCAACTATCATATCCCTAGCCACCAGGGTATCCCTTGGGGTGTGCTAGTCATGTATCATATCATATCAATCGGCATATATCTCGACTATCATATCATATCAGTCGGCATCTCTCGACTATCATAACATATCAGTCGGCATCTCTCGACTATTATATCCCTAGCCACCAGGGTATCCCTTGGGGTGTGCTAGTCATGTATCATATCATATCAGTCGGCATATATCTCGACTATCATATCATATCAGTCGGCATCTCTCAACTATCATAACATATCAGTCGGCATCTCTCGGCTATCATAACATATCAGTCGGCATCTCTTGACTATCATATCCCTAGCCACCAGGGTATCCCTTGGGGTGTGCTAATCATGTATCATATTATATCAGTCGGCATATATCTCGACTATCATATCATATCAATCGGCATCTCTCGACTATCATAACATATCAGTCGGCATCTCTCGACTATCATAACATATCAGTCGGCATCTCTCGACTATCATATCCCTAGCCACCAGGGTATCCCTTGGGGTGTGCTAGTCATGTATCATATCATATCAGTCGGCATATATCTCGACTATCATATCATATCAGTCGGCATCTCTCGACTATCATAACATATTAGTCGGCATCTCTCGACTATCATATCCCTAGCCACCAGGGTATCCCTTGGGGTGTGCTAGTACTGTATCACAACTCCCTGTACTATGCATAGACAGTCTCGCGACCCGACGGAGTCAAAACTCTACAATGCCAGAGTCGGAGCACTCAACAAACCAACGGAGCAAAACTCTCGACGTTAGTCGGAGAATCAATCACCAATTATATTGGAGGTTCACCGGGTTCACCGCTAATAACGGATCCTCGTCCCGAGTCCTGGCCTCCCTCAAATCAGAGATTATCTTGGAGGTTCACCGGGTTCACCGCTAATAACGGATCCTCATCCCGAGTCCTAGCCTCCCACAAATCAGAGTTTATCTTGGAGGTTCACCGGGTTCACCGCTAATAACGGATCCTCATCCCGGGTCCTAGCCTCCCCCACATATAACCAAATCCGTTAAACTCATACAACCGGGTCAAAACCCAAATCATTGACTCAATAATTCCCACGTCAAAACGTTATCAAAAATGAGTCCAAAAACCATGATATTTCTCAAATCATACTTTAATCGAAGTAGTGGAAAACATGTGTCTAGTAATCATTTCTAAAATTCAGAAATCCAATGCCACAATACATAACCGTATTTAACAAAGATATTTTGATGCATGCATTTCAGTTTATAAAACCAAAGTCCACTCACAAACATCAACCAACCCTTAATTCAAGGACGCTCTAGCCCAAACAACACATGCACAATAACGACACAACTACCTTGACTTCCCGAGCTCAAAACCCGCTAATACGGTCAATCATTACCGCTGGGATTGCACAAAACAACCTCTAAACGACGTCCGATCAACCTCAAACCTGTACCAACAGATTCGGAACGTCGAAACTAGTTACCACGCGCCGCCGTGACCTCAGTATCGGCTCCACGCGCCGCCACGCGCCGCCGGAAGGTCGGCACACGCGCCCACGCGCTCTCACGCGCCGGTCACGCGCCTGCTACAGTGTTCACGCGCCTGGACCGGTCCAACCCGGTCCGGTTCAACCTGACCCGATCCAACTCGACCCGATCGATTCAACTTGACCCGACCGGTTCACTCAACCCGACCGGTTCACTCAACCCGACCGGTTCACTCGACCCGACTGGTCACCGGTGACTCGCCGGAGAAGACGACCGGACTGCCGTCACCGTCGCCGGAGGCTGGCCGGAGAAGATGACCGGACCGCCACCTCCGCCGCCGTCTGGTTCGCCGAAATCCCCCATTTCCGGCCGAAACTTCAAGGTTTTCTAACTTCTTCATTTCTTAACCGTTTTTCACGATCTACACATGAAAATTTATCTACGTTTCACCAGGAATCCAAATATGAGGTCAAAGTTCCGAGATCGTACCTGGTTTGGCTGGAAAACGGCCGAGAAGGTTCGGTTCACCTCCCTCCTCCGTCCGTCGCCTACGGCGGTGCTCCCGCTCCAATAGCTACCCCAAAATGCTCGTGGGGTCCCGGTGAAGATCCTCCCGACCTTGGTTTTGCTCAAATCGGATCGAAATCCATCCGATGAAAATCAATTTTCCTTGTTCACACGGGGTAGGAGAGAGAGAGACTGAATTGACCAATCTCCCGAGGAGAGAGAAAAATATCTACTATATAGTTCCAACTTCTCCAAAATTACCAAACTGCCCCTGAAGCTTCTAGACCCGTAACGAACTCATCAGGTCTCCGTTTTCCGCGTGCCGCCTGTCTACGAACTCGTGAGTTCGAGACCTACGCAACGACCCAATAAAAATTCCCAAAAGTACTGCCAGTCAAAAAGTGACTCCCGAACCCGTCCAAAATTGAGGGTAAAATTGTCCAATTCTCAAAATAATTTAATTTCTGGTCCGGGTCGTTACAGTTGTCGTGCCCTTTACTTGTTAACTAGCGTGTCTATTGTTTTCTTTGCGTTTTGTGTCTTTTGTTTAAGTTAATATAGTCTGAACTTAATTGAAATTAAATCGTTGAACAAGTCCTCAAGGGATCGACCTTTGCTTGCTACTATATTGTCATAATCGATTTTGTGCACTTGCAAAGATATAACAGTTGAATATTGAGTTCATATTTTTTGTGTTGTTTATTTTAACTATCACACATCATAAAGATTTAGTTAAATTTTTAATTTTTCTATTAACATTCATTTGTTATTTTAAAATCAACTTTATTCTTAAATTAAATAAATAAGAAACATACAATTTATGAACCAAGTAACCTCCCGCCGCCGTTTAATTGGCTCTTTTCTCCTTCAAGTTTCAATTTCAACCTCCCTCCTCCTTCCTCTCCAAATTTGCAAAATCCTCCATCACTCTAATCGCCGTTCCATTTCTTTGTTATTTTTCGCTTTATCATTATTATATATAGAACCATTCTACTTTGATTTGATTTTCCGTCAATGGTTGCTTTGTTTTCCTCAAAGAATCTTTCTCTCTCCCTCATCTCTCCCCCACCCCCACGCACCCATTTTGCTGATGTTATCACCACCATACAACAATTCTTTCTCTTCTTCCTCCAACCCTCCCATCTTATCATTTGCCCCAAACTTGAAGGAGAAAAGGTACCGTTCAGCGGCGTTAGGGGGTTTTACTGGTATGGCTTTATTTATTTATTTAACAATAAAGTTGAATTTTAAAATAGTAAAAAAAGGTTAATAGAAAATTTAAAAATTAAACTAAAACCCTTATGATGTGTCTTATTTTAAACGGTTAGATTAAAATAATAGTTGAGATGAGTCAAAATTCGGTTAAATGCGTAAAAGCTAAATGTAGAGGTTCGCGGTCCTTGTTAATACTTGATTTGATCAATAGCTGCATTTCTAAGAAATGGAAACAGTCATTGATTCGGCATTATTAATGCTTGGTTAAAGACTTAAGGCATATCCAACTATGTCCTAAATTTTGAGGGCTATGCCAAAATTTAGCCTTAAAAAATAATAGTTTTTTAATGAATAGTACCTGGCTATATTTTACCATCTCCAACCATTTAGGGTTATGTCATTACTAGTTCAATATTTTATCATTATTTCTATATGTTTTAAACTAATATAACATTTTTGAACAAAATATATCGTTATGGAAAAATGAAAATAATTTAATTAAACTAATATAACATTTTTGAACTAACATAATTTAATTAAACTAAAATAATTTAATTAGACTAATATAACGTTTACTAAATTTAATTTAATTAAACTAATATAACATTTAATATATCATTAGGGAAAATAATTATATGATAAGATTTGAAGTGGGCAAAATATATTGTTCGATTATTTAATAGAGATTAGGCCCCACTACATATTTAGGAAATATGAAATTTTCTAAATTTGTGGACAAATTTGAGAAAATGTTTGGCCCTTAGCCCTTGACCAAAATTTGCCCATGGCCCTTGGCTTTGAAGTTGGAGATCTTTTTGTACCAAATTTTCCTACAATTTGGCTTTATAGCCCATGGTTGGAGATGCCCCTAGTGTAACGACCCAGACCAGAAATTAAATTAATTTGAGAATTGGACGATTTTACCCTCGGTTTTGGAGGGGTTCTTGAGTCACTTTTTGACTGGCAGTGCTTTTGGGAATTTTTCTTGGGTCCTTACTTAGGTCTCGGACTCACGAGTTCGTAGACATGCGGCACGTGAAAAACGGAGACCCGATCCGATCGTTACGGGTCTAAAAGCTTCAATGGCAGTTTGGTAATTTTGGAAAAGTTTGAACTGTAAATTGGATATTTTTCTCTCTTCGGGAGATTGGTCAGTGTTTTTCTCTCTCTCTCCTACCCAACCCTCTCCGTGCGAATACCGAAACTCCCATTCTCATTGGACAGATTCCGGTCCTACTCGACCGAAACAAAGGCCATGAGGGTCTTCCCCGTGACTCCACGAGCATTTTGGGGTCACCATCGAGGTGGGAGCACCACCGTAGACGACGGATGGAGGAGGGAGGTGGACCGAAAATTCTCGGCCATTTTTCAGCCAAACTAGGTACGATCTCGGAACTTTGACCTCATATTTGGATTCCTGGTGAAAAGTAGATGAATTTACATATATGGATCATGAAAATCGGTCAAGAAATGAAGGAGTTAAAAGCTCGCAAGAAATGGCGATTTCCGACGACGAATTCCAGTTTTCGGCGACGGAGACGGCGGCGCGACGGCGGTCCGATCGTCTTCTCCGGCCAGTCTCCGACGACAGAGACGGTGGTCCGGTCGTCTTCTCTGGCCAGTCTCAGACGACGGCCACAGCGGTCCGGTTATCTTCTCCGGCCAGTCTCCGACGACGACCACAGCGGTCCGGTCGCCTTCTCCGGCCAGTCACTAGTGACCGGTCAGGTCAAGTGGACTGGGTCGGGTCGGGTCGACTGGATCAGTTGAGTTGAGTGGATCGAGTTAGGCAGAGTTGGGTCTGGTCAGCGTGTGGGCACTGTAGCAGGTACGTGGCCGGCGCGTAGCGCGTGGTACGGCCTTCTACTGGCGCGTGGTAGCGTATAGGACCATTTCCTAGGTCACGGTGACGGGTGGCTAGGGTTTTGGGATGTTCCGGACCGGATTTTGATGGTTTTGAGGCCGTAGGAGATCATTTAGAGCCCTAATTGGGTAATCCCAGCGGTAACGGTTGACCATGGAGCGGGTTTTCAGCTCGAGACGTCAAGATAGTTGGGTCAATATTGTGTAAAGAGTTCCTTGGGACTAGGGCGTCCATTATTTGGTATTTTATTCGCGTTGTGAACGGACTAGGGTTCCGGGATTGCATGGCTATGCATACATCTAGGTATTGGGTTATACCATGGGATTCTCCAATGATTGGCGTGGAGGGTATTTTTCTCCGCTACATTGTTGAGGGTTCTCCGATTAACGTTAGAAAGTATGACTCCGCCAGATCGTCGAAGGCTCTCCAATGTGGACGTTCGAGGGATCTTTCTCCGCCATATCGTTGAGGTCTAAGATAGCTCTGGAGGAGCAAGGATATCGAGTTACCACTCGAGGACTCAGGACGAGCTGGGATATCGAGTTAGTTATCACTCGGGGGCTCAAGACAAGCCGGGATATCGAGTTACCACTCGAGGTGCTCTAGAGCAGCAGGGATATCGAGTTCGACTCGGGGCGAGTCAGTGACACTCAATTCAACCAAGTCTAGTTCCTTCGTCATCCAGGTCAGTGGGTTGGTGTGGGCGGTGACCTAGAGTGACGAGTTAGTGACGGTTCACAAGTGGTTGACCAGTTAGTTGTCTTGTGTTATTCCAGTAGGGTTTCAGCAGTGTCTGACCTACCGACATTTGGTGTCAGAGCGTGTTACTTTTTGGACCACCACTATTCCGACGTTTCAACTATGACCTAGGCTATCCTACGTTTGATAGGTAGGTGTGATCAATAAGTACAGAGGTGCTGTCGGGAACCCTGTAGGGGTTGTTAAATATATTAAGGATAAAGGGTATTCTTGGTATTAAATTTTGAGGAAAACGACCTGTCATATGGGATAAGGGTTTTTTGCGGATTTCGAGGCGAAATTTGAGAAGGGTCCTTACAATTGGTATCAGAGCTCTAGGTTAACTTCCTGCAGACCACACACTTATGTGCTAATTATTTAAGGATTCTGTTAACAATATGCCTCTGAGACGTTTACCTCTTTAGCGACCTTGAATTGAGGGAGGCGGAGGTCATGTGATGCACGGGCGAGATAGGAATCGCTGTTACTGGTGAGTGGACCCTGGTTTTGTAGATGACAATGCATACATACACATATATTTGAATTAAACTCTTTTATGTATTTTACAAATCTTATTGGACACAAGTTTTCCAATATTTCAGTGAAAGTGTGTTTTGGGAAATTGCATGGTTTTTGGACTCGGTTTTCATATCGTTTTGACGTGGAAATTAGTGAGTCCATGATTTTGGGTTGGACCCGTATTTGTGATTTTACTGAAATTGGCCGTGAATGAGTTTTCAAAGAATTTGGCTTAGGCCAAGAAACAAATATTTCAAAACACGAATTTGGTTTTCACTGGTTTTCTGTTCCGATTGTAGATGTAGCTCCGACTGGTGTCGTGTAACGACCCGGACCAGAAATTAAACTATTTTGAGGCTTGGACAATTTTACCCTCAGTTGTGGACGGGTTCGGGAGTCACTTTTTGACTGGCAAGACTTTTGGGAATTTTTCTAAGGTCGTTGCGTAGGTCTCGAACTCACGAGTTCGTAGACAGGCGGCACGCGGAAAACGGAGACCCGGTGAGTTCGTTACGGGTCTAGAAGCTTCAGGGGCAGTTTGGTAATTTTGGAGAAGTTGGAACTATATAGTAGATATTTTCTCTCTCCTCGGCAGATTGGTCAATATGGTCTCTCTCTCTCCTACCCGAAAATCCCCCCCCCCCCCCCCCCCCCCACCCCCCGTGTGAACACAAACGATTGATTTTCATCGGACGGATTTCGATACGAGTTGAGTGAACCCAAGGTCGGGAGGATCATCCCCAGGACCCCACGAGCATTTTGGGGTAGCTATTGGAGCGGGAGCACCGCCGTAGGCGACGGACGGAGGAGGGAGGTGAACCGAAACTTCTCGACCGTTTTCCGGCCAAATCAGGTACGATCTCGGAACTTTGACCTCATATTTGGATTCCTGGTGAGACGTAGATAAATTTCCATATGTAGATCGTGAAAAACGGTTAAGAAATGAAGAAGTTAGAAGACCTTGAAGTTTCGGCCGGAAATGGGGGATTCCGGCGAACCAGACGGCGGCGGAGGTGGCGGTCCGGTCATCTTCTCCGGCAGCCTCCGGCGACGGTGACGGTATTCCGGTCGTCTTCTCCGGTGAGTCACCGGTGACCGGTCGGGTCGAGTTGAACCGGTCGGGTTGAGTGAACCGGTCGGGTCGATTTGGATCGGGTCAGGTTGAGCCGAACCGGGTTGGACCGGTTCAGGCGCGTGAACATTGTAGCAGCGCGTGACCGGCGCGTGGACGCGTGTGCCGACCTTCCGGCGGCGCGTGGCGGCGCGTGGAGCCGAGACTGAGGTCACAGCGGCACGTGGTAACTAGTTTTCAACGTTCCGAATCTGTTGGTACAGGTTTGAGGTTGATCGGACGTCGTTTAGAGGTTGTTTTGGGCAATCCCAGCGGTAATGATTGACCGTATTAGCGGGTTTTGAGCTCGGAAAGTCAAGGTAGTTGGGACATTATTGTGCATGTGTTGCTTGGGCTAGAACGCCCATGAATTAAGGATTGGTTGATGTATATGAGTGGACTGTTGTTTATAAACTGTAATGCATGCATCAATGTATCCTTGTTTACATATTGTTATGTATTGTTGCAGTGATTTCCTGGAATTTAGAAATGATTACTGGATATATGTTTTCCACTATTTCGGTTAAAAGTGTGATTTGAGAAATATCGTAGTTTTAGACTCGGATTTGATATCGTTTTGACGAGGAAATTATTGAGTCAATGATTTGGATTTTGACCCTGTTGTATGAGTTTATCGATTTTGGTCATATTGAGGGAGGCCAGGACTCGGGACGAGGATCCGTTATTAACGGTGAACCCGGTGAACCTCCAATATGTTATAATATGATATGATATGATATGATATGATGGTCGAGGATACTTACCGACTAATATGATACGATATGATGGTCGAGGATACTTACCGACTAATATGATACGATATGATGGTCGAGGATACTTACCGACTGATATAATATGATATGAAGGTCGAGGATACTTACCGACTGATATGATACTGATATGATACTGATATGATATGATATGAAGGTCGAGGATACTTACCGACTGATATGATACTGATATGATACTGATATGATATGATATGAAGGTCGAGGATACTTACCGACTGATATGATACTGATATGATACTGATATGATGGTCGAGGATACTTACCGACTAATATGATACGATATGATGGTCGAGGATACTTACCGACTGATATGATATGATATGAAGGTCGAGGATACTTACCGACTGATATGATACTGATATGATACTGATATGATATGATATGAAGGTCGAGGATACTTACCGACTGATATGATACTGATATGATACTGATATGATGTGATATGAAGGTCGAGGATACTTACCGACTGATATGATACTGATATGATACTGATATGATATGATATGATGGTCGAGGATACTTACCGACTAATATGATACGATATGATGGTCGAGGATACTTACCGACTGATATGATATGATATGAAGGTCGAGGATACTTACCGACTGATATGATACTGATATGATATGATATGATGGTCGTGGATACTTACCGACTAATATGATATGATATGATGGTCGAGGATACTTACCGACTGATATGATATGATACGATGGTCGAGGATACTTACCGACTGATATGATACTGATATGAGATGATATGATAATCGAGAGAGAGATGCCGACTGATATGTTATGATAGTCGAGAGATGCCGACTGATATGTTATGATAGTCGAGAGATGCCGACTGATATGATATGATAGTCGAGAGATGCCGACTGATATGTTATGATAGTCGAGAGATGCTGACTGATATGTTATGATAGTCGAGAGATGCCGACTGATATGTTATGATAGTCGAGTGATATGCCGACTGATATGATATGATACATGACTAGCACACCCCAAGGGATACCCTGGTGGCTAGGGATATGATAGTCGAGAGATGCCGACTGATATATTATGATAGTCGAGAGATATGCCGACTGATATGATACATGACTAGCACACCCCAAGCGATACCCTGGTGGCTAGGGATATGATAGTCGAGAGATGCCGACTGATATGTTATGATAGTCGAGAGATGCCGACTGATATGATATGATAGTCGAGATATATGCCGACTGATATGATATGATACATGACGAGCACACCCCAAGGGATACCCTGGTGGCTAAGGATATGATAGTCGAGAGATGCCAACGGATATGTTATGATAGTCGAGAGATATGCCGACTGATATGATATGATACATGACTAGCACACCCCAAGGGATACCCTGGTGGCTAGGGATATGATAGTCGAGAGATGCCAACTGATATGTTATGATAGTCGAGAGATGCCGACTGATATGATATGATAGTCGAGATATATGCCGACTGATATGATATGATACATGACTAGCACACCCCAAGGGATACCCTGGTGGCTAGGGATATGATAGTCGAGAGATGCCGACTGATATGATATGATAGTCGAGAGATGCCGACTGATATGTTATGATAGTCGAGAAATGCCGACTGATATGTTAGGATAGTCGAGAGATATGCCGACTGATATGATATGATAGTCGAGAGATGCCGACTGATATGTTATGATAGTCGAGAGATATGCCGACTGATATGATATGATACATGACTAGCACACCCCAAGGGATACCCTTGTGGCTAGGGACAGGATAGTCGAGAGATATGCCGACTAGTATGTTATGATAGTCGAAGGTTATACCGGCTGATGATACGATATGATAGCCGAGGATATATTCGGCTCTAATATGAAACAGACGACAATGGTCATGGGCTTAATCAACCTATCAAAATACTTCGTCAGCCGGGTCAGTGGGTTGGTGTGGGCGGTGACCCAGAGGGACGAATTATGGTTGGTTCACAAATATTTGACTAGTCTGTTGTCTTGTGGTATTCCAGTAGAGATGTCAGCAGTGTCTGACCTACTGACGTTTGGTGACATAGGGTATTCCTATTTGGACCACCACTATTCCGAGGTTTTGGTTTTGACCAGTATACTATCCTGCGTCTGACAGGTATGAGTGGTCAGTAAGTACAGAGGTTCTGTCGGGAACCCTGTAAGGTTTAATAAAAAAATTATTCCAGAACAAAGGGTATTTCTGGTGTTTAAATTTTGAAGTAAAGAGCTGTCAAACGGGATAAGGGTTCTTTCCGGGTTTCGAGGGAAAAGTCGGGAAGGGTCCTTACAAGTGATATCAGAGCTCTAGGTTAACTTCCTGCAGACTGCACACTTGTGTGCAAATTATTTATGGATTTCGGTTAACAAGATGCCTCCGAGACGTGAGTTTAGTCAACAGTCGGGGAATGGTGGAGATGACCATGAACCTGCAGTGGAGCCTGATTTGAGGCAGACACTGGAACAGCTGGGTCAGACTTTAGCTTCTATACTCCAGGATAGAGCTTCTCATGAAGTCTCTGATATCGAGAGAGCCCAGAGACTAGGGGCGACGATATTCATGGGTGACTCTAGCCCAGATGAGGCTGAGGAGTGGATTACTCGCATGGAGCGGGTGTTCTTGATTATGAGATGTCCTCTAGAGGAGAGAGTTCTGTTGGCTACATTTTTACTAGGTGGTTCTGCTTACCACTGGTGGCACTCATTGGAGGTGTCAGGCTGGAATGTCCATACGCTTACTTGGCAGACTTTCCGGGAACGCTTCTTGGAGCAGTTTTACCCTCGCTCACACCGGAACGTTAAGGAGGCCGAGTTCTTGCATTTACAGCAAGCAGACATGACGGTGGTCCAGTATGAACAGAGATTCATAGTGTTGAGTCGCTTTGCACCGACGTTGGTAGCGACCGAGTCAGACAAGTGCCACAGATTTGAGAGTGGACTGCGGAGTGAGATTCGGTCAGCAGTTACGTCTATGGACCACACTTCCTTGAGGACTTTGGCTGATGCTGCAGCTCGAGTAAAGTTGAGTTTGGGTTTCCCAATTCCACAGCAGTACAATGGGTACAGGAGACGTCGAGATCACTAGACTGCCGGAACCTCTAGTCAGGGACCATCAAAAAGAGATAGTCATTGTTCTGGATCTTCTGGGAAATCTAGTACAGGCAGTGGCGGAGCTGGTCAGACAAGACAATCTTATGCACAGCCTAGGGGTGCCTCAGTGCAGTTCAATAGGAGACAGGGTGGCAGATCTAGTGGCTTCAGTGATTCCGTTTGTTATTTCTGTGGGGAGACTGGTCACATCAAGAGATTCTGTCCACAACGACGTCCGGGAAGTAGTTCCTTTGGTCATGGTGCGACTGATCCTAGCCCGAGGACAGGAGAGATGTTTGATACTGCAACTGGGAGTCAGACCCATTTCAGTGGGGCTGGTAGAGCTAGTGGGACCAGCAGTGCTAGAGGCAGGTATGGGGATCGTGGTTGATCTTCGGGTACCCCAGCTCGAGTTTTTGCCATGACGCAACAGGAGACTCGAGTAGCACCGGAGGTGGTCACGGGTATGTTATATATTTTCAACCGCAATGCTTGTGTTTTATTAGATCTGGGAGCAACTCATTTTTTTATTTCTCGGGGTTTTACACTGTTTGCGGATAGAGAATTGTCTCCGATTGATTGGGACATGGGTATTAGTACTCCTACCGGAGATATGTTAGTGGCGAACCTCGTGATTCGCAGTTGTCCGGTGATGGTTGAAGGCCATGGTTTGGAGGCAGATTTAATTCCCTTATATATTTTTGAGTTTGATGTGATACTGGGGATGGATTGGTTGTCCATGCACCATGCCTCCATAGACTGTTATGACAAGACAGTAGTTTTTCGGAGTCCAGGATTACCGGAACTTACATTTCGGAGAGATCGTAGGGTACTACCCTATGGAGTGATATCAACGTTGACCGCTGAGAGATTGTTGAAAAAAAAAGGTTGTGAGGGTTACTTGGCTCATGTGATAGATGCTCGGGATACTCCGATGAGAGTGGAGGATATTCCTGTGGTGAATGAGTTCTCTGATGTGTTTACAGATGATCTTCCAGGATTACCACCACACCGTGAGATTGAGTTCCCATCGAGCTTTTGCCAGGTACTCAACCTATCTCACAGGAACCGTACAGGATGGCACCGGCAGAATTGCGAGAGTTAAAGACTCAATTGCAGGACTTGGTGAATATGGGATTTATTCGCCCAAGTGTTTCACCATGGGGTGCGCCGGTATTAATTGTGAGGAAAAAGGATGGTGGTCTGATATTGTGTATCGACTACCGGCAATTAAATAAAGTGACGGTGCAAATTCTGTATTTGAAGGAAAAGGTACTTCGCAGAAAGACTTTTCCTCTAGTTAAAGTGTTGTGGAGGAATTATAACGTGGAGCAGGCCACGTGAGAAATCGCGGAACTAATGCGGGCACAATATCCTCATTGTTTCATGGTTAGGAATGAATTTCAGGGACGAAATTTCTTAAGGAGGGTAGATTGTAACGACCCGGACCAGAAATTAAACTATTTTGAGGATTGTACAATTTTACCCTCAGTTTTGGACGGGTTCGGCAGTCACTTTTTGACTGGCAAGACTTTTGGGAATTTTTCTAAGGTCGTTGCGTAGGTCTCGAACTCACGAGTTCGTAGACAGGCGGCACGCGGAAAACGGAGACCCGGTGAGTTCGTTACGGGTCTAGAAGCTTCAGGGGCAGTTTGGTAATTTTGGAGAAGTTGGAACTATATAGTAGATATTTTCTCTCTCCTCGGCAGATTGGTCAATATGGTCTCTCTCTCTCCTACCCGAAAATCCCCCCCCCCCCCCCGTGTGAACACAAACGCTTGATTTTCATCGGACGGATTTCGATCCGAGTTGAGTGAAACCAAGGTCGGGAGGATCATCCCCGGGACCCCACGAGCATTTTGGGGTAGCTATTGGAGCGGGACACCGCCGTAGGCGACGGACGGAGGAGGGAGGTGAACCGAAACTTCTCGACCGTTTTTCGGCCAAACCAGGTACGATCTCGGAACTTTGACCTCATATTTGGATTCCTGGTGAAACGTAGATAAATTTCCATGTGTAGATCGTGCAAAACGGTTAAGAAATGAAGAAGTTAGAAAACCTTGAAGTTTCGGGCGGAAATGGGGGATTCCGGCGAACCAGACGGCGGCGGAGGTGGCGATCCGGTCACCTTCTCCGGCCATCCTCCGGCGACGGTGACGGCAGTCCGGTCGTCTTCTCCAGTGAGTCACCGGTGACCGGTCGGGTCGAGTTGAACCGGTCGGGTTGAGTGAACCGGTCGGATCGAGTTGGACCGGGTCAGGTGGAGCCGAACCGGGTTAGACCGGTTCAGGCGCGTGAACACTGACCGGCGCGTGGACGCGTGTGCCGACCTTCCGGCGGCGCGTGGAGCCGAGACTGAGGTCACGGCGACACGTGGTAACTAGTTTTCGACGTTCCGAATCTGTTGGTACATGTTTGAGGTTGATCGGACGTCGTTTAGAGGTTGTTTTGGGCAATCCCAGCGGTAATGATTGACCGTATTAGCGGGTTTTGAGCTCGGAAAGTCAAGGTAGTTGGGACATTATTGTGCATGTGTTGCTTGGGCTAGAACGCCCATGAATTAAGGGTTGGTTGATGTATATGAGTGGACTGTTGTTTATAAACTGTAATGCATGCATCAATGTATCCTTGTTTACATATTGTTATGTATTGTTGCAGTGATTTCCTGGAATTTAGAAATGATTACTGGATATATGTTTTCCACTATTTCGGTTAAAAGTGTGATTTGAGAAATATCGTAGTTTTAGACTCGGATTTGATATCGTTTTGACGAGGAAATTATTGAGTCAATGATTTGGGTTTTGACCCTGTTGTATGAGTTTATCGATTTTGGTCATATTGAGGGAGGTCAGGACTCGGGACGAGGATCCGTTATTAGCGGTGAACCCGGTGAACCTCCAATATGTTATAATATGTTATGATATGATATGATATGATGGTCGAGGATACTTACCGACTAATATGATACGATATGATGGTCGAGGATACTTACCGACTAATATGATACGATATGATGGTCGAGGATACTTACCGACTGATATGATATGATATGAAGGTCGAGGATACTTACCGACTGATATGATACTGATATGATACTGATATGATATGATATGATGGTCGAGGATACTTACCGACTAATATGATACGATATGATGGTCGAGGATACTTACCGACTGATATGATATGATATGAAGGTCGAGGATACTTACCGACTGATATGATACTGATATGATACTGATATGATATGATATGAAGGTCGAGGATACTTACCGACTGATATGATACTGATATGATATGATATGAAGGTCGAGGATACTTACCGACTGATATGATACTGATATGATACTGATATGATATGATATGATGGTCGTGGATACTTACCGACTAATATGATACGATATGATGGTCGCGGATACTTACCGACTGATATGATATGATATGAAGGTCGAGGATACTTACCGACTGATATGATACTGATATGATATGATATGATGGTCGAGGATACTTACCGACTAATATGATATGATATGATGGTCGAGGATACTTACCGACTGATATGATATGATACGATGGTCGAGGATACTTACCGACTGATATGATACTGATATGAGATGATATGATAGTCGAGAGAAAGATGCCGACTGATATGTTATGATAGTCGAGAGATGCCGACTGATATGTTATGATAGTCGAGAGATGCCTACTGATATGATATGATATGATAGTCGAGAGATGCCGACTGATATGTTATGATAGTCGAGAGATGCCAACTGATATGTTATGATAGTCGAGAGATGCCGACTGATATGTTATGATAGTCGAGTGATATGCCGACTGATATGATATGATACATGACTAGCACACCCCAAGGGATACCCTGGTGGCTAGGGATATGATAGTCGAGAGATGCCGACTGATATGTTATGATAGTCGAGAGATATGCCGACTGATATGATATGATACATGACTAGCACACCCCAAGGGATACCCTGGTGGCTAGGGATATGATAGTCGAGAGATGCCGACTGATATGTTATGATAGTCGAGAGATGCCGACTGATATGATATGATAGTCGAGATATATGCCGACTAATACGATATGATACATGACTAGCACACCCCAAGGGATACCCTGGTGGCTAAGGATATGATAGTCGAGAGATGCCGACTGATACGTTATGATAGTCGAGAGATATGCCGACTGATATGATATGATACATGACTAGCACACCCCAAGGGATACCCTGGTGGCTAGGGATATGATAGTCGAGAGATGCCGACTGATATGTTATGATAGTCGAGAGATGCCGACTGATATGATATGATAGTCGAGATATATGCCGACTGATATGATATGATACATGACTAGCACACCCCAAGGGATGCCCTGGTGGCTAGGGATATGATAGTCGAGAGATGCCGACTGATATGATATGATAGTCGAGAGATGCCGACTGATATGTTATGATAGTCGAGAGATGCCAACTGATATGTTATGATAGTCGAGAGATGCCGACTGATATGTTAGGATAGTCGAGAGATATGCCGACTGATATGATATGATAGTCGAGAGATGCCGACTGATATGTTATGATAGTCGAGAGATATGCCGACTGATATGATATGATACATGACTAGCACACCCCAAGGGATACCCTGGTGGCTAGGGACAGGATAGTCGAGAGATATGCCGACTGGTATGTTATGAAAGCCGAAGGTTTTACCGGCTGATGATACGATATGATAGCCGAGGATATATCCGGCTCTAATATGAAACAGACGACAATGGTCATGGGCTTAATCAACCTATGAAAATACTTCGTCAGCCGGGTCAGTGGGTTGGTGTGGGCGGTGACCCAGAGGGACGAATTATGGTTGGTTCACAAATATTTGACTAGTCTGTTGTCTTGTGGTATTCCAGTAGAGATGTCAGCAGTGTCTGACCTACTGACGTTTGGTGACATAGGGTATTCCTATTTGGACCACCACTATTCCGAGGTTTTGGTTTTGACCAGTATACTATCCTGCGTCTGACAGGTATGAGTGGTCAGTAAGTACAGAGGTTCTGTCGGGAACCCTGTAAGGTTTAATAAAAAAATTATTCCAGAACAAAGGGTATTTCTGGTGTTTAAATTTTGAAGTAAAGAGCTGTCAAACGGGATAAGGGTTCTTTCCGGGTTTCGAGGGAAAATTCGGGAAGGGTCCTTACACGTCGAGGGGTTTTGCTCCACCGGCTGTTGAGGATGTTAGATGTAGCTCCAACTGGCGATGAGGGGTTTTACTCCGCTGGTTGTTGAGGATGTTGCTCCGACTGGGGTTAAGGGGTTTTGCTCCACTAGTTGTTGAGGGTTCTCCGATGCTGGTGTTGAGGGTGTTCTCCGCCAGGTCGTTGAGGCTGTTTATGCATAGTACAGGTTTTAGCACACCTCAAGGGATACCCTGGTGTGTGGTGGATATGTCGGGAACAATGGATTTTATACATTATGTGTCCAGGTTGATTTACATGATTTGAACTCCTTTGAGGAGGGTTTTTCAAAGCAGGGTTGCGGACCACTGAATGTTTTCATTATTTAGATTTCGTGGGTCCCACCGAATGTTTTTACAAAAGATGGATTTTTCCGATAAAGCTTTTGGTTTATCTTTATGAACTTGTTTGAAAAGAAATGTTGTGTATGGACGCATTGTTTTATACATGATGGAGGGTCTTCTCCAGCACATATTTGTCAAGGTTTTCTCCGACTAGCGTAGGAGGGCAGTTCTCCGCCAAATCGTTGACGGATTCTCCGATGCTGGCGTTGTAAGGTAGTGCTCCGCTAGATCATTGAGGCTGACTGCACGTAGTGCACGTACCCCTATCTGACACTTGGTTTCGAGGTATGTTCCGTGTTGAATGGATGTTGGTGCCTCCAGGATGTCTCCTGGATGTAGTTCTCCCCTACGGCTTGTTGTCGAGATTGAAATGAAGAAATGTGCAGAGTGCACAGGTTCTTTTGGGAATCACGTCTAAGGCCAAGTTCGTGTCGGTGGTGACGTGAGAGGAATTAAAACAGGAGGTTGGTTCTTGTCTTGAGTTAGGGAAATTTTGGGGATGAAATTTCTGTAAGGGGGGAAATTTGTAGCGACCCGGACCAGAAATTAAACTAATTTGAGAATTGGACAATTTTACCCTCAGTCTTGGGTCGTTGCGTAGGTCTCGGACTCACGAGTTCGCAAACAGGCGGCACGTGAAAATGGAGACCCGATCGTTACGGGTCTAGAAGCGTCAAGGGTAGTTTGGTAATTTTAGAAAAGTTTGAACTATAAATTGGATATATTTCTCTCTCTTCGGGAGATTGGTCAGTGTTTTTCTCTCTCTCTCTCTCTCCTGCCCAACCCTCTCCGTGCGAATACCAAAACCCCCATTCTCATCGGACGGATTTCGTTCTGACTCAACCGAAACCAAGGGCGGAAGGGTCTTCCCCGCGACTCAACGAGCATTTTGGGGTCACCATCGAGGTGGGAGCACCGACGTAGATAACGGACGGAGAATGGAGGTAAACCGAAACTTCTCGACCGTTTTCCAGCCAAACCAGGTACAATCTTGGAACTTTGACCTCATATTCGGATTCCTAGTGAAAAGTAGATGAATTTACATGTGCGGATCGTGAAAATCGGTCAAGAAAAGAAGGAGTTGGAAGCTCGCCGAAAATTGAGGTTTTCGACGAGGAATTCCAATTTCCGACGACGGAGACGGCGGTGCGACGGCGGTCTAGTCGTCTTCTCCGGCCAGTCTCCGACGACGGCGACGGCGATCCAGTCGTCTATTTCGGTGAGTCACCGGTGATTAGTCAGTTCGAGTGGATTGAGTCGGGTCAAGTGGGCCAGTCGGGTCGAGTGGATCGGGTCAGGCCGAGTTGGGCCGGGTGAAACCAGGTCAGCGCGTGGGCACTGTAGCAAGCGCGTGGGACCATTTTCGAGGTGACGGTGGCGGGTGGCTAGGGTTTTGGGATGTTCCAGACCAGATTTTGATGGTTTTGAGGCCATAGGAGGTCATTTAGAGCCCCGATTGGGTAATCCCAGCGGTAACGGTTGACCATGGAGCGGGTTTTGAGCTCGAGAGGTCAAGATAGTTGGGTCAATATTGTGTCAAGAGTTCCTTGGGGCTAGAGCGTCCATGATTTGGTATTTTATTCACGTTGTGAACGTACTAGGGTTCCGGGATTGCATGGGTATGCATACTTCTAGGTATTGGGTTATACCATGGGATTCTCCGATGATTGGCGTGGAGGGTGTTTTTCTCCGCTACATTGTTGAGGGTTCTCCGATTGGCGTTAGAGAGTATGTCTCCATCAGATCGTTGAGGGGTTCTCCAATGTGGGCTTTCGAGGGATCTTTCTCTGCCATATCGTTGAGGTCTAAGATACCTCTGGAGGAGCAGGGATATCGAGTTACCATTCAGGGACTCAAGACGAGGCGGGATATTGAGTTAGTTATCACTCGCGGGCTCAAGATAAGCCGGGATATCGAGTTACCACTCGGGGTGCTCTAGAGGAGCAGGGATATCGAGTTCGACTCGGGGCAAGTCAAGGAGACTCAATTCAACCAAGTCTGGTTCCTTCTTCATCCGGGTCAGTGGGTTGGTGTGGGTCGCGACCCAGAGTGACGAGTTAGTGATGGTTCACAAGTGGTTGACAAGTTAGTTGTCTTGTGTTATTCCAGTAGGGTTTCAGCAGTGTCTGACCTACTGACATTTGGTGTCAGAGTGTGTTACTTTTTGGACCACCACTATTCCGAGGTTTCGACTATGACCTGTAGGCTATCCTGCGTTTGATAGGTAGGTGTGGTCAATAAGTACAGAGGTGTTGTCGGGAACCCTGTAGGGGTTGTTAAATATATTAAGGATTAAGGGTATTCCTGGTATTAAATTTTGGAAAAAGAGTTGTCATATGGGATAAGGGCTTTTCGCAGATTTCAAGGCGAAATTCGAGAAGGGTCCTTACACTTAGAGTTGTTGTTGCCAAATTTTTTTAAAATAGGCAAAAGGTATTTGATGCAATTTCACATTTGACATTTAATCAAAAGGTATTTGATGCAATTTCACACTCGACGTCTAGGGTGGGTGGGTTTGATGTTTCAAAATTCTAAATGAAACTAAATGACTTGAAATGCAAGAAACAGTAAAAACAAGAATTTAAAGATAATGAAAGTGATTGATGAATTAAAGCGAATTAAGGCCAACTATCCACCACTAACCAATTAAGTTCTTAACACAATTTCTAAGATCCCATTATTATGAATTATCTGAATATGGTGTCCATGCAAAGATCCGCTTAAAGCTCACTCCACTCAATTCATTCTCTCTCACTTCGCATGTCCTAGTCGTTTCATGTGCTTAGAACGTCTATCAATCCTAGAGAAGGGTTAATAATCTAAGATGATGCATGAAGTACAAAGAGAATTTAATGACACCACACTATTCCTAGAGAATGATTAATAATCTAGGTCATCATGAATTTATATTACAAGTATAATTAAAGCCCTACACCGTTGATGCTAATAATCACAAGAAGATGACCAGTTTAACAAGCAATTATTCATCAATAGATCATGCAAACAAGCAGGTCAAACTCATAAACACAAATTAAGCTCATGGCGCATAAAATTCTAAATTATATTCAAGATTCATAATAAAGCAAACCAAGGGCCAAAATCATATTAAGGAACTACATGGCTGGGGCTTCAAGCAACCCTAATTCTAAAGAAAACTACTCGCACATTGTATTGAAATAACAAATAAATAATTCATGATTACAAAGTAAAGGTTAAAGAGAAGAAGAGAAAACACTGAGATCAATGGTGAACCAAGGAAACGCTAAGCAATCTCCAATCTCTCTCTGCGTTGAACTTCTCTCCAAAACCACGAACAAAAGCTCAAAACTCTGATTATAAAATTCTATGCGGCAAAACAAAATGTGGAACCCTAAACTTGCGTTAAAGCCAAGCTTAAATAGTCCTTAGGGTTCCCCTAAAATCTAGGAATGACAACTGACTTACAAAGACCAAAATAACCTTAATGAAAACCTAAAACACTTATCCTATATCGATAGGGACAAAATCCTAAGTTTTAGGACTTAACTTCATCATCAAGTAACCTTGTTAGGCGGCAAGTGATCTCCAAATAACCCAAGGAATTCCGATGTGCCAAGGACCATTCTAGAACCTTCTAAGATGCTCTTGGACAATAAAGCATGGATGGCATATTTCTTGGATCATCTTGACATAGTTGGCCCTCATTCTTTGCTCCGCGCTTCATGATTGGCCTTATTAAGAACTCAGCAAGTCATTGACAAATGCAGCTGGGACACGCCACTCCTCTCACTTCCATATGATATATCTAACATAGTTCTCTCCTACTCAAAAGTTCGTAGAAAACTCATTGGTCCAATTTGGCTCAAATCAGGGCTCCCGGGAGGTCTTTTAGGGGGCAACATGTCATTTGCAGTTTTGGGTGTACCACTTGATTTCAGTAGCTTAGATAGCTGTTTAGAAGTGTACTTCTTGGTGGTGTTTCACTTGGTTCCATCGAGTTCCAAGTCATGTCCCATTTTGGCCTTCACGAACATGTTCAAGGACTTGTCTTCTGGCGGACCAGGCTCTACCGCTGACTGGGTCTCTGGCACTTCTGATGAACAAGCCTGGAACCTGGAACTTGAGGCGTGTTAGGGGACACGATTGGGACTTGGCTGAGAGCTCTGAAGATGCGTCATGGCTCGTCTGGGCTAGTCTTGGATTAGGGCGCAGATGGAGTGTCCTTGAGACATGTTAGGGACACGTCTTGGCATTCGCCTTGGCCCATTAGGGTTTGATCTGCTAGGCCTCAAACATGGATTCAGGACCCGCATTGCTTGATCTAGGTTCTTGGTCCTACACCCTAAATAGGGCGCAAGGATGGGCCAGGGCCTTCCTTAGGACGCGAACTTCAACTTGAGACATCTCCTTCATTACAAGTCCGATTTGAGCCATTCTTTTTGCATTGTTCTTATAATGAGGCTATCTTTCTAAAGTCTGCACATGTCTCACAAAAGCATCACTTTCTGCTATGGATGACACAAAATTAAGCAAAAGACATGAAAAAGGGCCTATATGGACATCTAAAAGATGTATGAAATAATGACTGAACAATTTCCTTTTCCCATTATACAAGTTTAGGGTTCGACTATTGTAAAAGGCATGGTTGATACTTGTTCATATCGTAACTGACCAAGTAACGGACTTAACGAAAAGATTCGGAAGCACTGCTACAATTTTCGCTTTTAGCATCAGTGAGTTACTGATGCCTATCACATAAACGAACCGATGCCTATAAGAGTGACACTAAAACCCTAATTTAAGGCATCGATGAAAAACCAATATCTTTACCACAAAAGGCATCGGTTTTGACGTAAGTACCGATGCATATCATTGTCAGGTAATTCCAATGAGCGTTGAAACCAGTGCTATAGCAAGGTATTAGCATCGCTGCACTGGTAAAAAGCGATGCAGTTTATTCTTTTTGGCATATGTTCTGCATACAAAATCGACTTTGTATTATATTTTTCGCTTCGTTTTTTTTAAATTATGATGCTATATATGATTATGAAGACATCGATGATTACGTCAAAGCGATGTTGTTTGACACTTTTAAGCATCGCTTTATGTACTTGCAGATGCTATATGTTGATGAACACGTCGCTTTTTGGATAAAAATGATGCTATTTTAGCTTTTACGCATCACTTTTGATATTATCTGATGCTATATATAATCTTAGGCTTCGCTTTTTTTCATTTTTTGATGCTATATATGCATGGTCAGCATCGCTTTTTCTGAGTAGCTGATGCTCTTTTATTTGTATACAACACCACTTTTTGTGTACTTTGATGCGCTATATGTATTTTATATATATATATATATTATAAATTTATTTGCAAATGTGAAAAGATATGAGAAATTACACAATAAAACATTCCCATTAAATAGTTCCAAGTAGAGTAATTTGAACATCAACATCTCAAATCCATATTAAACATCAACATCTCAAATCCATATTAAACATCAACATCTCAAATCCATTCTAAAATTTGGTCTGACTATGAAATCTGATTTCTGCCTTCTATACCAACACAAACCTTCTATGCCTTAACAAAAATTTCACTAATAATTCCCAACTTACCAACATCAAGCTATTCTAAATGTACCTTTGAACTTCCAGTGAATGAAACCAGTTGTATCCTTGTATCTTTTGCTATGGCTTCACCAATTTCAGCACCTCCACAGAAAGAGGTGAATATGGCACTTGGCATGTTATTTTGCTTAAGAACCTCACCAACTAGCTTTGTCACAGCAATAGTTACCAATGGAGTTGTTGGTTCACCCTTCCTATAATACATAAACACCACAAGTAACCATTCTATTATCAAATGTATCCTCTTGAATGAATTAATATTACAAACTTCAAGATTTTTACAATATAATGTCTTATCACGTAACTTAAAGCATCTCATTGTATAAACATGAAACAGTCAAGATATTTTGAGTACAATTAAATGCCTATCTTATGATTTTCCATGAATAATTTGATTAAAATTCCAATTTTGAAATCAGGACATATAAACTTACCAGACAACACAGTTACCGCAGACTAACGCAATGCAGGCATTCCATCCTACAGAACCACAGAAAGAAAAAAGTATGGTTGGAAATTTTGCAGTTCAAAATTCAGAATGTATCCGGTGAATTATGGTGACAGATAAGCATATCTATACGAATAATTTTCTTTTCAATCTACCATTATGCTCCTTAATAATATATTATTTACTGACATTGTGAAACATGTTTGGAATATCGATGAAGGATGGGGCAGCTAACATACATAGGTTAATGCATAATTAAATTTGCATGGTAGAATTCAAATACTTTTCTTTCTTGATGATGAAATTCTAAACTATATCTTACTTCTATACAAAATGGCTAACTAGACAAAATTGAAAATTGAAAAGAACTATGATCATTATTGAAAAATAGCTAAGGCATTTTTTTAGGGCTAATGAAGAGAGCTGTTTAAATTATGTTGCAGACTTGCGAAGATAAAACAGAACATGAATGCACCAAGTACAGCACCGGGGAAATTGAAAGCAATGATGACATCCACAATTCCCAATGGATTCCAGACCTGTGGTGTATACAAATACACATCGTTGTAAACTATAACATAATCAGACTCAATTATGTAAAATAAATTGGTCAAAGTTCTAATAAATTGGTCAAATCAGACTCAATCAAGGTATTTGGTAAGATCTAGTAATGCACCTCAACAATACAATAGACGAGGGCATGTTATCCTTAATATATCAAATTTAAAAACCACTGGCTTAGCAACCAGAGGGTTGTATTTGTGATTCCATAAAAGAAATTCAAAAGAGGTTGATAAAAGAAAAATTAACAACAAATATAAATGTTGAGCTTACGTTCTGAAGGTATGATAGATCCATTCAGCTGTCGGCTCAGTCCAACAACAAAATCAAACATATCAATAACTTCCTGCAAAAAATTAGTACACAGGAGTGACTTAACAAGTTTAAAAAAGATTATGACAAAACAAGAGTAAACGAAATTTCCATCTTAAATACTTACGAACAATACTAAAACCGATTCACTACACAACAGATGGATACGATATGAAGTTTTAATTAAAGATATCACATTTTCATACCTGAACTTCCCCAATTCCTTCAGCAAGTATTTTTCCCATCACGAGGGACACAATCCTACACAGATGATACAATATCTCTCTCAATGCATCTCATATCTGTCTAACAATCTCACCTCTCTTTGGTGCCGGAAGCTGCACCAGATATACATGAACTTCGTTAAAGCAAAGACATATGTTCAAATATATATAAAACTATAGCAGGAAACAAACCTTCACAGCAATCTCTCAGCCTTATCTGAAAAAAGAAAAATTTACCCCACGCGCATAACCACCCAAAAATGCTTCTGGAAACACAACTAGCTGGGCACCATACCCAGCTGCTTCGGCCACCAATCTCTCAGCCTTATCTGTGAGTACAATCAGAAACGAGAACCAACAAACTAAAAAAATCTTCAAGGTAATTCAGAAACATGGATCCACCTAAGGTGGAGTAAATTAAAGGCATACATACAAGCTAGAAGGATGATTCATAATTTTGAGGAAACATTCAGAGTAAGCTCCCCCTCACTCTCTCTCTCTCTCAACTCCATCTCATCTAGCTTCAGAGAAAGCCAGAGAGACATAACCCATAACCCCATTTCTCTAAATTAACTCACTCCACCGCTTAATTTTACTCTATCTCGCTGCAAATTTCAACTAACAATAATAATGGAGGACAAATACGGCGGAGCATCCACTTCTTCAGCCCAACAAGATTACTTCCATGTTGTACCTTCTCGATTTGTCAAACGACGACTTCTTCTCCTCCTCGACTAATTCATCCACCGACTCATTTGGCCACCACATCCACAACCTTCCTCCGCCTCAGCATCTCCACCTAAGCACGTAATTTCCCACATTTCCCTTTTCCTCTTTCATCTTCAACTCAATTCTGGTCAGTTTTTTGGTTTGTTATGCCCAACCTAGAGTAAACCCTAACCTAAAAACTCAATGACCCAAACTTATAAATCAAAGAAATGACAAAGAGATATAAGGGTTACCTGAATGAGAGCACAAAACGGCCAAATCCAGTGGTGATGGGAAGCTCGAATTGACTGGTAGAAGAAGCCGACTCCTCTTCGTTTCACGTTTCACCTTCGTACTGGTTTTAATGAAAGAGAGAGAGAGAGAGAGAGAGAGAGAGAGAGAGAGAGAGCCACTCCTGGGTGTGGATGATGAAGAGATCTAGGTATTGGGAAGCGATGAAGAAAGATGAGATTGGGATGTTTTGTTGAGGGGCGATGAAGAGAGTGAAAAGTGCGAAAGAATTTCTGGGTTAAAAAGATGGTAGGTGCATATAAGAGAGAAGACAAGAGATGAAGTTTGTGAGTTTGGGATATGGAGGATCCAAGATGTGGGAATGAGTGAGTGGGCTTCACGCTGGCCGCCGCCCAGTGCGAGTTTGCGAGGGAGAGAGGAAGCAGTCGCAAGCGAGTGAGTTCTTTTCGGGTTTGACTTAGGAGTTTAGGGAGTTCTAATTTTCTCCAAGTGCGAAAAATAAAAAGGGAAGGTGAGGGGGGAAAATAGCTGAAATTTTTAGGGTTTGACTAAGGAATTATTTGTAGAATATTTGTTAATGCATCGATTTTTGGTAAGTTACAAACCGATGCTAACCAAATGTAATCAAATTTTTTAATAGGCATCCGTTTTAACACTAGATGATGCTGAATATTAAATAAAATACATCGTTTAAATTTGCACTGATGTGATTCCAAACTTTTTGGCATCGGTTATTATAGGAGTGATGCGTTATGTGCTTTCAGCATTGTTTGCTCTATAAACCGATGCAAACCGGGTGATGCGTATGACCAGAATTCTAGCAGTGAAGATCACTTGGATTAGGACCCTGCCTACCATCAAGGCCCGTCACGAAAGCCCACCATTGAAGCCCATCACCTAAACCTACATGTCATCTATATAAAGGGAGTCTCCTCTCTCATTCAACCAAGTCCCTGTCTCTCTAAACAATAGAGTTCTCACATCTCTCTACCCTCTCCTTCTCTCTCTAAGGCTCTTAACATATGGACGTGTCACCTATGTATCATGTACAAATACTTATATTATTAGTGAGAATGGTCCAATCTTGTGGACGTAGCCTGATTTGGGTGAACCACGTATATCGTTGTGTCTTGGTGTGAGTGTGTGTTTTCACGGATCAGTTGGTGCCATTGTTGGTATCAATAATACTCAATGTGTATAATTGATCATCTTCCCCAATATCCAATTCTCGGAGTTTGACTCTAGTAAACAAGCGAATTCGATATCCAATTTGTATAATCTACTTCAAACAAATTCTTTTATGGAAAACAAAAATTACGATTATTATTACATTGTATGACTTAGACTTTCAACAGTCCAAAGAAAATGTAAGTATATAATCTAAGGAGGCTACTAAAATTAGTATTAAACAAGTTATTTATATATCTATAAACAAACAATTTATCTATTAATTTATTGATTCAAAAGGACCATGAATTGTGTGAAGTCATTTCCCTTCCATGCTATAGAAATATAATGGAAGTTGAGCACCTTTGGAATTGTCCTAAAGAAAAAAACCGTGATGAAATCGCCTAACCTAACGAAGATGAAGAGACCATTGAAGAGAATGACTGAATGAGTATGCCTAACCTAACGAAGATGATAATGATCAAGATGTTGCATTCTCCAAACTACATATTTGTTTTCCAAAGGAGGCTTTTCAAAATAGTAGTAGCCCTAGATAACTACTTGCTACAAAATGAAAATAAAATAATAATATTATACAAAATGTGGTGTATGCATTGTAAAAAATGAAGGACAAAGTTTAGTTCGATCCGTATAAGTACAAAGAAAAAACAAAGGTCTTTAGAAGCATATTTTGAGAATAGAGTTGAATTGAGAAATATAGTAGTTATTAAGTAAAACGCTTCTGAATGTGTGGGCTTATTACTTAAAATGCACCCAGAACAAGTCAATCAGTCTTAAAATGCACCCATAATCAAAATTTGCCTCAGTTTGCACCAAGAACATCAACAACGTCGAAAATGTTGCACCATTTAACTGACGTCGTCTTAGACGCTGTTTAGGGCAAGGGTATTTTTATCTTTCCCAAGCTCACCAATTTTTTTGGCCTTCCTAAAACACACCCCGACTCGATTTGCCCCCTACTCGACCTTCCCTTTCCTCCGGCATGACTACCATTTTTGGTGAAGAAACGAACAAAACACAAAAAGCAACAAAAATCCAACTCACAGAGTCGTCTTCCCCACACCTCCCTTTCCATGAAATCCATGAAATCCAACGTAGGTATCATTTTCATGATGCCTCCTCACCTTAGTCATATCCCCTTTTAATCGAAACATAGAACAATCTTCACTGCAAGGGGAATTTATGATGCAAGCAATTTCAATAAGTTTAGAGTGGCCCACCTTGAGTTTAGAAGGGTCGACGGGGACGGGCTGGCAAGCTCGTATTTGGAGACAGAAGGGTCTTTGGTGGTGGAGAAAGCTTTGATGACTTCGACAGCGATCTCGACGCATCGTATGAATGGCGATACGAAGACACGATGGATTTTGAACCCAAGATCCAATCGGAGCTTCATACCCGTGCAGAAGGCCCAAAATTGCACTCCTCAATCAGGGGAGGGTCCCACGACCTTGGTGCCTATGCCACCCAACGGAGCTTGAAGTTGACGATGCGATAGCCGTGGCGCATGACGATGACGCTTTGGTGGAGGTTCGCCGAGGGTTGACCAGAGCCGTCGTCGCCGATGGGTTAGGATAGACTATTGGGCGTGACCATTACGGGAGGTTTTAGGAGAAGTCATCATCATAATCTTCGTCATCGAGTTGGGAGGACTTTATTGAGGTCATGGGAGGCTTGAATTGGATGACCCTTTTAAGTTTTTGATTCGAGGATGAGAAATTGGCAATGCCCGGGTTGGTTTAGATTTTAGGATTTGGGCGGAGGAAGCCAGGAGAAAATAGAGGGTTTGGAGGTGGGTTTTGAATCAATTTGGTTGTCTTCTTCTTCATTATCAAGCTTTGATGGTTTTGTGTTGGTTTGTTTGGGGGATTGGAAGAAAAAGGAAGTTTGGGGTTTGGGTAGCGAAGAAAAGAGAGGAAGTTTGGGGTTTGGGTTTAGGTAGCAAAGAAAGGAGAGAGGAAGAGGATGAAGGTTTATAGAGGGGTATTTACGGAATTTAACAATTTTTTTAACATTGTTAGTAACGGCATCAGTTAAAGGGTGCAACGTTTTCAACGTTGTTGCTATTCTTTGTGCAAACTGAGGCAAATTTCTGTTCTTTGTGCATTTTGAGACTAACTGGCTTATTCTTGGTGCATTTTTAAGTAATAAGCCTAATATGTATTTTGAGTTTTTATGTGTTGTTTCATTTATGAATTTCGTCAATTATTAGTTTCTACATTTATTGAGCCTTAAGAATTTGAAGAAAATTTATTATCTTATACATTTAGTGATGTTATTATTTGAGCATATTGGCCCAAGTTTGGGATAAGACTCTAAGAGATTTTATTATATAATCGAGGTTTTACTATACTTGGAAGTCGTTAGTTTATGGAGGTATTCTTTCTTATGTGTAATTTGTGGTTTCAAATTCCAATTTTGTAAATGTAAAAAAGGATATCTAATACGTATAATTTCACTCTCCAATATCGTTATACATAAAAAAAAAAATTCCAATGAAGTTGAGTGCTATTCTTGAAAGCCATGAATAATTTGATCCGTAAAGTCCCACCAATTGAGAGAGAAAAAGACATGGCCAATAAAAAGCATATGGATCACATACTTAATTAATAGGTTTTTTAGCCCAAATGGCCCTCAAATCGTACAATAAATCTTGCTTAACCAAAGGAACAGTGAATCTTCTCACTTTGCCTCAAGAACTCACATTATGTATGCTGAATTGTTTCACTTTGCCCCAAATTTGTCAACTCGAACTATGTTATGTTAAAGTGGAGGCAAAGTAAGGCAATTCATCACGGTTCTTGGGGTTAAATAAGATCCACCCACCCCTTAAAAAGCTTCTCTAAAATTCCAACTTTACCCATCATGTTTGAAGCCACTCCCCACTTCTATCTCCAAAAACAAAACAAAAACTCCAATAGTCCCAAGTCCAAACCAACTCTCAATCATCCCATCTATCTACCTTCATCCACTTTCTTTTCGGTAGCCACCCTTTGTCTCTTCCATTTTCAATATCTCTCTCTCTTTACCTCATAATTATGCCTATATCATCTCAGAAAGTTAGGGGAGACCTTCCTTGACCTTCCTATATCCTCCCAGTCCTCTCATTCATCAACGACAAAGTTGGGGAGACCTTCCTTGACCTCAAGTCTCCATTCCCCGACATAGCACGCGTCGTTGTCCATCGCGCCATCATCCAAGACATCCAAAACAAGCGATGAGGTACAACCTCAATGCTCACATGTGCTGAGGTCCAAGGAGAAGGCTGAAAACCCTATTCGCAAAAGAAAATGGGTCGGGTTTGTCAAGCGACAACCCGAACTACGCACCATCTCGGCAAAGGTGTCTTCTTCATACCCAAACCTTGAGGTTGGACTGTCAAAAGTAATTGCAAGGAGAAGTAAATTGATCGACATGTTGGCGACCACGACGGAAAACACAATCGTCGTGGAGGATTTCAGCGACGATTTTGAGTAGTCATAGATAAAAGATTTCATTGCGGCGATAAAGAGGTGGGGTTTGGACTCGGAATTAGAAGACCATTGTTCTAATGAGGGAAGTGGCGGACAATGTGAGGCTATTGGGGTGGCTACCGAAAGGAAAGTGGACGATTCATGAGGGTTGGTACTTAGGACTTTTGGGGTTTTTTTTTTTTTTTTTGGAGGTAGAAGTTTGGGGTAGCTTCAAACATGATGGGTAAAGTTGTAATTTTGAAGAACTTTTTAAAATGGTGGGTAAAGCTCACTTAACCTTGATAACCGTGATGAATTGTCTCATTTTGCCTTATTTGAACAGAGTGTAGTTAAAGTTGATAAATTTTAGGCAAAGTGAGACAATTCATGGTTTATAGAATTAAGCGAGACTTATCACACGATTTCAGGGGCATTTAGACTCAAAAGCTTAATTAATATAAAATAACAACATTCAGACCTTTTACTAAGAGATTATTATATGTTATATATCACATTTACATATTGTATATAATTAGAGCAATATGAGTAGATACTAGTGTTATTTTACCTTTAAAATGTAAATTTTAATTTAGTTGGTCACCCTTATTATGACACGTAAACTTTATTCACCATACGAGTGTAACCTAATAACATTTAAAACATAATTCTTTCTTTTTACAATATGTCTAGTAAATTTCCTACAATTTAAATATACTACAGAAATTAAATTCAAATACTCTAATTAATATTTTATATAAAATTCAAATTCACCAAACCATCCTAATTGTTAAAAAAGAAAATCCAAGAATCTCTACAGAGATATGGACTTTTTTGAAGTCGCATTTTCCAGAATGGTGATGATGATGGTGTGATGGTGATGGTGAAAATTACCATTTACTACACAAACACCAATCTTAATCCCCACTTTCCATTATGCCAATTTTACTAAAAAAATTTCCATCACTTTTGGGCCCCCATGACTCATTTTGCCCATCAAGTTTGACCTTGCCTGCTTTCATGTTTATCTTGGCCTCCATTTCTACTCAATAAGAACTCCAGATTTATTGTTACTATTTACTGCAAAAAAACTACTGTTCGCGTACCAGTGCTTGCGTCCCTCCATTCATGTCACAGATTTTGGAGCCTTCAAATTTTGATTTTTGTCAAAATTAGGCGACCATGCAGAAGTAGACAACGACAAAGCAAGAAAGCTGGGCTAAAGTTTACTTCAAATTACCAGTTTTTAGCACTCTGAGGAGCTGCTCATATATGCCTATAAACGAATTGCTGGAGGTACCTTGTTATATTTTAATTAGGATTAACGAATTGTTTATATACTAAAGGCCTAATCAAAACTTTAATTTCTTAATTAAATTATTACGTAAAATTGATATCTAAAAAAGATCAACAAATTCAAAATCATTTAGAGAGTTTAGACACTCATTCTCAATTTAGTTGTTTTATATAGACAGCTAAAATTCTGATATTTTTTTATTAGTTACTTATGTGAACAATTTTACGTTTAATTAACCAATAATTGAAGTGATGAGAAATGAATACTTCAAATTGTAACATGTGTAATAAAAGGAAGGACGAGTTACCTAAAGATTAAATGGAAGTATTGCTCTCTAGGCGTGTTCACTCAAACCCACAGCGTACATGCAGCGTTGTGTAGCTTTATAGGGTGGAGTAGAGTAGAGGTAAATAAAAAATTACCTGAGGGGTTAAAAAAATTTATGGAGTTAGTGGGACCAATTGATGAACCCTAGAGACTCTGCATTCTGATTGCTTTAATTTGGTTGGGATTGGAAGCTTCAAGTTTGAATACAAGTATGTAGAATAAGAACCCTCGAACCCCAGTTTGCTAGATCCTCGGGAAACATCCCATAGCAGGGGTATTTTCGGAAATAAGAAAAAATGATCTTTTGTTTTTATATGAACAGAAACACAACCACACAGAAAGAGAGAGAGCCAGGACTCCAAACAAAAAACAAAACAAAACAAAACAAAACAAGTTCGTGGTTTCACATTGTGGGAAAAATATGGATCCAGACGCCTTCTCCGGCGGTCTCTTCAAGTGGGACCTACGCGGCATGGTTGTGCCACCTAACCGAGCTCAGCTCGAAGCTGCCGCCGTGCCGCAACAAGCTGCTGCTGCGGCTGCCGCGGCTGGTGCTGCTGCTTATGCTTCGAGGCCAACAAGACAGCTTGGACTTGGAGGGCTTGAAGACTTGTTCCAGGCTTATGGGGTCAGATACTACACGGCGGCGAAGATAGCGGAGCTTGGCTTCACCGTCAACACCCTTTTGGACATGAAGGATGATGAGCTCGATGACATGATGAATAGCCTCTGTCAGATATTCCGGTGGGAATTGCTTGTTGGTGAAAGGTACGGTATCAAAGCGGCCGTCAGAGCTGAGCGCCGCCGCACCGATGATGAGGAATCTAGGCGGCGCCAGACTGTCTCCGGTGACACCACCACCAATGCCCTTGACGCTCTCTCCCAAGAAGGTACCTCATTCACTACCGTTGCATGGATATTTTGTCATCTTTCACATTAACACTCTAATAATTATAATTATGTAATATAATAGATATACGTCACATATATATTACATAAATTTTATAATTTAAATTAATTATTATTTGGTAACATAACAAGATTATTTAATATGTCACAAGTTTGAATTAGTTTCTTATTAGGGTTTAAGATAAATGATGATAGTTGAGGATAATGTATATGTGATCATTTGCATGGGATTTTTTAGGGCTGTCGGAGGAGCCGGTGCAACAAGAGAAGGAGATGGTGGGGAGCGGAGGTGGGGTGACGTGGGATGTGGTGACGGCGGGGGGGGAGAGGCGGAGGAAGCAGCGGAGGATGAAGAAAGGGCTACATAGGAACTGTAGTGGCGTTGGGGGACACAGTGAGGGTGTGGACGACGAGGACGACAACGACATGGAGGATTTGAATGGGCATGGGAACGGTGGAGGGGGACTATTAAGTGAGAGACAGAGAGAGCACCCATTTATTGTGACAGAGCCTGGGGAGGTGGCACGTGGCAAAAAGAACGGCCTTGATTACCTCTTCCATCTCTACGAGCAGTGTCGTGATTTCTTGATCCAGGTCCAAAACATTGCCAAGGAGCGCGGTGAAAAATGCCCCACAAAGGTACGGATTTATACCACGCCTCCCTTCACTTTTTACCTACTCTAATTTCTACTGTGGTAAATAGTCGTAATATAAGGTAAACCATCATGGTAATTAATTAAGGAAGCTTAATGAATCCAGCCAAGTTATTGGGACACAGTTATATGTCATGTCACTGACTCCACCTGATTGTTACTGGTTCATTTACTGTAGTACAATTATTAGCATCGCTAAGGGGCCCAGGGTCTGAATTGATCATTGATTATGTGGCAGAGCAAGTTGCCAAGAAAAAAAGAAAAAATATAACTAGGTTGATCCAAATCTAATGCAAGTACGAATCATGCTTATGATGAATAAGCTAATAAGAATCGATGCAAATGCGAATGCAATATAACTTAGTTCACTAGATTTAACAAATCAAAAAAATAATATTGAAGAAAGATATTCATGTATTTGCAGAAAGATATTAGTAAGTGATTCGCAATTGTTAATATATTGAATTATACGTATAATAAGTCAGGGGCATATTAAAATATAACCCAACAATATGTATTTGAGAGACAATAAATTGGTTAAACTTTTCCTTGAGGGTCATTTCGTATTGAAATTATATTTGAATACTTGTTATATTTTGCTTGTGACACATGTAATATAATTATATTTAATATGAATGTTAAAATTAGTCGTTCATATATGCGCAAATAACACATAACAGCTCGATCATGTTCATTAATATAGTGACACCAACAAGTACATAAAATCGGCCTTTTTGAACGACTGTCACTAGTATATATAATCTATGTATGTACACGTTGAAATTATATGCAGGTGACGAACCAAGTGTTTAGGTATGCGAAAAAGGCGGGGGCAAGCTACATCAACAAGCCGAAGATGCGGCACTACGTGCATTGCTACGCGCTGCATTGCCTGGACGAGGAGGCGTCGAATGCGCTGAGGAGGGCGTTCAAGGAGAGAGGCGAAAACGTCGGGGCATGGAGGCAGGCATGTTACAAGCCTCTTGTGGCCATTGCAGCTGGCCAAGGCTGGGACATTGATGCCATTTTCAACTCTCATCCTCGCCTCTCTATTTGGTATGTTCCCACCAAGCTTCGTCAGCTTTGCCACGCAGAGCGCAACAATGCCACCGCCTCTAGCTCTGCCTCCGGTGGCGGCGAGCGCCTGCACTATTAATCATCACGGTTTGCGGGTCTCGGTTATGGGGATGCAATTGGAGAAAATTAAGAAGTGGAGTTTATGTGATGGCTTGTAGGTTAGAACATAGATATTATGTACGGATGAGTATTTACGAATATGATTATGATCTATGTATTTTTCTGCTACATGCAAAATTTAGCTATTTTCACTGTTTACGAATCTTCGATAATGATCATCTCGATGTGTTTGTAAATACGATATGTAATTGTGGTTTTTTTTGGTATTATTGAGACAAACTTAATTGATTATATTTCTAGATCTTGAAAAATGAAGCTAAAAGTTATAATGTATTTAGTTTTCTAACGAGCAAAAGACCCACAATGATACCTAAGAAGAAGAAAAAAGGCTCATTAATGTACATAAAAGAATTTCAACTTACCATTATAAAGGAAATATATTTGGGTTACATTTTTTGGGTGAGTTTGGATGAAGAACTTAAAAGAGGGATTTGGAGTTTTGGAGGAATTTAAAGTTCAAACAGTTTAGCAATTAAAACAGTGGAACTTTAGAAATTCCAAGAACTTTTAGGTGAAACTTGGGTAAGCCCAAGTTCCAAGTTGCAGTTACACATATATAGGCGGAATTTAGACTTATTTGTGCCTTCTTGTTTTCACGAAGACGCCATCTTTACAACTTCAACGCCCCCTTTGCAACTTCGTCGCCGCCAAGTACTCGAATATGGGCTTAAATTCGAGAGATTGTACTTGGATTTCTCGGAAAACAGCCGAGAAACTTCGAACGCCGACAACCTTTGCTCCTCGATCTGCACGTTTCAGGCACCGGCAATGCCAAATGAGGGCAGGGTTAATTAGGATCGCCTTGTTTAGACGAATCGATTGGAAGTGGTCTTGATGTGTGAGTCCACCAGAAATGCCATCACTAGCGGCAAGGTCTCTGGTTTCTCGGTTGAGATTCGTCTTCTACGGCGGGTTCGACGGTGATGGATGGTAGGGCCGAGGTCATCTTAACGAGAGGAGTCGTTTAGGAGTGGTGGTGCGGTCAATCGTAGCCGAAAATAAGGATGGCGGTGGTAGTTGGTGTTGCTGTAGCAGAGGAAAGGGAGAAGAAGATGATGTCGAGGAGAAAGGGTGAGATTCGGTAGTGAGAGAGTAAGATGGATTAAAATGATTAGTGGTTTTTTTTTTTTATCTAAATGAAGATTTCATCGATGAAAAGAGGGATTACACCTGGATGAGTGCACACAAACATGCAGAGGCCTCATTAAAACCCTCACCATAAAACCCAGCTTGCTCGGGATAAATCCGGTTAGGGAAAAAGAGTACCCCCCAAAACTAGTAAAAATAACACAAACATTAAACCTCCAAGTCCCTCTCAATGACAGGATGAAGCCACGGTGGAATTGGGGGCACCCATGTCGTCCTTATCTGAGTCTGAAGTCCCTCATGTGCCAGATGGTGAGCCACACGGTTAGCCCCTTTAGGAACGAAGCCCAACCTGTCTTGTGGGAGATGAATAGAAACCATGAGAGCAGCCCTCTCTCGGCCAAGAAGCCCCACGGGACTCCAACTGTCTTGAGCTAATTTCACAGCTGCTAGAGCCTCCATAGAATCTGTCTCCACCTCAACCCAACTCAGCCCCAAAAACTGCAACATCAGCAACCCAGCCTTCAAAGCTTCAAGCTCAGCAGCAAGCACCGAAATCCCTGGTGAGGCCGGGCCAGAAAAACCTGCTATAATCGCCCCCTCTGAGTCCCTTAAAACACCTTCAATGCCTCCAATGCCCCTCAACGCGCCTTGAACATGAACCGCAGCATCACAATTTAATTTGAAGTGCAGAGCCGCAGGTTTGGACCATCTAGGAGTCCTCACAAGTCGAGCTCCTGGGGATTTGGCGTGCAGGCCTGAGTACTCTTCATGAGCAGCCAAACCAGCTACTGCAATTTTCGTGGCTTCACGGCTTGGCAGCTTAAGAACAATTTTATTCCTCCAACTCCACACCTGCCAAGATATAAATATAAATTGTTCTAATTCAGAAATGGAAAACTTGTTAAAAGCAAACTCAAGCAGCTCCATAAAACGACCGGTAGCAGGAAATCCAACCAACGATAGATTAGTACTCCGCCAAGCCTTTTGACTCAATTTACAACCCCAAAGAACACGAAAAACGTCCTCACTTTTCTTCCCACACCGGCAGCATAATCTCGAGGGAATGACTCTCCTGATGAAGAGATTCACAGATGTAGGGAGGATTTCCAGGCTCGCCTTCCAACAAAAAAATTTCAGCTTGTTTGGAATATGAAGCTTCCAAATATGCTTCCAAAATAGCTATCTCCCCTCCATATCCGAGCATTTCGCTCCAACCCCCCACAACACCCTCCAATAAGGTCAACGCTACATGATAACCTGATTTAACCGAGTACTTCCCATTTTTGGGAAAGAACCAATAACGACCATCATCGAAGTTGAGCAGTGAAGGGAGGGCAATGCTACTAATAGCCTTCACATCCTTCTCACAAAAGGAGGCATGAAGTAGCTCCTGATTCAACTTTCTATCAGAGGTAATAAGAGAGGAAACCAAGAAGTCACTCGGCAGACCAAAATTCATAATAGGCCGAAAAGTGGATGGTTTTGGAATCCAACGATCACAAAAAACCCCAATGGACTCACCTGATCCCACGCAGCAAATCAAACCCTTCTCAATTAGCTCTCGACCCCATAGAATAGACCGCCAAACCAAGGAAGGAGTCAGACCCAATTCAGCTTGCATAAAGTCCCGATCATTAAAATAACGTGCTTTTAACATCTTGGAAACCAAAGATTGCGGATTTTCCAAGAGTCGTCATGCTTGTTTCGCCACCATTGCTTGATTAAAAGCTTCAAAAATTGTAAAGCCCAGCCCTCCCCTCCTCTTGGGACTACACAACTTCTGCCAAGATAGCTAGTGAATCCCCCTCCGGCCCGCCTTTCCCCACCAATATCGTGTCATCTCAGCAGACATGTCCTGACAGAGAGATTTAGGGAGCTGAGAAACACTCATGGAGTATGTGGGCAAAGCCTAAGCCACTGTTTTCACCCGCACTTCTTTCCCAACAGCCGAGAGCAACTTTGCATTCCAAGAGCAAAGTCTAGAACGAAGGGAATCCCGGACCTTGACAAACATTTTCCGTTTATTCTTAGAATTCACCGTTGGCAGTCCCAAATATTTTTCATGAAAATATACAACACGGATTCCCAGCATATTGGAGATCAATCTAGTCAGAATGAGATCAGTGTGAAGACTGAAACACGCTGCAGACTTCTCAAAATTGATCAATTGTCTAGACACCCTCTCATACTCTTGCATAATAGAAAGTAGGTTCTTACATTCAGCCAGTCGGGCATTGCAGAAAAGAAGGCTATCATCAGCAAAAAATATATGAGATATAACTGGAGCCCCCGAACCCACCCTCACTCCATGAATCCGATTTTCCCGTTGGGCCCTAGATAATAGATCAGAGAAACCTTCAGCACATATTAAAAATAAATAAGGAGAAAGTGGATCTCCCTACCTTAGCCCCCTAGTAGGAACAATGTGCCCTGAGATTTGGCCCCGAACCTGCACTGAATAACTCACAGTAGTAACACAATTCATAATTAATGCCACCATCCTTTTTGCAAAGCCCAATTTCCAAAGCATCCCTTCCAAATAGACCCATTCAACTCGGTCATAAGCTTTTGAAATATCAAGTTTAAGAACAATTTTCTTAAGTTCACTATCCCATCGTCGTTGAATGGCATGAATGCTCTCGAAGGCGGCAATAACATTATTAATAATTAATCTAGAGGGAACAAAAGCACTCTAATACTCTGAAATGTGAGTAGGCATAACCATATTCAACATGTTCACAATAGTCTTGAAAATATTTTATAAATAACTCTACAGAGAGCAATAGGTCGGAATTCCGTTACTTGAGTTGGGTGGTCCACCTTCGAAATTAATGAAATAAGAGTATGGTTGATCTCCTTGATGCTCAATCCCTCATTTAGCACCCCAAATCAAAAAGAAGTGACATCATCCCCAATTGTGTCCCAAAACCGCTGATAGAATAACGCCGGCATACCGTCCACTTCTGGAGCCTTAGTGGGGAACATTCCAAATAGAGCAGCTTCAATTTCGGCCCTACTAAAAGGTTTGCACATTGGCGCGTTCTCCACAGCCCCCAACACTGGTTGAACCGTCTCTATAACTCCTCCAATATCCGACACACCAGACGATGCAAATAGCTTGGAAAAGTACCCCACAAATGCCCCTTCCACTGCATAATTTGACGAACACCACTCATTCTGTGAATCAAATACTCCTTAGATAGTATTCCTTCGAACCCTTTCCTTCGCAAATTGGTGAAAAAACGTTGTATTTCTATCTCCCCCCCCCCCCCCCCCCCCCCCCCCCCTCTGAGCCATGAAACTCTAAAACGTTGCCTCCATAACATCTCCTCTTTCGCCCTTAAACTATCCAGCTCTAAATCCAATTGGCGCTGCAACTGCAAGTCACTGGCTGACTGATCAGGAGCTGAGAACTCATCCAACTGTGCTTGAAGCCGTTTGATTCTCCTTGGGATATTGCCAATTGAAGTTCGGCTCCAATACATCAAGGAGGATTCAACCCGTGCAATTTTTCCAGTTATAGACCCTACTCCACTTTGCTCATAGCAATCAGAAATAATTTTTTTACATCCTTCAGTATTAGCCCACACTTCCTCAAAGAAAAAACGCCTTCGGCTCGAAAGTTACTCACTTTACGGTAGAGGCGAATCCATATAGGAAGATGATCGAAAGCCCATGAGTTTAAATGAATAGTCAACACTTTGGGAAACAACTGTTGAAACGCATCATTAACCACAGCCCTATCAAGCCGGAACTGCACTAATCCATCCCCCCTCCATCGATTGCTCCATGTAAATTTCCGCCCCTTAAAAGGAACCGACACCAGCCCACAATCCTCCAAAGCATCACAAAAACCCCGAATTTGTGCCAAAGGTTGAAGGCGATGACCTTGCTACTCAGATGATATCTCAACTTCATTGAAATCACCACCAACCATCCAAGGTGACCCACTATCATAGTTCAAGCGACAAAGAAGGTCCCAAGATGAGTGTCTCCAACGAACCTCAAGATGACCATAAAAATCAATAAAACAAAAAAAAGATTCTCCTAACCCTGTAATGAGTGCATCAATATGTCCAACAGAGTAGGATCTAATAGTAACTTCAATTCCATTAGCCCGTAGTAAAGCAAGGCCCCCTGCCATACCCACCCTGTTAACACAAAAACCACCTACTACTCCTAGTGATTGTTTCACATAAACCATCTGACGAACAGTTTTCTTTGTCTCCATCAAAAATAAAACTCTTGGTTGCTTAGCCTTGAAGAAATACTTCAAGGCACGAAGAACACGTGGGCATCCCAGCCCACGCACATTCCAGCAAAGGATACTCATCCTACGTGACGGGCTGCCCCTTCGAACCCCATCACGGGTGTGGATTGCTCCACCAAATGTTTTCCAGAAGAGGCACCAGATTTCGAAGAACCAGGCTTCCTCCCTGCTGACGTCACTTTTGGGGACTTAGTTTGAGCCAGGAGCCCCCCAATGCTATCCCCCGGTGTAACCATTTCCCTGTTGGGGTTTCTCCACTGCTTCCACCCCCTTCTCGGTGACCATCTCCACCATCGCAATATTAGGTGCCTTCTCCCGTGGGGAGACTAGTCCTGGTACCACCCCATTATGCACAGTCGGTTGAACAGGTACCACCTCACCCCCAACTAGAACACTCTGGTCCTTGTGAGACTCATGGTCCATCCTAGCACCGAGACCCCCTTCACTGACCCCAGTCGTGCCACGTATCATCCCAAGGTCCTCCAGCCGCTGTCTTTTCCAACCCCCTCACCATCCGCCAGTGTTCCAAAAATAGCCCCAAATGAACAAATGGTGCTAAGACTTCTCGATGCCTCCCCCCTATCAGGATGCAGCCCTTTTGCCCTAGGCGTCAGCCCAAAAATGCATCCACCCAGACTGTTCTTGGGTTGAATGTTGTACATTTCCTTCTCCAAGGTTTTCCAACGACCAAATGGCTCTGCTGCCTCCGCATCCAAGAGACCATGGTACAAGAAGTGCCCAAATGATCCACCGCAAACAAATATAAGGAAGTCGCTCATATTCAAGGTCATCCCTCTTTGCAGGTTCGTCTGGTAGAAACTTCAAAGTAATGAAACTTTTGAGCGGTTATGTGATCTTCAATTCAATTCTGACTCGAAGGAAACTCCCCAAACAATCGCCATTCAGCCTTTTATCACCACCTAGAAATCGTCCCACATGGTTGCCAATCCTTTCGGCAAGATATGGGGTTAAGAATATAGGAGGAATCTTCCTAACCCTAATCCATAAAGCTTGATACTCAAGGCACACATCCCCCGGGTCAGAGAAGCCATCAGTAACAGCCAACAAAAACAAAGCCCTATCGAAAGACCAAGGAGCCCCATTCAAAACCTTCTTGAGATCCCCCTAAGATTCAAAGGAGAATAAGAATTTCCCACAATCTCCCATAGTGACAGCCGAGAAAGGTTCTCGTACATACTAAATCTTCCGAAGGGTACCAAGCAGAGCATCCTTATTAAATGGTTTACCTGTGATCAGACGACCAACCAAAAGAAATCTAGAAGCCATCGTCGTTCCTGCCTCTACACACAAATCCAACTCATCGGTCTCAGCCTCCGACATGGCAAGATGAGAAGCCAACTTACTAGAGATATTATCCATCACAGCCCACGCCTCAAACCACCGCTGGAGCACTTTCAAAAAACAAAACGATCTATCCAGTGTCCGCACCCAATCACCCATGAACCAGTTAGAACCCTTCGATGTACAAGATGCTCGCCTCCAGGATCTTCAAGTCACGACGAAAGGATCCCTAACCCCACACTTGCGACCACACCAGAAAACTGCACCACCACACACAAAACTCAAAAGTCAACGGCACAAACCACTTCAAAACCTAACCCTAGCAGAGCTCATGGCAGGGACTATCCCTTCTGATTTGATTTATTTATTTATTTATACTATTCATCAGATGAAGGGCAAAGTTAAAGGGAAATAAAGGAAATAAAAAAAAGAAATAATTCAATAATAATTTAAAAGGCTAATAAAAATAAATAAATAAAATAGTATAAATTAAGGAAATTTTTTCTAATATCTAAATTTCTTAATATTCGATTATGACAAAATTTCTAACGAGTTCGGTTTCCTCGTTTCAAATTCCTTTTCAAAAACTTTCTAATAAATCTTCGTTGTAAGGGAAGAAACGTCGGAGTATACCTCCTGAAGTAGTCTCCTTCACTAAGTTTGATCAAATTCACATAAATTCATAAACTAAGTATAATTAATAATTTCGACTTTGAAATTCCAGAGCGGGTTGTAACAAATCTCCCATAGTTGTTATCAATTACGTTTGTAGTTTTTTTTTCAAAAAAGTTTTAAGATAAAAATATTATTATGAGACAAATTTTTTTAGTTGTGATAAATGTGGAATTTAATGTACTAATTGTTTTAGTTTATGTTAAGGATATTTTTTGAGTTGATTAGGATAATACTTGGTTATAATGGATAGATTTTGAATTTTCAATGATGATTTTTAAGAATAATGGATAATTTTTGAATTGTTAAGGAGATTTTTGTGAATAATGAATTGATAAGGATAATTTTTTAGAATAATAGATAGTTTTTTAATTTATAAGGATGATTTTCGTGAATAATGGATAATTTTTAAATGACAAAGACAAAATATTCATATTTATAAGAAATCTCATCTTCAAATCCCTCTACTTAATAGATTCACTATGTCAATAATAGTTTTTTACGGCGTGCAGAAATGCTTGCCGTAAAAATATATTTATTAAGGCGTGCTTTTTTGCATGCCGTAAAAGAATTGATATTTGTCTTATTTACGGCATGTTTGTACTGTGTGTCTTCCTTTATAACTAAGCACGACACACAACGAATATATGTCGTAAAAATATGTTTTTTAAGGTGCGCGTTGTATGCCGTAAAATTATATTTTTTAAGGTGCGCGTTGTCATGCCATAAAAATGTAGTGGATTTGAAGTAATTAACTTGGGTAACAAAAGCATGCATATGTGTGTGGAATTATCTATTTGAAAATTTTCAGTGAAGTAAAGAAGACAAAAGAATTATATATGTTCGTTGAATTAGCTCTGAAATCTGAGGATGCACATATTTTGGCTTCTATAATGACTTTGATTTTGAAAGTTATCGACTGCTACATTCATACTATGCAGTGTCTGTTGGAGATTGGTACTTTGATCGAATGTTGGTTAAAGTTGTTGACTGTGCATGCCCCTGTGATACGACCTGCCACAATCTTAATCCATTAATCCATTACCATCTCTGGAAGTTGTAACGATTCACTTATTAGAATTTTATGCAAGTTTTTGTAACTTCTGGAGTCGTCCTCATTTTTCTCTCACCCAAGAGATTCTATCATCTCGATCATTATAACTTTAAACTTTTTCATCCTGATTGATTTATTCATATTTGAGAATCAATGATGATAATTCAGCGAGCATAGCGAATAAACAAGTGATCGATCATCCTCTTCGAGCTAAAGTTTGCATCTTTTTTCGTGTTTTTTTTAATCAAGTATTATCATCACAACATTAATTTTGAGGCTATATAGATGGTGGGTAAAAATGGCATGGGTGAAAGAAGTAATTAACTTGGTAACATATCAGTATTATTCCTTAGTGATTGACATACCCCATCTCACATATATTGTATTAGGCCAGGTTGTTGAAGAAGATCGATGTAGATGGAAAACAGATTAAGCTCCTTAATTAGCCTAGGCAAAATTCCTTAACACCAAACTAGCATATCAACTAGCAGCAAACTAGTATTTGTCCCAATTAACCAAGTGATCATCATCTTTAAGCTACAATATGTTATTCGACTGTTGCATTGCTTTTGCTATTGCTATTGATGATTGTTGTTTTTTGGTTTGTGAAATGTGTGGATAAGAATTGTTTATTGTTGTTTTTTTTTTGTTTTCCCTTGTTGGTACGTACTAGGTCACATTTCTAATTGGGAGCAAAAGATTATCCAGCTCAAAGCCTTGTATTTGAAGATATTTTTGTATTGCTTGGAAGCAATATGAGGTGGTAGGCTTGGTTTTTGTTTGGGATGATGTTCATTAGGTATTCAAAGAAAATTTGAATAAGACTTGTTTTATTATTTTGTGTGTTCAAGCACCTCAATTTGTTACTTTTCTATCGAATCTACTATCAATTAATGAAGTGTATATTTATTTTTTATATTTGGTGTACTTGTAAATTGATGCTTTATTTTTATTGAATCTACTGTATAATATAGTGGGTATTGGTTTGTAAATGGAAACTTAAATGAATTAATAAGTAATTATAAAAAAAAAAAAATAATTAACAATGAGGGTGCACAAAGCATGTCGTGAATGACAGTGCCAATATGGCGCGGAAGTTTTTACGGCGTGTCATATTTATCTTCAAAAGACATCAACATTCTTTTTTACGGCATGCTCTGTGTGCCTTCAAAAGGCATTGACATTCGTTTTTACGGCGTGCAGTGTGTGCCTTCAAAAGGCATCAACATTTGATTTTACGGCGTGTAGTGTGTGCCTTTAAAAGGCATCAACTTTACGGCATGCCATGCGTGCCATAATTTTATAACTATTAATGGCATGCATTATATGCTGCAAATAATAACACTTTTTACGACATGCATTTTGAAGGCACGCGTATGTGCGCCGTGAATACCTTTTTAAGGCGTGCAATGCGTGCCATAAAAAAGCCTCTTTTGGTCTATAGTGATTAGTCAAACAAGTTAATTTGTAAATCTCATCATTTCAAAGTTCATTCAGTTAAAGTTCCTTGACATTTCAAAGTTATTCATCCAAACACACCCTTAGAGAACTCTTTCATTGGACGAATTGCCTTAGCTAGTATATATATGAATTGGAATACTTGAATTATAAGTTATTATTTCAAGATCATTTATATAAATAAATTAACCAAATAAGCGAACGTTTAGTTATTCATAATGATTAAGCAAATGACAGTCCGTTAAAAATATCTTAATTGTTACTCAAAATTTGGTACGTATAAATAATTAAACGATTATCATTCTTTTATTTTATGTAAAGATGATTTTAAACTAATTGTCTATAAAATGATTTGTTTTCAATTAAGTATAAAACTACGTATAGAGAAAAAATTTTAAATTAAAAGGATAAAACAAAACAAGTTCCACCATGAATAGATCGCAAATCATACAAATAGTTTGTTATAACAATTAACATTACTCTACTTTCCTACTATAACTCCCCACCACGTATAGGTGGCATGTGTATTGTTTTTTTTTGTTAATGAATGAACCTTTTTTTGTTAATCAACCTTAAGATGAAATATTTTCATGTATTTGGAATGTCGCATGACCATGTTTCTTTCCATTTCTTATCATGTTTCTTTCCATTTCTTATCAAATACGTAGATTTTTTTTATTTTTTATTATATCCCACAAAAAAACTCTGTCGTCTAACTATGTTAAAACATGTGGAGTAAGAACATCACGTAGCATATGTTCCAGGTACATAAAAGTATTTCTCCTTTAAGACAAAGACACATTAAACGCACTATTATTAATAAAATCTTGGAAATACTAGTACAACAATTTATAATAGTAAGCCATTAGTTAATGTGATATTCACAATATTCAGCAACTACTATCATTGTTATTATGAATTAGTGATGTTTTATTCTATTGTGTAGTAGATTATTTCAAATTCAATTATTATCTTTTAAAAGATGAGATCAATCCTCAATATAAACTCTAACTGTTATCGATCTCTGAAGTGTGAACTAAGAGCAAGTCTAATGGGATGCATATGGACTGGGCAAGGCTTGAAACACACAACCCATGACTTTATGGTTCTAACCCATAAAATTTGGACAAGGAAAAGGCAAGACTTGAGCTTGCCCCTATGGTTACCCGGGCTGGGCTCATGGCCCATTCTCACAAAATTCAACAGCCCCATGTGCATGGAGTTGGACTCCAACGGCTCTTTGCCCAAGGCCAATAGGATGATGCCACGTGGCAGCCATTCAATAAACTAACCGTTAGAAATAGCCTTTGGAAATTATTTATTTTTAAATTTTTTTTTTACTCCTATAAATACTCATCATTTAATCATCGTTTATCACACATTTTATCCTCTCCAATTCAAACCCAAATTCTTCATACTTATATTCTTTTTATATATTATCAAGCAAAAATGAAATCGCAATTTATGTTTCCTCTTCAATATAGTATTTCAGGGATATTATATAAGATTTCTACATTATTATTTTTAAGAAAATAATTCACAAAAAATTTAAAGTTTTGCCCCTTGCTCCTCTCTATTAGAACAACAAAAAATTATATTGGACAAAATGTATGAACAATATCATTTGAAGGACAAAACCTTGCATCTAACCCCTTGTCCTGGCATTTACCATTAGACTTGCTCTAAGAGTCGAGTCTCGACTTCTATCAAAAGAGCCGAGTCATAGACTTTAAATTGGGATAGGTTCGGCCTTGAAGAAGGAGTTGGGCTTAGGCTGTTGTGCTACAAAACTTACAGGAATTGTTTTTGTGATCTGGGCTATGATTCCTGGCCCACCAATATAATAGCTGGTGATTCTTTAAAGTTTAGAATTTCAACTGAAGCAGCTCCTAAATTCGAAAGCGGTAAAAGCTATATAGTTCCGTCACTTCTGTGTGATGTGATTCCCGCCAAAACATGGGAAGTCATCGGAGATCATTTGAGACGTCGGCGACGGAGCTCCGATCAAAGCTCAGAAGGGTCGTCTGCAGCCACGATCAAATGAAGATCGCATTCCACCAACTCAAATCGCAGATCCGAATCGGTCTCCTCCAAGTAAACTTTTATCTTTCAAAATTTCTAAGTTCTCTTCAATTTTCATCTTTTGCTGTGAATTCAAACAGATATGAATTTGGGAAATTAATCGAAATTAAATTTTTGTGTGAAATTCTGGAGGCGGAAGATGTGTTCGCCTCTCTTGCAATACCATTGATGAAGCTCGTAGGTCTCAAGACGGTGGAGATGGCAAAAGAGGGCCGATTCACCACTATCACCATCCAATCAGACACCGATTCTCATCGCCAGGTTTCACCTTCTGGAAAATCCAATCTCTACTTTCTTTTCCTGAAATTCCTAATTAATTTTTCTAAATATTTAAATATTGTCAGAGTTTTGGTTCGGGCATCGCATCTGGATCGTCGGATCGGAACCGTCACTCTGCGAAGGAGGAGGTCTTCTCCACCAGAGCCACCATGGCAGGAAAGCTCATGATGGAGAAGCAAAAGGATCAACTGATCCAATTGGTTCGCATTCTCAAACAAATTGAGACTCAAGTCAACGGTCGCCAGAGCCACATGGTCCAAACCCTAGCTCGCCGCCGACTTTATCTCCAGAAGTTCTTCCGCCGCGCCGTGGAATATCTATCCACCGTTGACCGTGTTGACCACAGAAGCCTCCAGATTTCCGTAATGAAGCTCCTCCGCGCGGCGTTTGAGGAAGTGGGCGCGGTGCTGGGGTCTGTGGAGACCGATGTGGAGAAGCTTTTGGTGGATTTGGGTGAGCAGATTTGTGATCCCATGGTGCAGTATGTAAAGGGTGCTAATGCTGATTTGACTAATGGGAATTGTGTGAGGTTTGTGAGGATGGTAAAAGAGATGGCTATGGCAGCGAGTGAGGCCAGGGCTGAGTTGGAGGCTGCTAGGAATAAGGCCACAGTTGCTGAAGCTAGCAGAATTGAGGCTTTGGGTAGGCTCCGTGAAGCAGAGGACAATGTGAGCAAATTGAAGGAGTGTCTCAAGTTGTTGCCTGAACCCAGCAAGACATCTACCAAAGTAAACAAGCCTTTTTCTGCACAGAAGGTAAATGACCTCTTCTCCTTCTTCCATTAACTGATTATTATAGATTTTGAGAAGTGATCCATGATGCCTTCTACACCAGAAAATTTCATCTAATCCGGTTAATATCTTAATGAAATTTCGGCATTTTCGTAGTCTAGATTGAATACGATATGAATAATGCTAGAATAACCAATAGATTTGCATAATGTTGAAGTGGGCACGTTTTGGATCATAATAATTGATGTAATGAGTATAAACTAGAGCATCATATGGTCAAGTAATGTGGTTGAATAGCACAAGCATTATTACCATTTCATATACTTGTAAGTTGAAACTTCTATATCCTCTATGTGTTTCGATTGTGTGAAGTTTCTAGGCATGGAGAAAGAGCAAGCAGACGACCAGAAGCTGTTGTGGGAGCTATTGGAGAAGAAGAGAAAATATGAAGCACCACAAAGCCCATTTGGACCAGGGCAGCTTTTTCCCTCTGAGTCCAATTATAGTAAGCGCCAAAAATCAGCAAAGGTAAAACCGCCAGCAGTAACTAGCACTTATTTACTGCGGGCAAGAACCCCTCGTTCGGATGCTCGGATACCATTAGGCTCATCCCCTTCAGTAGCAACAATTCAACAAGCTGCATCAAACTCGCTCAGGAAAATCTCTCTCAGAAACAGAAACCATGCTTAAAGGTTTGGATTTATGCTTTTGATTTCAATTTCAATTAATTCGATTTAGACTTGCCCAATGAGCAATGTAGAAACTAAAAAGTAGACCACTTGCTTTGTTTTATGTTTGTGTGCTGTTTTTGTCTCTGTAGAACTTTTAGTAGAGTCAGGCTAAGAGATTAGGAGACAAGATGACAGAAAAATAGACAGACTTTGGTGCTAGTGTGGCGTGGTTTAGAGCGCTTGGATTAAGAAATTAAGATGTTGGATATGGAAAGTTTAGTTAACATGTATATTATAATAAATTTCTGCCCACTATGGAATGATGGGGAACTGTAGTTGGTTTGTTAATCAAACAAAATTACAAAAGTTTAAAACCCACCAATGCTAATTTGCTAAGAAATATATTTGTTTATTAATTGGAGAGTTGTCATGTTAGATTCATCTATATTGCATTATTGCTGCTGGATTGTGTTGTTTGAGTATGTGTAATTACTCGGAAACTACTTGTATTAAGTAAATTAGAAAATTAGAGTAGTTTTATTTTCTTAAGTATTTGAAGAACGTTTAAATTTTGAAATCACAATGTTATTCAAGTACTTTCACTTCTTAAGGAGTATTTGTTGTGATTGTGTCTGCTAACAAGTTGGTAAAGTCAATATAAAGCAGATAAAATAGTAAAATAGGTAAATTATTACTTTTGAATGAAACCGTACGAGACTTTCACTTTATTACATTGAATTAGTGAGTCATAAAAAATAAGTAAATTCTTGTTTTTGAATGAAACCGTAAGAGACTGTCATTTTATTGCATTGAATTAGTGAGTCTTGGCTTGCATTTACAATGGGAAACAGTCAAGAGAAAGAAATTAATAACACAAATTTTCCTATATATTCATATTGAGTCTAGTTTATCACTGTTTTCTCAATATTGTTAAATCAAATGGGAAATTTAAGATTTTGATACATTTTCTTCCTCTTTCTCCAACATTAACAATATGAAACTTGGTAATAATGTGACTGTATTGAAAACAAAATGATTTCATAGCAAAAGGAATACCCAACTACATACATCCATCTCGAAATCTGGCGTCTTTGTCTTCATTCGGCTGCTAGTGAGCCTTGGGTCATACATCCAGCAGGAGCCCCGCCTTTTTGTTCTTGTAATTTGCTCTTTATGGTGGAATGCACTTTTCTATTGCTTGAAAATACAAAGAGGTAGGCATTTCTTTAAATATATATATATATATATATATATATATATATTATACAGGGATATGGAGTAGAGGGTATACATTATACGTCGTGTGTATCAACTTCATCATTTACGAGAGACGAATTCGAAAACTCTTACATAATATGCGGTGAGAAATATCATTAGACTATAGTACTAAGTGACTTAAAATCGTTAATGCTTCTTGTCTAAACAAAATATATGGATTTATGGAACTAGTAGGATTACGATCTAATAATGTTTTTTTTTTATTAAACTAGTATTTTAGTAACGGCTAATTCGTGTGTCAATTTGTTTTTATTTTCGTTAAAAAAAGTTAAAATAAAAAGAAATTAAATTAAATTTTAATTATTTTTAAAATGAAAATTGGAGGAGTAATTACATGAGACCGCTATCCATTTTTACTCCCCACTCTTCCATTAACCATTATTTATTTTTAAATGATTTTTTTTTAAATGTTATTAGAAGAAATATAATTTCGTCTTAGATTTTTGGTGAAGTCTACCTATTCTCTTGGTTTTTGTTTTAGCTAGGTCATAATTCGACCTCATCAAGCTCAAGATCCGACAATGGGCTAGCTTTTGGCCCAAAATAGGTTCAAATGTCGAAATATGGCTAGATGCCCAAAATAACAAGTTCGACCGAATATTTAAAAATGATTTAATTACTAGCATATGTCAACTGGGTAACTAATTAGAGAAGATGTGGGAAGACTTTCTTAATATAGTGAAAGCCACATAAGGCAATAAATCATGATCAAAGTCAAATGTCCATATGTTTGGATTTAAAGATGGAGGATATTCAAGTCAAATATCATGTCAGATATGGAAAAGTTCAACATGGAAAGAATATCAAATCATGTCTCACCCATCACATCCAAAATTTATCAGATTAAAACTAATTTGGACCAAAATCGTGTTTATTGACGGAATCGGGGAAAATCAACAAGCAACTCGATCTAAACAAGGAAATATTCTTGCTAATTGAATGACTTGTCGAGTTGAGACGGCACTCAAGCCCCTATAAATACCTAGCTTTGAAGAAGAAAAGAGACATCTCCAACACACCAAACAACTCAGTCTTTTTACTATCCTTCAATTCCTATCATAGCAGTAGCATATTGTAATATTTAGCCTAGTTTTTATTTTTTCAATCCTAGTTCACATAGCTTTTAATTATGTCTTTTCCATTCCCGTTCATGTCTTTTAATTTAATTTAAATACATGTTTTCTTTTACTATTCATTGTTCTTATTAATTTCTTGCCTTTTAATTCATGCACTCGTATCTCAATTATTTATTTTTCATGCAATTTAATTTCTGCACTTTCCTTTAAGTTGTTTATTTTATAAAATTGAACTTCCCGTTCTTGTCTATTCAATTATTTATTTTATATGCAATTTACTTTTCACATTCGCATTTAAATTATTTATTTTCACGCAAATTAATTTATTGTCATTGTCATTTTAAATTAAATTACATTTAAGCACTTTACTACTTTATGCACTTGTTTTTTATTTAATTTAAATTATTTGCACTCGCTTTAATTTTAATCGCATTTACTTTCTATTCTTTTTACTTTCATTTCATCTTCATTTTCACAAACTTCATCTTATTTGGTTGTTCATTTAAAGCCTTGACCCTGAGGTAGTGAAAGAACCTAGGCCAAAATGAGGTTTCTTGTTTGGCCGAACAATCACTTGGTAGAAATCTGATTCACAGACGCACTACACAATTTCACCCATTCACATTCCATCCAAGCCAATTCGTGGCTTGGTGGTGGCACACATGCACACTTAACAAAAGAAGGACCAATATCTCTTCGTCGACGACCATCTAGCCGAAAAAAGGGAAACATATTTTGGCACACCCGGTGAGACACACTTTATGAATAACCAAAATCAATTTCAATATTCTTATTCGTGGTCGAACTACAACGGCTACAATTTTCAAAATGGTTCTATTAGCCAATATTTTGGCCAATATGGTGGTTACAACTACGATGCCCAATATAATTCAATACACTTTGGTTTTGATGGCCAATATAGTCCTAAATATGATCCTAATGCCTATTATGGTTTTTGTAGCCAATTTGGGTATAGTGACCAATACAATCTCAATATTGATGAGATTGACAAAAAAATAGAAAATATAGAGATTGCATTCAAAGATTTTGCAAATGAATATAAATCTTCTCAAGATTTTCTCATTCGAAGTTGGCGTAAAATTGCATCTAAATTGGTCGTAGATGAAGAAAAAAGGCAAGAGTTAGTCGAGATTAATAACCAAGATGTGACCCAACCTGAATAAATCATCTTAGAAATTGATGACCAAAAAATAAATAAAAATGAAAGTATGGTCCCAACCCAATTTGAGCCGATCATGGTAAATATGATTGAATAGGACAAGGTGGATTCGATGAGACCAAAACTACAATTGGTCAATTTTATAAATCCCCAATCAAAGGCCAATATTGATAAGTCGAGTAGACTTGGGGGCACGGAGGTTCGGCCAAATCAATTGCCAAAAATAATTTGATTTGTATTAATTGCATTAATAATACACAAATTTATTGCTTACAAAATCACAAAATTCATGCCGAAAATAAGAAGATTTTGTGGCTTGGAATAAAGCATAGATGGCCACCTCCTTGATAGGCATGGAAATATTTTCCTCAAATGACTACTGTTCATAAAGTAGACCGATGAGATAAGTGAAGGCTACATTTTGTTTACAAATAATATGGCCATAAAATAAAATAATATCAATGACAGGCGGTTTTACTATTGAAATTGTAATTCAATATTTATTGGCATGCAAACTTATATTAAAAGAAAAAGAGGAGGTGTGAATTGAAAGGTGATTGCCATGGTGTGATGGTGATGATGATGGTGATGGTGATGGTGATGTGATGGTGTGATGGTGATGTGATGGTGTGATGACCCCAGAGTCTAGCCAACTAATGGCTGATTTGGAAGATTTCAAAATATTTTTGTTTTCCCTTTCATCTAATTGGTGACATGGATGACGAAAGAGGAAAAACCTTGTCTTCTCTGTGACATCTGGAGTCACTAAAAATTTATTTAATGTAGATTTCACCACACAGTGGTTTCTCATGTGATTTTTAAGCTAAGACAATTAATGGCTTAAGCTATACAGATTTTATTATTTAATTTTTTTTTTTGGATTATTATTTAATTTTGACAACCGTGTGAAAGAAGGAAATGAATGTCCCATACACGGTTGTGAAAGCCAATTAGTGGGTGTCAAGAAATTATCTTTGTTTTTTATAAACAAAAATAAAAGAATTCAAGATGTGTTAACTCGCCGATGGCGCACTCCTATCCCCTTGCAACGCTTCTTGGTGGGTGTAAATGTTTCCTAAACTGCTCGTGGGTGTGTTCTGTGAGCCACGTCTATCGTGAATGCAACCGGGTTGGTTGCATATGGATTGGTTGGGATGGGTGTTATGGCTGATTTGGGGCTTGCTGTTATCGAAGCCCCCTTGATAGTATTATGGCGCTGCTTGAAGATGACTGCGCTGGTGTTAGCTAGCCTAGAGCAATTTGTTAAGTTTTTGGTTTTCTTTGCTTTGTAATTCGTTTGATCACCAAAAAAAAGTAAAAAATTAAGGAGTCATATTTGATATGGCAAGATTTTCAATTTTATTTTTCTCCTAACTTAAGCCAATTAACATTTCATCTTCGTTTTCACAAACTTCATCTTACTTGGTCGTTCATTTAAAGCCTTGACCCCAAGGTAGCAAAAGAACCTAGGTCAAGAGGAGGTTTCTTGTTTGGCCGAACAATCACTTGGTAAAAGTCAAATTCAAGGACGCACTACACAATTTCACCCATTCACATTTCATCCAAGCCAATTTGTGACTTGGTGGTAGTACGCTTGCGCACTTAACATAAGAATGACCAAAATCCTTTCACTGACGATTATCTGGGCGAAAAAAAAGGGAAATAGCTTTATATATAACTAGACTTTTTTGCGTTTGTGATATTATTTTTAAACTCGTATTTTCAATTTATTTTATTTCAACTCTATAGAAAATTATTTTATTTTTAAAATTTATCTAAATTTTAATATAAATAGATATATATTTTTTATTTTTCATAAAAACATGAATTAGTGCGAAAGTGGGAAGTGGGGGTTAACAACCAAAAGTTGGGATTACTATTATACCATCATTATTTATATTGAATTAAAATATATTATATTGTTAAATATAGAGCATATATGGAAAGAAAAATGTTTAATCAAACCACCATTTTTCCTTTATAATAATAAAGATAACTGAGAAGTTATAACTTCAATTTAGATGGACGATAAATAATTAATATTTGTATTTACATGTGATTTGATCTTTGTATAGTTTATCTCAAATCTTTCTTTTCTTAAAATAAAATTAGGCTTTTGCATCGGCTCAGGCATGTGCCAATTTGCTTTCATATAACTTAAAAAATACCTCTTAAAACAGTTTTTTTCTCAAAAGAGCATGGGTGCAGTAACTACCGGGAGCGGATCTGCTGTCCCACTTCCATGTCCCGTTTCATGTCTCATTCATAATAACTTAACATGTGTACTCTTATTTAACAGAATTAACTTATAATAAAATTAAACAAATACTAATATTACAAATAAAAAAAAGACGTTACCAGAAACCACCACCTACCCAAATCAGACGGCCATCCCCACCCTTCCAAATCCGATAGGCACCTTAAACAAGAAAATCTAAAACTAGGAAGTTTTAGAAGATCAGGCATGAGGTGGAGGAGTAAATTGTTGATGACCATATTCGTATATATTGTGTGTGGTGTCTGCAACTATGGCAATGGCAGCAATTGGAGAAAATGAATGGTTATTTTAAATCAATCAATAGATGATGGTAGCTCATTGTAATCAATCAGGTTCCAATACTCCTATACCCGAATGTCGATCTCCAATTCAAACCCCCTTAATCAGCCCATCGCTACACCCACTTCGCCACCAATCCTACCCAGCCGGCCCTCTCTCTCTCTCTCTCTCTCTCTCGTTGAAGTTTAGATTTAGGCACACATCATAAATTCATAATTCCCATCCACTCCGCGATGGTCATCTCGTTTAAATACTGTTCATATCCGTCGGAATCTTGGAGTAAGGAAGGGACGGTGGGCGAGAGGATGTTCGCGAATGTGGGATTGTGACGCCGATTCCAATGTAAAATGCTGGATTGGGCTGGTGGCTTAGGTGCCCAACTAAGAATGAGAGGGTGGGAGAGAGTGTGTGGCTTAAATGCCAAAATTAGAATCAGAATGATGGGTGGCTGTGGCTGTGGCTGTGGCTGTCGGATTTGGAAGGGTAGGAATGGCCGTCTGATTTGGGTGGGTGGTGGTTGCTGGTAACTTCATTTTTTATTTGTAATAATAAGAATTTGTTTAATTTTATTAAAAGTTAATTCGGTTAAATTTAGAATTAAATAAGTAGACACATGCCAAATTATTATGAATGAGACATAAAAAGGGACATGGAAATTGTACAGTGGATCCGACCCCTTAACTACCCAACCCAGAACCCACTTTTTGCTTGCCCACAAGTTCTTCCATTAAGTTTAAAATTTAATTTTCATTTTTACTATTTTGTTCTTATTTATTACATGATTTAAAAAAAAAAAAGTTATTTGCTAAGGATATTTTCGTCTGAATTTTTGGTGAAGCCTTCTAACACCAAATTCACTCTCCTAACTTTATATTAATAGAGATAAATATATCATCGTATAAAAAAGCAAATCAATGCTAAAATATTTTCAATAATTAATTAAAAAATAAAGATAGACAATATAGGAAAATATTTAAACCTTGAAAATTATAAATGAAACCGTAAACATAGAATAGTTCTATTCAATCTGATTGATTTTAATTAAATGGATCGACACGTACTGACATTACGATTTTAGTGACATCCATTCTCAGTGCATTAGAATATCTCAAATTTAATTCACAGATGTTTTCTTTTTCCTAATATAAAATATTTAATAAAAATTAGACTCCAAACACAAGATCATGCGCTTGTGAATGCCATTTTTTAAAGTTTTTACGTTAGATTAAAAAAATAATTTATTTGTAAAATTCATCTGTTTTTATTTAAGAACAATATATAAAAAGAAAAAAAAATGTAGTGGGATGAAAAGAGGTGAGGTTAACCACGAGCAAATGTGGTTTTCTTAAACCTACCTCTAGCTGTTTTATTTTTTCTATTTTAACTTATATATATATATTTTTTATATTTTTGTATATTTTAATATCTCTATTATTATAAAGTTAAAAGGATGATTAGATTTCATCAAAAATTTCAAAGAAACTATCTTTTCACTAAAACTTTTTAAAAAATAATTAATTAATAGTAAATAATACAATAATAAAATCAAATATTAAATTTATAAATTAAAAATCTCTATTATTATAAAGCCAAGAGGATGAGTAGGCTTCATTAATAACTTTTGAAAAAATAAATCATTTAATAATTAAGAATACAATAGTAAAATTAATATTAAATTTATAAATTAAAAATAATAATAATGGTTAATAAAAGAAGTGTGGGTAAAAAAAATAGATACTTGTCTCAAGTAGTTACTTTTTCCATTTTTATTTAAAAAAAATTAATTTTAATATTTTTATGTTAATTTTTTCAAACTAAAACAAAAGAGCAAATTGGCACAAGCGTTAGCCCGTGCCAAAATGCTAGTTATTATAAAACCAATATGGTAATTTGGTGAAGTTTTTTTTTTTTTTCAAAAAACACCATTTGTAAATATAAAAGTTGAAACACAAAAACTATATGAATTAAGGGCATAATTGTAAAATACAAACTTTAAATATTTTAATTTTAGAAAAGAAATAAAAAAAAAAAACTATCTCTTACCCTACACGTTTAAAGAAAAAAAGCTCTCTCCCACAAATCCCACTCACACAAATGGTCAAATTTTAAATTTAAAAGATAAAAAAAGGATAATTATCATCGTGTGTTAGTTATAAAATATATATATTGGCAACTTTTATTATTGTGGTACTTTATATTGGTATAAGTTTTGAGAATTAATATAAAAAATAAACCGACTTGCGCGTACGGTAGGGCTAATTATATTTAATAAAGGGTATATGTGAAGCCTTTAACCCAAACCTACCCTCTAGCTGTTAATAATTGAGATGAGGCGTAGAGATACAACGTAACTATTAAACGGGCCAACACATGATATGAATGAGCCCAATTTAAATGGGCCGGTCAGAACCTGTTTAAAATAAAGAGACCAACCTATGTCTCATCACCTGATTTGCAGTTAGACCCAACAGAAAGTTCGAGACACGTGTCATTGGGCCATGCATATTCTCGGGTGGAGTAACTGGGGCCTTGGGACCCATACATGACTAAAGATGTGTCTGATGTGGATTGCCAATGGTGGTTTACTGGTTTATTAAGTAATAACTTTAAATTCCATATTTGTCCTTATAGTTTCTCTTAAATCAAAGATGGTAAAACAATTTGGTAAATTTTATTTTTTGGTAGGTCAATTTGGGAAGTGTTGGTCATAAACGAGCTGACCACCACTGATTGTTCTGGTAAAATTGAGGGAGGGATTTTGATGATTTATAAGTGCCACTTTTGGGATACTGAAAATCTAGACTTTTTTATCACCAAAAATAAAAGAAACTAGACTTTATTTGTTTGTATTTTTTTTGGGGTAAGTAGACTTTTTTAGTTAATATAAATTAAGTTTTCAATTTTAAAAAAAAATTTACTTGATTGGATATTTCAAGCAATTTTTTTTTTTAAAAAGAAAAATAGTATCCACTTTAAATTCCAATATTGCCCATGTGACAACTTTATAAAAAACATACAAATAACAATAATGAACAAATCGTTTCTGTTAAATAAAATAAATATTATACAATAAAGGGTATTTTATTAGTCGTAAAATTGATGAAACGTTTTTTTTTCTTGAATTGAAAATAGTGTAATAAATTGTTAATGAGTCAAGCCAAACGGGCAATGAATTATATTATTCATTTGAAAGCTTACATACACTTTAACGAATACTTGATAATTTATTTTGACTTGAAAGAAGGGCCGAGCTAGTAACTAAAAGCTTTGAATAAACTTTGGAAAGAATGTAATCTTAGAAATAACCACACATTTTTTGTTGTTTTTCCATTACAAATTACAGATTTGTGATTTACGAAATAGAAATAAACACTGTGATAAATAAATACGATTTAAAAAATAAAGATTAAAAGCCAAATACAAAGTTTCTTTTAAGCTTTTTCTTTGTAGAAACAATAGGCAGTGTATAATTCATGTATAACCAACATCAAAATCTAAACAATACAACGCAGTATATCCCTAAATCTGTACTGTTTTGCTAATTTATTCTTTTACTTTATTTTAATAATTTTTTTCCTAAAATAATATAAATGGTCAAATTATCTCTTACATGAATATTTCAAGGAAATAAATCTACTGTATAATATAGTAAATGAAAATAAAAAAATTAACGAACAATATTTAATTAATTTAAAGGAATAATTGGATAAAATGTGAATAAAAATGAAAATAAAGAAAATTTGTTATGAATAATATTTTAGAAAGAAAATTAACTGAAATAAAAAGTAAATAATACAAATTGAAAAGGGTAAATCAGCAAATTATACTAAACGAGTAAAATAATTGGAGAGCATTGAAAAGACCAAGAATTCATGGATAGGGTGGGTCGTCATTACCTGCACTAAAATATCATTACCTTTAATGTAATTTTATTATATTTTAATATTACATTTTTAAAAGGAAAAATAGTGATGGCCAGGATCAGACAAATGAAGCGCACGCAACCTGTGTAAATGAGTCGAAAGCGGGAAGGGTAATTTGGCACCAAAATTTGAAATCGGTCAACTAAGCTCATTTCATTTGACTTCCACTGACGTGGTCCAATCACCGCACGAGACGGACCAACTTCCCATGCACCGCGTTCCAGGCGATTAGCCCCGAAATTTCAAAACCACTCAAACTTTTTTCAATAACCCGCCGGCTCTGCCCAATCTTCCCTCTATTCTATAAAATCCGAGATTTTCTCAGTCCTCTACTCCCACCAACGCCTTTCACTCACATTGTCTTTACTGTCTGCCTCCGAGGCGCATTTTAGACGACTCCGCCCTAATCGTAAGCTCCCCCACCATGGCGCATGCTAGCCAGCTCCCCTGCGACGGAGATGGCGTCTGCATGTTTTGCAAGACGACGCCATCGGACGCAGAGAAGCTCACCTGCAAGACCTGCGTCACGCCTTGGCATGTAGCCTGCCTCTCGACCCGACCCGAGACCCTTGCCTCCACTCTCCAATGGGAGTGCCCAGACTGCACATTCTCCGGCGAAACTCCGCCGGTCTCCGCCGTGAACTTCGACGGCGCCGGAGATCTGGTGGCCGCGATCCGGAAGATCGAGAACGATGCCTCGCTGACGGAGCAGGAGAAGGCGCAGAAGCGACAGAAGCTGTTGAGTGGAAAGGCTCAGGTGGAGGAAGAGGAAGAGGAAGGAGCGACTCGGAAGGGAGAGAAAGACGTCTTGGATGTTCTTGATGGAATTTTCTACTGTGTCTTCTGTTTGCACCTACCGGAGAGACCTGTTACGGTTCGTACGATTCGACTTCTTCGTATTTTCTTTTATTTTTCCTAATTTTTAATAATTTATAACTTTTTATTGGTGTCTTTGGATGCTGATAGTGTTGGCTTTGTTCTTCCCTGGATTTATTGCTATTTTTTTTGAACGGCACTTCGTTAGCTCTTAATTTTCTAATTTTTTTTTTGTCACATTCACCATCTGTCGTTTCCCAGATCGTCTTAATGGCTTTTCCTTTCCTTTTCCCTGTTTGCCTAATTTATTTTATCTTCACTTCCATGATTTTGTATTTAGTTTTTCAAGTGAGAAAGATTAAATATGTTCCTAAGAAAGAGTGATGAGCATGTTTTCTCTGATTTTATATGCCTCTGGTTTTGGTGCTGACTATTTTTCTCAAACAATGTTGGCTTTTCTGCTTCAAAAATAATTTTTTTTCTATTTATGTTAGTGGAATTCCTGTGCTTTAATTGACCTCTTACAATCTCTTTAGCTTCTTCAACATGGATAGTAGGGCTCCTTAATTAAACCCAAATATAGATATCATTAGGTGATTTAATTACCATGTCCTTTATTTTTCTTCTGCTTTTTTCCTTATGTTGCCGTTTTAAAATGCTATATGGTTTGTTTGTAACGCACTGTTTGTGTTTCTTTCTTCACTTTTTGTTCCCTCAGATCCTGTAATTGAGGTAATGTGGTCCAATATCATTTACTTTTTGTCCTCCTTTGATGGCGCTCCACCTTTTTTTTGGTCTGTTGCACCTCTTATTTTTTTAGGATTCTTTGCACTCAATCCTTTCTTTTTTAGTAATTTGAGTTTTGAAATATCTACATGATTCACTTTGCTAATGCGCCAATTAATGAAAAACGCCTTATTCAATCTATTGTTTAGATGCATTGACTATTTGACATCCCTGTTGGTCCTCAAAGTTTGTGTTCTGGCTAACGGTTTTGGATAAACTAAGAAACTGCTTGAATATGGAAATTGGGTTTACTAATTTTTTTATGTGAGATAATTGATGTTTGAAGCTGTGAGTATGGCCTGCTGTCCCTAAAGCTTGTGTCTGTGCCAACTAAATGTCAGAGGAGGTTTTTTAGACTGTTGTACTGAAAGTAATGTTGATACAAACTTGTTGCATTCTTTCTTATGCAGACACCATGTGGGCACAATTTCTGCCTGAAGTGCTTCCAGAAATGGGTTGGACAAGGGAAGCGTACTTGTGCGAAGTGCCGCCATGATATTCCTTCCAAAATGGCAAGTCAACCCCGTATCAACTCATCACTTGTAGCTGCCATACGTATGGCTAAGATGTCAAAATCCAGTGTTACTGGGGGGCCTGCTCAGATTTTTCATTATGTACAAAACAAAGACAGGCCTGAAAAAGCATACACTACAGAGCGGGCTCAGAAAACTGGAAAAGCTAATGCTGCTAGTGGCAAGATATTTGTCACTATTCCATCGGATCACTTTGGACCTATTACTGCTGAAAATGATCCTGAGAGAAATCAAGGTGTGCTGGTTGGGGAATCTTGGGAGGACAGGCTGGAATGTAGACAATGGGGTGCACACTTTCCCCATGTTTCTGGTATAGCCGGACAGTCTAATCATGGTGCACAGTCAGTTGTGCTTTCTGGAGGTTACCTTGATGATGAGGATCATGGAGAATGGTTCTTATACACTGGAAGGTATGCCATTTGATCCACAATTTAATTGTGCATTCTATTTCATTTCTCTTATAGTTTTCGACATTTTCTTCCATGATAACACATTGGTACCATATGTTCTTGATATTGATATAAGATCAATATGTACCAGGTTTTTTAATTCCAATTTAACTGCTTGTTAGGTATGTATTCTGTGAACAATGTTCCCAATCTATATCAACTTATGCTTTTCTTTTTGTATCCTGTTCCTGTCCGTATCAATAGAAGTTTACTATTTTAACTTTTGGTCTTATTTCTCAGCTTGCATCTTATGTTTTATGATCAATCATTTTTTCCATTGGTTTGCCTTATTTTATATTTTCTGCATTGGTTACATGGATGTGTATGGCAGTGGTGGAAGGGATTTGAGTGGGAATAAGCGAACAAACAAGGCTCAGTCTTTTGACCAGAAATTTGAAAAATATAACAAGGCTCTCCAAGTTAGTTGTCTGAAAGGATATCCTGTACGGGTGGTAAGGTAAATGTCAATTTTCTAACCTATCTCTCTCCATTTGCCTCTGTTTCTCCAAATGTGACTTTTCTTCTTCAAATTACCATGTATATCCACTGCTTATTGTATTTTCAGTTAGATATACCGCGCTAATGGTTATTCACACTGTTTGATGATTCACATTTGGTTGATAGGTTATTCACACTGTTTGATGTTAGATATACTGCATTTGAATGCTGAGAGAATCTTCAGTTATTATCTGTGCTAGTTTGATTGAACATTTATCTTATTTGAAATTTGGCATCCTAAGTTCCCCCCTAAATGGTTGCTGCATAATGTGTTCACTCACTATTTTTTTTTGTGTTCTACATTGATTTTAATGTTTTGAATCTGTTCCTTTATGTTTGATCTTTAGGTCGCACAAGGAGAAGCGCTCCTCTTATGCCCCTGAGAGTGGTGTTCGATATGACGGATGCTATAGAATAGAAAAATGCTGGAAAAAAGTTGGAGTCCAGGTAATATGCCATCCCAGACAATGGAAGTACTTGCTAGGGTTGTATTATTCATAACAGATTTACTGAAAGGGTTTTTACTCAATTAGGGGTTCAAGGTCTGCCGGTATCTTTTTGTCAGATGTGACAATGAACCTGCACCATGGACAAGGTTTGTTATTGTTTCTTTTATGCATGCTTTCATTGTTTGAACTTTTTGCTAGAGCTTTCCAACTTGAACTGCAGTGATGAACATGGGGATCGACCTAGAGATTTACCTACTATTCCTGAGCTGAAGAAAGCTGCAGATGTAACAGAGAGAAAGGAAACCCCATCTTGGGATTTTGATGTAAGTTATTTTATTTTAGGCTTTTTGCAGTATTTGAAAATTGGTTGTTGAGGTTCACATTGCTCCTCTTTCTTAAACCATCTTTTTGCCCCTTCAAAGTGTGTTGGCAATGAATGTTAATCCATAAGTCACTGTGCTGTGATTTTGTTATCTAGATTTTTTAAATTATATCCAACAATTCTTTTAGGAGAAAAATGGCCGCTGGACGTGGACAAAGCCAACCCCTGTCAGCAAAAAGTGTGTTCAAGCATTGGATTCGGGAGATCGAAAGAGGACAAGGAAATTAATAAGGAAAGCGCAAAATATTACTGTCCGGGAGAGGCTCCTGAAAGGTGTACCTCTCTCCACCCACTCCTTTTCATTCCCACTGCATGAATATTATTTATTTTCCTTCGGTCCAATGCTTATGTTGGTACCTTCAAAACTCATAAAGGCCCAATTATAGTTTTCTAAGGTAGTTTGGTTTGAATGAATGGACTTGGAACCATTTAGAACAGGAAATATTGGTCTTTTGTTGATGGTTGTTCTACGGCCTTGAGTTAATTCTTACTCTACCAAATGGTTATGTCATTTACTTTGTTTAATGTGTAAGAAAGTTAGCGTTAGCATTTGGTCTTATGTTTCTTGCTCATGCTGATTTTTCTCTATCTGCAGAATTCAGCTGCCAAATTTGCCGGCAGGTGATGACTTCACCTGTAACTACACCTTGTGCTCATAACTTTTGCCAGTCGTGTTTAGAAGGTGCTTTTGCTGGTAAGAGTTTTGTGACAGAAAGGAGCAGAGGTGGAAGGTCTCTTCGATCCCAAAAGAATGTCCTGAACTGCCCTTCTTGCCCCACTGACATCTCTGATTTTCTTAAAAATCCTCAGGTTTGTAGCCACTTGTGCTTTGGATTTCCTGTTTTGTCTTCTTGGCTACCAATGGAAAATTCCTTAGGGAAGTAAAACTGTTTGTTTTTAGGGGAAATTATTCACGTAGTTTTTACGAAGTAATCTCTTCCAATAAATGTAAATAATTTGATGTTATCTTGTGGGATTGAACCTTACAGGTTAACAGAGAGATAATGGATATGATAGAGTCTCTAAAGTCTAAGAATGAAGAGGAAAAGAATGAGGAGCCAACTGAGGAGTTGAGTGAAGAAATAGATAATTCGGGCAAGGAAGCTATCTCTGAAGCTTCAGAAGTAACATGCAAAGCTGATGGAGACAGCAACCCTAGGAGTCCTAAACGTCTGAAAGTTGATGCTGGTAATGACTCATCAAAGTCTGATGACGATGAGGAGGTAAAAAAAATCCCTGCAGTCCAGACTGATGATTTGAATGGAGATTCTGAGTTAGGAAGCCCTAAAGAGAGCAAAATGTCACAGTCCTCGGTTGCAAAGCGTGGGAGGAAGCCGAAAGCCGCTGGTCAGGCTGGTGTTGTAGCAAAAACAAGGGGAAGGAAGAAAGCTGAGAATGAAGGAAATGTTGTTGGAGCGAAGACCAGAGGGCGGAAGAAGAAGGCTCCTGACAATGCAGCAGATGAAGGAAATGAAGGCAGTAAGAAGGCCAAGGAGGCAGAAGCACTGGGTGATGATGAAGGTAGTGGTTCGCATTCAAGTCCTCTGAATGTGAAATCTGATGTGGAATTCGAGTGATCAACTTGTATCGGTTGGAATGTTGAACTGAAGGGTTTTTGGTGGGATTTTGTTGTGGCGGTTCGGGTTGAAGCCCGTTTTTTGTTTGTGAGAACTTGCATTTGCAAGCTATACACACTTTTGCTGGAAGTGCTCAAGTGTACACAGTCTCTTAGCTTGCTTTGCTTTTTGTAGGTACTGAAGTTCTCAAATGTATTTACTTATGAACAATTGGGCTTGTAATGATGCTCATGAGTCAATGTTGAAACATTTGATAGTTAAAAAGTTATATTATGTTGTATTTCTGGTTCTTATCTTTTTCATTTGCTTTGACCCTTTTTGAAATTTCTTGCCGTTTAATTGGTTCATATCTGGGAGGTGTTCTTGTTTGGAATATGAATAAATATTTTGGAAACAATTTCGTCTTCTACTTTGTCTAGGCAATCAACTTGCTCAGCGTACGATGTATGTTTTTGTGAAGTGAAATTTAGCTTGAAACAAATAAATGTAGTGTTTTTGGAAGGGATTTGAATACATCCTTATCGACTAGGGTGGATATGTTTTTATTTATGACATTGACTTCAAATACATGTCTCGGCCTAGAATATTGCTTTATCCAATTTGTTTTTCTTAAAGAAAATGATGAAAAAAATAAAAAAAAGTTTTGAGGAATTTCCCAATTATCCGTTGTCCCTGACACCCCCATTGGAGACAGTGGTGAAGCAATTGTCGACGGTCACGTATTGAATCAGGAAAATGACGTCCTATCCTGTGTGCAGGTGGACATGGCGATAGTTTGAACAGTGTCTGTGGAGGCAATCAACTTATTGTGATTTTATGACCAAGTGCCTGACGTGGAATGCCAGAGGGGGTTGGTAATCGTCGTTGTGGTGTCTGCTGACTGCTGTTAATGGGTGCATAGAATTAATGAAGTTGTATTCTGCTGTTAATTTGAGGCAACTGTTTTAGAGAGAAGAGTATGGCTGCGGAGCAGCGGATGCCTTTGCCAAACATTGCCGCAACGTGGATTTGGGATGCACGGTTTATGACAGTTCTGGGTTGTCTAGGACCTGTTCGATTTGTGCTGACCCCTCTGGTTTTAAGGCCCAACCCCTTGTTTTTAGGCCCAAACCGAATTGACTTTCGTCTGTTCGTTGGTTTGTTGTGCCTTTGGTGGCTTCTTTCCCAAGGCCAAGGACCCTTCTCCAACTTCTCTCTCTCTCTCTCTCTCTCTCTCCCCCCGTGCCAAAAACGATAAACCCTAAACCCCTTTCCCTTCACCCCACACCAAATTCTCTCTGTAAGTCTCTCTCTGTATTTGATTTATGTATCTCTGCATTTTCTATTTTATTTTGTTGATGTAAACGATGATTGCCCATATTTTCTACCTTATTTTCACGTTTGAGACCATTGCGCATTATGTTTTTTCTTCAAGATAGTTATTCAGATGTCTCTTTCTTGCCCAGTTTTTTTTTTTTTTTTTGCAACCAAAAATTGAATGAAAATTTTTTATCCAGAATTCTCATACTGATGCAGATGGTTTTCAATTCATGGGTAATCTGGGTCTGCCAATTTGATTTCTTGGTGTACAGGATTTGAAACTTTTCCTTTTTTCCGAAGGGCACTGAAAATTGTGATTTGAATTTAGCAATATCTCACATATCCATTGTCCTACTGCAGGTGGTTTCTTAGCTCCCGACACGGATTTCCCTGTCACTATATTTCTGGATTCTATTCGCTTCGTCGTCAGTGATGGTATGTATGCTAAAAAATATTTGTCTCATAAATCTAAGGGATAATTATTAGTTTTTTCTTCAGGTTTGGGGTGTTATTTTAGGTTGCTGATGGTTTAGGTGACATTTCCTAGTTTTGTTTCGAGTATTTCCCAGAACCAACTATCTCTTGAATTGCATATCAGGCCTTTAACATCCAGCTACCAGAAACATCTGATAATATATCTAATTGACATTCCAAAACTTCTAACTTAAAGAAAATCTGAAGAAACTATAGCCTGCTGTCCCCCAGTTAATATGAATCAATAAGAAAGGTTTATCCCATAATTTAGAACAAACAAAAACCCGTAATGATGCCCAAAATCGAACTTTATCCCACGAAGATGGGATACCTCCCCACTATCATATCACACGTCCTTTTCTGTTGTTTGTTCAATTCAACAATGCTTAACTTTCTTCCCGCATCAAAAGTTCAATCCTTTTCAAGGTATTTAAGAAGTTCTTCATGCGTCCAGGCTGCAAAAATTCTTGCCAATGTGATTGTAATGGGCTCGGCAATGGTGGGCAGGGCTTTCATCCAAGCATACGGGCAGGCACTCTCAAGTATGGTTTCTTGCAATCCCAAATTCAGTGCTAAAAACTTTTGGATTTTTTTCTCATATACTCTTATAAGTCACAAAACGTGTGTCCTATGTGTAGTTCATTTCAGTCTTCAGTTTAAGATAATTTGTTGTGGTCTCACTGAATGCAGATGCATCAAGGTCAGGGGTTGCTCAAGAAGCAGTAAAGAATATTACTAGAGCGAGCAAACGTATGGCTGAACCAGAGGCAAGGCAGGTTCTCGGTGTCACTGAGCATGCATCATGGGAGGAGATTGTCCAGGTTTGCTTTATTCATTCATTTTTCAAATCAGTTGTTTTTTGGTGCACGTAAATGTTATTCTTCTGCTCATTATTGAAACAATTGCTTTATGAAGAGGTATGACAAAATGTTCAAGCGAAATGCCCAAAATGGAAGCTTTTATCTTCAGTCAAAGGTCCATAGAGCTAAAGAATGCTTAGAAGGCGCTTATAAGAAATCTCAGGGGATTGGTGATGCATAAATGATAGGGCTCTGTTACATTATTCTCGAAATTCAATGTTAGCAAAGCTGCAGTATTCGTTTGATCTCCCACGAGTAATGGTAGTACGGTTGAGTAGTTGCCTAATGTTCCTCAGTAATTTCCCCGCATATTGCGGTCTATATGTTATATTAAACCTTTGTGACTGACTATATTGTTATATGGTAGCATTAATAAAAATATAACCTTTCAATGTTGTGGTAATCCTTCATGTGGCCGATTATTTTGATCGTTTCGAAATAATTTAGTTAATCACTTCTCCTAATGCTACTAGGAAGTGCATTATATAGATTATGCAAGATTGTTTAGAGACTTAAAAACAGAAATTTCTCCCGAGTGTTGCTTGAAAAACTGGTTGGTAAGTGCCATATAGTTACATAAATAGCTCTGGAAGATGTACACTGGTTATCTTGGTCCTCTTGCTGATCTGAAGCTTCTCCTTCTTCACGGTCTTCAAACCCTGGGAAGCAATGGCCATGGCTCTCCTCTTTGCAGTGTCTGTGGCCGGCTTCCACCCACCCTTCTGGAGATCCTTCTCAATGTCGTTCATCTCATGCGGCAATGTAATCTGGTGAAAGAGTTGTTTAAGGTCATCGTCCACCTTCATGGCTGGCAACTCGAGGTCAATCGGATATGCTACACCACCCTTTGATTTTGTAGACAGGAGGCAGATGTCGACGGAACCTTTCAAAGCCTGCAAGTCCTCCTTCACATTTGGGTATGCATCCCTGATGTCATCCACAGGTAAACCATCTAAATTCTTCTTCATCAAGGCACGAAGCTGACCGATGTCAGTGAGAGAATGCTTGAGCTTGTAGGAGAAGCACTTGCCATCGTAGTTAACTTTAGGGTTATTGTTGGTTAGAGTGCTGAAAACAGATTTCTTGGCATTCACGTCAACATAACAGAGTTGATTAATTTCCTCTGGTGTTAGGGGCTGTCTAGTCTCCAGAAGCAGGTCTATTGCGCGCTTGATCTGAAATCTGAGCTTTCGCGTATGCATTTGATGTTTTGGATTCTCTCTGTGTCGTACGAATTAACAATCGGAGGAGGATGACAAGCCCTAGCAGCCGGAATTGCCAGCACAATTGAGGGTTTCCATGGCAGCCATGTGAGAGAGATGAGGGTTGCCTTGGATGGCACTCCTCTTGGGGGTTTTTGAATGAATCTACTTAATGTTGCAATTTAATCCAATCCGATCCGTTGGATGGAAGCGGTCTCGTTGAGAGTGAGAGATTGGGGATTTGGGGTTGATTCTGATTGAGAGGGATGATACTCGAGATGAATTTGTACACGAAACCTCGGTCCTCAATTAAAAACCTACAGAAGCCAGGATTCCTATTACGGTTTGGAAAAATATAATTAAACTGCTTCTATAGAATTGTTTCTTCTAATTTTTCCTAATTTTTATCACCACCAACCAATTGAAACCATTTGCATTGGAGTTTCGCCTTATGCAAATACAAAATGTTGTTTTTGGAATCTTTTAATCAACTTTTTAAATTGGGCTAGTCTAGTATTGTTGGATATAGATGCTGAATTATAATCCAAATTATATTTCGGTCCTTATACTTCTAATTATATTTTTAGACCAAAAAACAAATAAAACAACTTCTAACTATATTTTGGTTCTTAAACTTCTAGTTGTAATATTTCAATTAAGTGATTTTTTGGCTGATGGTACTTTCTATTAACTTCGTCAATTTTTTCGTTATATTTAAAGATAAACTTAAAAACTATCACTAGTGGTAATCATCACTGATGGTAGTCCTCTCCACTACGCAGTGGGAGGTCTCATATTCAAATCTAGTAAAAGATGAAATACACATACAATGTGTAAGATTATCCTGCCTCAATACTGTGGTATAAAAAAAAAACTCGAAAGTTCAATCCAACTTTTTCTTTGTCAAATCAATACAACTATTTATAGAATATGAAACTTATTCTATTAGTTTTCATTTATTTTAGAAATATTTATTTTGAATTCTCGAGTCTACTATGGAGTTTAACGAAAAAATTGACGGAATTAAGAAGACGACTAAACATGAAAAACATCACTTAATCAAAAGACTATAACGGGTAATCTTGAAGTTCCGTGACCAAAATGAAACTACAAACATTTAAGCTAACCTTTAAATGTTTTTGTCTCAAAATTTTGTACCCATTACTCAACTCAAGTCGAAATCCTTTAACAAAGAGAAATGAAAAAAACTCAAAGCCTAAAAGCCCGATAATTTCAACAATAAGTCCAGCCCAATCAAGCCCAACTTAAGTGGAGTAAGGCCGATTCCATAATAAGGCCCTTAATCGGCCCATTGATGTTATTTCTTTTTGGGCGGTAAATGAACCTTAATGATTAGACTTTAGAGAGTTGTTGCAAAAGGAATTAGCCTTGGGTACGGTTCGTTATGGTTTGGTATTAGGTCGATATTGGAACTATATATTTTAATTTTAATCGATTCGGTATTCCATAATATGAAAACGAAATCGGATCCTACTATACCGATTGAGTTCGATATGGTTTTGGTTTAGTTCGGTTATGAGCAAAAAATTTATGGAATTGTGAAAGCATTCAACAAGTCTCTGCCAAGCCATTTGATAAACCAAGGTTTACCATTGAATACTTTGACATCATAACTAACTAACTAACTTTCATGTCCAAACATCTAACTTTTCTACTCGCAGATTTCCTTCTATTTCTTTGATCATAGGCCAGTTTTTAGATTATGCATTATAGTTGTATCTGACGAGCAGCATTCACCAATACAATACCAAAGAATGCACATGGTAAAATGGTGAGGAAGGAATTAATCAAACTTGCCTTCTCCAAGTTATAAATTCCAGCTATTTTTTTCTGCTGCTATATTAGATTTGTAAACAAAGATTGTTCATATGATTTTCTAATAAAAGCTTCATACTTTCTCCCATTTTTCATTATTAGCTGTGACAAAGGCAGAAGAATTCTATATATATAAAGACTACAGGTTTATGCACATATGCACTTGTTTCATACACAAACTATATATGATTGCACAGATATTGAATATTGTGTGAGATGCTTAAGCCTTCAAATAGAAATGCTGTCTACTCCAGCTCCCCCCATCAAACAGATTCAAATATGTCCTGCATAATTAAATAAAAATTCTAATTTGGTACGTTACAGGATTGTATGGTTTTTCAAATCCGAGAATCGAAATCGTATCGAACTAAACCGATTCGGTTTCAATACCGTACTAATCTTCCATTCGATTTAACTATTTGATATTTTTTTTATTTGATTTGATCCGAAATGGTATGATTTTGGTATTTCGATTTCATATGCCGGGATGTGGAAAGAACGAATGAAGGCATGTGAAAGCCGAAAGATTTGAAATTCGGATCGGACAAGACGAGTTTGAGTGCCTCGGCTGTGAGAAGCTAATAAAGTCAACACGTGATACTTTGATTTTTCATTTTGGCGTGGAGAGCGGAGACTGCAACTCACGTCAACGCTAGCTGATTTATTGTTGGCTCCAACCCTAAATCCGTATTATTATTTTTGTCATTGCACCCACCACCACTGTACCAGGGTAGCAGCCATCCACGCATTTAGGTACTTCAACCTTCAAACAAAATTATGAAAACCCAACTCTTAATAATTATTAAACAGAGTGGGAAAGATATGTCCTAGTTAGTAGCCACAAATTAATAAAATAATGATTTTAATTATGTAGCCATTGACTTTGAATGGATATTTGGACATGTTGAACCTTGAAAGCTAGTTTTAACATGTCATTTAATCGTTCAAGTATTTGTTTGTTTGTCCTCAAATTTAGTATTTGAATACCACTAGTTGTCCTTTGAGACATAAAAAACAAATAAAGAAAAACAGAAGGGAAGATTAGCCATATACCAAATAGCCTTATGTTTAGGAGCGGGATCCGCCCAAGAACAACCAATCCTACCATCGGAGAATGTAAGGGATGTTCTTGATTTGACATCAACTAATATAAGCAACAACGGACCACAAAAACAAAGATTAGCCAAATACCAAATATGTCTAAAGATACCTCATGCAATGTTATTAAAAAACTAATGGACTATGTGTGTGGTTAGTTTCAAATAAAGCATTAGCATGCCTCACGTTGATACTCCCACAATTCAACTACGTATATGTTCTTCTCTTTATGATTTCTATTACTCATATATGGATTCCATGGGTTTGAATTGGACCTTACTAAAAGTGTAATTAGGTAGATTGAAATAGCCACAAAGACTAATTAATGGACTTCCATCTTTTAAATGCCTATGATTAACCTACTTGCTTAATTAATTAGCTACCCACCCCTACGTGTATCTAGTACCGGGAAAAACCGACGGAATATTTTGACCAAAACAACAAGCACCGATTTTTGACATTCATAATAAACAAGTTCAAAATTCCTACTCTTTCTCTCTCATTTCTTCTAGAGGAAGACAAATGTTCATTTCAGTCCAACTTCGTTATTGTCCTTCGGTTTTATTTTGACAACCGTATATAATTCACAACGTACTATCCTACACTTATCGTACTATCCTACACTTACGTCATGGATCAATGCAACTTAGATATCTTACGGTCTGTTTGATAATCAATTTGTTTTTTCTTTTCATTTTTTACATTTTATATCCCTCATTTCACCATTTGATAACTATATCTTCCCTCCATATGTTTATCGTTTCATTTTTTTTTTCATATCTCAAGCATAAAAAGAGAAAAGTGAAAATAAAAAACTAAATGATTATGAAACGGGCCCTTAACTTTTAGGTTAAGTGAACATTTTATATAAAGAAAATGCTAGCGAGACTATATATATTATAAACCACGTACATCAGTATCTGAATACAAATATATATCCCGTTTATATTACTAATAGATTATGCTAATTTATATAAAAATGGGTCATTAAAAGCATGCATTCGTTTTTATATAAGAAATAATAAAAAGAGCTCCAAAAAATAAATCCAATTCTATTATTTAGATTGAGAGAAAGTTTTTCGTTATTACTTTCCGAGTGCAAGGGACTATTGATGTAGAATTTATTAATAACATTCAAGGTTAAAGTACACGACTGAGGTGTTGTATATGAATCACTCACATTTTCTTCGGAATTATATATATGAGCGATCATGTACGTTGTGGGGCGGTGTGGATTGTGCATGAGTGGTGCAAGGCTGAAAACGCGTGAGATCCTTTTCAGTGTCAAACCAAAACCACACACAATATCAAATTATGGATCAATCCATCGTCATCATCGATGCCAAAATGATGAGTGCAAGAGTAAGGTCCGTACCCACCTTATCAACTAGTCGTGTTTAGACTTCAAACTCCGAACTTGTTTTGTCACTCACTGCCGAATTCCATGACCTTCATATCAGTCCACACACCAACTCTATGTGTATATACATATAATTTTTATTATTGATTAATTCAAAGAGTCTTCATATGTATACATATGTACAATTACAATCTAATGCTAAAAGCTTTTAATCAATTTCTTTCATTCCAGAAATATGGAACTCTAAGTTCTCTTTCCTTTCCTTTCCTTAATTTCGTTTTGCTTCTTGTGCAGATAATTATATACATACACACACATATATATACACACACACCATGTATGATCGTGGTTAAAATTAACATGGATTTATAAAACCCTGGCCCTATGCAGTCTCTCAACGTACAGCTTTATCAGCTCGATCTCTAGCTTCTTGATCATGCATGCGGTTATTAGGTACGATAACTATATGTGCAGCTTCCTTTTGGGCTACTAGCAAACTCTAGCTACCATCTTTCCCTTCTTACCACATGAAATTTCTCTATCTGACCGCCATCTATTCATTGAATTGTGTACGTACCTACTACATATATCTTTAATAGAGATGGGATCTACTTGTATCAATGGATTGGTATCTACTCTATAGAAATATAGTACATGTTACAACATTAGCTCGATCCAACTTTATTACATCTCCATAACATCTGAGATACATAACTAAGGAAAGTGAAAGCGATCAATAATGTTCTAATGAAATACCATATCATATAGGTCGTCAAAAAACATAACAAGTGTTCCTGCCCTGATATCGACCTCATGTGGAAATCAGAGACTTATGGTTATGGAGGTGGAAATGAATACACACCATTAATGTATATGAGAGCATGCACTGTCAAAAATACCATAACATTTTTGCAAGCATGCATTCTATCAGATAACCCCGCCACCTGCCCTCATCATCAAATTCATATACAAACTTTTCTATGCTGTCTAAACTTGAGTGAACTTTGATAACAAAAGGTTTCGATACAGAAAAAAGTTCACAGAAAGAAAAAAATAAAATGATATATATGAACCTGAGTTCAAATTTGCTCTAAGGTACTCCTTGATTATCTACATCATCATCTTGAGTGACTGCCGTCAAAATTTTTCCTATATTTGTAAGGAGGATCTGAACTAGAAGGAGAAGAGCCAAACGGCATCGAAAGGCTAGGGCGCTCTTGTTGTTGCGGTGGCCTGGAAGACGAAGATGTAGAAGATGTGGTTGGTAAAATCCCCGAATCAAAAAATCTGAATTCTTTCCCGTAGTTGTCATGACATGGCGGCACTTGAACATTAAAATCTATCTGCTTCTTTATTCCACCCGCCTCAACATATTGTGCATAATCAGAAACGACATTTAAGTATGTTGGTTGAGAAATTGGAGGATTATTGTCGGGAACTTGATGATGATGAAGTCTTTCAACATTGTTGTGATGATTGTGTTGTGGGGTAGTAGTTATTATGAGGTGATTCGTTGATTGGGAGGTGGCAGCTGCTAATGGGACTCTTTCGGGGAAGTTGAGCTTGGCTTTGCTTCCTTTGAAGCCAAGAGCTGCTTCATCATAAGCCAGGGCTGCAGCTTCAGCTGTGTCGAAGGTGCCCAGCCACACTCGGGCCGCCTTGTTCGGATCACGAATCTCAGCCGCCCATTTTCCCCATGGCCTCCGCCTCACTCCTCTATAGTGTTGTCTGCTTACATTCCCTAATTCAATTCACACACATATTTATTGTGTATAGATATTTTGCATCAGTTTAAGAACTTAAAAGTTTTGAGTAACTCATGTAGTGATCATGTTCATGCTAGCTCAACTACACATTAATTGGGTAGTAGTAGTTAAGATGTGCTTGTTATATATATATATATATATATATATATATATATATTTATGTTTATGATCGAGTGGAATGCTAACGAGATTCTCTTAAAAGAGTTTTTGTGTAGATTTAGCCACTTTACGGTTTTATCTCAAGAAGTAACAGCCATGTTAAAATTATATTTTAAGAGAGTCTCGTTAGCATTTCTCGTTCAATTATTATCTGATATGTCTGAAACTAGCTTGAAACTCTTAGTTACACTACCTTTATGCACAAACTTCAATTATAAACTAAAGAAACATCCCTTATGTTCGAATTAGGCAACAACAAAAAATAAATTCAAGCAATACATATTGGAGAATTCAAAGGAATGCAATATTGATCACGTATAACAAAATAAAAGCTGGAAGAAAGCAGATGATTGGTAAAATAAAAACTCTAAATCCCATTGTTCAGTGTACATATATAGCTTGTATCCAAAAATTGTTTTCATGATCAATTAATTTAGAGAATTAATAACTAAAATGAAGATTGCGAATCACATATATATAATTAACAATATATATAATTAACAATATATATATATATATATATATATATATATATATATATATATATATATACCTTGATCTTGAAGTAGGGGTTGAGATTGAATTTGTGTAGGGTTGGATTGTGAGGTGATTAATATTTGAGGTGGGTTTTGGTGGTCACTATTTGCAATCACCTGAGCTAGAGCTGAAACCATGGCAGATGTGTCTTGTTGGGATCGTGTTGAGTAAACGGGGAAGATTTGATGCTCATCTTTCGTTTCCGATGATTCGTCGGAAGGAAGTGGCCTCTTCCCATCTTTCGTTGGATCCACTTTCTTAATCAATCTAGCTGCTAGCTATGTTGCTAATGAAATCACCAGTTGCAGGCTTTGCAGCTGATGATATATGAAAACTTGTTCAGACTTTTAGTACATCAATATTCAATAGTCAAGAGGAGGAGGAGGAGGATCGAGGAGGAGGGAGGCAAGAGGAAGATGATCGATGATGGATAGATAGGGTTTGCTACAGGAATCTTTATACAATTATGAGATTATATATATATATCGTCTCTTCGTGGTGTGAACGTTTGAAGAACAAACCACTGGCCGGGTCCTCCAAAACAATACTAATAATAATCTAACCTCTTATTAATTAATTAATTTATTTTTGTATTGTTTGTATTTTTATTTTTATTATTCAACACTTTGTTATTTTTTTTTTAATAAAATTAAAATTCTTTATTCTAGTCTTACACACTTAATTTAATGCAAACATGCAAATTGGCAAGTTGGACTTCTTTGGAGGTCAGCTACCCTAACTCAATTTGACGGTACGTAGTCTTTAATTTAATTCTAATTAACTACTATGACTTAGTGCTATAACCCAGTGATGATATACTTCTTTTCATGTTATGTGGGAGATCTCGAGTTCAACTCTAGTAAATAGCGAAGTCGATATTCAATGTTTATATTATTGTAATCCCCGACCCCCAATATATTTGTATCAAAAAAATTAACTACTAATTTTTCCACTTGATTGATGAACTTTATTAAATACGTATAGAATTGTCAACGCATTCTTAGGGGGTGTATTGAATATATAATTTGGTCAACTTTTATAGAGTTTTGGTTGATTTCTAATTCTAGGTGTATTCAATTTAAAGTTTTAAAGAGTTTGTATACGTAACCAGGTATTCAATTTAGACTTTTTAAAATTTCAAAAACTCTACGAAAGTTGAGATGTATTCAATTTAGATTTTTAATTAGTTTTAAAAACTCTATGAAAGTTTAGAGGTATTCAATCAAAACTTTTCATGGGTCAACAAAAGTTGAGTGGTATTCAAAATTAGATTGATATTTATTGAATTCATTAAATGGTGAATTTTTGTAGATTTGGAGGTGTGAGATATACATACCAATGCCAATTCACTTTCTTACCTCTACCTCAAATACTTTCATAGACATTTTTCACGTGAATTTTTCTTTTTGGTGTGGGACCTTTCTATGCTTGCTCGTTGAACTGGTCACTCCATTTGATTTTTATTTTCTCTTGATGTGAACAATTTTCTAGGATATATGTTTGTTTTTATGATTAAGGTTTCAACTAATTTGAATATTCTCCATGGAATAATTGATTTTTTTTTTCTTCTGCAAAACCCTATTCACATGTAGGAAAAAAATCCAGATTTTAACACCCTCATCACAAGTAGGGAAAAAAATTGGGTACGATAGATCAATCTGGATTCGCTAACCAAATTTTCTTATCTCCATGATCGATTTTAGAATGATCAATCTGATTATGTTATATATATATTATGCCTTTTGAATAAATTGGATTTATTAACTATATATTTTATACTCGGATTAAACGTATTGTTAGTGGCCTATTGTTATATAGGCAACAAAGGAATCTTGTAATGTTCAATTATTAGATCTTATTGCTGTGTGTATTCTTGTTTTCATCTTGTAAGAGGAATTTTTTCTCACATATATATATATATTCATTTTTTATAGGATGAAAACCAGTCCTATCATATATATATATACTCTCGTTTTTATATATACTCCATTTTCCTTACCATGTGGAAATATCCGGCCATCTCATATAGTTCTAGGAGCTGATAATCAATTATGATCACTGTCTACAGAACCGGCTATTTTTATGATGGTGTCAAATTTTCATACATTATCATAATGATGGCTAGCCTCTTATTGATTGTTAGGGTTTTGAGTGTTAAGAATTCTTTTTCAGAAATATAATAATTAAATAATTAATTAAACTATTATAATATGCTTATAAAACTCTTCAAATTTCCTCAAAAAAAAAAAAGGACTTCAAATTGAAAGAGGTCTATCAAATTCTACAACACTCAATCTAAAATTCTGCAAAATTCTATCAAATTGTATATATCTCAATACAAAACTCTGTAACATGACTATGTATAATTTTATCATTAACTCTATAAAAGTTAATGTAAGTCAATAAGAATCTACTAAATCTATAAAAGTCAATCACTTAACAACCTTGTAATTATCTATATAAATCTGAATTCAATACACCCCCCTTAGTTAATTGAATTGATAGATTGTTACAAAGTTGTGGGGCAAACTCTATATGCTCCTTCATAGGTCTCAAATTCAACTTTTATGAATGAGTTTGGGCCAAAAAGAGTAATAATAAAAGCTATTTTTATGTAGCTTTATGTATCAAATTCAACTTTCATGAATGAATCCGGCCCAAAGAGAGCAATTGTATAAGCTACTTTGTTACAAAGTCGAGGGGCAAACTCTATATGCGGCTTTATATGTCTCAAATTCAACTTTTATGAATGAATTTGGGGCCAATTCATACACAGAGTCAAACTTTTGAATTAATATATTCTATACGTATAAGAACCCTTTTTGTTTCTTGTGAGCTGATTTTATCTGTTACATGAGTTGTAACCATTCGCTACATTTATCAAAGACTAACTTGTATTCAAAGCTTCCACTATATTAAGTGGCCGGGGGACCCCAAATGTCTAATTTCATAGTCGAACACCCAAGGTATTATTAGACTTGTTTGTATCTCGTCTAGTCAAGCTAATAGATTCAGTGGAAGACTCGTAAAATTACTTGAACAAAGACCGAGTCCATCGTCGAGTAGAAAAGATGACAGAATGGATCGAAAATTAGATGGACCGAAAAATACAAAAAGAACACATCGGTAATTTGCAGATTTGGCGTCCGAGCTTAGAATGGCAAATATGATACCTTTCCAAAAAGGGAATGACGAGACGAATCAAAGTCACAATTTTAATTGTGTGGTAGGGCCTATTTTAGCCAAATAACGTCATTTAGGGCCTCAAAATCAGCTTTTAAGATTTCCCAGTATTTTCGGGATTTTTATTAATTAGGGTTTTTGTTTTCCTTTTTAACCTAGGATTTGCTAGGTATATAAACAACCTTTAAACGTTGTATTGAGAATCATCTTATAATTTTATTCAATCAAAATTGAGAGTTTCTCAATTATTTCCTGGTGTATTCCAATTTATGTTCTTTTAGGATTTACGCTTGTAAACTTTGTTACTTCATGCTGCGTCAGATGTCCATCAGTGGGGCCCATCAACTAGTCATCTAGACCTAGGAAAGAGAACTCTCCACCTTCATTTATTGATGAATCTGGCAATGTCCATCAACTGATGTTATCTTCTTCCTGCCACTGCAAGAAGGGGCACTAATGAATTGGCGACACTGCTATTCAGATCTCAGCATGCCTTCGATAGCTAGCATTGAGCTGGATCTTCATATGCTCTTCTCTTATTGCAGCTTCGATTGCTTTTTTCTTCATCCTTTCTATCGACCCTTACTCTAAATTTGAGCAATAAATTTTGACAAATAAAAAGAATGGAAAGTATTATATATAACTATCCGACTTATATAAATGATTAAATGTTCTACAAAATTAAGATGGAATATGGATCTTGATCAAAAAAAAAAAAGATGAAAATATGGAGAAAAAAATACACGCATGATTCCCATGCATGAGTTAATAATCACTTCATCTAAATAAATTAAGTTTGCTTCCATAATTTTCCTATGGTCATAGTTTTTTTTAGAGGTAATACGATAATTCATTAGTTAGGTTAGAATAGAAACTGATTCGTAGGTGTTTTACGAAAAAGTTTCTTGGGTCATAAATTTGAACTCTTTCAACTGTTTGAGTAGTTATTATGAGGTGTACTGAATTGACCGACCGACCTCCCTTCAACTCTATTTTTCTTTTGGTAAAAGAAAAGTTTAGGAGGCCAAGGAGGCTACCTCGTCTCAGGGGGTATGTCCTCATTGATGACTTTATAGGTAGGAGGAAGGGACAGATTGTAGCAGGGAGGGTCTTAGTCTCTTTTTTGGAATTTTGAGATCGTCCACTAAAAGGGATGCAAGAACCGAACTCATGTCTTGATTTAATAAAGGGAACGTACTTACCAACTCAATCAACCCTCGTTGGCCTTCAACTCTTTCAATTGGTACACAAAAGGAGTTAAATCTCTAAAAATAAATAGGGAAATCAAGAATATATATGTGTTCAGACAATAACATTTGTGTTTTTTTTGTGGTCCCGAAAATTCCAATAATCTTTTTTTTTGTTGGCACATTGGTACACACTATATTTTAGTACTTCAAAAACAATATCAGCCAAAGCCAATCACTCTCGACCCAACAGTCATTCGAATCAACTTCATTCTCACTCGAAGAGAAAAACACATGTGGAAATAGCTTTGAGTTTACTTCTAAATTTTGCAAGCACATCTGAAAGAATGGTTTGTGAGATTTTCTTTGTGAAAAAGAGGTAAAGCAAAGAAAAAAGTGATAGAAAAAATTAAAAAAAAGAAGCAAACGAAATAAACATTAGATGGAGATGGAGCCGTAAAGGTTGACAAATGGAGCCAACTGAGAGAGAGAGAGAGAGAGCAGCGGAAAAGAAGCCGTCCAAAGGAGCCGCCGAATAAGCAGCTTCTACTTAAGTCGTAAATTCATAATTCCAAATTATTTACATCAATAATTAATGAATTCAAAGTCGGTTGAGTGGGACTGTGGACTCATTGACGGGACCCACTCTCGTTGACTCAATTCATCCGGGTTGGTTTGCGATGGTTCTATTCTATTTTGTAAGCCCACAAATACGTTTAGTTATTGTTATATTGTTAATTTATTTAAATATGTAAATAATTAAATAATTTTTAATTTTATTGATTTTTTTTATAAAAATAATTGTAAAATGATAATTTAGAAAATGAATATTTCTGATTATATATATATATATATATATATAGTTAGAACTTTAAAATGGTTAAATTTCTCCTAAAATGTCCTTGCTTAACAAATTCTTTAAAAAAGAGATGATTTAATAACTAAGGGCAAATTAGTAAAGATAAAAATATTAATTAATTTTTTTTTTAAAATAAAATCTAAATAGAGAATTGGGTTAGGATAACATGTATAATTATTCTACTATGCCTTAAATATAGGGGGCATGGGGAAAAAGGTTATAACTACATCATCAACAATTTAATGAAATAAAAAGAAAAACAAAATCAACATAAACAAAAATTGGGAAAAAGAAAGGCGGTTATGAGAAGAGTAGAGTTTTTTTTTTTTTGAGGAAATGAGAAGAGTGGAGTTAATTAAAGTTAATTCAAACTTTTAAAAGGATAAATAAAAAATATATAAAATAAAATTTAAACTAAAACATAGAAACACAACGTGAGGAGCAATAAGAGAAATTTAAAACAGAAACAAAAAAATATGTTGAATAGTTAAAAGAGATAAAAGTGGAGAAAGCTAACTCATATCACCCCAGTTCTGTTACACCCGCTCCGAATATCTATCTAGATACCGGCAATCTCGGGTGCTGACTGACACCTGTACGCTAAGTCCCGGTGACGAAAGCCAATAAACAAGCTTCACTTCCGCCATAGTGAAGCTTAGGATTTATAATGATGATTATAGATGAAGCCCTATAGGCTAAGGTCACTTTCGACCTTTCTATCTCAATAAGTAAAACATTAGTGACTAGCACGCTGATGTCATGGAATCCTTTCCAGGGATGGCAATCATGCCCAACCAAAACATAACTCGTCTACTCGGATCGCCGTCCACACCAAACCCACTGATCGCGATAACGAGTATTTTCATAGGTTGACTAAGCTCGTGATAATCGTCGTCAATTCATATAAGAGCTGGCAATATCCTTGGCTATCACGTCACATAAGCTGGCATGTATCCTCGGCTATCATGTCATATCCTCAGCAGGCATAACCCTCGGCTGACATAACACATAAGCCGGCATAACCCTCGGCTATCATATCACATTAGTCGGCATATACCTTGACTGGTATATCATATCATCAAACGGCAAAACCGTTGTCTGGTATACACATAAGCTGAAATAACCCTCAGTTATCATATCTCATCAGTTGGCATATCCCTCGACTGACATATCATATCATCAGTCGGCATAACCCTCGGCTAGTATACACATAAGCCGGCATAACCCTCGACTATCATATCTCATCAGTTGGCATATCCCTCGACTAGCATATCATATCATCAGCCGGCATAACCCTCGACTGGTATACACATAAGACGGCATAACCCTCGGCTATCATATATAATCAGTCGGCATATCGCTCGACTAGCATATCATATCATCAGCCTACATAACCCTCGACTAGTATCATGATTCAATCATCATAATAGGTATCTCAATGACACTGTAGTCGAATGAGTCACGCACACGTGATAGGACTGGGCGTCTTCGCATGCACCATGACCACGTGAAGGACTGGGTGCAAGCACCATCACCACGAGTCCCCCTGGGAGCTCTGGGACCACATAGACTCATAAAAGCTCAGGGACAGGACTGGCGCTGTTTAACTAGTATAGAGCAAGCGCAGGTAAACGATCACGCAGAGGACTGGTATGTGGCCCACAAACAGGTACGACACCAGCAACCACCATATAGGTATACCATGACTCGACATAAACATACGACTCAACATGACCTGACTATCACACAACCATGTACTAGGCCGACATGACTCCTCGGCCATAGTACTACAATACTGACATATGTGCTAAGCTAGCATGACTCCTCGGCGATAGCATCCCACTCAAATATCTACTCTTCCTCGGTTATCGTAACTGTCGTATTCCTTGTTTGCAGCGATATCCTTCATTGAGTCGTGGTGTGATATCATAATCAGTATCTTGGAATCAACCCTCGTGATATTCTATTATGGTAGTTTATACTCCTTACGGAGTAATTTACTATTCCTAGGGTTTGCAACCCTAAGGTTGTATTCTACAATGTCGGACCCATCGATAAAGCAGGGATAAAATGATCATCTTGTAAGCCAAGTTCTTAATTTCAGCCCACAAGGCACTGGGCCTTCACAAAGGGTCCAAAACTCTTTTAGTTCAACCCAACTTACCGGATTCCGAATTAAAATTTTTAAATTCCATTTCATATTCCGGAACGGGTTGTAACAAACTCCCCTAACAATTACTTGCAGTTAATAGGAGCAAAAAATATAACAGTTAATTCAAATATATAATTGAAATATATAAAAAAAAAAAATCGGTAAACAAATATATATCTAAAGACAATCAACATTTAAAAAAAAAATATCTACACCATAAAATGTTTACTAAAACATAGAAAACACAACGTAAGGAGTAAATAAGAGAAATTAAAAAAAAAACAAATAAATAAGTGATTCAACAAAAAAAAGGAAAAAAAAAAGACCTAAAGGAGATGATTACAAATATAAAAAAAAATATATAATTAAAAAAATAAAAATATGCAACAGTTAAAAAACCGACACTACGTACACTCACATCCCACACACCTGGGCAACCGTTCAATATCTTTTAGTAGAAAAGGGCCGTCATTCAATTTAACCACCCAGTCCCAGTCTACAAACGAATAAAAAATAGCATAGATACTCTTCTGAATTATGTGAAGGAAAAAATGGGTTATAAGAAGAAGACGACGATCGGAAACTATAGGGAGAAGATCGAAAATTCTCCACAGCCAGTGGTCTCTGTAAAACAAAAGCAATATGTGACAGAGATGTACTCAATATCGAAAGGCCCAGCAAATAACACGGAAGCCTCTGCATTTTCCAAGAAATCAAGACACAAGATGTGTTAAGAATACTACTTTGTTTCTTTCTGCACGATTACATATTTACAAACCCACAAGGAAGGTTTGATTAAATATGTTGGCTTCATTATTAATAATTTTTATATTCATGATTTATAGGAAAATTACCGCGTCGTTGGCTTATCAATGACGTTCATCTCTGTTTGCCTAAGATTAATAATGCATAAGATTTTCATAACAAGGTTAAAAAAGTTACCAAACTCTTTCACAATTTATTTTAGTTTCAATGACATCATCAGCATGTAACATTCTATCTTTTGTGGCTTTGTAGGGAATAATTCAAATGGAAAAGAAAAAAAAAGTTCGCATGCGTCATGTTGTCATTGTCTCAACGGGTTCGAGCTATTCCATTACAATGAATAGCACCGATCTTGGTCAACTGATTTTGAGTGATGGAAAAAAAGAAGATGAAAAGTATGTACAATTATTCTTATTTTATCTAACTACTAATTTAGTAATGTCAAGTAACTAACAAATGCAATACAATAAACAATTCAGGTGGCGATTTTATTGTGCACTAGCCGAGCTTAAACATGCAAGTCTCTCTGACCTTCTTTGGACATACAAAATTGTTCGGCGAATTAGGTACAAACCCATGTACTTTTTAATTTTAACAAAGTTCATAATTGAAGTTGGAAATTTGAGAGTTTACCTTATAAAACAATTGAGAGTTTACCTTATAAATCAATTTGTTTTGGTGGCACATGAGGAAACGTAATCAAGGGCATAAAGACTTTCTAGGCCAGGTATCTTATATATATTTCAAAATTTGTTACAATATAGAAAATCAACTATATAAGAAAATTCGGTCGTATTAAAATTATGTTCTTAAAGATACATTTTGTTTTCAACATTTTTTTTTGATAGATTGATTTTATTATTTCATTCCTTTTGAACTACAATATTGCTCACAACTCCTTATAAAACTAAATCACTTTATAAATTATATTCTCTTTTAATTTTTTAATTACTATTCCATTATTTTTAGAGAATTTGTTTTATTTGTTATGGGTGGCAGTTTTACATGATATTGGACACTTTTTATTTTATTTTATATTTTTATATAATTATCAGTATATAGATACAGGATTATGAGCCTCTGCATTTAGTTTTCACGCATTTCAATTTATCTAAACTATTATTTTAATCTAATGGTTTAAAACAAGGCACATCATAAGAGTTTTAGTATAATTTTTTTATTTTTCAATTAAAATTCTTTTATCCTTTTAAAATTTAACTTTATTCTCAAATTAAATAAATAAATAAACATACAATTTAAACGATCCCAGTAACCCCCGGCGCCTCTGAAGCAATTGTGGTGTTGTTATGACACACCAAATCCAACTTCAATTGGATGGTTTAATTCAGCTTCTTGGTTTCTACAAGTTTTCGGTGGTGTCCATTTTTACAAAATCAAAAGGACCTGCAAGCATGTTAGTGTATATAAATAAACATACAATTTAAACGATCCCAGTAACCCCCGGCGCCTCTGAAGCAATTGTGGTGTTGTTATGACACACCAAATCCAACTTCAATTGGCTGGTTTAATTCAGCTTCTTGGTTTCTACAAGTTTTCGGTGGTGTCCATTTTTACAAAATCAAAAGGACCTGCAAGCATGTTAGTGTGACGGTGGGCATCGATGCAAAATCCTTCCTCCCTCCTCACTCTCTGTGCAAAATCCTCCAACTGATTTTCATTGATGGTTAATTGGTTTGTTTTTCTCAGAGAATCTTTCTCCCTCCCTCATCTTCCCCCCATCTTATCATCCGTACCAAATGTGAAAGAGAAAAGAAATTGTATACTTTTTATTTATTTAATTTAAGAATAAAGTTGAATTTTAAAATAATAAAAGACTGTTAAAAAGAAAAATTAAGGATTAAACTAAAACTCTTATAATGTGTCTTATTTTAAACCATTAGATTAAAATAATGGTTGAGATGAGTTGAAATACGGCTAAATGCGTGAAAGCTAAATGCAGATGTCAGGACCCGTCCCGAATTTCCCCTCGAAACCCGGGAAGAACCCTAATCCCGTCTGACAACCTAAGGAAAGGTTCCCCAAATACCCTTCAATCCTTACAAATTATAATAATAATAAATACTTTCTCTTGTCAGACAAGGGATTTAAGCACTTAAAATTCCCGTAAGTAAATACCAACCAAATACAATATAATATCAGAGCGTCTAAGTAGGATCAAGATACAAATTAGATATCCTACTCAAGTACAACTACACAACGCAGCCGAGAGTGCTAATGCCTCTGCCTCGAGATAAATGTCTGTGTCAACTCTACTGCCTGAAGGGGGTTTAAACACAAAAGTTGTGAGTGGACAAAAATAATCGTTTATAAATCATTTTCCAAGGAATATTACCTTTTTTCCCCTCCATTTATAAAACTATGCATGCATCACATAAACAGTTCATGTTATAAAAACATCATCTTTAAATCACCGGCATTTCATTTTCTCTTTAAAACCACTGAGTAGGACTCACACAAAATCCATATAAGGAAAACACATTGTGGTCCAAAGTCTAGTTTGAAAATCATCCTCAAAGGAGTTCAAAATCATTTATTTCAACCTAGACACATAATATCTCAAATCCACTGTTCTCAACACATCCACTAGCCACCAGGGTATCCCTTAGGGTGTGCTAGTCCTGTATCACAACTCCATGTACTATGCATAGACATCCTCGCGACCCGACGGAGCCAAAACTCCACGATGCCAGAGTCGGAGCACTCAACAAACCAACGGAGCAAAACTCTCGACGCTAGTCGGAGAATCAATCACCAATTATATTGGAGGTTTACTGGGTTCACCGTCAACAGCAGATCCTAATCCCATATCCTGGTCCTCCTAAAATGTGTTTATCTTGGAGGTTCACTGGGTTCACCGCTAATAACGGATCCTTGTCCCGGTTCCTGACCTCCCTCAAATCAATGTTTATCTTGGAGGTTCACCAGGTTCACCGCTAATAACGGATCCTCGTCCTGGGTCCTGGCCTCCCTCAATTCAATGTTTATCTTGGAGGTTCACCGGGTTCACCGCTAATAACGGATCCTCGTCCCGGGTCCTGGCCTCCCTCACATATGACCAAATCTGATAAACTCATACAACAGGGTCAAAACCCAAATCATTGACTCAATAATTTCCACGTCAAAACGTTATCAAAACCGAGTCTAAAACCCATGATATTTCTCAAATCACACTTTAACCGAAATAGTGGAAAACATGTGTCTAGTAATCATTTCTAAAATCCAGAAATTCAATGCCACAATACATAACAGTATTTACACAAAGATATTTTGATGCATGCATTTCAGTTTATAAAACCAAAGTCCACTCACAAACCTGTTCAAGCTAGCTCAATCCCGTCTTGCTCGTTCCTCTGAGGTTCCCGGAACAATATCGCCTGTCAAAAACAACAATCGGGATTACCGGCTAGTAATAAGACTCTTATATAACAACTTCCTAACCTCGGGAAGTCTACCCTTGCTGTTTCTAGCAAACACAGCAACTTCGGACACTCAAATCGACCTGTAACGATGTCCGATCAACCCGAAACCTATACCAACAGATTCAGAACGTCGAAAACTAGTTACCATGCGTCGCCGTGACCTCAGACTCGGCCCTAGGCGCCGCCACGCGCCGCCGGAAGTTCGGCACACGCGCCCACGCGCCCTCACGCGCTTACTACAGTGTTCACGCGCCTGGACCGGTCCAACCTGGTTCGAATCAACCTGACCCGGTCCAACTCGACCCGATCGGTTCACTCAACCCGACCGGTTCAACTCGACCCGACCGGTCACCGGTGACTCGCCGGAGAAGACGACCGGACTGTCGTTGCCGTCGCCGGAGGCTGGCCAGAGAAGATGATCAGACTGCCATCGCCGTCGCTGGAGGCTGGCCAGAGAAGATGACCGGACCACCACCTCCGCCGCCGTCTGGTTCGTCGGAATCCCCCATTTCTGGCCGAAACTCCAAGCTTTACAACTTCCTCAAAACTCAACCATTTTACACAAATTTTACTTCTAAATATATCTACTCGAACCCAGAAATCCAAATATAACCTTAAAACATCAAACACGTACCTGTGTAAGCCGAAAAATCGATCGGAAGATCCGAAACTTCCTTTACTCGGTTCGGCTTCCACCGTGGTCCTCTCCTTCGATGGTTGGTACGGTTGTGATCGTGGGAAGGAGTAGAATACGATTAGTTGATCAAAACTGGAAGTTAAAGCCTTGAATCCAACGTTGACTTTATGGTTTTTCTCTTGGTGTTTTCGCACGGTTTCGATTCGATGTGTGTTTTGTGTTTGTCACAGAGAGAATGAATGATAAAGATGAAATGAAGATGAAAATAAAATGAAGATAAAAATGAATGGGTTAAAATATCTTCTCCCAAATCCAAATTACCAAAATGCCCTTGCACATTTAGATCCATAACTTTCGTCCACGAACTCCGTTTTCCGCGTACCGCCTGTCTACGAACTCGTGAGTTCGAGACCTACGCAACGGTACCCAAAACACCACCAAAAGTGTCTCGAAACAAAACTTGATTTCCAAGCCCTTTACCGACCAAGGGTAAAATCGTCATTTTACAAAAATAATTATGTAAACCCAATAATTAAAATTCCGGGTTGTTACAGCAGAAGCTCATGGTCCATAAATACATAACCAACCACCCCTCACTGCCTCCTCTTCCATCATCATCCACCGTTCAATCTTTATTCATTTTTCTCCAAATCCATATCCATATTGGTGGATAAACTCTAAAGACTGGAGTTAGGGTTTGGAGAAAAAGGAATAAAAGATTGGACATTGGACGATGATGGAAGATGAGGTAGTGTTGGATTTGTATCTATACCGATGAATTTATATAACCGTACATGCCACATGGGGAGATATTTTTAGGTAATAGGTTTCGTGAGTTCTGTAGTTTTTTAACCTCCAAAAATAAATGTACTGTTTAGTTTATATATCCATTTTTAAATTTAATAATAGATATATTTTTTTTCCAACAAACGAAAGATGGTTAATTGTTTATTGTACCATCATTTTATAATATTTTTTTGTTTGAACTTTTACGATGAATTTTAATAACAAAAAAAAAAATTAAAGCCTAAATAGAGTGACTAAAAATATATATTATCCTTCAATTTTGGACAATTTTACAAGCACCGTAGTCGCATTTTTGTCAAGAAGATAAGACACAAGATTGAGGTAAATAAATCATATTATCAATTTTAAATTTCTTCTAAACTAATATTAAAGACAATTGAATTTTATAATGAGTGTGACAAAATTTCTTATAGACTTCTTCCGATGTTTGGAGTATACATGATGCATTAGAGAGACTAACCAAATTTAATTAAGGTACTATGCCTGATATGAAATAATTAATCAATAATTATAATACTTGTACACAATTTAATTCAATTTTACTGTAATGATTGGTCTCATATTATTTGTTTATAGGCAGACAATGAAAGAGTGAAAGATCAACTACAAAGAAACGGGTGGCGAAGTGTTCTTAAAGTCTAATGTTTATATGTATTCGTGTTATGTGCAAACTTTTTATTTCAATCCGTTAATATATCTAAAGAGTTTAAAGTTACAATGTTCACTATATTTACAATGTTAATTTTATCGGTCATTTTATGGTAAAAATTGGTCAATTAGCATATATCAAGATGCTACATATAAAAAACCTTAATTTTCAATAATGAACAATTAGCATATAAATGATAAGGAAACCTAATTTTCGATAACGATATTTGGTAAAATTTACGCTTGATATTAAATTTTAGTGTGGTTTGCTAAATAAAAAAGGATACATATTATGCAAAAAAAACAACGTGAGAATAGACGTTTGTAAATATTGTGCAGTTGCGCGTAGAGGCGCGCGTAGCGTGTTGAAATGCCTTTCCACGCTTGCGGTGAGGCTAGTGATATACTATGTACCAAAATAATTCGATAAATCGAAATGATGGTACGAGGAGATACCATCAGGGTGGAATGCAAGTATTACCCTGGTGGTACCTCCTCGTACCACACTTTCGTTCGATTTATCGAATTAGTTTTGTATATATATCATAATCATAATTGCTCATTTTCTAAATAATTATTTAAAGATCATCTTTGTAAAAAATCAACAAGATTGGAGGCCGTTTAGCCATTCATATTTATAAAAAAAAAATGAACGGTTTTAGTAACCGTTAAGATTTTCATGACGAATTGTTCATTTAGTTGATACATAAGAATGACTTATGATCTTCAATTTGTAGATTTTTTAAGTGAATGATCTTGAAATGATGATTAATTTAAGAGTTGAACGGTTTCGATTATGATATATGTATAATGACAATTAGATAAATTAAAAAGAGTGGTACGAGAAGGTACGTACCATCAGGATGGGAAGCAAATATTTTTGTATCTCTCTTTCATTATTAATTTTCTATATTTCTCATAAATAATAATAAAGAAATTTAATTAACGTAGAAGATATATAATACTAAGTTGTGTAAAGAAAATATAATAATGAAACATACAGTGTTTTCTTTGAATGCTGTATGTTTTTGGAGGATAGTACGTACGTAGTGCAGTTGTTGATGAGTGTTTGGTTATGAATTGGCAAGCTTTTTGTGTTTATGAGTTTTGACTTGGACTTCTTCTAGGTAATTCCATCATCAAAAGCTTAATCAACTTATTAATAAATCCCACTTCGGAATTCAGATTCACAAGTGGCTTCCATGGTTTGGTTCTATACCATAATTTATATATTATTCCCTATAACTATCAAAGTCACTCATGGATAAAAGATTCGACACAATTTATATATTATTCCCTATAACTATCAAAGTCACTCGTGGATAAAAGAGTCGACACAATTTAAATTGGTAAATGTTAGGTTACTAACCACCATTTCCTACTCTAAAAAATGCATTACACAATATATATATATATATATATATATATATATATATATATATATATAGTTCGTGTTATTTTACATATGTTATATAAGAGATGATATAATTGTCACATATTATATTTTTAAATATAATAGTAAATATACATACTGTTATAAACGTAATATGCACAACACCATCTCCACATGTATATGTTCCTTAGGCCATCTCCAACCAAAGGCCAAAATGTAAGGACCCTTCCCGAATTTCTCCTCGAAATTCGGAAAGAACCCTTATCCCGTCTGACAGCTCTTTTACCTCAAAAACTTTATACCAGGAATACCCTTTATCTTTAAATAATTTTTAGTAAACCTTACAGGGTTCCCGATAGAACCTCTGTACTTACTGACCACTCCTACCTGTCAAACGTAGGATAGCATACAGGTCAAAGCCAAGACCTCGTAATAGTGGTGGTCCAAATAGGAATACCCTATGACACCAAATGTCAGTAGGTCAGACACTGCTGACACCCCTACTGGAATACCATAAGACAATCGACTAGTCAGATACTTGTGAACCAACAATAATTCGTCACTCTAGGTCACCGCCCACACCAACCCACAGACCCAGATGACGAAGTATTTTCATAGGCTGATTAAGCACATGACAAATCGTCGTCAAACCATATTAGAGCCGGAATATCCTCGGCTATCATATCATATAAATCGGCAAGTATCCTCGACTATCATATCGTATCCTCAGCCGGAATAACATTCGGCTATCATATCACATTAGTCGGCATATCCCTCGACTGGCATATCCCTAGCCACCAGGGTATCCCTTGGGGTGTGCTAGTCATGTATCACAACTCTATGTACTATGCATAAACAGCCTCGCGACCCGACGGAGCCAAAACTCCTCGATGCCAGAGTCGGAGCACTCAACGAATCAACGGAGTAAAACTCTTGACGCTAGTCGAAGAATCAGTAACCAATTATATTGAAGGTTCACCGGTTTCACCGCCAACAGCAGATCCTAGTCCCATATTCTGGTCCTCCTCAAATATGTTTATCTTGGAGGTTCCCCGGGAATAACGGATCTTAGCCCCGGGTCCTGGCCTCCCTCAAATCAATGTTTATCTCGGAGGTTCATTGGGTTCACCGCCAACAGCGGATCCTGGCCCGAAATCCTGGCCTCTCTCAAATCAATGTTTATCTCGGAGGTTCACCGGGTTCACCACCAACAGCGGATCCTGGCCTCTCTCAAATCAATGTTTATCTCGGAGGTTCATCGGGTTTACCGCCAATAGCGGATCCTGGCCCCGGATCCTGGCCTGTCAAATCAATGTTTATCTCGGAGGTTCACCGGGTTCACCGCCAACAGCGGATCCTGGCCCCGGATCCTGGCCTCTCTCAAATCAATGTTTATCTCGGAGGTTCACCGGGTTCACCGCCAACAGCGGATCCTGGCCCCGGATCCTGGCCTATCTCAAATCAATGTTTATCTCGGAGGTTCACCGGGTTCACCGCCAACAAAGGATCCTGGCCCCGGATCCTGGCCTCTCAAATCAATGTTTATCTCGGAGGTTCACTGGGTTCACCGCCAATAGCGGATCTTGGCCCCAGATCCTGGCATCTCTCAAATCAATGTTTATCTCGGAGGTTCACCGGGTTCACCGCCAACAGCAGATCCTGGCCCCGGATCCTGGCCTCTCAAATCAATGTTTATCTCGGAGGTTCATCGGGTTCAACGCCAACAGCGGATCCTGGCCCCGGATCCTGGCCCACCTCAAATAGTTCAACCCAAAATCATAGACTCAATAATTACCATGTCAAAACAATATCAAAATCAAGTACAAAAACCAAGTCATTTCTCAAAACACACTTTCACTTAAATATTGGAAAACATGTGTCCAACATCATTTCTAAATTCCAGAAATTCATTGCACCCATACATAACAGTATTTAAATCAAAGATACATTGATGCATGCATTATAGTTTATAAACCAAAAGTCCACTCACAAACATCATCCAACCTAAAATTCATGGACGTTCTAGCCCAAGGAACACATGCACAATAATGACCCAACTACCTTGACTTTCCGAGCTCAAAACCCGCTCCACGGTCAACCATTACCGCTGGGATTGCCCAAATCAGGCCTTAAACGAACTCCTATGGCCTCGAAACCAATAAAATCTGATCCGAATCGTCTCAAAACCCTAGTCACGAGCCGCTGTGACATCGGGAATAGTCCTACGCGCCGCCACGCGCCATCGGAAGTCAGAACACGCGCCTATGCGTCCTCATGCGCCGGTCACGCGCCTTCTACAGTGTTCACGCGCTTGGACCGGTCTAACCCGGCCCGGCTCGACCTGACCCAGCCCAACTCAACTCGACCGGTTCACTCAATCCGATCGGTTCACTCAACCCGACCGATCACCGGTGACTCGCCAGAGAAGACAACCGATTGACGGCGCCACCGTCTGGTTTCGCCGGAATCCCCCATTTCCGGCCGAAACTTCAAGCTTTTATAACTTCTCCAAAACTCAACCATTTTTCACAAATTTCATGTCTAAATCTATCTACTAAAACCCAAGAATCCAAATATGACCTCAAAACCACAACCACGTAACTATGTAAGCCGAAAATCAATCGGAAGATCTGAAACTTCCTATACTCGGTTCAGCTTCCCCCGTGGTCCTCTCCTTCGATGGTTGGTACGGTTGTGATCGTGGGAAGGAGTCGAATATGATTAGTTGATCAAAAATGGAAACTAAAGCCTTGAATTAAAAGTTGACTTTGTGGGTTTTGGAGTGTTTGCTCACGGGTTCGGGGTGTTTGTGTCACAGAGAAAGAGAGGATAATGAGATGAAGATGAAAAATGAAGTTAAGATGTAATATGAAGATGTAAAAATGATTGGGGTTAAAATATCTTCTCCCAAGCCAAAATTACCAAAATGCCCTTGTACATCTAGACCCATAACTTTCGTACACGAATTCCGTTTTCTGCGTGCCGCCTGTCTACGAACTCGTGAGTTCGAGACCTACGCAACGACCCCAGAAAATATTCCCAAAAGTATTGCCAGTCAAAAAGGGACTCTCGAACCCGTCCAAAATCGAGGGTAAAATCGTCCAATTCTCAAAATAATATAATTTCTGATCCGGGTCGTTACACAAAAACCCATATTATAGGAAATTTTGGCAAAAAATGGTCTTCAACCACAAGGCCATGAGCCATTGACATATTTTGGTGAAGGGTCTATTCCTATTTCCTAAATTTAGGAATTTTCCTATTTCCTAAATAAAAAATGGGGCCTAATTCCTTATTAAATTGGTTATCCACATGCACTACATGGTGTAAATTTTTTCTAAGCCCACCAAATATATAGAAAATAATGATAAAATATTGAAATAATAAATAACTTAAGAGCATCTTCAACAGAGTCCCTAAATTTAAGCTAAATTCTAGCTAAAATAATTGGAAAGTTATGTTAGCAAACAACTTAAAAAAAAATTACTCCAACAGTGTTCCCTATTTTGGCAAATCTCAAATATTTTATTATTTGTTTCAAATTAAACATTTGAATATCCTCAATTTATTATTTTATTATATATGAAATTCATCTAATTGTGAAGAGATATCAATTGCTACTTTCTCTCTCCTATTTGCTACATTTAGGGATCCATAAGGGGTGGGATACGGACTCTGCTAGAGTCATTTTTTCTTTGAAAATCTCTAAATTAGTTAAAAAAATGTTATTTAGGGACTCTGTTGGAGATGCTCTCCCAAATGGTTAAAGATGGTAAAATATAGCCCTACAATATTCATTAAAAAAAAAGGGAGTTGATTTTGGCACTTCAAAAATTACTTGTTGCACTCCATTTTATTTTATTTTAATGTTTTCTTATTTTTTTATTATACAAACTTTCAAACTTACCCATTATCTCTTAATTAATTTACTTTATTTTATACAAATTTAAAAATCACAATAATTTAATACATTATTGGTAGCCCAGTTGCTCTTAATCCAGTCGCTGTCGTCAAGAATTTGAGAGGATTTTGAAATTCAATTTAAAAGAAAGAAGAAAAAAAAAAAAAAAAAAGACATTTTGCACTTTGTCTTCCTCCCCAAATCGGAAGCCATGATAGTAACTCTATGGTTTCTTTCAAACAATTTGAAATAAACCCAAAAGAGATCACCGTAATTCTGACCCAATTTCTTTTTACAAATATTTTTGTTTCTGTTTTCAAATTTTTTTATTGCATTTTTCTGTTTATGAATGATAAAACGGGCTAAACAACGGATATATATGATACTGGGGTTGTGGTGTGAAATGGGCAAGAGAATCCTCATCGTCGTACTGTGGTCGTCGGCGATGTGGATGGGATTGTGAATAAAGTGATATGATAGTCGTGATCCATGGTGAGGAGTTCATCTCCCACTCAATTTCATCCAAAATTGAATTGGGTTGTTGAGTTTGATCTTGTTGGGAATTAATTTTGAAAATAACATATGTTTTCTAGATTAATCTATGAGTTAATGTGTCTCTAGAGAGTTCCACTACTATTATAAGTAAGAGTCCTTATGTCTTCATCGATGTTAAGTCAGATAAAATATTATATGTAAAACCCTTGTGTAATCAGCCTCCTTTATTAAATAAAAACAACGTTATTTTGTCTACTACTCTTCCGCTTAAATACCCAACAGATCTCCATCATTTTAAGTGTTAAATTATGCCCAAGAAATACTGGAGATTTAAAGAATTTTTTTTTTCCAAAAGAAAGAATGGAGCCTGTTGCCATGGCTTCCTTTTGGGGAGGAAGACAAAGTGCATAACGTTTGGGAAGGAAGACCAAGTGTAGAGAAAATAAATTTCTTTTGCATAAATGTATTTTTTTACATAAACAAAAAATAAATAAAAATAAAATATATTAAATTCAAAAAGAAGAGAGGTAAGTTTGGAAGTTTGATTCATGAATGAATAAGAAAACATTCAAATTAAAAAGTTGAGTGCCAAAATTAGCTCCTTATATTATTTTTTTTTTTTAAGGCTAATTTTTGGCTTGCTCTCAAATTTAATCCAATGGTTGGAGATGGCCTTAAATAACTGAAAATTAGGATTTTTTGTTTTTTAAACTTTTGATCAAAATCAATAGTAGTACTACGCTTTAATATCCCTTTCTAATTAATATGTAGCAGGACGTTATAAACTTGGATTTGAGCTTGCATAGGTGTGGGGTTAATTTTGTAGCTCGTTCCTTTTGATTTCCTCGATCAGGTTCACCCTTGAACCAAGAAAGGTGATTATTCTGATACTTTTCGTGCACAAATAAAATTGTGGCGTTAAAATAGTAAAGAAGGATAAGAAAGAAGATCAAGGCTAGAAAAAACCTAGCTTCCATTTTCTCTCCTCCTAGTCCTAAAGAAAAAGTAAACTTCCCTCCTCCCCTAAATCGTTTTTCCTCTTTTTCTTTTAAGTTAGTAATAAGAGTCCCTTTTATGGTGATTGTATGATCTGAGTCACGTTCAGATTTGAGTTTCCTATCATGTTATTTTGCTATTTTTTCAATTCATCCCCTTATCCAAAATCTTCCTTTAAAATTTCTTATTTTCCCTAAATCTTGTTCTACCGTGTTGTTGGAGGAGTTTGCCATAATATCTCCCATTGGATTTAGTCACTGTAGTTAGATTATGATTTTTTGTCCTTTATTCGCAGTTATGCGTAATTGGATCGTTGGAGATCAAACCCTCTTCAGATCTGCCGTGCTCTACAAGTTCTTCAAGACCATATGTAATAGGTTTGATGATTGTGACTGTTTCTTTTAGTAGAGACAGTTTATTTAGGGTTATAGACGCTATTAGGATTTTGGTTGTTTTGGGCTTTGTGGGTTTGATTTGTAATTTTGTATAATTTCAGTAATGTGGGTTGTTAGTGCGGTTTTGTCCGTGATAATATTATCATATTGGCTTGTGGGTCTTGTTATCTTAGCTTGATTTTGATGATATGATTGCACCATTTTTTTATGATATACAATAATTTCGTTCTTGATAAAAAAAAAATTGAAGAATATATATTAAAGAAAAGGCATGACGCTGTGTACAGAAAGAATATATGAACATCGGATCCACGAAATCGTACTATTTTGGAATGCTTTGTAATTTGTGTTGTATGATTATGATATGGCAACGTGTGCCAAAATTAAAATGTCAAAAAAATCTGCTATTCGAATTTTATTTGTTCAAACCTTTCACATGCAAACACTCACTTCCGTCTGATTCTGATAAAGTGACTAAATATCATCAAAGTAGTCAATATATAATTATAAAGGATCGATACAAATGAATTAATAGCTTGCTCGATCTTGTGAAACAATTATATTACATCATGCTTGTTTGGACGATGTCCGGCAAATTGACAACGACTATATATTTGATCGAAGAATATAATTCTATATCAAAATTCAGAGAGAATTAATGCAAAATGAATAGTTTTATATGAACAATATTTATATCTCATTTCTTGTGGTAACTTATTATACCATTTTTTAGATTTATAAAATAATTCGTATAAATATATTATAATTGGAATCGTTCAACTCCTAAATCATCATTAGCCAAATTAGAAATCATTTTGTCATTCATATAAAACAAATCAATGGTATTAGTAACAATAAGAATCCTCGATTATGGTGAGATCGAAATAATAGTATGAGGAGATACCACCGGAGTGGGATGTAAGTATTGTCCCATTTTTAATATCAAATATGTTTTTTTAAATAAAACCATACATCTATATTGATAATTATAATGAACAATATTGATATTGGATAATACTTGCATCCCACCTAGGTGGTATATACCTAGTATCACCATTTTGATTTATTAAATTGTTGTTATAGATTTATCATAACCGAAACCATTCAACTTCTAAATAATCATTTCAAGATCATTTACGCAAAAAATCAACCAAATTTGAGGTCATTTAACTATTCCTATGTATTAACTAAATAGACGGTTCGTGTAAGGACCCTTCCCGAATTTCCCTCGAAACCCGGAAAGAACCCTTATCCCGTCTGACAGCTCTTTTACCTCAAAATTTAAATATCACAAATACCCTTTTATCCTTAAATAATTTTTAGTAACCCTTACAGGGTTCCCGACAGAACATCTGTACTTACTGACCACTCCTACCTGTCAGACGCAGGATAGTATACATGTCAAAGCCAAGACCTCGGAATAGTAGTGGTCCAAATAGGAATACCCTCTGACACCAAATGTCCGTAGGTCAGACACTGCTGGCATCTCTACTGAAATACCACAAGACAACTGACTAGTCAGATACTTGTGAACCAACAATAATTCGTCACTCTGGGTCACCGCCCACACCAACCCACATACCCGGATGACGAAGTATTTCCATAGGCTGATTAATCACTTGACAATCGTCGTCAACCATATTAGAGCCGGAAATATCCTCGACTATCATATTATATAAATCGGCAAGTATCCTTAGCCAGAATAACATTCGACTATTATATCACATCAGTCGGCATATCCCTAGCCACCAGGGTATCCTTTGGGGTGTGCTAGTCCTGTATCACAACTCTCTGTACTATGCATAGACAGCCTCACGACCTGACGGAGCCAAAACTCCTCGATGCCAGAGTCAGAGCACTCAACAAACCAATGGAGTAAAACTCTCGACGCTAGTCGAAGAAACAGTAACCGATTATATTGGAGGTTCACCGGTTCACCGCCTACAGCGGATCCTGGTTCGGATTCTGGCCCCCACACATATCAATATTGTTTATATCGGAGGTTCACCGGGTTCACCATCTCAGCGGATCCTAGCCCCGGATCATGGCCCCCCTCAAATCGGTATTGTTTATTTTGGAGGTTCACCGGGTTCACCGTCTCAGCGGATCCTAGCCCCGGATCCTGGCCCCCCTCGAAACAGTATTGGATCCAAAATCAAATATTTTATAACCACAAATACGATTTCAACTCAAAATCATGGACTCAAATAATTACCACGTCAAAACAATATCAAAATCGAATCCAACAACCATGCCATTTCTCACAACACACTTTCACTAAACTATTGAAAAAAAACAATTTATAAATTCCATGAAACCATTGCACCCAAAATTCATGGACGCTTTAGCCCAAGGAACACATGCACAATAATAACCCAACTACCTTGATTTTTCGAGCTCAAAACCCGCTTCATGGTCAACCATTACCGCTGGGATCGCCCAACGGGGCCCTAAACGAACTCCTATGGCCTCGAAACCAACAAAATCGGATCCGGAACGTCCCAAAACCCTAGTCACGCACCACCGTGACATCGGGAACAGTCCCACGCGCCGCCACGCGCCACCGGAAGGTTAGAACACGCGTTCACGCGCCGCCACGCGCCCTCACGCGCCGGTCACACGCATGCTACATTGTTCACGCGCCTGGACCGGTCCAACCCGACCCGGCTCGACCTGACCCGGTCCAACTCGACTCAACCCGACCGGTTCAACTCGACCCGACCGGTTCACTTGACCCAATCCGGTTGACCCGACTCGACCGGTCGCCAGAGAAGACGATCGGATGCCAGCGCCGTCGCCGAAGTCTAGCCTGAGAAGATGACCGGCAGCCACCGTCTGGTTTCACCGGAAATTGCCATTTCAGGTCGATTTTCAAGGTTTTCTAACTTCTTCATTTCTTGACCGTTTTTCACGATCCACACATGTAAATTCATCTACTTTTCACCAGGAATCCAAATATGGGGTCAAAGTTCCGAGATCGTACCTGGTCTGGTCGGAAAACGGCCGAGAAGATTCGGTCTACCTCCCTCCTCCGTCCGTCGCCTACGGCGGTGCTCCCGCTCCGATGATTACACCAAAAGGCTCGTGGGGTCGCGGGGAAGATCCTCCCGGCCTTGGTTTCGTTCAAATCAGACTGAAATCCGTCCGATGAAAACGGTGGTTCGGTGTTCGCACGGGAAGAATTTCGGGTAGGAGAGAGAGACTGCATCGACCAATCTCTCGAGGAGAGAGAAAAATATCTGATATATAGTTCCAACTTTTCCAAAATTACCAAACTGCCCCTGTAGATTCTAGACCATAACAACCTCACCGGGTCTCCGTTTTCTACGTGCCGCCTGTCTACGAACTCGTGAGTTCGAGACCTACGCAACGACCCAAGAAAAATTCCAAAAAGTACAGCCAGTCAAAAAGTGACTCCCGAATCCGTCCAAAATCGAGGGTAAAATCGTCAAATTCTCAAAATAATTTAATTTCTGGTCCGAGTCGTTACAGTTCGTTATGGGAATCTTAATTCTTACCATAACCGTTTATTTATTTGATATATATGAATAACTAAACGACCTCAAATCTTATTTATTTTTTATGGAATGATATTAAAATGATGATGTAGATAATGAATAGTTCTGATTATGCTATATCGATCTACAAAAATAATTCAATAAATAAAAAAATAATAAAAGAAGATAACCACTGAGTGAGATGCAAATATTATCGCTTTGAAATTATGAATGATATTGGACCATTGAGTTCAGATTGATTCTGAAATCTTGACAATGACAAGATGCATATTTAGGTATAATTAAGGTAAAGACGTGTCGCACATATTTAGCCGAATTCAGTGACCACTAATTAGTACTGGCCCAATCAATAGTACCGGCCAAGTCGAATCAATTATTTGAGATTTTCTTCCCATCTACGTATCCCTAAATAAATATTATATATTTATCCTCTCAGCTTGTAGCTGCAAGCCTGCAAGTGCAACGTACCCGCCTTCTAGCTTCTTCTTACCAAGTAATAAAATAATATATCTACTATCTGGCTGTATATATATACATGAGATATTTTGTAGCTCGATCAAGGGGAGAATCCATATATGTCTCTTAAAGGGCATGCCTGCAGCCTGCAGCCTGCATCCTGCATGCAAGCTTCACTTCCTACGTACCTCATCGATCATCATCTTAATTAATTAGTTCTTTAGCCTGGATATGATCATATCTGAAACTGATATGATCATATCTGAAACTGGTATGCACTGGTGGTTAATAATAACTGTTGCATGTATATGTGTGTCTACAATATCTAACACCAGATTCACAAACAAGTTTGCTTACACTCTTAAATTTCAACAAAATTTCACGAAAAGAAAGAAAAAAGAAATTAAACAATGCGTAAATGGAAAAATGAAACAATTAATAAGAAGTCACTCTTTTTTTTTTTCCTCCTCTCTCTCCCTCCATCACCAAAAGAACTTTAAATTTCTACCATCTTATATCAGTGGTAGCCATCAAAGTCCTTCCTATTCTTATTAGGAGGGTGTGAGCTCGAAGAAGAAGAAGAACCAAACCCCGGCATAGAAAAGCTCAACAAGTTCATCTGCTGATCATCATCTTCTTGTTGAGATGGCGGTATGAAAGCCGAAGACGATGGAGATGTAGTAGTAGTAGCAGCAGCAGCTGATGATAAAGTCTGGGAATCAAAAAATGCTCTTTCTCTGTCGTAAAGCATAGCTGTTGCATCTTGATAATAATTTATTTGATTAATCTCGTTACCACCCTGAAAATAGGGTGGATATTGATGATGAGGAATATTAGGGTATGAGTGAAGTTGATGATGATCGAGATGAAGCGGAGGAGGAGTAAGGTTGTGTCGTTGGGTGGCTGCTGTTGTTGTGAGGTAACCGCCGGATTCAGTTATTCCAGCTGGTTGAACTCTTTCCGGGAAGTTGAGTTTTGCTTTGCTTCCTTTGAACCTCAAAGCTGCTTCATCATAAGCAAGAGCTGCTGCCTCGGCGGTTTCGAAGGTGCCAAGCCACACTCTAGCTGCCTTCTTCGGGTCACGAATCTCCGCCGCCCATTTCCCCCATGGTCTCTGTCTCACACCCCTATAGTGCCTCCGACGAACATTCCCTTCACAAACACATGTTGATATGATGCATATATATGTCATTTGTGTTTTAATTCATTTTCAAGTATTTTAGTAAGGTGATCTATCAAGTATTTATACCCATCTCAATTATGCTAAGGAGTAGACATGAATAATATAATTCTAAGGGAGGAAATAAGTATATATAATAAGGGTCATGATCATTTAGTTTTTTCAATGAAATTAGGGTAACTATCTGTAGAGAGCTAGAGAGATATAATGATGACTATATATATGATGATATGATGAGCTTAATTAATTAGAAGTGAAGAGAAAATCTGCTTGTCATCAACTTAACCATCGTTTGATATATAATACAATTTTCGATCCTTTTCAATTTTCACGTTTTATGCTTCAGATGTAATGAAATCAAAGATAAAGAATGATGAAGAGAATATTGTAAAAAAGATGGAGTAATACAAAGGTAGAAAAGATAGACTTAAAACCAAAACCAATATTTATTTCTTGTGGGTTTCACTTTTTCATTCTTCTTTCTTTATTTCTGCATCTCGATCCATATATATATATACACACTTTTATAATCTCACTTCTATCTCTCCAGTACGTTCTACACATATCTCATACATAAAAAGTAAAAAGTAAAAATAAAAAATGAAATGGTTATCAAATAGCCCATCAATTAACCACCTAGCTACCAAACTCACATATGTGAGATTTATTACTGAAGAATTCAGTGTTATTAGAAGTGAATATCACTTATTTATTTAATTTTTTAATGTGAGATTTTTGTAGCAATATTGAGATGGGAAACCGTATCATTTGGTACTAGATCTGCGCACAAAAAAAAACCTAAATCCAGCATAAGTGGAAACTCTTTTGGGAACCTATTGCGAGAATGATGGCCACACAACTTAAGATCATATTGTTTCGCAGGTAAAAACAATTCATTGTATTTTTTATTTCAGAAAACCTCAAAGTTCAGGAGAGATTTTAGAAATGAAAATAAAAAATAATAATTATTAAAACATGATTAAGATCTTACCATATGAAAGTATATATGAAACCTAGCTAGGTCTACATGCACATATATAATTAATAACGCGGAAATGAAAAAGTTCCAAGTCTATCTATCATTAAAGCCTAAATGTATAACAATCATATATGGTCAACTAAACAAAGTCTAAAAGGTGTATTAATTAGTTAATCTGATCGAATTCATATTTCAAAATCGATAAATATTATATAAAGTTGATCGATCATCAATATATATAACACCTTGATCTTGATGATGAGGCTGTTGCTGAGGTTGTTCATCATGACTGGGGTCGGCGGGGAGTTGATGAGGTGGCGGCAGAGTTTGGTTATTGGTAGTAGTGTTTCCAATAACTTGAGATAGGGCTGAGACCACGGCTGACATCTCTTGTTGAGATCGAGTTGATGAGCAAAAGGGCTCCAAGATTTGATGATAATCCTCCTCTTGCGCCTCTGATTCATCACCAGGAAAGGGCCTCTTCCCATGCTTTTGATGATCCACTTTGTTGATATTCCTTAATTTGATGATAATATACGTGTATATATTGCTAAGCTAGATCATCAAGGCAACGTATAACACATATAAATAGTTCTTACTAGCTAGCTACCTACAAATTAACTATATATCTTCCTTGTTATTTCATTTGAAAAAAAAAAAAACAAATATATGAATAATCAAGATCAAGGAAGCGCTAGATCGATGAGAAGACGATAGCAAGAAGGAGAAGGAGAAGAGAAGAGAAGAGAAGAGAAAGATAGGGTTTGATGTACAGTCAATATATAAAATATGTAGATATAATGTTGGTGGGCGGGTGGGTGTGTGAAACTTTGAGAGATGATGGAATGAAATGGTCCAACTTTAAGGCCTTCTAGTTCTAGTCTTTGGATATCTATCGTCCTTTCTCCTTTCTGAACTGGGCGTTTACTTTTGAGTCCAATGACTGCCAAACCCCTATTCTTTATGTATCTTATCGATCTCTTTTACTTTTTAAATTCCCAACTATATATACAATATTACTACTTTACCTAATTTAATTAGTCGTCACGATTATATTTATGCTAAATTTTATTCTATATTATTATGAAGCTCAAATGCATATTCTTCTAAGTTTTAATATTGTAATTGTTTTTCCTTGAACGTATGTAGATATCGACTTTGGCGGCATGTCATGAATCGTGATAGCTATTAATAAATTTGCATATGTCAAGCATGCATGGATATGGATGGTGAAGCTATTAATATATAAAAGCCACCAACCAGCTAGTTGCTTGATCCATTGCATGAATTTTCATGCCTGCCCATTTGGTTTTGTCATGCAGGATTATAAGAAGTAGGGGTGGGCATACATCGATTAAAATCGAAAATTAATTCAATTCAAATTGTTTTTAGTTCTTCGGTTTGGGTTTGACCGGATAAAAGTTAAACGATTTAAAAATTAATCCAAATCGTTATGTTAGTAACGGTTTGATTCTAGATTTTCATTTGAAAATTTATTTAAATCCAAACCGATCCATTAAGATTATATATATATATATATTATTTATTAGTTAATATATTTCAACCTTTTATTTGTTAATGTAAGTGTGCATTTACCATAGACCTTACCTCACTAAATCATTTTTTGTTATTTTCAAATTTAAATTATATTTAAATATAATCTGCCATATTTAAAATTTAAAATGTTGGTATTTTTTATTTATTGATGTGTATGAATGAAATAATATCAATGAAATCTTGAAGTGGATGAATGAAATGTTGATGTGATGTTGGAATTTTTTATTTGTTGATGTGTATGAATGAAATAGTATCAATGAAATCTTGAAGTGGATGAATAAAAAGTTAATGTGAATGTTGGAAAATTTTTATTTGTTGATGTGTATGAATGAAATCTTGATGTGTGTCAATGAAATCTAAAGTGGATGAATGAAATGTTGATGTGAATGTTGGAATTTTAGAAATGATGATGTTTAATTAGGAGTTTTTTTGTGTGGAAAATGACATAGATTTTTTATGCATAAACCGTCCAAACTAACCCGTTATTAACAGTTTGGATTGGAACAGTTTCAATTCTATTTTTTGAAAATTCAAACCGTACTTAATCGTTAAAATTTTTACAGTATGAATTTGATTTTGTGTGATATCCGTATAAATCCAAACTGTACCCAACCTGCTCTGCAACGTTAAAAAAAAGATAAGGAATTGAATGATTTGATTTTTAGTGATATCCGTATCGACCTAACCCGTACACACTCCTAATTCGAAGATAAAACAGTGTTTTAGAATAATTTATAATAAAAAATTCGGTCATTTTAAATTAGTAAAAGAACAAAAAATTTCTTTTGACCAAAAAAAAAATGAACAAAGATTTCTAACTTTCCAAGTCACAATTACATTCATTTACCATCTTTGTGATTTACCTCAACTTGCAAATGCCCTATTAAAAAAAGGACAATATTTGCATCTCACTCTGATGGTATCTGTTCGTATCACCTTTTTAATTTATCGAATTGTCTTTGTACATATATCATAATCGTAACCGTTGATTCTCTAAATCATCATGTCAAGATCATCTCCATAAAAAATCAACAAAATTGGAGGTCGTTTCACTATTCATATGTATAAAATAAATCAACGATTTTGGTAAGAATTAAGATTCTCATGGCGAACAGTCCATTTAGTTGATATATATGAATGATTAAATTATCTCAAACTTTGTTGAATTTTTACATAAATAATCTTAAAATTATAATTTAGAAATTGAACGGCTTCAATCATATATATAACGACAATTAGATAAATCTAAAAAGAAATACAAGGAGATACCACCAACTTGTGATGCAAGTATTGTCCTTGAAAAAGTAATTATTTTGTGATTTCGGTCTGATGAGTATGGATACGCTCATCCGCATGCCCGAATGATTTTAATTTACCTTGAGGACAGATTCAACAGAGATCTAATTATAGTGAAGCCAATAGTTCTTATGCTTCATGAAATATAATTTGCAATAGGGCAAACAAAATATTGAGAAAGCTTTGAGAAAAAAAAACAGAGGAAAAGAAAAAAAGAGTGCTACATTTTGAATGTTTGATGAAGCTTCCATTTTGAAAAGAAGAAAATACTTGTATTTCTATTCTCAAACTGCGCTTCACATCTTTCTTCAATAATTGTTGATTTTCAAAGAAACTTGTTGCCTATAGCCATAAACCCAGCTTCTTCATGGTTAGGGCACCAAATTGTAGAACCCAAACCTGGAGAAGAAGCACTCTGGGGTACTTAATGGCAGCCATCCCAACTTGAATGCGACGGCGACGATGCAACATAAAACTGTTGTTCATGATATTAGGATTTCATCCTTGGAGCCAAAAGGGGGAAAACCAAAGCAAAAACAATTCAGGCTCCATCGTATTGCAAGAGGATCAAGAGGGGCATATCGATCTTCATATGTACAGTTCCTTTTCTTTACATGATCACAAAATTGGCTTCACATCTCTGGATCGCATGTAAGTCAGAAATTGAGACGGTAGTTCTGCTAGAAGTGCCTGAACAACAGAGATTTCTCCACCTAGAAATCGAAGGAAAGTTACTGCCTACCCGAAACAATTTCAAAAGCTACTATCTAAGCAAGTTACATAGAAAGACTCACTTTGTACATCTCGGAATGGAACAAACTGGACTATATCGCGTGAAGCCACACGACCAGTTGAACTTTCAAGTCTCTCGCCCTTGTCAGCGTCCAAAATCTTGATAACAAGGAAGAAGAGATAATTCGTTAGGTAGCCGCATTTAGGCTTCTATTCAAGTATGACTGGCGAATGCAATCAAAATAATCGAAAACACAAGTGAATATCATACCTCCATTTCTTTAAAGTCAGCTCCTCCTACTCCAACAATGAGGATTGACAATGGCAGGTCAGATGCTTTCACAAGGGCATCTTTGGTTTCTTGGAGATCTGTCACTACTCCATCCTATGGCAGTAAAATTTTAAAACAAAGTTGAGGTCGGACTCAAGAAACTGGGAAAAGTTGACTAAACTAAAAGAACTTCAGAGATATTACATGCAAGTACTAACTGAATTCAGTTGTGATCAATAGAATTTCAGAGATCACATAAGATAACACATCCAACCCATTATGCTTACCGTGATTATTAACAAAACAAAGTATTTTCGTCCACCATTTGCAAGAGACTGGCTGGCATTTAATGCAGCATTGGTGATTATGGGACCAAAAAGAGTTGGTCCTGCAAGAGAAACATTTTGGAGTGCACTAGTATATGCCATCATAATCCCTTGGATGCCTTCAACCTGAAAGAAGTAGATTTACATAATCATTAATGCAGAGAAAGACGCTACAAAATTTCAAGTAACAAGAGCAAGTTCTGGTCATAAACTCTTTCACCTCACAGTAATGGCTACTCCCATTCAAGTTGAAACAATGATTAACTGGACCATCAATTGGTCGGGCTCCAAATCCCCAGGCAGGAAAGCGCTTGTCAGAATCATAAAACTGCAGCACCTCCACAACATCGATGATTGCCTGGAAAACAATGTCACAATCAAATGGGTCCAGAAAAAGGAATAAGTTGTGTAAATTATAATACAAGGGAGAGAATTCTCACTCTCTGGTATGCATTTGGCCGTCCTGAAGGATCTATATAATGCAAGGAATCAGGCAGGCGAGGATTTCCATTTGAAGCTGATAATCAAGGAATGAGTGAATTTGACAAGGCAATTTAACATGTATGGTACGGCAACATTAAGAAAAGATAAAGTAATGAGCTAGACGTAATGACAAACACAACGCAAGTATGGAAGCAACACTTTCCTACAGCAGACAAGTCTGCAGCCATGTTACTGTGCTTCCAGAAATTTTTGCAAGCCTCAACAGCTAGTGGCAATCACTTCTATCATGTTATTGAACAATGAACTACCAAGAGACATCTTTCAAGCCAAAAGAAACATCCCTTTGCACCCAAAAATTAATGAACGAAAAAGATAACAAATATGTGTACATAAGTACCTGTAAAATCAACAGCGACCATGAAGTTCAATTCACAGCCCCCAGCCAAGTAATCAAGGAAGGTGTGCTGGACGCTCTCAGTAAACTTTTCTACAAATAGTTGGCTCTTTAGTATCTGCAATGATGTAAGAGAACATCTAAATTATGAGATATTGGGAATGGAACTTAATAAGATATCACCTTACTACATTACCTTGTTGTGGTAATCATGCCCAACAGCAGTTGGTAAAAACAAATTCTCTCCTTGCCCACTACCATGAAGCTTTTCCAAATCCGCCAGTGATTTCTGAACTTTCCTGTTTATTCAACAAAAGCACAATAATGTTAAAAAGAAAAAACAAAATAATAGTCACTGATCCACTCCATAAAAATTAGGGAACAAGGTGGAAGACAGATTTATTTACCCAATTAAATCATGCTTGCCATTGTTATTGTAATTGAAACACTCCATTATCAAGGGGCTGTCCTGCAGATTAAAAATGAAGGCTATTAGTACACAGAAGAAGCACAATATGATCAAGCTATCAATAGACGAAGAAGCATTTCTTCTCATCTAAAAAGACACATAAATCTTTAATAACAGAATCTTCATGTTTGACCACATCACCACTAAGATGGAGCTCTCAATGTCACTACGATGTTATAGTGGCAGCAGCCACATGATGGGAAAGTTCAGTTAACTTTCCGAGTTTAGAAAATACGGCCATAGACAAATAAACAACAAAAAACTTAGACTTTCCATGGTAACTAAGTGAACAAAGCATACATAGACCCAGAAACTCAATCTCCACTAATTCACGCATATTCTAGCACCAAAAAGACTTGTTTATACCTTGCTTCCAACTTGTTGAATATTCAAATATACTGGCTTCCATGATGGTTTGAGCTCGTTCTTTATGACTTCTGTTTTGCAAACTGGAATTGTGGTCCCACTCTCGGTAAGTTTTGATATTACCAAAAAGGGGTCCTGAAAGACAAATCAAAGCACACGTCAAAATACAAACCATTGTCAATTTGGCCAAACGTCCATATACCTAGTAAGCTCATAAAAATAGATAACCAAAAAGAAAGAAATAATAATTTAGCAGCCCATACACTTTTTGAGAAGAGATCCTTGTATTCCAAATCTGAACACCTTAAACTCATCTCTATTGTTGTCTTTGAACTAACAGACTCTTCAGCCTGCACAATCAGCTGTCCACGATCTCGAGGACGACCTGGTCTGCTTGACTCTTCTCTATATACAAGATCGATGGTTAATAACCTGTCTGATTTAGTAACTATCTGCACAGGTAGAACGAATTAACAGGTAAAAAGTATCAGGTGCCAGAGCTTCAGGTATAGCCCTTGAATAAATAATCCCCAGTAATGTATCTTGGTAAACAAATAAACTAGAAATATGAACAAAACTACTTCTCAGGTGAAAAATCGAACTCCATCAGATGGTGAGAGCTTCTCTCTCTATATATCTCTAATTATATCAGTATGTGTGTGCATATATCTTGTGTGGTATGTGAAGTGGCTGAGAGATGAGGCCTAGGTCAAGCTTGCCGAAAGTAGATGATTTTTTTCTTGTCTTTGACTTGTTAGGTTCAATGGGCCAACCTACCTGGATCCAACCTTTGATTTGATGGGTCAGGTTTAGGTAGAAAATTTTTTGCGGCAACAAAAGCACAGAAACTCCATTCTGTACCCACTTGGGAGTCCGGAGTTGGCTGGGTTCAAGAAGGTTCTGCGCATATTGGTCAACTTTGCGTAGTCTAGATGGAAAATCATAGAGGTTCCTATTGTTTAAAAAACACAGAACCTCCATTCTGTACCCACTTAGGAGTCCGGAGTTGGCTGGGTTCAAGCAGGTTCTGCGCATATTGGTCAACTTTGCGTAGTCTAGATAGAAAATCATAGAGGTTCCTATTGTTTAAAAATTCCACAGAGAATGGTCAATAAGTCATACCTCAGACAATGCGCAGGTTGCCTCACCAAGAAATTGTTGCTCGTCTAGCCTAAGCATCTGCACAAAAGAATAAAAGTGAGAAACAGAAATTCTTGTGCTAATACAGTAATTAATCTGAAGCTACCATTATGTCCACCTAGAAATATGAGCAAAGCTATTAAATTCTATACAGAAAATTATAACAAAAGAGAAAACAAGAAAGTATTCCTTAAATAGTCAATTCTATTTGATATGGCTTTTTGCCAAAGGATGAAGTAACCACATTTGTCTTGCTTCGTGCATAGACAAATGGATCTGGCATAGAAAAATGGATGATCAGGAAATCTAACTTAAAAAGAGGAATGACATTATATACAGGCAAAAATCATAAATTGTGTACCTTCACATCCGTATTGTGAAACTGAGTGTCAACGTCATATACCCGAAACCTGCAATGAAAAATGTTCCATATCATACGTAATTGTGAAACCAAAAGCATGTTTTTCTGGATTAAATCAGTGGTAAAATCTTTGAACTTACAATAGATTCTGCACAACCTCAAAATGATAAGTGATATAATGTTTTGTGATCCATTTTGGATTTAATGTATTAAGAACTACTTCGGTCCGACCAAGCTCTGTAAGTCCTCCATCTCTTCCTTGTGTATAAATAACCACCATGGGATCACTCTATAGAAAATAAAATTCATGAATAACAGACTGACATTCCTGAAACAAAGAAAGATTTACACAACTAAAGTATGGACCATGAAAGCAAAGTATAGATTAAGATTAAGAAATAATCAACTACAAGGGGCATGAAATCCAGAAAGAACTACCATTAACATCATGCAAAAAAACTGAGCTTTGGAAACTACATCAGGATTGTTGCATCCTTCTGAAATAGCTAAGGTAGTAGTCAAATGAAGAATTCATCTTTTGGATAGAAAAGTGTGAGAGTTACGAATATTGTCATCAGGTATACATTCATAAACAATTATAGGTAGGTAAATAGCATATAAAACAGTTCACAAATGCATAATGCATGCTGTATAACACAAGTAAATTCACATTGTGAATCAATAAATTTGGAAAAGGAGCATGATGAAAGCCAGGAGGACCATGAAAACATCAATGATCAAGACTAGGCTACGGATTTAATATTCGAAATGCAAGTAATGGCTACTCATATTCATTAGAGCCACAAACCTTGGAGAGAACGTCCCGATCACGCAAGTCTCTAGCGGAAAATGATAACTGCACGGGAAGTGTAGAAGAGAAAATTCAGTATAACAGATGCAAAGACTGACAGAGCTTAAATGGGGGCAATTCACTAGTTAAAACTTAAGAAGAAAAAAAATCGTAAAAATCCTAGCTTTGGCCGCAGAAGAATTCATAAAATAAATATCACATTTTGAACAACAATCAAGATTCGAACTTCCAATTCTGGACCATCAGTTTTGAAAAACAGTCTTACTGATCCATGTTAATCTTTCTTGACTACATTTGCTCATAAAAAAACCAGTCAACAGGTCTAACGAATTCAAAATTCAAAAATCAATTCAAATTGCCAGTTGCTAATTGCTAATAAAAAAAGTTAATGAAATGGCTCAAAAGATTATAGAGAAGTAGATGAGAGAAGTAACCTCGATCTGAGAAAAGAGGCCGTTGTAGCCGCGAGACCTGAGGAAGGCATCCACGGCCTCGTTCGGCGCGTCGTAGGGATTGCTGTGAGTAGCAGCGGCGGTGCCGCCCACCGCGGACATGCCCCCAGTATCGTTAGAGAAGCAGTTGCCCATCCCAAAAACGACTCAACTCGACTGAGTCGACTCGACTCTGCAAAACTAAAGCCTCTCTCAGTCCTCTGCCTCCGCCAGTCAACTTACACGCCCAGCTATGCTAGCTTTTAACTTCCTTTCTTTTATATTTTAAAAAATAATCTCTCAACTCCTCAAATTGATCAGAAAAAAAGAAGAAAAAAAAATCGAAATCGAAAATTGAAATGAACTGAAACACAACTCTATAATGTCTATGCTACCAACTTAATTAACCTCCCTATCTGTAAAAAAAATCTCAACTTTTATACTCTCAAAATATTATTCTATTCATGCATGGCCCCACATTTTCGGTTCTGTAATTCCTCATATCACAAGAAAGTCATGGACTCATCAGTATCAGATTTGACCACATTTTTTCTCAAAAAGATCGAGATTTTTTTCATCGGTTTAAGTTTAATTAATTGTGAGCGATGACCTATAAATAACATAATCGAATTTTTTGTTTAAAATTTTTTTGGTAAGTTAAAAGAAAAGAAAAAATACACGTTTTGCTTTAGAATCGATGAGAGTTATAGTTGAATGTAAGCAGAAGCAAATGAGAATTAGTTGAAGAAGCCGCGTTTTTCAGTTGTTCTTTTTTATTTTATTTTTTTTTTAATTATTACAATGGAAAATTAGCTATAAGCAGAGACTATGAAAATTTTCCTTACAAGGAGGAGACCTGAGTTTTTGGGTTTTGGACACCACAACAAATTGAGTGCTAATGCCCTTGAACTTAAGCTGGAAAACTAGTACCCGGTAAAAAAAACAATGGAACATGTTGATATGTTATTTTAGAGTTTAGAGGGACCAGGTAGCGGTGAATTACACGCAATCCACCATTCGCAAGTAGTGAATCATGGCATTACATTCTTTCAGGAGGTGACAAAATATACAGTCGCATTTCAACGTATCCCTGACCACAATCAGAATATTCACTCAAGATAAATTTGGAATATAACCTGCTTGAGAACACCCCAATTATTGAACCTAACTTATTGTGGTTTGGACAAAATAGTAATTCGATACAGTTCATTGCTACATGCATAATGCAATTAAATTAATTAACATTATTGTTACAACTTAGTATTTACAATTAAAAGTACTCAAATTTACATGTCAATTTCGGAAAAGTTAGAAATGAGGGAGTAGTTTCCGAGTAATGACAGCTAGTGACCACCCCAACAGTTTCTGGGAAACAGCTTTGAGCCTTTTGAGAATCCACCCAACCTTTCAATATTTTTCTATTTTCCTTTTCTTGTTGGGATTTTACTTTTCTTTTACTTGGAAAATACCGAGTCAATATATTACCAATTTCAAAATTTTAATTTTTAAATATCATTATTCAACAATTTGAATACCATTTTGTCATTCACATATAAAAAAATGCCCGAGGATTTGTACAATTGGATTTTCGATTCATCACATGTGATGTTTCCCCACATATATTTTGATTATACTCAATCCAACGGTTATACTACAAATGTAAATTAGTATGATTGATCAAGTTCTTCGTATGTCCCGATGTTCGAATTTAATTTTTCCTTCTTAGAGTAATTTAAACTATCTCATATATTATAAAAACATGACTATTAATATATAGAGGTGTTGGGTTGATTACTTGGCAATGCTACTAGATTACAAATTGTTAATTGCAAACAATGTTTTTGGTCCCGACAGTTAAAAGCTCTTCAACTCTAGATTATTAAATCTAGTTTTCCATTTTAAATAGATTTGATTAAGCAACATTTTTATATGGATTTCAAATTATATTACAAGTGATACGATTAATATATATTTTTTTAACAAAATTTTTAAAACACCCTTACTAAACTTCTAATTATTATTAGAAATTCAAGCTTTGTATAAATTATTTTTGCTTGGTCCCTGTTTAAATAATTAATATTTTATTCAAGCTAATTACTAATCTACCATTTTTCCAACCGCCGACCACTCTAGGAACTACTATTGTTTGGCGGTCGGTGATCAGATTGACGCGATCGGTGGTCAGATTTCGACGACCGATGCCATCTCTGATGGCTGGAGGAATTGTACGGTTTTGGATTTCGGCGACCATTTGCCAAAGGAACTGCAACTGTTTTGCCAAATTATCGTCGGCCGGAAGAATTACAACTGTTTCGCTCACCGAATTTCGGTGCAGGAGGAACTGCAACTGTTCGGTGACTGGTGGCGGGAGGAACTACAACTGTTCGGCAACTGGTGGAGCTGCAGCTGTCTGTCGACTAGTGGAGCTGTAGCTGTCTGTTGACGGGTGGAACTACAATTGTTATCTCTAATAAATAGTGGCACATGTTTAAATTTTTTATTTTTAAGTGAGTAGTATAGTATATTAATTGAACCAGGAATTTTTTCAAAATAAATTATAAACTAGGGTTTTTTAAAATGGCCTTTTTTTTAGCAATTTTCACATTATAAAATGGTAGCTTTGTCCTTTAAGGATGGCCATATTATCGATAATACATACTCATGTTGAAATTAAGCCTTCAAAGCTCCATTTCATTATGGTTAATAATATTTAAAGCCATGATTTTGATTTTTTTAGTAATTCTGAATTTTAAAGTGATTTAAAATAGATAACAATTATCATAATCAAATATTTTGAATTACCTGCTGGAAATTAAAGTGAAGAGAAAATAAAGGGTAAAGATGGTCAGCGGACATGGATGGCCAGCAAAAAGTGAAAGGGGCCATGCATTCTTATTTCTCAATCGGCCATCATTGGAGGCCTGCACCCTGCACCCTGCTCACTCCTAATTAATTAACTTAATAATAACCCCCATTAGCAATAATTAATAATTAACCTAACTCATTTCAAATTCTTCATAATCAATATATTTAATTATATTTGATGTACTTAGAAGCATTTTAAATTTTTGGCCCATTTCAGCCTGGAAGTGGATTGTTGGAATGAATTCACATGATCCTTTTTCTGCGTTTTTTTTCTTTCAATTATTCAACTTAAGATGAGCTTAAAAGATTGGAGAATGCAATAATGTAATTAAAAATTTCTTGTCACAAGTTTATACATTTTTTTGTGTGTGTATCTTTTGTCAATTGGCGTACTGAACAGATTTACCATTAATACGATTTATTTTAAATTCTAAGACTCCTATTTATATGAAATGCACTAAGAAATTAAGTATAAAATTGAATTGTAAATAAATAAAGAGTCTTATAAGATATTTTGTAGTTCTGATGTGGCCCCAGCAGAAGAGAATGGGCATGACTTGGCATATAGTAAAGACATGGTGACATTCCTCCATGGTAGAATGTCTTGGGGTCAACGAGCATTGAGGTCATCCACCTACTACCTCTGTCTCTGATCGCATTCCCATTCCCATTCCCGGTGCATGTAGACATTCCACTTCCTCCGTCTTTCTTTCTTCCTCCATTCCCATTCACCGAGTTAATTAAAGGCGAACCAACACGAATTGCTGATGAAGACTTGCTTGCTTCCTCCCTTGACAAGATGACGACTCTAGCAATATAACACAAAGGATAAGCAGTCAGTCTTGGTCATCGTCAAGGTCAACGTCCCACAATCGATGGATATGCTCCCAACTTTTCTTCATCCATCCATTCATTAGTTGGTAAACGAAGGGATTAGGCAATAATCATATATATACAAAAAGAACGAAGCAATCAAAAGGTATATATTGAAGATTGTCTCCCTCGTGCTAAATGAAATTATATGACATCATGATCAATATTAATTTTTGTTTTCATCAAACAAACATATTAAAGTCTAATGAAAATAACGTATCATTAAACGTTACACACATGACACCACCTTTATAAACAGTAACAAAGACAGAAGAAGGGTAAATTATTTGTGGTATTAATAGGTAAACTATTGTTTGTTTTCCTCAACAATAAAAAGGAGACATCCATTCAAGTTAAAGTGAGAGCTGATATCCAAGTCATCATCATTCAAGAAATAATGCAACATCTACTCAATGTACTTCATTTCCATCCGAAATTCGAAACAATCCATTTAAACTTTAAATGTTCTTACATCTAACTAGTGATTGTTAAACTAACTAGAACATCATTCTAGACTGAGAGCATGAACATTTAACAAAACCAAGTATTTCATTAAGAGCTATGCTCAACTTCCAGCATGTTTGAGATCCACAATTTGTCTATCAGCTCTAGTGGGGTGGCCCCTGTCCCGGAATTAGGCACTTGGTGGAGATTGTAGCCATAACAAAAGCCCGTTTGTTGATCCGGAGCAACCCTATCCAGTGCAGCACCATCATACGTGTGATAGCTGCAACTCAAAGACCTTCATTATTCAAGTTAAATAGATAATAAAGACAACTCAAAAGAAAGGGATGTATATATCGCATTTGCAAGATAACATCCAAGAACTAAGAAGCAGTTGGGAATATTATAAGAGATTGCACAATTCAGCTACAAAGGAGGGGGGATGTGGCATAATTTTCAAATCCAGGCTGCTGTTCTTAACATGATTTTATGCAAACTTCCATTTAACCAATCAAATATAGCATTTCCTGAATTGCTTATATATTTTTCAAGGAAAGCCGCCAAAATTTTCACTTCTTCAGTTAATATCAAGTTTTGTATATTAGAAAACATAATGTAACTTTCAAAAGGGCTTGCCAAGCATTTTGGTTTAGGAAGGAACTGCTTGGTAAAGCATTGAAAATATCAAGCAGCCAAAAAATGAAGCTAAAATAATCAAAGCCTTAGCACATAACAAAAAATACATGCTTTCGATTGTAACATGGGAATCGAGCAACCACGGTAAGAGTACCTTTCATATGATGTTGGTGCTTGCTGGGCAGGTACTTCAGTCAAGTAATGTTGCCCATATTCTGCAGAATAATATGTCTGAGTTGAAGCTAGCATAGGTTGCCGTTGCACAGAAGGATAAACGTAGCCAATGTTCACGGTGTATCCAGGAGTAACATGTTGTGGGTGTTGGACACTCAGTTGACTATATTGAGGCTCCAACAATGGGGAAGTAAGACCGCCATACACCAAGGCTGCATTTGGATCCTTCATGGAAGGCAGGCTCGTTGAGTACTGAAACTGATCCTCCGTTGATTGAGCCGGCATTGCTGGTTGTGAATCCACAGAATACTGGCAAGCACCCATGTTTCCTGTGAGGCCAGGACTGTTCCACTGCTGAAATAGGACTGCCTGTGGAACATATTGTGGCACTGACACTTGTGGAGCATGACTGGGATGCATTGATTTGAAGTTACTGTCTGAGGGCTGAAATTGATCCTTTATGTAGGCACTGTCGTATTTGGGCGATGATTGCATGGTAATAGGATGAAACAGTGATAACAAATGACTTACCTGCACCATAAAATCAACTGAAAAATAACCGCAGTCACAACAATCTAATTGGTAGGATGAAACTGAACTGATTCCACTTAGAAGTAGAGAAACTTACTTGTTGGCTATTGAGAACTGTATTAAATTTCTTGAAGCCTTTGCGGTAGTTATCTTGGATAGCAGGTTTAAACTCACTCTCTGGCAAGGGGAGGCATTCCTTGTAAATTTTGAATCTCACCTGTATACAAAACTCAAGTGAAAAACAAAAAAGGCAGCCTAAAAGGCTAATTGAGAAAGCCATAAGATTATTAAGGCTTTCCTCCGGTAAAGAAAGTATCAAGTGGACCAGAACTGAGAAAGTTCACTACCAAATTAAAAGGACTAAGATCTAAATTACCATTTCAATCAGGGGGAAGAGACCAATGAAGCAACTGACTATATGCCTTCTAAATACGAATATTAGTGAACTCAGGCTAAACAGTGTGTTAAAATGGGAAATTCTGAACAATGACTCATTAAGCATACTTTTATGTGAGTGGCAGTTTGGTCAATTGTGCAGTGTCATACAAAAAATTGTCATGGTATAGCTTGTTTTCTCTTCCCATTGAACTTAAACAAAGACCCTTTTGCTTTTGGAGATCATATGAAACGAAAACTAAACTCACCTGTGCAGGAAAGTTTCCACCAAACGCTGTTCTTTCCAAGTTCAACTTTCCAGGAGTGGTTGCTTCATATACCCCATAAAGAAACTTCACCTCATAATCAAATAGAAATAGCTTCATGCCTGGCCTAATCTTATCTATGACATTCTTTCTTCCAGCCGGAAGTCCAAACACACGGTTTAGGTAGCATTCTGGTTTTGTTCTTCCATTACACATAAATATATAACCAGAAAATTCTTCCGGATCCTGATGGCCCTTTCGCACCCCTTGATATTCTGCAGCATCTCTACTTACTTTATCAACAGGAGAAGAAAAATAGTTGCCATTTGTGTGATTTCCAACAGACCATTTGTTTTCAAACTCTTCATCTCTTCCCCTGGTCATGTTGAAGACTGAAAGAAAAGCAGTAAGCCATCATTTAAGTCACGAAAAAAAAAAACAATATTCCACAAAGTATTTCAAAATTGAAACAAAAACAGAGGCAAAAGAGCTGAATCTTAAAACTGGAGAATAACGATTGGAGACAGAAATCTAGCAAAATAGAAAATACGGGAAATTGTAAGAACGAAAAAAAAAAAAAAAAACTAAAATTCACTGAATTCATGGAAAACTACTAGTCCTAGAACCAATTTTGGAGAAGCAAACTAATAAATGGCATAACTTCAATATTTCACAGCTCTCTACAATGCATCACTTTCTTTGAATTATCCCTACGATGGGCAATACGATGAGAAGTAAATCATGCCAATTGGGTAAGAAAGATGGTGAAAATTTTAACAATACCATAATGTCAAAGGTCTTCAAAGCCACAGCCAACATCTCTAAGTTTGCTTTCATTTTTCTTTCAGCTAGACCCAGAAACCCATTTCAATACATTGATCACTACTGACCAGTGAACACCAGTTCACCAAAACAAAATCAACCCAAAACATTTATTTTCTTTCTATTTACGATATTATTAAACAGAGCCATTCACCGTTTCAACTCAAACATCAGTGACGAAACAACAGAAACAACTTCATAATCGTAAAAAAAATTAATAATTTTTCAACAGGCCAAAAAGGAAAGGAAAAGAAGCACCAACCGAGTTGGAAGAAAAATCGGAGAACACAATAATCTCAGTCAAATAAAGAATAATACCTTTACCGGGTAGAAGAAGAAGTCTGAAGCGTTTCTAGTGAATTTGGACTCACAAAATTTACGTGTGAGCAACAGACGAGGCCACTACAGTACGAGAGAGAGAGAAGAGAGAGCAGTCTGTATTCTGTACGTGTGAGCAACAGACGAGGCCACTACAGTACGAGAGAGAGAGAGAGAGGAGAGAGCAGTCTGTATTCTGTACGTGTCACCACTCACGTCGTCGCTTAAATATCATTTTACGGCCTTCCCACCAAAAGAAGCTTAATTCTCTTTTTTTTGCTTTTTGAGTAAAAAGTTTCGGGGAAGGGGGAGGCTCCCTCATTACGGCCAGGAGATATTAAGGCCTTACTTTTTAAAAGGTTTTAAAAATAAGTAGTTATTTCGTGCTATGATTTGATGATATTTCTTTTTTCATGTTTCGAATTTGACTCTCATAAAATCCGAGATCGGAGCGAGGACAATATCCAATATATATCTATAAGTATCGGATTCGACTCTCGTAATATCCAATATATATCGATAGGTATCAGATTCAACTCTTATAAAGAGCGATGTCGATATCCAATGTGTATCTATAGGTATCGGGTTCGAGCTCAATATCCAATATATATCGATAGGTATCGGATATCGACCTCGCCCTTAAAAAAGTCAATATCCAATATATATATATATCGATAGGTATCGAATTCGACTCTCGTAAATAACAAGATCGATATCCAATGTGTATCTATAGGTATCGGGTTCGAGCTCAGTATCCAATATATATCGATAGGTATCGGATATCGACCTCGCCCTTAAAAAAGTCAATATCCAATATATATATCGATAGGTATCGGATTCAACTCTCGTAAGTGACGAGATCGATATCCAATGTGTATCTATAGGTATCGGGTTCGAGGTCAATATCCAATATATATCGATAGGTATCATATTCGATTCTCGTAAAGGGCGATGTCGATATCCAATGTGTATCTATAGGTATCGGGTTCGACTCGTAAAGAGCGAGGTCGAGACGAGGTCAATATTCAATGTGTATTGATAGGTATTGGGTTCGACTCTATAAATGGCAAAGACGAGACAAGATCGATACCCACTATGTATAATGTAATATTTCTTCTCCAATATCATTGTATAAAAAAAAATGTAATATCTTTATAAATTAAATGATTTTTAAATAATAAAAAAATCATTAACTAATGGTGATTTTTTTTGGGTCAAAACTAAGGGTGTTTATGTTCGAAATTTATTATGAAGTCTTATAATACCAAACTACTCCCCCACCTCGCTTTATAATAATATCTTCCCCCAGCTCGATTTATAATAATAGACGTAGTTTTTTGCTTTTAATTTTGATACGGTGGTAATCACTTGTGGGTACTCAGCCTTCATGTTATCTTTGATTTTTTAATAAGAAGAGAAGGATTTACATATTAAGTATCAACATTGTCGCGAGTTGAACACGAAGTCTTCCATTATATAATAGAGAGAAAGATTATTAACTTATTTGTACTCATTCTCCATACTATGTTTTTTTTTTTATACAGCGAGATTAAGAGATAGATTGTACATATTTAATATTGACCTTGTTCTAAACAAAAGTTGAACCGAAGGTCTCTTACTTCACAGTTGAGAGAAATATCATTAAACTGAAGTGCTACAGTCTTGTGGTATTTGCTCCACTATATAGTAAGTGATTTCAATTTCCAATTTAATAAGAACAAAATCAACATCCAATATATATAATCTTGTATTAAAGATAAAGCATAGCTTAGGTCTCAGCAAAATGTGGTTAATTTTGACTCAGAAGCAGAAACCTCCAAATCAAAAATGAAGGCCACAGCTTTACGTAAAACCACTAGTATCGTATTCTTCCAATTCTAAACAAAAAGTTGGCTCCAAATATCCAATATATTCTCATACACTTAATAACACTGTCTCTACAAAAAAAATTACATATGATTGCCCAATACCTCACCAGCATGTTCATGCTTGATTCTGACATATTTGCCCTACGAAAAGTTGTTACCCTCAAAAATAAGCAACAGAGCTTTGAACACCGACGTAAAACGAGGAATACAAGATTGACAATTTTTGAATACGAGCTAGTAGCAGTTAGCTGGCCATTCAATTCAATCACCTACATGGTTTTGTGTAAACCAATGTGCAGATCAGAAGATATAGAAATGAGAAGGGGGCAAGAGCGGAGCCATACAGCTTTGAAAACCCGTTTCTGGTGAGCCTTTATGGATTGGGAAGGCTTGTGGGTTTCATATCTGATATCAAAGATGTGAATCATGGGATCTGCAGTGCCAGATGAGATGTATAAGCCATCAGGAGACCAAGCCTGATTTATCAAAGCTGACTGAGATTCACTGTTTTCTTGCTTCCACCCAAAAGCATGTACTTCTGTTTGCCTCAGTCTGATATCAAATAGTCGGAGCTGCTTCTCGGGAGTCCTGCATATAGAACATGTTAAGTACAAACTTCAAGGCAGTAAAACAATATGCAGAAATCATAACAAATCATAATGCATTGACAAGTTGAATATGAAGACAGTACATGTGTTGACGAAAAGAGTATTCTAACTGCAAGATCAGTGTTTCTCACCCTGCTTGAACCATGAAGAGATTAAAGTCGCAGGGATTTGGCAAGACACTCATGCATTTACTTTCTATCTGATGCTTAAACTCTGCCCTTCCTGCATTAGGGTCAAACCCAACAATTCTCTTGTCTGCTCCAGCAGAGAGTATTATCTGCTTTTGGAACATTCCTGCTACCCCCATGACAGCAGATGAATGCATATTCCTATGCAATGTCTTTGGTTTCCATACATTCTCCCCCTCAGTCTCTTTCCAAATTGCAACAGCATGATCACTACCACCGGTGACAAAACAGGTATTCTCCCATGGTGGGAATATTATGCCATTAATGATCCCTTTCACATGAGGTTTATCCTCTAAGAAAGTAATACGAGGTTTCTGTCAAACAAGAAGAGAAGAATCAGAGTTCAAATGATCTAAAAGAGGTACCACACTTCTATTGGATGTTCTATATTTGGGTACTCATGGAGACGGAGCATGCTGCTCAAGCCTCAATATAACCCGCATACAATTGCAACAATAATATGGCCCTTACCCCTTGTGTACTATTTAGATCTACAACTGATACTTGAGAATCGCCATTATCAGCACTATACACAGAGAATAGGCTGTGTCCCTGAGGGTGCCAGGCTATATCTTCAGGCCATCTCCTTTGTTTTGGGGATATACAATCAGTAGTACTAAGTAGAGAAGCAGTTGACCTTAAATTAAAAGAAACAAAAGAGATACCCCGTCAGTTGTGCAAATTAGAGGCACAGGCCGGAAAATTCAAGAACAAAAGCACACACATGTGAATTGGAAATTAAGCAACTTTATATTTCAGAACTAGAGATGAGAAATTGAAAATGCACACAACCAGAGGTCCTGACATCAAGAAATATAATAAGTTTTGGCTTTCTAAACACACCAACATATCTAAGCTGCAGAGGTCCCAAAATCACCAAAGAGACAGGTTGAAAAACAAACCAGATAGGTCTTGGAGATTGAGTAACTTAACTCCATAATTTGGCAAGGACCCCATTCAAAAGAGTGGTTACTATGTTAATAACACCTAGTGTCACAGCAAATGCTTCCAGGTTGTTCACTTTCCCAATTACAAGAAAGAGATACAGCACCTCTTCTGTAACTTAGTAAATTTTCCTCCAAATGCAGAGTATATAACTCATGACTTACTATATGTTAATTGGAAATACTGCACCTACTCATTTGTAGTCCGACTAGTATGCTGCGTAACAACTCTTTTTATTCAAAAACAAAAATTTTATCGACCACCAGTTTACATGCATCCCTGTATAATATGCATGCAGTCTTGTAACTACAAACTTGAATATATGCTTTTCAAAAAAGAAAGAAACAAAAAAAAAAAAAAAAGAGGAGAAAGCCCAGCTATGAGACCTTATGCCTCGTTTTAATAATAACAGGGAAGAGATTTGGACCTTACCCCCTGGACTGAACTTGCCACAAGTTGACTACTCCATCCAATGCACTGCAAACATTAAAACACAATTGTTAAATTTAATTATGTTTGCTAGCATTTGATGCATCCTGTAGATACTAGTTGTAGGGAAAAATAAGCATTAACTATTTCCAAACTGGAATTTACATTTCAAGTATAAATTAATGACATTGCCCCTATTTATGCTGGTTATACAAATTATGGCACCACCAAAAATAGTCATGCTTTTCTTTCTCCTAATAACTTTAAATTTTAGGATGCAGATTTAATTTCGTTTAACAGATCACACAAGAGTTTTACCAACTTAAGAACAATGAAGGCAGATATATAGTTAAAATCAGTGGCATAATCAAATCAATGAACATTCATATGTCCAGCAACCTGACCTGAAAGGTGAAGAAGGAGAAAGATATCAGGTAGTTTGAGAACTGGAAATTTTAATTCCAGAGTTAAAGTTAGAGGCCTATTTTGACCAAGACGCAACTGCTAACCGAAAGATCGCGGACACTAGAGAAACACAACTTAAGCTTATAGCAGGAGGATCCATACGCATTCCACTTTTTATGCCCCACATATTCAAAGGTGAAAGCCAAAAAAGCGTGAAATTAACAGAAAAGATATCACTGGATTTTGATGACAAATGAAAAATGCAACTATTTTAATTAGGGACATACACTTCTTCCTTGTACAGCAAACATGTGAATTACCTGGTCGCAAAAAGCTGATCATTCACTGGGCACAAAGAAAGACTTCTCAACTTTCTCTTGTGCTGAGATGAGATGTGATTGCTGGCATAGCAATGGATTATAGATGGTGTTTCATGAGTACGGATCAAGGGAACTAATTCTTTGTGTTCTTTCTGTTCTGAAATACAAACAATTTTCAGTCACAAACAAAGAAATTGAGGAACATCACATGCATGGATATGAGTAAACATTATATAAAGCAAAAAAGCAATATGTAATCCACAGATAGACAGTCAACAAACTGAAGATGGACACCATGAGGCCAGTCAACAGGCTAGAGTCGTACCAAATTTCCGTTTTGTCCCTTTATCTTGAATTTCAACTTCCACCTTTGAAGAAACTCTATAAGACCTGTCCCCTTTTACTTTGTTAGCACTAATAGATGGACCGGAAGCTGATGGGCTGGCTTGAGAACTACAACTAACTAGAGTCTTCCCACTAGACCCTGCCAATATTGTTGGTTGGGAAATTTTTGGAGTGACAGCAGGAATTAAAAGTTCTGTTTTAGATTGAGGCAGTTTTCTGGAAGAAATTTCATTTATATGGAGAGGACTCGTTGATCTGCGCTCCACCTTTAAACCTTTAGTGCCACTGGCCGGAGAACTCTTGATTGACTCTACTTTGTTTTGGCAACGAAGCCGAGCCAACTTAGTTTCAGAATCAGTTAACCTCTTCTCTGCTTCCCCAAGCTGCATGCGTTTTCCATATAAACAATTAGTGGACAGTTTGCTTCAGCGGACATCTGATGGGTTAGAACACTTAGACACACAATCTTTAACGGGCATACATAAGAAATTGGAATAGGCAGCACTTAGTGACTTTCATTTGTAGCCATTATGGTTCAGATAAAATGGGTTCAAGCAAAACCATTTGACCGATAAATTAAACAATGAAGAACACCTCTACACAGTAAAGAAAATTCATAAATAGAAGTATTTAAGGTCAGACTCCAAACCCATTACTTTTTGAGATTAATTACTTTATTTCTAGCCTTCATTCTAAGAACCCAGAAAGAAATGTGGATTATTATCACCCCCAAGGTATCCATTACCATGAAACTAGTTATGTATATAAAATCAATATGTCTGATTAATAAAGGAGTAGTTCAAATCAAACTTGTTAAAATCGTTCAACTTGGGTAAGTAAGAATTAGCAAAAGATTTAAACTTCAAAATTAAGTTTATTGAAAACCAATGATACATAGTGGTTTATAGCAGCAGCAAAGGAATGAGACCAAACACAGCATCATTTCAATAAACCCCAAAATGTCATCATCGAAAATGAACAAAACAACAAAGAGAAAAGTGAGTATGATAAACGAAATATGAATGAGAATGGTGGGGGCGCGACCTGAGACTTGTAATAGGAGACGCGCTGGCGAAGGTGATGGACTTCTTTGGTGCGGTGCTCAATGAGAGCGACGAAGGCTTCTTCTTGTTCCTGTCTGTTATCTGGTTCGCCGTTCTCTTCTGCCATCCTGTTTGATACTGACGCTACTTGGTCGCCGTCGTTGTCTTCCACCTCCTACGTCTTGGGCCAATTGGAAAGAGCACTCATTCTAGTGTTTCCGGTACTCTGGTCTTTCGGCGAGACCTAGACAATTAAACCTTTGATTGGATTTTAGGCGGTCTGGAAAGAAGTGGAGTTTGGCAAAGAAGAAACCTAAAAATCAGATTTTAACCATCAATTCACTATTCATACATTTTTCTTTTTTGGGTAAACAGTTTCTTTCTTTTTTGTTATTGATGATTTTTACTTGTTTTTATTTTTAAAATTTAGGTTGAAAATAATAATAATATGATATTTTCATATAAAGAAAATGACAATAATATGATACTTGTACTACTCAGAGCAGTTCTAACCGGCAAACCTGTACCGGGAAAGGCAGTGGCTGGCCCCCACCCCGTGCAATTCAGATTCTAGCCCATTAATTCTTGCCAAAGCAAAGGCTTGCCCAAGGACTAGGCTTGCCTCTCTTCCCATCCGGGCTGGGCTCATGGCCCACATCTTGCAAGTTGCACAGCCCATGTGCAGCAGCAAAACATCATCATGGCTACTTGTGGCAGCCAATTGGAAGGTGCCATGTGGCACAACTTTTTTAAAATGTAGTCATCTTATGCCTTTTTTTTTTTAAGGAAAACAGAAAAATACTGTTAGAGATAAAGTCTTTCAGTTCGAAGTATTTTTTTTTTTAACTTAGCATTTACTCCAATAAATAATTTTTATTTAATAATTATTTATCACTTATTTTATCCTCTCTAATTCAAACCCAATTCTTCATACTTCAATTTTTTATATTTTGCTCAAAAAAATTAAATAGTATTTCGGAGATATTATATAAGATTTCTACATTATTATCTTTAAGAAAATAATTCACAAAAAAATTGAATTATTACCATTTGCCCATCCCCATTAGAACAAAAAAAAAAAAACCTTAAGCAAAATGCATGAACAATGTCATTTGAGGGGCTAAACATTGCCTCTAGCCCCTTGCCCTTGCCCTTATAACTAGATATGCTCTCATTTGCTATACATGTCTTGGAAGTTGGAAGTACCATAATATATATATATATATATATATATATATATATATATATATATATTTATTTATTTATTTATATACACACACTGAGATGCATGGGAAAAGGATTGGATTAGTCACTTTGTTTTTTATATTTATTTATATACATGTTGTTTGACAAATAAACGGAGGGACTAACAGAAATATTAGGGTAAAGTTCAGGGACGATCGACACTAATATTAAAGTATAAAGACGGTTGCTAAAATTATCGTAAAATTCAGGAATGGTTTAAACCATTTAGCCTTATATATATATATATATATATATATATATATATATATATATATATATATATATAATGTGGGAATTATGTGTATTCGATGTTATCCTTCATAAAAAAAAACGAATTCAAAACTTCTCATTACAAATTAGAAATTTTTTTTCACTAAATCTTAGATTCTAGTATTAGTGGACGGGTAATTGACACACGTACAAGAAGAATATAAAGGTGATTATGGGAGGAAAATATTTATGGTAAATTGATGTTTAATTACCACAATATACCAAAATTTAATTTAACTTATACTATTGTTTACACCCGAAAAAATCCTTAGTTAGGTTGAAGGAAGATAAGAACAAATTAAATTCAAAACTTACAAGGCCCAACCCAAAATGCCCACTTGAGACGTGGAAACATGGAGAAGGGGAGAAGTCAGTTCTGAAGCGCCGAACATGTCAGAGGGCAAAGGGGATGTTCGAGACAAGCAACAACAATGCGGGTCCCGCATGAGTCTACTTAGCAAGCCAAATCAGCTCTTCAACCGCTTATAAAAAGAAGAAGAAGCTTTCTTCTCAGGGACAACCAATCAATCAATCAAACAAAAAAATTGATCAAACTAATCAATTTCAAAATAATTGCAAACCCTTAAAAGTCTCTTTGTTCAAAGGCTCGCCTGTTTTGGCACAACCTGTTTCTCCAATCCACGATTGAGATTCAGTCTCTTCTCCCAACCCTTTTTCTCTCATTTCCAGACTAGGAACTCAAGCTTTCTCTCATCCCAACTGTTGCTCAAACCAGTCTCCGAGGAACCCCAAACACTTACTTCATCCCAACTACTGCCCAGTACAGTCTTTGAGGCATCCATACACTCAACCCTTGACGTCTCACCGTCTTTTGAATGCTCTGCCAACTTATGGCATGATTCCGACTAATGTTCATTTCAGTTGATGATTTCTAGAAAGTCGTGCCCCTTAAAGGGTTGATTTCGAAAGAAATATTTACTTACAACACTTGTAATTTACTTAATGCATTCAATATCTACGCATTTACCTTTTCAATATTTGTAATTTACTTTATTTACTTTCAACAGATTTTCTTAAGGAGAGGAACAAATATTCGGAATGTACCAACTTGTGTGTTTTGTGGCTGTTGTCTAAGTCACAAAACCATCTATGTGTTTTGGTCCAATACTATCATTCCTACTTAAGAGAACATGCGCACCTAACTGCTCCTAAATAAATAACAAGCTTCTAACATGAACAAATTGGGATCAATATAAATTGAACTTAGACTAGACTGGAAAGAAAATTATTAAAGTCCTTGGATACATTAAGTAGAAGGCATAGAAAAGAACAGCGCAAGCAATTTGCCCACTTGCCTCACAATCACTTGATTAAAAGAAAGGTTCTTGGTCCGCAACAGAACCCATCTCAATATGTTTAGTAGCAGTCTCTACTAGTGGCACGCCTACTTTGAAGGCAGCTAAGGCCTACTTGCTTTTTGGTTAGCCTATCTAAGGAGAGACCGTGACATCAAGGCCTCCAAGCCCACAACCTTCAACCTAAACCCAACTTCCAAAACAGTCATCACTCACACATCACTAAGAGAAATCCAGACGAGCCCGCTCATTCAAGCGCCGATTTCGACGGAGATCCATCGAAGGCGACCTCAGGCCCACTGTCACATTTTTGGGCAGAAAATAATCTGGCATGCCCAGTAGGACTCTTTTTAGTGCATGTCCAAGTTCAAACGACGTTGAGATGCTAAAGGAAGGTTTCTGAAAAATACTCCACAAGAAAAGGTGTCTAAGTTATCTCTACCAGAAGTTGACATGGAAAATCCACCATAAGGATTTGTTGAAGATGTCACCGACAAGGAAGATTTTATTGCCAAGGGAGACTTGATGCAGTTCATCAAAGACAGCCTATCCCCTATCATCACACAAATAGAGGCCTTGAATCTTCAGGTCCAAGAACTTGCTAAACAGGGGAAAGTTGATGGAAATGAAGCAAACATCCCACCCTTGGGATTCTTAAGCCTTGACAAAGGCAAGGGAATCACGAGATCAGGAACAACAACCTTGGAACCTCTGTTCTCAAACCCCGCTTTCTCAAAAGGCTCAGGGAATGAAACCCAAGAGACAAGCAAGAATCGCGACGGGCTGTCGAGAGAAGAAAAATCTTCTAAGTACCGAACACCCATGGTCAACCGAAAATTGACCAAAATCATCCCGATCGGGGAGAAAAGCAAGTTAGAGACTTGGAGGAAAACTGATCTGAGCGACACATGGTCAGAAGAAGAATTTGCACTCAACCAATGAGCACCCCATAATCCCGAGCATCAAGCCATCATGAACAAGATGGCAGAAATTCAACGAATGATGCAAGGCCAAGTTGTGGCTCCAAGAAAGGCCAAGTTGTGGCTCCAAGAAGAGCCAATGTCCCGATATACAGAAAGCCTTATCCGGCATATGTAGATGAGAACAATATGTTCCCAAGAAATTTCAAACCACTATCATTCTCACTCTTCAGTGGAGATGGCAGCACTTCATCCTTAGAACACATCGGAAGATTCTCAGCACAATTTGTAGCTGTAGAAGATAACTCACATCTTAAACTCCGATTGTTCAGTAGCTCCCTATTTGGAGATACCTTCTCCTGGTACACCTCGTGACCAGAAGCATCCGTACACACTTGGGGGCAAATGGAGGCCAAGTTCCATGAGGAATTTTACTGAGTTGAGCCAGAAATAACAATCAGTGACCTGACTGCCATCAGGAAAATGGAGCATGAGATAACTGTTAATTTTATAGTCAGGTTCAAGAGGCTGAAGATGAAATGCCGATTCCTAATGAACAACGCCCAAATGGTGGCCATTGTACAAAAAGCTCTGAGGTTCTCACTCAGAAAGAAAATTGATGATACTACAGTTTCTGATCTTCAAGAGATAGTAGTATCGGCGACCAAGTTCGAGAGGTTATTGGAGGAAAAACAAAGGCAAAAACACAACTCTAAAGTACCCCCATTCTACATAAATAAGATCCTTGTGCATCAGGTAAAGCACAAAGAGATCAAGGAGGAATCCTCGACAGAAGAAAAGGGGCAGGAACTAGAAGTTGCAACAGCTGAGATCCAAACCATTAGAAAAGGACCAGTGACTCTCAAATCACTATTCAAACCTGCGCGGAACAGAAGCTGGTCAACCGACTAGAGGTTATTTTTTCAAACAAGGCCCCTGTTTTTAATTCATATTCATTCAACCTTACTAAAGCTGGAGAAATTTATGACGAGCTAGTAAAGGCAAAAGTAATCAAACCCGATCCCAAGCTGGAGATACCTAAACCAGAGGACATCAAAGGAAAGCAATTTTGCTAGTGGCATGTTTCACCAGACCATGTCACAGCTAATTGTGTCCACTTCAGGGACACAATTCAAAGCTTGATTAACCAGGGGCACATCTCGCTAGCCCCAATCTCTAAAGTGCTAATGGGAGTGGACACTAACCCTTTCTCGATGACATCAGTGAATATGCTCAATCTACAATGGCCACAGCCCGAGAAGAATGACAGGGTAATTAAGGAGGATCAACCAAAACCTCATGAGGAAACCCAACAACCCAAGAAGCCACTAGCCACAGTTGTTGCTAGAGTAGTGATGTGCAACAAATGCAGTGCAGAATATGTATTGGAAATTCCAGCACCAGGTGCCAAGATAGACTTGGAATTCAAGAGATCACGGGATAGTCGGAATGATAACTTTCTCAAGATCTCAGAAACAAGCTTTGGGCCACACAACCCAAAGGAAAAACTGCCTCGCAATTCTGTTTTCCAGAGGCTGGGAAACATCAAGAGGAAACAAGAATGGGTTGTCAGTCAAGGGACTAGGGGAAAAACTAGCCAACAAAATCCCAGCAGCAAAAAATACACCCAACCAAAACAGACTGCTGCGAATCTAATGCCCCAAAAGGCAACGATTTGGGAAGGAATGTGGTACGTGGTCAGCAAAAACGAAAAGCCAACCAAAGAATTGGGAAGAACGGCAGTGTAGGATCCAAAGACAATATGGAACCTATATGTGTGCATAGAAAGGCTTGGGGGCAACCATTCCTGAGAACAAGAAAGAACCAGTGACCCCTCTAGAGATCAAGAAAAAAGCAAATGGTCCTCCCAAGAAGAACTAGAAGAAAAAAGAAATCATGATCGACAAGCTGAAAACCGTATCTGTATTAGATTCCGTCTCGAAAACCTCTACTAAAGCAAGGAGGCGAATTGTGTTTGGCAACTTCGCACTGGAGAAGCTACCCAACAAGCAACCCAAGAACACAGGTATCCCGACACCGAAAAGGAAGTACGAACTAGACATCCAAGAAGACAACGGTCAAGGAATGACCGAAGGAGAGTTAAAATAATTTGAAAAAGACCTACTAGAAGTCATGGAAATGAATGACTTGTTTGACAAAAAACAGCGGGAAGCTAAGGCCAAGGTAAATTCAGTAGTCGTATTACCATAATACTTAGCAACAGTTTACCAATAGGTAAACCAGATGAAAGGTGATGTCATCACCTACGAGTCATCCCGAGCACTGATCGAGATACCAACTGATCATGAGGATGATCAGAACATCATCTCAAAATCCACCCTCCACAGACAGAGGATGATGTTTGTAAATCCAACCAAGGAGATGACGGATCACTTGCGGCCTATCTTCATCCCGGCCTACCTGGAAGGGATCCCAATTAGCAAGATGATGATTGATGGAGGAGCATCCATCAATGTTTTACCATCAAAGATGCTAAAGAAGTTGGACAAAACCCTTCGGGATTGTTGGCCAACAACTACCATTATGTCCAATTTTATCGGGACCATTACCAAGACTCACGGGGTCTTGCCGTTGGAAATTACGATAGGGTCTAAGAAATTAATGTTAGCATTCTTTGTGGTAGATAGCACTGCTAGCTACAACATACTGCTAGGAGGGGATTGGATTCACAAGGGTATGTGTGTTCCATCCACGTTACGCCAACAAATTGTTATTTGGAATCCTAATGAAGCTGCCTTTGAAGGAGGCTACTGGGAAACAATTCAGGTAGACTCAAGGCCTTTCGTGGCTAGTCCCACGGTAGCTAAAGCCATTTTTTATGATCCCAAAGTGGGAAACATAAAACTAACTGGAGAAGACGAGAACGACCGCCCTAACAAGGTGACGACCCACAAACTATTGGAACAAGGGCTCTTAACTCATGAGGAGTGGGATAGACCCTTCCTGACATGGGACATTCATGATGAATAATACACCTCAAAGGGAAACCAAATGGAACCCATTAGGTCTATAAGAAAGAGATTGCTGATACATTAAAAAGAACAATAAAATGTGCGATCTTCACTTCCCGCTAAAGAGGAAGTTCGGCTCGAAGAGACAAAAGAGCGAAGTTTAAAAGAATTAGCCATCATCATGGCAGAGTTCAATGGAGATAATGGGGAGACAGATGACGAAGATAAAATACCACCATAAATTATTTGTTTCTGGTCAACAGAGGTAAATAAACCTCCCCCAGAAGCTCAGGGTCCCTTGGAAGAAGTTAACTTGGGTTCCAAAGAAGATCCCCGATCGACCTTTATTAGTGGAATGCTCGAAGATTTCTTGAAAGAAAAGATGATAGAACTTCTAGAAGAATTCAAAAACTGATTTGCATGGCATCGTAATCGTTTTTGAAGGACACCTGCTATATGGTCTCAATGACATGGTCACGGGCTTCCACCATCTCCAAATAATCAGAAATCCGCATTTTCGAGATAACATGCTAACCATGAGTTTGTTGAAGCTCCAAGTACTTCTTTTGATAGGAGCTCTCTAGGGTTTGATTCTGCTGTTGGAAGGACAACAGAGAGACAGCGGAAAAATGAAGGTTGTTCTACTTATCAACTTGGTGAGCATACACCAAGTCTTGAAGATGTTGAATCTCTGCTGCTTGGGCTTCAACCAAACAGCGAAGAGAAGTGATCTAGCTTTCCAGGAAAACCACAAGATTTTGGGCGCTATTGGGGTTAGAAGACTTAGTCTGTGCATTAATGGGGTTACTGGAGCTAGCCATGCTTAAAGGTTAGAGACAAAGAGAATGATGAAGTTGCATGCAAACTTATGACATCCTTTAGGCCCATTTGGTATTGTTTTTTTTTTCTTAAAAAACTGCTTTATTTAAAAGTATAGCACTACATAATTGTTTTGTAAAAATAAAAAATCTTGTTTTTGTGAAAAGCGATAAACTTTTGACAACAATTTTTAAAAGCAGTCTGCAGGTTGCTTTTGAAAGTTGCTTTTACAAAAATTATTTAGTGCATAGCTACTTATTATGAAACTAAAGCATATACAACTTTTTAAAAAAAAATACAGCAGAATCAGTTTTTCAAAAAAGCACAGCAATCCCAAACTGGCCATTTATAGGCCAATTATTGTGGCTTATATCATTTTATAATTATTACTGCATGCAACTTGAAGTTATCTTAAGTCGACACATCATCACTGACGGGCAGTAAAAATATGCCTAGGCTTGAACTTAGCTTACAAGAGAAAGCGGTGGAAGTCAAGGAAAATATTATTATATTCTTAGAAGATAAGGTTATAGCAGGATTATAATAATTTAAGGCCTAAAAGGAGAATTACAAGTTCAGTGTTCTGGGATGAGACTTCCTGACTGCATAGTCAGTGAAGCCCTGGTCAAACCCATCCCGATATGAAGCCAACCTTAGTTGTTTGGTCAGCATATCGCGAAAAGCAACGTCAGCCCTGAGTTGTTCCATCTCATCCTTCATAACAGCCACCTTAGCTTCAACATAAAGTAAGAGATCTCGGGATTCCCTTATCTCCTCATAGAGGGAAATGGATTGCAGGTGAAGTGAAGATCGCTTTTGGTGACTAACAATGAGGACAACCTCTTCAAAAACCCTCAGGGAATGATGCTTTTTCCTCAAATCAATGATGATTTTCAGTTGCTCATGAGACTGAGCATGAAGGCGCTGAATGAGCTGATCATAGTGAGAAATGGGGAAATCATGGGAATCATATCTATTGGATGCCATGTTTTTGTGAAAGAACTCTGCTGGGAAGGATCAATTTATAGGCAAATGGATTAAGATATCATAATAAATGTTGCGGTTGGAAGTTAGATATGGTTGAAAGACTTAAAGAAAGAAAGACAAAAACTTCAAGCCAAAGGTAATATTTTATTAATATTTAAATGGCGGGAGTACAACATAAAAAAAATAAAAAATAAAGATGTATGAAGACATCTTCAGAGGAAGCCCGCCTTGTCAATCCCCATTTCAAGCTCCGTAATAATGGCCACATCCCGATTCCGAGTGGCCGCCTTCTCTGCCTTATGGAGCTTGGACAGGTTCTCCTTTAGTTCCTTCCTCCATGCCTGAAGATTTTCCAGGGCCGCACGATCGTCGAAGCCTAGGCAGCGCAAATCACGTTCACACTTTTGCCAGGCTTCCTGAGCAACCTTCAGCTGTACCCTTAGCTCTTGGTTTTTGGTTCGATAATATTCAACTTCTTCCCATGGAAGGAATATGAGCTGGGATTTGACAGACCATGAAAGGAAAGAGGAGTACAGGAAGACATTGTTTAAAATGAGCAATGAAGAAGCATGCAAAACCAATGGAAATTTGCTTCGTACTTATAGCTTGAAGAAGTTGGTTGGATGTTAATCTCAAATTACGTGAGCAGTAATGGAGATTAAAAAGAGTTAATATCACTATAATTCCAAGGGAAGCATGAATCTCAAAAGAATCAAAAGAGAAATTACTCGTAAAGCGAGATTAATTGCCATTATCAAAGTAAAAGGCCTACAAAGGCCCAAAAGTTACAAAAAGAGCTGAAAATGAAGAAATCATGACAAGCCCAATAATGTGCTAAGCATGGCATGGAGACCAACTTTCATGATTCTCATATCTTGAGCGAAATTGCAGAATCCTGATGGACCACTTCGCGAGCTCGTTGCTTACCTTCCTGGAGTTCTCTTTGCGTTGCATTCCTTTCAGCCTTAGCAAAATCGTGCTTTTTCCTGATCATCACTTGATGAGCCTCCGCATCGATTATTTGATCTCTAAGGGCTTTCAAGAGTTTGGACTCTTCATGCAAGGCAGTTCCCTGACTAACGCAATTTTCATTCTCGACAAACCATCTCTGTCGAAGTTCCTCCAACTCAAGTCTAGTTGCGATCTCCGTTGGGCGAGAAAGTTTTTGCAGACCAAGGGAACTAGAACGCTCTCAATAACGATTTAATATCACAGTCACATAGTGACCAAGGCTGCAGGGGAAGAATTGGAGAAGATCTTCACTACTCGAGCCATTTCCCCCAAAATCTTGAGAATCTCCCCTAGCAACGAAAGACATGAGGACGTCCCGAGCAGCGGACAATTCAGGAGGAGAGGAGCTTGTGGGTGACGTATTGCTTTCTGGACCAGTCTGGACAAACGAAGTAAGAATATTCACTTCTGCCTCCAAAAGCTCAAGCTCAAATGAAGTACATGCCTACAAAGTAAATTGGAAAATCAGAAGATAGAAATACTGGTAATACAAGACCAAAATCATTGTCAAAAGATCCTACCAAGTCAACACCCAATCCTTGATCACCAGAAGAACTTTGAGGTTGGACTTTAGAGAAAGATGAAGTCTCGACAAAAGACGTTGCTCACAGATGAGATAGGTCGGGACGATCCAACCAATGAAGGTGAGGAAACTGAAATTTGGCCAGAAGTGGGAGGAGGTGATGATATCCCGGAATTGGGGCCACTTGATGAAGGACTACTTCCCGGCATATAATCAGTTGATGGTACTAAGTCCAGATCGCAAGACGGAAGGGGATCTCCCACAACTCGGGGACTCTGTGGACGACGAAAAGAAGACAAAGGTACCTCATCTTCAAGCTCTTCCTCTTGGAAGAATTAGGAATCAGCAAGAGAAGGTCCAGAAACAGAGGCATCATGACATAAAAGTTCAGAGCAAGGACTTACTTCGGAGGACCTCTTGCGTTTTCTCTCCACCGGAAGAGAAGCTGGAACAGATCCTACCACCAGAGCAGCCCCCACATTTGGATACTTTATGCCATCCAAGCTCTCCAGTCGATTGAGGACAATAGGGTCATACAGGACATTTTTGACTAGGACCAGGGGATCATCAGTCTTTTCCACTAACAGCTCCATCTCATCAGACCCAACTAAGAAGCAAAACAAGATCAAATAATGTGACGAGAGAGAATACATGCACTGCAGAAGGAAAGAGTACATGTTGAAGGAGCAGTGTTGCTCTTGACTATCCTTTTCAAAAGGAGAGTTGGGGTAGTCATATCAGTCTCACCAAGCCCTTCTAGCAGAAGGAATTGTTGGATCCACACCGTCCCGATAGCAGTTTTGAAGGTCGCCTTGAAATAGGCACCCCACCATGCAACAAAAGGGGCTGTACATCCATATGAAGCTTCTATAGCATTCGGGAATTGCACGGGCGCAACATATAAGGCATCCCAAACAGCGACTGCCTCCACAACTTCAAAATCCTTAAGTTAGTATGAAGTACCTCCATTCATTCCCTTCACAAATGGGATGGGGATGCCTTGACAAAATACAAATGGGCGAGCCCAGTAGTTGGGTTAATAAACCTCAAAGTCCGGAGTCGACCTGCTTATCTTCCCACCACTCTTCAAGAGATCACGAGTTAAGATGCAGCTCATGAAATCTCTAGCAGCCACTCTACTACGGTAGGATGAAAAGGTAGATGGAAAAAACAGCCTTCTCGGAACCAGGGATATTTCCTTATCACACTGGCCTCCCAGTGATCACGAGGACAAGTGGTTAGCTTACTAAGGAAGGCCAGGCAATCCTTGGTTGAAAAAGCAATAAGGGAAGAGGCAACAACAATTGAGCAGGGATAATGTCATTTGGGAAAACAATCGAACAACCGCTAAATTGAGGAAATGACCAATTAAGACACACTAGGGCCATCTAGAGAGGGCCATTCAAAGGGAAAGGCCTTGCGGGTATACAAGTAATGGAACACAGAATGTTATACACCTGAGCCAAGACCATAGGTCCCATGGCTATATTAGAATGAGAGGCCAGAGCTTCGGCCAATTTGATCCACTCCGCCTTCGGGCTTTTAACGGCATTGGGAAATATAAACTAATCTAACCATAAATGGTAAAATTGAATTTTCTCAAAGACAGAACCAAAATATGAGCTCGAAAACCCCAAATCCCCAAAATCTCTTTCCACCCTAAGTTGTCTGTTGCTGTTAAAGGGGCGGGAAGTAGTCAAAATTGAGGGAAAGGAAAACAAAGTAGGAACTTGTAAGGGCAATTTGACGATCGGAGGGTCGGGATCTGTGCCCGAGCAAGATTGGAAAGAAAGGGTAAAATCGGCGATGTTCCCAGATGGGGACAATCCAAACAATACAGACATATCTTAAAGAGTCAAGTCATTGGCCTAACCCGAAAATGAAAATCATTTGTGCTACTATTCCAAAAGCATATAGCAGCACAAAGAAGATTAAAGTCAGGAGGAATAGAGGTAGTAGAAAGACTCACCAAATGGTAAATTCCATTGCCTCATAGCTCACCGGGATACAATTGCTTCATCCGTTGAACCCACAAAACCCAAAGATTGGTCGGATTCAGCTCATTTACCTAAGGAAAAAGGTACCACCAATCTGAACAGGTTTCTCCCACGAAAATGGTTGCCTCTGGTAAATAGGAAAGGCCTGAAGCTCTTTGAGATGGGTATAAAGAGGTTCCGCGTTTGACGGAATAAGACCTCTCCAGCAGGGACCCAAGGCAAAGTGGCGCTCTGGGTCAATCATAAAGCAAGGGTCGCTAATAATGTCACTATTTTTCTCAAAAGTCGACAGAGTGCGTCGAGAAATAGCAGCATGTTCTTCAAAGTTTAGACCACATATCCATGGAGTTGTGGCAATGAGCTCTGGAACAAGGGGATTGGAAGGTTCCACCTTGTCCTTTCCCTTCGAAACAGACTTGGGGGCCATGTCTTCTAATGGAGCAGTAAGATGTTTGGAAATAAATCAGGATTTGCACGTGAGATGGTGGGAAGTAAGAAGAAATAAGCCTAACTGCAAACACAAGAAGTGGAACCGACGAAGTAGAAGAAATGGGGCCAAGTGAATTTGAAAATCTTTAAACCAAAAGTGTAACGACCCATATTTTAAATTGGTGAATTTTTGTAAATTAATTTAGGAAATGACGATTTTACCCTCGGGGTTCAAAAGTCACATTTTGTTTGGGGATACTTTTGAAGTTTTTCTTAGACCATCGCGTAGGTCTCGAACTCACGAGTTCATAAACAGGTGGCACACAAAAAATGGAGTCTGGATGAGAGAGTTATGGGTTTACAAGCTTCAGGGGTAGTTTGGTAATTTTGGGTGATCGGATATTTTAAAACCCCATTTTTTCCAGATTTTTCTTTATTTTCCTTTTCTCTTCGCGATCTCCCTCGCCCAAACCTGTGAAACCCATATCCACTCCCATGTGATTTTTCAATTTAGGCCAAACCAAGACCAACAAATCATATCATCATCTTCCTCACCTCATTTAGAGCTCAACCATACCCACCATCGAAGTTGGCAACATTAGGAGAAGGAGAACCAAGGGTGAACAGTACCACCGAAATTTTCCAGCTAATTTCCGATCACCACAGGTGAGGTTTCTCAATTTCGACCTCTTATTTGGATTTCTTGGCTCGAGTACATAGATTTTCATTATTAGAACATCGAATTTGGTTGAGAAACGAGTGAGTTAGGAAGCTTTGAAGTTTGGGAAGTTATGGAGTTTTTCAGTCGGCCATGAACAGTAACCGACGAGAGGAAGGGGGGGAGTAGCTTCCACGGTCACGGAAGGGAAGAGTCACCTGCCCCTCCACCGGCTCCGTGGGGCACTTTCACTGGCTCCGCCGACTTGAGTCTTCATGTGTTCGACGTTCCGGACCTGTTGGCTCAGGTTTCAGGTCAATCAGAGTTTGTTTAGGGCCTATTTTAGACGTCCAAAGTCACGTTAAACGCGTTAGAATGCGCGTGTACTCCTGAGGTTTAGAGGGTTGGATTTTAGGTTTTTAATTATCGTTTAAATATTCCGAATATTACTTTTGATGGGCAATACCGTTCCGGGGACGGCAGAGGAGCGTACAGCTCAAGATTGAGCTTATTTGGACTTCTGTTGAGTGGCTTTGATTGTTAAATTATAATGCATGCATATGTATATCTTTTTAATAAGTTATTATTTAAATGTGGATTTTTGTGATTTAGAATAATTATTCCATAAGGATTTAGTGTTTTTATGAATTTCAAAATTTTGGGATAATTGTCCTAATAATTTATTTGGTTATGGATTTAAAAAAAATACATTTTTGAATTGATTTTGGGCTTTAAACCCTGTTTCATGGATTTGGGGTTTATGAATTTGAACTTATTGGATTTTGACCCCGGTTATGCATATGGTTTTGGGCTTAGTACCAGGATTTCGACTTCATGGATTTTGGACTTTGGCCTAGGTTTTCTGTGATTTTGGCTTAGGCTAGATAAAAAAAGGTTTTCAATTTGAATTTCAAATTTATATAACTATTTCTTCCTTTTTACCATCCCCGGATATTATGATAATTCTCCGACACATGACGTCGAGGTATTTTCCGTCATGTGCTCATTGAGGCATATTTCTCCGACACATGACGTTGAGGTATTTTCCGTCATGTGCTCATGGATGATTATTTCTCCAACACATGACGTCGATGTATTTTCCGTCATGTGCTCGTTGAGGGTTATTTCTCCGACGTATGGCGTCGAGGTATTTTCCGTCATACGCTTGTAGAGACTGTCTACGCGTAGTACAGGGTTACATCCGCATATCTTTGAGGTATTTTCAGATATGTGGAGAGTAAGTAACCGGATTGGACCTCTCAGTTTCTAGCCATGGCTTTGAGGTATTTTCAGCAGTGGTTAGAAGGGTTTGTCGTCGCGTTGGACGGCCCCGGATATCGAGCTACGACTCGATATTTCACTAGGGGGATGGTGGGATATTTTTATAGTATTTTATGTCCATATTTTCTTATAATTTTAAGCTCCTTCGAGGAGGGTTCTCAAAGCATGGTTGCGGGCCACGAGATATTTGCATTGCTCGTGTTTTCGTGGATCCTACCAAGTTTAAAATAATAATGGTTTTCCGGTAAGTTCTTCGTAATTATATTTAGTTAAGTAGCGATTTAAAAAGGATTTTTATAGTATGCATGCATGATTTTTCTTATGGAGGGGGAAAAGTTATATTTGCTTGGAATTGGTGGTTTAAATTATTATCATTTTCTATCCACTCACAGTTTTCCTCGTTTTGCATCCCCTCCAAGCCGTTGAAGACGACGATGGCACTTTCCGAGGCGGAGGCATCACTTTCCGACTGCGTTTTCTCTGTACGAACTCCGAGTAGGGTTTGTTAAACTTGTAAACTTTATTCTCGCATAGTTGCTCTGATTAACCATTTGGAATTAGCTGTAATTATTTTCGTGGACTGATTGTCTTGGACCTGGAGTTGGTTAGTTATGAGTTGACAGGACGTTTCTCGAATTTCCCCTTGAAATCAGTGAAAAGCCCTGCTCCCATTTGACAATCCCTGACAACTCAAAATAATTCCTAAAATACCTTTACCACCTCGTAACTGCATTACGAGAATTTTACCGAAATTTTGGCAGAATTTCCCATGTAATTTGATCAAACCGTCTTCCACCTATCAAACGAAGGATTTAAATTCTAGAATACTCACAAATCGATCCAAATACCGTCAGAATACTCTGTTCATCAAGTCCATAAATGTCATTCATGCATTGGTCAAGCCAAAGGGCATCACCAGTAACTCATAATGCCCATAATGTGTCCTAAATGCTGTCTTGGGAATGTCTTCTTCTCTGATTCTTAACTGATGGTACTCGGACCTATGGTCAATCTTCGAAAAATACCTAGCCCTTTTTAACTGGTCAAATAAGTCATCAATTCCTAATAAAGGATACTTATTCCGCACTGTAACCTTATTCAACTGCCGATAGTCGATGCATAACCTTAAACTACCATCTTTCTTCCTCACAAATAACATCAGCGCACCCCAAGGTGACATACTCGGTCGAATAAACCCCATATCCACCGAGTCCTCTAACTGATTCTTCAACTCCCTCAACTTCGCCGAGGCCATCTTGTATGGTGCCTGTGATATAGGTTGGATACCCGAAAGAAGCTCTATGGTGAATTCGATCTCCCACTAAGGTGGTAACCCTAGAAGATCCTCTGGAAACACATCCGGAAACTCATTCACCATAGGAATATCTTCTAACCTCACCGGAGTATCCCGAGAATCGATCACGTGAGCTAAATACCCTTACACTCTTTCCTCAATAACTTCTCAACCGTCAAAGTTGACAGGTGGCATGCGAAAAATGGAGACCCGATGAGAGCGTTGTGGGTCTAGAAGCCTCAAGGGCAGTTTCGTCATTTTGGAAAAGTCCAAAATTTGGGAGATATTTCTTCTCTCTTTTTGGACTATACCGGGAGGTGGGGTCCAGAACACTATCTCTCTCCTACCCGATTCTCTCCTCGGTACGATCACCGAACCCTCACCTTCATCGACCCATTCTCGGACCGAATCAACCAAAACCAAGGTCGTGGACGTCTACCCCTCGACTCCATGACTGGTTTGATGTCACTATCGAGGTGGGAGTATCGCCGAAGATGGCGGACATATAATGGAGGTGGATCAAAAATTCTAGGCTATTTTCGGGCCAAACCATGTACGATCTTGAAACTCTGACCTCATTTTCAAGTTCCTAGTGAAAAGTAGATAAATTAAAATGTGTAGGTCGTGAAAATCGATCAAGGAATAAAGAAGTTGCCAGCGAGAATTTCCAAATTTTGGCCACCGGTGACGGCGACGGTCCAGTCATCGTCTCCGGTGAACTCCGGCGACTGGTTCGGTCGGTGGTGGCTGACGTGGCATGCCACCTGGCAGCCACATGGTGACTAGTTAGCGGCTGACTCAACTGCCACGAAGAGCCACGTGGTAACTCAGTCAGCGTCCAGTAAGATGACCATTGAGTCAACTGACGCCATCAAGGGTTTGACGGAAAATACTAACGGCGTTAGCATATTCCGTCAAACGTTAACAGAGTTTGACGGAACCCTAACGCCGTTAGTCTGGACAGAATATTTCGATTTCGTCAGAAGATTCTGTTAGGTTTGACGGAATATTCCGTCAGGGTTGACGAAATATTCTATCGTGAATAGTATCGGAGAGTGGGGGCGCGTAGCGGTGAGTGAAGGAGCGTGGCCGGCTCGTGGCGCATGGTCTGGACTTCTATCGGTGCATGGCTATGCGTGGGATCGATTTTGGGGTCACGGCGACGCGTGGCTAGAGTTTTGGGGCATTTCGGATCAGATTTTGGCAGTTTTGAGGCCGTAGGAGTTCGTTTAGATCCCCGTTTGAGTAATCCCATTGGTAATGCTTGACCATGGAGCGGGTTAAGGGAGTTGGGTCATTAATGTGTCAAAGAGTTCCTTAGGGCTAGGGCTTCCTTGATTTGGTATTTTAAGTGGCACTGTGAACGGACTGGGTTTCCGGGATTGCATGGGATGCGTACTTCTAGGTATTATGTTATATCACGGGGTTCTCCATTGATTGGCGTGGAGGATATCTTTCTCCGCTACATTATTGAGGGTTCTCCAACTGGAGTTAGAGGGTACGTCTTCGCCAGATCGTTGAGGGGTTCTCCCATGTAGACGTTCGAGGGATCTGTCTCTGCCATATCGTTGAGTTCTGAGGTATTTCGGGAGAAGCATGGATATTTAGTTACCACTCGGGGTGCTCTGGAGGAGCAAGGATATTGAGTTACCACTCGGGGTGCATTGTAGGAACGGGGATATCGAGTTACCACTCGGGGTGCTCTAGAGGAGCAGGGATATCGAATTACCACTCAAGCTGCTCTGGAGGAGCAGGGATATCGAGTCGGGTACCTTCGTCATCCGGGTCAGTGGGTTGGTATGGGCGGTGACCCAGATTGACGAGTTATTGACGATTCACAAGAGGCTGATAAGTCAGTTGTCTTGTGCTATTACAGTAGAGGTTTCAGCAGTGTCTGACCTACTGTCAACTTGGTATCAAAGCTTGTTAGCAGATGGCTATAAACTTCGAATCATGATTAGGGTTCTCACATTGTGATATGTGGTGAAGCATTGGCTCTTACCCTAACATGACCAGGCTGGTTAGCCACCGGTGCGATTGCTCAGTCGAGAGGCTGGGGCGTAAAACAAGTTCTGAGGTTACCCATTTAGACCACCACTATTCCGAGGATTTTCACAGTGACCGGTAAGCTATCCTGCGTCTGACAGGTAGGTGTAGTTAGTAAAGTACAGAGAAGATTATGTCGGAACCCCTGTAAGGTTTATTTAATATTTCTAAAGTTAAAGGGTACTCCAGGTATTAAAATTTGTTGTTAAAGGCTGTCAGATGGGAACAGGGCTTTTCGCCTCGAAATTCACGAAGGGTCTTGTCAATTTGATATCAGAGCTCTAGGTTTCACTTCCTGCAAACCGTACACTTGTGTGCAAATTATTTAAGGATTCTAGTCAACGAGTTGCCTTCAAGACGTTTGTCACTTCAGCGACCTGGAACTGGGGGAGGCGAAAGTATAATGCATGCATAAAGGTATCTTTGAATTAAATTTTGTTATGTACTGTTTGTGACAATTTCTGGAATTTAGAAATTAGTACTTGACACAAGTTTTCCATATTTCAGTGAAAATGTGTTTTCGGAAAAGGGCCTGGTTTTTGGACTCTATTATTATGTCGTCTTGACATGGTAATTATTGAGTCCATGATTTTGGGTTTATACCCATTCTTGTAGTTTTAAATGGATTTGGCCATAAACCTAGTTTTCAATGAATTTGGCTTAGGCCAAGAAACGAGGATTTCAAAATACGGATTTTGGTTTTCACTGAATTTTTGTCCCCGATGGTCAAGGTTTCTCCGACTGGCATTGAGAGGTTTAGCTCCGTTAGATCGTTGAGGGTTCTCCGACGCTGGTGTCGAGGGGTTTTTCTCCGTCTGGTCGTTGAGGCTGTCTACGCATAGCACATGTATCTGCACTACTCGAGGTATATCGGCTGTGCAGGGTTAGGGTTTTCTCCAATTAGCGTTGAGGGGTTTTACTTTGCTAGATCATTCACAGTTCTCTGATGCTGGTGTTGAGGGTTTTTCTCTGCTTGGTCGTTGACGCTGTTTACGCGTAGTACATGGTTTTGCACAACTCGAGGTATCTCGGGTGTGTCGAAGGTATCGAGCTACGGCTCGGGATTTCATTCGGGGAGCAGTGAGATATGTTTTGATATATATTTTGTTTCCAGGTCTGTTTACATGATTTTAACTCCTTTGAGGAGGGTTTTCAAAGTAGGGTTGTGGACCACGGGATGTTTTCATTATTTGGATTTTCGTGGGTTCCACCGAGTATTTTTTTTACAAAGATGGATTTTCCAGCAAGTTTTCGGCTTATCTTTATGAACTTGTTTGAAAAGAAATTTTATGTATGCATGCATTGTTTTACACATGATGAAGGGTATTTTCCATCACGTATTCGTCAAGGTTTTCTCCGACTAGCGTTGGAGGGTATTTCTCCGCCAGATCGTTGAGGGGTTCTCCGATGTTGGCGTTGCAGGATAGTTCTCCGCTAGATTGTTGAGGTTGTTTCTGTGTCGTATAAGGACGCACATATGTTGAGAAACTCGGATATGTGGAGGGATTTTTCCTAGACTGGCGTGGTAGAGTTTTCCCTCCGCCTTATAGTCGATATGTTCTGATTCTGGCATGGCAGGTAGTTCTCCGCGCTGATTGCACTCGGCACACGTGACCCTATCTGACACCTGACTTCAAGATATATTCGGTCATGTGACGTCATGACTTGAGGTAATTGTCGTCATGTTGGGAGTAGGACCCGCGGTGGACTTCTCAGGCTCAAAGCCTTGCTTTGAGGTAAATTTCGGGTTGAATGGATTATGGTGCCTTCAGAATGTCTCCTGGATGTTGTTCTTGCCTACAATTTGTTGTCGAGACTGGAATAGGGAAATGTGCAAAGTGCATAGGTCCTATTGGGAATCGCATCTAACGCTAGTTCGTGTCGGTGGTGATGCGAGAGAACTTGAAAGAGGAGGTTGGTTCTTTGACCTGAGTTAAGGGAATTTTGGGGACAAAATTCCTTTAAAGGGGGGGATGGGAATTGTAATGACCCAGACCAGAAATTAAAGTAATTTGAGAATTTAATTAAGGAAATGACGATTTTAGCCTCGCTTTCGGAAGGGTTCGAGAGTCACTTTTTGATTGGCAGTGCTTTTGGAAATATTTCTTGGGTTGTTGCGTAGGTCTCGAACTCACGAGTTCGTAGACAGACGGCACGCGAAAAACGGAGACCCGGTGAGAGTGTTGCATATCTAGAAGCATCAGGGGTAGTTTGGTCATTTTGGAAAAGTCCAAAATTTGGGAGATACTTATTCTCTCTTTTCGGACTCTATCAGGAGGGAGGGTCCAGAACACTCTCTCTCTCCTACCTGATTCGCTCCTCCATCCGATCACCGAACCCTCACCTTCATCGGCACATTCCCGGGCCAACTCGACCAAAACCAAGGTCATGGACCTCTTCCCCTCGACTCCACGAGTGGTTTGATGTCACTATCAAGGTGGGAGTATTTTCGTTGACGACGGATGGAAAAGGGAGGTGGACCGAAACTTCTTGGCCTTTTTTCGGCCAAACCAAGTACGATCTCGAAATTCTGACCTCATTTTCCGGTTCTTGGTGAAAAGTAGATAAATTTACATGTGTGGATCATGAAAATCGGTCAAGAAATGAAGAAGTTGGAAGCTCGTCGAAAATGGCGATTTTCGGTGAGAATTTCCAGTTTCCGCCATCGGAAACGGCGACGGCGGTCCGGTCATCATCTCCGGTGAACTGTGCGACTGCTTCCGTCGATGATGGCTGACGTGGCATGCCACTTAGCAGCCACGTGGTGCCACATGGCAACCAATCAGCGGCTGACGCAGCTGCCACGTGGAACCACGTGGCAACCCAGTCATCGTCCAGTCTGCCGTCAGTTGACCGTTGAGTCAATTGATGCCGTCAAGGGTTTGACGGAATATGCTAACGGCGTTAGCATATTTTGTCAAAATTTAACGGAGTTTGATGGAACCCTAATGCCGTTAGTCTGGACATATGATTTCGATTCCGTCAGAAGATTCTGTTAGGTTTGACGGAATATTCCATCAGGGTTGACGGAACATTCCACCGTGAAGAGTACCAGCGCGTGGGGGCACGTAGCAGTAAGTAAGGGTGCGTGGCGTGTGGTCCGGCCTTCTACTGGTGTGTGGCGGCACGTGGGAGTTCGTTTAGACCCCCGTTTGAGTAATCCCAGTGGTAATGCTTGACCATGGAGCGGGTTTGGCTCGAGAGGTCAAGGGAATTTGGTCATTAATGTGTCAAAGAGTTCCTTGGGGCTAGGGCTTCCTTGATTTGGTATTTTAAGTTGCACTATGAACAAACTGGGTTTCCGGGATTGCATGGGATGCGTACTTCTAGGTATTATGTTATACCACGAGGTTCTCCGATGATTGGCGTGGAGGATGTCTTTCTCCGCTAAATTGTTGAGGGTTCTCCGACTAGCGTTAGAGGATACGTCTCCGCTAGATCGTTGAGGGGTTCTCCGATGTAGGCATTCGAGGGATCTGTCTCCGCCATATCGTTGAGGTGTGAGGTATATCTGGAGGAGCAGGGATATCAAGTTACCACTCGGGGTGCTCTAGAGGAGCAGGGATATCGAGTTACCACTCGGGGTGCTCTAGAGGAGCAGGGCTATCGAGTTACCACACTGGGTGCTCTGGAGGAGCAGGGATATCGAGTTACCACTCAGGGTGCACTAGAGGAGCAGAGATATCGAGTTACCACTTGGGGTGCACTGAAGGAGCAGGGATATCGAGTTACCACTCGGGGTGCCCTGGAGGAGCAGGGATATCGAGTTACCACTCGGGGTGCTCTGGAGGAGCAGGGATATCGAGTACGACTCGGAATAAGTCAGTGAGACTCAGTTCAACCAAGTCGGGTACCTTCTTCATCTGAGTCAGTGGGTTGGTGTGGACGGTGACCTAGATTGACGAGTTATTGACGGTTCACAAGAGGCTGATAAGTCAGTGGTCTTGTGCTATTACAGTAGAGGTTTCAGCAGTGTCTGACCTACTATCAAATTGGTATTAGAGCTTATTAGCAGAGGGCTATAACTTCGAATCATGATAGGGGGGTTCTCACATTGTTATCTGTGGCAAAGCATTGGCTCTTACCCTGACATGACCAGGCCGGTTAGCCACCGGTGCGGTTGCTCAGTCGAGAGGCTGGGGCATAAAATAAGTTCTAAGGTTACCCTTTCGGGCCACCACTATTCCGAGGATTTCGGTAGTGACCGGTAAGCTATCCTACGTCTGACAGGTAGGTGTAGTTAGTAAAGTATAGAGAAGGTTCTGTCGGAACCCCTGTAAGGTTTATTTAATATTTCTAAAGTTAAAGGGTATTCCGGGTATTAAAATTTGTGGTTAAAGGTTGTCAGATAGGAATAGGGCTTTTAGCGAATTTCTAGGCGAAATTCGGGAAGGGTCCTGTCATGATTGCCTATGCCTCCAGGCAACTTAAACCCATGAGATGAACTACCCCATGCATGATTTAGAGTTAGTTGTAGTGGTGCATGCATTGAAGATTTGGAGACACTATTTGTATGGAGAGACGTGTTGGATCTTTACAGATCATCCGAGCCTGAAGTATTTCTTCACCCACAAAGATTTGAACTTGGGACAGAAGAGGTGGTTGGAATTGATCAAGGATTATGATTGTGCCATCAAGTATCACCCAGGGAAGGCTAATGTAGAGGCAGATGCACTAAGTAGGAAGTCTGTGGGTTCCTTCGCACATATGCGCACTGTTTATTTACCACTGTTAGTGGAACTACAAAGAGTGGGGATGGTACTTGGTGTGGATAACCAGAGAGCTTTGCTGGCTAGCTTTCAAGTGATACATGTCTTAATCGACCGGGTTATTGAGGCTCAACTCCAGGATACTGCATTGTGCATCATTAGGATGGAGTTGGAGGCTGAGAATAGGTAGGACTATGCCATTAGAGACGATGGGGCCTTAGTTAAAAACGGGCGGTTATGCGTACGTAATGATTCAGAGTTGAAGAGATAGATTCTTGAAGAAGCTCATAGTTTAGCCTATGCTATGCATCCAGGTGGCACCAAGATGTATCGTACCCTTAAAGAGCACTACTAGTAGACCGAGATGAAAAGGGAGATAGTAGAGTTTGTGAGTAGACGCCTAACATGTCAGCATGTGAAAGTAGAATGGTAGAAACCGTATGGAGCACTGCAACCACTTCCTATTTCGGAATAGAAGTGGGATCACATTACTATGGATTTTGTGTACAAGCTTCCCCAGACTCGGAAAGGACATAATGGGGTTTGGGTGATTGTGGATAGGCTTACCAAGTCATCACATTTATTGCCAGTACAGGGAAGATTATAGGATAGACAAGTTCGCCCAATTGTTTGTGGATGAGATCATCTGGTTACATGGGACTCCAGAGTCGATTATGTCATACAGGGATCCAAGATTTACCTCGAGGTTTTTGCCTAGTTTATAGAGAGCCTTTGGAACTAAACTACATTTCAGTACAGCTTTTCATCCTCAGACTGATGGTCAGTTTGATAGGACAATTCATATTCTAGAAGATATGATGAGAGCTTGTGTACTGCAGTTTAAGGGAAACTAGGATTCACATTTGGCCTTGATGGAGTTTGCTTACAACAACAGTTATCAATCTAGCATTGGAATGTCTCCTTTTGAGGCTTTGTATGGGACACAGTGCAGGACACCTATATGTTGGAATGAGGTAGGTGAGAGAAGACTAATAACACCAGAGATCGTTGAAATGACAGAGGAAAAGATCAGATTCACCAAGGAAAGACTGAATGCAGCTCAGGACTGCCAGAAATGTTATGCAGACCGACGGATCAGGGATCTCGAGTTTGAGGTCAGAGATTGGGTTTTCTTGAAATTATCCCCCTGGAAAGGAGTGTACGTTTTGGTAGACAAGGAAAGCTGAGTCCTCGCTATATTGGGCCTTATAAGATCATTGAAAAGATAGGCCTAGTGGCTTACAGGCTTGCTATACCCCCCGAACTTTCGAAGGTTCACGATGTATTTCATGTATCCATGCTCCGGAAGTATCTGTTTGATGAATCTCATGTACTGGAGGAGCAACCAATTGAGTGAAGAGATGATTTGAGCTTTGAGGAACAACCAATGTAAATTCTAGATTGAAAGGAAAAAATATTGCGCATGAAGACTATTCCTCTGGTTAAAGTTCTGTGGAGGAAGCCACTGGGAGCCCGAGGTACTGATGCGGGCCTAGCAACAACATTTGTTCCAGTAACAGGTATGAATTTCGAGGATGAAATTTCTTTAATGGGGTGAGTTGTAACGGCTCATATTTTTAATTAGCGAATTTTTGTAAATTAATTTAGGAAATGACGATTTTACCCTCAAGATTCAAAAGTCACTTTTTGTTTGGGGATACTTTTGGAAGTTTTTTTTGGACCATCGCGTAAGTATCAAATTCACGAGTTAGTAGACAGGCGGCACACAAAAAATGGAGTCCGGATGAGAGAGTTAAGGGTCTAGAAGCGTCATGGGTAGTTTGGTAATTTTGGGTGATCAGATATTTTAAAACCCTATTTTTTCCAAAATTTTCTTTATTTTCCTTCTCTCCTCGCGATCTCCCTCGCCCAAACCCGTAAAACCCATATCCCCTCCCATGTGATTTTTTGATTTAAGCCAAACCAAGACCAACAAATCATAGCATCATCTTCCTCACCACATTTCGAGCTCAACCATACCCACCATTGAAGTTGACAGTGCTAGGAGAAGGAGAACCAAGGGTGAACAGTACCGCCGAACCTTTCTGGCCAATTTTCGGCCAACATATGTGAGGTTTCTCAATTTCAACTTCATATTTGGATTCCTTGGCTCGAGTAGATAGATTTCCATTATCAGAACATCGAATTTGGTTGAGAAACAAGTGAGTTAGGAAGCTTTGAAGATTGGGCGGTTATGGAGTTTTCCGGCCGACCATGAACAGTAACCAGCGAGAGGAAAGGAGCAAATAGCTTTCACAATCGCGGAAGGGAAGAGCCACCCGCCCATCCACCTACGCGTGGGGGTGCGTGGGGCACTTCCCCGGGCTCTAGCGACTCGTGTTATCATATTTTCGACGTTTCGAAATAGTTGGGGTAAGTTTTGGGTCAATCGAAATTCGTTTAGGGCCTGTTTTAGACGTCCAATGTCACATTAAACGCATTAGAACGTGAGTCTACTCCCGAAGTTTAGGGGGTTGGATTTTAGGTTTTTAATTATCGTTTAGTAATCCCCGAACGTTACTTTTGATAGACGATACCACTCCGGGGATGGCAGAGGAGTGTACATCTCAAGATTGAGCTTATTTGGACTTCCGTTGAGTGGATTTGATTGTTAAATTATAATGCATGCATACGTATATCATTTTAATAAGTTTTTAATTAAATGGGATTTTTGTGATTTAGAATAATTGAACATAAGGATTTAGTGTTTTTATGAATTTCCAAATTTTGTAATAATTGTCCTAATAATTTATTTTGGTTATGGATTTAAAAAATACGTTTTTGAATTGATTTTGGGCTTTAAACCCGGTTTCATGGATTTAGGATTTATGAATTTGAACTTATTGGATTTTTTACCCCGGTTATGCATATGGTTTTAGGCTTAGGCTCGGGATTTCGACTTCATGGATTTTGGGCTTTGGCCAAGGTTTTCTGTGATTTTGGCTTAGGCCAGGTAAAAGAAGGCTTTCAATTTGAATTTCGAATTTATACTACTATTTCTTCATGCTTACCATCCTCACTTCGAGGTATTTTCCGTCATGTGCTCGTTGAGGGTTATTTCTCCTACACATGACATCGAGGTATTTTCCGTCATGTGCTCGTTGAGAGTTATTTCTCCGACGTATGGTGTTGGATAAAATAGAGAACATAAATATGGAATATTCTATTTAGTTTAACCTTGCAAGTGCACAAATCGAATAGATAATATAGCAAATAAGCAAGGGTTGAATCCCACATGGACATGTCTTAACGTTTAAATCCACTTTATTACTTAGATTGATTAATTAACTCATAACTTAATAAAATAACAAAAGAACATAAAAATAAAACGTATAAACATGAGGTGGGGGGTTTTACATAATTAAAAATAAACAAATAAAATAACTAACATAAAGCAAATAATAAAAGTAATAGGCTAGGGCACTCTATCCACCACTAACCATAATTACTTCCTAAAATGATTTCTAGGATCTAATTACTATGAAACATCTTAATAAGATGCCCATGCAAAGGTTCGGTTACAGTTTCCTTTACACATGTTATTCTCTTCTTAACTAGCATGCCCTAGTCGTTTCCATGCTTAGAACGTTTATTCAATTATGCAATAGTTCTCTTAAGATTATGTCATCTATCTTAAGCGATTATAACAAAAAAGAAAACATTAAGAACAAAAGGAATTTGATGACATCACACTACCCCTAGTCTTGTTTAACGATCTAGGTTGTCATGAATTTAGATTACAAATAATATGTAAAGCCATATACCGTTGATGCTAATAATCATAAGAAAATGGTCAGTCAAACAAGCAATTATTCATCGATAGAGTATGCAAATAAGATGACCAATCTAATCAACATAAACTAAGCTCATGATGCACAGTAATCTCAATTATATTCAGCATTCATAATAATATAAATCAAGGGCCAAAATCATATTAAAGAAGAACCATGGTTAGGGCCTTGAAGCCCTAACCTAAAAAGAACCTACAAAATAAAATAAAAGTGTTTTTGCTCTTTGGTTTATTGATGTGTATAATTTTTGGACCTCTTTTCGATTCCTTTTACAAAACCCTAGGACCTCTATTTATAAGAGAATTATTAATCCTCAAACAAATAGAATTTTACATTTAATTCTATAAGGAAAAAGTTTCCTAAACATTTAAGAAATCTAATTAAAACCTTTCCTACAAGTAAAAGGACCAAAAATAATAGTTCTTAACTAAATAAGCAAGAAATCCCCTTGAAACATGGAAAATAAGTGTGAACACAAGCTGTCTTGGATGGCTCGCAGGCTGTCCCGCGAGCTTCGCGTGATCTTGAAGAAATGTTTGGAATGTTCTTGAAACAATCTTGGAATGAATTCTAACCCGAGGGATGACCTTGGGCTGATTTGAGCTGATTTTGAGATGATTTTGAAGTTGACCGCTAGCCAGCGGGCTAGCCCGTGGGACTCGATTTTGATTCTTTTATAACTTCTTCATTTCAACTCCAAATTGAGTAATTCTTTTTCCGTTATTTTCATAATTCAATCACCTTTCTAAATCTGCACATGTCTCACAAAATAGATTATTTTCTCCAGTTTCATATCACGAAATATTAACAAAACATAAGTACAAGTGTATTAAATCATGAAAAAAAACATCTATTATTATGACCTAACATATGGCGTCGAGGTATTTTCCGCCATACGCTTGTTGAGGCTATCTACGCGTAGTACAGGTTTACGTCTGCATATCTTTGAGGTATTTTCGGATATGTGGAGAGTAGGTCCCCAGGTTGGACCTCTCAGTTTCTAGCCATTGCTTTGAGGTATTTTCGGCAATGGTCAAGAGGGCTTGTCCTTGCTTTGGAGCCTCCCGAATATCGAGCTACAGCTCGAGATTTCACTAGGGGGATGGTGGGATATTTTTATATTATTTTATGTCCAAGTTTTCTTATAATTTTAAGCTCCTTCGAGGAGGGTTTTCAAAGCATGGTTGTGGACCACGGGATATTTTCATTGCTCGTGTTTTCGTGGGTTCCTCCGGGTTTTAAATAGCAATTTAAGAAACTGAATCTCGATGAGGGCTTTCCGATAAGTTCTTCGTAATTATATTTAGTTAAGTAGCGATTTAAAAAGGATTTTTATAGTATGCATGCATGATTTTACTTACGGAGGGGGAAAAGTTATATTTACTCCGAATTGGTGGTTTAAATTATAATCATTTTCTATCCACTCACAGTTTTCCTCATTTTGCATCCTCTCTAGGCCATTGAAGTCGACGATGGCACTTTCCGAGGTGGAGGCATCACTTTCCGGCTACGTTTTCTCTGTACTAGCACCAAGTAGGGTTTGTTAAGCTTGTAAACTTTATTCTCGCCTAGTTGCTCTCATTAACCATTTGGGATTGGCTGTAATTATTTTCGTGGATTGATTGTCTTGGACCTAGAGTTGGTTAGTTATGAGTTTACCTAAACTGTTTGGATAGTATTCTAAAATTTAAATCCTTCGTCTGACAGGTGGAAGACAGTTTGATCAAATTACAGGGGAGATTCTGCCGAATTTTCGGTAGAATTCTCGTAGTGTAGTTACGAGATTGTAAGGGTATTTTAGGAATTATTTTGAGTTTTCAGGGGTTTTCATACGGGAGCAGAGTTTTTCACGAATTTTGAGGAGAAATTCAGGAATGGTCCTGTAAAAAAACATTTTGAATTCAGGGGGCAATGTTTACACCCGAAAAAATCCTTAGTTGGGTTGAAGGAAGATAAGAAGAAATTAAATACCTAACTTACAAGGTCCAGCCCAAAAAGCCCATTTGAGACGTGGAAATGTGGAGAAATTGAGAAGTCAGTTCTGAAGCGCCGAACATGTCAGAGGGCAAAGGGAATGTTCGAGAGAAGTAACTACTGAGCGGGTCCCACAGGAATCTACTTGGCAAGTCAAATCAGCTCCCCAACCGCCTATAAAAAGGAGAAGAAACCTTCTTCTCAGGGACAACCAATCAATCAATCAAACAAACAAATTGACCAAACTAATCAATTTCAAAACAATTTCAAACCCTTAAAAGTTTCTTTGTTCAAAGGCTCGCCTGTATAGGCACAACCTGTTTCTCCGATCCAGGATCGAGATGCAGTCTCTTCTCCCCACCCTTTTTCTCTCAATTCTAGATTAGGAGGTTTCCCTCATCCCGGTTGCTGCTCAAACCAGTCTCTGAAGAACCCCTAACACTTACCTCATCCTGACTGTTGCCCAATTCAGTCTTTGACGCATCCATACACTCAACTCTTGACATCTCACCGTTTTTTGAATGCTCTGCCAACCTATGGCATGATTCCGACTAATGTTCATTTCAGTTGATGATTTCTAGAAGCTCTTGCCCCTCAAAGGCTTGATTTCGAAAGAAATATGTACTTACAGCACTTGTAATTTACTTACTACATTCAATATCCATGCATTTACCTTTTTAGATATTATACTTTACTTTCTTTACTTTCAACGGATTTTCTTAAGGAGAGGAACAAGTATTCAGAATGTACCAACCAGTGTGTTTTTTGGTTGTTGTCTAATTCATAAAACCATCTATGTGTTTTGGTCTAATACTATCATTCCGACTTAAGGGAACCCGTGCACCTAACTGCTCCAAACTAAATAACAAGTTGCTAAAATGAATAAATCGGGATCAACATAAATTAAACTTGGCCTAGACTGGAAATAAAATTATTAAAGTTCTTGGATACATTAAGAAGAAGGCATAGAAAAAAAAACAGCGCAAGCAATTTGCCCGCTTACCTCACAATCACATGATTAAAAGAAAGGTTCTTGGGTCGCAACAGAACCATCTCAAACTGTCTAGTAGCAGTCTCTACTAGTGGCACGCCTACTTTGAAAGCAGTTAAGGCCTACTTGCTTCCTGGTCAGCCCATCTAAGGAGAGACCGTGGCATCAAGGCCTCCGAGCCGACAGCCTTCAACCTAAACACAACTTCAAAAACAGTCATCACTCACATATCACTGAGAGAAATCCACACGATCCCGCTCTTTCAAGCGCCGATTTCGATAGAGATCCACCAAACGCGACCCCGGGCCCGCTGTCACATTTTTGGACAGAACAACTATTATGAAGAGAACTCTCTTTGTCCATCGAGAGGGGTTAATATGCATCTATGTGTTTGAGCAATTAAACTTTTAGTTTAAGTTAAACTAGTACCTACTAATTCATTCTCCTAATCCCACACCCTCCATATTTTTTTAGAAGTTTCTAAGAATTTTGCATATTCAAAAATTGTGGTCACATGCATCGCATGTGTGATGTCTTATTCTATAATTTTTTTTTTATCAAGAACGATATTATTGTATATCATAAAGAAATGGTACAACCATACCATCAAAATCAAGCTATGACAGTAAGACCCACAAGCCAATATGGCAATATTAAAGCGGACAAAGCCGCACTAACAACCAACATCATTGAAATTATGCAAAATTACAAATCGAGCCCACAAAGCTCAAAACAACCAAAACTCTAATAACGCCTATAACCCTAAACAAACTACCTCCACTAAAAGAAACAGCAACCGTCGTCACACCCATCACATATGGTCTTGAAGAACTTGTAGAGCATGTCGGATCTGAGGGAGACTTGGTCTCCAGCGATCCAATTATGCATAACAGCGAATAAATGACAAAAAGTCCTAATCTAACTACTGTGACCAAATCCAATGGGAAATATTGAGGCAAACTCCTCCAACATCAAGGTAGAACAAGATTTAGGAAAATTAAGAAATTTTAAAGCAAGATTTTGGGTAAGATGATGGATTGAAAAAACAAAATAACATGATGGGAAACTCCAATCTGAGCATGACTCAAACCATACAGTCACCACAAAAAAGACCCTTATTACTAACCCAAAAGAAAAAGAAGAAAAACGATTGAAGGGAGCAGGGAAGAAGGTGATCGTCTTCCTCCTCCCTCTTAGTTTACTTTTTCTTTGGGACTAAGAGGAGAGAAAACGGACGAACTCATAATCTAAACGCACTTCTTCTTTCTTTTTTTGGTTAGAATTCTATATTTTATTCTAAGAATTTTATATAATATTAATTAATATGTGATTTAATAATTAGTTAAAATATATGGACATGCAAAATTAAAAACTTTGATGGGAACTGACCAAGCTAGAGAACCCAACCAACTTACCGAAGAAGTCAGCTAAGACCAGAGAAGTTAAGCAATTTGCCGACGAGGACGAGTAAGACGAAAGAACCAAAGAATTCAGACCTTGAGAGATGAAAAGTATGAGTTGGAGAAAAAGACTTATATGATACAAATGATACTAGAGTAGGAAAATTTGAAGGCGGCCGTATAAAAATACAAGCTCTCGACCACTTGAGCTACAAACCCAACATAACATTAATCAAAGACACAAGAAACTGAGAACATATTGCATACAAATGATATTAGGATTTCAAAAATTTCAACAACTGAGTCTGAAATACTTAGATGTGCTGTGGGGGGTCCCTCTCACCCTTGGCCAACCACAAATGATATGACCAGGAGAAAAAGAAAGACAGGGAAAATCTTAGCACAAAGTTTTGTGAGTGCAACGACCTATACACTGAACTCCAAATAATGTTCACAAACAACAAGACTCCAAAATTTTAAGCTTGTCAGGCCATTCTCTGTGCCACAGTTTGGCTTCATATCAAACAACACCAGAGAAAATTGAAAATGTTGCTGAAGTAACCCTCTCTCTAGGTTTAGGTAATCCGAAACCTCGTAGAAGCACTCCTCTATAGTCAAAAAAACAAGTCAATAGACCACCCGGGATGTGGAGAATTCGAATGGTTATCCGAAATATTAGGTTTCAATGGTTAGTAATGTCTCAATCAGATTCCTTTGAAAAATCCCCCATTCCCTTGGAACTTTCCTCTCCGTTTGCAGCAGCTGCCGAAGGACTCCATTGGTTATGGTTCTCCTCATAGCCAGCTGTTCGAGGTTTTCCTGGTCTTGTCCGGATGTTGGTACCCATGGGGAAGGGCTCCTGCAGAGAGAGAAAAGCCGGGACGATTCAAAAGTGGGAACTTTTGGAGTCAGGACAGTTCATATCATGAAAACTTACCGGATCCCCAGCATTTGGACCCTCCGTGTGGAAGAGTATGGGACGACAGCGTTTATCCTCATTCATTAAGCTTGAATTCTGGAAATGAGCAATAAGAGCAGCTTTTCCCTGGATACGAGCATACGCAAGTGATGCCACCTTTTCACTGTTAAACTTCTCCCATTTTTTTCCATTAAATGCCTGCAACAAAAACGTGTAAACAAAGGACAATCTCACAGATACAAAAGGATTTATTCCTTTGGGCAACTGACTTTTGTTTCGACAAATAAATTACACATCTCAGTAAGACAAACCTTATAGAATGGAACAATCTGATGAGGATCAATCATGTTGATGAATGCATATCCCACGTTGCATTTGTTCTGTGAAAGATACAAAAGAAAAAATTTGAATTAGAAACACAAATATTCTCTATCCAATGAAAGATGATATTCGCTATACAACTTTCTTGCCTTGAAGTCAATTGGTAGATAGAGAAAGTCATAAATTCCGCGACACTGCTCATCAATTGCAGCAAGAAGCATCTTTGAAGTATACCTGTTACGACCATTCATTAGTTTACCAAAGCAGGAAAACAACTAGACCAGCAACTTAGAACAGTTGGGGACAATATACATACTTGTTCGGAATGTTCTTTATCATCAATGTGGTTCGTCTGTCATCCCCACGCAATATACGTTGAATATCAAGCTCGTATTGTTTCTTATCGGCAATGCTAGAATGTGCTTCATTTCTTCGGTGAGACAGGTTTCTAACACGCTCATTTGGTGGATCAAAAGAGGAAGGCATTGAAGCCATTGAATTCCTTCCAGGAAACATGTGGCCTATGTCCTGTGAAGACCGTTGCCGGGTACTTGTAGTCATGTCCAAGAAATTTCCACCAACAAGAGAGAAGATGTTGTGTGGAGACATTTCCAAATGATGCATCTGGGGACTTCCGGGAAAACGTGTAACTCCAAGAGAACCCAGGTGAAGACTAGAAGTATCAGGAGACTCCCCAGAAAAGGCATGCCTTTCCCAAAGGGAAGGGTTAACAGCTGGAGCTGATCCTACGTGGTGGCGCACAGGCGATGTACCATTCAGCATATGAGGTGGTGTCCTGTGGAATCCAGGCACTTGGGAAAAGCGATGTGCATTAGGACCATTGATAAATTGCGGTGAATTCTGCCACATCATGGGACTTGAAGGATGCTGCTGGTATGAGCTGGAGTTATTCCACAAATAAGGATGAACAGGGCAGCTACCATTTCCAGGAGATCCAAAAGCTGTATGAGAAAAGGCATGTAAACAAAAAATTCACCAGAATATGTCTACATTTAAAAATTCCGTCAAACACAATCCAAAATTCAATGAATTAACGTAAACTGATTAATGATGATGAGAAACAAGCACCAAAGGAAATATGAGAACCGCCACTGCATCATTGATACTCAATATGATTCCTCCATTATGATATGACAGTTGAGAAAAGGGGATCAATGTTAAGATGAATATTATTTCTCCATTATGATATGATGGTTGAGAAAACGGGATCTCATATTCTCATTTATGACCTGGGGAGAGAACTCTATTAAAGTAAGAAATAAAAGTAATATAGTGAATGAATGTACCTCCTCCATTCAGTTCCATTAGGTGACCATTTGCATTGACTCCAGAAATGGGCCTTCTGTCTGTTCCTTGTGTCATTCTAAGGCCCACATTGCCATTCATGTTTGCAATACCGCCGGCCAAGTTGCCTGGAATACCATGGGCTAAACTTTCATGATACTCAGGTAAGGAATGAGGATGTAAACCGGGAATGTGCTGTTTACCAAATTGCATGTCATCCAGAGAGTGATCGACCTCACAAAGCCCATATTTTTTCCCTGCAGATGCCACTGCCATTGGAGAGGCATCTGGAACACTTGAACTCTGATGAAGTAAAGCATTTTCAATAAATGCTGCACTCACAGGTGACCTGACTGCAGAATGTAAGCCCAGGGTAGATCCGTTAACCACGCAGTTTGATGCAACCATTCCAGGACGAAGCATAGCTGTAATAAAAGCAAGTTAAACATTTCCTAACAAGATAAGAACAAACTAAACCAAGAATTTTTAACAAGCAGATTCATACCCTTGCTTCCTGTTGATAAATTGTCACCCGGGCTATGAGAAAATTTAAATTCATCTTGCTCCTGCTCGGAAACTTGAACCGAACTGCAAAAGGAATGAATGTACAAATAAATGGAACAGTAACATGCTAAGAGAACATCCAGGTGAATAATCAATGAATGAGACAAAAATGGAAAACATTTCCTACGTTAAAGATTAAAACCCCCAAAAGAAGAAATTGATAGAAAATCACGATCCCCTCAGAATCTAATTAAAATCCCTTATTAGTAAAAGCTATACGTAAATCCATGGGAAGAGTGAATTATCAATACCCCCTTCTTACACCCCCTGGACAGCTTGGTTCAAGGTTGATCTGCTTCCCACCAATCTCACTCCTATTCAGCGCATGAAGAGCAGCTTCTGCAGCTCTAACATCATAAAATTCTACGAACTTGTTCTGAGGCTTGTGTGGAGTCTCGCGGATCTAGAAGCAAACAATAACAAACACTTAATATGGACATTCTTTCATCCCGTTAGAAACAAAGATAATAAGGAAAGGCTTGAATGACTTACTTCTTTAATCTCTCCATAAGATCCAAAGATTTTAGAAAGCTCATCATTAGAAACGGAAGAATCAAGGTTGAATAACACCAGCGTTCCTTGGTTAATATCTTTATCAGAAGGATTGTCCTGACATGTTGGCAAGTACAAAAGCATGATGGAAAAATAACAACATGAGAATAGCATATAACAAAAGTGAATAACAAGTGACCACCATACCTTGGGTATCGAATAATGTATGTCAAGCTTTCTACGCTTCAGTGGCTTACTTTGAAGTGCTCTTAGTGCATTTTGGGCAGCCCTTATGTCATAATAAGTAATCATAACAAACCCACGATGCTTGCAGGCTGTGTAAAGTGCCCGGATATCGCCAAATTGCTAACAGGACAAAACACAACTGTCAATTTACCTAGAGAGGTAACTACTTTGACTGGATTTTATGCACTCGAAAATTACAAAATTGATAGTAAAATAAAGAAACTTATAAAGGAGGTATAAGCACCTCAAAAAGAGCCTTCAATTCCAAATCTTCGACATTGCTATTAATATTCCGGACAAAAAGTGTTCTAGAAGGGAGCTCTCCACTAGGGTGTTCACCCACAATTGAGCCATTACAACCCCCTTGACCATTGGAAACTCCCCCACTAAAATCAGAGTCACTAAGTCCTCCACATAAGAGATCATCTCCTTCTAATTCCATGCCGCCACCACTGCTAAAAAGATCAAAATCTTCAAATCCATCACCAATATTAGCATGAGCATTATAACGCTGCCCATCTATCACGCCAGAAAACAAGTCATTTTCATCAGGAAGGAGATTCCCAATCGTTTGTGCCTCAATTTCTTCAAGAGATTCAAAGGGTTCTTCCTCATGTTGGGATGCAACATTAATAGTCGATTGTTGATTTATAGAATCATTCTTCAGTAATCTCACTGCACTTACGAAAAAAACAAAACAAACAAAGAGAAGTTAAGTCAACAGATTTATCTGATTTGAGAACTACAGGGGGTAACATTACCCGCAGGCAACATATGAACACCATTTTAAAGGAAAACTTACACTTTCTACTGAAAATCTCAGACAAAGAGCTTGAGAACAGAGTACTTTCATGCTGAGCACCATGAAGAACAGTTTTGCCACCAACCGAGCTATAAGTTGTTGGCTTTGTGGAAAATTCTGACCACATCTTTGCTTGGTGATCCATAGGTTTCCACGAGCCCTTGGATATGTTGGAAACTCCTCCACCAATGCTTAGCTGTTCTGTCCGCTCCCCAGAAATATTGGATTGTGGCATATCCAAGTACTCTACTGACTGTGCCCCAATTGGTAAATACTTTTTCGAGGGTAATGACGAACCCAACATGCTGCCAGGTGTGGGTACCATTCCATCCACTCCCGCTGAAAGAAAAATTCCACAAAATTAAATTAGTAAAAGTTCTCATGCAGCATTTTTTAGCATAGAATTTATTTGTTCAAATTTTGAGTTTGAGTATAGTCTGTTAAACATAAAACACAATCACAGTTTCCATGAGAGGCATCCGACATTTCTAGCATACAAGGACCATAAAGAACCAGCCACTCAATCCACCGACCCCTGGCACATTTATTTTCTACAAGATGGATCGAGTTAATTCTTGATTTTTATCCATACACTTCTGATTTTAGAGCATAAAAATTTACTTTATAGAGCATAAGTTTGATTCCGAGGTTGGAACTTGGGACTGCCAGTTGTCATACGTTTGACCAACACGTGCAAAATACTTCTAAATGTTTGGAATCACTTCATCACTCCATCATTACAGCTTCTATGTTCTTTTACCCCGAGGCTAAGATATCACTATGTACACAGCTGTGGAAACTTAAACCCAAGTATTGAGTGAGAAGCAGGCGAACTAACCACCACACCACACCACATGTCAGGGCGGTTGTTAATAAGTAGGGGTCATTTGTTTGGTTGGGAAATTCTTTCAACTGACAATGTACTATAACGGTTGTTCATAAGTAAGGGCATCTGTTTATTTGGGAGATCTTTCAATCGGTAATATGGCATATCTTCTGTAACTAAACCCAGAGAAACAATAAAATTCGGGGGATATAACCAGACACGACAAATTAACCGGCAGATGTCTCAGGAAAATTTACTAAAATCATGCTCACCTTGGTAATCAGGCATGGTTTTCAGCTTCTGAAATCCAACTTGTCTCTGGAGCATCAAATTTGGCAAATTGGTAAACAGGAAGAACAATTGAAAAGAGGCATAATGTGCTAAAAAGGGACTAAAAATTTATGATAAATTTAAACAAGGTAAAATGCCTAATGGTCACCTGATAAACACCAATGCATTACATTTAACGAAACTTCATGACATGCTAAAAATGGAACATCTTCATAGTAAATAAGACAAGAATTACCTCGGAAGGAAAAGGAATTTCATCAAAGAAGTGGGAAGAGACAGATACACCCCTTTGATCCATTATTTCAAATGGCATCGTGCGGCACTCCGAAACCAGAAAAGATTACCAAACAAAGACCAAAATAAAAAAGCTCAAACTTTCTCCGTTGCAGAATCTGCCTATGTTACATGGACCCTTGCCTGAAAATTATAAACACCAACAGTTGACAAATAAATATCATCCATTTCAGATATTAGACAACCATATATAAAATTCTACAGAAAAATTGAGATGAAGGGCATTTAGAAATTTCAAAGAAAACCTAAATCAAACCATACAAAGGATCAAAGTTACTCATCAAGCTCTACAATTGAAGAGAGTTGAAGATGTTTTTTTTTCCTCAGAGGCTCAGAGGGATGATGGAAATGGGAAAATAGTAAAAAAGTAAAATATTTGCTTACCTACCAGCAACCAAACACAATTGCCCCATTTGGTTGCAGAGAAAAGTTAGGAAAAAAAATCAAACTTAATCCCTTTGGTTTCCTCAGTTCATAAGCAACCTAAAATGCATCAAAATTGAAGTTTAATCCAATAAAATATTAAGGGGCTAAAAGTAAGGGATCAGGGAGAACATGAAAGCAAAAGAAATTTAATCCTTGAAATTATTTAAGAACATAAAATTGAACTCTAAAGTTTCAAAATTTTAGTAATTTACACAGGGGAAAGGGAATTAAACAGCAAATCATCACCTAAAAAATGATAAAATTCCCAAAAAAATTGAAAAGAGTAAGGTCTGACCTAGTCCAACAGAAGTCCTCATCATAATTGATCACCATGTCCAAAATTCAGAAGACTCAGACAAAAATTCTTAAAAAATCAAACTTTATGATACAACAATGGATCTCAGAACCTCTGCATCTGAACCTGCTTCTTCTTTTGCAGCATTGCAAGTTGTCACCCACCACAAGATTGGAGAGAGAAAATCAAACAAAAAAAACCCAAAAATTCTCTTCTTCTTTTTCCAGCTTCTACCTAATCATTTTTCCTTCCAAAAAAACTTCTGGGGTTGAAATAAAAATCATAGCTTGGGGCCGGAAATGGGAAAAAGGAGGGGAATTCCGGCGAGGAGGAGGGGTCCCGCCGGAGGGTGAGTTACTGCAGAGAAAGAGAATAAATAGATGAAGCAGTTTATTGATTTGTTTAATCCGAGAGCGTCAGAGAGAGAGAAAGAGAGGTTTGAGTTGGTTGGTTTGGGGGGTTTTGAAATAAAAAAGAAGAAAAAGAGCAGAGGAAGAAGACAAAGACACAAGAGAAAAAGAAATGGGCGCGGGTTTCTTTGTGTGTTGGGTGTGAAAGATAGAGAGAGAAAGAGAGAGAGAAAGAGAAAGAGAGTGTGTGTATAAAATGTGTGGGTTTGTGGATAAAATCAATACCAAAAGGAAACAAATAAATTATATTATCAAATGGAAACTCCGTTAAGAAATTAGACTCAATAAAACAGAGGAAGGAAGGAAGGAAGGAAGGAGGAGGAGGAGAAAGAGAAATGCTATAAACGCGAGGGCCTTTAAATTCGGTGGAGAGTGGGCAGAGTGGGTTTGGCTTCAATTGGGACAAAAGAAACTCGTCGGCTCACTCTTTTTCTTCTTTCTTTCTCAACCAGTTTTTACTTTTTTACTTTTACCTTTGAGTTTGAGTTTGTTTTTTACCTAGATGCCCCACCCATATTTACTTTTACAGTTTTACTCGGGTACTTGGCTACTTGGCTGTACTAGTTAGTTGACTTGCCACTTACCCAGCTTGGCTTCTTTCTTTTTTAATTTTTTTGGGCAGGTTTTTTTAGTTTTTACCCCGTTTTATTTGCCAACTTGTCTAATTTTTCGCCTATTGTGTGACTTCAAGGTCCATTTTTGGTCAGAGTAATTGTGTATGCGAATAATATTGAGTTATATTTACGAAGTTTGAATAAGATCTGTAACAGTGGATGATTGAAAATATCTAGTGACAATTCACAAAAAAAATAAGAAAATTTAAAATTCGAAAATGCATGAACTAATAGCATATGGTGCTACTACAGGTGTGATTCATGAATTCAAAAGTGTGATTATAGAGACATGAAGATCAGCAATTTCTTGTTAAGTATATTCAAGTATCCAACCTTGCTCATTGATACTAATTCATACAAATCGGGAGTGTAAAAATGTTTTCATTCCATTTGAATTTTCGAGTGGAATTTAAAAGTTTAACTAACCGTTTTTGCTGATTATTTCATTCGCGTGCAATTTGTTAGGTTTAATAAAGAAATACTTCAATTTCAATTTATTATTCAACAAACACATTGGGAAATAACTTTTATGACATTTTGAATACCAATTCACATGAAAATGTTTTTACTTGTTAAAAAATATAATGTCATACTTGGAAAATCAGTTACTTATATAACAACCAAGAAATTCACATGTAATGTCCTTAATCATTTGCCATGCCAATCAATTCTTCAAAGGAGAAAGAAAACAAAAAAGTCTCTTGCTAATGTTGTTGTAAATAGAAATCTCTTTCAAATTCAACCTAATAGTAATAGAAATGCGATTGGTAAAATAATAATAATAAAAAAAAGTTATTGTGATGGATCTACTACTAGGTAGTTAAACAACATACAAGGTTTTTTGGATTTGTTTGTTCATATTAGTTAGGAAAATTTGATTGGCTGCAAAACAAAAACCCTAATCTCCGGATAACTCGAGGTGAGGTGTCGTGTACGAAATGTTTTGGATTCAAGAACAATTACAAAACTCACCCAATAAGCTGTCCTACGTATTTAATGCAAGAAATTAATCACAACAAAAAAAAGAAATTCCAAATCTTGTCTACAATCCAATCCATTGCAAAAATAATACGATTGTACATGTTCATAAAGTTTGAATTTAATACTTAATTATGATTAACTCGTCGCCAAATTTAGTTAAGATATCATAAAGAGAATTAGATTAAGTCACGAGTAGTCATGAACTTGTGAGTATCGAGATTTATATAAATATATTTTCATCATTTGTTTAAACTCAACTTGAGATTTCTCACTTACAAATGAAGAATAATACAATTAAAACTGAATTTTTTTCAAGTCAAAATTATGTTAAATAAAATATCAACAAGACTAACGCAGTTAATCACACATGCCTCCGTTGATGAGTATTAGAAGATAATGTTTATAGATGCAGTTATTGATCATTTAATTAATGTAATATGTGTCAGTATGTTTGTTATCTTAATTGAAAAAGGTACAGATTAGCAGCCAATCAGTTTGCATTTCTTGACATATACTAACCTAATCACATGGCCAAATGCCAATCATTTTTTTCTCCATTTTTTGTGTCATTTTCCCATTTTACCTGTGTGTGGATGAATAATTTCAAAGTTTCATGTAATTTGAGTAAAATTAGTTAAAAATGAGAAACTTAAAAGTACCATGAAATTTGCAAATGATACAACGCAAGACATATAGATGAGATTTGTAAGTTACATCTATGAAAGTGTTACTTTGAAAAATCCCTTATTTAGTGATTTATTATGCTTACAATGCTCATATTTTTGTTTTTTAGTGCTTAACCATATACTTAAAATGTCCATTTTTTTTATTTTTTAGCGTATACCATAATAATATAGTATAAATTTCATGGAACTTTGAAGTTACTCATCCAAACACATCCTTATAATACTTTACATAAAGCTATAGCTTATATATTTTTCTCAACTGTGGGAATTTAAAATCCCTAACTAATATAATTTTTACCTAACATGAATGGATGGGTTAATTTCGAGTATGACTTAACAAAAATTAATATAAAATCATGTCTTAAATGCATATTTTTCGTATTAAGTGTTCTTTTATTTTTCGTGAAATCTATTAGAATTTAAAATTAATGGAGCTCATTTGTTGATATATAAGAGAATATATAATTGTATAATTTTTTTCAATTTCTGACAAGATACGAATTTTTTCCCTTGTTTTTCCGACTTATTGAACTCAAAATTGAATTTTAAAATTGTAAACTTTGCAATCCTGCGATTTTACATCGATACTCTTAAAAGGTATAAAAATCATATATAATTTAATTATTTTCTTTCAAAATGCTCACAACTCTTATTTAATTTGGATTATACTCACCTATGAATAATTAACTATTTTATTATTTCATTATGCACATGAAAGTTTCGTGATAATAATTTGGAATCTCACACGTAACATAGTAATATCAATTAAATTATGATAAGAATGTAAAGTTAATATCTAATATTCGATAAAACGGATGACATATTTTATAATTTTTATTTCCAAAAAAATGCATATATTATTACACTAAATTTTATTTCAGGCTTTAATATTTTAATAGAAATTAAGATCAAACGTTTAATCTTCATTAAAACCTACTTCCATCCTCATCCAACGAACAAATAAAATAAATTATCTGCTTCTATTATTGTTGAAAAATGATAACAATATATTTTAAAAATAATGGAAAAAAAAGGTTTTTTATTGTAAGCCAAGCGGAGCCGAGGCGATTGAAGACCAAGTGACTGCCAACCTGACTGTGGGGGACCGGCAATTTAGTGCCGCTTATATTCAGCCACGTGTCAACGGCTGTTTAGTTAACCAGTTCAAAACCTGCTTCAAAATCCAGGTAGCTTTGAGTTTACGGTATCGTGTACTGCAACTCTTTTTTTTTTCTTTGGTGTTTGAATATTGAAAGTTAAAAAAGGGTCAAAGTGGTACAATTTTTTTTATTTAAAATTTTTTACTTTTAACTTTCCATGTGTCCTAAATTACAAGTAGTATGGCACCAAAAAAGAAAAGTAAGGGTAGTTATAAATTCGTTAAAATTAGGAATCGATTCGTTCAAACTGTTATAACATTCTGATTTTGATTTGACCGGATAAAAGTCTAACGGTTTGAAAATTCAAATCGTTCAGTTAGTAACTGTTTGGTTTAAAATCCAAGCCGAACTGTTAATGTTTTTATTTACTACTTAATATTTTTAACCATATAATATGTTAATATAAATGTTCATCACTACCCTATCTCACTTAATCCTTACTCATTTTGTGCTACTTTCGAATTTAAATTATATTTAAACGTAATCCGCCATATTTGAAGTATATTAAAATATTGCAAATTCTAATTTGTTGATATGGATGAATGAAATCTTCATGTGAATGAATGACATCTTGATGTGAATAAATGAAACCTTGATGAAAAATGTGGAATTTTGGAAAAAATTATGTTTTGGAGGATTCATGTTAGTGAACAAACTGATCCAAACCAAACAGTTAATAACGATTTGGATTGAAACGGTTTCAATTATATTTTTCGAAAATTTAAATTGTATCGAACCATTAAGATTTGAACGGTTTGGATTTGGGTGATATCCGCATCGATCCAAACCATGTTCACCCCTAAAAAAAGGGTAAGTATTACACATGTGAGTTAGGTCAATCAGATAAAATAAACGTAGATAATAATAATTGTACGTATTTTTGTATGTGTAAATTAGATTTTTCCTTATGCAGTTTAACTTTGTTTAAAAAACCACATATACGTATTAAAAAAATAAAATATATATTTGCATCCACTTTATGGGAGTTATATTCAATATATATTTGCATCCACTTTATGGTAGTTATATACATTCTTCTCGATTATCGAATTTTTGGTATGCAACTGTCATAATCGGACACGTTGTTTTAAAATGTCATGTAAAGATTAGTTTGCAAAAAAAAAAAATCAACTAAATTGGAGATCATTTGATAATTTATATTGATAAAAAGAATCGACAATTTATATAACAGTTAAGATGTTTATGGTGAACCGTCATTGATACAATGAATGGCTAAATCAACATTAATCAAAATTTTGTTTTTACAGACGATTTTTTCATGATATTTTAATAAATTAACGATTTTGAATATGCAACATTGGGTAATCAATTTGAACACATTCACCTAGGATAAATACAAGTATTACTCTTAAAAAACAAAAAATACTTTTCTATGTAACTCCTTAAATAAGAAATTGATAAGTTAAGATAAAATCACCCTTCCTAATTTTGATGAGGTAGGTGTAGTGCATCACCATATACATTGGTTATTTATGAATTTTATACCTATTTTTATAAAAATGAAGCCTTTCAAATCCAACTCATTTTCACCTTTATTCCTACTTTTAAATGGATGCACAGCTAGATTAAAGAGAATTAATAAATTTTGCATAAAAAAAAATTAAATAAAAGAAGCAATGAACTCAAATATTGAAAAGGTATGGTACAAATATGAAGAATCAAAGTTGCAATCATTGACGAAAATTTGTTGATTAAAAGTTCATTATTCCCAAGATTTTGAGAATATAAAGGTGTCACGTCCTTAACCAGAGTTGGGAAGTAAACATCACACACAATTGGCCTACCTTAAGTGACACCAAAAAAGACTTGTGTGCCACATCATCATCCAAATTATTTGCTTATTTGCTACAAATATTTAACAAAAATGTTACACATTAAAAAGCATTATTTGATCAACATACACTTTAAATATATATATTTTGGTTCTTTAAAATATTCTTTAGTAGATTATTTATAAGTTTTTTTTTTCAGGAATTTTTAAGTTAATTTGAATTTTTTGAACCATTTTTCGTTAAATACGCATAAAGAAATAAAAAAATAAGTGCATTTATAATTTTTTGAGGAGTGATTCTTAATAAATAACGATTACTTGAAATTCAATAACATAATTCTCCATTCTTATACACAAAATAAAAACATAATTCCCCATTCTTATATAAAAAATAAAAACATAATTCTCCGTTTATTAGCCAATATGTAATAGTTCTAACCACGAAAATTAATAAATTAAAAAATACTCATAGGAAATTTTAAGTTCGACTCTCGTTAAGGGCAAACTTGTTATTCAGGCATCATTTGGTACGCCGTATTGTACTGACTATTTTAGTCGGATAGACTAATCTGTCTATCGGATAGACTAATTTGTCTACCGGATAGATTAACTATTTAGTGGGGCGTTTGGTTCTCTACCGGATTAAAATGCTGACTATATTATACTGGTCGAATTATATTATACTAATTGATAAGAAATATCTATATATCATAAATATTAATTATTATTATTATTTATTTATTCTATTTTTATTTTAGTTCATTATTGATATTATCATTATTATTATTTTTCTAGATGGCTAGTCATCTGATTATTTAATACGGATAATTTCGAGGGTATTATTTTAGTGGGTGTGGACCGTATAAAGGTGTTCAACCGTATTAACTTATCCGGTGACTAATTAATACGAGTGGTACCAAACACCAGTTTCGTACTATATTATCCTATATGGTCCCTTATACGACGTACCAAACATAACCTCAATATGTATAATATAATTTCTCTCCCACAATATCATTGTTTTAATAAATAAATTAAAAATACTCCCCCACACCGTCAAGAGGATATGATAATCAAATTGATTTTTATATCAACAATTGTCAGGTGTCAAATTTTTATACTAATAGGCAATAGCAATATGGTAGAATTTAACTTGTTATAAAATAAAAATAAAAAACGCATTACACTTTATCTAAAATTTGGTATCAAAATTTATTATTATGTCTCTTTTATAAAGAGCATTTTTGCTCACCACCTGGTGAGCATTCTTTTGCACACCATGGGACTGTTTGCTTGCCATGTGTATGATAATTAATTATTTTAATATTTACATTAAATGCTGTTTATTTATATGGATTAAATTTATAATTAAATATAAATAAAATAGAAAAAACCAAGAGCAACCCAACCTCCTTATCGAACTACCGATCGCGACAAACACCCATCCTAATCACCCAAATAGTTGCCGGAAACCACCGCAAATCAGTCGCCAACATAGCTTTCGTGGTTTCAATTCAAACAACTTCATGGAGAAGATAAATAAAAAAATTGGAGAAGAGTAAAGGTGAAGATGGAGGTTCTGGCTTCAGCCTCCAGATCCAATCGCCTATGGGTAGATTATAGGTCTAGAAATTTGGTGAAGTTGCAGTGTTGCGCTAGGTCTCCAAGCCCAGCTGGTTTGGTGTGTCAGCGATCCAAGCCATAAATGAAATTAATTTCATTTCAGATCGCATCACCAATGATAAAGGAAGGAGGAGAACTGGGAAACTGCCAAAAAAGCAAAACTTAGCCCCGAATCAGACCACACAACTTCCATCTTCACCTTTATTAATTATCATCTTCTCCGTGAAGTTGTTTAAATTGAATCCACGAAAGCCATGCCGGCGATCAATGGGGGGTTTCGGCGACTGATTTGGGTGGATGTTGGTTCGGTACGGTGGTTCGATGAACAGGTGGGTGGCACTTGGGTTTTCTCTATTTTATCTATATTTAATTTTAAATTTAATCAACATTAATAAACAGTATTTAATGTAAATATTAAAATAAGTAATTATCATACACATGGCAAGCAAACAGTCCCATGGTGATAAAAAAAATGCTCACCAGTTGGTGAGAAAAAAATGCTCCCTATACGAGTAGCCACGTGTATGATAATTTCTTGTGGATAACATCTTAACGAGTAGCCACGTAGGTGGATGGACCCCACATGAAGAGACATGCTTAATGATACATGTGGATAATAATGTAGACCTTAATTTGATATGTTAACCTTAATTTGATATGTTTAATCAATTCTATGAAAGTAGTACTCCGTATTAATCATGTCGTATTCGAATTAATCTATGATTGTGACATATAAGACTAAGGCTAAATTATATATAATTTAACAAAAGAGGAGCATATTTGTGTAAATTTAACAAAATTTCAAGTCAAAATGTTTATACTTTGATTTTAACTTGCAATCTGAACATTCATCCAATGTTAGGCAGAACTTGGACAATTGATGGTTCAAACTTCAAAGGTTATCTGAAAAACATAATTGACTTGGTTAATTAAATAACCTAATTATTTATTTAATAGTTTACTGCTCAGTTCCTTGTAGAAAAAGTAAACAAAATTTTTAATTACTATGGCAGACTTCCCTGAAATTCATAGCAAATGCATGGGAGTAACTGTTAAGGCAGTAAATAAGGGTTTTGTACAATTTGGGCGACGCGTGGCAGGCAGAGATTGGACGATTTGCATTGTAAATTTGTGGGGGCAGCTTCTTAACAAGTTTCCGGCAAATCGGACGGTTGTTGTGAAAGCGAAAGAGAGGACACACAGAAAACGGTCGAAGATAAAGGTTCACGTGGTATGGGTGGCCTTGTGGCCGTTAGATCTACAGCCTGTTGCGTTGTATGCATGAAAGTGACAGCCCCAAAACCGAATGGGGGCGTGCATCCTATATAACAATTTCTTGTGGCAATTCAAGGTGAGAATCTTTAGTTGGAGTGTAACGAGGTCATAATTGTAAATATTCTAATAAGAAACTGTTCCGTTGTATAAGAGGTTGTGTGCAGTGCACTAGAGGAATGCCAGACTGTTGGACTAAGGAGGATTGGCTGCCATAGTCAAAATTTGTCCAATCTAAAGAATTAGCATTCATAATGGAAAACATGTATCAGAGTAAGAAAACTACTTACATTTCATCCTTCAAAAAACATGGTTGCCAAATTAGGACAGGATCGCCTTTCAACTTTTGAAGGGTTGGTTAAATTCTTTTCATTCATTGAGTTTTTGTTATACATATACGATAATAATTGGAACGGTTCAACTCTTAAATTTCATTTCACGATTATATATATGTAAAACAATCAACTAAATTAGAGATCATTTAGTCATTCATATATAGCAACTAAATGGACGGCTCACAATGAGGATCTTAATTGTTACCAATACCATTGATTTGTTTGACATATGAATAATGAAATAATATTTAATCTTGTTGAATTCTTTTTTACGGAGAAGATCTTGAAATAATAATTTATAGAATGAACGGTTCCGATTATGACATGAATATTGGAAAATTTAATAAATTAAAAATGTGGAATAATAAGGTTCGCCCAATATGCAATTTTGATCTCTTTGCCCTCTTCTCGTCCATTATGACTAAGTTCCGTTAAGGTTGCGACAATTTTGGTCATTCGAATTGAGGCAAGTAGTTGGAGTGTTGGACACACTCTTCACTCCATAATATACATATAAGTCATGGCGAGTTACTGTAGAGGCATGAGAACCTAATCACATGTAAACAAAAAAAATTTAACATATACATATAATGTGAAATGAAAAAGAATATATATAGGTGAACACGTGGCAGCTGAAAGGTGTTCCTTGTTAGTAGTTACAAAGTTTTGTGATAGGATTAAGCATGGGTTTCCATACTCGAAGCTGCTAGCTTGCTTGGGTCTCCTTTCACACATATCAGGCTTTTGTTTTGTTTGTGGGTGTGAGATAGTGAGAAGAAATAAATCAAAGGAGAGAAATGAAATGTTACTGTTAAAATGGTAGGACCACTGACTCACTGTGGGTGTGGTTGCTACTTGATACATGAAAAGAACAAGTGCTTTTGTGGATTGGAGGTTCCCTTGCTTTTATTTGGAGCAAGCATTTGTTTAAGTGATTGAGAGGGAAGGATTCCTGATGATGAACCAATTTTGGAAAGTTGACTGTTCTCCACATTTACAACTCCCTTGCATTTGTTTCGTTTTTCCTACTTGATGCACGAATGCTCACTCTTAGACATGTCACCATATTGCAAGGTCACTCACTTTCCCCAATTTCAATCAAATTATTCATGCTTATATGTAACTTGTGTGGTTTGTTTCGTAAAGAAAACGGAAAAAAAGTGAGAGCCTAATCGTTCAATTATATATTATATTTCAATAAATCAATATTTCACAAATATGTATTATGAGATTTTGTATGAGAAACGTTATGTGAGTAAATTTAACTAGAATTGACATATGCAACACCAAGATCGAGCCCATCTTGCACAATGCGATCAAATATCTTAGGTTGAGTATTGCCATATATCATGTACAATGTCAAGTTGCTTAAGCTAAGTAAGAGTATTTTGCCAGTACGAAAATCTAGTAGTATTCCTTTTCATATTTTATGATAGGGGGTTTTAGATTAAATTCTTGTAAAAATTATAGTGAGGTCAATATCTCTAGTGTATAATCTCTCTTAATATCGTTATTAAAAAAAAAATATATATATATATAAAAGTATGCCGATTAATGCTTATAGACGGATGCATTTGAATTCCATTTGTCGTTTCCTCAATTTCACCTTGGCCATCAAGCAAAATAGTTTTACCATACACAAAAGGATTCAAGAATTTAAAGTCCATTTTAGATATTTTTATTTAACTATTAGTCAATAACTACTAATTGCGAAAGGAAAATTACATTGAAGAAGTAAAATTTACTCAAAATAGTTTAGCACGGAGAAAGGTAAGAGCTATAAAATACGTTTTGATAGGAAATTAGGGTTGGGATTAAAATTCAATGTCACTAAATTGATTACCCTCGGGTGACCCAAACCAAGCATAAATGAGATGCCTGGATCTAGACAGACGGGTCCAGATAGCAGAGATTGATACGGATGGTCTATGGTAATTATGACGTAATAAATTAAACGACCGGACTAATAAAAGATAAACAAACATGACTAAAGAATCCCACACGCATGCATTTATAATACTGTTCATTCTGGTAACCGGTATGTGTGGTACTGGTACGGGAATACTGTTCCTGATTCCTAATAAAAGGCTGTGATTCATCCAGTGCAATGTATATGACTAATTTTAATCGGCTAAAATTTACTTGTAAGGAAAAAAAATATAAGAAAATTATTATACGGTCTTTAAATTCTATATTAATTTTAGTTATTATCTTTAAATTTTATAATTATTAGCATACGTTCATGAATTATGTCTAAACGTGGAAGAACAATCATTTTATTAAATTTCTCAACGATTTCTATTAAAAAAACACACATGATAGGACAACTTTATCTTTATTCTTAACAGCAATCGTTGAAAAATTTAACGGAAGGACCATCTTTGCACGTTTAGACATAATTCATAGACGTCTGCTACTTATAATAAAATTTAAAGACAATAATTAATATTAGTGTAAAATTCAATGACGTGACATCAATTTTACCAAATAGATATATACACAAAAGATTTAATTGAGAAAATTACACACATTAATGTTATACTCAATCATTTTTGACGGAATATTGAGAGAACTAATGCCACCAAACTTTTAACACAAATGAATGATTGCTTAGTGGAGGCTAGCACGAGAATGAAAGTTAATAAGGTGAAGCAATAATGTTGTTGAAGAAGACATTATATTACTTACCACCAAAAAAAAATGAAGACATGATTATATTATTGAAAAAGCATAGTAAAATAAAAGATTAGATATGCCTTGTGTCTAGTGTGAGGACAGGTTCCAGAATCCAGATGAACAAATCTGTTGGGTCATCAAAAAGGCGCCTAGCTTCTTCTCCGGCGAGAGAAAGGGGATTGGACAGGACTACTGCAAGGACAAAGGCTATTTTTTTTTTATTTTATATTTTTACTTGGGCACCAAGTACGGTTGAATTTTGTTAAATTTTTTAAAATTGAATTGATTTATTTATTTTGTACTTGGACACTAATTACTCTCTCTCTCTTTTCACTATTCCCTGACTAAAAACTGACCGCGTTTGTAGCTTTGAAAAAATATCGTGTCCTTTGTACCCCAATGTCATCCTGACAAAAGTTAATTCAGCTTCGTCACCCTCCTCCAACAACGACAAAATAAACTCAATTACTTCTTCACATTAGTTACAGTAATATTTATGAGCGCAGAGTTTCAATTTCTATTTCTTTTAAGTGAAGTGGGTAAGGAGATCATTATCAAAACAACTACAATTAACCGGACCGAACCCAAACTGAACGGTTCAGTTTGATTTCAGTTCGGTCAAAAATTGTTTCGAAACAACAGATTAACAGCCCTATAGATAAAGTCCCTGTAGTGTGGGCTGGAAGGTTTTGGAGTGGGCTAGTGTAAAGTAACCCAAAATTCTGATTGGACTATCCCACTAGTAGTCAGACTTGGGCCTAATCATGGGTACTATACCAGACTCAACTAAACTTCACATGAAAAATGTGATCACAATACTCTTCTTCCAATTATGGAAAAGCTTCTTCTTAGTCTGTCCCCTGAGATTGCCAAAAGGGCATGTGGCTCATGTGCCCTAGTTTCGTACTTGCCAACCGTTTCTGTGACCACAAAGTTGAACAAGAGAGAAATCTGATGATGCATTCAGAAATCGAATTTGATACAGCTAAATAGTAGTGTAATCTGATATGGGTTTTGCCTTCAAGATAAGTTTCCATATGTATATTTACTCAGGAACATCTACTAAGAGGTTAAACAAGTTGCAGCTCTCTTACATGACATGAGCTTGAAATAACTGGACAACAAGGAGGCAATGTCATCACTCAAATCCCATTTTTGGGTGTGGTTTAGCAGTCAACTTAAGGCAGAGAGACATACCCAGCTAACAATCTGGAATATGAACTACACTGCTTGTAGCTTGGTTTTCCTTTTTTGATGCTTTCTTTCTCTTCCTTTCGGATTGAGGCTCTTTGGCTTTCAGATCATTGCAGAAGGACCTCAACAAGGCAGCCAGATGTTCGTTTCTATGTGCTGAAACCATGTTTTCCAAGAAGAATTAGTACATCCAGCGCTCAACAAACAGAAAATGGAAGACCGGACAGAATAACTAGGTTCATGCGGCAAATTGCTACATTCAATTTCGGTTCCTTGGAAACTATAACGCTTCAAAACTTACCAGAAAGTATGACATCTTCCATATTCACAGTTTTACGACCAGCATGCTGAGCAAATAAGTCCAGGTCCTTTGCCAACTGTTCTGTTTAGCACAATAAAATATATTCCATTAGCTTGTTAGTTCCTCTTTCCCTAATGATGGTTGAAGCCCATGATTGTACAATTGTTAGGCTGAACAGAATCATGACATAAAAATTCATAGGGTGAATAGTATGATGCATCACTTCAGGAGTAAGTAAAACTCTTAGTCTTGACATGGTGCTTAAACCAGACATGCTCCATGGATCATAGGATTCAAATTATCACACTCAAAAACCCTCCTACAAAAATATCTACTTGGAAGTTCTTGTATCGATATAAATAAATTCTTTTCATAAAAAGGTCAAATTTCTTCCCCCGGCAGACCTAATTTCAAATCCAACATTTTAATTTTCTATCAAACTCTAAAGCCCAAAATTCAGAAACTAATATGCATGCTAAAAGAAGGAGTTCAATTAGAGTTTCAGTCATACAATCACAACAATCTTACAATTTTTCTTCTGCCTATTATCGATCAGATGAATTGTCCCATATATCTAATTAAGCAATGCCACAATTCTTCACTTCAGGAACAATATTCTTAGTCTCACTTCCAAACTAGCATCCCTTCACTTGGGCTTAAACTACACATGCACCATATTCAGAATCATCAATCATCAACAAACCTAACCGGGGTTGCTTAGGTCTAGGCAGATCAATTTCTCCTCCCAACTCAATACACCCACTTCCTAATCAGATATTTCATTTTCCTATCAAACTCCAAAAGACACAATTCAGAATCCAAAATTCATACTAAAGAGGTATCATTTTGAGTTTCAATCATACAAGCACAGCAATCCTACCATTCTAATTGCATAGCAGAAGGCAAATACCTGAGAATTTCAAGGTCAAATCGGCAATGCAAGTCATCACGGGTCCCGAAATTTCCATGTCGTTACTCTTCGCTAGTGGATGAGAATTAACATGTGAGAACCGGAAACAAAATCGAGACCGACCATCCAATTAATAATCTCGGTATAAAAAGATTGAAGTATTTATTCGAACCTTCGGCTTCCGCGATAGAGATGGTCGATAGTCTGAATCGATCTCTCAAAAGCTCGCTCACTGAGTCTTCTTCTTCCCTCTCCATTGATTTTACTCTTCCTCTGGGAAAAACTAGGGTTTCATGACCAGTACAATTGCGCGCGGGAAAAGGATTTCCAGTCTTCGACCCATCGTTTTGTAAATTAAATGGTTTAACGGGATTGAATTCCGCGGGTTTATACGGGCCGGCCCGAGATATGAAATGTGCTGTCGGGTCGGATACAAGCACAACAAACGTATATGGGCCAGTGGTCTCCGGATTGTATCGGATACAAGTATTACAAAATATATGGACCGGATTATACTACCGATTATAATAATATTTGTTCAGCAGAATTTTTTTTTTCTTTGTGTATATATATTTTTTAGAAGAGATCTTTCGTTCAAAAGACCTTAAGATAGTTCAATGGATAACCCAAACGTGAACATCAGAAATAATAGCATAATCGTAAAAAGATTTGCAGTCTGATTAAAAGTTCACGGGAAAAAAGAAAAAAACAATACAATAAAGGAAACTATTAAGTTCATACGAACTTCAACCATCATCAATGAAGACTTCAACATCAACAATGAAGAATAAAAGGCGGTTGCCCAAGTTGCTACCTCGTTAAAAAACCTTATTTGGAAAAACCTAATGGGACAAAAACCTAATCAAGGAAAAAGAGTACAGCGCCCTTGAGTCAGAAAAGATGTATTTGGAGAAGAACTGTACTCCAACAAATGAACACAATCATGTTATAATTATATAATTGCACGAAATAAAATGAGTACATAAGTACCTTTTTTTGTAACTTAAAAAAAATATAAGGATAAAACTAAACAATAAATAATTAAATTTGAAAATAATATAAACTTACAAAATAACTTTATGTACTTCTCTATTATTTTTTTGCCTATTAATTCTACTTTGACATACTTAATGTAACATCTAGAAAAAATGAACAATTGCATGAGGAGAAAAGATAGAAAACCCTAAAATAAGAAGAAATTGATAGCGCTCTGGAAAATTTGCAGGGCGATTTCCTCGACTGCGAAATAGGGTTTTCTTGCTACGGTAGCGAATAACGCCTCATTTTGGTTTGTGGCCTCCCGGCCGGTGGCGGTGGAAGAGGCCATGGATCCCAGGATTTCTTCGAAGAGATTGAGGGAGGAGACTGGGAAACTCATTGATGCCGAGAACGGGACGATTGAATCTGGTGTGAGGGGATCAGCGGCGCCATCCTTTAAGGATATGTTGCAGAGTACTCATGTTTTCCTCCTTGTGGGGTGAAAGCTAATGAGATGGTGAAGGATGATTGGGTACTGGAAGAAAGTGATTATACGGTGGAAGAGTCTAAACATGGACTGTCGATTCGTTTTTCGGAGCGAACCAAGGAAAGGCTCATGCAACCTTGGAAATATTCAGTTATTGTGAAATTCGTGGGAGAAGGCACACCTTTGGGGTTTTGGAGGCTCGATTGAAGCAAATATGGAAACTGAAAGGACCAATGCAACTAATGGACATTACCAATGATTTTTCTATCTACCGTTTCTCTTTGGAATGTGACATGAACTATGTCCTCAAAGAGGGACCTTGAGTGATTACTGGTCAATATTTAACGGTGTAGAAGTGGTGCCCTCATTTTGATGATGAGAAGGAGGAGATCTCGCGCATAGTGATTTAGGCTCGATTATCAGGGATTTTTGTCGAATACTTCACTAAGGAGACCGTGAAAGTGATTGGCAATGTGTTGGGGGATACTTATAAGGTTGATTTCCACACTATTGAGCAATCTTGTGGGAAATATGCACGAGTATGCGTGGAGATTGACCTCGCCACGCCATTGAAGCCTTTTGTGGAAGTGGAGGGTAAAATGATGAGAGTAGAATATGAGAATTTACCTGACATATGTTTTGGGTGTGGTCGAGTGGGATTCTATAGAGATCATTACAGCAGGACTAGCAGGACTCGGGGGCAGCAAAGTTCAGGGGATGGCATGGTCTTGGAAGTTGATTGTGCCTATGTGAGTGAGGTTCCAGAAACTCCACAGCAAACTGGGGCAGTGGCACCATCGGCTGGTTCGCTGCAAACAATTGTGCATGACCAGGGGGAGTTGGGATTTGGTGAATGGAACCTGGTGTCGGGTCGTAAGTGTCGGAAAATTGGGGCGAGAAATGGAGATTCTAAGTCCCTAGAATTGGGAAGTGCTAGATAGCGTGGAATAATGGTTGTTGGATCACAGTTTGCAATGCTTCAGGAAGGAATAGAGGGAAACGATATTAATAATGGTACAAGGAAGCATAAGGCAGTATCTGGTGTTTTTGGCAAGGTGGATGATGTCTCCCACCTGGGCCACCAAGGTGGAAACCTTAAGCCAAATTTGACCAGCGAGGCTAGTAAGGTGGCCCCCTCCTCGAAGAAAAAAGTAGGGAGACCTAGGAAAGTCCTTGCTAATGTGACGAACGAGAAGTTACCAGTGGGTATGGTGGCTCCAAGTTCGTCAATGGAACATGGGTCCAAGGGTGCAAAAACAAATAGGGCGAAGTAGAGAAAATTCATTACTCTGCCCTCGGGGAACCAAGTGGAAGGAAGAGGAACCGAGTTGTCGAGCAAGAGGTCGAAAGAAATTGGGCATAATAGTCTGCAACCTGGGCTGATTACAGGTGATCCAGGTGGGGTGTTTGGACACCAACCACCAAACGATGTGGTTGGGCCAAGCAGAGGTGGTGGGAAAATAAAGGGAGGTAGAGATGCAGAGGATTTAACAAGTACAGAAGAGCCGTTAGCTGTTAGTGAGCCTAAGGCCGAGGACATTATCCCTCATGGTAGTGAGAAGATGATGGTTTTGGTTTGAGGTTAGTGGTCTTCTATCATCCTTATATTTATTATGACGATAAATATACTTAGTTGGAATGTCCGAGGAGCTGGTCATAAGTTGCTTCAAACTGCAGTTAGAGACCATTGTCAGATTCATGAGATTGGGTTGTGTGTACTGATGGAGCCGCGAATGAGTGATTCTAGAGCGCTAGCTGTTATTAGATCGTTGGGTTTCCCTCGATTTGATTTGGTGGATACAGTTGGATTCTCTGGTGGTATTTGGGTGATGTGGCATGATAGTGTATGGTCTCTATGGAGGTGGTAGATCGACATGAACATGTTATTTCTGCTATTGTCTCTACATCTAATGGGGAACCATGGATGTTATCCATGGTTTTATGCAAGCCCGCATGCATACCGTAGAAGGCTGGTGTGGAGTCATTTAGAAGGAGTTGCGGGTCTGTATAGGATCCCTTGGTGTGTTATTGGGGATTTTAATGAGGTCATTTTTGCTAGTGAAAAATGGGGTTGTCGGGATTCCTTTCACCCAGAGGGTATGGTTGATTCAGTAGAGAGGCAAAGGTTAATTGATTTGAGATTTGTTGGTACTAAGTATACCTGGTCGAATAATCAAGATGGTAGAACTAAGGTAATGATGAGACATGACCATGGTTTGTGTTCTCAAGATTGGAGATTGAAATTCCCGGAAGCTTGTGTTAGACATCTGTCATGGGCGAATTCGGACCATTGCCCTCTCCTCCTTGGAGTCAATCGAGTTAATCGTTGTGATCCTAAGCTTAAACATTTCAAGTTCGAAGCTATGTGGCGTAAGCATGCAGATTTCCTCCCCTTTGTTGAGTAGAATTGGGGCTCTCTTCATGGAAATGTGCAGTCGAAGAAAAAGTTACTTGAGGGCCGCTTATGTCGCTGGAATTCAGAGGTCTTTGGGCATCTTCGTACCAGAAAAAGAAGGGTTTTGGTTAGGTTAGATGGAATTCAGAGGGTTGTGTGTAATGGAAATACGGGATATTTGGATCAGCTTGAGAGAGATCTTTAGAGAGAATATGCCCAAATTCTTGATCAGGAGGAAATGCTCTGGAAGAAAAAATCCCGTATTACTTGGTTGTGTGATGGGGATGCCAACACTAATTTTTTTCATACCTCTACGGTGGTTCGCCATAGGAGGAACAAATTGGTAGGATTGATGGATGATAATGGTGAGTGGGTTGTTGATAAGGAAAGAATAAAAGGGATTGCTGTTCAATTTTTTTAGAATCTATTTACAGCAAACAGTATTAGGTTGGATCAAGGTGGTTTGCCTAACCTGTTCCCGTCGATTCCGCATGAAGCCATAGTGGAGCTTTGTAAGAGTGTGACAGAGGTGGAAGTTAAGAGTATGATTTTCTCCATTGGTCTGCATAAGGCCTTGGGCCCGGATGGCTTCTCTACGTGCTTTTACCAACAGTGATGGTCTATTTGTGGGGCTGATGTTTGTCAGTTAGTGAAAGACATTTTTAGTGGTGTGATATCATCAGATCTTAATAGAACTATGATTACCTTGGTTCCGAAGGTTCCTGATCCAATGTCTATGGCTCAAATGCGTCCGATTAGTCTTTGTAATACGCTGTATAAGGTGGTGTCGAAATTAATTGTTAGCAGATTACGCCCGGCTTTGCAAGCTTTGATTTCTTCCAATCAGGCTAGTTTTATCCCAGCGCAGCCAATTACGGATAATATCATCCTAGCTCAAGAACTGTTCCATAAATTTGGTCGTGCTAAGAGAAAGAAGGGTTATATGGCCTGGAAGATTGATCTTTCCAAAGCCTATGATAGAATTAGTTAGGAGTTCTTGGAAAGTGTGCTTAAGGAGGTTGGTCTGCTAGCTCGGTTAATTTAGTTGATTATGCAGTGTGTCAAGTTTGTGTCGTCTCAAGTTATTATGAATGGTAAGGTTACAAAAGTTTTCTCTCCGGGGAGGGGGCTGAGGCAGGGGGACCCCCTATTACCGTATATATTTGTTTTCTGTCTTGAGAAGTTGTCTCATCTTGTGTGTGAGGCAGTGAATAGGAAGAAATGGAAAGCTGTTAGCATCTTGAGGGGTGGGCCAAAAGTTTCTTACCTTTGTTTTGCAGATGATTTGATCCTTTTTGCTGAGGCAAGTACTAGCCAAGCTAGAGTTCATATGAAGTGTTTGGATCGCTTCTGTGATGCGTCTGAGCAAGCTATCAGTTTTGAGAAATCAAGGATTTATTGCTCTCCAAATGTTCAGCGTAGGTTGTCTACCCGTATAAGGGATATTTGTGGGTCCCCCCTAATAGGAGACCTGAGCCGGTATCTAGGTGTCCCTCTCATCCACAAACGTGTCAACCGTAACACATATTGGAGCTTGGTGGAGAAAGTTCAGCAGAGGTTGGCAGCTTGGAAGGGTAAGTGTCTCAATCCAGCTGGTCGTACTACTCTCATTCACTATGTTACCGCCTCTTTCCCTCTCGATACTATGCAATTAATCTATGAAACTTCCAGCTAGTGTGTGTACTGAACTAGATAGAATAAACAGGAACTTCCTCTGGGGTAGTGTGAATGGTGTTAGAAAAGTTCACCTCATTGGTTGGAAAAAAGTGGTTCTTAGGATTAACCAATATATTTTGATGAACCAACCCTGCTTGCTAAGCTGGGGTGGAGGTGTTATACCATCCTAGCTTGCTTTGGGCTCATGCTCTAGTTGCTAAATATATGAAGGGGGATGTCAAAAATCTGTTGTTGGAAGATTTCCCTAGGGTGGCAGCTTCCTCTTCGACTTGGAGGGCTTTACAGTTTGGAGCAATCCTTCTGAGTGAGAAGGTCAGGGTTCGTTTGGGGGATGGGAGATCAACGAACTTCTAGAATGATGAGTGGTGTGATGATGGGCCGCTTAGTTCTCAGCTTGATGAGAACTTTATTTGATGAACCAAGCCCTGCTTGCTAAAGTAGGGTGAAGGTTTTTATAGCATCCAAGCTTGCTTTGGGCTCATGCTCTAGCTACTAAATATATGAAGGGGGATGTAAAAATCTGTTGTTGGAAGATTTCCCTATGGTGGTTGCTCCCACTTCGACTTGGAGGGCAATACAGTTGGGAGCAATCCTTCTACGTGAAGGGGTCAGGGTTCGTTTGGGGGATGGGAGATCACTGAACTTCTGGAATGATGAGTGGTGTAATGATGGGCCGCTTAGTTCTCAGCTTGATGGTGTGAGCATCCCTACCGACGATGTGTTGGTAGCTGATTATGTCGGGGTTGATGGTTAGGACTTGGGTAAATTGACTGCTGATCTTCCTATGGAGTTGTTTAACAAAGTAATTCGAATCCCCGTGGGCCATATAGGTTGTGGTTTGGATAAGCATCTCTGGAAGCTTAGTCCAACTGGAACCTTCACGGTCAAGTCGGCTTATAACTCAGTGGTTGAGGAGATGGGTTGGTTGGATGTTCCTTGGTTTGAGATGTGGAAGTCCCATCTTCCTCCAAAAATTAAATTCTTTTTTTGGTTAGCTATTCAAGACCGGTTGTTGACTAATGATGTGAGACTTCAGAGGCACTTGACTCTAAACGTTACTTGTGATATTTGTGGCTTAGCAGTGGAGAATGTGGCGCAAATTATCCGGGATTGCCTAGTGGCGAGGATGGTTTGGGAGGAGGTTCTGGTCCCTCCAAGCCTTGTGAAGTGGAAAACTTGCATAGCTCTGCGGTGATGATTTATGGTGTTATGTGGCCTACGGTCTTTGGTTTTGTGTGTTGGCAGTTGTGGTTGTGGTGGAATATGAGAGTGTTTAATGTAAATTTTATTTTTCCGAACCTTCCTCGTCATGAGATTTTCAGGGCTGCTTATGATTAGCATATTGCAAATATGAAACAGTCTAGCAAGCCGCAACGCCATGTGGTTGAGCTTGCTTGGGAGTGCCCGCCTAGTGGAGTGGTTAAGATTAATTCAGATAGGAGCCGGAATGGTGACTTTGGTGTTATTGCCACTGGGGGCATTCTGCCTAATAGCTTGGGCAACAAGATTTGTGGTTTTGCTATTAATCTTGGTGAAGGTCAAGTTGTTGAGGCTGAGCTTTGGGGTATATTCTACGGTTTGCAGATAGCCTGGGATTTGGGTGAGCAACGGGTATTGGTGGAGTCAGACTCTGTGGTGCCGGTGCAGTTGCTGAAGCGTTCGATGTTGGGTTCCCATCTGTTGCTTACCTTAATCAGGGGTTGTCGACAGTTTATGATGTGGGATTGGGAGTGCAAGGTCTCCCATGTGTATATAGAATGTAACATGGTGGCTGATAGGATGGCAGGTTTGGGTATTGAGCTTAAGCCTGGGCTGGTGACCTTTGATACTCTGCCGGAGTGTGTTGGTTCTTGTCTTGCTGATGATGTTCTAGGTGTTGCGGCTTCTAGAGCTATTGTCTGATTCCTGGTCTGCTTTCTTGTTCCTTTTCTCACCAAAAAAAAAAGATAAGAGTGTAAAATTCACTTCCTTTTTCCTTTCCAACTTTGAATAGTTTTCAATTGAAATTCTCCCTTCCACTAGATCAAACAAGTAAAAGAAATTACAACATTGATGCGTGAGTTAAGAGGTTCTGATTGTATTGGGAGATTTGCGAGAGTTCATGTTAGACTCAATGTCCGTGAGCCATTAATGCGTGGGGCTAAAGTGGAGTTCCTAGGCGCTGGTGAAACCTGGGTGGGTTTTCAATACAAATTTATGCCTATTTACTGTTTGGTTTGTGGCGTGATTGGACTTAGTTCCAGGCAATGTGTTGAAAGGCGTAGTGATACTAGTGGTGAAGGAGGCTCTTTGGAGAATGATGGCTTGTTCGATTTTAAAAATCTGGAGGCCATGGAGGATCTATGTGGGCGCCCCCTCAAGTGTACGTTGAGTCGTAATAGAAGGGAGATTTCACATGGGAGGCGTGTCCTTGGGGATGGTCAAGCTTCTAGCCTTGCTGCTCATATCCAAGCTCAGCGGGAGGCTGAGGAAAGGCAGAGGCGTGAGTTGGCTGCAGCCTTTGATGAAGGGAGAATTGGACGATGGGGTGTGATCATGGATAATGTGCTTGAAAGGGGTGGCACCTCGAATGTGGCTGCTACTGAGGGACATGGGCAAACTGAAGTGGGGCCTCTCACCATTGGTGATACTGGGGCTGGTACGGTTCTGGGTCATGCATGGATTGCATGGACTGAATCTCAAGTTTTTGACCCTTTCAGGTTGGCCCCTATCATTGCTAATCTATCTAAACATAAACGTAAGAGACGTGGTAGGGCGAGACAGGCTGGGAGTGAGGAGAATGGGCTGGGTGATCAGGAAGTTGATGGTGGTGGCGAGGATTTTGGTATGGATGAAACTATTGGTGGACGTGTTTGTAACGACTCAGACCAGAAATTAAATTAATTTGAGAATTTGACGATTTTACCCTCGATTTTGGATGGGTTCGGGAGTCACTTTTTGACTGGCAGTGCTTTTGGGAATTTTTCCTGGGTCGTTGCGTAGGTCTTGAACTCACAAGTTCATAGACAGGTGGCAACCGAAAAACGGAGACCCGGTGAGATCGTTACAGGTCTAGAAGCTTCAGGGGCATTTTGGTAATTTTTAGTAGGGGTAGATATTTTAACCCCCAAACCATCAATTCTTCAAGATGATTCTCAAACTCTCTCTAGACCACACAACACCACCCCCCCCCCCCCCCCCCCCCCCGTCCTCGAACCCGTGTGAGAAAAACACCCCAAAAACCCATGAAAGTGGACTTTGATTCAAGGCCATATCTCCCGTTTTGGTGGAAATATTCGGAATCTCCTCCTTCCCATGAACACAACCGTACAAACCATCGGAGGAGGCATCCACGGGAGATGTCAGACCGAGGAAAAAAGAAAATCGGAAGTTTCGGTCGATTTTTCGGCTAACACAGGTACGAGTTTAATGTTTTGAGGTCATTTTTGGATTTCTGGGTTCGAGTAGATATATTTAGACTTCAAATTTGTGAAAAATGGTTGAGTTTTGTAGAAGTTAGAAAAACTTGAAAGTCGGCTGGAAATGGGGGATTCCGGCGATGGCGACGGCGGCGCTGCGACGTTCCGGTCGTCTTCTCCGGCCAGTCGTTGGTGATCGGTCGAGTTGAGTTGGACTAGTCGGGTTGAGCTGGACCAAGTCGGGTCAGGTTGGACTGGGTCAGGCCGAGTTGGACCGATCCAGGGGCGTGGGTTACTGTAGCAGCGTGTGGCCGGTGCGTGGAGCAGATTCTGGGGTCACGGCGACGTGTGGCTAGGGTTTTGAGACGTTCCGAATCTGATTTTGATGGTTTCGAGGCCATAGTAGTTCATTTAGAGCCCCAGTTGGGCAATCCCAGTGGTAACGGTTGACCATGGAGCGGGTTTTGAACTCGGGAGGTCATGGTAGTTGGGTCATTAATGTGTTAAGAGTTCCTTAGGGCTAGGGCGTCCATGATTTGGTATTTTATTCGCACTGTGAACGGACTAGGGTTCCAGGATTGCATGGGTATGCGTATTTCTAGGTATTGGGTTATACCATGGGATTCTCCGATTATTGGCGTGGATGGTGTTTTTCTCTGCTACATTGTTGAGGGTTCTCCGATTGGCGTTAGAGGGTATGTCTCCGCTAGATCGTCGAGGGCTTCTCTAATGTTGGCGTTCGAGGGATCTTTCTCTGCCATATCATTGAGGTCTAAGGTAGCTCTGGAGGAGCAGGGATATTGAGTTATCACTCGGGGGCTCAGGACGAGCCGGGATATCGAGTTACTACTCGGGGTGCTCTAGAGGAGCAGGGATATCGTGTTCGACTCGAGGTGAGTCGGTGAGACTCAATTCAACCAAGTTTGGTTCCTTCGTCATCCGGGTCAGTGGGTTGGTATGGGCGGTGACCTAGAGTGACGAGTTAGGGACGGTTCACAAGTGGTTGACCAGTTAGTTGTCTTGTGTTATTCCAGTAGGGTTTCAGCAGTGTCTGACCTACTAACATTTGGTGTCAGAGCATGTTACTTTTTGGACCACCACTATTCCGAGGTCTCGGCTTTGACCTGTAAGCTATCCTGCGTCTTATTGGTAGGTGTGGTCAGTAAGTACAGAGGTTTTATCGGGAACCCTGTAAGGTTTACTAAATATATTTAAGGATAAAGGGTATTCATGGTATTAAATTTTGAGGAAAAAGAGCTGTCAGGCGGGATAAGGGCTTTTTGCAGATTTCGAGGTGAAATTCGGGAAGGGTCCTTACAGTGTTGCTAAGCGTCGTCATGTGGAGTTGATTGGTACGTCATCTCAGGTGGTTGGGACCTCCCTTAATAGGTCTCTTGAACGGAGGGGTGATGAATCTACCTCTCCCCGAGGGTTGTAGTCGCCGTGAGGATTCTCTATTGGAACTGTCAGGGCATCTGTGGTGACCTGACTGTTCATAATTTGGAGGAACAAAATAGGCTTTTTCAACCAAGTATTGTGGTGCTTTTGGACACGAAAAGTAGGAGTTTGAGGTACCAGTTTCTGAAAAAGAAATTGGGCATGGAGTATATGCAAATTGTGGAACCTAGGGGGCTTAGTAGGGGCCTGTGTGTGTTCTGGAAGTCTGCATGTCATGTTGAGTTAGTTAAGTATGCTGATTTTGTGATTGAGGTGTTAGTGAATGATGAAGATAGGGTTTCTAAGCAGAGGTTGTTTGCTATCTATGCAAGTATGAATGATAGTCTAAGAGCGAAACAATGGGACACTTTCAGACAACGGCTAAGTAGAGAGATTGATTCGTGTTTGGTGTTGGGGGATTTCAATGATATCCTCAGTGTTACCAAGAAGGAAGGGAGTAATACTCGATCTGCTTTGAGCATGAGGGCTTTTAGGGCGTTTGTGGCAGATGGGAAGTTACTGGACTTGGGTTATATTGGGCATCCGTTCAGCTGGAGAAATAAAAGGGATAATGGTTATGTGCAAGAGAGGCTGGATAGGGGGTTGGCTACGGATGCTTGGATGCTTTCATATCTGCATGCCCATATTACTCATATTCTTTTGTCGGGGTAAGATCACTCAATGTTGGCCTTGGATACGTCGCCTAGTGTGAGAAGGCATCCAAATTGTTTTATCTATGATCCAAGGTGGAATAAGGAAGTTGCTTGTGAGGAGGTGGTGGGCTCTCCATGCTATTGTGTAATAGAGAAGCTTAAATGGGTTCGTAAGGGGCTTGTGCAATGGAAAAAGAAGTCAGGGAGCAATGCACAAAAAAGAATTATGGTGCTCAAAGAGCAACTAAAAGAATGCTACTAGGCCGAGTTCTTTGATGGGCAGAGTGTTAAGTGTATTGAGGAGGCTCTCCAAGATGCGGTGAGAAAGGAAGAAATTTATTGGAAACTTCAGTCTAGGGTTCAGTGGTTGAATGAAGGGGACAAGAATACAAAGTTATTCCACTCTAAAACGATTAAGAGGAGAAGGCACAACATAATTCGAGGCTTAGAGGATGAGATGGGGCTGTGGAGAGACGATGAGGAGGAGCTTGGAGGGATTGCTAATGGCTTTTTTCAAAAGCTTTTTACATCCTCCATGCCATCTAGCATTGGAGACATCACATATTGTATTTCCCCTAGGGTCTCGAATGTGGATAATGCGATGTTGGTGCGCCCCGTTTCCTCGGAGGAGGTCAGGCAAGCGGTAATGCAAATTAGCCCAACTAAATCGCTGGGTCCAGATGGTTTTACTGCCAATTTTTATCAAAGACACTGGGGTTTGATTGGGAATGAGGTAATTCGTGCTGTTAATTCTTTTTTTTAATCTGAGCTCCTGCTGAAAAAGATAAATTTTACATACTTGGCATTGATTCCGAAAGTCCAGAGTCCTCTATGTATGGCACATCTGCGGCCTATCTCTCTTTGTAACGTGCTTTATAAAATTATTGCAAAGGTTCTCACTAATCGGCTGAAGAAGTTGATGATGAGGGTGATTAGTTGTTCACAAACAGTGTTTGTTGCTGGTCGATAGATTACTGATAATGTTTTAGTGGTCCATGAGGTTTCACACACTATAAAAAAGAAGAGTGGGCAAATAGGGTAGGAGATGATGCTTAAGCTGGACATGTCTAAGGCTTATGATAGGGTTGAATGAGATTTTTTGCTGGCGGTAATGAGGAAGTTGGGGTTTAATGAAGTGTTTTGCAGGTGGATTAAAGCGTGCATTTCTACCACCTAGTTTAGTGTCCTAATGAATGGTAACCCTATTGATGTTTTCTTTCCATCGAGGGGTCTTAGACAAGGGGACCCTCTGTCACCCTTCTTATTTGTTCTTTGTACTGAAGGCTTAATAGGAGTTGGGTGTGTTGAAGGGTATCCATGTTGCCCCGGGGCCTTTAGTTTGACTTATTTGTTTTTTGCGGATGACTCTATTCTGTTTTCGAAGGCAACTATGGCAGATGCAGCTTGTATAAGGGAGGTGCTCCGTTTTTATGAAGTAAGTTCTGGGTAGATGATAAACTTTGAAAAAAGTTCTATGGTTTTCAGTGATCATTGCCCTCTACGCCTTCAAGATCAAATAACTGCTGAATTGGGAGTTAGGAAGAAAGAAGAATTTGGGAAGTATCTGGGTCTGCGGGCTGACTTTGGAACCTCAAAGCTAGCAGTATTTGAGGAAATTCGCAATCGAGTGGAAGCTAAGGTGCAAGGTTGGTCAGAGCAGTTTTTGTTTAAGGCTAGGAAGGAGGTTATAGTGAAAGCTATTGTTTTTGCTTTGCCTAATTACGCTATATCTTGCTTCCAAGTTCCGGTAGGTTTTTGCAAGGATGTGGAGCGTATTTTGGCCCGTTTCTGGTGGGGAAAATAGAATTTATAGCGTGGTATTCACTGGGCCTCTTGGGATAAAGTGACGATGCCAAAGTGTAAGGGTGGATTGGGATTCCAAGATCTCCGGTGCTTTAATTTTGCAATGCTTGCAAAGTTAGGATGAAGATGATTGGATGAGCCTTCGCCACTCCTTGCTAGACTGTTACGAACAAAATATTACCCTGATGGGTCTTTCTTGGAGGCCAAGGAAGTGGCTGGATCTTCTTGGGGTTGGAAAGATATTTTGCAAGGGCAACGTATTTTAAAGGCTGGTATTCGTTGGCATATTGTTGATGGGTCACATATCAATGTCACAGAAGATCCGTGGGTTCCTAGTTGCAGGTCGTTCCGTGTAAATCCTTATCATCTTCCCTTCCTTCTTTGGTTAGTGAATTAATTTGCCCAATTTCTCGGATGTGGAATACTGCCTTAGTGGAGAGTTCTTTCACTTTGGAGGAGGCAAATGTCATCCTATCTATTCCTCTAAGTAAGTTGGTATGTCCGGATAAATTGGTTTGGCATTTCTCGAAAACTGGTAGCTATAATGTGCACTCTAGGTACTTGTTGGCAATGAAAATGAACATAAATGGTGAGTTATTGGCAAGGGGAAGGGGTGAGTCTAGTGTAGGAGGTGTCCATGAGAAAATATGGAAAAATATCATCCTATCTATTCCTCTAAGTAAGTTGGTATGTCCGGATAAATTGGTTTGGCATTTCTCGAAAACTGGTAGCTATAATGTGCACTCTAGGTACTTGTTGGCAATGGAAATGAACATAAATGGTGAGTTATCGGCAAGGGGAAGGGGTGAGTCTAGTGCAGGAGGTGTCCATGAGAAAATATGGAAAAATATATGGGGGTTAAATGTACCACAGAAGATAAGGCACATCATTTGGTGTTGTTTCTATGAATACCTCTATGTCCGGCACAACCTTGTTCAACGCCGGCTTCATGTTGAGAATCTTTTCCCTATGTGTGAGGAGGATGAGGAATATACAGGTCATTTATTTTTTAATTGCAAGTTTGCTTCGGTGTTTTGGTTTGGAGGACTATTGCAACTAGATACCTTGAGGTTTCGAGGCTTGTCGTTTCGTGACTGTTAGCATGTTTTGGAGGATTTGTTCAAGGAGGTGGATGAGGAGGTGGATGATGGGGCTGCAGTTTTTCAGCTCATTGCCATTGGAGTGTGGAGAATATGGAAAGCAAGGAATGCAAGATGCTTCCAAGATATTGTACAACAGCCAGGAGCTGTCATTGAACTACTGCAACAGCAGGTTGCAGAATTTTCTGTTGCAAAGGAGGTCGTGGCCTCTGTTGATCATATGCAGTTGGTTGAAGGGAGCATTGCGCCTCCTCCTGCAAGGTGGTAGCAGCCGGAGTTGGGTGCCCTCAAACTGAATTGTGACGGGGCTTGGTCGAGTGGGACGAAAATGGGTGCTTATGGCTGGGTGCTAAGGTCATGGCTTGGCTGTTTTGAAGGGGCAGGTGGAGAAGGTTTGATGCGGTGCTCCTATGCTTTACAAGTTGAGGCTCTAGCTGTTTTTTAGGGGATGAGGTACTGCTTGGCTGCGGGATATACGAAGGTAGTGGTGGAAACGGATTCACAATGTTTGGTTAAGTTATTAAGTCATAAATTAGGAGGAATCTATCTCTAACGTCCTGCATGACATTTTTGTTTGTTGTGAGTCTTTTGAGTGTGTTAGTTTCAATTTTGTCTCATGCTGTGACTATTCATGTGAAAAGTAAGAGTGGGTACCAAGTCTGGTCGCTTCTTGAGCGGGTCTGATTGTTTAACCTTCTCGCTAAGAATGTTGGTATTTCCATTAGGCTTTAATTCAATAAAGATGAATTTCCAGTAAAAAAAGAAAAAAAGAAAAAAAGAAATTACAACATTGTTGTCAAAGTAAGAATTGTTTTTTCCTATTTAGTACATGATGGTCCTGTTTGGTGGGTGAAATTGTATTGAATTGGATAACTTATCAAATCAAATGCATCTTGAATGTAAAAATGAATTTTGTTTTTATGAAAAGAGAATTATAAGGGAATAGACATAGAAGGAAACTTACTTTTTTTTTAAGGGAAAACTTACTTCTTTTGATCCTATTATTTCGAGAGGATTAAATTGGATAAATTCCCTTCTATATTTAATCCCCTATGATTATCTTCTAATAAAAACACATACATTTTTACTTTCAAAATATATTGAATTTAAGAAGTTATTCAATTAAATCCAACCTCTACCCCAACCAAACGTGGCAAATATTCCTTGCATGAATAAGTAAATCACATGATATTAACGTGGATAATGTATGATTTGGTAGGAACGTCCTACAACGTTTTATAGTTTTACACTTCCAATATCGTTATATATACATTACATAATATAAATAGTTTACATTATTGTATGTAAAATAATATGTATCAAAAACAAGAATTGTATTGAGTGTAAAACTACTCTTATTATAAGATTTTAACTTTCACTCATATAGATAGTGAATATAATTTTTAATTATATTGAATTCGATACTTATTTATAACTGATTCATTGTATAACTTAGTTTAAACATGCATTCTTAAATAAATATTGTTGTATTAAAAAAAGAATTTACAATTTTTTGTTAGAGTAGTCAAGAACAAGGTTTGCAAATTAAACTGATGACCTTATGACAGCTACTAATATTTTCATCATCAATTTTGTTTCCCTTAGTTATATTATGGCTCCAAGTAAATGATGGTTGAAGGATGTTGGCATTTTTTGTTGGAGTGAATATTATACCCCAAATATTATAATATGAGAAATTATGTACCATTGTGGCATTGTGCGCATCACAAAATTACTAATAATTAATTTCCCTATTTAACAAAAATAAATCTTTAATGTCCTTAAATAATATGGATAAGCACATCTGATCGTGTAAGGCATTTCCTTTAGACTAGGAAAACCGATTACTAGGTAACGCAACGCAAAAAACCATAACATACAAATTACATGAGTTACAAACCTTTTGAGTGAATTGTTATTAATCCGCGTATTATAGAATGTATGATATAGATATGATAAATATGCATTTATGTGACGGAGTTACCAATACATCCGAAATCGCTCGTAATAATTCCATTAGAGTGCCTAAACAAGTGATGCATGCACCTCTGGAAATGTAAGGAAGGATGGTGGCCTTTATGGTGGGAAACTAATTCACAATTAACAAGAAAGGAAAGAAAAAAAATCAAGATTTGGCTGTAAATTTACTTCCAATATGAGGTCAGTGTGCAATGAATCACTTAAAGGAAGAGGAGCCATTATCTTAAAATCACAGAATTCCTCTCTTTTTGTCTAATAAGAGCATCCTTTTGGGATTTTGGCTCTTCATGGCATTGGAGTCGATCAAACAGGAAGATGAAGAGCGGGTGCCAGAGAGGAGCAGCAATGAGCGAGGCAAGACGGTAAGACTAAGACAACCTCGATGGACCAGACACGAAATGTTTGTTCTCATTGAGGGGAAGAGGGTCGTGGAGAATGCGGCTCAGAAGGGGCGGAGATATACTTCAGCCTTGGGATCAGACCGTTTTGAACCCAAGTGGGATTTGGTGTCATCATTTTGCAGAAAGCGCGGCGTGGACAGAGGGCCGGTTCAGTGCAGGAAGAGATGGAGCAATATGGTTGTTGATTTCAAGAAGATCAGCAACTGGGAGGCACAGATGAAGGGGGAGGAGGGTGCTGCGTCTTTTTGGTTGATGAAGAACGATGCGAAGAGGGAGAGGAGACTGCCCGGTTTCTTTGATCGGGAAGTTTACAATGTGTTGGATGGAAAAGATGTGACTGCAACAGATGCTTGTCCACTGGCATTGTTTATCCCGGCACCAACAGATGGGAAGAATGGTGACGATGGTGACGGGGTGGGGGAGGAAGCTGCAGAAGAAGAGGAGGAACCTGAGAATATGGCAGAAGATGGTTTGAGTTCAGATTTTGATGAGTCTGGGGAAGAGCAAGATGGTGTATGTCCCACAAAAACACCCACAACAATGCCTACTTCAGGTGACTAAATCTCCTTCAAGGGTTTTAATCTCAATGAAATTCGTTTTCTTTGCATTGAATCATTTTCTTATAAACATGCTCTCTCATTACTCTTAACATACGATTGTATTTTGTTCAATTATGTGTGATTCTACGATACAGGTAAAGAGAAACGAAGTCTAGATTCAGATACTTGGGGAGAAAATACCTCTGAGGAGAATCGGAAGAAGAGGCGGTTGTCAACAGATGGATGTGAAGACAGCAACTACGGTGATCAGTTGATCAGAGTTCTTGAGAGCAACAGCAACATGCTGAATGCTCAACTTCAAGCTCAGAACATAAATATCCAATTGGATAGGGACCAAAGGAAGGAGCAAAATAACAGCTTACTTGCTGCTCTCAGCAAGATCGCCGATGCTCTAGGACGAATTGCAGACAAAATATGATCAAACATTTCATGCCGAAGTGAAAGACCATGTATGGGGGGGGGGGGGGTTTTCTTATCTTAAGTTCAGAGTTACTAATTCTTAGACACAGTTTTACTTTCTTGTACCAGTTAATCACAGAAAGCTATAAAACTTCTTTCTTTTAAGTCTTAAATGGTTAAGTAGAGCAAACAAAGCAAAGCTTTGATCAAATGTAAACAAGGCAAAACAACAAATTTCAGGAAAGGTTCTTGTTTGTATTGAAGGCAATCAATTCAAATTTCACACGAAGAACACAAAATTGTCATTGTACAATTAACAGTTTGATACAGGAACATGTGGTATAAAGAGTGCAATGCCGTACCCGTGGAAGATGAGAATGAGATTCGCGAGAACATACATGTAAATGAGCTTTACAAGCTGTTAGAGGAAGATCCTAAGCATTTGAGGAATCAGAGCAAAGGCAGAAATCAAATATGGCCTCTCTTTCTTATTTAGCAGGAACAGCCTCAACCAGCCTTGAAAAATAAAACTGTGTGGTGGTTAGTCCTCTCTTCCTTATTCTCCACCCAACCTTCTGTAAAGCCCTCTCCACATCTGCCTCAGAGTGTAGATATGCCCTTGTTGCCTTTGAAGGCCCCGGGAACAACTCTCCTATCCTCTTTAGGATATCATAATAAAATGTCTTTGGTGCAAAACTGATAAGTAGGCGATTCTCGGCCAGTGAAGCTAGATGGGCAATCATCCCATCAGCCTTGCTCTGTGGGTAATGAATCAAAACATCGAGGCAGACAACTGTGTCGTACTTCCCATCCAAGCTCTCTAAATCCTTCACTTCGAACTTTGGCATTACTGGCCCGGTTGAGAAGCTTTTGCCTAATTCAAGCTGCTCTCTTGCCTGCGACAAGTTCAAAGTTTGAGAAAGCTCAGAATCGATGTGCTTTTCAATTATCAAACATAGCTGTTTCAACAATCAAAAGCTCAAAAGCAACATGCTTTTCAATTACAAAAAGCTCAATTTGGGAAATTAAACCAGTCGCCAACAGTTCACATTCAAGCAAAAACATCACCAACACTAACCCAAATTAGCAAATTCCAATTCCACCAAACCCACGTTTCCAATTGACCCAATTCCAATAAAATTTTCATTTCCCTCCAAAACCCACATTCACCAGCAAATTAAAATTCAACCAAAAACATTACCAGCTCTAACCCAGATTAGAAAATTCCGATTCCACTCATATCCAATTGACACACTTACAACAAATTTTCCATTTCATTCCAAAACCCACATTCACCAGAAAATTCAAAGTCAAGAAAAAACATCACCAGCACTAACCCAGGTTAGCAAATTCCAAATTCAGCAAAACCCACATTTCCAATTGACCCAATTCCATCAAATTTTCCATTCCCCTCCAAAAATCAAATCCAAAAAAGCAGTCTTTTTCAAAATCACAGCGGTAAAACTCACCTGCTTCTCAGCCTCAGCAACCATGGCAGCTGAAATATCAGCAGCAGTAACAATCGCACCTTCCTTCGCCAGCGGAATCGCCAAGCACCCGGTCCCACACCCAGCGTCACACACAGACACGCCTTCAAGCTTTCCTTCATCGGTCAACATCTTCATCACATTCTCAACGGTCTTGGAGTGCCCAAGCCTAATGTCCCTCTGGACCCTATTGACGTCATCCGTCTCGCCGTATATCTTCTTCCACCGCTCGAACCCGGACTTGTTGAAGTAGTCCTTGACTACCTCCTTGTCGCCGCCGCCGACCTCCACGGCCTGGAGACGGCGCCGCTTCTCTGGGTCAGCTAAGGACAGAGCAGCTGCCAGGGCGGCTACAGAACCGCCACCGATGGCAGCGATAGTGGCGCTGTCGACGTCAGCGACGGCGGAGAGGGGTGGTGGGACGGCGAAGAGGGGCTTTATGGTGGTTGGGGGTCTCAAAGTGGAGGGCTTTGGATAGAATATTGGCCTCTGGTTTGGGTTGCGGAAATTGAGTGGGGAAGAGAAGGGGGCAGAAGATACCATTTTTCTTGGTCAATTTCTTCTTTCTCCGACCGGCGAGAGAGAGAGAGTGGAGTTCGGGCAGCTGATGAGCTTATCCTGGATGGGATAAGACTTCGTGTTCCTCAATTCCCATGGGTCCCGCCTTTTTTCTTTTCTAAGGCTCTGTTTGGTGTTTCCTAAAATCTGTTGATACCTTTCGTTTTGTGGAATTTGTTTTACTCGATAGAATTAGAAATGCCAAAGCGAATTTTTTTTTTTAATATGTGGAGTTGCTGATTTTTTTAGTTTTACGAGGAAAATTGATGTTAAATTTGATTCATCTTAAACAATTATAAAAAATCCACAAGTGCATATAAACTCCATTTCAGAAATGCTCAAGGTCTCATCCCATATTGGATTTAGTAGTGCTCAAACATTTTCCTCCGCTAATTAGTACAAGTTTGATCCTAATTGTTGTAGTTATTGGTATTTTAAGTTTGAGTGCTTACAAGTCCATTTATGATTTTTTAATTTTTTGGTTCTTAATTGCCATTATATTCATCAAAGTGGAAGGACCATGTATGAAAATTAGCACTAAAGGCTCCTCACCAACCAATCGAACAAAAGAAACATCAGGTACATCGTAAGGGCCTAAATATGAATTTGAACATCAAATATATGAATTTGAATATCAAATTACGGTGGATAGGAGACACCAAAAGAAAGGGCCTATCCACCCATGATATCTGAATATTGTAAGAACATCGAACGTCTTTTTAAATCATATAGGAATTATGAACACCATCAACATAGGCTAATGCAATACGATATATTTTGATAGACGTTAAAGATTGTTGATAACTATGTTTAGTTTTGTGTGGTATATTTCTCCTTTCTCTGTAAATAACAGTCATTAGACTGTTTAAAAAAAAATTGTTTAGTGTGTAAGTATGCCACGTTTCTTATATATCCTTTGGTTTATTTGTATATGAAACCCCTAACAAAACTTGGTGAAAAAATTTGACCTATTGAGCATCATTAATTTGTATAAATAAATGCTCCGTACATGTAGTAAAATACAGTTTTCATCTGTCAAACAGCCCCTAAAGAAATGGCGCGCAGCCATAGGGCCAAAATCCGATCACACCAATCCCAATCTTGTGGCCGTAAAATCATTTTTACTGTTACCGAAAACACTCCACAGTTAACACAGCAGCACCTAGAACCCGCCCAACTGCCAAAGACCAAAGACCAAAACTTGGTATTTTTTTCGGCAAGTAACAGAGACGGCACCAACTTGGTATCGAAAACGTGAGGCCAACTACAAGACAAAACAACATCAGATTGGTTCATTGATGTTGTCGCTTGATCACAACCCAAGTCTCCTCCTTTATCTATAAACACTTTCTGGGCTTTTACTGCATCTCCTCAGTCCTCACTCTGTAGCCGCCCGACAACCTGGTATCTCTACAATGGCGGTTGACGGGTTTTTTTTCCGGCTTCTCTTGGTAATGCTGGTCTTTCTATTTGCGGAGTCCAAGTACGTGCAGTACAATACGACGTCGCGGATCGTCCCCGGGAAGCTCAATGTTCATTTGGTCCCTCACACCCACGACGATGTCGGATGGTTGAAGACCCTTGATCAGTACTATGTCGGCTCCAATAATTCCATTCAGGTCCCCAATCTCTTATCTTTAAATTTGAATTTCCATTTATGCTTTTTAATCAATTAATTATCTTAATAATAATTAGTAATAAATTAATAATGAATGTAAATTCCAGGGAGCTTGTGTTCAAAACGTGCTGGATTCTATGGTTCCTGCATTGTTAGCAGATAAGAACCGCAAGTTCATCTATGTTGAGCAGGCAATTTCATACATTTTTCTATGAATGTTTTGGTATATATATATATATATATATATATTTTTTTTTTGTTTTGAATTTTTAAATGAAATTAAATTTGAACGTTGAATGGGTTTAATACAGGCTTTTTTCCAACGTTGGTGGAGGGAGCAGAGTGAGGCGACCCAAAACATAGTCAAGCAGCTAGTCAGCTCCGGTCAACTGGAACTCGTGTACAAAATTTTACAGAGTCTTTCCATTTATACTTATTTCAATAAAAATGGCTGCTTTTTTAGAAAATTTGGAGTCCTACGCAACTTGGATCACTTACCCTCTTTTATTCTCTAGCAATAGACTTCAGTTTCACTCAAAGTTTCTATTTTTTTTCTTTTTTTGGAAAGAAAGGTTGTTGTTGTTTTTGGTTGGTGTTTGAATTTGTTGATTTGGGTTTGCAGAAATGGGGGGATGTGCATGCATGATGAGGCTGCTCCTCATTACATTGATATGATTGATCAGACGACTCTTGGCCATCGGTTTATCAAACAAGAATTCAATGTGACTCCAAGAATTGGCTGGCAAATCGACCCCTTTGGACATTCTGCGGTGCAGGCTTACCTCTTGGGAGCTGAGGTCTGGTTTTTTTTAAACTTTCCATGTTTTTGTTTTTGAAGCTTTAGTTTGTATTATGCATCAGTGAGTAATTTTAGTCTTCTTGTTGGCATAGGTTGGATTTGACTCTCTTTTCTTTGCACGCATTGACTACCAAGACAGAGCAAAACGGAAAGATGAGAAAAGCCTTGAGGTTGTCTGGCGCGGTTCTAAGAGTCTCAGTTCATCTGCACAGGTGTGCTTGTGTGTCACAAAGTTATGTTGATCTTATGTTCTAGTTGAACTAAGTCAAATATCAATGTTGGAAATGTATTGTTAATCAAGTGTTTTTTGTGGGTGTAGATTTTTTCTGGTGCATTCCCTAAGAATTATGAACCTCCAAGTGATAATTTCTACTTTGAAGTTGATGATCCTTCCCCTATTGTACAAGTAAGTCCACGGTCGATTGAAGCTGAAATTATGGATGTTGACATCTATCTATGTTCTCTGTAGTTATAAAAATATCTAATCTTTCTTGCTTCCCTTGAAGGATGATACATTTCTGTTTGATTACAATGTCCCCGATCGTGTTAATGATTTTGTATCTGCTGCAATCACACAAGTAAGATGATCCCCTTGTCTGTCACTGATAATTTTGTGCCTGAATCTGTCAATAACGTTTATGTAGATTACTTTGCTTCTCTTTCTCAGGCAAACATCACTCGTACAAATCACATCATGTGGACCATGGGAACCGATTTCAAGTATCAATATGCTCATTCATGGTTTCGGCAGATGGATAAGTTCATTCATTACGTGAATCAAGTTAGTCCATGTCTGTGAATATTGTTGTCATTTTGCATAAACACTTATGATTCGTGATGTTCATGGAAGTACATGTATTAATGCTGGTAGGATGGGCGTGTGAATGCCCTCTACTCAACCCCATCAATATACACCGATGCTAAGTATGCATCACATGAGTCCTGGCCAATTAAGACCGATGATTTCTTTCCGTGAGTTGAACTTTTTGAAATTCAAACTCCCCTCACACGGTATCCATTCCTTTTCCTGTCTGTTGACCTCTAGTTATGTGTTTTTATCAGATATGCTGATGTGGTGAATGCTTACTGGACTGGATATTTTACCAGCAGGCCAGCCATCAAAGGATATGTTAGAACATTGAGCGGTTACTATCTGGTAAATTCTTATGAACATTTTAGTTTGCCTTAAAAATTTCAGAACTATTATGGTAACTGAACTGTGAGCATTCTTCGATTTATGACAGGCAGCAAGACAATTGGAGTTTTTCAAGGGAATGAGTAAATCAGGGCCTAACACAGATTCTTTAGCTGATGCTTTAGCAATTGCTCAGCATCATGATGCAGTCAGTGGCACAGAGAAGCAGCATGTGGCTAATGATTATGCAAAACGACTCTCAATAGGTTACAAGGAGGTAAAACAAACTTGATATCAGCGGATATTGTTAGTAGTATCTTTGTTTACACTGAATGAAATGATTTTCTTTCGATTGTCTCTTGCAGACTGAGAAGGTTGTTGCAGAATCACTTGCTTGCCTGACCGAGTCAAAATCCGAAGCTGGTTGCAAGAGTCTGTCAACTAAGTTTCAACAGGCAACTTAAAATTGACCCTTTACCCTACATTTTCCAGCTGACATTATGTCTTTCCTTTATTTTCATTTTCGCAATTATCTTCTTGTTTCAGTGTCCGCTTCTGAATATTAGCTATTGCCCCCCATCAGAAACTGATATTTCAAATGGGAAATCGCTGGTGAGGATAGTTTGATGATGACATTAATCTCTTGCCATGTACATGTGTTGACTCAGAAGTACGAATTAGTTCTTGTTGTTTGGATGTTTGTAGGTTATTGTTGTCTATAACTCTCTTGGATGGAAGAGAGATGATATCATAAAGATTCCGGTGAGAAATAATTTCAAGTTGGTAATCCAGTTATTTTGAGGGCACAATCTCATTTTATCAACCCGGTACAGGTTGTCAGTGCAAATGTCACCGTAAGGGACTTTAAAGGAAAAGAAATCAAATCACAACTGCTACCTTTGCAAAATGCATCAGTAGGCTTAAGAAATGACCTTGTTAAGGCATATCTGGGGATATCTCCACGTGTGACTCCAAGTTACTGGCTTGCATTTTCAGTAAATGTACCGCCTCTTGGTTTTAGCACTTACATTGTCTCAAGCGCCACACGAACAGGTGACACGTAACTTCCTAGTTATATTAGGAGAACCAGATTTTTTCTGCATAATGACTCAACTCTTGTTTCCTATTCCATCTTGCAATTGCAGCCACTCCTTCGAAGAGACAAACTGTTTACAAGTCGGTAGCAAGTCAAAATGATGCAATAGAAGTAGGGACAGGAAACTTGAAACTTATTTACTCTGGAACTGAAGGAAAACTTACTCAATACATTAACAGCAGAAGCTCGGTATAATGCAATTTTCACAGTTGTTTACTTGTTGTCATGAAATCTTTGCTTAATTAATATAGCTTCTTTTCCCTTGCAATTATATATTAGGTCAAAGAGTCGATAGAACAATCATTTAGCTACTACCCTGGGGATGATGGAAGTGTGGACTTACAGGTAAGCACAAAAGATATTTGCAAGTCTTTTCTTCATGTTAAGTTATTATAAGTGCAGTAAAGATTGAAAAGGAAATACTGTATTTTGAATTTCTGAAGGCTGATGGAGCATATATCTTCCGCCCTAATGGTACATATCCGATCAAATCTGAAGGACAGGTACATACATAATTTGTTTATGCACTGCTTCAAATTTTATCATATGCTATCACAATAAGTTAACCATTAGAAACCGCAGGTTGCTTTCACGGTTTTGAGGGGGCCATTGTTAGATGAAGTACATCATCGGATCAACTCTTGGATATATCAGGTCACTAGAGTGTATAAGGAAAAAGAGCATGCTGAGATTGAATTTACCGTGAGTTTACTGCGCTATATTGCATATGAATAACAAAGAAATACATTTTTGGAGAACTCTCCTTTTTGACAAAATATAATATTCTCATTTTCAGGTTGGACCTATACCAATTAATGATGGGGTTGGCAAAGAGATTGTAACTAAGATCACCACCAATATGGAAACAAACAAAACATTCTTCACAGACTCTAACGGCCGCGATTTTATTGAAAGAGTGCGTTGTGCCTGCTTTCATTTACAGTACAAAATGAATCATGCATAGTACATGTTGGCTAGCCTTGTATATTGTCTTAAAGAAAATATTTTTTGCAGATTCGAGACTATAGAAAAGACTGGAACTTGAAAGTGAATCAACCCGTTGCAGGAAATTATTATCCGGTACAAATAAATCATTAGTTTCACCTATAAATCATTATGTACTTTTGCCCATTAAAAATTTAAAAACCATTGTCAATTCGGAAATTATTAGCATGACAAAATTCAGTTTTCTGTCATTTCAGATTAATCTTGGAATCTACACGAAAGATAACACGAAAGAGCTGTCGGTATTAGTAGATAGATCTGTGGGTGGATCCAGCATTGTGGATGGGCAATTGGAACTGATGCTTCATAGGTTTGTTCTCACTGGTTCTGCAAAATACAATTATTTGCTAATAAATGGCATTTTCGGATTAAATGACTTGGAAATGGAATTTCCCCTTTTTTTATTAGGAGGTTGCTCTTTGATGATGCCAGAGGTGTTGGAGAAGCACTGAATGAAACTGTGTGCATTCAAGAAGATTGCAAAGGACTAACAGTAAGATCATAAAAAAACAACCTTTGGGTTCTTACTATTCACAAAGACCAGTTTTTTCGCATCTAATATGCCTGTTTGAAATCCCAACAGATCATAGGAAAGTACTATCTCAGACTTGATCCTTTAGGAGAGGGTGCTAAATGGCGCCGATCTTATGGGCAGGAGATATATTCTCCATTTCTTTTAGCCTTCACAGAACAGGTAAAGCAATTAAGGAAGCTGAACTGTTTCTGTTGGATGTTGTTGGGACTTCTATGTCATCAACTCTTTTTTAAACGGTTATCTTCTTGCAGGATGGCGATAACTGGACAAGTTCTCATGTCACAACCTTTTCAGCAATGAATCCTTCCTATGTTTTACCCAATAACGTTGTAATAATAACCCTCCAGGTTCGTATTAGCTATGAAGATTTTTTAGATAAATTATCTTCTGCCCAAATACTGCACTCCTAATTAGAAAAGTTTGTTCGTTCTTTGCCCTGTCATGAACACGAAAGATTAGTAAAGATTCTCTCTATCGGAACCGCATTATAAATCCAATTTTTTGAACTCTGCAGGAGCTGGAAGATGGAAAAGTTCTGTTTCGTCTTGCACATTTATATGAGGTTTTGCTTCTTTCTTACCTATACTTTAGTTTTCCAATTCAACTATGTGTTCTGAGATTGATTCTTGTATGGTGTTGTCGAATGCTAGATCGAAGAGGACAATGATCTTTCGGTTATGGCAAGTGTGGAGCTCAAAAAAGTTTTTGCAGATAAGAAGGTAAGATAAATGGTAATGTTTTGGGGAATAACTGTGAAAGCACTTGTGGTAATGTTTTGAGGTTTTGCCTTTCCATGAAAATCAGATAAAGAATGTAACAGAAATGAGTTTATCTGCAAACCAAGAAAGAGCAGAAATGGAGAAGAAGAGACTCGTATGGAAAGTAGAAGAAGGATCCTCCTCCGGAGCCAAAGTGTCGAGGGGTGGAGGTATTGATCCAAAAAAGCTGGTGGTGGATCTTGCTCCAATGGAAATTCGAACTTTGACCATCGAATTCTATCCCAAACAGTCAGCAGATGAAAAATAAGGATGCGATCGGTTTACGTGGTTAGGTCAAGTGTGTTTTTTGACTCCAGATTGCAGACATTGCTTACCAAATGTTGATGAGCTGGTGTAAGGGCAGTTGGAGTTCAAGTAGTGCGCAGTCACTGATAGGTATGGACATGTCTCGCCGGACATGGAGACTACGAAGGAACTAATGTAGGATGTAATTGCTTGTTGTAAAATATTGATGGTGTTGAGCATCAGAAGGCAGTAGCCTAGCCTAGCCTAGCCTAGCTAGCTTCTGTCAATAAAATGAATTTTCTTCTTTCCAAAGATCAGTAGTCAACTTTATGTAATTGCATGCACCCATTTCTGTTCTATGCTATAGAAATGTAAATTAAATGTTGAGCACTAATACATATATACCAAGTATAAGAATGAGATACACCAAGTATAAGAATGAGCTTTAGATTTAATTTTTTGTTTTTCAGATACAAAAACAAGTGTAAAATGCGTTTGGTAACTCATTTTTTTTATAAAACACAAGATGCAATAATTTGTTTACATTTTATAAAACATCAAATTAACTTTTTCTGAATTTTAGGATACAATCCAAAAAAAGAAAGAAACAATACGTACAATACTAAGTAAAAGGCCACCATAATAGTACCGTAGTCATCATCAGCACAATCACCGTCAACACCCAACACACCATCACTACCACCACCACCGCCGCCCTACCACCACCACCCTACCACCACCACCATCAGCGTCCCCACCCTATCATCACCACCACCACCCCAACACCATCACTACCACCACCATCGCCGCACCACCACCACCGCCACCACTGTACAACCAACACCACCGACATCACCACCACACCAACGCCACTGCAGCCACCCCCACCACCAACCCATCATCGCCGTCAGCGTCCCCACCCTATCATCACCACCACCACCCCAACACCATCACTACCACCACCATCGCCGCACCACCACCACCGCCACCACTGTACAACCAACACCACCGACATCACCACCACACCAACACCATTGCAGCCACCCCCCCACCACCAACCCATCATCGCCGTCAGCATTACCATCGCCACCACGTACGACCATCGCTGTTGCCACCCCTACCACCAACCCATCAATGCCACCGCCCCACAACCAACATTACCGTCGTCGCCACCACCACGGCCATCGCCGCTGCCACCTCACCGCCACCCCATCAGCATTACCATCGCCACCACGACCATCGTTGATGCCACCCCCACCACCACCCCATCAGTGCCACCACCCCACAATCACCACCGTCGTCGCTGCCACCCCCACCCCCACCACCACCACCACCACCACCACCACCACCACCACCACCTCCTCCATCTCCACCCCATCACTAACTCTACTATTACAATTCCCGTCGTCGTTATTTCAAAACTTATGTTTGGAAATCATTATTTAATGTGTATTTACTCTTTTTTAAATTTTATATATTTGTACCAAATAGGATTTTCTTTTTTTCATTATCTCAAAACCATATTCGGAGTAAACTACTAAATACATTCTCAATTATTGAAAATGAAAAATCCTATTTGTTGTTTTTCGTTTACAAAAAAATATTTTAAAAATTGTTATACAATACGATATCAAACAGACCCTAAACAATTCTAAAGACATATTTTAAGAAAGAACTCAATTGAGAAAATATAAATTATTAAATAAGGGCAAATTACACTTTAGTACATTGACTTTGACACCAAATTTCATAGTTAAACCTAACTTTTCAAAAGTTGCATTTTATTACCATAAACTCTTTAAAACGTTTCATCTTTATTCTACCGACACAGTTTTTGGCAGTATTTCGGTGGGAGATGTTGGGCAGGAGATGACTAGTGACTAATTAAGTAATTTTGGCTAAAGTCACATTAGGATTCTTTTTTTTTTGGGCCCATAAGTGTCATGTCATCAAATAACACAAATTCTGTTGAAAATGTGTTAGGTAGGACATGAGTGAAACGTTTTAAACAGATAAGGATACTAAAATTAAAATTTTGAAAGATTAAGTATAATTATGAAAATTAGTGTAACGGTAGGGTGGAAAAGTGAATTTGCTCATTAAATGAAGAGTTAGTTTCTTAATATGTATTTCTTATATGCATTTCGTCAATTAATAATTTATATATTCGTTGGTCTTAGTTGAATTTTGAAAAAGATATTATTGTCTTATGCATGTAGAAAAATTATTATTTGACACTGTCTATATTAACTCGGTCAGCCAAAAGTCAAGATACCATTGTTTAATCTTCACTCATGCATCCACCAAGAAATGTCGCGCATCCTCCCAAATGGCTAAAATTCCAATTCCAACATTTTTTCTCTGCCACTGGTGTTTTAAATCACTATCGCCATTTACTACATATCACAGTCAGTCTCCGTTACAGGACGAAGAAGATGACCCGATTGCCAACAAGCCAACAACCTTGCTCGAAAGACCATGACTTTGCTCGATCGGCCGCATTTAACTACTCGGCGGTCATCTTCTTCATCGATCATATTAATCGATTAGTATTCTCCCTTCGCTTGATCGAACACATCACACGGGCGGACCCAATTCCTCTTCTCCATGATTATGGCGTTTGAAGCTTTCTGCGGCGGCCGCTGCTGCTGCTTACGGCCGCTTCTCTTGTTAGTGGCTCTGTTTCTACACGCTGCGGAGTCCAAGTACACGGTCTATAATACGACGTCGCATTTCGTCCCCGGCAAGCTCAATGTCCATTTAGTCCCTCACACCCACGACGACGCCGGATGGGTAAAGACCGTCGATCAGTACTACACTGGCTCCAATAATTCCATTACGGTCGGGTTCTCCTCACCTCGATCAGTCCCCTCGCTAATTAATTTTTGCTTTTATTTAATTAATTACTTAATTATAATTAAAGGAAACCACTTGCAGGCAGCTTGTGTTAAAATGGAGCTGGATTCGTTGGTTCCTGCCTTGCTGGCTGATAAGAACCGCAAGTTCATATATGTTGAGCAGGCAATTAGTCAATAAACATTATTAAAATTTATGAGGCTATGTTCTGTTCTTTCTTTTTTCATATTGTTTGAAATTGAAAAATGGTAATGAAATTGGAATTTAAATGGGTTGATAAATGCAGGTTTTTTTCCAACTTTGGTGGAGAGACCAGAACAAGGCGACCCAAAACACTGTCAAGCAACTAGTCAACGACGGTCAACTGGAATTCATGTACAAAATCCATAGCCATTTTTATATAATATAGGCTTTCAATTTAAGATCAAAGTTTCATGCTTTTACCTATTCTTTCTGCTGCTGCTGTTATTGTTTTCATTTGGGTTTTGAATTTGTGATTTGGGTTTGCAGAAATGGGGGTATGTGCATGCATGATGAGGCTGCTACCCATTACATTGATATGATTGATCAGACCACTCTCGGCCATCGATTTATTAAAGAAGAATTCAATGTGACTCCAAGAATTGGCTGGCAAATCGACTCGTTTGGACATTCTGCAGTGCAGGCTTACCTTTTAGGGGCTGAGGTCTGTTTTTCTTCAGCTTTTATTTGCTGTTGACATTCTATGTGTATTTGATGTAATGTCTTTGTTGTAAATTTCCTTGTTTGTTTAACTTATATTTAAGATGTGCCTTGTTCGTTACTAGTGTGTTGCAAAGCATTCATGTGGGAATGTTAGGGCGAGTTTTAATATGTTTAATGGTGCTCAAAAGTCTTGAGCATGACGTAGATTGGAGAGGTTTTCTATAAATTCCCCCCATTGAATGACACTCAAAGCATAAGTGATGTGAGAGAGAAACGATGAATAGAGCAGCAAACAATATTGTTCATTGCCTTGCTGAATTTCTGTACAAGTGAACCTAACTTAATAACCAAAGTTCTAACATTTATATCTTGCATCAATGGTTATATGATGAAGGTGGTAACTAATGAAAGTTAAAATATTCCCCTGAAATTACCATCTCTTGGAAGTTCACTCACTGCATGGAAACATCCTCCATTTATTAACCATCATCCCTCTTGTTGGAATAGGTTGGATTTGATTCTCTTTTCTTTGCACGAATTGACTACCAAGATAGAGAGAAACGGAAAAATGAGAAAAGCCTTGAGGTTGTCTGGAGAGGTTCCAAGAGTCTTGGTTCATCTGCACAGGTAGGTACCCCAAACTTATATGTACATATCAATGCTGGATAGATTGGTATTTCTGCTTTGAAACTAAGTTTGTTATTCATTGCTCACTTTTGGAGATTGGAAATGTATTGTTTTAATCAAGTTCTTTGTGTGTGCAGATTTTTGCAGGTGCATTCCCTGTGAATTATGTACCTCCTGAAAATTTCCGCTTTGAAGTTGGTGACATTTCCCCTCTTATACAGGTGAGTCCAGAGACAAGTGAAGCTGAATAGCTGATAGTGTGTTGACATCTCTCTATGTGCTCCGTAGTTATAGACTTAGCTGTTTCTTTCTACTTTCCTTGGTTGAAGGATGATATGGACCTGTCTGACTATAATGTGTTGGAGCGCGTGAATGAATTCGTATCTGATGCAATATCACAAGTAAGATGGATCCTGTTACATTGCCACTCAACACACGTAATCACTTTTTATCTGTTTAGGTTGTCTGCCAGACTGCAAGTGATTCATTATTTCTTCCTATGCTTTACTTTTAAGATAAGAGTCCAGAATTAGACTTATGTAAATTCTGGTTTCCAGGCAAACATTACTCGTACAAATCACATCATGTGGACTATGGGATCGGATTTCAGGTATCAATATGCACATTCATGGTTTTGGCAGATGGATAAGATCATTCATTATGTGAATCAAGTTAGTGCTTTTGTGCTTTTAATACTATTGGATCTACATACTTGATTGATTTTTCATTTTAATAGTTTTACGTTTATTAAATATGCTTGTAGGATGGACGTGTCAATGCTCTATACTCAACCCCATCCATATACACTGATGCCAAATATGCATCAAATGAGTCCTGGCCAATCAAGAGTGCTGACTTTTTTCCGTAAGTTCAAATTTCTGACATTGAAAAGTCGCTTACTGTTTCAGGTACCCATTATTTTCCTGCTTGTTTATCAGATATGCCGAGGAAGTACATATTTACTGGACTGGATATTTTACAAGCAGGCCAGCTATCAAAGGATATGTTAGAATGTTGAGCGGCTACTATTTGGTAAGTACTTATTAACATTTTAGATTGTCTTGGTAAGTTGTAGGCTTTTAAAAACCTCCAGCTAATTATTTGTGTTTCAAATTTGTGAACAGGCTGCAAGACAATTGGTATTTTTAGACGGAATGAGTAAATTAGGGGCTAACTTGGATTCTCTAGCTGACGCCTTAGCAATTGCTCAACATCATGATGCAATTACTGGCACAGAGAGGCAGCATGTTGCTGATGATTATGCAAAACGACTTTCAATCGGTTACAAGGAGGTAAAACTTGACCTTTCCTGATAAGTTCTGTAGTTTCTTTACTTTCATTTAGTGAAATGTTTCGTATTCAATTGTCTCTCTCAGGCTGAGAAGGTTGTGGCAGAATCACTTGCTTGTATGACAACAGAGTCAGGAACAAAAGCTGGTTGCAAGAGTGCGTTAACAAAGTTCCAACAGGCAAACTAAAACTACCCTTTTATCTTACATTTGTGGGATGTTTCACTTCCCAACTAGAATAACCGGCTGACATTTGTATGACATTCTTCCTTCAGTGTCCACTTCTGAATATTAGCTATTGCCCCCCATCAGAAGTTGATCTGTCAAAAGGGAAATCGCTGGTGAGGAGACTTTGATGGTGACATTTAATCTGTGTCATGATTTTTGTGTTGATTATGAGTAAGATTTAATTCCAGATGTTTTCACTTGTAGGTTATTGTTGTCTATAACTCTCTGGGTTGGAAAAGAAAGGAGGTTATAAAGATACCCGTGAGTTATAATTTCCTTTTCTGTGCTGCATGCATATCATTTTTCTATGCATTCTTTTATGGTAAATATCTGTCTTTTATTTATATGATTAGCTAAGGTGATCTTATCAACCTGGTGCAGGTTGTCAGTGCAAATGTCACCGTAAGGGACTTTAAAGGAAAAGAAATCGAATCACAACTCCTTCCTCTGCTTAATGCATCAGTAGGCATAAGGAATGACCATGTTAAGGCATATCTTGGTATATCTCCAAGTGCGACCCCAAGTTTTTGGCTTGCATTTTCAGCAACTGTACCGCCTCTTGGTTATAGCACTTACATTGTCTCAAACGCCAAACAAACAGGTTAGCTATGTAAATTCCTCTCCGTGATGAGCTGATGATACTGAAAAGACATAGAGGAACCAGATTAATACTCCATAATGGCTCAGATTTTGTGTTAATATGCCACTTAACAACTGCAGCTACTACTTCAGAGAGCCGGACGGTGTACAGATCAAAAGCAAGGCAAAATGATACAATAGAAGTAGGGCCAGGCAACTTGAAGCTTATTTATTCTGGAAGTGATTTAAAACTTACTCAATACTTTAACACCAGAAGCAAGGTATGTAACTTGGCTGACTTGTATCTGTTCAGTTCTTCAGGAAGTTTCCTCATCCCTATCTGCACTTTCATATTTATACATTACTGCTATAGGTCAAAGAGCCGATAGAGCAATCATTTAGCTACTACCGTGGAAATGATGGAAGTGTGGATTTACAGCCGTCAGGAGCATATGTCTTCCGTCCTAATGGCACACATCCCATTAAATCCGAAGGGCATGTACATAAATATATCTTTTGAAGAATTACTTAACAAATATATCGTTTCCAATCACAATAAGAAGTAGATGAGTTACCATTGGAAAAATTGCAGGTTGATTTTGTTGTTTTAAGGGGACTGTTGGTAGATGAGGTACATCAGAGGATCAACTCTTGGATATATCAGGTGGTTATCCCCTCACTTGAACAATTTACCTTTGGTTTTGTCAACCTTGCTTTCCTCTGTTAAAACATCGGAATGAAAATGTTGGAGAACGCGGTTTATAGGTTTTGTCATGACATGAAGATTTCATTTTCAGTATTGACATAGTTTATCTGTTGCATGCCTAAACAGGTCACTAGGGTGTACAAGGAAAGAGACCATGCTGAGATTGAATTCACTGTGAGTTAGCTGCACATGTACTAGCATTGCATATGACAAGTGAATGTCAAAGAGCATAGAATTTCTAGAATCTTCCTTTTACAACATTATTCTCATTTTCAGGTTGGACCTATACCAATTGATGATGGAATTAGCAAAGACATTGTAACCAAGATTATAACCAGCATGAAAACCTCCAAAAAATTCTACACAGACTCTAATGGACGTGATTTTATTGAAAGAGTATGTTGTGTGCTTTGCTTTCATTGGCAGTACAAATATTATCATATATATATATATATAACATGTTAGCTTGCAGATTTTCGGATAGCCTTGTTTAGTGTCTGCAAGTTGCTAGTTACACATATTATAGAGATTTTGTTTTGGCAGATTCGAGACTATAGAAACGACTGGGACCTTGAAGTGAATGAACCTGTTGCAGGAAATTATTATCCTGTATGTGTGTCTGAGCCTTGTTGTCTCATTCTTCGAAGTTTCTTGGATTTAAATTTTACAACAAATATGAATCATTCACAGCAAAGTCTCCAAAATGAATCTTTAGTGTCACTTATCATTATGTACTTATAAGAAGTTTAACTTAATCACTAAAAACTCCTGTAAACAAAGTCCAATTCTTGTTATTTCAGATTAGTATGGGAATCTACATGAAGGATAGCAACACAGAGCTATCAGTATTAGTGGATAGATCTGTGGGTGGATCCAGCATCGTGGATGGACAATTGGAACTTATGCTCCACAGGTGATTCTTTCTTTCACTCTGGATTTGCATTTTTTTCAGAATAAATGACATAAAAGTTCCCCATTTATTAGGAGGCTGCTCACTGATGATGACAAAGGTGTTGCAGAAGCTCTAAATGAAACCGTGTGCATTCAAGATGATTGCAAAGGACTAACTGTATGATCTGATCTTAAAAACCAACCGTATGGTTCTTGGCATTCACAAAGACCATAACTTTTGAATCTGATTTGCCTTGTTTAAATACTCTGACAGATTGTAGGAAAGTACTATCTCAGACTTGATCCTTTAGGAGAGGGTGCTAAATGGCGTCGATCATTTGGTCAGGAGATATATTCACCATTTCTCTTAGCCTTCACAGAACAGGTAAGAAAGCGAAGTTGATGATTTGCAACTGTTGCTGGAGTCGGTCCCTCGGTATCTCAAATGGCTGGTTATCTTTGCAGGATGGAGATAACTGGACAAGCTCACATGTCACAAGCTATTCAGCAATGGATCTCAATTATGTTCTACCCAATAATGTTGCAATAATAACCCTCCAGGTTTTTGTTTCAGAAGAGCACCATACATACGAAAGATTATCAGAGATTGTCCATTGGAATTACATTATTAATCCCATTTCTTGAACTCTACAGGAGCTGGAAGATGGAAAAGTTCTGTTTCGGCTGGCACATCTATATGAGGTTTTAGCGTCTTTCTTATTTGCTTTTGTTAAATTCAGCCAAGTATTCTTGGACTAATAATTGGTGTGCTCAAATGCTAGATTGAGGAAGACAAAGATCTTTCGGTTATGGCAAGTGTAGAGCTCAAAAAAGTGTTTGCAGATAAGAAGGTAGATAGATTTATTTAGGCGCATGACATTAATAAAAAGTAAAAACTGGTCTGTCAAACTGACCATCTAAATTCTTTTGGTAATATTTTGCCTTCCCATGAAACTCTCAGATAAACAAAGTAACAGAAATGAGTTTATCTGCTAACCAAGAAAGAGTGGACATGGAGAAGAAGAGACTCGTATGGAAAGTAGAAGATGGATCCTCCTCAGAAAAGGAAGAAGAAGCCGAAGTGTGGAGGGGAGGAGGTGTTGATCCAACAAAGCTGGTGGTGGATCTTGCTCCAATGGAAATTCGAACATTTACCATCAGCTTCGATTCCAAGCATTGAACTTCTGAAAGTTAATTAGGTAAGGACACAGCTTTCAGTTCACTTGATACTAAAATGTTGATGGTGTTTGTCTAAGGCCGGGCACTGAGAGTTTTTCAACTCATGAGCAATCCCCGAAATGGACATGGGGATGACGAGGAACCAATGAAGGATGAAATTGAAAATGTTTATGTTTATGTTAATTGCTTGTTTGTTAAACAATGAATGATGGTGTTGGTCATTAGCCTAGTTTCTGTCAATAAGGCTGAGCTATCAAAGAATGTCAGCAACCCTGCTTTTAGATATATCCTCTGTTGCCTATATGACCTGCTTTGTTATTGTATATGTTGAAGTTAGCAAATGCATGCTATGCTTTTCTTCATAGAAAATTTCATATTTCAAAATTCAAATCGTATGCAATATACATATACATATACATATACATACAAGAACACTCAGCTAGCGTCATAATACAGGGTTTTAAATCCATTCTACAAAGTAATACTACAATCTGATTTTTCATTTTGAGGGTTCTAGTTTAAAAAGCATTAAAAGGATTTTGCTTAATTCTTGTTGTTCAAGTAACAACTGATTGCATACAAAAACAGATTAGCTAAGAATAATTTTCATACAGTTGTTGATATGCATCGGAATCTAATATTTAGAGTAGTTTGGGCAATTCACAAAATTTAAGGAAATTTGAAGGTAAAAATAAATGATATTTCATTGTGAGGTGATGAGACATAGAAAAACTTAACCTGTAATTTTGCCATTTCAAGGGGATTGGATTGAATAAATTCATTCTATATGTAATCTTCTCTAATCCCCTCACAATAAGAAAAAAATTTACTTCTACCTCCAAAATACATTAATTTTGATAAGTTTCCAAATACACTCCAATCATCCTACCAATTCAGTTCAAAGGAAGACAAGAAAACACGAGACTTAGGCAGCTTAAGGCATTAGCCGATTCACACGAGCGGTGCCTTGAGCACCAAGTCAACTAAGAGGAAGACAAGCAAGACAACATACATGCGGCCTAAGGCAGAGACCAATTCATCGGGGGATGGGGAACTTGGCCTTTGAGCACCAACTTAGTTTAGAGGAAAAATAAACACAAGACATAGGCAACCTAAGGCATTAGCCGATTCACATGAGAGGTGACTTGAGCACCAAGTCAGTTAAGAGGAAGACAAGTAAGAAGACACAGAGGCATGCTAAGACAAGGACTAATTCATCGGGGAGGGGGAGAACTTAGCCATTGAGCACCAGCTTAGTTTACAGGACAAACAAATACGACAAATAGGTAGTCTAATGCATTAGCCGATTCACATGAGGGGTGCCTTAGAGCACCAAGTGAGTTAAGAGGATGACAAGCAAGACAAAACATAGGCAGCCTAAGGTAATGACCAATTCATCGGGGGAGAGGGAACATGGCCCTCGAGCACCACAAACAAAGACGAGACATAGAAAGCCAAAAGCATTAGCTGATTCACACGAAGGGTGCGTTGAGCACCAAGAAAGTTAAGAGGAAGACAAGTAAGACAACACAGAGGCAGCTTCAGGGAGCGACCAATTCATCGGGAGATGGGGAAAATGAACAAGAACATGGATGTCTGGCAGCAATAAGAAAAACTTGGACGTCCGACACACACGCTGTGTGCATTGCCTCCCAGCATTCGAAGGAGGTCCTTGATAAGCTAAGAGAAAGATGCGGAAAAATTGACCTTGAGCTCAAGGAGGTGTAGCGATGGAAAGAGGTCTGAATTTTGTTTATTATATTATATTTTATTTTATGAACAATATGTGTGTTAATGCATGAATAGCATCGCACCAAACATAACGAGTTTCCAAGGGAAGGCTCCGAAGAGGAGCTCGATGCTGGCGAGGAATCATCCTTAGAAGGTGTGCTTTATGACTATCAGGAACCCCTCCCCAGTTCCGACGATTGTAAAGAAAATGATGAAAGTCAGGAAGAACCAAAAGAGGACATTGTTGAGTTTTGAAAGAGCCAAAAGAGGACATTGTTGAGTTTCAAAAGAGCCAAAAAAGGACACTACAGAGTTTACAATGATGAAATTAAAAAAAGTGTACCAAGTTTTTGTACTTAATTTTGTATTAAGCACAAGTTTACTTATAGATAATAGGGAAGTAGGTAATTGGTGAAAGAGTAATCGGGAAAGTAAGTAATTATTTTCGTTGAGCTGTACGTTTACTGATCATATAGTATTAGAACGTTTACTGACCAAATAGCATTAGAACGTTTACTAATCATTTTCGACGTCAGGAAGTATCTTTCTTATTCACCAATTTTATTATGTGGCACATGTACATCGACATATAGGTGATAAAACCTGGTTCCAATTCAACCACCACATCAACGGACCTAATCAAACTGAAAAATAGTGGGTGTACCAAGTTTTCATACAATATTTTATATTAAGAGCAAATTCACTTACAAATAATGTGGACGTAAGTAATCAGAGTAATTAGAGAGGTATTGTAAATAGCTACATGGTGTTTGGTGCTTGGAATTTCGTATTTATGATTAATTTATTGGATAAAAAGAAAAAAATGGTAATGAAGTTGAAGTTATGATCATGAAGATGAAAATGTTTTGGCCAAAAGAAAAAGATGAAGAGGTTTTGGCCAAAAGAAAAAGATGAAGATGAAGAGGGTTGGGTGAGGTTTTGACATAATTTCCTCTATAGGAAACGGTGTTAGTGACGCTATCAAGATTTTGTACAACGGGATTAACAGAAACCCTATTCTAGGTGCAAAGTGACATGAATTCCTATTTAGGGTGCAAATTGAAATTTCGCATCATGTTCTAGGTGCATTTGAAGTAATAAGTCCAATGATATTACGTGATTTGAATAGAAATCATCCGCTACAATGAAAAAACAATCACTAAATCATAATATTAGTGGTGAAATGTAGTAGACTTTAAAACAACGATAAAAAGTTGATATATTCGGAGCCATAATTGATCATTTAAGTTCTTAGATGATGATCGATCTCCTTTCTTCCTCCAACTAACCACACCATTCTAACAACAATCTCTGCCGTCCATCAACCGGCCACCACAAAACTAATATGGTTTCAAGCTCATCATCTTCTTTCAAGGCAAATGGTGACGCTGGCTCCCACAAATAACCCACCACGATTATACCTAGATCCTTTTTATCATCACCTAGTCTACGCCATCAACAACCAAACTATTTCCAAGTATTTTTGTCTTTTTACAATAAGTTATTTATGAAAAAATTGTTGGATTAATGTTGAGTTATTTGATTAGATGAATCAAACAACATATATTATAACCATAATGTGTGTTATAGTTGGCAAACTGCCATTTTTAAAGAATGAATTTTTTGGTGCTTAAGTAGTAGGAGTTTGAAACTTGCTGATAGCACACTAGCACTTTATGGCAACGGTCAAGCTGCACCCAGAGCGTTCGGGAATTAGTTCCATCATTCGGATATGGAGACATTTCGTGATATTTATAAAAAAAAAGAAAAGAAGAAGATATATTATGCGAACGTACTTTTTAAGCCAAATAAAGAGCCTATATAAGGAATCAAAAGAATGTGATAATAATAGGTAACGAAGAAGAAAGACAATTTAGGATAAATCGTATTAATTTTGGTCCGAAAAGGGATAAGTATAAATTTGGTTGTGTGTTGTATTCCATTGGTGTGATAAAATACATGCGTGCACATAATTGAAATCTGCTTTGGTCATATGATGCTATATATAATATATATATATATATATATATATATATATATATATATATTATAATATGTGTTTATGAAAATAGTAATTTGGTGATGTCATATACCTCCATTTCAATGAAAGTCGTAGAGCAGTCTTCTTCTTCTTTGTCTTCAACAAGAAAAAAGTGGTCCAGCGATGACAAAATAAGCATCCTAAATAAAATGCATTATGCTACTTAATAAGATAATTTATTATTAGAAATAGCAAATACAAAATGGAAATTCAGTAAAAGAGGGGCTTGAAATGGAGTAGTGGGGGTTCAACTTACACTTACCCTTTTTAGTTTAGACTGCTCACTAGTTTCATGGAACACATTAATTAAAGAGTATCCCATTAAATTATTTGATGTAGCATTATTTGTCGTCACTTAATCAGAGAATGTTTGAAGTTCGAATCGTACAAACATAATGACAATACGTATTTGTGATAATTAAGTTCAATATATATATGCTTTGCAAAATGTTCTTATTATAGTTCATATTGTAATGGAGTAACTATGTTATGGAAATGTAGCTTACTACAAAAATATTTTTGTAATTTTGTGAATATGCTATCATTTTACAAAATAAAATAAAAAATTGATTAAAAACTTTTATTTTTGGTATTGCTTCAAAAGCAAAATTAGAAATGGAAGATTTCACATTAATTATTGATAGTGAAATCTAGCAAGCATAGCTAGCTGCCTAGTATCTACAGAGTCTATCTATGTTGGATTCTATGACACGCGAGTGAGTTTTTTATTTTGCGTAAAGAAGTCGATGAAACGTTAATACATCAATTTATTGTACATATTATAAGATGATAGTGTATTTCAAATATACTTTAAACTTCCACATATGCTAATAATTAAGCGTATGAAGATGTGAGCTATATGAAGATCGATCACCACTACAAACGAGTGTACTTACCCTACGCCATGTTTTTTGCTTCCAATGAACAATGAACAATGAACCATAACCATCTTCTTTAGAAATCCCAACTTTTTTTAGTAATGCGTGGGTCGAATTCAAATCAAATTCTCATTGGATTTTATTTGAATATGTAACTCGTATTTATTGTACAAGTTTAACTACGTTAACATTATTCATATAATAAAAGAGACTTTACATTAAAATTCGAACTAACTTGAAATAAATTAATAAAAACGAACATTTATGAAAGCAAATGCAGAAATAACGTGAAAGGATATTTCATAGGTGCCCTAAGCTCTTCCTCCACCAATAAGCTTGCTGGTAACTTAAAAACTAGGGCAGTGAATATGGTTAAGGGGTCGTATGGCTTGGTGCCAAACGGGAGTGGATATGCTGTCTCATTTCAATGTCCCTTTTCATGTCCCATTTATAATGATCTGCCATGTGTTAACTCATTTAGTTTCAAAATTAATCCCGTTAACTTTTTAAAATATTAAATAAATTCTAATGTTTAATATAAAAAACAGCAAAGAAGAAGATGTACACCATCAACCACCAGCCACCCATATCGGACAGCCAATCCCGGGAGTGGATCTGCTGTCCCATTTCATGTCTCATTCATAATAATCTGTCATGTGTCAACTCATTTAACTTCAAAATTAACTATGATAACTTTTAAAAAAATTAAATAAATTTTAATGTTTAATATAAAAAATAGCAGAGAAGAAGACGTACACCATCAACCACCAGCCACCCAGATCGGACAGCCAGTCCCACCCTTCCAAATCCGATAGCCCCCTTTAACAAGAAATCTAAAATCACTCCACAATTCATTGCATACAGCCCTAATTGATGAAAAAGAATTTGAAACCACCAACCACTAATCCCAACCACCTAATCCCCACACCCACATTTCTCACCATTTGAAACCGAACATTCGTAACAAGAATCAGGTTGGATTTCTTCCGTACACACAAAACTAGAGAGGATTGCATCCTCTACTTTCACTTACAAAAGACACATATGGTGTTCATTGTTTCAGATCTCGCCGATGATGAGATCTCTTCGTCAATTTAGATCTCGATTTTGATGAGATCGGAGAGAAAATGATCTCATTTTTATGGAAACCGTGCTCAAATTATCTTTGGTAGGATGTTTGAAGGCAGAGGAAGATAGCGAAGGGAGAGAAGATGCGCTGCAGATGGTGAGGAATTGTTGCTAACGGGATGGGTGGTGGCTAGGCTAATTGGTACGGGAAGGTGGTGACTAGATTAATTGTCTGGGGAAGTGGCTACCAGGGTTAATTAGCAGGGGAAGGTTTTTGTTCTTTAAATAATATTTTGTTAATTGTATCAAAACTAACTAAAATAATTCTTAACAACGTTAAATTGGAAGTTAAATTATTAAACATGTGTCAAATTTTGAGAGATGAGACATAAACGGGGACACCAAAGTGAAACAGCGGATCCGCTCCCGTGCCAAACGTGTCGTGTGGACCTCTTTTTATTGCTTAATTGTATTGGTTGCAGCTTTTGTGAAACCCCCATATTCTGAAAGCATCATGCTTTATCTCAAAGTTACACCAAACTTACATGAAATCCACCAATTTGCAGAAAAAGATTTGCATTCTTTGGCTATACATATCTAGGCATCACTGAATCTATCATCACAAATCATGCCCAGTTTTTTCTCTAAAGGCTAGGGTTTTTAACTTTTTACTGGACCAATTCATAGACATGTTATGGGTTCAGAGCTTATGAGTTGTACATGTGCAGTAAATGCCATCGTTAATGAGAAAGAAAATAACGATTTTTTCTCGTCAAACTTATGTTATCAGACAAAATTTTAAATTGAGACTTGAGAGTAATGTGAGAGGTGTGAACCTAAATCAATATTGACATAGGCATTGAATAGGATGCTGAATTTCATATAACTGGTTTGGTATTTAGGTCAGCACTAAGTTAAAAATAATATTAACCATTTGCATGGCAACAAATAGTAGACAGATGGCAGTAATAACTGATAATATGGGTTCTAAATTATGTGAATAATGCCACAAGAATTTATGCAATGTACAAACCGACTTGACTGAAAAGAGAAAAAAAAAATAAAAAAAAGTTAGTACTTTCTTAATTTTCTTCCTTGAATTTTCTTCCAATTTATCCCTACAAGGGTAAATGACCTAATTACGTTATTGGAAGATTTTATTTTATATAATGATATTATACACATATAATATTGATCTCGTTTTTTATAATAATTAAATTTAAGACTTTTCATTACACAATGAAAAATAATATCACTTTATCGTGGTCTAAAAGACACTTTTTAATTATTTTATAACCATTAAATTAAAAAAATTAAAATGTATAATAATTAAGATCTCACCGTTGAAATTATGATGCACTAATGAAATCTCAATAAATTTAGCACTGAGAGTAATTTACACCCTGAGTTGACAGTACACTCCAGAGATTCCTCACCATTTCCTTCTATAAAGGCTTCTCATAACTCCACACACTTCTCTCCATCCCAAACCCTTTTCTTCACCTCCCATTATACTCTGTTTTTTTACCTCTGTTTTCTCCAAGTGTTCTTCACCCAAACCCACCTCTGAAACTCCAAGAATTTCAACCATGGCCAGCATTGAATCCAAGATTCAGCCAAACCCACCTCTCAAAACCCACAGGATTTTCCTTGGAGCCCAAATTTTCATGAGAAGTTTCACCATTGCTGCTACATTGGCTGCAACATGGATCACTGTCACCAACAAGCAGTCCACTGTGGTTGTTGGCATTCAATTTGATGCTAGATATAATTATTCCCCCGCCTTCAAGTAAGACAGAAAATAACCCAACTTTCATTTTCCCCAAATTAAAATGTTACAAAAGTTTGCATCCATTTTTCTCAATTAATTTTCCACAACTTATGTCGCAGGTTCTTTGCTTATGCAAATGCTGTTGTGAGTGCCCTCTGCTTGCTCTCCTTGTTCATTGTCTTCCTTCTCCATCGGAAAGGCTCGAATCCTGGAAACTACTTCATCTTGTTTGCGCTCGATTTGGTATGCAATCAAGTTTGAATCTCCGAAATTAAAAACAAAATGTTGTATTATTGGGTGACATGCATGATTTTATGTTATGATGTGATTTATTGGCAGATGATGGTGTGCTTGGTGATGGCTGGATGCTCTGCTGCAACTGCAATAGGGTACGTGGGTCAGTATGGGAATAGTCACTCAGGCTGGGCTCCCATTTGTGATCATTTTGGCAAGTTCTGTAAAAGAGGGACTAATTCTGTGCTTCTCTCTTACTTGTCTCTCATTTTCTTGCTTCTGCTCACTGTCATCTCTGTAACCAAGTCCAGGCACATTCAAATTTACCATTAGAGACACACCTTCCATTTCCATTTCCATTTCCATTTCCAATTCAGAAGACTATTCAGTTGGTGTTGTGGCCTTGTTATAAACAAGTAGAGTATCATGAAATATATGTCTAAAACTTGTAATGACTTTGCTTATCTTATTATTAAGCTTTTAATCAATTATGTAATAATGTAGATTAGTTCATCTTCATTCATCTTAATTGAATGGTAAATAATTTTAAATGCATTGGTAAATGGTAATTAATCATGCGATGATGTAGAGTAACCCAGTAATAAACCACTGGCATAGGTGTTGGGTGTTCTCTGTTCTTTCTTTTTTATCTTGGTTTTATATTTTGATTGAAAATGTAAATGGACCACAACCAAATGCATATGGCCCGGAGCCGGGAGGTACCAGCTGCATACGGCCGTGAGCGGTGGCTCGACTGGAAACCAACCAACGGCATCTGTTGGGAACGAGGACATTTTGGATATTTACCAAATCAGAAGGACAATTGCAACAACATCGTATGATCTCTATCTATGGCTACAGGGATTCGAAGCCGTGACACAATACGAGGAGCCCTACACAACACATGTATCCTTTTTTGGTTTTAAGTGGGAATACTGCAAGTATTATTCCCATCCCCTTAAAAACACAGCTTTACTGAACCATGTTTTATTCTAAATGATTCCCCATTTAGAATTTTAGAAGAATAAAGAATTTGAAGCTGGGCCACCAGACCTGAGAGATGAGGCTCATCAAAGCCCACAGCTGTTTTAACTTCATTTCCAACTAGTTAGTACGAACAATCCAATACTGCCGCCAATTTAGAACAAGTGAAAATAGGTTAAGGGCATATAATCCTTAGGTGATTGCCAAATGCCAACACAAAGTGCAAAATTGAGCAACCCATGGAACAATTCCACATGCTTGTCAACAACACCACATGCCTTGTACCCACAAAACTAATTAACAAACGACGTTCCACAATTTAGATTAGTTAGAGTAAAAACTATCAAATAGTCGAAATAATTGCAGTAATAACAATCAAAATCACAACTTATATGGAAATCCAACTAGAAAATCAAATTGGGACCCAACCCAAGAGGCGAAAATATTGGCACCTGAAAAAGAAAGAAGATGAATGCCGCATAGGAAGAGGATGAGAAAGTGTCATTGTTTCAGGAGAGGAACATAAGTAGAAACAATGATGCAAATGAAACAGGGTCATGGGCCTCATGGCACATGCTTCTGCTTCTGCTTCTGGTCCACGTCCACCCATCTTGTTATTGTTTTATATTATCATCAACTAACCTGCCTTCGTCCCCAAGTCCAAACTATCATACCAATCACGCATTATGTAAGCAATGACCTAAATAAAATGCAGATATTTCCTAATTTTATGCTTTGACCAAAACTCAATAGTTTCAACAAATGCAAATGAAGAGCAATCTTGTATATTGATTGAGTAGAAATTACACAAACTGATACAATTGTAAACCCAAATGGGAAACCAAACCTTTTGAAGTCAATAGCTTGAGAAGTCAATGAACACAGAATGAGGCAGTAATATCAATTATTGGCTTTTGTTGAGAAAACAAATATGTCAATCCAGTTAGGTCACCAAAACTAGATACAATGAAGCTAACAATATATATTTTTCTTCTACCATAAAATAAACAGCAATTATAAACAAGATTTGAAACAAAAAACAAAAAAGGAAAAACAAAAGCCAAAATGAACAGTAATCACAACTATTGTGCATACAGATCAATGAATCATTGTCATGTACCTATACTTTCTGATGTGTGCCGATTCGGCCCGTCTTCCATTGTCAAGATCTGCCGAAAACACCCCAAATTTTACCACGGCCAAGGCTCTCCAGGAGGTTCTTAGACCCCTCTACTTCCATGTCGACTAGTTTCTGCAAATGTGCACAAGCACCAGCAGCTACCATTTGTTTCTTACAATTGTTTGATTGAGCTAGTGAAGCTAATAAAGCAACTGGGTATTTCTTATCCAAGTTCTGAATTGAAGGGTCCAAAAGTTGAACTGAACTCACAATTCCACCTTGAATTTTCTTAAAAATCTTTCTATTACCGGCATATTGTATCAATATCGACAGGGCCCTTGAAGCTGCTTCTTTCTCTTCAACTGCTTTACCATCCAACATTTTGATCAAAGGGGCAATGCAGCCACATTCCCCCATCTCCTTTCTGGTTTTTGAGCAGAACCCAAGTTCATACGCAGCTTTAGCTGCTGCAATTCTCACCCCCAATACACCACAACCCAACACCCCAACAAGCCTAGCTACAAATCCATCAGAAACGAGCACTTCAGCAATTGGTGACGACGAAGCTAAGTGCCTCAAAAACTCAACAGCAACCTCAAGACTACGATTGCCATTAATCCAACCAGAGTCCCAGAAATTCTTCAAACACTCAATCCCACCTTCCTTAACAACCAAAAACTTCAAACTTTCGCTACGAGAGACTAAATGGCACAAACACCCAATTGCATTTTCTTGGGCTAATGCAGTCCCAGAACTCGCAAGCGCCAAAAGAACACTAACCCCATTTTCCTCCACGAAATTCTCTTGATTCTCAGCAAAAGCAGCCAAATTTCTCAGAACCCCAGCTGCCGAAGCTTGCGAACCAGGCGTGCCTGCCTGGCAAATGTCCAAAAGCGACGAAACCCCGCCTCTAGACCCTATTGCCCGAGCGTTCTCTTTCGAAAAGCTCAGAGCTTGAAGAGCCAAACAAGCTTTTTCCTTAGCGAACCCACTTCCCGAATCGAGCACACGCATCAAGTGATTCAAAAGCGACAATCCCTCAGCAATCAGGACGTGCTTGCTGCTATCCACCATTGAAACTATCGAAATCGCGAAGACGGCGCTTTCTTTGGTCTCGAACGAGCTCGAATCGAGTAATCGCACGAGCACCGGAACAATCCCCTGCGCCACAGCGATCATCACGTTCTTGTCGTCCTCCTGCAAAAGCCCCAAAAGCGATTCCATGGCCGAGTTCCTCGACTCGGGGCTCCCGATTTGGAGCCGAGTCACCAGGTTCCGGCACTCGGCGCGTACAGTCTCTCTCTTCGAAGACGAGGTAATGGACGAAACCGCAGGGTCGAGGAGGACGCCGCTTTTGATTAAAATCTCGGCGTCGGTGACGTGGCGGTCGAGGCGGGCGAGGATCGAATCGACGTCGCTCTGAGTGCGGAGCTTGCCGGCGGAGAGATTGGGGGTCTGGCATTTGAGGGAGAGTGAAACGCCGTCGTTGAGGGTTTGGGAGACAGAGAGGAGGAGGTGGAGGGAGAGAGGGTGGGAGGTAGAGGTTGGGAAATCGGCGAAGTCGGTGAGCTGGGCTCGGAGGTCGGAGAGCTTGGCCCGGATTAAGGCCCATTTTCCTTTGAAGTTTTGGATAAGCGGGATTTGTTGTTGGAGTGAAGAGAGGAGGTGGGTTGAGACTGCGATTGGGTCATTTTCGGTTTCTTTCATGGCTTTTGGGTTTGCACAGAGACAGAGGCTGAGGTTGCCTTTTAGGGTTTTGCAGAGACAGAGAAAGAAAAAGTGAAAGAGAGAAAAAATCTCAAGTGTGGAAGTGTTGAGTAAACGACGAAGGGTTGCTTGCGGAGGTGAAAGAAATAGTAGGGAGTGGGGGAGGAGGAGAGATGAGGTGGATTTTGACTGGCTGCTCCGGCGTACACGCAACTACCGAGCGTGCTTTCGCGCCTTTAACGGACTTGGATTACCTATCGTAACTCATTACATTATTCATTTCTACTTCATTTTTAGCATCCAATTAATAGAAACATAGAGGGAAGGCTGACGTGGCCCGCCGTTTGCGTTAACCAGCCAGTGCAACACACGTAGATTAAAAGCACGTGGAGAAGGGAGTGGGGAGACGTACGGGTTGGACAGAAAAATAAGATTATAATAATTGGAAATTGAGCCAAAAGGTAGGTCCCACCATCTCCGGTGACTAGAAGTAGGGCCCATCGCTTTCTAATTATACGCCTATTTAATATGATTTTTCTAATGGACAGGTATGACAGCGAAAGTTCCCAAGTCGCCTGGTCTTTCTGCAACTCAGGACTAACCTCACATACCTATCCCACCGTCAATGTCACAGCTTCTTCTCGACCGTTAGATTGTTATATAAATCAGAGTCAATGCAGGCCTTGACTCGTGCGATTAGGCTGTGAGGGAACATTTTAACGAATTTCTTTGACATTAAGTATGTGACTTTTAGCCGGGCTAGTCTGGCCAGCGTAAAAGTACCGCGTCTTCTTCGACCATCGAGGAGGTTGAAACCCAAGTTGCCGAATAGAAAGATACTTTTGCCATTTTTGTTTTTTGCTTTTGGTGGTCCTTTTTTTTTGTTAAATTTATTAAAATTGGGGGAAAAATCAGATAAATACAGCCTTAAAAATCACATATTATCATATGTTGTGAGGATAGAGGCAAATATTGCGATATTTTCATGTATTTTGGGATATTCGTATAATAATAGGGGAATAAATATCCGTAATATTAATATTAATTTTATATAAATATTATTGGATGTTTAATTTTTTCCCAAATTTTCATTTAAAATTTTCAAATTTTGGATTAAATTTTCAACATTTTTTTGTTGAGCGTGAAAATGATATTTCTATAATTTTGACACTTATTTCTATAAATTTGATTGAGAATATTTCCTTAAAAATGATATTTTCATCATTGGTTGTTTTTTTTGGTCAAACCGGTTAATATTCATTTCATAGAAAAATCCAAAAATATAAGCAGCACTAATAGACCCAATCTAAAAAATAAACAAACCTAAAGTAAAAAAAATAAAATATTTTGATGGAATTTTTCTAATAATATTTTTCTGCTTGAGATTTCAAGTTATTATGTAACTTTATTTTTTAACATCGATTTTATATAATTTAATTATTTTTAAAAAATTAAAATGTCGTTTAATTTCATTGAGGAGCAATCGGAAATAAGTGGTACTAAAAGAACACTTTGACTCTTATAAATGTGAATTATAATGATGTTAACCGGAGAAATTGGATTAAGAAATTGATTTGATTAAGATCAATTACGAACATGTTTAAGTTTTTGGCTACGAAAGTGATATTGACATGACTAATAACCCATGAATGATTTGTGAATTTTGACTTAAATATTAAATTCGTAACATTATTTTGAAAATCATATTCAAGAAGAAAAAACAGCCATTATGTGTAAAATTCATGCTAATATTTATTTATTTTTATTTCATTTGAATTTCATGCCAATTTCACAAAATAATTGAATAGACTGCAAACTTTTTTTCCACCGTCGGATTGTTCATTATCTGTTTGTGTTTCAGTATTCGTCTCCAACAACCTGCGGTAAGACCATCGGACGGTGATTATTGATTGGAAAATTTGGATTAAAAAATTAAAATAATAAATACTAATACTCCCTTGCAAAAAAAAAAGGATACTAACATATAGTGATTGGATGATCACCGTCCTACCTTCGTAGTTAAAGGATACGACGCCGTATAGCTCAACGTTCTGGAAAAAAAATAGGGCGGACTTTAAATAACGTCTTCTTCGTGAGACTGCCTCAAATTGGAGCTCAGTGGGCGAGCAGAAGATTCAAACTTCAAAGCCAGCCGTAAAAGCAAGGGGGAATTAGAGGGGACACAAAGGTAAGGGCAATTGCACAAGCAATTAGAGTTAGAGATAACATGTTAGAGCTTTTAATTTAGGGGTCAAGACGGAAGCTTTAATGGAGGCTTTAATTAACCACCATTGCTGGCCCCTTAATAGATTATGACTATGGCTGGGAAGTGATTGATGTAAACAATCTTTTTCACTGCCCATATAGAGTAAAAAGTCGACTTGTATGCATAGTGTGTGTAGATTTTCTTTAGTTTGGGTCAAGCCTTCAGTCTTAAGGTTTTCATTTTCGTTTCAGTCTCTGGTCTTGATTCTTGTTGTTTCTATGGTTTCTGGCCAACTAAGTCCGTTTATTTCTGTTGAAAATTTAATGGACCTATAAAATTGTGTGTTTTTCTTAAGTTTGATTCATTATTTCTTGGCTGTTGATTCAATTTCAATCATTTCAATTGTATGGGAAAGCAAATTTGGTAAATACATGTGTAAATGTAGATTATTAGTCATATTTGCGAAGTTGAATTTCATAATCATGAAGAAACCTAACTAACAGGCTGGGTTTGTAACTTATCAGTGACAAGATGGTTTTACCAGATGAAGAAATCACAAAGCTCTATAGAGTTCGAAAGACGGTGATGCAAATGCTGAAAGATGGGAATTACTTAGTTGGAGATTTTGAGATCAGCATGACAAAAGAACAGTTCAAGAACAAATATGGAGAGAACATGAAAGGGGAAGACCTAATCATCAATAAAACAAAGCGAAGTGACAACTCCGATCAGGTAAGCCTTTACCAATGCTTTTATTGCAGCTAAATTTTTAGTTATTGTGTGTTTTTTAGAGGCTATACAATCAATTGGAGGGGTGGATATGATTTATGTAGTATTTTCAATTGTTGGTTATTGTGTATCAGATTTATGTCTTCTTTCCTGAAGAACCAAAGGTTGGGGTCAAGACATTGAAGACTTATACCAACCGCATGAAATCGGAAAATGTCTGCAGAGCAATCTTGGTTACTCAACAGAGTCTGACTCCTTTTGCAAAGACCTGTATCGGTGAGATGTCCTCAAAGTTCCACCTGGAGGTTTTTCGGGTGAAGTTCATTGCTTAAATTGTTGTTAGAATGCAACTGTGTTCTTGAAATCTCATAAAGAATACGATAATCTATTAATCCTTACCTATGGAAAATGTAAGGTAGCAGAAACATCAAAGTTCTGTACATGGGCAAGTCCTAGTATCTGAAAAATGGAGGCTATACACATACAGATCACTGTTGCAATAGTCTGCTTAGTTTCTTACATTCTAACATCTTTGTATCAACTTATCTGATCAAATGTTCCTAGTGGTATTATTACTCTGATGAATACTGGAAGTTAATGTTTTCTGTAATTAATTCTATTGGATCAGGAGGCAGAGCTGTTGGTGAATATTAAAGAGCATGTTCTAGTTCCTGAGCATCTGGTGCTTTCACATGAGGAAAAAAAGACTTTGCTGGAGAGGTATACAGTGAAAGAAACACAGGTCAGTGCCGAACAGTGTTGTTAATCTTGCATATAAGAATTAAGATGCTTATGACATGGCAAGACATCATATTTTAGATTAGATGCATACACACTAACAGGTGCTGGATGTGCATTATTCCCTTTGTTTAAATTTCTCAGGGTGAGCATTTTAAAGAGTCAATATGATGCGAACTATTATGATAAAGTAACGAAATTCTTTAGGCAAACTTCAAACTCATCCCATATATCTAATCACAGCAGCACGCATGTATATCATGTCGTTCTCTTTTCCAAGTCCACCTTTACAAGATTGTATTTGTTCAATTATATTTTTCTTTAAATTACAAGTGATTCCTTAGATACTTGTGATTACTAGGACAAGTGAACATTTGGGTTGGGTGGTTTCTGTTTTCACTTTTTCAATTGGGGCTTGTCCTCTTTGGGGATGTTCCATGTTTGTGCTATAAACCCTGCATTGCTTGGGCAAATTTAAGAAATTTGCTTTATAAACTGTTTCCTTTTGTCTATGTATACTTATGCATCTTTTTTTTTTTTTGGATGGGCCGAGCTCAGCTTCCTCGGATTCAGGTGACTGATCCAATTGCAAAATACTTCGGGCTTAAGCGTGGACAAGTTGTGATGATAGTCCGACCAAGTGAGACTGCAGATATATCACCTATCGGTATGTCATATAACTACATTTTGTCATGTTGGAAAGGGAGCTCAAAAGCGAACCGTCTCTGCAATTGGCGATCTTAGGCAAATGCAATTGCGATCTTAGGCAAATGCGATCATGTCTTGAACTTATTTTCGTGCTTTCATCAGTAGCATGTGATAAAAGCTCAGTTGGATCTCACTTCAAGTTTTCTACACTCTAATTTTGCAGTCACACCACCTTCTTCTGAAAGTGCACTTGTAAATATTATTCTTGGGAGATGTGTTGATGTTTGAAGTATTATTGGACTTTTATTTAGATACAGTGAAGAGATTGTGGACGAATGAAGCAGAGTTTTGAAAGAATACTTCCTCATGACCTCAATATTTATGGCTTTTTATTCTCTGTGCTACCACAAAACTTAATATACAAATTTGGAAAGAAACTTGACACCAGTTCAACTGTCTAGAAATATTTATCTATTGTGTAGTGAGAAGTTTTAAGTATTGGATTAAACATTTTAAGTTTAAATCTTCCTAATATCATCGTAAAAACAAATGAACAAAAATTTAAGGAATTAAAAAATATATAAAAAAGGGAGTTGATTTTTGCATTTTATTTTCACTCAATTTTTACTTATTACATTTCACTTTTAATTTTATTTTTTATCTTTTTAAAGAAGTAGAATACAACAAGTAAAAAATGGAATGTAGAAATTAACTCCCATAAAATATGGTGTCACTCATTGGAGGGTATTAATGTTATTTATGTTGTTTACCGTCCCCCACTATCAATGGTTATTTTTACCATGGCGTTATTGAAGTGAAAGCCATGCATTCGTCATTTCGTCCCACCAAGAAGAAAGAAAACCAGACCCATGCAAATTGCAATGATGTTGAGTAGACTTCTTATATTTTATGAGCCGCCTCCAGATTTAATTTCACCAGTAAACTCACAGTGGTTTTAGGGAATATTTGATACTAAGTTATTTGGAGAAACGAGTACCAATCCTGTTATTGGTAAAATATTAAGTGTTAAAATATATAAATTGGTGTTTGCTGGTTTGGTAGGCCTAAGTATATCATCTCCATTATGGATCACCATGCATCAAATTTGGATATTATTTAATGATAAATAGTGGATTATTTAATACAAATATATGCATTTAATGCATTGGTTATATATATCAAACGGTTCAAATTTAAATTCATTTGCAATCAAGGGTTGAGATCAAACTTCATGATAAAAATGTAAATTTTACATCTCAATATTTTGCAGTTCCCATTGGTTCAAAATAGTTTTACATTTTAGAATATTCTAATAAGATACCACCATAGTTGTAAAAAATACATTTACATCTTCAAATTTATATTCTTGCATGGGAGATGATGCGTTAAAGGCCTTTAATTTAATTTTTATTTATTTATGTATTATGATTATTATTTTATTATTTCATTGTTGTAAATACTTTTAGGGTTATTTTGGATGAGCATAGATTTGGATTTGGATTTGGATTTGGATTTGGATTTGAGCCTTCAAATTCAAATTCAATTGTTTGGATAAACATTTATTCAAAGGATTTGGATTTGAGACAAATCCATAGGGGATTTGAGACAAATCCATAGGGGATTTGAGACAAATCCATAGGGGATTTGAGACAAATCCATAGGGGATTTGAGAAGTCGAAAGTTGTGGATTTCAAATTCTTTTTACAACTAATCATTTGAGTGGATTTGGTTCTCTAGCATCTCTTTACAAAAAAAAAATATATATGTTTTTCATCTTTTTTTTTCATCTTCCCTTTTTTCATCCTTTTTTTTTCGTCTTTGTATTTTTTCATCCTTCGTTTAGTTTCACTTTTTTCTTTTATCATACTTTTTTCTTTCTTTTCATTTTTTTTTTCATCCTTCTTTTTTTTTCATTTTTTTTCATCCTTTTTTTTCTTTTCTTTTCATCCTTATATATATTTTTTTTCATCTTTCTTTTTTATTCATTTTTTATCCGTTTTTATTCTCCTTTGTCGGCTCTCATTTCTTTCTCCTCCACCTTTTCCGCCCATCTTGCTCCTCCTCATTTACCACCACTATTTATCTCTCCTCCTTCTCTGACCGCCCCTTCACTCTCCATTATTCGTGAGCATATCCAATACCCATGTAAGTGATAAAGATTCATGTAATGTTAAAAAAAACTATCAATTTCTTGAATTTGCTTTACCATAGTGTTATAACTGAATTAACACAATATTTGGATGCCCTTAATTGAATGATAATTAAATTAAAAAAAGATTTTAGTGCCCTTTATATGGTAACATCCCGACCCGAAAAATCCCAATTTAAATTAGTATTAGAACATTTTTGATTAAATTGGCCTGATTAGAGAAGCTTCGGTTTTTCTTGTGTGATGTCCATTTAAGTTGATTTTTTAATTCCCTTTTAGCACCATTAGATAGATCTTATTTTTACGAACTTGTGGGCGCCACCAATGTACAATTTTGACTTAAAACGAAGAAGTTATGAAAGTTTGAAGTTGCAGTGGCAATTTCATAATTTCTGAGAACTTGGAACAGTATTTTTATATCCATCTCCAGATTTTCGCGAAAATCCAACTGATGATCATATCTCCTCCGTCCGGCCTCCAATCTCCGCCATTCTTGGACCAAAACGTTCATCTCTTCAAGCTCTACCTTTCCCTCAAAAGACCCAGTCCAATTAGCCCCTCATTTGTGCTCATTTTGGCTTGAAATAGCCTCTAAAATAAGGTTAAATGAAGGAACTTCAAATCTCCAAGCAAATAATTAGTTTGCCAAACAATGAGATTTCAAATGAAGTGAATTCAAATCTCTTCATTTGAAATCCAAATCCAAATCTTTGTTCCCAAACGGAGCCTTAATAGTGTGCGCAGCCGGTTTATTCTTTATTAAGGTCCGGAGCAAAATTCAAAATTATGCCCATGTATTCAATTCTTACAGAAACAATAAAAATGAAAATTTCTTTTATAAACTTAATTAATATTCAAAATGAATATTTGGTCTTTAATTTTTAATGGCGGAAAATGAAATACCAAACCTAAATAATAAGAAAATAACATCCTATATCTGCTTCTCTAGAAATTAACCCTTGTTGGGGGTATTTTGTGTGTTGGGAGTTTATACGTTGTTGTACGGCTCACTAAAGAGTCTAATGGACTTCCAACTGCTTTAATACCCTCTTGAGTCCGAATAAGTGAGACCAGGTCCCAACGTTTTCCGAAAGAGAATATTTCTTAAAAAAAACAGCTGTAGAATGGTTCCGTCAACCCAAATTTTTTACGATTGGTGCGTACAAGGCCCGGCCAAGAACGAATTCATCGACATATAGTTAACCGATGATTACTAGTGATTCTCAAATTGTGTGTTTGAAGGATATAAGGATCGTATTACTTCTTACCACAACTCAACAACTAGAGGATCCGTATGTGACTTTTTGTTTTTTACCAGAGATCCGTATGTGACTTTTGATTTGCCTTGGATTGTAAAAGAAAGTTTATTTTTCTTATGTGCAAATTTGCAATTGAGTATATATTCGTGTTCAAGTGTGGTTATCTATGTTAGAAAAGGCTTTGAAGACGTATATGCCTACCTTCAACAAATCCAATGGGCCTATTAACCACCTAGGGTGGTGCAAGTGATAAAGGCACAAACTTAGGATGTCCAAAGTCTTACGTTCGATTATTCTTGCGCTATTCTTGTATGACCAACTTTCAGGGGCGTAGAAGAGTTGTTCGAGGGGATGATTGAGGCTTGTAGCTGTAGACGTAATCATGGTTAGTTATTCGATTTCTCGGCTGCTTTGCGAGTTCCTGATTAACCCTCTCTTACCTGGTGATGCTTGGGCACGAATAAGAGTTTTCATACTTGAGACGCATCCAATATAGTGCGTCTAAGACTTGAAAAAAAAAAATATAAGGCAGACGAGCCAACCTTGGGTCCTTGACCACACTCATAATTAGTGGTTGTGAGGTTCAAATTCAATTGGAAGCACTAATGCAACTTGAAGTGTTTTCACCTGGGTTCACTGCCCTAAAGGGATTTAATTTAACCCTTTATTTACATACTATTATCGTTTATTTTAGTTTTTTTCTATGCAAACGTCTAAATTGTTAAAGAAAAATTCAAAATTAAATGCATAAAAAAAATACATCGGACATTTGAAATCAGTTTAATTACCCTCGCTATTGCATGAAGAAGAACCGCAAAAACCAAATAAAGTTGAATGCAAGGGAAGCGACGGGACTTGTTGTTTTCAGGGTGGTAGCTTTTTTAAGCCAGAAGCTTGGAATAATAATGCACAGAAATCAGAAATTCCATTTGCTAATTAAGACCCAGCAAAACATGCATGTTGTAGCTTATTAGACAAGAGATATATAATATGCATTTTGAAAGTCAAATAAGAATTGGGAGGTCTTGGAATTATTTTTCTTCTCTTTTTCAGTGGGAATAATATATATACAAGAATTCAACCCATAAATCGTATTTCTTTGTATTCTAAGATCAGTTAGAATTGAGAGGTTTCTCAATCAAAGGTCAAACACATGCAATTTCGTTTTCATATCCCTTTTGTAGTTAGGAGAATACTAGCCTCTTGGCACGGGTGAACGCGCGTGCCAATTTTTTTTTTTTTTTTTTTATCTCGGTATGTTACTTTAGTATTTTTATTTTACTAATTTTTTTAGTAGTATTCTTTAACCTTTCTATAATGCATTTATTTAGTTAATTTGAAATTGAAAATGACATAAGCATGAACAAAATCAAATAAAATTTAGTCATAAGTGTGAATAATTTTGAAAGTAAATTGCATAGAATTGTAAAGACTGGAATAATTTTAGATTGATCTAAATTCATAAAAATTAAATCAATGATAAATAGAAATAATTAAAGTGGTTATGAATTGAACATTAAATAAGTCTTGCACTCTAGCCTATTTGCACAACCATTTAGTTTAAGATATGGTGCTTTATTGTCGGTTATACTTTAACAAATTTAAATGCTAAATCATATCTTCCGTGTTTTTTTTAATTTTTTTTATTATGTTTCCTTTTTTACTCTTTTACCATTAATATATTAAATTCTAAAAACGAATTCTAAAAAAAAGTGAAAATAATAAATAAAAGAAATTTTTTTTAACCAAAAAAGAAATGGTAGTGGGAAGAACCTACCCGCTTCCTCCATTAAGATTTTTCTTTTAAAATTTTTAATTTCATAAATGATTATTTTTACCGTTTTGTCCTCATTTATTAAAGTTTTTACAAAATAATTAGTAGATAAGGCTACTTTTGGGATTTTGAAAATTTTAATTATTTTTACCGTTTTGTCCTCATTTATTAAATTTTTTATTTAACAAAATAATTATTAGCTAAGGTATTTTTGGAATGTTGGAAAATTTAACAAAGGGAGAAGAGAGAGAAGGCTTCTCCATGCGGTTATTCTCTAAATTATTTGATGATGCGGTTATTATCTGTTGATTGTCTTTATATTTTCATATTTTTGTAGATTTTTATCATATTTAGCTAGTGTAGATATTTATTTTTTTATACGGATTGTCTTTAATCCCCACCTTTACATAAAAGGCATAGAAGAAACATTAAAAACTCACTTATCCTAAGTCCTTACCCACCTGCCACATAGTGCTAGTGGTATTCATCTTTACATGTTATGTGGGTGGTCTCTGGTTTGATTCTCGTAAAGAATGAGATCGATACCCCATGTGTATATATAGTGGAACTCCCTTCCCCCAATATCATTGTATCAAAAACAATCCTAACCCTCTTCTCATTTACATTTTATATATTTTAATTTTTTTAATTAATGTTTTTGTTTTTACAATTATGCCCTCAATTATTAAATCATCTCTTTTTTTAAAAAATTCATTAGGTGGGGACATTTTAGGAATTAAGGAAAATTTAACCAAATCCTCCTTTTAGATTTTATTTTAATTTTTTATGTAATATTTTTGTTTTGACTACTATACCCTCACTTATTAAATCATCTATTGTTTTTAAAAATTCATTGAGTAAAGGCGTTTTAGGGATTAAGAAAAATTATTTTTGTTTTTATTATTATGCCCCCACTTATTAAATGAACTTTTTTTTAAAAAAAGTTCATTGACTAAGGTCGTTAGAGGGTATTTTTGGGTTTAAAAAAATTTAACCATTTGGGCCTTCTAGCATTATATATATATATATATATATATATATAGATATATATATATATATAATTTTGAAGTAGATTGGATGTTTTTGAACAACAAATATGATCCTCATCTACTTATAATTATGGGCTACAACTTCGAAATAGTCAAAACAAATATCAATTATATATTTGATAAAAAAAGAATTTCAGTTTAGAGAGAACTTAATTATAATTGAAATACATATAGTTAAGACTTAAGAGTAATGTGGAACCATAATTTGTCAAAAAATTGTGGAGATGACACGTGGCTCATAATTTACATAATGACAATTTTGCTCATGGTGAAGTCATTATTGGAATATAATTACTACGCATTAATTAAATATATTTACCAGCTGAATATAGTAATTAATAAATAATTATATCTTCATAATAAGATGTCTCATTGAGATCCTTATTCAATAAGGATTTAATTAATAAGTAAACTTAATTTCCAAAAATGATTACTTATTTAATTAGAACTCATTTTCTTACTTGTAATAAATAACTTCCTTACGAATTATTTATTATTAAAAGCAAATCCTAAGTCTTTCTTAACTAGGATTACTTATTGATTGCAAATTCCTTCAACCAATCAAAAGCTCCGATGACCCCTAGGTCTCCACTATAAATAGGGGACATCTCCTCACAATTCAGGTACTTCATAATTATTCTTCATAATTACTTTTCAGTTTTCTCTCTAGATTGAGCTGACTTAGGCATCGTAGCGTTCTTGGTTGAACCCCCAAGCTCGATATTCAACCTTAATCTCAGGTGTTTACTGTGTGTGTAGAGATTGAAGGGTCAATTTTTATCCGGACGATTTCTGCATCAACAGCTAGTGCTTTCATTGAGAGTTGATTTGAGAATTCTCAAAGCTTGCTCTTCGATCCAAAAGTTCTTACTTTTCCATCAAAATATTTGTTTTTCCTTTTATTCATCAATTCTTTGAATAATAGCAAGAACAAGACAAACCACAAGATCCCGCGAGACTTCTCAAGGGGAAGGACGGGTCACCGATCGCACGCAGGGGGGCATGCCACCGCATGACCCTCGTGGAGACCACACTAGACCCCACAGAGTGGGGTCGACCGCAATCCATGGCACCATCGTCGATCGGAGCACCACCAGCGTTGCGTTACCGCACGCCATGCCTCATAGAAGCTTTGCCGCAACCCACGGAGGAGCCGGGGCCCGTTCACGTCATCACATCGTTGTCGAAGGAGTTGGAGGGGGCCTTGCCGCACTGCGCCGTCACCGGAGGAGCCGGGGACGCACTGGTTGCCGCCGGTCACATCGCTCCTCCGCCCGATGACCTCCACGTCGCCGCCATTTTTGGACAAGTGTCCAATCCGACCGGTCCACTTATTAGGCAATCGTTCTTCATGGGGCTCATGGCCCATGGTGTATTGACGACACAATTTGACACCTAAGGACATCTATCTTTGGCTATGTCTGGATTCGGAGTGCCAACTCTAGAACCAGAAGTTCACGCTCAATTTCAGCGAACTGACGGTCGATTCGTAAGAGAAGCGTCACACCACAATAGTGAAGACTTAAGATTGCTTCTGGACGAGCTCCGTGCCACCAGAAATCATAAATATCGTGAAGGAAGGGAACCCACGCGACGCTCAGCAAGGGAATCACGCCACAACACTCGTAACACTTCACGAAGATCGCTTCACGTGCCAGTTTGTCATGGCAGGTGGGCCGACTCAGCAACCAAGTTCAAATTCAAGAAGAACTTCTGTAAGAATACTTGGGAGAACGAAGCACTTCGTAAATGGTGGGAAGACGTGCCAGCTCACGAAATCGTCAAGGCAATGCCCCTCATAGATACGGATAGGACCCTGTCCGAAGCCATTCTGTGTCATGAGGCGTCACCCTTGGCGGTTCCACTGACGAAAGTTATTTGCCCGATGAAAACTATCGCCACCATTGGAGGCAATCGGTTCATGACCGATTGGGAAGACGAGTTGGAGACCATTCTCAAGGGAGAATTCCCCACCAAAACTCCTCTCGACGTGCAAACTCCTGGAGTACTCAAACTCGTTCAAACAGACGAGTCGGTGCTAACTTTAGGAGGTCAACGGACACCCCATCATGTTTCGGCTCGAACTCCACAACGTAGGGAAGCCGGCGCCACCATGGCCGCCGAGCTCCTCTACCTTGTGGAGATCAACTTCACATCGACGACGTAAGAAGAATGTTGGAACAACAAATTCAAGGGGTCCAACGCGACGGAAATTTGGAGGAGGACTTGTGCTGTCAACTCATAACTTCTTCAACTTCTCTGTTCATTCCGCGAATTGAGAACGAACCATTTCCACAACGATTCTCTATTTTGAACTTTACTCAGTTCAAAGGAACTTCAAACCCGGTGAAACACATCGACTACGATCGCAGCGTAATGGTGCCACAACGGCACAACGAAGCACTTATGTGCAAGGTGTTTCAAGATTTGCTTCAAGGATAGGAAATGACCTGGTTTAACCATCTCCCTCGGAGATCCATTTCCTCATTCGAAGAACTAGCACTCGCATATGTAAGGGAGTATTCACAACTTCGCACTATCGAAGTAAAAGACGATCATCTCTTCTTCGTGAGAAAGAGATCCAAGGAGACCCTTTGCCAATACATCTGAAGGTTCTGCGAGGAGAAATCCCGCATCGGTGGTTGCAGTGACCTTGTCGCTGCAATGGATTTCAAACAAGGGTTACCCCTGGATAGTCAACTTTACGGCGATATTGTGATGAACAACGCCCGTACCCTTACCAAGATTCTTTCCCTAGTGGCACGCCTCTTGGGAAGATGAAAATATATCGGCATGTGCCACGGAGAATGCGAAGACGGACGAAAAACCCACCAAGGGCACGGTGCCACCTAAGGGTGACACCACCTCCATGGTACCCTCTGGGAAATCCAACAAGCGAAAAGCTAATCGATCTTCCAGAGCCCCATCCACGGGGCGGCCAAATCCACACTTCGGCGTACCCGTCAGTCAAATCTATAACGAGATCAAAGACAAACCTTGGTTCAAAAAGCCAGCACCGAAAAAAGGCGACCAGGAGAAGGCAAACAAGACGAAATGGTGTTTCTACCATGATTGTTATGGTCATACCATTAACAAATGTAAAACCTTCAAAAAATACCTTCTAAATCACATTAAGGAAGGACACACTGCACCGAGTATGTCACTGGAAAAGATGCAGAACGCGTAGGGGACAAAAGCCCTCAGGAGCCACCGTCTAAGGCAATTGGCATAAATACAATCATCGTCGAATCAGAACTGCTAGGAGCCACTTCCAAGCAAAAGAAGAGGAAAGTTTGGGACGCTTTGGCCATCGCCCAAGCCTTCCACGCTGCCATCACCTCTAGAGTGGACGATGACGTATCCATCGGATTCTCCCCTAGGGACAGAGTTGGCCTCGACTGGCCCCATGAGGACACACTCGTTATTTCGATCTAGATCGCCCAGGCGCAAGTTGATCGAATTCATGTGGATGAAGGAAGCGCTTCAAATCTCCTCAACTTGGAAACGGTGCGCAAAATGGGATTGGAGAGCTTCATTACGAAAAAGGCAATCCCATTGCGGGGTTTCAACGGCTCCACCAGCATGACCGCCGGAACTCTCCAACTTGACGTCCATGCGCCACCCATTGTCTCGTCTCAAACATTCTATGTAGTGGACGAATACTCGCCCTACAACGGCATAAAATCCTGGCTAACTCTTCTAGTATTTATCAAAAAATTCGATTCCCGATCCCTGGAGGAGGAATTGGAGAGATAAATGGAGATCAAGCCATGGCCCAATGGTGCTTCACTGAAGGCTAAAGGACGTCAAACGGGCAGAATTCATCCCCCCAGCCGACGCCATTGGTGGGAAAAAAACTCCCATTTCGCTTCGTAAATAGCAATCAATTGTGGGTCAAGATTCCGAAGTCTTCGAAAAACCCCCCAAGCTCGAGGGTAAGCAACTGGAAGACGATACGATTCTCATTCAACTTGACCCAGAAATCCTGGAAAGGCATGCCCTCATCGGCGCACGCCTAAGTGACGAGGAGAAGGAAGAATTCACCATATTTCTACGTGAGCACAAAGACATTTTTGCTTTGTCACCATCCGAAATTCCTGGAATTGATCCTGCAATCGCTTTCCATAAGCTACACGTCAATCCAAATCATAAACCGGTTAAGCAAAGGAGACGCAAATTCTCCCTCGAGAAGGTTTCCACCATCCAAGCGGAAATTGACAAGTTACTCACTGCCAGCTCCATCGAATAAGTCCCGCACTCTGAATGGTTAGCCAACGTAGTACTTTTTAAGAAAAATAAAAAGAACGATGGAGGGTCTGTGTCGACTACACCGATATGAACCTTTCCTGTCCAAAAGATAACTATCCCCTATCGCAGATAGATCTTTTGGTGGACTCCACTGTCGAAAATGAACTACTCAGCTTTCTCGATGCATACTCCGGATATAACCAAATCTTCATGTACGAGAAGGATCGAGATAAAACTGCATTTCTCTTCGAACGAGGAGCTTATTGCTACAAAGTCATGCCTTTTGGCTTAAAACGCAGGAGCCACCTACCAACGACTTGTCAATCAAATCTTCAAGGATCTCATCAACAAGTCCATGGAAGTTTACATCGACGACATCATTGTCAAGGGAGAAAAATGAAACTCATATCGCTAACTTGGCGAAAACTTTCGATTTTCTAAGGAAATATCAAATGAAACTCAATCCCCTCAAGTGCACTTTCGGCTTGGGGGCAGGAAAGTTTCTAGGCTACCTTGTCACTCAACGAGGAATAGAGGCCAACCCAAAGAAAATCAAAGCAATCATCGACATGAAGTCGCCTTCGACTCTAAAAGAAATTCAAAGTCTCACCGGCCGTGTCACAGCTTTGAATCGATTTTTGTCAAAAGCAACTGACCGATGTCGACCATTCTTCCAGGCGCTAAAGCAGGCTTTAAAGGAAAAGTGGGATGAAAGTCTCACCGGCCGTGTCACGGCTTTAAATCGATTTTTGTCAAAAGTAACTGATCGATGTCGACCATTCTTCCAGGCGCTTAAGCAGCCTTCCAAGACCTAAAGACGTACTTGACTTCACCCATGCTCCTATTAAAGCCTAAGGACGACGAAGATCTCTACCTCTACCTAGGAGTCTCAAATGTTGCCATAAGCTCAGCACTTGTCTGCAAGGATCAAGGAGTCCAACTCCCAATTTTCTACACTTCGAAGGCTTTCTTGGATGCCGAGACACGATACCCTAAACTTGAAAAGTTAATCCTGGTACTCTTGGCCACCACCAAAAAGCTAAGGCCTTACTTCCAAGCTCATCGGGTTATCATCATGACGGAGTATCCACTACGATCGCTTCTCCAAGTGCCTGACGCATCTACGTGAATAATGAAGTGGGCAATAGGGCTTAGTTAGCACGACTTACTCTATCTCCCGAGGATCGCCATCAAGGGATAAGCACTGGCCAACTTCATCGCCGAATTCACCTCCCAAGAGGACCACAGAAAGGGACTAACCGATGCCTCTATGGCTGCCAGTTCCCCTTTGTCGCAGAATCAAGGGGTAGACCCCCTTTGGAAGTTTTTCGTCGATGGTTCCTCCAATCAACGTGGAGCAGGAGCCGGAATCGTCATCATCATTCCAGATGGATCAATGATGGAACAGGTAATCCAATTCAGATTCAAAGCTTCTAATAACGAAGCTAAATATGAAGCACTAATTTGTGGATTGGCACTTGCCAAGGAATTGGGAGTCAAGAAGATTGCAATTCATTCTAACTCACAATTAATCACTAACCAATCCACTGGCAAATACGCAGCGCACGATGCAAGGATGCTCCAATACAACAAAAAAGTTCAGGAGTTACTCGCAAGCTTTAAAGTATTCACTTTCCACCAGCTTCCAAGGGCCGAAAATGCGCAAGCTGATGCACTAGCCAATTTGGCCTCATCACTTGACTATCGGTTCAAGCGCTCAATCCCGATTGAGTACTTAGAACAACGCAACATAGATGTCAAGGAAGTCGAGGTTATGCAAGTGGACCCTTCTCCTAGTTGGTAAGACCCGTTCATCAACTACTTGGAAAATGAAACACTACTCGATAATTGACTCGAAGCTCGAAAAGTTCTAATAAAGGTCCCGCAATACTACATTGACGGGGGGCAACTTTTTCTTTGAAACATCCAGAAACGCCTAAAGTTTTGATTGAAATTCACGAAGGCCAATGCGACAATCATTCAGGAGGAAGGTCACTAGCATGAAAGACACTTAGCGCTAGGTTCTACTGGCCAACTCTACACCAAGATGCATTGAAGTACGCTCGACCATGCGATAAATGCCAAAGGTTCAAGTCAAGCCACTTGGCGCCACCCAAGGAACTTCATGCACAAATAAGTCCATGGCCATTCATGCAATAGGGCATAGACATTGTAGCACCTGTTGGTGCACTTGGTCTCTCTTGTGCAAATTGTCCTCGTGGACGTGGTGCATGTTGGCTTATTGGACTTCCAAATTGAGTTTGTTGAGGTTGGTGTGGAGCTCGATACTGTTGTTGGGGAACATGAAATTGTTGTTGGGATGGACGAAACTGCGGCTGTTCAATTTGAGACGTCTGGTGTGGAAGCAGTCGTGGACAATCTCTCAGGTAATGTCCCACTTGCCCACATTGGAAATAGTGTCTTGAATCCTGGGTTGCTCTAAATTGTCTTTGATTTTGGAAGTGAGAAGGAAAAAATCTTGAGCGCATACTACTTTCTCCTCTACCATGGTTCTTAAATTCCAAAGCTCTCTTAGAATAAAGTGTTCTTTGTTCTACCATTAAAGCACGATAAATAACCTCAGCATACTTTTTCAACTTGAAAAGTTCCACCTTCTCCTTTATCTCTTATCGCAATCCTTCTTCGAATTTCTTTGCTTTAGCTGTCTCATCAGGAATTAGGTCATGTGCAAAACACATATGCTCTTCAAACTTAGCTACATATTTCCCCACTGTCAGCTCATTCTGACACAGATTCACAAACTCACGTGTCTTCATTGTTCTCATAGTCTCAGGAAAATACTTCTCCAAGAATATGGTTTCGAAAGCTACCCAAGTTGAAATTTTTAGGTCTGGCATAGTCAAAACAGATTCCCACCAATGATAAGCTTGTCCTTCCAAGTACGTACAAGCAATGCTCACTTTCAGATGTTCGGGAACCCTTTGATCATGCATCTTCCTCTTGATTCGTTGTAACCATTCTTCTGCTGCCATTGAATTTGGATCACCTTTAAATATTGGCGATCGAGTCTTACAAAATTCTCCTTGAATCCTAATGATCTGATCGCTTTCATTTTCCACACGAGGATCATGATTATGTTGATTTGTCTCTCGAATAGCAGAAGCCATATCTTGAATAGCTTGTATTACCATAATACTACCATTCAGATCATTTTCATATTGCCCTTCTAATCCAGCCATCTTGAAAGATACACAAATGGACTTGATCAAATAAAATCTATAAATTAAATAAGAGCTTAAAGGTCAAGAAACTATACATGCATATTAAACATAACAAACACACCAATTTACAAGAGTTCAAACCAAACCACAAACCAACTTAAGTTACAAAAGACTACTTGTGATACGACCCGTACCGAAAAATAAAAGTAGAAATCTAATTAAATTAAATAACCGGGAGTCTTGGTTTGGATTAGAGTTTGGATTTGGACTAAAGTTTGGAGTTGGGGTCTTAGAGAGGGTTCAATGTAGGTTGTTGGGCCATGAATTAAAGGTTGAATTCACGAAATTTATCATTTTACCCTTGAATTTCTTTAAGGCTAGAAAGTCACTTTTCGATCAAGAACTCCTTTTGAAAATTTCTTTGCACCTTTATGTAGGTCTCGAGCTCACGAGTACATAGACAGGTGACACGCTAAAATCGGAGTTCGAACGAAAAAGATACAGGTCTAGAAATATCGGGATGTAATGGTAATTTTAGAAAAGTTTAAAATATAAAATGACTCTCTCTATATCCTCTCATGGGTCAGACTCTCTCTCCTTCCCGCGGTTCTTCACAGAGAACGCACAAAAAACCCAGAAAACCTGTTGTCGAACGGCGGCGACTCAAGACTCATCACCACCACCATCTTCTTCGTCTTTCCATGGCGAGCACAACCATACCATCGAGGGAGATCGTCGTCCACCGTATGCGGCGTAGGAAGCCACTAAAGACCGTGGGTCTCATGACTTTCGAGAGCTTTTCTGGCCACCACAAGTAGTTTTTCGAGTTCTAGACCTCATATTCATGCTCCTCTCGTCGAGTAGACGAGTTTGGACATATAGGTTATAAGATTTGGTGGAGATTTGAGAAAGTTGCAGAAAAGCTTGCATCGCCTTTAATGGCTTCTCTGGCCAGGCGCATGCGAGGGAGAGTTTGCAGAGGAAGGAGGCGACTGAAACTCACAGTCGCACCCCCTTGGACAACCAGGGCGCGAGGGGCCAACTCCTGGTGTCCGGTGACCGATGTCTTTAGTATTTCGATGTTTCAGATTTGATGGCGTAGGTTTGGAGTCCATCGGAGTTCGTTTAGGACTAGTTCTGGATGCCCAAGTTATTTTGATTAACGTTAAATAACGTAAATACCCGGGAGATTAGGGTTTTGATAATAATAATTAAATTATGATTTATTAAGATTATATTAATATTGTAGCAAGGTATTATGCCAATGGAAAGCCCGAGGAGCTCTTGGGGACTTTCGAGAACGAACGCCTCAAAGTACGTGCAATAGTGGATCCGGTCGGGTGAGTTTGTCTCGATGCATTGTGAGTAAACCTCATTCCCTAACTTATGATTATAAACTATTATGTAAATAACTGTGGTTTGGTTGGTGATGAAAATACTTATTAGTGATATTTATGAATTGCGGTTTGATTATGTGTGTTGGTGATATTGGAAATCATAGACGATGCCATGCACTAGTTTGAGAGCCTGGAATATGGTTGATGTTCGACATTTAGGATGATAATCTCGATGAAATATAAGTACTCCGCAACGAGTATAAACTACCACTAGGTTAGGAGGTCTTGAGGACCGATTTTGAGATCTGTGATTCGGCGATATTCGTGAGTCACGAAGTGTTATCGATACGAAATGAAAAATACACCGCTAATCGTGAGATTACAAAGAGTGTCAACCTGAAAATGACGTTTACGATAATGGAGAGGGATGGGGTACAATCGAGATGCTATTACCGAGGAGTCATGCCGGCATAGCACACGTGTCAGTCTCGTAGTCATCAGTCGTGTTGTCGCGTGAGGATTGCTGAGGATTCATGCCGGCATAGCACGTATATCAGTCATGTCGTCATGAGTCATATTGAGATGCGATGATTACTGAGGAGTCATGCCGGCATAGCATCCGAGTCATATGATGATGCGAAGATTTCCTAGAATTCATGCTGGCATATCACATGTGTCAGTCGTGTAGTTATGAGTCATATGTTGGTACGATGATTACCGAGGATTCATGCCGGCATAGCACATGAGCCATATGACGGTACGATGATTACCGAGGAGTCTTGCCGGCATAGCACGTGTGTCAATTTGGTATGCCTATTTGGTGGTCACTGGTGTCGTACCTGTCTATAGGCCACAGACTAGCCTCCACGTGATTTTTCACCTATGCCCGCTCTATACTAGTTAAATGGCACCAGTCCTGTTCCTGAGCCTTGTGTGTATTGTGGTCTCAGGCTTCTAGGGGAACTCGTGGTGATGGTGCTTGCACCCAGTCCTTCACGTGGTCGTGGTACGAGCGAAGACACCCAGTCCTGTCACGTACGCCTGACTCGTGCGACTACAGTGCCATAGTGATACCTGTGTGTGTGTGATGCCAGTCGATGATACATGCCGACTGATGCCAGCCGATGATATATGTCGGCTGATGATATAATATGCCAGCCGAGGGTTATGTCGGCTGATGATGTGATGTGATAGCCGAGGTGATATATCGGCTGATTCGATTAGTATAGTCGAGGGTATTACCGGTTAATGCGATATGATACACAATTCTATACGATACAAAAGCTGAGGGACTTACTGGCTTATACGATATGATGAGCATTATCATGTCTAATGATTAGTGTTCATGTATCAGTGAGGGTACATTAATTATCGAGGTCAGTGGGTATGGTGTGGGCGATGACCCCAATTGATAATATTTTTGTTTTGTAAGGACAATGTGTCTTTGAGATGATCCATACCATCATAGCGAGAAGATAATATTGAAGTATCACTAGTCTTTTCAACCATAGGGTTTGTCGTGTCATCTTCAATGTATGAAGATTTATTTAAGAATGTTGTTGTTGCTGAATACTTATAAGCTTAGGTTGAATAGGACTGGATGCTTGTCAATACTAACCCTGCGGGGTTATTTGATTATTATATTACAAATTTAGTGTTGCACTATGTGTCATGTGTTTTATTTTGTTGTATAGTACTGTATTGATGTTCTATTTGGGTGATGAGGGGTTAGCATTTATACTCTTACATTTGTTTACACCCCTCAGGTTTTGAGAAGAAGATTAAGATTCAAGGAGGAAGGCACAAGACGACAGTTCTGATACTACCCGTGGAGGGTGTGATGAGGTATAATCTGTTAGGTATTTGATACTTTATTCATGATCATCACGTGTTTTTGATTGTGCTCTGGGTTACCGCTGGCGCGGTGAAGGGTAGTTGAGTGGTTACTATATTACCTTTCACTAAACTTCCTAAAACGCAACGTTTTAGGTGGCTTTCATCACCTGGACTTGGCATCCAGGTGTAGGCTATCACCGATGACTCCGGTATCCAGTTGAATTTTCCGGAGCGAGGTGTATCAACTTGCTCTCCCAATGATTCCCATAAGGCTGCCACTATACTAAATAAGTCAACCCCCAAAAAAAAATAGCATGTTAGATACACAAAGCCCAACATTACTTAAGATTTAACATAAGTAATCTATTCATCATCAGAGCTAATATCTATGACAGGGATGGGAGGAATAACAGGGTCAGCAGGAGGAGTTCCAGGCTCACTAGGAACCTCTTCTTCATCAGAAATAGTCTCAAAAACATTGAAAGGTGAAACCTCCCTTGGTGGTGCCGAACTAGTGATAATACAAGAAGTAGATGACTCGGCATCATCAGATAGAGGATTTAGAAGTGGATCGTTCTCATTTGGATTTGGCTCAAGAACTACAACTCGGGGTAAATTTTCTCTGAGTGGTGGCTAGAGATCTCCAACTGCTGCCACTGCATTTTGATGTACTTGAGCAGAGAAATGTTCGTCGGCCTGAATTGCATCCTTAATGTGCTCCTTGATAGTCATCGTCCGATTACGATATTCAACTATAAGCTTCTGCATTGCTGGTGTATAAAACATTCTCCTAAATCCAACATCAATTGTAACGACCCGGACAAAAAATTAAATTATTTTGAGAATTGGACGATTTTACCCTCGATTTTGGACGGGTTCGGGAGTCACTTTTTGACTGGCAGTACTTTTTGGAATTTTTCTTGGGTCGTTGCGTAGTTCTCGAACTCACGAGTTCGTAGACAGGCGGTACGCGGAAAACGGAGACCCGATGAGTTAGTTACGGGTCTAGAATCTACAGGGGCAGTTTGGTAATTTTGGAAAAGTTGGAACTATATATCAGATATTTTTCTCTCTCCTCGAGAGATTGGTCGATGCAGTCTCTCTCTCCTACTCGAAATTCTTCCCGTGCAAATACCGAACCACCGTTTTCATCGGACGGATTTCGGTCTGATTCGACCGAAACCAAGGTCGGGAGGATCTTCCCCGGAGTCCCACGAGCATTTAGGGGTATTTATCGGAGCGGGAGCACCGCTGTAGGGGACGGACGGAGGAGGGAAGTGGACCAAATCTTCTCGGCCGTTTTTCGTCCAGACCAGGTACGATCTCGGAACTTTGACTTCATATTTGGATTACTGGTGAAAAGTAGATGAATTTACATGTGTGGATCGTGAAAAACGGTCAAGAAATGAAGAAGTTAGAAAACTTTGAAAATCGACCGGAAATGGCAATTTTCGGTGAACCAGACGGCGGCGGAGGCGGCGGTCCGATCGTCTTCTCCGGCAGGTTACCGGCGATTAGTTGGGTCGGGTTGGACCGGGTCGGGTTGAGTGAACCGGTCGGGTTGAGTGAACCGATCGGGTCGAGTTGAACTGGTCGGGTCGAGTTGAATCGGTCGGGTCGAGTTGAACCGGGTCAGGTCGAACCGGGTCGGGGTGGATCGGTCCAGGCGCGTGAACACTGTAGCAGGCGCGTGACTAGCGCGTAAGGGCTCGTGGCGCTTGTGGCGTACTTCCGGTGGCGCGTGGCGGCGTGTGGGACTGTTCCCGATGTCAGGGCAACGCGTGACTAGGGTTTTGGGACGTTCCGGATCAGATTTTGTTGGTTTTGAGGCCATATGAGTTTGTTTAGGGCCCGATTGGGCAATCCCAACGGTAATGGTTGACCGTAGAGCGGGTTTTGAGCTCGGAAAGTCAAGGTAGTTGGGTCATTATTGTGCATGTGTTCCTTGGGCTAGAGTGTCCATGAATTTTGGGTTGGATGATGTTTGTGAATGGACTTTTGGTTTATAAATTGTAATGCATGCATCAATATCTTTGATTTAAATACTGTTGTGTATGGTTGCAATGATTTCCTGGAATTTATAAATGATTGCTGGACATTTGTTTTTCCAATATTTCAGTGAAAGTGCGTTGTGAGAAATGGCATGGTTGTTGGATTCGGTTTTGATATTGTTTTGACGTGGTAATTATTAGAGTCCATGATTTTGAGTTGAAACCGTATTTGTGATTAAAAAAAAATACTTGATTTTGGATCCAATAATGTTTTGAGGGGGCCCAGGAGCTGGGGTTAGGATCCGCTGAGACGGAGAACCCGGTGAACCTCCAATATAAACAATACGGTTTTGAGGGGGCCCAGGAGCTGGGGTTAGGATCCGCTGAGACGGAGAACCCAGTGAACCTCAAATATAAACAATACGGTTTTGAGGGGGCCCAGGAGCCGGGGTTAGGATCCGCTGAGACGGAGAACCCGGTGAACCTCCAATATAAACAATACGATTTTGAGGGGGCCCAGGAGCCGGGGTTAGGATCCGCTAAGACGGAGAACCCGGTGAACCTCCAATATAAACAATACGGTTTGAGGGGGTCCAGGAGCCGGGGTTAGGATCCGCTGAGACGGAGAACCTGGTGAACCTCCAATATAAACAATATCGATTTGAGGGGGACCCATGAGACGGGGCTAGGATCCGCTGTTGGCGGTGAACCCGGTGAACCCGGTGAACCTCCAAGATAAACATATTTGAGGAGGACCAGAATATGGGACTAGGATCCGCTATTGGCGGTGAACCCGGTGAACCTTCAATATAATTGGTTATTGTTTCTTCGACTAGCGTCGAGAGTTTTACTCCGTTGGTTCGTTGAATGCTCCGACTCTGGCATTGAGGAGTTTTGGCTCCGCCGGGTCGCGAGGCTATTTATGCATAGTACAGAGAGTTGTGATACAGGACTAGCACACCCCAAGGGATACCCTGGTGGCTAGGGATATGCCAGTCGAGGGATATGCCGACTGATATGATATGATAGTTGAATGTTATTCCGGCTGAGGATACTTGCCGATTTATATGATATGATAGCCGAGGATATTTCCGGCTCTAATATGGTTTGACGACGATTGTCATGTGATTAATCAGCCTATGAAAATACTTCGTCATCCGGGTCTGTGGGTTGGTGTGGGCGGTGACCTAGAGTGACGAATTATTATTGGTTCACAAGTATCTGACTAGTCGGTTGTCTTGTGGTATTCCAGTAGAGGTGTCAGCAGTGTCTGACCTACTGACATTTGGTGTCATAGGGTATTCCTATTTGGACCACAACTATTACGAGGTCTTGGCTTTGACCTGTATGCTATCCTACGTTTGATAGGTAAGAGTGGTCAGTAAGTATAGAGGTTCTGTCGGGAACCCTATAAGGTTTACTAAAAATTATTTAAAGATAAAGGGTATTCCTGGTATAAAATTTTGAGGTAAAAGAGTTGTCAGACAGGATAAGGGTTTTTTCCGGGTTTCGAGGAGAAATTCGGGAAGGGTCCTTACATCAATAACTTCTTCTACCAACTCATTATATGCTTGTTGCCATAGTTGTGAGGTATACACCTCCTTATTCCTAGGTATCAAGCCATCGAGTCCCATTTGAAACCCTCCCCATGAGTCATCACTGTGAGCTGGCTCCATCCTTGACATTAAACTATTACGTTAGTAAATAACAACGCTATTAAAATGAAACCTATAGCTCTGATACCAACTTGTCATGCCCCAACCCAAGAATTTACTCTAAACTTGAATTAGAATGTGATTCACACCTTACTTAAAGAAATTAAGAGAAAAGGAAAAAAAAAGTAAGATGTGAAGAAAAGTAAATGAATATTTCTCATAAGAATCTTTCAGCAGAAACAACAACGATTTCAGGTCTCACAACGTCTATTACAAATAAGAGACTACTCAAAAGTACACATTGGAGTAGTTCATTATTCAAGCTCAAAACAGTAGCACACTTAATTAAACATTTACAGTCTCTCAACTTCCATCACAAGTTCTAAGTTTCAGGTTCAGTTCCTTCAAAATCTATTAAGGGGTGAGCATCAACAACTCAGTAGGACATTAACCTTGCCACATTGAATTATATTAAGTGTCTAACAAACCAAATAATGTTAATAAGCATGGTGCAATGCAAACACTTCATCTAGTCCCGTTAATTCATATATATGAGTAAGCAGACATGCACGTCCCATACCATGTATTTACCATTGTGGTCCCAAATGCTCAACTACATGAATTAACACCCATAAGCAACCCATAATTCCCCTTTTGTTAGTCATCTTGTTTAACTTCTTGTCACCAGCCCCGAATTACCCAATAAGAACCATGTGCACTTGGGGTGACCTGAGGCCTGGTACCTACCAAGAGTTAAACTCAACTACATAAAAGATCCATTGTATTACCCTCATATCCAGGATTTCTGTCTCAACACCAACATTAACCCCCATGCATAAAAAGATTTCCAGATATAAACAATACAAATATATAATCACTTAATGGGTAAAATAGATTCCAAAAAAATCACATTATAACAATTAAGTAACGTCAATCAATTAGGCACAGTGAACCACACAAAACTTAGTTAAATCAAATATCGTAAAGGTTTTCCCAAGAATCCCTACCTTGAGTCTGAGGTGAAGCTAAAAATTCCACTTTAAGAAACCACCTTAATCTCCACCAAAATCTCTCTACTTTTCTCTATTTTTCTTCTCACTAAAATTCTGCCAAGATGAAAGGAAGAAAAAGAAAATGGTTTCCTTGTTCTTGTATGAAGTGAAGAATATGCCTATTTATAGGGTGGTGAGTTGGTTAAGAAAAGTGGCTAACTTCAATCTACTTATCTTCATAATGATTAATTTAGATAGCAATGGATTAAAATCATCCACAATGTAGTCTACCAAACTAATAGCCTACTTAGGTGGCTTTCTACCATTTCGCCACATCTTGCTTTAGCCATGCAACTAATAGTAAGTCTCCACCTCGTGCTTAAATAAAACCACCTCATGCTTTAAACAAAACACCTCATACTTTAAACGAAACACTTCATGCTTAAACAAAACACCTCATGCTTTAAATAAAACACCTCATTCTTAAACAAAACACCTCATGCTTAAAAAAAACACCTCATACTTAAACAAAACAACAAGATACAAAATTTTTTGTTTTAAAACGGATCTTCACAATCTACCCTCCTAAAAAGAAATTTCATCCTCGAAATTTAAAACTTACCTGAATCATAGAATTGTTCCGGATACTTCTTACGTATTTCAGTTTCTAACTCCCATGTAGATTCCTCAACATCTCCATGTAGCCATAAGACTTTGACCAATGGAATTTCCTTAGTTCGTAACACTTTTTGTTTACGATCTAGTATTTGGAATGGTCTATCCTCAAACGACAAGTGTTCGTCCAAACTAAGTTCTCCCCAATCTATCACATGTGATGGATCCGGTTCGTACTTTCGAAGCATAGAGATATGAAAAACATTATGTATGCCATAAAGTTGAGGAGGAAATGCAAAGTACCTTTTCACGTAACAAAACCTTTGCACGTGCAAAGTACCCTAGCCTTCTTAAAAAAAGCAAAATTTGAAGTCCAAACACTTAGAAAAATCTCAAGGATTTCTAAGTTGGGACAAACATCCCAGCCAGAATTTTTCTGTGCGAAAAACGTCACTTGCAAGGAAAAATTCGAGATTCATTGGAAAAGTATGGATGTTACCTTCGCAACGCCATAAGGAGCAGCTAATTCGGAGAAATGACGAATTATATAGGTGCAAAACCGCGGAGGCAAAAAGCACTCATACGCGCAATACCCCCTTCCAAAATTCACAGTAAATTCAATTATTAACCTTTTCCAGATATCTCGAGAGCGTTGGAACGATGTGGGTATTAGCTTTCTAACTCCACAAAAATCAACTAATTCCGAGAACCAACGAATTATTAATTGATAAATCATTGAGCAGAGATCAAGTCTGCGAATATGCGCACATGACCTAAATTCATAAAATCGTCAAAATTTCAATTCTCATCCTTTTTAAGAAACGCCAATGTAATTAGAAAGGTATGGAAGTCAGCTTTCCAGCCCCAGTTGAATAACTCAATTCCGACTTAAATTGAGTCCGGAACATGTAAGATACCGCACGAATGTCAAATCTGCCAGAAGCTGCGAGAATTGTGAATTACCTTAAAACTTAAGAATTCTTTTATAAGGGTTCAAAAAATAAGTTGGCAATTCACAAATTGAAAGCTCAACTTTTTGCTAAAAAAAGAAGCTACTTCTAAGCAAAAAAAAAAAAGAGCTTACAAAAAATTAAAAAGCTAAATCAAACATTCATGTGGACTAGACTTCTAGTTGGAAGGGTTTTGAGATCCAAGCTACTCTCTATCATGGTACACCTCCAAGACGCCCTGATTCCTAAGTGCCTCCTCCATCAATGCCTTTGAAGTTTAAAATCTCCTGCAAGATCTTCGGGATAAAATAAATGTTTCGAGCTAAGACAACTTTGGGAATGAAGATAACCTTCAACATATGAAGAACGGAGACCATCTTCAACTTGAGACTTATAGCATTCAGCAACAACCAATCTTTGCTGCAACTCCTTCTTGGATTCCCGAAGATCAGAGATGGTTTTATTAGCATAACGGGCCTCCACATTGGCTCACCACGAAGATTGTGGGGAGCACACAGGGGGCAAGTACGGTTCAAGCTCCAATTTTTTGATTTTTTCCCTTAAATAAGAAATTATGTTGTTTTCTTCTTCAAGTTCTTCCACCAAGCTAGCTACACAGAGGTTGGAAGAATTCAAATCCTTCACTAATGTGTCATACTTGGAATTGGCAACTTGCAACTCACTCTTGAGCAACATGTTCTCCTTCTGAAAAGAATCTAAGGCCCCACGGCGATTTTCAAGAGAAGAAAGTCTTCACTCAGTACGTTAGGATAATATTAATGCGAATGTAGGCCTTATTTCAGCGGATCAGCTTTTGTGACAACAGAGTATTCTCTCGCCCAAGGTTAACGTGTGAAACCCGGAAAGATTCATAATCTTTCCTCATTTTCTCATAATCTACTTGAAGTTTTTCAAAGTCAGCATGAGAAACATTATCCAAAGCACTTGGATCCCCAATGGAGGCAACGTACCGTACCACCCCCAGTGATGAGGCAACTTGGCGTGCCACAGGAGGCACACGACCTCCCTCTCCTCGCAAAACAACAGCCTTGCCACTACCCTTGGGAACCGCGGCAATCCCGCCGCGAGCCTTCCGGGACCCGGCCGGGAAGCCTCCCACCTTGGCTCCGCTTGCCTTAAGCCCAAGGACTACCGGCCTCCGATTTTGGTAGTCGCTGGAGTAACTTTAACTTTCTTGGAAGATTTTTCAACAGTGTCGGATGAGAATTTGACGAATTTGCGCTTACCACACTTCACTGCCTCGGCCTTGGATTGCCACCGCTCAATGACATTTGCACTTGGAATTCCCCCATGAGAACTTCTAAAGGGACTAAGTAACCAACTCATCTCGCGAAACTCATTCGGAATCTCCAACGCTTTTTCAATCTTCTTAAAGTCAGAATGAAAGTCAAAATTGGCATTCAACTCATCCTCCCAACGATACCTCTGTGAAATCTGAAGCTTGCCAATGGAACAGGTATCCCAATTTCCCCCAACGTCAAGACATGTAGTTTTGTATGAGCCATCATCAAAATACGACCTCTGAAAAAGTTCTATCTCTGGAATAAGATCACAGCTAAGCTCGGATGGTTGGGAGGTAATCTTCACCGAATAGCAATGCCATAACTCATCTTCAGAAAGCTCCAAGCCAAAAAATTGGCTAAGTCTTTCAAAACACATAATGTGACGGTACGCATTAATGTCCAATTGTGAGGGACAACACCCTATCTTCAACAATATTTTGGAAAGGAGCACCGAAATCGGGAACTTGAACCCCCAATTAATTATCAAGGGATGGAACTTCATCTATCGAGCCACCTTTGGAATTTCAGTTTTACAAACCTTATGCAAAGACGCTCGATCGCCAAGCGCTACCTGAACCCCCTTCGGGAACGCATCCTTATGCACTTTTAGCCATGCTTGAAATTCAGCCTTGTCATTAAGCTCAAAAGGCTCTCATCGGAATAAAGTTTCATCAATGGAACCTCCTTGTTGCCACACAACGAGTTTCCCAAAATCCGACGAAACCATGTCTTCACACCCCTTGTTGGAATCATCTCGAAAAAAGAAATTCGACGCTATTTGGATCACTGAAATCGGACTCCTGTAGCTCCCGGAATATCCCAAAACGTAAAACTGAAACAACGATATTTGCATCATAATACGTTCGAAAAAAAAAAAAGGGAATCATATTCCTAAAAGGTCAGGGATTAATTGAACTCCAAAACCTACTCCCCTTGGAATTCCATGAATTCCCAAGGATTAAGGATTCACAAGGGATGTGGGGCATTTGTGGAACCATAATTCGTCCAAAAATTGTGGAGCTGACATGTGACCCATAATTTACATAATGACAACTTTGCTCATGGTGAAGTCATTATTAGAATATAATTTCTAGGTATTAATGAAATATATTTATCAACCGAATATATTAATTAATAAGTAATTATATCTTCATAATATGATGTCAATTAATAAGTAAACTTACTTTCCAAAAAGGATTACTTGTTTAATTAGAACTCATTTTCCTACTTGTAATAAATAACTTGCGAATTATTTATTATTAAAAGCTAATCCTAAGTCTTTCCTAACTAGGATTACTTATTGATTGCAAATTCCTTCAACCAATTAGAAGTTCTGAAGACCCCCAGGTCTCCACTATAAATAGAGGACATCTCCTCACAATTCTGGTACTTCACAGTTATTCTTCATAATTACTTTTAAGTTTTCTCTCTAGATTGAGCTCACTTAGGTATCGAAGAATTCTTGGTTGAACCCCCAGCTCGGGATTCAACCTTAACCTCAGGTGTTTACTGTGTGTGTAGAGATTGAAGGGTCAATTTCTATCCGGACGATTTCTGCATCAACAAGTACATAGTTTATTTACGATATCTCATATTTCTTCCCGTTATATCTATAGAGAATGCCTGACTTGCGAACCAAGTTTTTATATTAGAAAAAAAATTAATCTAGTACATACTCAAAGGGGGAAATGAACAATGAAGATGAGATATTCAAATTAATTCAATATATGCAAGTTGCTTGACCACCAATATATGCTCTTGCTAACAAATTGCTATATATCCATGCAAAAGTAGACAGCTTTTGCACCTTTTGACTTGTCAATCTTCAATTGAAACTACTTATATATCCATGCAGCTAAGAAATAATTAAGAGCCATGCCAGCAACTAGCAAGCACATCAACCCAACGTGCATGTTGCAGAAGATGAAGATTAAATGGATCAAATTTGGTGCTCTCTAATTGGAGAAAGGAATATATATATTCCATACGATCTAGCTAGCTGAATACTACTTTTTCTTCTCACTTTTCAATGGCTATAAATAGAGGTTGAGTAATATTTAGAGAGTGTAGGCAATTCAAGAGTTGAATTATTAAGAGGAAGAGAAGTCTTGTATGAAGGTAAAGAGCCATGTTTTGTAGCCAAGGATGACTTGCCTACCTAATCAAACAATATATGCTTCCTCAATGCTCAATCAATTGCTCATGATGAGCAAGCTCACTTAATTTCTAGGCAAGTTGTCCTTGCTAGAATGACTGCCTCTTACCTTTCATGCTAGACCTTCCTCTCTTCCATTCCATGTGTATACAACTTCTCCCGACATCGTTTCATATATGTAAAAACATTAATATTGGATAAGTATTTTGAGTGTGAGGCAAGAAAGGTATGTACATTATCATAAGTAGTTGATATTGAGATCGAACTGAGATTTTTAGAATATATGCACTTATATCATAAATATCATAATATAATTTGTGTCATAATAGGAAAACACTCAGATCTGTGTCTATATCACAAAAAACTAATGCTTATTTTGTGCCTATTGATAGCTAAGCAGCCAACATTTGACAGAGATGAGAATGTTAACTTGGTGACTTGTGCGCAGATTAATGAGACTCTCTGCGATTGGTGCAGGTTAGTGCCTTGCATGACAAGTTCATGTTTATCTGAATTTTCTGGCTTGGTTGTGGTTAACTAGTTTGGTTTGATCCTGCCAATAATTGCATGAAAATGCTAACACTATCCATAGTAGGTAAGCGTGTTCTTATCCAATCAAATCTTTCGGGTATTCTTAATTATGTTATGTCTTGTTTCTTTACCCTATGAAGCTCACAAATTAGCTTGATACTCAAGCTAGGACCTTCTTCTGGGGTGAGGAGGTGAAATCTCCCCCGGTTGCTTGGAAGGATGTTTGCACTCCTAAAAAGAAAGGAGGATTGAGTCTTCGTCTTGCTAGGGTCTACAACCAAGCTGCCATTGCTAAATTGGCCTGGAAAATTCTAACTCAGCCGAACAATTGGTGGGTTCAAATTGTCACCCAGAAATACTTGAAACGCTTTTCTTTCTTGCAGGCTAAACCCAAATCCTTAGCATCGACAGCCTGGAAAGGTATTCTTCAAAGGCTATGTGTTGGATCGTCATTGGGGATGGTAAATTTTTTTTGCTTCTGGTCCTATAATAGGGTCTACCTTTTCCTCTCTACAATTTATTACTCTCATCATGTTGGAATAACTTAGATTGGAACCTAACGGTGGATAAATTTATCGTTGATAACAATTGGAACAAGGAGGCTCTCCTTATCGTGGTATTGGCAGACATTGCCTCTAAAATTCAAACTATTCCTTTACCTCTTCAGACTAAACCTGATAAATTTGTTTGGGCCCTTCTCCTAATGAAGTTTTTCCAATTAAAACTGATGTCTCTCTTCATTATGAGTCTTCACCTTCACATCATAATGCCTCTTTCTTGAAGAAAATTTGAAATTGCCGATTCCTCCCAAGGTTAGCATTTTTTCTAGGCTCCTTGGAAGTGGTTGCCTTAAGACCAAGGATAAGGTGATCAGTAAGAACCTCTATATTGATCCCTCTTGTGTCCTTTGTCATTCGCATGCAAAGGATCTTAACCATCTTTTTAAAGATTGCACATTTGCTACTGAAGTTTGGAGATGTGCCATAAACTACCCAAACCCTCTCTCAAGTAACCTATATGTTTTAGATTGGGTATCTTCTTTCTGGTGCAAGATCAAGCAGTAATGGTAACCACAATCTAAGCAAGATTCTGCTTCTTTGCTGGTAGTTTTGGAAGCCATAAATGATGTAATCTTTCGAAATACAAAACCTCATCCTACCAAAGTTTTTCACATTGTTGCCTAGTTTGGTGCTGATTTCTGGCATGCCTTCCAAACTTTTAGTCTTGGTTCTGTGAACTATACAACTCAAGGAAATCCGATCACTATCAAATGGAAGGCTCCTCCTGAGAACAAAGTGAAACTCAATTTTGATGGTTCCCTGAATGTTAACCTCTTGTGGTTGGTTATACCCTCATTGGACCATCAGAAATGGCTATCACTGAAGGAATTTCTTTGCGTGAATGCCTTTTGCAAGGTAGTTGGGTGAGCTAATCTGATATTCTTGTTGAAGGAGACTCAAAGCTCATCATTAACTGTGTTCTAAAGAAGTGTGATGTTCCTTGAAATCTTTTCATGCTCATCAATGATATCGAAGACCTTACTTCAAAATTTATTTCTATCCACTTCAAGCATATATTATGTGAGGCAAATTTCATTGCAAATGCCATGACTTCTTTGAGACATAAGAAGAACATCTCTCATGTGTGGGTTTATACGATCCCTCTGGTAGCTTTTAAAGCTCTCCAATTTGATCGTGTGAATCTGGGTTACCCCCGTGGCTTCCAGCTTTAGTTTTGCTTTTTCAGTATCCAAAAAAATTGTAAGAATATCTTTGTTGGAAGCAGAGGCAATTTAATTTTAAAATAGAATAGAATATAATCATGTACAAACTAAAGTATACATTAATCTTTAATAGTTTGAAACTCATTTATCATCACCAGAGAAAATGATTATATACAACAAACTTTAAACGACACCATGCAATTGTGGCACAAAACAAACATAATCAATCAACAAGTACTATAAGTATGGATGAGCACTCAGAACACTAATTTGATGATAAGATTTAAGAGTCATTTTAATGGTTCACCATTAATAATTTAACAACACTGATATTGATAGGACCCCTCCCGAATTTCTTCCTTGAAATCCGTGAGAAGTCCTATTTCCGTCTGATTAATCCTGAAAGTTCGATACCTTTCCAGGATTACCTTCACACTAACAAACTAAACTATAATGATTCTGCAGAAAATTAGGCAGAATCTCCCTAGTAAAAGTTTCAAACCAAAATTTCCCACCGGTAAGACCAAAACTGAATCCAAACAACCTCAAAGATTCCAAATCCATCCAAACCACAAAATATCTCATCAAGCACACCTGTAAGGGTAATCAAAGCACATTAGGTTTAATTTTAAACTTTACAAGTCCACCGAAAAATCCTACACAATGATGATGCCTTTACCTATGGTCGTATCCTCGTCGCTCTCTACAGCCTGGAAGGGCACAAAAACTAAAACATTGTGAGTGGACAAAAGAACAATTGTTAATTAAATCATAAATCTCGAGGAAAATCATAATATCCCCTCCATTTTGAAAAACCATGCATGCATAAATAAAATTCATAAATGTATAAATAGAGATAAATATATATAAAAACTTACAGGAAAATCCTTTTTTAAAACTCGATGAGACCCACATAATCCTCGAAAGAAAAGTGTCCAGTGGTCCACACCATTGCTTAAAAACCCTCCTCGAATGAGTTTAAAATCACAGAAACACATACTCACACTACTCATAAAAAAAATACCCCAACATCCCCCAATGTACCGGGAAGGGCAGTCCAACATGGGGATGTGCCGTCTAACCACTACTAAAAATACCTTAAAGCAATGGTTAGGGAACGGAGAGGTCCAACACGGGGACCTATTCCCCATATACGCATATCTGAAAACACGTCAAAGATATGCAGCTGAAATCATGTACTAAGTGTAGACAGACTCGACGAGCGTATGATGAAAAATACCTCAACATCATACGTCAGAGAAATAATCCAACCCTCGATGAGCACATGACAGAATATACCTCACATCATGTGTAGGAGAAAAATATCCCTCTGGCTCATGTGAGTGAATCCTCAAACCCAACGTAGGTAGAAATCACAATAGTGACCAAGAATGGTACATCTAGTGGACGGTAGTAGTGTGAACCCAAAATCTCAAAACTGAAATGCATATACCTGGCCTAAGCCAAAACCGTCAAAACCCAGGGCGAGGCCTAGCCCTGGGCAAGGTTCGGTATGGTTCGGTATTGGGTCGATACCGAAACCATACCGTTTAATTTTAACCGGTTCGGTATTCCAAAATATGAAAATGAAATCATATCATACTATACCGATTGTGTTCAGTATGGTTTCAGTTTGGTTCAATTTTAAGCAAAAAATTTATGGAATTGTAAAAGAATGATTCAAGTATTCAAAATGGCAAAAGAACAAAAAAAAACAAAATTCAATGCTTGAATCCACCAGTATCAACTTTATATACAATTAAAAGATGGAATAAGTGATGCATAAGTCATAAGGTTATGATAATCTGGCACTTGATTATATGCAGCACAAGTATTGCAAAAGCAAAGAGAGATAAATCACAGATTGAAAGTTGCCTATATTGCAACAACAGTTAAACAAATTTGTGTAGTGTATAAAAGTATATAATGTCTTGAAGAGTTCAAGCATTTTTTGTTCAAGACATTCACTTTAAAAACAATAGAAAACTCACCATCATAAACCATAGGACCGTGCTTGTTTGCAGTCTATATCTTCTTTCTTACCTTTGAGAATGAAAAAAGTTTGAAAATAGAAATTCTAATTCGATACGGTACGGGATGAGACGGTTTTTCAAACCCCGGAACCAAAACCGTAGCGAACCAAACCGGTTCGGTTTTGGTACTGTACCAATCTTCCATCGATTTAACTATTCGGTATTTTTTTCGGTATGGTTTGATCCTGAATGGTATGCTTTCGGTATTTCGGTTCCATAAGCCCAGGATTACCGAGGCCCAAAACTCATAACATCGGGCCGAAACTCAAAACTGTATACTCGGCCAAAGCCAAAACCATAAAATGGGGTCGTAGCCCAAAAATACATAGCCAGGTTGAAGCCCAAAACCGTGTTTTAATTTCCAAAAACATAACAATTACAACATCATTCAAAAACCAAAAATATGCATGCATTATAATTTAGAAAACAAAGTCCACTCACTGAATGCTCAAGCAAGCTCAATTCTGAGCTGTGTGGTCCTCCGCAGTCCCTAGAGCCGTATCGCCTATCAAAATTGACAACCAGAATCAACAAACGATAATTCAAAGCCTTAAATCCGGGACCCTAATCCCCGAAGGTCCTCACACGTCCTTAAATGGTCCTAAACTAGCATAGAACGCTCAAACCGGCTCGAAAACGACCTCAAACGGACCTAAAATGTGTAAAAATAGCTATGAACACCTCGAAACATGTGCCACGCACCGTCGGAACTCCTCACGCGTCCTTACGCGCCTCCCACTCGTGATGGAATATTCCGTTGCCGTGATGAAATATTTTGACGGCGTTTGGAATATTCCTTCAGTCAACCATTAGCCAACTCAAAACCAGAGCCGTTGTGACCGGCGATCGGACCGCCGTCGGCGGTGACCGGACTCCGCTAGTTTTTGTCGGGATTTCAAGCTTTTCCAACTTCTTCGTTTCTCAACCATTTTTCACAATCTACTAATCTAAACTCATCTACTCAAGCCCAAGAATCCAAAAATGAGGTCAAAAGTTGAAAATCTTACCTTGGTTAGCCGAAAAATGGACGAGAAGTTTCGGTCAAACTTTCAGTCATTGATCCGCCGTCTATAGTGGTCCTTGTGGTTCGTGGAGGGTACCAATGGACTCTTGAGGTCGAGAGGAAGAAGATGGTGGTATTGGTTTGGCTCGGAACAGTCTATAAAAGGGGTCAATGATGGTGGTGGCTCACAGTGCTCGTGGAGGGAAGAGAGAGAATGAGAAGAGAGGAGAGAGAAGAAAAAATCTGACAATGGCTGAGGAGAGAGAATGACAACTTAAAAACATCCCAATTTTCAAAATTATCAAAATGCCTTGGTCGTTTTAGAAAAATCTGCTAAGTCAATTCTTATTCGCTGGATTCCCATATATAGACAAAGCAATATTTCTTCGGTGGAAATCTATCGCAAATGCTATACATGATGTCTTCGAAGCGGGTTAATTGGTAGAGAGTGCATTTGAGCTCATCGGTCCATTTAAAATTTGCAAATGTATTTTTTAACTTGAATCACTATGTAAAATATCTTTTCTAACAAAAAAAAAAAAACTTGAATGATTATGATTATTTTTTATTTGAATTTGTTGAGTTTCTTGTTTTAAGAATTCAATTTGTTGTTTTATAAAATTCAATTTTTTTAATGAATTATATTTTAACATATCGTTTTATTGTATATATATTTGGAACTATACTGCAAGCCAATGCATTTTCAAGTGAAAGAGAACAAAATTAAGGTTCCATTTGTTTTAATAAAAATTTGAAATGACTATATGCATAAAATGACTTGTAAGCTTTTTTTTCTTCTTATTCTACCACTATTTTTTCTTCCCATTTTTTGGGTGGGAATATGACATTAATGCGCCTCTCGGAACATTATGAGACATGTTACTATCTTAGCAAGTGAGCATTTGGAATAAGTGTAATCACTTCACAAAGTGTAGAAGGTCAAGGAGGTATGTCAACCCACAAATCCTATATCCTTATTCTAAGATCGTCTACGATGTGAAATCTTTATTGGGTTGCCCAAATTAAAAGTCAAAATATGCAATTTCATTTTCGTAGACCTTTTGGTAGTCATGAGAATGTCAATGAAGGAAATGGAAATCATCTATTCATCATAGATCGATATTGGGTTTGGATGGCTACATTTGAGCAACGAAATATGATCTTGAATTTTATCTATTTATAATTAACGGGTTATGTAAAGACTAAAATAATGCTATTTTAATTGAAAATTTGGAGATGAATTGATTTATTTAATGAAATCATTCCATTGATTAATAAAAAGCTTATTTATACTTGGAGTCATTAAACGTGGTATGCTGCGTCCTTGAATATGATCTAGCAATGACTAATAATGTATGAGATGTATTGACATTAATCTTCTGGTAAATCATAACTAATATACAATTACAAATAATTGAGAGAAGAATTTGAAATATACAAATGCATAACTAATCATTTTTATTTTGATTTTGGTAAATCATAACTATATATAAATTCTCTCCCTTTGAAAGTAATTATATAGTAGAGGTTCAAATTGAATACAAGTTGCTTGATCGAATTCATGTGCATTTTGACTCATCAATCTTGAATTGAAACTCATCAATCACTAGTTATCCATTGGAGCTGTTTGAATATATTCCATAGAATCTGAATAATATTTTTGCCCATTTTTCAGAGGCTATAAATGGGGCTTGGGGAGTGTAGCTAGGCAATTAAAGAGATGATCAATTATTAATTAAGGAAGAGAAGTCTTGTATGAAGGTAAAGAGCCATGTTTTGTAGCCAAGGATGACTTGCCTAATCAAACAATATATGCTTCCTCAATGCTCAATTGCTCATGATGATTGATGAGAGAGCTCACTTCATTTCTAGGCAAGTTGTCCTTGCTAGCATAACTGGCTCTTGCCTTTCATGCTAGACCCCCTCTCTTCCATCCTATGTGTATACAACTTCTTCCTACATCGTTTCATATATGTGAACACATTAATATTGGATAAATATTTTGAGTGTGAGACGAGAAAGGTATGTAAATTATCATAATTAGTTGGTATTGAGATCGAATTGAGATTTTTGGAATATATGCACTTATATCATAATTTATATATTACAAGTAGTTTCAAAGTTTATTTAAGAAGTAGTTAATTATATATAAGTCTTTTTATTAGGGTCCAATATAATTAGTCCACTACAGTAAATAGGAACTGTAATTATTGAACCACATAATATTTTGATTGTTGTTCAATCCGTATCATTTGTTTTAATCTGTTGATTTTAAAAAAAAAATTACAAGCATGCCATTTAAGTCCTGTATATTGCGAGCGTACAAAATCCCATACTTTTAGGGTTTTACAAACCCACGTTTCATCAATTTTGAATTTTGAAGAGTTCTCTATCTGATTGTTCAAAATTTCAAATTTTCAAATTTGAATTTGATCATATCTTCAATCAGAGATGAAGGCGATGGAGGGAATCAGACTATAGGTCATGATAAAATTTATGTGGAAATAGGTTATCGTAAAATTTTAATTTTGATTTTAAATCCCCCACAAAATCCCAAAATTGAACCTTTACCACATTTATATTTACAAATCTGATCCCATTAGACTTGTGTTATGATCAAATTCAAATGGATCTCTCATGTCTTCCAGCTCCATCAGAAGGAATTCTATGTGTGCTTTTAGTAAACACAGTTCTATGTTGCGTAATATATCTGCGGCAATTAGGCAATATACCTGTACTTATCGGATATGATTAAGGTTCCTAGAGCAACATGCATTATGGTTCGAAGGCTTGGTGAATTAGCGTGGTTGTTTAGGAAGGTTAAAGGGTATATTTCAGAGAGTATGGATGGGTTCCGTCTGAAGATGTTGGTATGGGTATATTATAACCAGCGTACCTTTCTCACATACAGTTGTATATGTAATCTACCTTTTGAAATTTAATTATTTGTAAGCAAATGTATTTTTGGTAGTTTAAATAAATTTGAAAGTTAAAAATTCAGGAAATAAAATGTTATAATGTCTAAACGGTAGATTAATATGGTATAGAAAGATAAGTAATAGGCAAATAATCATTCATTTACCTATTATACCTTTATTTCTATGAAGAAACAAACACAAAAAATTTAAAAGATAGATAAAATACATGTATGACTGTAATCTTACAAAACTATCAAATAGTATCCAAGAAGTTTAGACAATTAAAATGAATCGTAAAAAAAATCCGTAGGAAATTTATTTGAAAAATTATCTTATCAAAATAAATATTAAAAATTAAATATAAAATATTTAAAATTTAAAAATTTCTCATCCACATCTGATAAAGAGACACTCAATAAATAGGTGTAATAGGTAAATAGTCGGTTAAAAGGGTATAAAGGGTATTAGAAAAATAAAAATAAAGAAATTAAGTAAAAAAAAAAAAAAGGTAAAATGCTTAAATGGAATCTGGTAAATACGTAAATTGATTAACTTACATGTTATACCTCAAAACTGGATTAATTTATAATTTTTAATATGCATTTTTAAAACTTGTGAATTTATATGCCATAGCTAGATTCTCAAGATGATTACTTGCAAATTAATATTAATTTTCGGATATTCAAATCGATTGCGAATTCCATTCTAGTCTTTTGAGTGAATAACTAATTTGAATTTTATCTGAATCAAGTTCTTTATGCATAATGGAATTATGATTGGGAGTAAAGAGGTGCAAGATCATCAAGCTACGTGCTAACTCAACTTCTTACTGCCATGCTGATCCATTTGGAGTTTCTTAACGAGCTTATGAATTTTAAATTACAAATTTTAATTCAAAAAGTCTTGCTCGATATTATAAAGAGTACGATATATCTATTCATTATATTTATAATTGAATTTGTAAAATTTTCAATTATGAACTTTTGTATTCTTTATCAACAACTAACTTCAATCTTTTTAATATTATAAACCATGAGAAATGTATAATCGAATCAATGCAACTTAATTGAATATTTTTGGTGGAAGAGGCAATTTTTTTTTTTGGTCTTGTGAAAGAGGCAATTTTAAGTCAAAATAGGATAGACTATAATAATGTACAAAGTAATTAACATATATTAATTTTTTTTTTTGTTGTTTTTTTTAATCAAGAATGATATCATAGAATATCATAAAGAACAGATACAAGCATATAATCAAAATCAAACTAAGACAGCAAGACCCACAAGCTAATATTACAATACTAATTAACGCGAGACAACTAACAAACTCACGTCATTAAAATTATGCAAAATTACAAATCAAGCCCAAAACAACCAAAACCCTAACAACGCCTATAACCCTAAACAAACTACCTCAACTAAAAGAAAGAGCCGTTGTCGTCAAACCCATCACATCTGGTCTTGAAGAACATGTAGAGCATGACGGATCTGAGGAGGGCTTGATCTCCAGCGATCCAATTGCGTATAAAAGCGAATAAATGACCAAAAGTCATAATCTAACTACTATGATAAAAACTAATGAGAGATATTGCGGCAACCTCATCCAACAACAAGGTAGAACAAGATTTAGGAAAAATAAGAAATTTTAAAGGAAGATTTTGAGTAAGCATATGGTTTGAAAAAATTGCAAAATAATATGATGGAAAACTCAAATCTGAACATGGCTCAGACCATACAGTTACCACAAATGGATTCTTATTATTAACCCAAAAGAAAAAAAGAAAAATGATTGAAGGGAGGAGGGATCTTCTTCCCTTCTCCCCCTTAGTTTGTTTTATCTTTAGGATTGAGATGAGAGAAAATGGAGGTTACGGGTTTTTTAGTTCCGTAAATATTTTTTTTTTGTTCAATATATTGGAACTCAATTATAATGATCAGCAAAGAGAATTAATGCTTATACACTTTTAACACTGAGGATAAAAGTTCAACTTTTACCCTTTCTCAATCTCTATATCCAACAAATAAAAATTCGAATATTCACATATACGTAAAAAACATGCATGACTACATAAATTAATTTTCCACGTTATATATACATATACATATACATTCTTCTTTGCCGCCACCAATCTACGTATCAACATAGGTACAAAGCAATATTAAACGACACCGTGCAATTGTGGAAACAACATCATCAACACTACGATTGAGGATCAACACTCATAAGCAGTTTATTAATTAATTAATTGTAGCCTACCAAAAATTAATGTGATCGATGTATGTATGCCTATTCAAAATTCATTCCGTGTTTAGACGTATTCGGTACATGATGACTGACGGCCCTGTTACCGAGTATGTAAACTTTAAGTGGGTATATATTTACCGCCGCATGCTAGAAAACAACGATAAAATGAAAACAGATGCCTATCGAAAAGTCAATACTTCTTCGGTGGCCACTAATCGATCACTCTGCTCAAACATTTGATAAGTGTTCGTCGTCGTTATAGATCTAGATGGTTGATATCGACCGATAGTCTTACTGTATTCAGGGTTCTAGGGAGGAAAATAAAAAACAAAAATCTATGCAAACCATGATATTACACGTGTTTGGTGCATACCCACCGATCTTTGTACCTATATTCAATGCGTAGTGATCGACAATATGAAATGTGTTTCGTGGTAACAACGTACTAGCTTCATCGTCGGCGTTCCATGCTTACGAAAGGTATTTCGGCGCGCTACACGCAACTTAACAACTGAATAACAAATTAGCACATGCGTGCGCAAAACATTTTTGTTACATTTAATGCACTTTCACATACAATCACTTTTTTTTTTTCATATCACGTCACTTTAAACGCACTTGAATTTATGGTATACGTGCATGTTAATCTTCATTTTTTTAATACATAAAATGTGATTATAATTTTTATTTTTATTTTAAAACAAATGAAAAAAAAAACCCCAATGTAAATGGATTCTGATAGTTCCATGTTCGTAGAGTTCGGTTTGCTTTGGTAACTAAAAAAAACAGTGAATGTACATGGAAGAAAATACAACCGAAGAATGCCCTTATGATTAGGGATGGGCATAAATCCGTTGAAATCGGAAACCGATTTGATTCAAACCATTATTGTCACTTCGTTTTGGATTTGATCGGATACAAGTCAAACAGTTTGAAAATCCAAATCATTCCATTAGTATCGTTTGGTTTTGGATTTTTCATTTTGAAAATCGTTGAGTTCCAAACCGGACCGTTATGGTTCTTATTTATTTATATTATTTGTTAGTTAATATTTTTCATCCTATAATATGCTAATGTAAATGTTCATTACATACCCTACCTCATTTAATCCTTATCCATTTTGTGCTACTTTCGAATTGAAATTATTTTTAAACATAACCCATCATATTTTGAAGTTTAAAATGTTGAATTTTTTAATTTGTTGATATGTATGAATGAAATATTCATGTGAATAAATGAAATTTTGATGTGAATAAATGACATTTTGATTAGAATGGTGGAATTTAGAAAAAAAATTATGTTTTGGAGGAGTCTTTTTAGTGAAGAAATTAATTGCATGAAAATTTTATGCCTAAACCTTCCAAACCGATCCAAACCAAACCGTTGATAACGGTTTGGATTGGAACAATTTTATTTCTATTTTTTTAAAATCAAATAGTATCGAACCTTGAAGATTTTAACGGTTAATTTGAATTTGGATGATATCCTCATCAGTCCAAACCGTGCCAATCCCTACTTATGATAACCAAAAACAAATAATCATATAATGTTGATTGCTTTAAAAATTCAAAAATGTTACAATAATTGAATATTTATATCTTTTTTATTTCATTATTTATTTTACTCTTTTACCCTTAATATATTAGATTGTTTCTTTAATATTTTCTTCACCAAGGAATTTTTTGGGTTTATCGAAAAAATTTAATTAAAATCGAGCAGTTTGACTTTATATATATAGACATTTACTCTTTAATTAATATATTTTTATTTTTATTATTTTGACCTCGATCACTTATTAAATCATCCATTTTTGAATAAATTTGTCAAGTAATGATATTTTGGGGATTATGAGAATTTAACCTATTTTTATATTTTGACCTCACTTATTAAATCATGAAATTTTTTAATAAATTTGTTTGAGAAATTTAACCAAAATCAACTTCTCCCTTTGTATATATAGATTGCTAGGTTTTTTTTTTTCTCACTATTATATCTTTTTTTTGCTTAGAATTTGTTGGTTCTTTTTGAAGGATTCGAAGTTTTTTTTTTTTTAAATTCAGTTTTTTAATTAATTATGTCTGTGTCTATACATTTGAAACCATAATGCAAGACATCATTTTCAAGTCAAAGAGAACAAAATAAAGGTTTGGTGTGACTAAAATGGGAGTATTGACATTATTTATTCTGATTTCTTTTGGTGGGAATATGGCATATTGGTTGATATTATTACTAAAATGCGTCATAAAAAAATGTACGTAGGAAAGAGGCATCTCAAGTTCTCAACCCCATAAATACTTTTTTTTTTAATTATTCTAGATCATTTAGAAGTCAAAACAAGGATTTCATTTTGATAGCTAGCATTTTTGTAGCCATGAGAATGCCAATGAGAAACATGGAATTAGATTGAGGAAAAAAATATATATATCATCTTTCATGAATTAATTATAATTTATCAGCTACGTAAATCTTAAATAAAATAATGTCATTTTAATCAGAAATTTGTAATTCAAATGATTAAAAATACTTATATAGTGCATTATGTATTCAATTTTGGCCTCAAATATATATCTCTAGCAAGACTAGTAATATAGCTAGTACATTTGAATGTGTAATCTATGAGACTATATGTCTTCAAATCTTCTAAAGGAGGAGCAACATTAATGCTATATGCATAAATTCTGTTTGAAATTAAGTAGTGGAAGGTCAAATGAAAGCTGAAGAGAAGAGATTCAAATTGAATAATGCTAGTTGCTAGCTTGACCACCAATATATATATATATATATATATATATATATTCTATTGCTAAGTGCTAACTAATTTCTATCCATGCAAAAGTAGTGGAGCTTTTGCCTTTTGACTCATCAATCTTCAATTGAAACTCATTCATCGATCACTACTTATCCATGCAGCTAATGATACTAATATATAAGAGCTAGCAACTAGCAATCGCATCATCAACCCAGCATGCATGTTGCAGAAGATGAAGATTAAATGGATCAAATTTGGTGCTCTCTAATTGGAGGAAGGAATATATATATTCCGTACAATCTATACCTGCTGAATACTACTCTTTTTTTTCTCACTTTCCAATGGCTATAAATAGAGGTTGAGTAATATTTGGAGAGTATAGGTTTGACCAAAACAAAATATTTGGAGAGTATAGGCGCGCAATTCAAGAGTCGAATTATTAAGAGGAAGAGAAGTCTTGTATGAAGGTAAAGAGCCATGTTTTGTAGCCAAGGATGACTTGCCTAATCAAACAATATATGCTTCCTCAATGCTCAATCAATTGCTCATGATGATTGATGAGAGAGCTCACTTCATTTCTAGGCAGGTTGTCCTTGCTAGTATAACTGGCTCTTACCTTTCATGCTAGACTCCATCTCTTCCATTTCTTCCATTAATTCCATGTGCATATATGCAAGCTCTCTCAGACGTTGGTTTTAAAACCTACTTACATTATCGGATAAGCATTATATTTGAGTGTGACCAGGACAAGAACGGTACGTACTTAATATCATAATTAGTTGGTGTTTTGAGATTTTAAAATGAACTTATATATGCCTAAATAATTAACTGAGCAGTCGCACAATATCCGGAGGCATGTATGCATATTAATCTTTACGTACTATATATATATGTCACTGATTCTCAACACGGATCACTTGCACATCGATTTTTTGATATTATGATCAACCTTTGGAACTATTTAATAAAAGGGTACGTTTGATATTTCATTTCAGTCGATCTTCTGAAGAATAATATAGCTTCATTTGATGAATTTGAAAATAACAAAGCTGATGCTTAATTTGATGAAGGAAGCTGCTAACTCAACGTCTTACCGCGCCTACTATATGCAATAATATTCTATAGTTTTGGGCAACATACAAATTCAACTCAAGTTCATTCTTACTACTGATCGATCCATTTGGAGACGTTTCTTAAAAAATTTATAAACTCTTATTTAAAAAATGCAGAATAGGTGTGAAGTTTTAATACAGAAAGCTTCAACAATTAAAAAAAATAGCTAGGACATATAAATTTCGAATGTTGAACTTTTGTATTCTTCGTCAACATCCCTTGCTACTATATATTATACCATTCTTGTAAGGACAGAAACCTTGAGAGATATGCAATGGAATTCATCTAATAACTTTAATAATCTTTTGTTGCTTAATAATACATTGAACAACACCCAATTATTATGTACAGGAAATACAACATCCCATATATTTTTTGTCGTGAGTAAACGAACAAAAAATATCTTCCATGGCATCGATATGAACCAACTCTTGACAAGAGCATTCTCCATATTGCTCCATGTTTCAAATGAAACATCATCCGAAGAGGGATTTTCAATTTCTCAAGTTAAATAACCAAATTTGCCTCGACCCACAATAACGCTCTCAACAACTTGCACTAACAAGAAATCCATGCTTGCCCGACCATATTTTCCCGACGAAGACTATTTCGTCGCCTAAGGAAGTCTGCCCGACGAAAATCGTCAGCTGCCGGGCAAAATAATGGCCAACTAGGGCCGACGAATATTTTGGTAGGGCAAACTTTTTTGTAGGGCAACCTTTTGGTGCTAAACAATATTATTTTGGCGCCCATTTTTCTTAAATATGCCCGACGATTTTTTGGTCGGGGATGAGTATTTCGAAGGGCAAACTTTTGGTGCGAACAAAAAGATGTTGGCACAAAAAAAAACATTGTTGGAGCCTAAAAAAGGTCCTTGGCCCTACAAATATTTTTTTCCATTGGCCAAAATTGAAAATACACTACAAGAAATCAGAAGTTGCCCGGCGAAACCATTTCGTCGAGCAATGTAATTCCTTCGTCGAGTAACACATACAACGGCGAATCTCCGTCGGGCCATAGACGTCAGGCTATCGCGGTCGGGCTTTGTGATTACTTGACGAGCACAGTGTCCTCGTCGAGCAATTAACTAATGCCCGGCGGTAAAGTTCGTCGCTGACATCTTCGTCGAGCAACATAAAGTCAACATCATAATACCGTCGGGTAAGGGTTTCCTTATCCGTCGGGTTATCTGTTAAATATACGTCGGGGGAGGTTTATAGCCCGTCGAGTAACGTTATATATACCCGTCGGCTAACGTTATAAACACCGTCGGGTAAGGTTAAATGCAGTCGTCGGGCACTGTTATATACACGCGTCGGGTAACATGATAAACACCCGTCGGGTAACGTTTTACACAGCCGTTGGGTAACATGTCACTCAATCGTCGGGTATAGTTTGAACCTGCGTCGGGTAACATGTAACTCATTCATCGGGTATAGTTTTAAAAGTCGTCGGGTAACATGTCACCCATTCGTCGGGTGTATTTTTACAATTCGTCGGGTAACATGTCCAGAATTCGTGGGGCAACCTCCTCTCTATATTGAAAATAAAATATTAAATTAAATAATAAATAATAAAAATTTTAATTAAAAAATTTAATATAAAGAATCAAAATAAAATAAAATTAATATTAAAAAAATGTAAATTTTTGACATCATTAAGAGTATAAAAATATTTTATATATACTCTAAGAATTAGTGGAGTTGTCAAAATAGCCGGGATCCTGAGGGGGCGGTTGGGTGGGCGGTGAGAAAATATCATCCAATCCACGATCACGCAAACGTTGAAGGATGTTGTCAAGGGCGCTCTTGATATGTTGGTTTTGGGCTTGAATCTCCACGTATTGGGCTTTGATTATAGCATTTTCGGCCTCGAGATTTCTCATACGATCCGCCGTCTCCTGGGTATTGCCTACCCAAGATTTAGACGACGATTGAGTCGAGACATCCCTCACAATCCCGTCGCCCGCCCCCCGAACGACCCTCCCTGGGCGCCTCCCTAGTTGTCGCTCCAGAATAGCGATCGACATGTCGACATTAGGGAGCTGCTGATGCAACGGCACATCTGGATGCTGTTGGGTGAGCTCAGCTTGTGTCTGCTGGACGTCTTGCACCATCGCATCCTACAAATTCGAATAAATATTAATTAGAAATATAATTATGAAATTAAGAAAAAATGTTTAATCAGAAGGAAATAAACTTACGTGAATTCGATCAGCCTCTTCATCCCCCCGTCCAGTATACACCTGCCCCCAAGCATCCAACTCTGGGAACATCGACCCGGCGATGCGCCGATCCTCCTGCCGGGCCGATAAGGATCGCGACCCCCCGTGGTGGTTGAATTTCTTTGCCCCCCGGTTCGATGTGTTGGCAATCGATTTCCGTTGTTCATTCGTAAAACCAAAAATTAGATTTGAAAATGGAAAATAACATAAAAATTAAATAATTTAATTAATTAGATAGATAATACGTACCAGATAAATGGGGGACATGAAATGGTCGCACAACCACAACCACCCTGGCAGTTTCGGCCCGTCTAACTCCTCCGAAGGATTTGCCCGAGCTTCCTCCGGAGAAGGCCAAGTCAAGAAGTACTTGTGGAGCTCGTACTTCCAGTCGGCGTACCGTAACTGCCAGTGTTGGCACAGGTACCTACTGAGCTCGAAGTTCTCCAAGTCGAACTCAAAATTGATCTGCAATCAAATATTAAAGTTAAAAAAATAATTAAAAAATAATGAAATTAATGTTAAAAATGGGAAAAAAACATACCGATAACTCTCCCCAACGCGAGATCTCCTCTGCGGTTTGGGTTCCGAAAGTCTCCCCCATCATCAGTGACTTGGTGCGAAGAATCGCACCAATGTCATGAACCAGGAGGCTGTGAATTTTGACCGGCGCGGACCGGAGGCGTGGCACATACACCACCAGTATCTTTGCATTTGTCGTCCTACAAATGCGCTGGGATGTCAAACCTCGGTTTATCCCGCGCACATTCACTGACCTACCTGTAAATTCGATGAACATTGATAAATAAAATGAGTATCAAATTAAAACGATTGGTTAAATAAACAAAATAATAAACTTACCCTTAGGGAGTGCTCCGACATTAGGCCCTATTTCGTCTGCTCCGACGTCGTCTTGTGAGGGCTGGGGGTCGGTACGGGGTTCCCCCCATTTCTTGCTATGCTGTCTACGAGCCGATTGGACACCCGGTCGCTGATAGACTGATAGCGGTGCATGAACCAACGCCGCTGTTGAGGCAACCGAGTCAGGGGCTGCCTCCTCCGGCTCATGATCATCAACAGGATCCGGGCAGGGGCGAGTCCTGGATGTGATTAAGGTGCGATGCGACATCTACAATAACACATATAAATTAATTAATATAAAATTAAAGAACATACTTTTAATTAAATAAAAAAGAAAGCAAACATTTTTAATATTAAATATTAAATATTATTTTCAAAAATAAAAACAAAATCACATTTAAAATTAACCAACATTTTATAATTCCAATAAACATAAATAAATAAAGCATCAATTTATTTTAGTAATAATTAGTAAATTGGTATCTAAAAACTAAAACCACCAAATTCTAATTTTTTAAAATAAATCCAACACAAACGAAAATTAAACTTAAACAACTAATTAATCCAAGCGTACTAAACTCAAAATTCACAACATTATACCTAAATTCCTAAATCCAAATTTCGGGACCAAAATCAAACTTACATATTAATCCAAACATATACTAATAATATCCAAATCCAAAAATTCACAAATTAAAAATTTATTAAACACACATTTCCAAAATCCACTTATACTACACCATATCAAAATTTCCCATAATTGTTTTTAAAATTCAAATACCCAAAATTCATACATTTCACATAAATACCATATAAAAAATCATACCATTATATCAATTTCAACATTATACCAAACATCAAAATTTCAACAAATCTTCAACTATTATATATACCTTAACAAATATATATCCAAATATATATATATACATAATCATTAACAATAACAATATCCAATTTCATAAATTCATTTTTCAAATCAAAATTAACAATAAACCAATATATCCAATATAAACCAATAAACAATATATCAAAATTAACATTAACATTAACAAGGGGAGCGGCGGCGACGGCAAACCTCGGTGAGGGGAGCGGCGGTGAGGGGAGCGGCGGTGACGGCAAACCTCCGTGAACAAAAACAGTGTCCTTGACTGTTTGGGAGAGCGGAGCCGACATGATAACTAGGTGTAATAAAAGGCGTCATTGACTGCTTGAGGGAGAGGAAGGTGCAAGTGCCGCTTCAAGCAAAAATGAAGAAGAACCAAAGAAGAAAGAAGGCAGAAGGAAATACAGAAAATGAAGAAGAAGGAAGAAGAAGAAGAGTCGGTCTGATTTATGTATCTGATTGGGATTGCCCGACGGAGACGTCCGTCGGGTAATACTTTAATGCTCCGTCGAGTATAAGAAAAAGGTCGTATCCGTCGGGTAACACTTTAATGATCCGTCGGGCATAAGAAAAATGTGGTATGCGTCGGGTAACGTTTCAGAACCCGTCGGGTAACAATTAAATAACATCGCCGGGTAACGTTTAAAACCCCGTTGGGCAATACCATTATCGAAATTCGGAATATTAGGTATGACGTCCATCGGGTAACAGCCATCCCACCCGTCGGGTAAGGATGATTGTCGAATATCCCTCGGGTTATACCTTTATACTCCCTTGAGCAACAAAACGCGGGACTTTTGAGAATCCGCGAAAATTTAGTCACTCGGTGACCCGTCGGGCAACCTGTAAATCATTCGTCGGGTGACACCAAGCGGCAAATTTGAGATTTCGCGGAAAATTAAGCGGAAAATTGAAATTTTCAAAAAACTGGACGATTTATTGAAGTTACCCGACGGACATGTTGATCATTCGTCGAGTAACACCAAGCGGCAAATTTGAGATTTCGCGAAAAATTAGGCGAAAAATTGAAATTTTCAAAAACTGGACGATTTATTGAAGTTAGCCGACGGAAATGTTGAAATATCCGTCGGGCATGACCTTGCTGATGTCGTTTTTGGCATTAATATGAAAACCAAGTCCAGCTAAAGTATAAGCAACATCAGGACAGTTCAAATTTTGGTTTTATATGCCTAAAACCCCATCTATCGTTATTGTGATGTTTTGGGGATTTCAAAACATCCGATTGTGAAGAAACGTTGTGTAACCATTGAATCGTCGCACACCGTTACCTAATCCCGGGATTTCGAATTTGGGAAATGTTTCGCGCAGGCGATCTATGGGTACCTACCATAAATGTGGATGGGCAGATCGGTCAGTTTCAATTTTTATGTTTTTGAAAATCGAAAAACAAGCATATTGCCCAAGGAGTTTAAACTCTTGAATGAAACTTCAATACATTTTTTGAATTTTTGGTTCTATTGATATTCAAACGATTGAATTTGAGCGATCTAACCGTTCACTCTGTGGTTTTACGTGCCTAGATCTCGCCCGTCAAAAATCTTGATGTTGTGAGGATTTCAAGCCTCCGATCGTGATGAAATGTTCTGTAACCGTTGAATCATCGCGCACCGTTACCTAATCCCGGGATTTCCAATTTGGGAAATTTTTTGTGCAGATGATCTATGGGTACCTACCATAAATGTGGACGGTTAGATCGGTCAGTTTCAATTTTTAAGTTTTTGAAAATCGGAAAACAAGCATATCGCCCAAAGAGGTTAAACTCTTGAAGGAAACTTCAATACATTTTTTGAATTTTGGGTTCTATTGATATTCAAACGATTGAATTTGAGCGATCTAACTGTTCGCTCTGTGGTTTTACGTGTCTAGATCTCGCCCGTCGAAAATCTTGATGTTTTGAGGATTTCAAGCCTTTCGATCGCGACGAAACGTTCTGTAACCGTTGAATCATCGCACAACCATTACCTAATCCCGGGATTTCCAATTTGGGAAATATTTCGCGTAGGCGATCTATGGGTTCCTACCATAAATGTGGATGGTTAGATCGGTCAGTTTCAATTTTTAAGTTTTTGAAAAATTGTGTAAAAAAAAAATGTAAAGTTTTTAATCTGGTAAATACATGTGTAATAAAAATTGTAAATTTAATCAACTATATCAGACCCGACGAATCTTCATATATATCCGTCGGGTAATTATACGGAGTCTGTTGTCGGGTAACCCGTAAATTATCCGTCGGATAACAGGTGTAATAAAAATTGTAAATTTAATTAGCTAAATCAGACCCGACGAATCTTCATATATATCCGTCGGGTAATTATACGGAGTCTGTCGTCGGGTAACCCGTAAATTATCCGTCGGATAACAGGTGTAATAAAAATTGTAAATTTAATTAGCTAAATCAGACCCGACGAATCTTCATATATATCCGTCGGGTAATTTCAGGCTGAGGCCGTCGTCAGGTAAACCATTAATTGCCCGTCGGGTAACGTTTTACATATAGTCGTCAAGTAATAATTAAGCATCCGTCGGGTAACAGGTGTGGCGATCCGTCGGGTAAAATACGTGATATCCGTCGGACATAATCAATTTAAACAAATTGTTTGTTAAATAAAGGTAAATTTAATCTACTAACTAATTGTTTATAAAAATATTACCAAAGCACATTTTATATGCAAAATTTTTTATAAAAAATGGTTGTATCTTATTTGGTTAATATGAAAGTTGGGTTCAATTTTTTTGACATTGCATTAAAGAGTAAAAATTGACCTTCATGATTTATCAAATTGACCTTCATGACTTATCATCAAAATATTGTACTAAATCTTTGACCTTCATTTAGTTTGAAGTTGCGTATTTTGTGGAGGGCATGTATGGTTTCCTCAGTTTAAGAAAGTAAAAAAACTATTTTTTTGAATGAAATCATACAACATACATAAAAATAAAATTTATTGATTTGAAGATGGATATTTCATATATGAATGAAATTTCGAAATTACAACTTTCATTCGGATTTGCTTTCCCCCTCCCAATCACGCTCGTCATCCGACATGTGTACAGTACTTGATTCCTCCGAATCACTTTCAATTTGTTCTAATTCCCCCAGATCAATAAAAATGTCTTCAATCGCAATTGGTGTTATGATGTCATTGGTCCGAACTCCATCTACGTTTTGGGTGGATGCCGATGAATCTACCTGATAAATGATTTGATCATCGTTTATTTCCCCATCTTCTTCATGGTATCGGTCATCCAAGTCCCAAATGTTTATGTGATTCACCATCTCAGCTACTCTCCATCCATCACCAGCTTTTGGATCATCCACATGGAATACTTGTTTCGCCGTTCTAGCGAGGATGTAGGGATCACTCTCAAACCACCGGGTGTTTCTGTTTATAGAAGTATATAACTGATATTTGATGACACTGCCTGGGATACTTGGGTTCGTATCAAACCAATGACACTTGAACAAGATGACTTCCTTGCGATCGGCGTATAACACTTTAACCACAGTTAACAATTTGCCGTAGAAACCCGTCTCAGCATTTTCCCCATCCCCCGGCACGAAGACCCCGCTGTTTTGCATAGACAACTTGTCGTCTCGTTCTGTGCACACGAACTTAACTCCGTTAACGTGACAACCAGCGTACGTTTCTCCTCGAAATGAGCCAATGGCAAGGTGCATTAATTATTTATTGAAATTTGGCAAGTTGACATCTTTCAGCTGTGCCATCTAGTAAGATACACACAAGAAACGAAATAGGTAAGCTTAAACTAATTTAAGAACTTTGGAAATAAAAAATTTGACTTACATGCTGGGAAAACCAACGTGGAAATAGTTGTTTGTCCATTTCTTCCCAATTAGAAGGAAATTGGGCCTTCATCAATGACTCGTGATGCTCGTGGAAGGGCCAGATTTCATCACTATTGTTGAGAATGAACCAATGAGCCACCTTCATATCGGTATTGATGAACAGCTCCGAGGTTGGACCAGTGCCGAATGGTCGTGCGGGTTGGGCAAATACAGATAGGGTCTCGGGACGTTGACCACCATCGTCGTTGCTAGACGCCCTATTGAAGGCAGTTTCAACATTTCGAAGGTACATTGCACAAAATGTGAGTGCCTCCTTTGCAATGTATGCCTTGGCTATGGAGCCTTCGGGACGTGTCTTGTTCCGCACGTACCGTTTTTACGTACCTAACATTCTGCAAGGAAATTCACATTAAGATTCACAGATTATACGTGATAGTAAGGAAATATTATCAAATAGCAGGGATAAGTTATACCTCTCGATTGGGTACATCCAACGATAATGCACCGGGCCAGCTAGCTTTGCCTCATCCGGCACATGTATTAGTAGGTGCACCATTACATCAAAGAATGCAGGTGGATATATTTACTCAAGCCGACACATGATGTACACAATATCCTCGTTAATTGCTTTAAGGTCCGCCTTAACCAACGACCTGGCATATAGTATCTGGAAGAATTGAGACAAATAAACTATCGTCTCAACAACACCAGCCTCCAATAAGGGTCGAATACCAATCGAAATGAGTCGTTGTAGCAAAATATGATAGTCATGGCTCTTCATACCAGAAATGGTCCCACCGTCCGTGCTAACACTCCGGGATATGTTGCCGGCGTACCCGTCCGGAAATTTCATACCCTAGAACCACTTTAGGAAATTTTTCTTATTGTCCAGCGTAAATGTATAACTTGGATGAGCCATGATGTATTTGCCATTGACGACTTTTGGCTACAAATTAGGCCGAATCCCCATTTCTTTCATGCCCATACGAGTTTTTTTTGTGTCCTATGACTTGCCTTCAATGGGTAAAGTCGTTCCCACAACACTCTCAGCAACATTCTTCTCGATGTGCATAGGATCGGCGATGTGTCTGATTTTCAATTTCGACCAATATGGCAACCGGAAGAATATGCTTTTTTTCGTCCAATTTTCCTGTTCAGCTGGTTTCGATCCTCTTGTCATGAACTCATGTATACTGTTGAGTTTGGATAATATCTCATCACCGCACCTCTCCCTTGGTCGACCTCTTAACTCTAATTTACCATCAAATGAGTCAGATTGCATTCACCATTGGTGATCCCAGGGTAGAAGCCTTCTCACACCCAAGTAGCATACCTTAGATGCGTGCCAAAATGACGTTGTGTCTGGTCCACATGTCGGGCAAGCAAGATAGCCCTTGGTGCTCCATCCCGATAACGTACCATAAGCGGGAAAATCATTAATTGTCCACATTACGGCCGCTCGTAGGGTGAACATTTCTCCACTGCACTTGTCGTATGTTCGGACACCATTTTCCCACAAATCCACGAGCTCGTCAATCAACGGCCGCAAATACACATCTATGGAATTACTCGGCGATTTGGGCCCCGGTATCAAAGTACTGAGGATTGTGAATTCTTTCTTCATGCATCTCCAAGGAGGCAAGTTATACGGAACCATAACAACCGGCCAAGTGCTATAGTGCTTTGTAAAACTCCCAAACGGATTAAACCCGTCAGTAGCGAGCCCTAATCTGACATTTCTTGGCTCTGCAGCAAACTCGGGATACAAAGTATCAAATTCCTTCCAAGCCTCTCCATCCGCCGGATGCCTCAGTACATCGTCATCAATGCGTTCATCCTTGTGCCACCTCATATCACGGGATGTGTGAGACGACATGTAGAATCTTTGTAACCATGGCTTCAGTGGAAAATAACGCAACACCTTGTTAGGAATCTTGTTCTTTTGAAACCTAGGCTCATTGCACATGGGACATTTGTCAAGCTGTTCGAATTCACCGTAAAACAAAACACAGTTGTTCTTGCATGCATGGATCTTGATATACCCTAAACCATGCCCCTTCAACAACTTCTTCGAGCTATAATGATCTTTTGGCAGACAGTTGTCTTCAGGGAGCATTCAGAAGATAATGTCCAACATGTGATCAAAATGCTTGTTCGTTTGATTATTCTCAACTTTCATGTGCATCAACTCCACAACTGCCCCTAGAACCGAAAATGATTTACAACCGGGGTACAATTCGCGTTGAGCTTCTTTCAACAATCTCTCATAATGGAGATCAGAGTCTTTCGGTTGCAACCTTGGTGCATCATCTTCCATATCATCTGATGCCGGAGGAAAAGCATCGGTTAATAACTCAACGACTTGATCATTATCACATCTCCCATCCAAACCACTTTCGTCCCGACTGGTCCCGGGAACCGAAGATGTCGATGCGGAAAATATTTCTTCACCGTGATAGATCCAATTAGTATAGTTGTGTATGATCCCATTCCATTCCAGATGAGTTTGGACCTCATTCAACGGCATCCAAATGCAATTATTACATTTACGGCACGGACACCTGATACGTCTTGTATCACTGCAATGACTACGTGCAATGGCAATGAAGTTGTCGATCCCATCCAAATACTGATCAGAAGATCTATCAAACATTTGCATCCACCCTCTGTCCATTGTGCCTACTTTCACAACATAGAGTCAAAGTAAGTAATTCAGTTAACATTGTCTAATAAATAGAATAAGTTAAAATCAAAATAAACTCTTCTCCTTATGCCTCCGGTGATTTGGCCCTATCCCATTCGAGAGTGCACGTTATGTGCTGTGTAGTTTGCGACCTACGAGGCTAAGTTCTTATAGAGGGAAATTTCGGCAGCATCTCCCTACAGTTCCCCAAATGCACGACGTAGATATTATAAACAAATATCTAGTATGCATTCGAAGAACATTGAGGGGATACAAACCGAATTTCCCACAATCGAAACCTAACCTCGTAGACCGCCAACTACACAGCACATAGTTGCGCACACCCAAACTATCCGAATATATGGACAATTCAAGAGTCAGTCAATCAATCGGATTCACTGACTCTCAAACGGGTATAAGGTTTTTCATTGAATTTCATTATACGAAGTTAATCAACTCGATTAACTTCGCATAAACGATTATGAAATATGAATGTATTTCACTCCGTCGGAACTAAATAAAGCATTTTAAAAAAAATATCACTACAAATTCACAAATACAAACATATATAAATTATGCATAAAACAAAGTTTTAAATTTTATAATTTCCGTACATATTTTCTATTTCCCTATTTTCCTAACCTATTTTCTAATTTCCAAACATAATATCGAATTTTAATAATTTCATTACATATTTTTTATTTTCCTATTTTCCTAAAATGTTTTCTAATTTCCTAATTTCCTAACATATTTTCTATTTCCTTATTTTCCTAACATATTTTATATTTCCCTAATTTCCTAACATTTTTCTTAATTTCCAAACATATTTTCTAATTTCAATCATTTCATTACATATTTTTAATTTTCCTATTTTACAACAAAATTTCCTAATTTCCTAACATATTTTCTTTTTTCCTAATTTCATAACATATTTTCTATTTTCCTAATTTCATAACATATTTTCTATTTTCATATTTTCCTAACAAATTTTCTAATTTCTAATTTACAAAAATTCTAAAAAATTTCTATACATTTTCCATAATAAATACAAAATTTCCTAACATAATTATATCCAACATTCTTAATAAAATTAATTTGAGAGGTAAACACACATACCTTTTTACAAGTATTCCTTCAAATCAACTACAAAATTTGTACAACACAACACATAATTAATTCCTAATCAAAAATAAAAATTTCAAAATTATAAAAAAATAAAAATTTCATACCTTAATATTTGATATTTGATGATTGATAGAGAAAAAGGATTTGTTGGTAATGAAAATGGTGATGAGATGATAATAATAGGTATATAAAGAGAGTGAGTGAGTGAGAGGGAGAGAGAGAGCAGAGAGAAGGATGAGAAGCAGAGCGGAGGAAGAAGAAGAAGAAAAAAAAAAGACTATGGTAGTTAGAGTGTTTAGACAGTTGCTCGACGAACATAATTCGCAGGGCAATCTTAAATGATTCGTCGGGCAACATAGAGTCAACGTCTACTATTACCCGACGGCGATTGGTCGTTGTTGTTGATACTGTTACCCGACGGGGAGTGCAAATCGTCGGGTAACAATGTCCGATTTTGCGCGCCAACGGCTTGTTCTTCCCGCCAACCTGTTACCCGGCGACTGTGCATATCCGTCGGGCATTATGACCTTATCCCGCGAGATAGTATTCGTCGGACAAAATCTAGTCGGGCAACTACGATTTTCTTGTAGTGATATTTCGTCGGGCAAACTCTTAGTGTTGACCTGATATTGCCCGACGAATTAATTTAGTTTTGCCTTGCGAATGTGATTCGTCGGGCAATGATTAAAACACAATAACTGCAACCACACGCCCCTCTTCTTCTTTTTTTCCTATTGTGTATAGTTTGGGAAAATTTGTGTATAGTTTGGGAAAATTTGTGTATAAATTGTGGGAGATGTGGTATGTGATTTTGTAGGAAATTTTGAAATTAGAAAAGATTTTAGGAAATTTTGAAATTAGAAAATATTTTAGGAAATTAACTAGATAATATGTTAGGAAATTAGAAAATATGTTAGGAAATTAGGAAATTTATTTAGAAAATATTTTAGGAAATTAACTAAAAAATTAGAAAATTGTAAACTCTGTGATATGCGTAATTAATATATGTTTGTATTTGTGAATTTATTGTGATATTTTCATTATTTATTTAGGTAGTTCCGACGGAGTGAAATATGCTGATATTTCATAACCGTTTATGCGAATTTAATCGAGTTGATTAACTTCGCATAATGAAATTCAATGAAAAACCTTAGACCCTTTTGAGAGTCAGTTGGATGCGCACGTGGACGCTTAATGCATGACCGCGCAATTGACTGACTCTTGAATTGTCCATTTATTCTGATTGTTTAGTGGTGTGCAACTATGTGTTGTGTAGTTTGCAGTTTACGAGGCTAGGTTTCGATCGTTGGAAATTTGGTTTGTATCCCCTCAATGTTCTCCGAGTGCATACTAGATATTTATTTATAATATCTACGTCGTGCATTTGGGGAACTGTAGGGGAATGATTTCGAAATTTTCCTCGATTGAAACTTAACCTCGTAGGCCGCAAACTACACAACACAGAACGTGCACTCTCGAATGGGATATGGCCAAATCACCGGAGGCATAAGGAGATGAGCGACTTTTGATATTAACTTGTTCTAATTACGGGATCATGTTAACTCAATTACATACGTTGAGTGTATTTTGTAAAAACAGGCACAATGGACAAAGGGTGGATGCAATTGAACAATAGGTGTTCTGATGAGTATTTGGATGAGATCGAAAGCTTTATTGCCTTTACACAGAGTCATTGCATTGAAAGTGGACATATCAGGTGTCTGTGTCGGAAATATAACAACTGCAATTGGGGGACGTTGAAAGAGGTCGAAAATCATCTAGCATGGAATGGGATCATACACAATTATACTAATTGAATCCATCACGGTGAACCAATATTTACAGCATCGGCATCTTCAGATCTCGGGACCCGTGGGGATCAAACTGCTTCGGATGGGCGCTTTGATGATGACCGAGTCTTTGAAATATTAACCGTTGTTTTTTCTCCCGCATCAGGTGATATTGACGATGAGGCTCCCCGGTTTCAACCAGAAGACTCAGATCAACATTACGAGAGATTGTTGAAAGAAGCTCAGCACGAATTGTACCCCGGTTGTAAAAATTTCTCGGTTCTAGGGGCGGTTATGAAGTTTATGCACATGAAAGTTGAGTATAATCAAACAAACAAGCATTTCGATTATGGACATTATCATCTGAATGCTCCCTGAAGATACCCGTCTGCCCAAAGATCATTATAGCTCGAAGAAGCTATTGAAGGGTCTCGGGTTAGGGTATGTCAAGATCCATGCATGCAAAAATAATTGTGCATTATTTTACAGTAAATTCGAGTAGCTTGACAAATGTCTCATGTGCAATCAACCTAGGTTTCTAAAGAATAGGATTCTGAACAAGGTGTTGTGTTATTTTCCACTAAAGCCAAGATTACAAAGATTCTACATGTCGACCCACACAGCCCGTGATATGAGGTGGCACAAGGATGAACACATTGATAATGATGTTCTTATGCATCTGGCCGATGGAGAGGCTTTGAAGGATTTTAATAAGATGTATCCTACGTTTGTCGCGGAGCCAAGAAATGTCATATTAGGACTTGCTACTGATGGCTTTAATCCGTTTGGGAGTTTTGCAAAGCCATATAGCACTTGGCTGGTGGTCATGATTCCGTATAACATTCCCCCTTGGATATGCATGAAAAAATAATTCACAATCCTCAGTACTTTGATACCGAGCCCCAAATCGCCGAGTAATTCCATTGATTACAAAGACAGTGGAGAAATGTTCACTTTGCGAGCTGCTGTAATGTGGACAATTAATGATTTTCCTACTTATGGTATGTTGTCAGGGTGGAGCACCAAGGGTTATCTTGTCTGCTCGACATGTGGACTGGACATAACATCCATTTGGCACTCATCGAAGGTATGCTATTGGGTCACCGAAGATGGCTGCCTTGGGATCACCGGTGGTGTAATGAGGCTGACAAATTTGATGGCCAAACAGATAGATGGACACGACCAAGGGAATGGTCCGGTGATGAGATATTGTCCAAATTGAACAATATCCAGGAGTTCGTCACAAGAGGTCCGAAACCAACGGAACAGGAAAATTGGACTAAGAAGAGCATATTCTTCTATTTGCCATACTGGTCGAAATTGAAAATTAGACACACTGCGGATCCCATGCACATCGTGAAGAATGTTGCCGAAAGTCTTGTGGGAACGACTTTGCCCATCGAAGGCAAGTCAAAGGATACGAAAAAGACTCGTCTGGGTATGCAAGAAATGGGGATTCGGCGTAACTTGTGGCCAAAGCTCGTCAATGGGAAATACATACTGGGTCATCCAACTTATACATTTACGCCAGAGAATAAGAAAATGTCAGGACCCGTCCCGAATTTCCCCTCGAAACCCGGGAAGAATCCTGTCCTGTCTGACAATCTAAGGAAAAGTTCCCAAATTACCCTTCAATCCTTACAAATTATAATAATAATAAATACTTTCATTTGTCAGACAAGGGATTCAAGCACTCAATAATTCCTGCAATTAATGACCAACCAAATAAAATATAATATCAGAGCGTCTAAGTAGGATCAAGGGTACAAATTAGATATCCTACTCAAGTATAACTACACAGCGCAGCCGAAAGTACTAATGCCTCTGCCTCGAAAGAAGTGTTCGCGTCAACTCAACTCAACAGCCTGAAAGGGGTTTAAACACAAAATTTGTGAGTGGACAAAAATAATCAGTTATAAATCCTTTTTCGAGGAAATCTTACATTTTTCCCCCTCCATTTATAAAACCATGCATACATCACATAAAACAGTTCATGATATAAAAATATTATTTGAAACCATCAGAATTCCATTTCTCTATAAAACCACTTAGTTGGACTCATATAAAATCTGTATAATGAAAATACCTCGTGGTCCACAGTTTAGTTTGAAAACTCTCTTCAAAGGAATTAAAAATCATTTAATTCCACCTGGAAACATAATATCTCAATTCCACTGTTCCCGACATATCCACAACACACCAGGGTATCCCTTGAGATGTGTTAAAATCTGTACTATGCGTAGACAGCCTCGCGACCCGGCGGAGCAAGACCCCTCAACACCAAAGTCGGAGCCCTCAACAACCAGCGGAGCAAAACCCCTCAACACCAGTAATAGCAACTGTAACCATCGGGACAGAAAACCAGTGAACCAAATCCGTATTTTGAAATCTTTGTTTCTTGGCCTAAGCCAAATTCTTTGAAAAGTCATTTTATGGCCAAAACCAGTAATATCATAATTACGGGTCTAAACCCAAATCACAGACTCAAATACTTACCACTTCAAAACGATATCAAAATCGAGTACAAAAACCAGGCCATTTCTCAAACACATTTTCACTGAAATATTGGAAAACATGTGTCCAGCATAATTTCTAAATTCCAGAAATTCATTGCACCCATACATAACAGTATTTAAATCAAAGATATATTTATGCATGCATTTTAGTTTATAAACCAAAAGTCCACTCACAAACCTGTCCAAGCAAGCTCAATCCTGAATTGTACGCTCCCCTGAAGTTCCTGGAGCAGTATCGCCTGTCCAAATTAATAATCAGGATTACCAGCTAATAATAAGAGCCTTAAATAAAAACACCCTAAACCCCCGGAGGTCTACCTATGCTGGCCTAGAAAACGCAGCAACTTCAAACGCCCAAAAAAACCCCTAAACGATGTCCGATCGACCCAAAACCTGCGCCAACAGGTCCGAAACGTCAAAAACTAGCTGTCATGCGCCACCGTGACCTCAGACTCGGCCCCACGCGCCGTCACGCGCCGACGGAAGGTCAGAATACGCGCCGCCACGCTCACGCGCCTGCTACAGTGCCCACGTGCCTGGACCGGTCCAACCCGGCCCAACTCGGCCTGACCTGATCCAACTCAACCCCGACCGGTTCACTCAACCCGATCGGTTCACTTAACCCGATCGGTTCAACTCGACCCGATCGGTTCACTCAACCCGACCGATTCACTCGTCCCGACCGGTTCACTTAACTCGACTGGTCACTGGTGACTCGCCAGAGAAGACGACCGGCTGCCGGCCCCATCGCCGGAATCTCCCATTTCCGGCCGAAACTTCAAGCTTTTATAACTTCCTCAAAACTCAACCATTTTTCATAAATTTTATGTCTAAATCTATCTACTCAAACCCAAGAATCCAAATATGACCTCAAAACCACAAACACGTACCTGTGTAAGCTGAAAAATCGATCGGAAGATCCGAAACTTCCTATACTCGGTTCGGCTTCCCCCGTAGTCCTCTCATTCGATGGTTGGTACGGTTGTGATCGTGGGAAGGAGTAGAATACGATTAGTGGATCAAAAATGGAAGTTAAAGCCTTGAATCAAAAGTTGACTTTGTGGGTTTTTTGGGTGTTTTCTCACGGGTTCAGGGTGTGTGTTTGTTTTTCAGAGAGAGATGAGTAGTAATGAGATGAAGATGAAAATGAGTGAAGATGTAAAAGATGTAAAATGATTGGGGTTAAAAATATCTACTCCTAAGCCAAATTTACCAAAATGCCCTTGAACAACTAGACCCGTAACTTTCGTACACGAACTCCGTTTCTCGCGTGCCGCCTATCTACGAACTCGTGAGTTCGAGACCTATGCAACGGTATCCAAAACACCACCTAAAATGTTCCGAAAAAAAATTTGATTTCCACGCCCTTAACAAGCAAGGGTAAAATCTTCATTTTACATAAATAATTTACGTAAATTCAATAATTGAAATTCCGGGTTGTTACAATACACCCCCCTTAAGAAATTTCGTCCTCGAAATTCAACTCTACCCTTGGAACAAATGAGGATACTGCTCCCGCATTAGTTCCTCGGTTTCCCACGTGGCCTCCTCTACCTTATGATTCCTCCACAACACTTTAACTAGAGGAATCCTCTTTCTGCGCAGTACATTCTCCTTCCAATCCAAAATTTGCACTGGTTGCTCCTCAAAGGTCAAATCATCCTTCAGCTCAAGTGGCTGCTCTTCCAATACGTGAGACTCATCAAATAGATATTTCCGGAGCAAGGATACATGGAAAACATTATGAACTCTGAATAATTCTGATGGTAAAGCAAGACGATATGCCACTGGTCCTATCCTCTCCAAAATCTCATACGGCCCAATGTAGCGAGGACTCAGTTTCCCTCGTCTACCAAAACGTACCATTCCCTTCCAAGGAGATAATTTCAAGAACACCCAGTCTCCAATCTCAAATTCAAGATCTCTGGTTCGACGGTCTGCATAGCTCTTCTGGCGATCCTGAGCTGTCTTCAACATTTCTCTTATGATTCTTATCTTTTCCTCAGTCGTATCCACCAACTATGGTGTTAACTGTTTCCTTTCACCCACTTCGTTCCAGCATAACGATGTCCTGCACTGCCTCCCATACAGTGCCTCGAAAGGAGACATCCCAATACTCGACTGATAACTATTATTATAAACAAATTCCATCAGAGCCAGGTGTGAATCCCAGTTCCCTTTAAACTGCAGTACACAAGCTCTCATCGTATCCTCCAAAACCTGGATTGTCCTCTCAGACTGACCATCCGTCTGAGGATGAAAAGATGTACTAAAATGCAAGGTAGTGCCAAAAGCCTTCTGCAAACTCCGCAAAAACCTGGAGGTAAATCTAGGATCCCTGTCCAAAACAATTGACTCTGGAGTCCCATGTAGCTGTATGATCTCCTCAACGAACAATTTGGCATACCGACTCATCCGAAAATCTTCCCGCACTGGCATGAAATGTGCAGACTTCGTGAGTCTATCAATAATTACCCATATCTCATCATGTCCCTTATGTGTCCTTGGAAGTTTATACAAAAAATCCATCGTAATGTGATCCCACTTCCATTCCGGAATAGGTAATGGTTGAAGTGCCCCATATGGTTTCTGCCTCTCTTTTTTCACTTACTAACATGTCAGGCATCTACTCACAAACTCAGCAATAGTGTTTCCTTAGGGTATGATACATCTTGGTACCGCCTGGATGCATAGCGTAAGCCGAACTATGAGCCTCATCAAGAATTTCCCTCTTTAGCTCCAGCTCATTCGGTACACACAACCGGCCATCCCTAACCAAGGCTCCATCATCCCTAAGCGCATAGTCCTATCGGTTTCCAGCCTCCAACTCCATCCTGATAATGCACAATGTAGGGTCATGGAGTTGAGCTTCAATAATCCGATCAATCAGAACAGGCCTCACATGGAAACTAGCCAATAAAGCCCCCTGGTGATCCATGTCAAATACAATCCCCGCTCTACGGAACTCTAACAACAATGGTAGGTAGATTGTGTGCAAATGGGCCAAAGAACCCATGGATTTCCTGCTCAAGGCATCTGCCACAACATTGGCTTTCCCTAGATGGTACTCTGTAGTACAATCATAATCCTTTATTAGCTCAAGCCATCTTCTCTGCCTCAGATTCAGGTCCTTTTGGGTGAACAAGTACTTTAAACTCTTATGGTCGGTGAAGATCCAACACGTCTCCTCGTACAAATAATGTCGCCAGATTTTCAGTGCATGCACCACTGCAGCTAACTCCAAATCATGTGTGGGGTAATTCAACTCATGGGGTTTAAGTTGTCTAGAAGCATACGCTATCACCTTCCCATGCTGCATCAACACGAAGCCTATACCCCGCAATGATGCATCATTATACACCTCGAATCCCCCAGTATCATCAGGAAGGGTTAATACTGGAGCAGAAGTCAACCTCCTCTTCAGCTCCTGAAATCCCTGTTCACAATCAGCTCCCTAGTCAAACTTGACTCCTTTCCTAGTCAACCGAGTCAATGGGTTTGCTATCATAGAAAATCCTTCTATGAACCGTCGATAATATCCTGCCAAACCCATAAAGCTCCTCACCTCTGTCACTGTCCTCGGTTGATCCCAGTTTGCCACTGCCTCAACCTTTTGGGGATCTACTCTGATACCCTCAGCCGAAATCACATGACCTAAGAATCCAACTTCTGTCAACCAAAACTAGCTTTTATTGAACTTGGCAAACAAATGATTTTTCCTAAGCATATTTAGCACCAACCTTAAGTGCTTCTCATATGCCTTGGCACTCCTTGAATACACCAAGATTTCATCGATGAACACAATCACAAACCGATCCAAATACTTTTGGAACACCCTGTTCATCAAATCCATAAATGCTGCTGGGGCATTAGTCAACCCGAAGGGCATCACCAGGAACTCATAATGACCATACCGAGTCCTGAAAGCTGTTTTCTGAACATCCCCTTCCCTGATCCTCAACTGACGGTACCCGGATCGAAGGTCAATTTTCAAAAAATATCTTGCCCCCTTAAGTTGATCAAACAAATCATCTATCCTTGGCAGAGGATACTTATTCCGCACCGTAGCCCTGTTTAGCTGCCGGTAGTCGATACATAACCTCAGACCACCATCATTTTTCCTCACAAATAACACTGGTGCACCCCAAGGTGAAACACTTGGGCGAATAAATCCCATATTTACCAAGTCCTGCAACTGAGTCTTCAACTCTCGCAATTATGCCGGTGCCATTATGTACGGTGCCTGTGAGATAGGTTGAGTACCTGGTAAAAGCTCTATGGTGAACTCAATCTCCCGGTGAGGTGGCAATCCCGGAAGATCCTCTGGAAACACATCAGAGAACTCACTCACCACTGGAATATCCTCCACTCACATCGGAGTATCCCGAGAATCAAACACATGAGCCAAGTAACCCTCACAACCTTTCCTCAACAATTTCTCAGCTGTCAAAGCTGATATCACTCCGGAGGGTAGTACCTTACGATTTCCCCTGAATGTAAGTTTTGGTAAACCTGGACTCCGGAAATCCACTTTCTTGTCATAACAATCAATATAGGCATGGTGCATAGTCAACCAATCCATCCCCAGAATCACATCAAAATAAAAAATATCTAAGGGGATTAAATCTGCCTCTAATGCATGACCTTCCACTAACACTGGACAACTACGAATCACGAGATTCGCCACTAACATATTACCAGTAGGAGTAGTAATACCCATGTCCCAACCAATCGGAGATAATTCTCTATCAGCAAACAATGTAAATCCCCGAGAAATGAAAGAATGAGTCGCCCCAGGATCTATCGAAACATAAGCATCACGGTTAAAAATAGATAACGTACCCAAGACCACCTCTGGTGCTGCTCGGGCCTCCTGTTGCGACATAGCAAAAACTCGGGCTTGTGTATCCAAAGATCGACCACGACCCCACTGTCTGCCTCTGGCCCTGTTGGACCCACTGGCCCTGTTCGTCCAATTGGCCCGGTTGGCCCCACTGGATTGACTCTGGCTTCCAGCTGCAATACCAGACGTCTAAACTATCCTCTGCCTCTGTTCAGTAGCACCCCGCCCCCATGAACTACTGCCCGGATGACGATGTGGACAAAATTTCCTTATGTGACCAATCTCCCCACAGAAGTAACATCCAGTGCCACCGGAGCTGTCACTCAGTCTTCCGGTTGACTGCACTGAAGCACCACTAGAACGAACGGATGACTGCGGTGCCTGTCTGGCTCCGCCACTGCCTAATCCAGATCCCGCACCCCTAGTAGATCCAGAACTGAAACTGCCTCTCTTGGACGGTCCCTCACTAGAGGCTCCAATATCCCATCGATCCTGGTGTTGCCTGGAACCACTAAACTGCTGCTGGACTGGCAAACCCATGCTCAACTCTACACGAGCTGCAGCGTCATACACGGATCTCAAGGAAGTATGATCTACAGCCGTTACCGCTGACCGAAGTTCGCCCCTCAGTCCATTTTCAAATCTACATCGCTTGTCCCTCTCGGTTGCCACTAGAGCCGGTGCAAAACGAGCCAACTCTATGAATTTCTGCTCATATTGAACCACTATCATATCTCCTTGCTGTAAGTGCAAGAACTCAGCCTCCTTGGTATCTCGGTACGAGCAAGGGTAAAATTGCTCAAGGAACTGCTCCCGAAAAGTCGCCCAGGTAATTGTACTGACATCCCAGCCTGATAGCTCTAATGCGTTCCACCAATGATAAGCGGAACCACCTAGTAGAAAAGTGGCTAACAACACCCTGTCCCCCTGAGGACATCTCATAACTGAGAAGACTCGCTCTAAACGAGTAATCCACTCTGCTGCATCATCTGGGCTAGAGTCTCCCATAAATATTGTAGCCCCTAATCTCTGGGCTTTCTCAATGTCCGAACCTCCAGTAGCAGCCCTACTCTGAAGTACAGAAGTCAAAGTGTGACCCAATTGTTCCAGTGTTTGCCTCATATCAGGCTCCACTACGGGTTCATGTGTGTCCCCAATGTTTCCAGACTATTGACGGGACTCGCGTCTCGGAGGCATTACGCTGAAAAGAACTATAACTCATCAATACCAAAATAATTGTACACTAAGTGTACGGTATACAGGAATTTAAACCTAGTGCTCTGGTACCAATTGTTAGGACCCATCCCGAATTTCCCCTTGAAACCCGAGAAGAATCCTGTCCCGTCTGACAATCTAAGGAAAAGTTCCCAAATTACCCTTCAATCCTTACAAATTATAATAATAATAAATACTTTCACTTGTCAGACAAGGGATTCAAGTACTCAATAATTCCCGTAATTAATGACCAACCAAATAAAATATAATATCAGAGCGTCTAAGTAGGATCAAGGGTACAAATTAGATATCCTACTCAAGTATAACTACACAACGCAGTCGAAAGTACTAATGTCTCTACCTCGAGAGAAGTGTCTGTGTCAACTCAACTCAACAGCCTGAAGGGGGTTTAAACACAAAAGTTATGAGTGGACAAAAATAATCAGTTATAAATCCTTTTTAGAGGAAATCTTACATTTTCCCCCTCCATTTATAAAACCATGCATGCATCACATAAAACAGTTTATGATATAAAAATATTATTTGAAACCATCGGAATTCCATTTCTCTTTAAAACCACTTAGTTGGACTCACATAAAATTTGTATAATAAAAATGCCTCGTGGTCCACAGTTTGGTTTGAAAACTCTCTTCAAAGGAGTTAAAAATTATTTAATTCCACCTGGACACATAATATCTCAAATCCACTGTTCCCGACATATCCACAACACACCAGGGTATCCCTTGAGATGTGTTAAAATCTGTACTACGTGTAGACAGCCTCGCGACCCGGCGGAGCAAGATCCCTCAACACCAAAGTTGGAGCCTTCAACAACCAGCGGAGCAAAACCCCTCAACACCAGTAAGAGCAACTATAACCATCGGGACAGAAAACCAGTGAACCAAATCCGTATTTTGAAATCTTTGTTTCTTGGCCTAAGCCAAATTCTTTGAAAAGTCATTTTATGGCCAAAACCAGTAATATCATAATTACAGGTCTAAACCCAAATCACAGACTCAAATACTTACCACTTCAAAACGATATCAAAATCGAGTACAAAAACCAGGCCATTTCTCAAACGCATTTTCACTGAAATATTGGAAAATATGTGTCCAACATCATTTCTAAATTCCAGAAATTCATTGCACCCATACATAACAGTATTTAAATCAACGCTATATTTATGCATGCATTTTAGTTTATAAACCAAAAGTCCACTCACAAACCTGTCCAAGCAAGCTCAATCCTGAATTGTACGCTCCCCTAAAGTTCCTGGAGCAGTATCGCCGGTCCAAATTAATAATCAGGATTACCAGCTAATAATAAGAACCTTAAATATAAACCCCCTAAACCCCGGGAGGTCTACCTATGCTGGCCTAGAAAACGCAGCAACTTCAAACGCCCAAAACAACCCCTAAACGACGTCCGATCGACCCAAAACATGCGCCAACAGGTTCGAAACGTCAAAAACTAGCTATCACGCGCCACTGTGACCTTAGACTCGGCCCCACGTACCGACGGAAGGTCGGAACACGCGCCCACGCAACGCCACTCGTCCTCACGCACCGATCACGCGCCTGCTACAGTGCCCACGTGCCTGGATCGGTCCAACCCTGCCCAACTCGGCCTGACCCGATCCAACTCAACCCGACCGATTCACTTAACCCGACCGGTTCAACTTGACCCAACCGGTTCACTCAACCTGATCGGTCACTCGACCCGACTGGTTCACTCAACCCGACTGATTCACTCGACTCGACCGGGCACCGGTGACTCGTCGGAGAAGACGACTGGTTGCCGACGCCACCTCTGGTTTCGCCGGAATCCCCCATTTCCAGCCGAAACTTCAAGTTTTTATAAATTCCTTAAAACTCAACCATTTTTCACAAATTTTATGTCTAAATCTATCTACTCAAACCCAAGAATCCAAATATGACCTCAAAACCACAAACATGTACCTGTGTAAGCCGAAAAATGGATCGGAAGATCCGAAACTTCCTAAACTCGGTTCGGCTTCCCCCGTGGTCCTCTCCTTCGATGGTTGGTACCGTTGTGATCGTGGGAAGGAGTAGAATACGATTAGTGGATCAAAAATGGAAGTTAAAGCCTTGAATCAAAAGTTGACTTTGTGGGTTTTTGGGTGTTTTGTCACGGGTTCGAGGTGTGTGTTTGTTTTTCAGAGAGAGATGAGTGGTAATGAGATGAAGATGAAAATGAGTTAAGATGTAAAAGATGTAAAAGGATTGGGGTTAAAAATATCTACTCGCAAGCTAAATTTACCAAAATGCCCTTGAACAACTAGACCTGTAACTTTCGTACACGAACTCCGTTTCTCGCATGCTGCCTTTCTACGAACTCGTGAGTTCGAGACCTACGCAACGGTATCCAAAACATCACCTAAAATGTTCCGAAACAAAATTTGATTTCCACGCCCTTAACAAGCAAGGGTAAAATCGTCATTTTACAAAAATAATTTACATAAATCCAATAATTGAAATTCCGGGTTGTTACAGAAAAGATTCTTGCAGTGGTTACAGAGTGTGAAATTTCTCGATGGGTAAGCCGGCAACATCTCCTGAAACGTAAGCATCGATGGTGCCACCCTGTCTAGTTTGAAGAGCCATAACTATCATGTTTTGCTACAACGGCTCCTTCCGATTGGTATTCGGCCATACTTGTAGCATGATATTGTTGAGACGATCGTTTATTTTTCTTTGTTCTTCCAGCAACTATGTGCCAAAATGTTACGAAAGACAGACGTCGCTGCAATGAACGAGGACAATGTCTACCTCATGTGCCGGTTAGAACAAATATATCCCCAGACATTTTTTTATGTTATGGTGCACCTACTAATTCATCTGCCGGATGAGGCAATGCTAGCTGGCCCCATGCATTATCGTTGGAAATACCCAATCGAGAGGTAAACTTCATCCTGCTTTTGGGACTATTCTTTACTATCTTGTTAATAAATGTGAATCATAATGTCTATTTTCTTGCAGAATGTTAGGTAGGTACAAGCAATACGTCCGCAACAAGACACGTCCCGAAGGCTCTATAGTGGAAGCGTACATTGCAAATGAGTCACTCATGTTTTGTGCAATGTACCTTCGGAATGTTGAAACTTCCTTCAATAGGGCCCCGCAGAACGACGACAGTGGTGAATGCACCGAGAACCTATTCGTATTTTCCCAACCATCACGACCATTCGGCATTGATCCGGTGTTGCAGTCATTCACCAATAGCGACATTAAGATGGCTCATTGGTTCATATTGAACAATTGTTATGAAGTCTGGCCCTTCCACGAGAAGCACGTGGAATTAATGAAGGCCCAATATCCTTCAAATTGGGAAGAAATAGACCAACAACTGTTTCCAAGTTGGGTTTTCCAGCATGTAAGTCAATTATTTTGTTTGCATAATTTCTTATTTTTGTTTTATGTTGGCCAATTCATGATGTGTTTCTTAACATATGGCATAGTTGTGGGAGACAACTCGCCAGACTTCAATCAAGAATTAATGCAGCTTGCCATTGGCCCATTTTGAGGAGAAACGTACGCTGGTTGTCACGTTAATGGAGTAAAGTTCGTGTGCACTGATCGAGATGACAAGTTGTCTACTCAAAACAGTGGGGTCTTCGTGCCGGAGGAATGGGAAAATGCTGCTACGGGGTTCTTCGGTAAATTGTTAAGTGTGGTTCAGGTACTATATGCAACGCGCAAGGAAGTTGTTTTGTTCAAGTATCATTGGTTTGATACGAACCCAAATATTCCAGGCAGGGTCATTCGAGATAACTTTTGTGTATCTGTCAACACAAACACCCAGTGGTATGAGAGTGATCCCTACATCCTCGCTAGTACGGCGAAACAAGTATTCTATGTGGATGATTCAAAAGTCGGTGTTGGTCGGAGAGTAGTTGAGATGATAAATCAAAGAAATATTTGGGACTTGGATGACCGAGACCATGAAGCATATGGAAAAACAGACGATGACCAGCAAATTGTTTACCAGGAGGATTCCTCGACATCCACCCTAAACGTGGACGGAGTACGGACCAACGACGTCATCTCACCAATTGCAATTGATGGGATTTTTATTGATCTCGGGGACTTATAACCAATTGAAAGTGAGTATGAGGAAACAAATAGTGTGCACATCTCGGATGACGAGCCTGATTGGGAGAGGGAAAGTGAATCTGACACTGAATAAAAGTGTTAAAGAAATGATTTCATTTATATGTGTAATATGAAGCTGCAAATTAATAAAGTTGAAGTTTTAAATGTTTCAATTAATCTATTATAGTATGTTTTTATGATGTCAAGTGTTGAATAAAATATACAACATAAATACCAAGCGCTAAAGCTCGCACAATAGGTGAAAATAGCTCATTCGGTGAAATTGTGTTATATATTATATATAAAAAATTTATATTTTTTCTTCATCGAAAAAATGCATTTTATATTTTAGATTAATAAAAAAATGCAAAAGAGACAGAACATTGTTTTTAGTTCTATCCATGGATTGCAATAAAAATTATCTAATTACAACCGTTACGTTTTTGAAGAGCATAAAAGAATAATTAACCACCGAAAAAACACATTATTAGTCAAGTTAAATAAAATTGACATCCTAAAAAAATAAGTATAAAGATAAAAATAATAATACATATTATTAATTAAAACGTTTAAATCACAAAATTTATAACAAGTTATTTAGCGAAAATGGAACCATTTTGCCCAAGACCTAGGAATCCTTGCGACTCGGCGCCCGATCAGCCCGTCGACGCCATAGCAAGAATCGGGCCGAACCATGGACCGACCTCCAGCCCTCACAGCCTGCACCACCCGTCGAATAAGGTGCAAAAGAGATTGGGGACGGAGTACTCATCTCTAGTAAGTTGACGACTTTGTTTATTTAAATGACTATTTTAGTTTTTTGCTCATATTTATACTAATTTGTGTCGTATGTGTAGGGACATCGGTAAACGTGTGCGGGATCAACAGAGGATTGGCATCACAATGGATATGCTGGACAACGAAGGCAAAGATCCCAGTCATTTACCAACCTCATCTGCGGGCAGCGGAGCAAAAAATCCACAGCTTGTTGGTACACGATATTGGTGTTATTCTGCGTATCAAGTTTCGGATGATGGCGCCGACTTTTAAGAAGCTCGACGATGAACAGAAGGGGAAATGTTGGTCTGAGTTATCGGTAAGTATATTTTCGTTTTTATCATTATTTTCATTATTATATATGTTTTACTAACCTTTTTTTTTATTGAAGATCAATTTTGAGTACAATCTTGAGGACGCCGACGTTAATGACTACCTCACCAAACTTTGGCAGCAACGGTTCTCGGAATGGAAGTATGAAGTCCATAAGTACTACGAGAGCTGGACTTCCCCGACGGAAGTCCTTGCGAATCCTCCATCTGAGTACTCGGAGCCGCATCTGTTGGTGGAATGGAAATCGTTGTGCACGTATTTCGAGACCCCCTAGTATCTGGTACGTGTCGGAGTTAGGAATTTTTTCATCATTTTTTATTTAATTTTCAATTTGAATATAAAGATTGTTTTTACTAATGAACAACGGATATCGAGAACCAACAAAAAAATCAGAACGAGAAGAAATACGAGCACCAAGGGGGGTCGCGATCATATGCACACCGGCACGAGGATAAGCGGAAGTCCGGGTCAATGTGGCCGGAGCTGGAGGTCTGGGGGCAATTCTACGCTGGCCACAACAACCAGGCGACTGACGTGATTTACTTAAGTAATTTTTTTTTCATATTACATGATAAGTTTTAATTTCCAAAATATATTTTTTATTAATATTTGTTCGAATTTGTAGGAGGGGATACAACGAGACATGGAGGCTGTACAGGGTGAGCTGTCGCAGCAGCAGCCGGAGGTCCCATTGGAATAGGCTCTACCGGATCCCGCTAGGTCGATGGAGATCATGGAGAGACACTTGGGGCGGCGTCCAGGGAAGATAGTACGAGGGGCGAGAGATGCAATAGTTTGGGATGTCTCATATGGCTCTTCGAGTTCCTCTCGGGCATCCAACGAGCAGAGCTAAAGGTTCATGGAGCTTCAGACCAACTTTGAGAACCTCCAGACCGAGTGTGCGATTGTCAAGGAGGCCTACGCGAACGTCCAAGAGAAATGTGCGACTGTTGAAGCCGAGTGCGCAAAGTACATGGCCGACTACGCGACCATCCAGTCCACCCTCCAGCTTGTGCTTAAGACGATGCGTGTGAGTGGGATGCCATTACCTCCGCTAGTCCAGCCACAGACTCATCATCCGGCCCCGCAATTCGACCAGCACCCCGAACAACCGTCGGAATCTTTGATATATAGGACGTAATTTCTTTTTCTTTATGTAAAACATTATCCTTTTTTTAATGATATTTAATTTTTATATTTACTTTAATTATATTTTTTTAGAAATATATTTTATTTTAATTATAATATATATTTTTTATTATAAACATAATTAGAATATTTATTTTTTATTTCTAAATTATAAAGTTGGCCCTACGAAACTGACATATTCGTCGGGCAAATGTGTATGAATAGGGGAACCTTACCAGACGAAAACCTTTAATTCGACGGGCAACCCTCAACATTTACCCAACGAAAATTTACTTTTCATCATGCCAATTATACTTATATACCATATATGAACCATTTTACCCGACGAAATTTTAGTAAAATTGGTCTGGTAAGCTTGCGTTGATTTCCAATATTGCCCAACGACGTCGTCGCGACCAATAGTATTTGTCGGGTAAGCATGGGTTTTCCCGACGGTTTGGTTTTTTTCGTCGGGTAAAATGTAGCCCGACAACGGTGGCCCGACGGTATTGGGCCGACGAGGTTTTGTCGTTTATTTTTTGGCCCGTCTAATTACAACTTTGCCTGACGAAATTTTTTGGTCGGGCAACCTTCATTTTCCTGTAGTGCTGTGACGAAAGTGAAAAATTCGCTCCATTAAGCTTCACGGGATAACTTATATAAGTGGAAAAACACAGAAAACCGATGGGTAATCTCCGAGGGCAAAAAACAAGCGATCGGCAGGGTAATCTCCGAGGGCAAAAAATGTAGGTAACCGAGAGGGGATAATCTCCAAGGACAAAAACACAAGTACCAACGGGGCGTAATCTCCAAAGGCACACTTAGTAGATTTGGGTCTTAAGAACGTCACTACTCTGATACCATGTCAAAGAGACGGCTACAGTTTAATTATAGTTGAATAATATTATTCTTCTCTCTATGAGGTATTTATAAAGTTACAATACAAAAATCAACTAGACTAATTAGGAAAATAATTACAATTAATTATAATTTTTATATTAACAAGGTATTTACCTTATATGGCGCCTCACGCCAACAGCTACTGTGAATGCATAATGTTTTTACGGGGTATCTGTGACTCTGTGAGGGCTGGTCCAATTATTTAGGAGGTCTTGTGCAAAGAATTAAAATGAGGTTCTATATACACTTCAAAGAAAAAAGACATGAAACTGTTCATAATTGATTTATGCCTTATAAGTGTGAATACATTTAAAAGAGAAAGCAAGTAAAAAAATTTAAATTGAATTTATATTTTAATTAATGGATAATACTTGCATTCTATATTTGGAGTACCTCCTTGTACAACTCTTTCAATTTATCAAATAACATAATCGAAACTGTTGAATTCCAAAATTATCGTTTGAAAATCATCTATACAAAAAAATCAACAAAATTGAAGATAATTTAATAATATATATATGTATAAACTAAATAGATAGTTCAGCATATGATATCATTGATTTGTTTAATACATTTGAAACTATTGTTTGTATATATACATTTGAAACCTTATATAATGCAAGAAAATTCATTTTCAAGTCAAAGAGAACAAATCAAAGGTTTGGTGTGATTCAATATATTGCGAAGTATAGATCTTATTTCTTTGGGTGGGAATATGACATGTTGGTAATGTTGGCAAGACAATTTATTGTTGTCGATTATTTTTTTGGGTGGGAATATGACATGTTGGTAATGTTAGTAATACAATTTATTGTTCTCGACTATTTTTGTGGGTGGGAAAATGACATGTTGGTAGATCTTATTACTACAACTACCTTAGCAATTGAGCATTGGAATAAGTGTGAGAACGAAGTGTGTAGAAGGTCAAGGAGGTATGTCAACCCATAAATCCTATATCTTTAATTATTCTTAGATCACGTAATTAGGAAGTGAGATCTTTGAATTGCCCAATTAATCAAAGGAATATATATATCAAACACATGCTATTTCGTTTTCATAACCCTTTATAGTTATGAGAATGTCAATGAGAAAAATGGAAATCAAATAGCTAGATTGGGTTAGATGACTAGCTAAATAATAGTGTAATTTTAATTAAAAAGAATGGTAATTTAAGTGATTAAAAGTGGTCTTGTCAATTTCGTATTTGAATTCCCATTTGAATGTGCAATTTATTTGTCTTGAAATCTTTTGAGGGATGAGCAATTCCGAGATACGAATTTTTTTTTTTTGTTAAAGAGAGGAAATCTATATATCTTGAACTAATAAGGGAAATTCAAATCACAACTTATTCGTAAAGCATGCAAATGCAAATTCACTATAATCATTGAATTACCCATATAACAAAAAAAAAAATTTGTTAGGTCAAAAGGTATCATTCAAAAAAAATAACACTACAAGTTTACAAGGGGCATTCCCCAAAAAAAGCAAGAATCCTAGTTTACATCCACATATAAACTCATAAAACAGAAGCACTAGGCTTAACCTAAATCAAAGCAAACATTGATCCAAAACATTAATTCAAAGCTCAAACAGACCCTAAACTAAACAAAAGTCCAGCCCAAAAGCTAGACAACACTAATTCAAACACCAGCCCAAACTAGGCCAGAGAAAGAACAGAAACCAAGGCCCAGACCAAGGAGCTGGATCAATACCCAGCCCAAGAACCAGATAGCCCATAGAGCTGAGAAAGACGACAATGCCTCCACCACCTGCACCAACGCACCGAAGAACCAAACCACACCCGCACCCTTGTCCTTGTCGCAGCTGCCACCGTTGTGGCCATCGCCGCAGAAGCCGTTGCCGTCGCAGTCCGAAGCAGCCACGGTCGCAACACTGAGATCAGGCATATATGAGAAAAAAGGCCGCCATAACACATACAGCAGTCGCATCAGATCAAAGAAGCTCCGCCGCAGCCATAACAAAGCCGCCCTAAGCGTCGTCGCAGCCGCAGCAGTGCAACGCCCACGCCTCGCCGCAGCCGCAGTAACGCTGCCTCCCAAGCGTCGCCGCAACAACTCCTCGCACCGCTGCCGTCACAGACAGGCATTGCCTCTAGCGCATTGTCGCCGTAAACACCGCATCGAAGCAGCAAGTCCGTGAGCAACCAACCGCCGTCGCAGCTCGATTTTGCCGTCCACAAAGTCCACAGACCGATCTGGGCTTCCATCGCATTCGACCCAACAACGGGACTCACGGCACGAGTCCATCGTCAAGCCCCCGGATGAGCCACCTCAATGGCAAGCCAACCGCTGCACCCAAACACCGCACCACCAACCATCCGCCATAGGATCATAGTAGAAGCTGGTCCAAAGCAAGGTCGGCGAGGCAGGACGAATCGAGGGGGGAGAGAAAGATGAGGGGAATAGAAAGGAAGGAAGAAACGAAGAAGAAGAGGTGGGAAAGGGCAATAGAAGAGGGGTTACCGCCAACCCCCTTTAGGGTTGGGATCTTGGTTTTTGATTTTTTAGAGAGAATGCAGAGTGTTTCTGACTATTATTATTATTGGTGTACAACTACTGCCTCTAGTTGAAGTGTGAGTATGCACAAATGGTATGCATAAATTCTCTCATTTCAAAGTAATGAACAGTGAAGAGAGTAGAGATTCAAATTCAATGCAAGTTGCTTGACCACCAATATATGCCATTGCTATCCATGCAAAAGTAGTGAGAGGTAGCTTTAATTTGCGCCTTTTGACTTGATTATCAATCTTGAATTGAAACTCACCCATCACTACTTATCCATGCAGCTAATAAGACTAAGACCTAGCAACTAGCAAGCACATAATCAACCCAACATGCATCTTGCAGAAGATGAAGATTAAATGGATCAAATTTATTTGGTGCTCTTTAATTGGAGGAATGAACATATTCTGTACAATCTAGCTGACTAATACTTTTGCTCCACTTTTCAATGGCTATAAATGGAGCTTTAGTAATATTTTGGAGAGTATGGGCGCCATTAATAAACAGAACATGAATTATTAAAAGGAATAGAAGTCTTGTATGAAGGTAAAGAGCCATGTTTTGTAGCCAAGGATGACTTGCCTAGGTACCTAATCAAACAATATATGCTTCCTCAAAGCTCAATTGCTCATGATGATTGATGAGAGAGCTCACTTCATTTCTAGGCAAGTTGTCCTTGCTAGTATAACTGGCTCTTGCCTTTCATGCTAGACCTTCCTCTCTTCCATTTCTTTCATGTGTATGCAAGCTCTCTCGACTATGTTTCATATACGTACTGTCACAGTTCAAACTTCACATAGTGTAGGTATTGGCCGACTTTTGTCCACCTACCTACCCTTACGGTTATATTTTTGTTTCAATGCTCAAAATACGTGTCACTATGAAAATGTAGGTTGACACATATAATGCCCTTCCTTTCTTGTTACTCAGGCGATGTGAGATCTTGGCACCCCTTGAGTTGACATATACGTACATCAGATCACCATTTTGAATGTGAAACAAGAAAGGTACATCCACAATATCATAATTATATCATAAGATGTTAAGATTTGGATTGCAAATATAAATTAATAGTTAATTAATGGTTGGATGCACATTAATATTTAATATTCATTTATTGGTTGATTACATACATTTATTTAACTTATATGTATTGATCATTTAGATTAATCTCAAGATATTATATATGCAAGAATCAACCTGCAAAATCAATATTTAAAGTTGTTAACTCTCTGCTGTAAATATTCCATAGCTTTTGGCATGGCAAAGCTTGAGATTCTTATGCTCATAACATGTGCTTAGCTCTCCACTTGGAGTCTTTTATAACAAGCTTATCTGTCTTCCTATTACAATAACTATGTGCTCCAATGGTTTTAGATACTCATTGAATTGCAAGTCTCACATAATCTTGCCATGTTTTTCTGATGTAGACCTCTCCAGCGTAGCTGATATTTTCCTTATATAAGTATGATCTTGCAAGTAAAAAAAGTCACAAAAATGAACAAGTTTATTAGGATTTTTTAAAAGTTCGTTACAAGCTTCGAATACAGTTGTAAACGCTCATAACCGATTGTTCGTTAATTTTTTTAATACAATGATATTAAAGAAGTAGGATTACATTATATATATATATTAGTCATCGATCACGCCCAACGAGAGTTGAACTCGAAATCTCTCACATAATATATAAAAAGAAATAACATTAAGTGGCAAGTTCATTTCAATGCATAAAAGTAGACACGGAAGCCTATCAATTTTAAGTTTTCTTCAGCAAGGGCTAATAGATTGGGCTGCGAATTGGATTTGGGCCTGTTTGGTTCTCTGATCTTAGCCCCCCAGTAGATAATACAGCTATTACTGTTACTATCCCGCCAGACAAATTCGACAATAACAATCGAATCTGAACTGTTATTTCCTGAAACGAAAGTCAAAAGCCAACATTCAAACATTAAAAACCCAAAAAAGAAAAGTCACTGGAAACAAGGGGTTGGGGATCCAATTCAATCCCATTCCCTGTAAGGCAGGCAGCCATTGGCGAGCTTGAACTTCTAGCTTAGCTTCCCAAGTTCAGAGGTCGGACAAGATGATAACCATTCCGTATTTGACCGCGTTGACCACCTACTTCAGCTACGGTTTGCTCTTCGCCTTCGGCCAATTGCGAGACTTCTTCAGAAAAATCATTGATTGGTGGCAGTCCGGCGACCTCCAGGTCTTCCATTTCTCTCTCTTTTCCATGATCATCTCACATCTCCTTCTCTCTGCTCGAATTAACTTTGTTTTTACGTGATTTTCATGGCGGTAGGGTTACGCGCCGATCTGTTTAGGTCTTGAGGATTTCTACGTTCGTCGCTTGTATAATCGAATTCAGGTTTGCCAAACAATCAACAAATTAATTTTTGTTTTCATTTGTGTGTGATTGATGTAATTTGAGATTTTTCTAGCGTGTTGGAATGGGATTTGTATGAGATTAGGGAGCTGAAATGTTAGGGTCGATGAATTTTGTGTAGGATTGTTTCGGACGGCCCATATCAAGTGCTCCTGATTCTTGGTTTGATGTGGTTGAGCGCTATTCCAATGACAATAATAAGACCCTAAAGTGAGTGCACAAAGTTCATATCTTTTTATTTGAAAACCACTTTCTCTCAATTTTTTGTTTGGTGGGTTAATCTATGTGAATGTATTTGATGTAGACGAACAACGAATATAAGTAGGTGTCTCAATTTGGGATCATATAATTACTTAGGTTTTGCTGCATCTGATGAATATTGCACGCCTCGGGCCATTGAGTCATTGAAGAAATTTTCCCCAAGTACTTGTAGCAGTAGTGTCGATGGAGGTAACTCTTATTTGTTTAAAACATGTTTCTGGCTATGTGTATTTAGGTACTGGCTAATTCAGTTTTCCACCAGGAACTACAACATTGCACAAAGAACTGGAGCAGTGTGTGGCAAACTTTGTTGGCAAACCAGCTGCTTTGGTAACTGGCATGGGTTACGTGACGAACTCCACGATCATTCCTGTCCTTGTTGGGAAGGTATGTGCATAATGTCGTAAACCAGCTTGGAATACTCTTAAAAACTTCTCAAGTTCATGTAAGTTCATGCATGAATTTTTGGGATATTTTCATTTTATCTGTAGGGAGGGCTGATAATTAGTGATTCGTTGAACCACAACTCCATTGTGAATGGTGCCCGAGGCTCAGGAGCTACAGTTCGAGTTTTCCAACATAATAGTAAGTATTGGCTGACTCTGATTTTGTGAGCATGATTATGCCCTAAAAGTACCTTCATTTATTTGGATCTACTTTCCACCTTTCTTTTAGCACCTTGCCACTTGGAGAAAGTTTTGAGAGAGCAGATTGCCGATGGGCAACCTAGGACACATAGACCATGGAAGAAGATAATAGTTATTGTAGAAGGAATATACAGTATGGAAGGGGAACTCTGCCAACTGCCGGAGATTGTTGCAATATGTAAGAAATATAAGGTAATGCATTTGTTACACTGCTAAATGACGCTTCACTTATTTGAAATAATTGCTTTCTAGTATTTTGAAACAGATTTGCTGAGTATGATCATTTAGTGATTTTTTCTATTTGTTGCAGGCATACGTTTACCTGGATGAGGCTCACAGCATTGGAGCAGTTGGAAAAACAGGAAGAGGTGTCTGCGAATTATTAGGGGTTGACACTGCAGATGTAGATATAATGATGGGAACTTTTACAAAATCATTCGGATCATGTGGCGGTTATATAGCTGGATCCAAGGTTGGTACTTTCATTGATTCTGGTTATGTAAAGAAGCCTTAGTGGTTATTATCATGTGGCGGTTATATAGCTGGATCCAAGGTTGGTACTTTCATTTATTCTGGTTATGTAAAGAAGCCTTATTGGTTATTAGCAAGTTTCGAGACTCGCAGGCATATGATTGAAACTGATTAAGAATATCATGGGGTTTAACCCAATCTTTACGTCATATCTCCCTATCGTATGTTATTTTCACTTTCAGGAGGTTATACAATATCTAAAATATGCTTGCCCAGCTCATCTGTATGCAACTTCAATATCACCCCCCGCTGCCCAACAAATCATATCTGCTATCAAAGTCATTCTTGGAGAGGATGGAACTAGTCGAGGGGCTCAGAAACTTGCGCGGATTCGTGAAAACAGCAACTTCTTCAGGTCAGAGTTGCAGAAGATGGGCTTCGAGGTTCTTGGAGACAATGATTCCCCTGTAATGCCCATAATGCTTTACAATCCAGCAAAAATTCCTGCGTTCTCTAGGGAATGTCTGAAGCAAAATGTGAGTCTATTGTTACTCCATATCTCTCTCTCTCATGCTCTTATCTTTTATTCATGAAATATAACAGATCATATTGGTACAGGTTGCTGTTGTGACAGTTGCTTTCCCGGCGACTCCTCTACTCCTGGCCAGAGCACGAATTTGTATATCTGCCTCGCACACTAAGGAAGATCTTCTCAAAGCCTTAGAGGTATAATTCGATTTAAGAATGTGATGCCTTCTGGGCGACCCATTCTCAAAAACATGGTGATAACTGATATAATCTCTTGGTTTGCACTTTGGCAGGTTATCAGTCGAGTGGGTGATATGGTGGGTATAAAATACTTCCCTGCTGAACCCAATAAGCAAGAGATCAACACCATCAAACTGGACTGAAGGGTGGAATCCGGTGCCTAAATTCAGAAGGTTAGTATCTGATTCGACCATCAATCGGAATCATCTTCTCCTCCGGCAAAGCAATGGGAAGCTTTTAGCCATACGGCTAGTCGTGCAGAATTCAGTTAATATCGTTGAATCCGTTTTGTATCATTGACCTTTTGGAGGGTCTTATTGTATTCTACTCTGATCCTCAATGAAATTTTGATCAGTTCATGTACAAATGCAGCTCTCATTTGTTCAATACGTTTTTCAATCTCAGCATTCTTTGTTTCGATGGCATTTAGGACAAGAACATTCTGATTAACCACGTTTTATAATGTAAAATGACATGGACGGCTGCGATATTTTTGCAGTTCCAATACACAACTGGGTAGGATCATCAGCAGATTGCACCCCTACATATTGCTCCAATACACAACTGGGTAGGATCATCAGCAGATTGCACCCCTACATATTGCAAACGGCCTTGACAGTTGGTATTAGAACTAGAAGGCTATAACCAAGCTATCCAGTTTTTGGACCGAATCGTAAGCCACCATACATGTCTAACTTCATTTTTGGAGAGAAGACTTTCATTTCAATGATAATATACACGTAATCATACAGAATGACGAAAATACACTAGATCTGAAAAAGGCAATACAACTACACAAGTAAGCAACCCTAAATAAACATGGCTCTTACAGTCGATTTTCCCTAAAACTGAAAAGAAACCCCAATAGTGGAGTTGAGCTGAAAATCACCCTAGAACTTGACTCATTATGAAACTTCCTAGATCGTCGCACACAAGGACTTGATCCTTGTAGTTAAATGCCATAATAACGGATCCAGACATACACAAAAAGAAAACTGGCATTTGCTTCCTTTGATGGCACAAGGCCGGAAAATTGATGAGCAAAGGAAACTAATGAAAGTTCTACTTGTACTACACTGCATACAAGCCTTGCTTGTTAAAGTTGTACCTGTCCTACAAATTCGTCAACATAAATCAAGATGCAATGTAGACTATTTAGATATAATCGTCTTAATAAAGTGAAGAGTTTTAAATGAAGCAAGAAGGCACTCCTGGTTTTTTATGTCTAGGCGCTAGAAGCATAATTCCTAATACTAGATATCCGCCTTTGTCCAACCGGTTTGAAGAGTCAATTCACATTCAAACCCTGCCCTAACTAGGATGCAAACTTCTACCGGCCAACGCCTCAGCATTAACCCTTCAACCCTACTCAATCAAGGATATTCTAACAACAATTCCTGACCCCTTAGACTTCAAACCAACTCCTGGTTCTATGTGAAGGATGAACTGGAAAAACATCCCTTTGAGTGGCATCCAACCTACAACCAAATGCTGTCAGAAAACCATATAGCTATTATATCCAATCTCAACTTTCACACTTCCCTCTGCTACCCACAACATACCAAGATGAACAAAATTCAAATCCTTCCCTATCTCCACTTTGTCATTAACCTACCAAATAGGTTTAAAATTTGACTAACCTGATCAGTTCATCCACTAACAACAACACTGCAGTAAATTTACTGAATGCTTTGCAACGCCACCAGAAATGAATGCACAATTAAGATATGATCCATTAGTTTTCTGTACACAACATCATTAACATCATAGTAACTAGCGGCCTTATCTAAATAGCTTAAATTCAACGCAATAAATAGCTTAAATTCAACACAGGACTTCTTATACCTCTGGAAAATGATTATATAGATTAGACAGGCCATTCACCGAAAACTATTCTGCATGCCTTATGGAAAGAAAAGACTACAATTTGACCTTACTTTCACCCTTTTTGGGTGTTGCCCGTGCCCATTCTATCCTAAAGGTTACAGCCAAAAAACAAAAGAAACAGTTCTCATCATGGTGTCAATATGATCAATAGATAACTATAACTAGTTCAGCAATACTATCAAAATGAAGTATATGGGTCTGAAATTGCACCCCATCAATAGAAAAGAAAAGTAAATAGTGCAATGAAAACAAATCGTACTCATCCAAAATACTATTGAGTTGATATTGAGAGACAAAAATAAGCAAAAGCTCAAACCAGTTTTACTTGAAGGCATGTATCTCACATTGCCATGGCAGAGGTTCTTTTTTTTCATTTTGGTCTTTCAATTGCCAACAGTCACAAAAACATAAGTCAAGAAAAACCCTTCCCAAGCTTCTGAATTGCACAATACATTTTTCTTCTGGACCCAACTGCATTTATTCCCATATCCTTGAGGTCCTCCAGTGTTAACATGGGCAAAACCTCATCATCCACCTCATGAATTTCGAACACCGGGGCATACCGACTTAATCCTAACCCATTGAGCCAAACCCTAACCCCATCTTCCCCAAACCTCCCTCTCCCTTCATTCCCATTTCTATCCACACTGGTCCCTCTACAATTCCAATCCCTTGCATCATTATCCGACGGCCCAGATAGCTCAACACCATCATGATGGTCCCTGCCCTCCGAAATCCTGGTCCTAGTGGGTCTCCTGTTTCCATGAAAAAGCACCTCCCTTTCATTCACCTGCCCATCCACACCCAAATTCTCCGAAGAATGAATTGGGCTCTGCTCTTTCAATGGACTTTCTGAGTTTTCGACATCAAAATCCCGATACCCATCATCGACATCCTCGCCTCCACTGAATTTCTCGTCCCCTTCCGCCCCACCACCACCTTCATCAATCTTGGAAGAGACCCAATTGGATCTGACCCTTTTTGTGGCGTTCGAAGCCCTTTTCTTGGTCTCCTTGACCTTCCAGCTCCCAATGGCTACACTATCGAGATTGCCCTCTCTATCTTCGCCATCTAGGGCTTCATGAGACTCGGCACCCGCGTTCAAATTCGTTAAAGGTCGAATCTTTGAGGACTTATTGGAGTCTTTTCGATGGTCGGGTGGGAGCTTCCACTGCTTGGTGGCGCGGCGGACCTGCGACTCGTAAGGCTGGTCTCCTCCGATTTCGCCCAATCGGACGCTGGGTCTTCGCTGTCGCTTCGATCCCACGGTCTCGGATGAACCCATCATGAATTGTCCGCCGTTGATCTGACTCACCGGTGGCTGTATCTCCGCCATCGATTCCAAAGTTACTTCACTTGTTTACTCAAATTCTTTGACAGGGAAAGGCAGAGAGATCCTATTGGTTGTTTCGGATTGATTTTCTCTTCTCAAAGACTCAACCTTTCTGTGTGTTTGTTGAATAAAAATGGAGGAGAGGCAAAGGGCTTTTAGACCTTTTGGATGTAGCGCTTCCGAGCACTGTAGCAATGCCTACAAGATTGTCCTTTTGGTCACTTTCTAGAGAGGGAAAGAGTGTGTCAAGTAAATGAAGTGATTGGAAAGAGAGAGAGAGAGAGCGAGAGAGAGGGAGGGTGGTTTCAGTGATTGAACTGAAAGTGTGAATTTTGGATAACACGCGTCACTCTCTCCATGATATCATCAGATGGGAGAAATGGAGAAAGTCCGATTGACCACAAGTTATCTCTAGTCTCTTATCAAATCAAAATCCATAAATAGCACATGGATGAATCTGTGAATTTCTATTTAGGAATTTTTATTTTGCAATTATGAATTTCTTTTAGGATTAAAATCCTGAATTTTTTAGACTAATTTCTGATGCAATATTGTGTTTTTCTTTGTTTTTTAATAAAAATATAAGATTTTATGATATTTTGATATCTTTATAACCCCTTTTTAAAAATGAAAAAAAATCAATTGCATGTTTTTTTTGGTGCATCTGTGCATTATCCACTTCATGAAGTTTTGATTCCAATTTTGAATGGTAAGTTCTGTTGGCCCCTCCCATTTCAGAGCAAAAAGCAGAGGCACAATGGACCCGTCTCATTCAACATTTTTCTTTTTCAATCTTTTTGTTTGTATGCTTGGCACCATGCTAGTGCTACCAAAAGTATCTTCAGTGGGAGGGACACAGATTTTTCCAATCTTTTGTAATACATAAAATTGCATTCATCATTAATATTGGTTTCAAGGTGAAGTGAAGATCAAGTTTGTACAAGATTATTTATGGCATGTCTTGTTATGCAAGAATGATGACTTCTCTGTAAAGAATTATCAAATTATGAAGCTTCACTTTATAGGCCATCACAAGTCTATGGAAAAAAAAAATGAATTAAGAGAAATATGAAAATGAAAATGAAAAGAATTGGAAATTTCATTTAAAGTTGATTCTCTACTCTTCACATTTTCATTCCCTAAATCGGCATCATTTATGATTGAGAGCAGGGATCAAAGAAAATAAATGAGGAAAAATAGGCCCGGCAGGCTGCAGCTACTTTCCAAATGAAAGAAAGCCTGCCTTCAATGCTCTCATTTATGAAAGCAGCAAAAATAAAGACTGAATTTCTGCCAAGTCAAATCAACTGCACAATTTATTAAGGGTAGCTAGAATCATCAAGAAATCTCTAGATGGACTGTTTGTACAGAAGCTCATATCAATTGTATTCAGATACAAGAAAAAAGAGAATTGTAAATCATAAGCCTGTAGTGAGTCCAAAAGAATCATTTGTAAAACTTGTCATATGATGAACAATCTTGTAAGATACTGTTGATTCCACAAAACCAAACTGTGAAACAATGCTACTACAGACTAACTCTTCAAATCTTAACCCCCAATGTTTTCGTTTAAGCTATGGTGAAACAAAGAACGACAAATGCAGGGCAAGGCCGTGAGAAACTTACAACTCTTTCAAAATTCTACATAGAGTAGGCTAGCTGCTGGATTTCCTGAACGATTTGAGAAGCCTCTCCTTTCTACACCCTTTAGCTTATGTGTGACACGTGTGGACTAAGAAATCCAGGTTGACAGATTCGCTTCGTTGCTTAGGAGTAGGGAATGGTCTGGTAACCTCGACTTTGAAACGGTTCACACAGTGCAAAGCATACCATGTCGTGGACTACGCTCCAAAGGGTACATGGTTGCACTCTTCACGTATTTCTGATGATCGATGGCAGCCTTTCTTAGACGCAGAAATGATGTTAGCTTTATCTTGACTTGCTTTTTTACAATTGAACACATACGCAGTGGATCTACATAGCCTGCACCAATCCTCCTATAGACATAAACAAAAGCATAATTACCACTTTGAAGTGGAACAATATAATGCAACCCTAGAAATGGAAAACATTCACACACAATGCAGAACTGAATCAAAATTGTACAGGAAAGAATGAGCATCAGGTGAATAATAGAGGTTTCCCATATTAAACAGCAACATATGTACAAGAAGTTGTATTTGGTAAGTTCCATACTGCAATGGACCCTCTTCTCCTACCCTAATGATCATGAGTTTTTTATTAGTCAGTAGTACTTATACCCACAGACTGGGATGGGACTGTTTGGTTGTGTCAGAAGTTCAGGAACGACTAGATGAGATTCACAGAGATGTATGACTCAGTCTTGATTAAACTCGAGGTCACTGATAATAGATTTACATTTGCAGAAAGAAAACATTTTTGACGTGAAATAAAAATAAAAATTTCTAAGATACCTCAACAATTTCTCTGATGCAATTCTAGCAGCATTAACTGCACTACGGTCCGGTACCCATTGCACAACACGCTTTGGATCAGCTCGAATAGGCGAATGAATTTTGATAAGCTTTACAAGAGGAAAATAAAAAGTAAAAGTTACAACAAAAAAACTTATGGAACAAAACACATAACCATATTTCTCACAAAATAGATGCAAGATGCAAGTAATTTTTCAAACAGACAACATTAATGTTCTGGACCTTTAAAATTTATTGGGAAAAAATACATCTGAAAGAGACAAGGTCTGCCTTAACTAATTTACCATCTGGAATCCATGGAAGGAGGTTTCTACCCCATGTCACCTTCATGAGAGATGAAAGAACTACTAATATAGCTTTATATATGCAGATTTCAGAATAGAAAAAAAGAGAAGATTAAAGACGTACGCCTAAACACTCCATCATCTGATAATACGCCCTCCCATGCAGAGGAGTATGGCCTTGTCGAGATTCAGAGAAATATCTAGTCCTGAAGGTGTTTACAAGATCCTTTATTAGGTCAACATTTTAAAAATTGTGAGAAAACACTTTGTAGTAGATATTGGCAGCAGGGTGGAAGGGTCTTTTTACCATTCTTTATACCCAGGATCTACAGTGAAACCATACATATCTACTGAGTCACATATAGAGAGCGCAAATTCAAGAGCCTTAAGCCCAGTTCCTTTTGCAGCAGAACCAAAGGATGCACCTAGCATGAGATATACATGATTTTTTATTGGAATTTCCTGCAAAAAGCCCAACCAAAAAGTTGTAAGAGCAAAACAACGCTACTGATTTCTAAGACAAGTCCAGTAGCAAAGTTATTTGTTTGAAGACATTTGTGGGGTTTTAACACCCAGAGTTGTTGGGGTCCATCCCTCCTTAGCACCAAGAAGTACTGTGTTGAGTGTTAATTCACGACAGCAAGTTGAAGAAAAACAATATACATACCCGAATCATTTGGCTCATAATGTCATGAATTGTTGTTTTGATGATCAAGACTTCCTTCCTTGACTCTGCAAAATTTGTATCCTTAGTGTTCTATTAAAAATGCATATTTAAAACAAAGTGGATTAGTGCTCATACCATCTAACTCCACAACTTTATCAAGAGATTTAGCAGATCCCCTATTAAGAAGCCGAAAGGTACTTTTCTTTCCCACGTGATCAGCATAGTTCTGTAATAGTACAACAAGGTAAGAAGATTTCTCAAAGACGAGTAACCATGACTATTCCTGACTCTTATAGAATCAAATTAACCTGAATTGGAGCACCATTTTCTCTAATAACAGCATCATGATCATCTATCTCACTTCCAAACTTTGTCTTCAAAAGATCTCCCGAGTTTCCAATCACCGCACATCGGCCAAACATCCGTGGAACGTATGGTGGTATTTCAGGGAGTACCAGTGAAAGTTTCTCTGCACATAATGTTTTATTCTTACATCCTTTGTAGCTGCAATAAAGAAATACACTAAATCAACAACATAATCATCCTATAATTGTTCATTCTAAAACTTGTCACTTGAAGAGTACTGACAGATATTCTCCTTTATTAATCCTGCGCCACGCATAATCCTCCCATCCATTTGGTAAAGCATCAATGAACTCCCTGGTCAGTATTGTGGTACTATTCCGCACCTGATCATTCAACTCACTGAATAACAAATCAATTGTAAAGCATAAAATAAAATCAAACTTGACATTGAAAAGGTATAGGAGCAACAGGATAATTGATCATTTGATGACACACTAAATGGAAAGTCTCAGTTCTAAGTCTTGTACACATCTCTAAGAAGGATACATATACATCAGGAGACATGATAGGAGACACACCTGTTCCCAGGTAGCCACAGCCTCACAGAGATTAAAACCATATGATAAGCCTTCAAGCTCACCGCTTTTGGGATCTTTCTGTTTACACGTAAAATTCAGACATAAGTCTATATTCTTAATACAGTCCAAAAAGATCAAGGTACATTCTCAAAGCCGAACATTTAAATGGTACAAAACTCACCCATTTAGGAATGGTGTCAGCAGGAAATTTCATCGTGACTTCACAGTAATCTTTACCAGCGGAAGCTTGCAAACCTAACCCATTCGCAGCCTGCATCATGATCATATGAAGCAGGTACATGAGCAATGTTAGACTGATCACAAACTTCTATATAACAAGTAAATAAATTCTGGATGAACATATGACAAGCACAACATTGTAACATTTCACACGCCGATTTTTAAATACTTAAATACAACATACATTGCCATGTTCTATCACAACAAAAGCATATAAATTTATGAGTATATATACTTCAAAAGCAGAAACTTCAATTCATAGTACATAATAAAAAAAGGAAAAAAAAAAAGAAAAAAGAAAAAGAGGAGCCTCACCACACACTTCTGGAACCCAGTCTGCAAGGATTGAAGCGCTTCCACATCTTCCTCCGTAAGCCGATGTGTCTCATCTGTACCATAGAATTCAAACCATACACATAAACATTTGCATATTCAAAATGTGCAGATATATATATATATATATATATATATAGAGACAGAGAGAGAGAGAGAGAGAGAGAGAGTCATACAGAGATCGGAGACGCCAGTGATGTAGATGAAGATGGCGACCAATCCAAACAGTAGAGATACTACGAAAGCCAACTGCAGAAGCCTCATCGGCTTGAAAAGATTCAAAATTTTGCAACACGAGCTCTCTCTCTATTGATAATTGGAGACGCTTTGAATTTGTAGCTGTGAGCTTTTGAGCTCTGGATCTCACAAACTTCCTCTCCCTTTGCTTGCTCTTTGTGCTCACCTCGCACTGTTCCGAGTAACAGAAAAGGCATGACAAAGAAGACGACCGCGTAATTGCAGATGTACGCTTGTAGCCCACTTCATTGTCACCCCAACTCATGGGCCTGATTTTAGTGTAAGGCCCATACATTGCACCCAACATAACATAAATTTACATACGGACACCCAAGACTCTTGTTTGAACACCCCACCCGCCCCCGCCCCCCCCTCTCAATTTATATTCATTCATAAAAAATTAAATTTTTTTTTTTACAGTTTACATTAGTTTAAAGTATATTATATTTATGAACAAAATAAAATAAATAGAAAAATATCCAATAGCTCTAAGCTTAGTGGTGTTTTTCTTCACTAAAATTCATTTATATATGTGTGTTGAGTTCGATAGCGGGTAACTTATTCATTGGTGTTAGTTAGCGGCTACTTCTCCTGATATATGTCAATTCAATGAGAAAAAAGAGAGATGTAAAGGTTCAGTGGGGGATATTTTTATTTTTCTTCAATTTTGAAATATTGATAAGAATACAATCTAATTCTAACTCATTCTTCCAACAATTCTTAATGCAAGGACTAACCCAAACTAAAATGTTTCTCTTCTATTACATGGACAAAGTTATAGAGTTCAGACCAAAAATTAGGGAATAAATGTAAAGAACACACAAAGTAGATGTTGTATTTTAATATATTATAAAGTACAAAAAAAAAATCAATTTCGTTGGCATTTAAAAGTACATTCATTCTAATCCATTTAATTATGTCCGTATTTTCGTAAAAGAACATTATTTTAGGTGGCCATAACATCCCTCATCATATAGTGCCCAGATCTTGGTGTTCCAAAACTAACATATTTTGGTGCCTTGTATAACTCTAGAACATTCTTTTTCAAAAAACATAAGGCTGCCTAGTGCCTACACATATTTATGGAAAATTGGTGCCTTGTATAATTGTATTTAAGAATTTTGTGAAGTACAAATAAGTTTATTATTAATTATTAATTTTATTCTCATTATTCCTAGAAATTTAATAAAAGATTTTTAAAATATAAAATGAATGACAATATCATTAAAGCGCAATATTTGTAGCGTTGTATGATATGGAACAAATAAAAAAACCCAAGTGGGTTGATCAAACTCCCTCCATGTCCAAAATTAGGGCAAATGCGCAATTTCCCATGCCCTTAAGATTGGAAATAGATATGGACACCACCCTATTAAATATTTAAATCAGTGTCACCTTCTTTCTTCTTCATCGGTAGACAAAAGGGACAATGCCATTCAATATTGAAGGACATTGAAGGGTGGGGGGGCCTTGGCGTTGGCATGCAGCTAAGCAGCTTTTACTTTCCTGTAGGGCCGACCATGTGGGCCTTCGTGGACCCCCGACCCCATCAGCCTCCACCATGGGCCTGCTTGCACCGTCCCCAACCATTGTCCCTAACATTGGTCCCTCACTAAGAAGCTCTATTTATGCACGAGATTCTATTCGATAGGATGAAAAACCCCATGTCCTTATCTTCTCTTATAAGTTATAACAACGAAATTGTGGAAGAGAAATTTAAATTGCTATATATTGTTATAAATTTCTCACTTGAGAGCAAACAAAAATATTATTGATTTTTTTTATTTATAAGCCAAAAAAAAAAATGAACAAATTGTAGTTTACTGCCATATGTTTTAACTCAAATAACTGAGTTATATTTTTATTTTCAAAATCTTCAATTTACATCCTTCAGTTTTTTGTTTTCCTTCAATCAATTGCCCAATGTCCTATTTTTATGCAATTTTCCATTAAATATTGATTTGTCTAAAGTTGAGTTACAAATCAGCTTATTTTGACCACAAATTAACTTACGTGGGGTCATATTTTTTCAATTTTGTTTCTTTGTTTTTTCAACTCCAATTGAATTTTAAGTAAATTTAAATATTTTCACAGTACAATGTTTATTTGCATTGCATTCACATCAACTGAAAGAGTGGCAATACTTAGTGCCAATTTCGATGTGCTTCTTGTAAAGCGCTTTTAAGCAATTGTGTTTTTTATTAGTATCGTTTATTCAGTAGCGCTTTTAAGCCAAAACAGATTGATGTTTGATATGCACACATAAAAGTATAATCATGATGTTTTGGGTAGTGATGCCCTTTCTACCAATATATGGTATTTGCCTTTCTTTAGGCACCACAACTAGTACATGTTGTTGGAATTTTGAGATAAGGAAAGAAAGGATTTGAGATGAAGAAAGAGATGATTAAGGAGAGTAGGGTATAGGAAAGGAAGAGATGAAGTATAATTTCTGCTTCTCATATATTTTCACTCACACCCATACATACAATACTTCAACACTTATATAATGATTACTTACAGCAAGTAACAAACTCTTGCAGTTCATGACAGCTAGGGATAGCTAACTAATTAGGACAACTGTAGAACCTAACCTACAGCTAAGGCAGGAGCAATCTAACAACCTAACTGAATCTGTTGGATACTAACAATCAAGATATCTAACCAACTGACAATACAACTAGCTAATCAAGACAGCTAACCATATTATTCCATATTATTCAACAGCCTCCCTCAATTTGATGCTGGAGTCCCGAAGCATGAGATTGTCCCGATAAAACTCAAACTGAGGCGTGTGCAACCCATGAGTCATAACATCAGCTAGCTGGTCCCGAGAGGAAACATGCGCCAAGTGAAGATCCTTACGTTGAACCCGCTCACGAACAAAATGCACGTCGATCTCAACGTGTTTAGTACGGCCATGAAAGACCGAATTATGGGCCATCTGAATAGCTGAGACACTATCACACCAGATCAGGGGCGGACGAGAAAGAAGAAGATGAAGCTCAGCCAACAGGTGTGTTAGCCACTGTAGTTCACAAGCAGTGCTAGCAAGAGCCCGATACTCCGCCTCGGCAGAAGAGCGAGACACAGTGGTCTGCTTTTTGGCACCCCACGAAATGGGATTGCGACCAAGAAAGACAATATGACCAGAAGTCGAACGGCGGGTATTGGGATCATCACCCCAATCGGCATTGGAGAAGGTGTGAAGACGAAGCGGGCCAAAGACATAACAGAGACCAAAGGCCATAGTACCCTTTAGATAGCGAAGAATACGTTTGACAGCCATCATGTGAACGTCTGTGGGAGCATGCATGAATTGACACACAGTATTAACAGCAAAAACAATATCTGGGCGGCTGAACGTCAAGTACTGTAGAGCACCAACCATGCTTCGATAAAGAGTGGGATCGGGAAGCAAGAGGCCATCAGTAAGCAGTAACTTAGTGTCAGGAACCAAAGGAGTGGAAACAGGACTGCAATTAGACATCCCAACCTTACTCAGAAGCTCCCGGGTATACTTACTTTGATTAATAAACAAACCGTTGGTGTGAGAACGCACATGGAGACCAAGGAAATAGGACAGAGCCCCGAGATCCTTCATGTCAAACTCAGTGCCCAAGGCACGAATCAAACGGGTCATCGCAGCAGGATCATTCCCAGTCACGATGATGTCATCGACATAGAAAAAAACAATAAGAAGAACCGACCCCTGATGAAGAACAAATAAGGTAGAATCAGAAAGGGATTGAACAAACCCCAAAGTAAGCATATGACCAGTAAACCGAGCATTCCAAGCGCGAGGAGCCTGCTTCAGGCCATAAAGAGACTTTTCCAACTTGCACACATGAGAAGGGGAGTGAGAATCAACAAAACCGGGAGGTTGATCCATGTAAACCTCTTCATGAAGAACACCATGAAGAAAAGTATTTTTGACATCAAGTTGTCGTAATTTCCAATTGAACTTAGCGGCAAAAGCAAGCATGAGCCGCACTGTGGTATGCTTGACAACCGGACTGAAAGTTTCATCATAATCAATCCCAGCCTCTTAAATATAACCCTTAGCAACCAGGCGTGCCTTGTGTCTTGCCACTGAGCCATCTGCATGGCGCTTCAACTTGAATACCCACTTACACCCAATAACACTCCGATGAGCGGGTAATGGAACCAATCGCCAAGTGTGCTGTTGCTGGAGAGCAGTAAATTCCTCGTGCATGGCGTGACATCACTCAGGAACTTGGGAAGCCTGTGTATAGGTCACTGGCTCAAGAGGAGGACCAACCGAGGAGGTGACGTGCAAAGCAAGAAAGCCACGATGCCTAGGTCTGGAGATGCCATTTTTAGACCGAGTGACCATAGGATGGGAAGAAGGCACGGCAGAGAGACCAGGAGATGAAATGGGAATAGTCAGGTCAACCACCAAGTCAATAGAGGGCGTGGAGCCAGGAGAGGCATGAGCAGTAGCAGATGGAGAGCCTAAAGTCGTAGAGACTGGTGATAAGCCAGGAGCAGGAGGAGATGACGATGGTGAATGAACCACAAGATGCGCAGAAGTAGACCCCGATGCGGCAGGAAAGGGAACCCTGCCAAGTGGAGAACAAACAATATACAATGGAGTACAACTAGGATGGTTCATCAAGCTACGATCATGTGCGAAGGATGTGTTCATAGACGCATGAGATGAATGGAAAGGGAACTGACTCTCATCAAATACAACATGGCGAGACACAAAGGTTTTCTTGGAGGGAATATGATAACACATATATCCTTTATAATCAAGAGTGTAACCTGCAAAGACACATCGGGCAGTCCGGGGTTCAAGTTTGTGACTAGTATAGGGTCGGAGAAAAGGATAACATCCACACCCGAAAGGTTTTAAAAACTGTAAAGAAGGATAATAACCAAAAAGCAGAAAATAGGGAGAGCTCATATGAAGAACAGCAGTTGGCATATGATTGATAAGAAAATTGGCAGTGGAACAAGCATGAAACCAAAAAGAAGGGGGCATAGAAGCTGTTTGTAGCAAGGTAATGGTAGTTTCAATGAGATGCCGATGTTTTCTCTCAGCAAGCCCGTTTTGCTGTGGTGTATAAGGACAAGACTTGAAATGAAGAATGCCTTTAGACGTAAAGAACTCAGTCATGGCTTTGTTGACAAACTCACCTCCGCCATCACTTTGGAACACTTTTATAGATTTTTCAAAGAAATTAAGAACATAAGAGTAGAATTTCACAAAAGTAGAGTAAACATCTGATTTATTCATTAAAGGATAAATCCAAATGTAGCGAGTATAGTCATCAATGAAGAGAACATAGTATTTATGACCAAGAAGAGAAGGACATGGACTAGGACCCCAAACATCCGAATGAACTTTAGAAAAAGGGTGAGAAGTCCTATTGACAAAAGAAGAAAATGGCAATCTAGATACTTTGCCTTGAAGACAAGGTTGACACACATGGGAAGGTAACTCAGGAGAGCAGGTAATTTGAGCTTGGCAAGCATAGTAGAAAGAACAACATGGGCAGGATGACCAAGCCTCCGGTGCCATAGTGAAGAGGGTACTGTCTTGCCTACACAAGTAATAGAAGACAAGTGAGGAGATGAAGAAGATGAAGATAAAGACTTAGGAAAGGGATATAAACCACTAACACTAGGAAGTTTGTATAGAGTCCTCCCCTAGTGATCCTGAATACGAAGAGAGTGAGCATCAAAAAGCATTTGACAACCATTATGCAAACAAAATTTTTGCACAGAAAGCAGATTATGAACAAGACGAGGTACATGATACACATCCTTCAATTGAAAAGCATGATCGATAATAGGCAAGGTAAGAGAACCAATACTAGCTATAGGAAGAACAACTCCATTACCAACTGAAATACCTGATTTAGAAGGACAAGCGTGAGCTTGTTGTAAGTGAGAACCATTAGAGATCATGTGATTATTGGCACCAGTATCAGCGAGCCAAAAGTTAGGGTCATTGAACTCAAAAACAGGAGTAGCTGAATAGGCCTGAGGCTGAGTACCAGGTGGAGTAGGCACTTCAAAATGGCCCCGTTGTGAGCACTCCAGGGCCTCATTGCCAGGAAGCTTACATAGTTGACACAAAGGAGATGGGAGAGCTTGCATGTACTGAGGGGAAGCCCCTAAAACTCCAGGATTTGTGTGACCAGGCGACTGTTGAGGTTGCTGTTGTGGCTGTGAGAAGTAAGGATTGAAGCCATAGGACTGATTACCACCATTAGGATAGCTATAGTTTTGTTGAGAACCTTGATTATAACCAGAAAACTGAGGATAGCCATGATTAAACCCACGATTATAACCTCCACGGTTACCCCTATTGTTGTTATTCCAGTTGTTGTTCCAGTTGTTATACCATCGTCCTCGACCATTATTCCACTGACCTCGACCTCTATTGTTGTTCCAATTATTAGAACCTCTCCCTTGCCAATTAGAGTTATTTGTGGTAGCCACATTCAAGGATTCACTCTGAGAACCTTGACCTTCTTTAGTAGCCACCATTGCGGTAAGCAAGGATTGGTGTGAAGCAAGTTGTGTTGCAACTTTGGTAAGGTCTGCTTCTTCAGCTAGCAAAAGAGTCTGAAGCTCAGTAAGGGTAACAGGAATAGGTCGTGCCCGAATGTGAGACTTAAAGGGATGAAAATCAGATGGCAGGCCATTAAGTGTGATCAAGATTACATCTTTGTCAGACACAAGCACACCTGCACTAGCCAACCGTTGTTGAGCAGACCGAATCTTACTCATGAATGTCTCAACAGAATCAGAACCTTTTTGGATGGTCTGAAGATTGGTCTTTAGCTGCATGAGGTTAGCTTCTGACAAAGAAGAGAAATGTTCTTGTAGTGTAAGCCAAGCCTCACGTGAGGATTCACAGTTCATTATTTCAGTGAAAGCATCTTCAGATATTGTTGCAATAAGAACATTAAGCAAAGCAGCATCCATATCAACCCAATTTTGAAACGATGCATCAATAGACAAAGGACACAGACTCGAACCATCAAGATGAGCAAACAGATGGAAACCTTTCAGCAAACGCTGAATCTTGATACTCCAAGACACATAATTGGTATCATCTAGCTTCATAGACATGAAGTCCGTGACATGTTTAAGAAGATCCATACCAACAGTCATGACGAAAAAAAAAAGGCACAGAAAAGTATAAAACAAACTCAGTATTACGTACTCGACTAGCAAGAGATGCAAGAAACACTTATCTTGCAGAAGATCTCAACGTGAGAGATCCAGACAGTGAGCAGAAGAGGAGAAGAGAAAACACGCCCAAAGAGAACGAAGAACCGGATTCAAAGGGAGAGAAAGAACACCATAGGCTAATCACGATCTCGATTACACTTGCACAGTTTTAACAGGAAGCACCAGAATCAACAGCTGCGAGCATTCATAGCTCTGATATCATGTTGGAATTTTGAGATAAGGAAAGAAAGGATTCGAGATGAAGAAAGAGATGATTAAGGAGAGTAGGGTATAGGAAAGGAAGAGATGAAGTATAATTTCTGCTTCTCCTATATTTTCACTCACACCCATACATACAATACTTCAACACTTATATAATGATTACTTACAGCAAGTAACAAACTCTTGCAGTTCATGACAGCTAGGGATAGCTAACTAATTAGGACAACTGTAGAACCTAACCTACAGCTAAGGGAGGAGCAATCTAACAACCTAACTGAATCTGTTGGATACTAACAATCAAGATATCTAACCAACTAACAATACAGCTAGCTAATCAAGACAGCTAACCATATCATTCCATATTATTCAACACATGTGTGCCATCATTTGCCCCAATGCAATCTTTGAAATATGGGCAATATATATCTTGCATCATTCTTAATTTTCTCAGGAACTGTCCTAAACTGTGGATTACGTGGGCTAATGATATCAATAGCCATCTGACAAACAGCTTCTAATACAATCCCAAACCACCTTGAGACAATTTCACCAGAGCGTTGGAACCTCTCTTGAACCATCCTTTTAGTGAACCCATGTCCTAATAATATGATAAGAAACATTGCTAATGCCTCTTCCATGATATATCTCCACCTTTCTTCAAACCATATTCACGAGTAAAAGTAGTTAACAATGCTTTGAATATATGTTTTTCCATTCTGAATTGTTCGGGACACCTAATCTCATGACCATTTAGAACTTCCATTATCCATATGTTTTCAGTATGAGGAGAAGTCCTGCATGGCTCTTTAACCAGCAATTAAGCTGATATTGAAAGAGGGTCTGAGAGGTCTGAGGAAAACCATTACCCTGATATTGAAGATGATGAAGTTAATCAGGCTAGAAGTCCAAGGTAAATCTACCGGTCACCCTAGGTCACACACACAGATTATCCAACGAATTTGGAAGAACATATCCGAAGCGACATTTTTTCTTCTAATATATCTTATGGGGTTTTTTGGGAGGCAGTGCATGACGGGTTGTTCATCAATTACTGTACTATTTTTTGTCTAAAAAAATAAAGACTACTATAAACATCTATGAATATGTGAATTCAATGATGGGAACCCGCAATGCCATCATAAAAAAGAAGCAAAACAAAATTGAATTCAATGAAGAAAAAGTCTGAATTCAAGTGAAATTGAATTCATGTGAAGACCAAATCAATTTCAATAACCATGATTATTCTAATGATTATTATTTAAAATATGAATTGAATGCAGGAGAAGAGATGATACCTTAAGAAGCGAGCAGAGATAATTAAGCAGTACAACGAAGGAGGCAACTGCAAAAAAATTATTCCGATATTGTTTGGGAGACGTGCAGGGTGATAGAAAAAACCCTCGAGGGTTTTATGAGAGTATCGATAAATTAAAATAAATAATAATTAAAATATGGTGAATTTGGGAATTTAGGGTATTACTAATTAAAAATAAGGATATTATTGGAATAACGAAAATTTCTTTAAAAGAAAACAAGTGTTTCCTTGTTTTTTTATGGATATCACTTTTGAAAGGAAGCACCAACATAGTGCTTCTCAAAAACTCTCCTTAATTGTTTGTGCTTGTGATATGAAGCACTTCTTCAAATTTGTCAAACACGCATTTTTAATTTAGAAAACACTTTTATCCATTTAAAAGCAACTTTGGCATTTTCAAAAGAACATCCAAACGGGCCCTTATAAGTACTTAACGTAATATTTAACAAAAAATAGAAAGCAAAATATGTGGCAACAAAGATGGAAAGAAAATAAAATTTTAATAGAATAAATTAAAATATTTAAAAAAAAAACTGATATAATTCTACTATTTGTGATAATTAAATCACAAAATAGTAAATTGCAATTGACCCTACAAAATATCAACCAACATGTGTCATGTCCTTTTATTTTTAGTTTTATAAAACCTTAGAAAAAGAGTGATAAGGAAGGTGTTTGAGTAAATGGCTCAGTCAAGTATGTCTTTATTTTGTGATCGAGTTTTGTTTTTGTGACAAGCAACCAAAAACAACTAGGGTTTTTTGTGTCGTCCATGTGTTGTTTCCCGGAAGCGGTGGTCAATTTGTGTTTGCCTTTCTACTCACCATGTTCTTTTTTCTTTTTCTTTTTTCAAAAAGGGGATTAGTTAGTAGCGAATCACGGTAGTCCATATTTCTCGGATTCATGAAGATTTACACACATATACACATCATGTTCTAATTTACTTTTGCATGCATTAAAACAGAGATACTAATTATATATTACAATGAGATATATATATATATATATATATATATATATATATATATATTTGAATTGCTACTATTGCCCTCCAATCATCCCTCATTTCTTTCCATTAATCATCAATTTCATTTCTTGTTTTAGTATAACGTGTCAAGCCCAGCAATTAAACGTATTCTAATTTGTCATGTTTGTGAAAATGCGTAGAAATATTGCAAATCATAAAAAACAAAAACGTCTCTTTAAATTTTAATACATTAGTTTTAAATCAATCAGAGATTAGATTCTATTAGGTTTTGTGGTTGAAGCAAGAAGTCGATTATACGGCGGCCCTCATGTACTTTTGAAAAGGTCAAAAGCTAGTTAGAAATGGCAGTGACAGAATATATATATATGTAGGAGAAAAAATTAAATCGTCCAAGTCATATTATTTCACTAATGATAGTAAATATATTATTATTCACCAGTGATAACAAGTTTAAGTTTTATTTAATTTTATTGATCGGCAAATAAAAATTAGGATTTAGGAATACATATATGAATTATGAAGGTTGAAGAAATAGGAATTGATTGTATGATTGTGGCACCATATTTAATATATGTAATATGATCAATCGATTCGAAGTCGCATTATTTGAATGAGGGGTGGCCGACAAGTTTCGTCCCCACGATGAGATTTTGGTAACTGGCCGGGTAAGCCATATTTATAGCAAAAAAATAGGAATTTTTTTTGCAATTTAAAAAAAAAATTTAATTAAGAACAAAATTTGGGACTGATCCGTCAAGGGGAGGGGGGGGGGGGGGGGGGGGGGGGGGGGAGTATTTGAATTGCAAGTCATTCACATGTGAAAAGAAACATAGCTGCAAGAGAGAGGGTAAAAAATAAAACAAAAATGTGGCTGCAACAAAAGCTGCCATATAAATTCGATGGGCCCCACAATTTAGGACATCCCAAAAAGCCAGCCAAAAATAACTGGCCATTTAGCCTAATAACTAAACTTTGGCCTTTTAGTCCAAATTGTTGGAGATGATTTTTGACCAAAAATTCCTAAATTTTGCCATTTAATCCAAATTTAATCAACCGCTAGAGATTGTCTAAAGACCCAAATGTACATATAGGGAAGCACATGCAAATTTGCTAATTAAGAGCTCTCCATTTTTATTTTATTTTTGGATACAAGAGCTCTCCATAGATTCACTAATTCATGCTCTTTTTTTAAAGTGATTATAAAAATATCGAGTTTAAATTATTTTGTTAGTTCATAATATTATTAATCAATATCCTATATATAATCTTCCATTTTAATATCTTTATACTTAATTCACTACGAAAAAAAAATTGAAACATATTTATTACTGAATCAAAAGGGGCGCATCCCCACTTTTATGTTCGCAACGAGGGAGAGGTTTATGGGGACTGAATTGACGGACAGCGGCCAACCAAGGGTGCGCTTTGAGAACCTTTCGGTCAGATAATTTGACATTTTCACTACTTCTTAGATTCATGGACCAAATTCAATTCGGCGGGATATTTTATTCACATTTTTTTTCCATCAAGAACGCATTATAAAACTTTTGGACTCCCGAATTTGGAGTATTCTACTTTCACGCAATTCTCATTTACAGGGTTCAACAAGCAATCGATATTTCACGATCAAGGGTATAGTACTATTTATAGTAGCGGTCCTTGTACGTATATAATAACATTATCCAAAACCACTTCTCTATAAACATTTCCAAAGAAGTCCTAATCATCCAATATAACGAATTTACTAACTCGACCATTATTCAAAAAATATGAGTAGACATTTGCAAGAAGGGATATGAGTACTTTGTTCTTAATGATTACTTAAATGACAAGTCTCTTTATTAGTTTTTTACTGTGTTTTGATTTTTAAAAATATTAGAGATCAAATATTAAGGATAAGGAATGAAACCCTAAACCTAATATACATCAGTCAATGTCCAGAAACTAGAGATGATTTAGCTTCTTGTGATGTTTATTTTTTTGCATGAGCCAATAAGTGCAATATTATAATTAAGTTCAATGGTCTACGAATCAAACAAATTAAATTAAATTTGTGGGGCAGCATTTCCATTGAAGAGTCATTATTTGATTAAAAAGGAAATTCACTGACTAGAGAAGTTATATATATGATATATCATTTATGATGATCACGACCTTCTCGATCAATATATATCCATCTCATGCTTTATTTTCATGAACAACTGTGGAACATAATAGAAAAGAATGAAAAGGATTCAAAGTTGGGTCGATCCACAACTTGCATCTAGAGCTGACAATAATTTGTTCACACCATGCTCGACAACTTCAGAAAGATGGTAATAGGATCAGAGGTGATGTTAGGGTTTGAGGCAAAAGAAGACGAAGAGGATGAAGAGAGTAGAGAGAATCTAAGAGAAATCAGTTTCTATTACTCAGCTTAATTAATAAGCCAATACTTAGTCCAGCTATATATATACATTGTCCGAAACAGTAATTCACTAACTGAAAAACAGCCTACAGCTATATATATACATTGTCAGTTACTGAAGCCAACGCAGCAGCTACTAACGGCTCTGTCATCACCCTCCCTCAAGCTCAGCTAGGATAACTAGTCTGAGATTGACACAATGAGACCGAAAAAGAGGAGAAGGCAGCCCTTGGTCAAGATATATGTTGTTTGTTCTATGGTGGAGACGTATTCCAAACAAAGATCATTGTGTTGGACACGTTCACGAACAAAGTGAAAATCATTATCCAAATGTTTGATTCTGGAATGGAACACAGGATTAGAGGCCAATGCTAAGGCAGAAAAATTGTCACATTTCAGTAGAGGGGCTCGAGGAATATTAACGTACATATCACATAGCAAATGATGAATCCAACTAATCTCAGCAGCTGTATTAGCTAAGCTTCTATACTCAGATTCAGTTGAGCTTCTAGACACTGTGCCTTGTTTCTTTGATTGCCAGGACACCGGACACAGACCAAGATAAACAACAAAACTACTAGTTGACTGTTTATGAATAACCTCACCAGCCCAATCAGCATCACAAAAGGCTTTGACATGAACAACATTTGTTAGAGCACCAACAGAGCTAAAGAATAACCCATTTTTTTATAAAGAGCCTTGCAAATATCTCAGAATTCGTTTAACAACAGCATAATGCACATCAGTAGGACTTGTCATGAATTGACACACTGTATTTACGGCATAGGCAATATTTGGACGAGTGAAAGTCAAATACTGTAAAGCCCCAACAATGCTTATATCCATAGAAGGATCTTTGAGAGGGATACCTTGATCTTTTGTCATTTGATAATGAGGAAGACAAGGAGAACTACAAGCTCGAAGAGTGTTCATTCCTGTCTTGTCAAGCAAATCAGTGGCATACTTGGTTTGACTCAGGAAAATGCCTCCTTTAACTTCAGTAACCTATAAGCCAAGAAAGTAAGACAAGGTGCCAAGGTCCTTCATGTTAAATACCATATTAAGCTCGGAGATGACCTCACTGATACCAGAATTATCAGAGCCAGTAATGACAATATCATCAACATATAGTAATAATGCAACAATGCCTCTAGAAGAATGTCTAATGAACAAGCTTGGATCAAAATGAGAGAAAACAAACCCCAAACTTGGTAAGAAACTAGTAAATTTCTCATTCCATGCTCTAGGAGCTTGCTTTAGGCCATAGAGAGACTTTCTTAGGAAACAAACATAATCAGGATGAACAGGATCGACAAAACCTTGTGGTTGAGCCATGAAGACCTCATCTTTCAAGTCACCATGCAAGAAGGCATTTTTAACATCTAGCTGTCGCAATTCCCAATTGTTCATGGCAGTAAGAGCCAAAATAACTCTCATAGTGCTATGTCTCACAATTGGACTAAATGTTTCATCATAGTCCAGACCTTTGGATTGACTAAATCCTTGAGCTACCAATCTAGCCTTATATCTGGATATAGAACCATCTGGATTCTTCTTTATTTTGTAAATCCATTTGCTTCCAACTATATTTCTGTCCTTGGGGCATGGAAATAATGACCAAGTACCTTGTTTTTGTAATGCTTCAATTTCCTTAAGCATGGCATGATCCCAATCAGGTTTTCCAGTAGCAGCCTTGAACGATTTGGGTTCAACCACATCACTTATGTCAGTTATGGCAGTGAATCCACTAAAGAAAGGATACTCAACATATAGCTTATGTTGAGAGATAGCTGAAAAACAATAGAAGTCTTCAAAATTCTTTTGTTTGATGATGCCATTCTTAGCTCTGGTCATCATGGAATGATCATCATAGTTTTGATGAGCAATAAACTCCAAATCCTGAGGAAGATTATGAGCATCAATATTGCCACCAAACTGTAGGGCATTAGTCACATCTACACCAAGACCATCAACATGACTTTCTGTAGACATTCTATTCACTTCAGCATTTGACTGAGTTGCCTCGAGACTCGCAGTACTCTTTATGTTACTGATAACATCATCATGTGGACAGTCATAGGGGCCATTATTACTTGGTTCATGAGCAAAATAGTGAGTATTAGTATCTGGGCGACCAACGTCTAGAACACTACCAATAGCAGGAGTATAAGTGATCTCATTGTCAGTGGCTGCATGAGGCTCATTATCATGAAAAAACCCAAGATCACCTCTAGGCTCATTATCAGTGACAACCATAAGTCCATCAGTAGTTACATTAGCTGATGTATCATGAAGTGAACCTGCAATACTAATGTCATCATTGTACCCTTCCAATGCAGTGAGACTCTCACTTGAAGGACTAGAAGCAAGGACAGGCATCCGAGGAGGAGGAGTAGTGAGAGGAACAAAAGAATGAAAGAATATAGCAGGCTCAACAAGAGAGGATTGAGATTGAGAAGATGACAGAAAAGGAAAACATGTTTCATCATGAATAACATGTCGAGAGATCCAAAGCTTAGTCTGAGAAATGCTGTAGCACAAAACTCCCTTGTGGCCTAAGGCATAACCTAGGAAAACACACTGAGTTGAGGATCTAACTTGTCATGATTATAGGGTCTAAGATATGGATAGCAAAATGAACCAAAGATCTTAAGCTGTGAGATATCAGGAGGTTTATGAAACATAATATTATAGGGAGAAAGCATTTGTAAGGACCTACAAGGCATTCTATTAATAAGGTAGCACAAGTGAACAACTACATGGAACCAAATTGGTTTAGGAATACCAGCAGTAGAGAGCAAAGAAATAGCAGTCTCAACAATGTGTCTATTCTTTCTCTCAGCAACCCCATTTTGCTTATGGGTATATGGACAAGTGATGTGATGTAAAATGCCTTTCAAAGCAAGAAAGTTATGAAAAGCTTTGCAATTAAACTCCCCACTCCCATCTGTTTGGAAAATCTTAATTGAAGAATCAAATTGTGTGTGAACAAAGGCACAAAATTTCACAAAATGAGCAAGAACATCTGATTTATTGACAAGTGGGAAAATCCACACAAACTTGGTACAATCATCAATAAATGTAACATAGTATTCAGTATCCTTCTATGGACAAACCTGGGGCAGGTCCTCAAACATCAGAGTGAACTTTATGAAATGGCACAGAAGAATTGGATACAGATTCAGAAAAAGTTAACCGATGCATCTTGCCTTCTAAACAATGAGTACAAACTCTATCAGGTAATAAACTAGACATCTTTATTTGGGATTTAGACAACATTTTCGACACTATAGAGGGAGTAGGATGACCTAAGCGTTGATGCCAAATAGGGTATGTAGAAGTAGAGCTAACAAAGGCAGAATGAGATAACTGTGGGATGGATGAAAGATGTGGTGTCTTGAAAAGAAACAAATCTTCCTCACTACTCTTTCCTTGGTACATAATTGCTTTGGATGCCTTGTCCTGCATGGCAATGTTAGATTCATCAAGTGTGATGAAGCAGTTGTTATCTCGACAAAGTTTGGTGAAAGACTACAGACTCATAGCAAGAGTAGGAACATGTAGAACTGTGTTCAGTCGTAAAACATGATTGGCAGGTTTGATATAGCTAGAACCAGTATGAACAATATGCAAACCTGTTCCATTACCAATGGTGATTTTGTTGTCTGAGGTATATGGTTGAGCAATGGTCAAATTACGAAGATTTGAAGTCATGTGATGAGTGGCACCAGAATCACCAAGCCACACTTCATTATTGATGTGAGCATTGGATGAGGGAACACCATTTGATGTAGATGCACCATTACTCGGATTAAAACCACCATGAAAGCTTGAGTTAGAGGCACCACCAATGGAAACATAATATGTACCATGAGAGATACCATTACTGTAAGGTGTAGTTGTTTGAGCAGTCAAAGCTGTAAGAGAGGCAGGTGGCTCGGATCCTTGATAAGCAAAGTTTATCATGTGTGAGCAGTTCAATGCAACATGACCTTTAAGTCCACAAATCTGACAAGTAGGGATAGAGAGTGAGGGGTGATCAGCAGGTATATCTGTTCTGTAAAAACAGTTGGCAGCCATATGCCATTTTTTGGAACAAATTTGGCACTCAGGAGACGGTCCAGTGACTACTTGTCTAGGTTGTGATGGTATTTGAGATTTGTACTCAGGTTTCTGACAACATGTGCTTGTAAGATGACCATGTTTGCCACAAATCTGACATTTATGGATACGGAAGCAGGTGTCAACAGAATGACCTCTCTTTCCACATGCAGGGCATTCAATGCTACTATTGCCAGTTTTGAGTCCTTTTTCTTTCCCTTCACTTCTTATCATCCAGTCTTGACTATCACCATCTCTTGCACCTGTTCGTGATCCCCCTTTAGCCACCATAGCACTCATAGGTGAATGAAGAGAAAAATTTCCTTCAATACGTCTCTCAGCAGCTACCAATTGAGATCTCAAATCACGAAGAGTGATTGAGGTTTCTCTTCCTTCAACTACAGTCCTCAATGTAGAATTCTCTTTTGGTAGTCCATTCAGAATAACAATAATGACATCCTCATCTGGAATAACTACACCAACAGATACCAATTGATCACGAGCATTTTTCACACGCTGAAGATACTTTTCAATGGATTCACCACCTTTCTTCATTGTTTGCAATTCAGTTTTAAGATGCATGATATTTACCCTTGACACAACAGATAAACGTTCTTGAAGTGCAAGCCAGGCTTGTCTAGATGTTTTACTTCCAATTATAACATTTCCGATGTCCTCATCTAGTGTTTCCATAAGCAGACTCAACAACGCCATATCATTTTGCTTCCATGATTTATAAGCAGCAGTTTCTTCATTAAGGACTTCTCCTTCAGTGTTAAGAACATACCGAGATGGTGCAACCTCAGTGCCATCAAAGTAACCAAAGGGACCATTTCCAGCAAGAGTAGACTGGAATTGAAAGCTCCATTTTATGAAATTTCTTTCTCTGAGTCGAATAGTAACAACACTCATCAATGAATGAACATCATTGTGAGTCAGAGCAGATGTAGAGTTTCTAGATGTCATTACTAAGATTCTGCAGACGCACACAAGTATTTTAATTTTGGATAACAAGAATGCCTCAAAAACCTCCTCATATCTGATATTCTTATACACAATTTTACTCGATACTCTTCAATTTTGCTCAAGATTTGCTCATCTAAACATATCTCACAAGTTTTATACACAAATTTTCCTCTGTCTTAACATGAACAACACTTCAAGAAAATAGATCAAACTCATATAGAAAACATACAGATCTCTGTTGTGTGAGTAGTCAAGATCAGTGATTCACCTGTAGAATTAGTGAACACGATGAACTCCGAAGTGAAATTTGGTGAATTGAACCGTGAAATTGAAGCCGTAAACCAATACACAATTTGCGTCACAGATAATACCGTGTGCGGAAGCGTATATGGAGGTCCAGGTTTGCGTCACAGATACCGTGTGCGGAAGTGTATATGGATGGCTCTGATACCATAATAGGATCAGAGGTGATGTTAGGGTTTGAGGCAAAAGAAGACGAAGAGGATGAAGAGGATGAAGAGAGTAGAGAGAATGTAAGACAAATCAGTTTCTATTACTCAACTTAATTAATAAGCCAATACTTAGTCCAGCTATATATATACATTGTCCGAAACAGTAATTCACTAACTGAAAAACAACCTACAACTATATATATACATTGTCAGTTACTGAAGCCAACGCAGCAGCTACTAACGGCTCTGTCATCAGATGGGGGATCGATCAATAGTATATAACTGTATATTTGATACATCACGTCAATTATGCATCGGTTCGCTTATTACGTGACATATATATGTCTTTTAAGTTAATAAATATATTATAAATGTGAAGTATTGGACATACTCGATAATTTATGAGCAAATTACACTTTTGTATATATCTTGTGTTATATACATCAAATTTCATAATTATACTTATATTTTTCAATTTTGTATTTAAGTACCCTGCACTATTTAAAACGTTTCACCATGATCGATCCATCCGTTACAATTTTCTTCTTAAATTCCGTTAATTGATGACGTGTATCGTGCGGGACCCACCAAAAAACGACTCTAAAGTTGAATATAGGAGAAAAATAATCGTATTGCGTCACTTTTATGCCCAAATAAAGAGATGCCAAATCGCAACTCTGCTTTTGAAGTGATGCAAAATAGTTACTTCATCCCTAGACTTAGTTTTAGAGTCGTTGTGACCTTATATAAGACACGTCATGAACTAACATGATTTATGACGAAAATTGTAATTGATGGGTCAACATGAAATATTTTAAAGAATTTAGAATACTTAAATCTAATTTAAAATTCAGATATAATCTTGAAATTTGATGTAATACACAAAATACTGAAGTATATATAATTTGGGCATTATTTATGCTCCAAATAGAAATGATTGAGTCGGGGACAATCGGACAGAATGATTGCCAAAAGCTGAGTTTCATTTATTTTCTTTTTGGAATTGAATACACAAAAACTAATTTGTAAAAATTTGAAGTAGAATGGTGCATGTGTCCGACTGATTGGCAAGAGCAATACAACATGTGGGTCAACATAAAAGCAGGTCGAACACATAAACCACATGGATTGTTTTCTCCTCCATGAATCAAACTTAATTAAGCATGTCGATCGATTATTAGTCGATCATTTTATATTGGATATAGTTTATTATATATATTTAGACGGGACGGGTGTTGTTGTGGTACTCTTTTTCCTCATCGGATATATATATATATATATATATATATATATGTCTTGACAAGATTACTTTTTTTGCTCCTCATATATGACTTTTGTATTTTCTCTGGATTCAATGAAATTCATTATGTTTTTAGAAAACAAACTAAAATAAAAGGTACGTAGTTCCTTTTGAATTCGCTTGAGAGACATTGCCCTGATGAATTAAATATGAATGTTCTTGATGATGATAATAATTTTCCTCCAATTCAGAATTGTCATTCCTCTGGTGAAACATTTTACAGCAGAGTCTGCCATGTTTTATTTCTTGTAGCGTAAGTTACTATCACAACAATTATTTCTACCTTGCTTTGGATCTTCTGGTGAAGGCATTTAATAACAATTCTGCAGATGACTGTCATGTGACCTCAATTCAAAGAAATCAATGAATGTGGTCCTCTGGAAAATTATGTCAATAGTACCTTAAGATTTTAGAAATCGACTACCAACTATATATCCATATGCTTAGTAGCTAGGGTTTTAATTATTTGAAGTGAACTTTACCCATTTCGCACCCGTTAGCCTTGTCCTGGTCTTCTCTCATAAGTGAACTTTATTCAAATGGTTGGATGTGTTCATTTCTTAATGAATAGTAAAAAAAAAAAAAGAGAAAATCACTTTTCATAATTATTTGATGATAACGAATATCGATCAATCTATAGTATTGATTCTTTAATCGATAACATAATATTCAATACCAACTAATTGCTCAGTGAATTTGTTGTGTTTTTCGTAACCGAACCTAGATGAAATGTTTTACAACTACCATCGTTCCATCCATGAATTGTAATGCATTATGTTATTGAAGTACTACGTTTGAGATATATACTTTATGGAAATGGTAAATCAATTCGAAGAGTTTCTGGCACAAGTACTCAATTAGTTTGAATATGTTTAATGTTCTAACTACAACTAAGACAAACCCAATTCATCATTTAATTCAAGATTTATATTAGGCTAATTTTTTGGAATATGCTCAAGGTCAATTGCCGACGTGCGAAGAGATTGATTGTGTGTTCAACGTAAGGAGAATTGGTCCTTAAAAACCTCATCTCACACTCACAATAAAGCCAAAACCACAAAGAAAAGATTCCACATTCAACCAACAACTGCCCTAGCTAGCTGCTTTTACGGTTTTCACTTATTTCTCAATGGAAAGTAACGGTTAAAAAAAACAACTGAAATAACTGGAATAACTGGACATGAACTGATCAAATATCTATATATTAAGTGGTTAATTATTTATATAAAAGTATTTTACTTTTACACAAGAATTTAAAAAGTCCCCAGTACGTGCAGGGTCTTGGAATTTGTGCATTGCATAATAAGGATCTGAAAAAAGATCTGCTTCTTTTTTGGTCGGTTGTTGTCTGTCATCTCTTCTGTGTTCTTCTTCTTCATCCATTGAAATTGCTGCCATTTATTCATGTCTGATCAGAGCCCACTGCAAATGTTTTCTACTTGGAATCCAACTGATTTGATTGATGGTGCTGAAAAATTTAGCCCTTTTTAAATGTTCGGATCTTCCTATTAAATAAGTGTTCGAACAACTTTCTCCGTTCACTTAGTTTTAATTTTCGTATCAGACTCTTTTTTCTTTGGTAAATCTGTCAGTCTCCCAACAAACTGGAAAATAAACAAATAAATATTAGAAAAAAATAGAAATATAGAACGTTTAAGTATGAATTATCATTTTTATAATTATAAATTTTAATTTTAATTTATGTATGAGACAGGAATTGAGGGCCAACCATGCTTGCATGCTTGTGGGACAGCTTTTTGGATTATATTAATTGAAAGAGCACAAGTTGCTGCTGAACCCAGATGGATTAAGAAAGTTTTGTCTTTGATCTTCCACATCCCACAATAAGCTCTCACTGTCCTGAAAATGATGTGTTTGTCATGGGCCTAATGGTTAGAAAAATAGTATTAATTAATTAATTGATAATTATTCACTCAAAAGAAAGGAAAAAAAAAAAGGAATTTACCTGTTGAGAAAAGGGATTTGGGCTCTGCCCTTGTTGAAGAAGTGGAGCTGCACTCTCTAGATAAGGATAGTTGGGAGCTGAGGAAAAGGTGGTGGTGGTGGCGCCCGCCGCGGCGGTGGTGGTGATTATGTTGGTTGTTGTATCAGAATTTACCTCTGGTTTAACCATCAAAGCACCTACCTCCATGCCAAACTCATAGAACAAGGGATTCACAGAAGCAAGCTTCATAGACAGGAACTGGAAAAAAAGAAAGAAAGAAAAAATATAGGTAAAACCCTTGGGTAAGTGACATATTTAATTGACCGAAAGTAATAAGTTAATTTAACATGCAAGTGTGTAATAAGTAAAACATGCAACACAAAAAATCTTAAAAACAGTACCTCCACTTGATTCTGTAGGGACTGAACATAATTGATAATTTCATCCAACATGAGTGCCCTTCCAGTCACCTATATGTTGAAAACTCGTTAGTTTGTCAGAATATTACACTACTGCCCTTAAAACACAATAGATATTACAAGAAGTTCGTGGTTTTTTAGGACAAAGCTAGAGAGCTGGTTTTCCACCTTGTCACAGCCAGGGACAAGTCTTTGCAGCATCTTCATCCTCTCACTGATTTTCTCTCTTCTCACCTGAAAATGAAGAAAAAAAAGCAATTAATAAAATGGTGGGCATATATAATAGGAATTTTTTGGAAATAATAATCAATTTGGTTAATTTCATACTTCGTGTGGGATAAAAATGGAAATATGTGAAAATATAATTTTGTACCCTCTCTGCAAGGCTGTGGCTATCTGTAGCCTGACCCCTCCTTGCTCTAACATGAATGTAACCAGTTGGAGGCTCATCCCCAACTTTCACCTCCTCTTTTTTAGTTGATTTCACCTTCTTAATTTCCTCATCTTTCTTTCCACCACCATCCATTAATCTCTTGTGCTTCTTTCCCTTGTGCTCTCTTGCATCCTAATAACAACAAAATCATATATATATATATATATATAATAACAGACATATCGAAATAACAACAGTAAAGGAAATGCCACTGATGTATCCACAACGTACGAAAGATTAACAGCATACATATATGTGATTATTATGTACGTACCTTGGATTGAGCAGAATTGAAGGATGAGGCGGCAGTTGTGTTTTTTCTCTTCTTCTTGTCCAAAGGAATGAGTTTTTGAGTGACTTGCTCACCAGTTTCAAGCTTATTATTATTATTATCCACCACAGTTGAGGAGTCAGGTGTGGTTTGTTTCTTGGGCAAATAATGAGGGTCATTGTCATCAACAGTGGAGCTGCTTTCAACAGCCCTTGATTGATCATCTTCAGCTTGAATTTCATGGAGTAAAGGGTCAGAAGAATATTGCGAGAAATGGTGCTGAGGGGTAGTGTTGGGCAAGAAAATTGAGGAGTCAAGGAGAAAGGGTTGGTGGATATGGTGGTGGTATGAGAAGGCTGCCATAGAAAATCTGATGAGAATTGAGAGCTTTAATTTGGAGTTGAAAAAATGGTTGAGTGTTGAGAAAGAAAGTGTGATGGAAGAGGCAACTAGAAGTGCAGTGCCCACTGCCTTATATAAAGACGAGGAGGGTAATACTGGTATAGCTAGCTACAACTTAGAGAGAGAGCGAGAGAGATGTATAAAATCTTTGGTAACTCCTTCCCATGCAAATTTTTGTACATTTGACCAGTCTTATCGTATCTCATCAATCTCCTTCTTTTTTATTTTTCTCTCTCTACATGAATATTTAGCACTGTAAATGAATAAAGGGAAAAAAGAGAGAGGAAATGATGAACATATATATGGCGTATTTGTTCCAAAGAATAAATGATAAATGAATCATGAATCATGAATCATGAAGATATAGCTTAAAAGTTATAATTCTTAATAATCTTTGTCTACTTTGATTTATCATTACTTAATTATATGAACAAGAATTGGTATAATAATTAAGTAGCATAAACCTAGAGTACACAAATACCTCAATATATTGTTATCCAATCGACCATGTTAATTTCTATATATGCTAATATTAATTCGTATGGTAATTGGTGATTTCTAATTCAATTTTAAAAAATGTATATAATTTTTATCCTCAATATTATTATAAAAAAAATAGAAATAAAAAATCTTATTCGAGTTTGATGGCTTTATCATTGAACTCATATGTTATAACATTTTTTAAAAGAAGATATATATATAAGTGAGTAACGTAGGTTGGTCGAAAGTGTGATGGGTAGGTGTAATAATGAAATGTAAATAAATGAAGAGAAATGTGGCAATGTGCAGCTGATCGAAACTAAAAGCAATGGATGACCGATAGGTACGTACCATCAATGAGAAAATGTCCCTATCAGTGGGAAATTAAGAAGAGAAATAAATAAGATAGATAGGGCGCCATTGATGATAGCTACTCTTTCTTCTGCCGTTCATTGGAGACTAAAGAAGCAATGAAGATCTTCTCGTCCTCTTCTAACTCTACGTATTTTATTTTTATTTATATAGATGTTTCAAACTCTTTATTAATGACCCTAACAAAATAATAATAATAAATTAGGTTATGTTTGTTTTAGAAGAGATTTAAATTCGGATTTAATACTTGGTTAGAGTATTACAATATGTATTTTAGGATTTAAATGAACAAATAAAATAAAGAAAGTAAATAGATTATTTCAAATGATCCACTTTGTCTATATAGTTATTTCAAATCCTTTTATTAATTAATTAATATTTCATCTAGTTATTTTAAATTCATTCAATCAACAGTTTTCTAATTTTTGTAGCAAATTTAACCTTATTACAAAATCTAAATTTAAATTCAAATCCTTCTTAATTAAAACAAACAAAACCTTAGTTTCTATATAGTCGGGCTTTGATCAATCGCTGATTTGTGGAAACATCGGTTCATAATCATACATATGTATATATATATAGTATGAAGATATAAAGTGGCATTTAATAACCATTTCTTTGTTGGTATTTAGTTTTTATTTTTTGTTCATGAATTAAAAAGCATATGAGAGGTAGAAGCTATTATGAAGAGTAGTGGCATGGAGAGGAAGAAATAAAGAAGGAAAAATGTAAACCTAAAATGTGAAAACCACAAAACATAAGTTTTGATTTTTGGTGTTTTTATCCATTTTTCTTTTACATTTGTTCTCTATTTATTCCACTATATCCTTCGTCGACCATTTTTCATATTTCAAACATAAAAAGTGAAAACTAAAAATAGAATGATAGTTATCAAATGCTTGTTGTGTGTTTTTGAACAAATGTACAAGAGAATAGCTTACATGCAAAGAATCTAATCTAATTTAAATTATTTATTAAGAAAATAGAGCAAATATTATGTTCCAACTAATTTAATTACATTCATCTACTACGGTCTATAAATCGAAAGTTCATTAGGCATACGATTCAATTACCTTCAATGTAACCAACAAAAAAAAAATTACATCCAACTACTATTGCCCTATTAGGCAGACTTAGATCTCGAATTTTACATTCACAAAAAACGAGATCAATATTCAATATATAAATAGCTTTACATATATCTTTATATGAAGATAAAAAATCAGTGAGCTATATATGTTTTTCATGTCCATCCTTAAATGTGCCATATACATTGATTGAGTTACTATTTCCATAATAAAAAACCATTAATGAAGGTTCCAATCACATAATTAATCAAGACAAGTTTCCTTAATTCGTGCCAATTTAAATGATTGGAACAAAATTGGGCCACCGTCTCTCCTATAGGCTATAGGTTTCCCATCCATAGGCCATGTACGTACCTATTTCATTATCCCCTCCCCTCCCCCCCCACCCATTGTTTAACTGCCTTTAGGTTCCTCATTGTTGGGCCATATATATGTAGGCAATAATAATAGAGAACCCCGTTTTCTTTTCTCTCTACGGTTCACTTGCCGTGACCCTTTTTTTTTTCGACCGTTTATTTTCTATAGATCACGTGTTGTCACGTCAATATTTCGGTGTGTTCAATTGACGGACATAAGAGATTTTTTTTTATTGCAATTTTAACTAAAACTTAGTTAAGTTTCATGGTGTGTTGTCTAGTCAATATTTGGATGTGTTCAATTTAAGAGATTATTTTTTATTGCAATTTGAACTAAAACTTAGTTAAGTAAAAGGTTTAGAATAGACCTTTTAGTGATCGCAATAAGTGCATGAAACTAGAAGGTTGCAGAATGAAGTCTGGGAGTTTTTATGGTGCCTTTCAAGTTTGAATAAATAGGTACGATAATTTTCAGAAAACTGAGGGGTGAGGGGAAAACTCAAAGGCAAAGCTGCAGGGTGAGTCTGTCACTCTGAGTGCATGGAAATTGAAAAGGCATCATGACATGATATCATGCATGGGTATCTTTCACTCCCAGGAGCTCTCTCTGCCATGCACTGCCATCAGAAGCATCATTCACCTCAGCCTCATATAATCTCATTCATTCTCACTTTTCTGAATCTCAAATATATATATATATATATACATATAGTGGTCCCTAGCTTGTTACCGCTAATAATAATCACAATTTATACGGATGAATAATGTTATTTGGATACTATTTACTAGCTAGGTGGCTTTTTGTTTATATATGTTTGATTCATCTGTATTCAAACATTGGTCCCAAGTTTTGATAATTCGTACTTTTTGTGGAATTATTCCTTGAATATATATTAGAAATTTTGAATTGATTTTCGAATTTTCCTTATAAATATTTGATCCATCTGAAAATTGGTCCCAAATTCTGATCATTGCATACTTTTTGTTGGAATTATTCGATCATCCATATATATTGGTTTTCTGATAAATTAATGTTTGTAATACGCACTGATATTATTACAATAACAATATATTTTAAAGGGCTGTGCCACACTGCGAATTCAACCTATACATTTCAGGCAATTAATTATCACCTTAATTAACAAAATGCACGATTACATTCAGATTGTTTAATGACAATATCCATATCTATTGTTGGACAATTGCTTGACGTTAACCACAAGGATGAGTTGTTGAGTGGTTTTTTTTTTTTTTTTTTTCCAAGGAGTTGGTTTAGTGATTTAAGTTTTATTTTGATTTGTTCATATTTAGTGTTTAAATTTCAATGACTATCTGTTGTGGTCACCGAAGGGCATACTGACCTAATATCGATATCATGTGGGGTCGAGGTTCCATGAGGAGCAGGGATTAGTCTCATACCAATGTGTGTGGTGACACCTCATGTAATATTAAAAAAACCGCTTGATGTTACAATCATAAGTGGTTATCTAGTGTTCAATCACGTACTAGTCTAGTTTGCTCCAAAATTTAACGCTTATTTTCAATTGACTGTATCTTGTAGCCATCGAAGGGCATATGGGGTTTCCACGGCCTAATATTGACCTCGTATAAGTCTTGGGATCCATTTAACAGAAATTAATCTCACACTAATTTGTGTAAGGATATCTCGTGGAATATAAAAAAAGAAAATCACTTCAACGTTAAAGGCTTGGTCTATTAAAATAGAGTCAACAAGATATTAAGATACGCGTTTTCTATCTAATCATGTACCATGCTAAATAATTACTAGACTCCAAAATCATTAATTACGTACCATATATGAGTCACATTTACATTAAATTTCAATGTGCGTAGTAAAACGGTATAATATTAAAGCTTCTTCGAATTTTTAATTTAATTTAATTTATCAAAAAATGCAATATTTATTGAAGAATTCTTTGGGCTTTATTATTGACCGTCTTACTTAATACAAATAAATATTTGATAATATACATTACACATGCGCGCATGTCTATATCTTTAAAATTGTGTCGGTTAACCCAATCTTGGCCCCGATCTTCTTCTTCATTAAATAGCTATTTGGCCGGTTCTAGCGTCCGTCAAGTATATACGACTATGCATGAAATTTAAATGTTCCTTTTTGACTAGCAGCTAGCAGCTAGCCGTTAGCTGCACTGCACATGCCATGCCACTGGCAACTGGCAACCGGCATCGTACTCTATTTTCAGCACATTTTCATTGCTTTTCTTAGAACTTAATTTCCCTTCGAAATTATAGAATAATATAGTACGGTTATAACATTAACGGACATAATATATTTAACTTATAATGTACATACTATAATATGAACAAAACGTTAAAATTAATAAATATGAACGAACGTTAAAATTAATAAATATGAACGAACGTTAAAATTAATAAATATGAAATTAGATTATAACACATGAATTAAACATATTATATATTACGTAATTATGATAACCGAATATATTAGCCAACTATAATATTACTGTGCGTACCATATAATCACCCATGGTGACTGGTGAGAGTCCTGAAAGAAAAAGAAAGGACTGCCCTGCATGTATTAATTTGTGTTTGGATTTTTCAAAAATGTAGAGGTTGGTGGTGGGTCCATGCATGTATCACTGTATGAGGGCAAGCAACCCAAAAACGTTTATATTCATATATTACTGAATATTGATTGGTAGCATATACATATATGATATTTTTTGAGTATGACGAGACTTGTACGCGTGAACGGCGGGGGTCCTTTCTTATCTTCATTTCTCACTCTCTAATTTGTGTACGGCTTCTCAACAAATCACCATCGTCGGTGTATATATATATATATATATATATATATAAACAGGAACGGAGGGCACACCATTTAAACACACCACATACAGCTATTAAATTTAAACACTTTTAATGATTAAGATTTTATCTGATATTAATTATTAACATTAACAAAAGTGTTTGTAACTAAATAAAAAAGAAATAAATGCACATCTTCCAAAAATAATGCTCAAATACCCAAAAAAAAACCCTTCCATCTTCTTCTCTCTATCTCTCACGTCTCTACACCCTCCCCCCTCCTTTTTTTTTTGTAGAAAAAGGAACTCATCTCTTCTCTCTCTCTCTTCCATTTTTTTTCTTTCATGTTTGTTGCCCAGAAAAGTAACAAAACAATAGAAAAGTTAACAACGATTGAACTTTCTAAGCCCACAAGGCTACAACCCCAAAAGGGACAAACGCAGATATCAATTAGAATTTTGTTTAAAAACTTCCGATTTTTTACCTTTAGTCAAAATAGAAATTTGTACAGACACAATTCATAATATAATTATGGACATATCCTTGCACCACTTCAAAGTTTAAGTCTACAAAAAAACCAGTAAAACATGTCCCGTAAATTTGACTTCTAAAACATAAATGTTAGTTGGTTAAAAAAAGGAAAAACTCAAGTTTTACCACCTCCACGGCTCCACCACGATCACCGTCGGGATGGGATGACCACCATCACCTCTCCTCCTTTTCAATATCTTGCTCCACCCTTTCTTTTATTTACTCACCACACCCCAAATGGCACACCCACAGCTGCAGGCCTGCAGCCTCTCTATATACGGCCTCCAAGTCCGAACCCGACGACTCCTTTTCTTTCTCCACCAAAAACTTAAGCCCAGGCTGCAGTTGAAGCCAAAAAAAATAGAAAATATAATTAACGGAGATGACAACGAGATGGCAATGGTTCTACTTTTCTGAACAATCCAACATTTAAGTAACTGAAAAAATTCAAAATAAAGATGAAGAATTAGGTGTTAGAGAAGGATATGGTCATATATATCGATCTGATCAACGTGTTTCAATCAGACATATATATCGATCTGATCGATGTGTTTCAATCAGAAATAAAAAGAAGAAAATGGAAGAGAGAGTAGAGATGGAATTTTTCTTTGGGTATGTGAGCATTAATATTTTTGGAAGATGTGCATTTATTTCTTTTTTATTTAATTATAAATTTTTTTGTTAATGTTAATAATTAATGTCATTAATTATTAACATCTTAGTCTATTTAGATCTAATGAGATCTTAATTATTAACATCTTAGTCTATTTAGATCTATTTAGATCTCACTCTGATGGTATCTCTTCGTACCATCTTTTCGATTTATTAAATTATTTTTATACATATATCATAATCGGAACTGTTTATTCTTTAAATCATAATGTTAAGATCATTCCCGTAAAAAATCAACAAGATTAGAGATTATTTAGGTATTCATATGTATCAAACAAATTAACTGTTTTTATTGGTACCAAAATTTTAGGAATTTCTCCAAAAGTGAGCTAAAATTTGAAGCTAGCTAACTGGAAATGAAATGGTTGGTGCCACAATCCCATCGAAAAGACGTCATGGGGAAAATGTGATTGGAAAAACTTCATGCTCGATCTCACAAATATAGATGTGTTTGTGTACTTTTTTTCTTTTTCATTTTAGTTTCGTTAAGGTTGAAATTAAAGAAAAGGTAGAAATTAAAGTCACAAAATAAACAATAGGCGTATCCTTTACATAATGTTACAATTTCGTTCATTTTATAATATTTATATTTATTAATTACTTACTATATCATGGAATAATATATGTTAATTTTGTCGTCTTCTTTTATCATAAAATATAAAATAATAACACTACACAGTACTTAACTTGTGTTTATATTTGATCTTAGAATTTGCCAAGACCTAGGCACGTGATTATTTTGCTTAATCACTTAAACTATACATCTCTTATTATTAAAAATTAATTATTTTTAAGATAAATAGTTGCAACCGTCTTTGAACTGTATCATAATTTTAGCAACCATCCATATACTTCAATATTAATATCCTCAGTCCCTGAATTTTACCCTAATATTTCCGTTAGTCATTCCGTCTATTTTTTAAATGAATTCCGTTAAAAAAAAAATCACGTGAAACGCACATGAATTGAAAATTTTGCCATTTTTATAACAGAATTCGTTTGAAAAATAGACGGAGGAACTAATGGAAATATTAAGGTAAAGTTAAGAGAAATATGGCAATAATATTGAAGTATAAAGATAGTTGCTAAAATTAGAGTAAAGTTTATGGACATTTTCAACCATTTAGCCTTGTTTTTAACACTCATGTTTTATATATATCATCCTACATCCAATAGCTAACTTATAATTTAATTTAGTGGACAACCATTTGCTTAATTGCTTTGAATTTTTTCTCAACGTACGGAATCATTTCTTATAAGTCGTTATCAAGTTTATTAATATTTTGATATTTTCGCATTATCATGTTCATGCACATAGTAGGTATGTTGTACAATTGATAATTAAGGGTGAGTCGTGGAAGATGGATTGAGATAATTTAGTGGTGAAGAAAGTTGAGGTTCCACTCCAAAATCAATTGGCAATAGGGGAAGAGGTTCAACTTCTTATAAGCCTTTGTAAGGTTGTGCAACGTACTTTTCAATATAGGATTTTTATACCTTCACATACTCACAAATGGGCATGCATATTTTGTTGCTCTCATTTAGCATTTAGTACTTTACACAGAGGAGCTGTAACAATCTACAAATTAAGGGATAGGATTATATGCCCTCTCATCATCCATACTGTGACGTTCAATCCTCCCACATTTGGTACTTCGATCTTACACTGAATCTTGATCAAGAGGGCTCCAGGCTCCAGGCTCCAGGCTCCAGGCTCCAGGCTCCAGGCTCCAGGCTCCAGCTAACCTCTGGTGCGTCCTCTACTCACCAGCTATACCTACTCTAAACTAAGTTAATTATTACCTCTATCTTTCTGTACAAGTGAAACAAAATTTTCAGCCATGAGCATCATTGTGAATCATCTCTATACATGCAGGATAGAGGCCCATCGACCTATATTCATGCATATGTGTAAGGTTGTCAATGGATAGGATTTCAATCGAATCCCACATGAATCATTTTTATAGTTCCTTTTTTATTTTTTAAGTCAACGTACGGGAGAAGAATGAATTTTATTCATGTGCCCGAAAAACAGTAGTCAGAAATTCTACTAAATAAAGACATTTTATATAGCTATGATTCCATATGTTGAAAGCACTTTCTATAGAAAATTATTAGGCCGGAAGAAACAAAAAATGAAAATGATGGCAAAATATATTGAATGATTTCATAATATATATATATATATGTAAGAAACTGCATGTGGTATCATCGTCTATATATATTCGGTACCAAATAGTATGCAAATAAATATTATTGCAGTCAAACTTCAATACTTAGGTGATATATTACTATGTTAACGAATGGAGAAAATAGAAAACAATAAGCAATAAGTAGACGGAGAAAAATGAAACTCTAAAAAATTTATTGATGAAATTTGCGTACACATGCATATACGCACTCGCGTATAGCTAGGATTAAATTATTTGTAGAGAATGTCCCAAATGCAACTCCAACCACACAAGTTATCACACTTCTAGAATAGAGAAATCACTAAGGGCCCGTTTGGTGTCGTTTTGCAAAACAGTTTTTGAAATATTGTTTTGTAAAACAAAAACAAGAAATAGGATTTTGTGTATTTAATATTTGAGAATGCATTTGGTAGTTTACTCTAAATATGATTTTGTAAGGATGAAAAAGGAAAAACTTATTTTGTACAAATATATAAAGTTAAAAAAAGAGTAAATACGCATTAGATAATAATTTCCAATCATAAATTTTGATATGTCGACAATGGAATGATAATAGTAGAGATAGTGGTAGTGTGATGGGGTGAAGCTGGAGGTGGTGGTGGTGGTGTTCGGGGTGGCGGCGACGATGGTGGTTGTGGAGTGGAGGTGGTGGTAGGGGTGGCAACGACGGTGGTGGTTGTGGGGTAGAAGTGGAGGTGGTGGCGATGATAGTGGTGATTGTGGGATGGTGGCGTTGATGGGGAGGTGGTGGGAGTGGCGGTGGTCATGGTAGCAGTGGCGGTGGCAATGGCGACAGTGATAGAGTGGTGGTGGGAGTGGCTGCAGTGGTGGTGGTGGTGGGAGTGGCTGCAATGGTGGTGGTGGTAGCTACATCAGTGGTCGTTATGGTGATGGGGCGGGGTGGGGGTGACGGTGGTCGTAGTGGCAGTGATGGTGGGGTGGTTGCGGTGGGGGTGGTGGAAGTGGTGGTGGGGTAGAAGAGTGGGGGGTGGTTGTGGCAGGGGTGGTGGTGGTGGAGGTGGTGGATATGGTGTTGGGGTGGTGGAGGTGGTTGTGGTGTGGTGTTGGAGGTGACAGTGGCGGAGCTGGTGGAGGTGGTGGTGGCGGCAATGGTGGTGATGGAGGTCAGGAGGGGTGGTGATGATGGTGATGGTGAATGATGACTATGGTAATATTGTGGCGACCTTTTACTTAATATTGTACATATTTTGTTTCTTTATTTTTTTGGGTTATTTTATAAAATGTAAGCAAATTATTATATTTTGTGTTTTCATTTTCTAAATTCATTTTTAAAAAATGAGTTACCAAACTCGTTTTACAATTGTTTTTGTATCTGAAAAACGAAAAAAACTATTTTACAAAACGATACCAAATGGAACCTAAGAGTTCCTAAATCTATGGAGAGAACGAGCTCCTAGTGATTTTTTTTATAATTTGATGTTAATACTATTATTTATTATTATTTTAACCTCTATTATATTTATTCCTATTTAATATTATTAAAATTTATAATTTTCCAAAAATAGTATTTAGGATAAACTACATAAAAGTACCAAAACTATAGGGGTCATTTCAAGTTCATGCCCCAACTATGAAAATTTTCATCTAGGTACCCAAATTATCAAAATACAACATTTAGGTACCCACCGTTAACAATCTGTTAAAAAAATATGTTAACTGCTTAAGTGGCATTAGTGGGGCCATTTTTTATTCTGACATGGACGCCTTGTAGACAAAAAAATAATAAAAAATTAATATATTAATGAATAAAATTTTAAAATAAATTATAAAACAAAATTATTTATTATATAATTAAATAATTAAAATGAAAATTAATTTTACAAATTGACAAAAAGAAATACAAAAAAGTGAGAAGATAGCAGCAATATATGCCTTGGTCCCGAACTCTATGCCTGTTTTGTCTCGCCTGTGACTCCCGACTAGGAACCCCGATGGTCGGAGCTGGAATCTGGGCTTGTAGGAGAATAGGAGCAGGAGGACCATCAACCTCTCGTCAGCACACTCCCGTCAAGCTTCACACTTCCATCATCACCATCAACTTCATCGAGATCTGAAGGCGAAATCGGCCGCACGTTTCGATAACCCGGGTCCATGATCTCCCCTCCATCCCGTCGTATTCCCTCTCTCACACCTTCACTGCCGACAACAGCCTAAGAGCGTGGGCAATCTCTTCAAAATTTCCAGACAGCTTGTGAGCAAACCATCCAAACCTGTACCCGACTTCCCGCAGACACCTTGTATTTCAAGGCCAAGTACGCCGAATTGGCCATCATCATCGAATTGAGAGGTTGACTCAAGGTCAATTGCATCAGTTTTTCCATGGCCATCATCATAATTATCACCAACATCATCACCATAATTACCAACATCACCATAATTATCATTAACATCACTATAATCACTATAATCACCATAATTACCATCGTCATCATTTTCGTCCTCTGCTTTGCTTTCAACGACCTCAGGCCGGCCAACCTTATTTACACGGCTTTGCACACAGATCTCACAAACCAAGAAAGTGGGCGTGAGCTTGGGTCCCGAACCGATCTACTGAGTCGGCAATTGACATCCACGACACAGAAGGCTTCTCGGGTGCTTGGCCACCAGAAAATTGGCTCCGTGAACTTTCTCAACGCAGTCCCAGCGTAGATTCGACTGGTCTGCCTTGCAATGAACCTGAGCTCACATTCCACAGAGGTTTTCGGTTGAGGAATTGCAAACGAGGTTTGCGATTGAATTTGGGCATAGGTATTCGATTTAGGATTTTAGGGTTATGGGGCTGAGTGATTTCGACTGTGATGCTAGCAGGAACGATTTTGACTTGACGAGGGAAAGAAGATGGTGTCATTGGCGAGGGTTGGATTGGTCGGAAGCGGGGGTTACGACGATGGCTTCGTCGTTGTCGCAGAGAAGAGGAAGAAGTAGGGTTCGGGGAGAAAGAGAGAGATTAGGTTTTGTTTTGGTTTTATTAAATTTTTTATTATTTATTCTAATATTTTATTAATTCTCTTTAATATATTTAAATTTTATTATTTTTTTGTCTACATGGCATACATGTCAACATAAAAAATGGCCCCACAAGTGCCACTTGGGCACTTAACAGATTTTTTAACAGATTGTTAACGATGGGTACCTAGATGTTGTGTTTTGATAGTTTGGGTACCTAGATGGAAATTTTCATAGTTGGGGTATGAATTTGAAATGACCCCTATAGTTTGAGTACTTTTATGTAGTTTATCCTAGTATTTATAACTCTTAATATACGAAGTATGGTTGAAGTATAATGAAATTAGAGAGCTCCAAAAACAACTTTTGAATGTTTTTAGTTCAAATTTAACTAGTAAATATGGAGTGTGTAATTGGAGATGCTCTAATATAAAACTAATGAAAAGATCTAAAACATTCTATCATATTACTAATTCATTACAATCACGATTATCCTTTATGAGTTCTCATTTCTTGAAATTGTTATAATATAAACTAACTTTTCTAATATTTTTAGTTAAAATTTAACTAGAAAATATGGAGTGTGGTTGGAGATGCTTAAATGTCAAACTAATCAAAAGATCCAAAACAATAAATATATCATAATACTAATTCATTACATCATAGTTATTCTCGACAAGTTCTCATTTTTTGAAATCATTATAATTCAACATTTGATTTCTTTTGTGATATCTTTCCATAACTAAAAGACGTATTAACTAAATTTAAATTTAAACAATACTAATTGATGTCCACGCACATGTTCAAAATATATTAAAAAAAAAATATATCTCATACATAAAGTTTTTTTTTTGTTCAAAATGGAATTATATTGATAATGAAGGAGTACAGAGATTGGGGCAAAAAATTTTAGGGATTATTAAAACCTCACTTTGAAAACCGAACTAATCCGGAAAAAATCCAATGAGGAAAAAGAATGCCCCACCCGGAAAACAAACTTAAAACTTTAGACAGTAATATCATAAGCAAGTAAAACATCCAGCCATGGAGGAGTTGGAGCAATCCAGGTCACACACTGTTGGGATTCAAGTCCTTCTTTGGCCAAAACATGAGCCACACGATTCGCTACTCGAGGAATGAAGGAAAGGCTGTTTGGTCTCAAACCCAGCTGCCCAAGGGAAGGTTGTCTCATGCGAAATCTTTTGACTGAACTTGCAGCTCCAGATAGCATGGAAGGAGTCCTCAGCCCTTTTACCACAGCAAAAACAAATGCTAGAGATAGCCACCTTTCTATTCCATAAGCTCAGCAAAGTAGGCAGAATTTCAAGACTAGCAGGCCAACCAAAAAATTTAATTTTATTAGGGACCTGAACGTTCCACAGCCTCTTCCAATAGGCATAAGTTTTAATTCTTACAGAGCATTCCCTTCGGTCACTAGCGGACGGGTCCGACTGTGTCAATGTAATATAGTAACCAGATTTAACAGAATATTGACCATCTCTTGTATAGAACCAATATCTCCCATCGTTAAAACGGAGCGTAGAGCTTAAAGGGTTGCTGCAGATTGCTGTCACATCCTCTGGACAAAAAACCTGCCGCAGGAGCTCCAAATTTTAGTTGCCATCAATAGCTATAAGAGATGTGACACAAGAGTTAAGCGCCAGCCCCAGATTCATAATAGGCCGAAATGTGGAGGGTCTGGGAATCCATTTATCAGCAAACAACGACACCCGAGAGCCATCTCCAACGCTGCATATCAATCCTTGGTCAATTACTTCACGTTCCCATAATATAGCCTTCCAAACCATAGAGGGAGCAGCCGCTGGCGCCGCTGCCATTAAATTTCCATTGGGAAAATAACGGGCCCTGAACATAAAGAAAATTGACAGATGCAACCATGAATAAATAAATAAATTTAATAAAAACGAACTTGTCAGGGAAAGAAAAATATTTACTTAAATAGGATCAATTTAATACTCACTTAAATAATATATATTAAATAAAAAAAAATATATATATATATATATATAATAAGTATTTTTACTTCAAATGCCTAGGACCCCCTTCCTTGACCCCTGCATATATAATAAGTATTTTTACTTCAAAAGCGAATTTTCCATTCAATCTCAATTTTTCATTTGAATTAAGTTTTGTTAAGAACTTTAAAGAACAAGAAGAATATGAACAAGAACACAACAAAACTGCACTTAAATGACTTGATCTATTGAAAAGCAACTTCGGGTATTTAACATCCATTACAAAACAGAAAAGAGAAAAACTTGCAGCCCACGTAGATAGCTACCAACGTGGTAATCTAAACTGAGAAGAATTCAAACACTACCAACACTACTCTAGAGAATAGGTAACTTATTAACAGAAAACCAAAACCCCTAAGTTTAAGGACTTCCAACTCTATCATACCCTCCCTTAAACTAAGCTACATAACTTATTTTACTTCTGGTGACTCGCACACTCCCAAGAGACCTCGAAGTCTTTGAAACTGCTCCATCGTTAATGGCTTTGTCAGAAAATCAGCAATTTGCTCATGTGAACCACAATGAACTAGATGCACCACTCCTTCCTTGGACAAGTCTCTTAAGAAATGAAAACGTACTCCAATATGCTTACTCCTTCCATGCATCACTGGATCTTTGGACAATTTGATTGTTGAGCTATTGTCACAGAAAATAGTTGTACACTTATCACCTTCACAGCCAAGCATTTCAAGAACCCTTTTCATCCATATTGCATGACAAGCACACGCTACAGTAGCCACAAACTTAGCCTCCGTTGTAGATAAAGTTACAATCGGTTGCTTCCTAGATGACCAAGCCACTGCCCCCGAGCTCATCATGAATGCGTAACCCGAAGTGCTCTTTATGTCCTCCAAACACCCCGCATAATCACTATCGGTATACGCAGTCAAAACACCACTTGCCTCCTTCTTATACAGAATACCAAAGCCAACAGTCCCTTTCACATATCTTAACACCCTTTTTGCAGCCATAAGATGAAGTTTTGTAGGTTGAGACATGTATCTAGCAATCAAACTTACTGCATACATCAAGTCTAGATGAGTAGAAGTTAAATACATTAGACTCCCAACAAGCTGCTTATAGAGAGTGCCATCAACTTCAATCCCGCTCTCATCTTTCGAAATCTTGAACCCTGAAACTATAGGATTTAGTACTGCATTGCTTCCTTCCATCTGAAACCTCCTAAGCACATCCATTGCATACTTCTTTTGGCTGATAAAGATCCCATCCTGCAATTGTTGCACTTCTAAACCGAGAAAGTATCTCATTTTCCCTAAGTCTGACATGGCAAACTCTTTCATCATTGAATCCTTGAACTCCCTCATCATTGCATCATCATTCCCAGTATAAATTAAATCATTAACATACAAACTTACAATCAATAGTTTACCTTGATTGTTTGCCTTGACAAAAAGTGTCTGCTGATCAGTCGTTATTTATGGATCATTTTGATGTCTTTATATGCCTCTCTTACATGTCTTTTGAATGATTTCGTGCCATCAATAGTAGAAAATAATCAATCTTGTGAGACTTGTGAAGAGTTAGAAATTTAGGTAAAATCTGGAAAGAACGCAAAAAGAATGACTCAAATCGGAGTCCAGATGAAGGAGATATCCTCGTTTCAATATCAGGTCCTGAACGGAGTCCTGAGTGCGCCAGTGCACCGGTGCGCCTATTTTGGGCCACTGGCCAAGTACCTCATATCAGGCCCTCCGGATCTCAAACCTGTGTTTCATGACATCAAGGTCAGGTCCTAGAAGTGCCAAGGTCGCGCCAAGGCAGGTCGATGACATGTCCCAAGAAATCCCATCCGAGCCCAGATGTGCGCCTAAGCCGGGGGTCCCTGTTCCGCCAGCGGTGGATTAGAGGTTCTCTGTCTGCGCTAAGCCTGACAACATTTACGCCAAGCCTGAACGAAGATGCGCTTCTACTATACTCATGATGTACTTCAAAAGCGCAGTCCCATATCCTGATTACAAAGACAGTCCAAAATCCAAGTTTGGCCAGCTTGCGTTCCCACTTGCCAGCCTGCATTCACACTCCCGGCCGTGCTCTGATTGGTTCTAATAGATTTTAAGGACATTGTAATTAATTAAAAGTAAAATAACTTTCCCTATTCTTATAGGACATGGTTTTACCAATCCTTATAGAATAAGGTTTTACCAATCCTTATAGAATAAAGTTTTACCAATCCTTATAGAACAAGGTTTTCCCTTGTCTATAAAAAGGAGAATCAGAGAGAGGATCAGGGGTTCCGTTTTGTTTTCTGAAAAACAGAGACCTGAGCTGCAGATAGTAATTGATTTTTTAGAGTTTTATGCCAAAGCTTTGTTCTTCCCGAAGTTGAGTGTGTTGGACGTGGAGCTTGGAGAAGAAGGCTCTGCCGTGTCTTCTGCTGCACCTGTTCTTCACAATCTCTTCTGTACCCTTATTTTCATTATTGCAATTTACTTATGAATTCAATTATATTTGTTTTAATTTCAGTTATGTGTGAGTAGTCATTAGGATTAGGGCTGCTTGAAGCCATAGCCATGTTAGCTTGTTGATTGGATTTCTAGCTCTTGATTATGATTGCTATGCATGCTGAATAAGTTGGATTACTATGCTTAATGACCTTAATTTATGCCTATAAGATTAGCTACCTTGTTTGCATATAATTATAGATGTAATTGCTTGAGTGACCGTCATATCATCTTGTGATTTGGAGCATCGAAAGTATTCTTACTTGTAATCTTAACTCATAACGACCTAGGATTGCATGTCACTTTGCTAGGCTAATGTGGTGTCATTAAATTCTGTTTAAACTTCATGCATCATCTTAAAAGGTAGGTGATAGACGTTCTAGGCATATGCCCTGTTTAGAACATGCTAAGTAAGAGGGAATAAGATGTGTCTAGTGAACCAACGCCAGGTCCTAGGCACGGGTACCTAATTCAGAAAATGCATAGTAATTTGGTCAAGGAAATCTGGTTAAGAGCTATAATTGGTTAGAGTGGATAGTAAGCCTTAATTCGCCTTAGTTAATAATCAATCAACCGTTAATTCTTGCATTGTTATTTTCTGCATTTTATTTTACTTGTCTTTAAATTTCAGTTCTCACATCATAAACCCCCCTGCGTGTGTGTGTGTGTGTGTGTTTTCACTAAGTTAATAAATCTGAACTAAAGTGGTCATAACGTTGATACAAGTCCTCGAGGGATCGACTCTTGCTGTGCTACTATACTATTCTTATCGATTTGTGCACTTGCAAGAATTTTATAACTTTTAGAATTGAATTGCATATTTCTTGCTCTTTAATTTTACCAACAAGTTTTTGGCGCCGTTGCCGGGGACTTGTCCCTCAACGGTGCCCATTCAAGTTTAGATTTGTAACTTAGTTTTTCTTTTTGTTAGGTACCCGCGTATGTCATTCCAAGGTTCAGTGCACGGGTCATCAAGTGGACCATCATCGCAAGCATCTTCAGTCCACGGCTCCCCGCCACCGAGCCCAAGGAGGATGGCGGACCACAGAGAAGAGCAGGGCCTGGAACGTGGCCTAGTACCGCAAGCCCCATGGCGCCTTACGGATTTTGCCATGCCCCATGTCTCGGAGGATCAATTTCCAATTGTTTTTCCCGAGTCAACAGTGGCAAACTTCGAATTAAAGTCGGGGACAATTCACATGCTGCCTACATTCCACGGCCTTGCTGGCGAGGACCCGCACTTTCATATCAAGGAATTTGTTGAGGTTTGTTCAACACTACGCATCAATGGTATGACAGAATCTGAAATCCGCATGCGGCTCTTTCACTTTAGTCTCAAGGATCGCTCCAAGACATGGTTTCATTCACTGGCACCGGCTTCCATTCACTCTTGGAGGGACTTGACGTCCAAATTCTTAACACAGTACTTTCTCGTGGAAAAGAAAAATGACCCCGGAATGACCCATATTCCAACACTTACAATCCGGGGTGGAAAAATCATCCAAATTTCCGTTGGAGCAACAATCGAGCAGCTGCAAATCCCTTGCCACCTCCTGGATTTGAGCAGCAAGCCGCAGGCCCTCAGGGGAACTATCACGGTCCTTCCTCAAATCAGAATGGTGGAAACAAGTCTCTTGAGGACTCCCTTCATATCCTGACTCAACAGCATGCTCAATTCATAAAATTCATGCAAGATAGCCAGAGTCAGACGGGAGACATAAAAAATGCAATTGCAAACTTGGAGCATCAAATGGGACAGGTGGCGAACCAACTAAATCAGCGAGAGCAGGGCAAGCTACCGAGTCAAGTCCTGGTAAATCCGAAAGGATTTCACAATCCTACGGCTAATGCCATCACGCTGGAGAGGGAAACACCACTTCAATACCCCACATATGCCACCCTCACAGGACCTGAAACCGAGCCTCAACCTACTCTGCCAAGGATCACCGACCAGGGCGCGCCGCAAAACATGCCACGGCCAACACCTCTGGCACAGAACCAGTCCAATGAGTCACCAAGTGCCCTACCGCAAGGAGGACCTGACACTGCGCCTACTTCGGCCACGGCTGGCATGCAACCTGCTCCTAAGCCCAAGTAGCAGCACTCGAATACTTCTAACTCTAAACCTCAGAATTCCAATTCTAAAAAAGTCACTTTTGAGTTAGCTAATAATGTTGATTATCCATTTCCTCGCAGGTTCCAAAACAGGAATAAGCAAAGGGAGGACTTTGAGGAAGAGATCATCAGAATGTTGCAGAAGCTTCAGATCACACTGCCTTTCCATAAAATTGTCAAGCACATGCCTATCTTTGCAAAGCTGATCAAGGACTTAGTTGCAGGAAAGTGTGGTTTTAGCTCCACGAACACCATTGACATCCCTAAGGCCTGCTCGACTGCCCTTTTGCGCATGCCTCTTAAGGCCAATGATCCTGGGCCGCCATCCCTTCCATGTGTCATTCAGTCAAAAAGATTCGAACATTGCTTTTGCGACACGGGAGCATCAGTGAACATCATGCCATTCCACATTTACAGGTCACTCAACCTAGGCGCACTCAAACCCACGCACCTATGTGTCAGGTTGGCTAACGCTTCTGTAACCAATCTAATGGGGGCTCTTGAGGACGTACTGGTACAAATCGGAGATACATGCATCCCTGCAGACTTCTACGTACTAAGAATGGACAGAATTGACAAAAGTGAGGAACCTCCCCTCATCTTCGGAAGGCCCTTACTAGCCACAGCCGAGTGCCTCATCGATGTCAGAAAGGGCCAGGTCTCCATCAAGGTCCTGGACCAGCTTTGGACATTCTCCATCCATGACACCATCCAGTACCCTGCCGAGCCTATTTTAGATTTTCCGTTAAACACAATGGACTTACTGCTACGGGAGACAATTGCTCAGTCTTGCATGACGGATGACCTTGAGAAGGCCGTTACTAGTAACCCACACACTGTGGATTCACTTATAGATAGCGTGATCGAAGAGGTACGAGCCCTTAACATCATGCCATCCCTCCCATTCCACAGGCCTCCCTTCGAAGCGTTACCAATCACAAGTCAGAAAACCCTGCCATCCATCATAAAGGCTCCTGAACTCGAGCTGAAGCCCTTGCTCGAGCACTTAAAGTATGCATATTTGGGCGACAATCAAATCCTTCCAGTCATCATTGCATCTACCCTAAGTATGAAATAGGAAAAGGCATTGGTTCATGTCCTTAAGGTCAATCAAACGGCAATTGGATGGACAATAGCTGACATCAAAGGCATAAGTCCCACAAAATGCATGCATCGGATACTGCTGGAGGAAGACTCCAAACCATCACGGGAGGCGCAGAGGCGATTGCATCCACCTATGAAGGAGGTCGTGAAGAAAGAAGTCCTAAAGCTTTTGGACGTTGGAATCATCTATCCAATTAGTGACTCCAAGTGGGTGAGCCCAGTCCAGGTCGTGCCAAAGAAAAGTGGGATCACAGTGGTTAAAAACGAGCAGGATGAGCTTGTACCTCAACGGATTCAAACAGGATGGAGAGTGTGCATTGACTATCGAAAGCTAAATATAACCACACGCAATGACCACTTTCCTTTGCCCTTCATTGATCAAATGCTCGAGCGCCTGGCTGGACACTCCCACTATTGCTTCTTGGATGGCTACTCAGGATACAATCAGATTGCTATTGCACCCGAAGATCAAGAAAAAACAACATTCACATGCCCATATGGCACATTTGCATGCAGAAGAATGCCGTTTGGATTGTGCAATGCCCCATCTACCTTTCAGCGTTGCATGATGAGCATCTTCTCCGATATGGTGGAAGATATAATTGAAGTATTCATGGACGACTTCTCAGTGTTTGGACATTCATTCGAACTGTGCTTAGTTAACCTAACCCGAGTACTGGAACAGTGCAGAGAAAGCAACTTAGTGCTGAACTAGGAAAAGTGCCATTTCATGGTACAACAGGGAATTGTCTTGGGTCATGTGATCTCTAGCCGAGGCATAGAAGTGGACCAAGCAAAATTAGACATAGTAGAGAGGCTGCCATACCCCGCTACAGTCAAAGAGGTTCGATCGTTCTTAGGGCATGCTGGCTTTTACCGCAGATTCATCAAAGATTTCTCGAAAATCACAAGACCTTTGTGTGATCTTCTAGCCAAGGACGCCACATTTGAGTTCACTAAGGGATGCCGTGAGGCATTCAACACACTCAAGGCAAAGCTCACGGCATCACCCATCATCATGCCACCGAATTGGGACTTACCATTCGAACTAATGTGTGATGCCTCAGACTTCGCCATAGGAGCGGTTTTTGGATAGCGTGTTGACAAGCTCCCTCATGTCATTTACTACGCAAGTCGAACCCTGAATGATGCCCAGCTGAACTACTCCACCACTGAGAAGGAGCTCCTTGCTGTTATCTTTGCCCTTGAGAAGTTCCGCTCATATCTAATTCAAACCAAGTTCATAGTATACACGGATCATGCTGCCTTGAAGTATCTACTCACTAAAAAGGACGCCAAGCCAAGGTTGCTACGTTGGATGCTACTGCTCCAGGAATTCGACCTTGAAATCAGAGACAAGAAGGGCAGCGAAAACGTGGTCGCTGACCATATGAGCCGATTGCTTCACAATTCCAATGAAGAGGCCGATCAGTTGCCCCTCCTCGAGACCTTTCCTGACGAACAACTCTTCGCAATCCAAGCTATTGATCCATGGTATGCCGATCTCATTAATTACCTTGCCACTAAGCAAATTCCTTCATCTTTAAACAGGTACCAAAAGGACAAGCTGGCTAAACAAGCTAAGTACTTCATATGGGATGAGCCGTACCTATGGAAGCATTGTCCAGACCAAATCATTCGGCGCTGCATCCCAGAAGACGAGATGAAATCCGTCTTGACATTTTGCCATAGTTTGGCATGTGGGGCCATTTTGGAGCTAAGAAGACAGCCCTCAAGGTACTAAAAAGTGGACTCTACTGGCCCACACTTTTCAAGGATGCACACGAATTTGTACTCACATGTGACCGCTGCCAACGCCTAGGTAACATCGGCCCTCGCAATCAAATGCCATTACACCCTATTCTTGTGGTCGAAATCTTCGACGTATGGGGCATTGATTTTATGGGGCCTTTTCCGAATTCCTTTGGCAATCTTTATATTCTGCTTGCAGTTGATTATGTCTCCAAATGGGTGGAAGCAATTCCCACCAAAACTAACGACGCCAAAGTAGTGGTGCGTTTTTTACAGAGTCACATCTTAGCCAGATTCAGCGCACCTAGGGCAATCATCCGTGATGGGGGGGCACACTTCTGCAATCATTCGTTTGCAGCCCTAATGAAGAAGTATGGCGTCACCCACAAGGTCTCAACACCGTATCACCCTCAAACGAGTGGCCAAGCGGAAGTGTCCAATCGGGAAGTAAAGGCCATACTGGAAAAAACGGTAAATCCTAACCGCAAAGATTGGTCCAGCAAATTGAATGATGCGCTGTGGGCCTATTGGACCGTATACAAGACCCCGATTGGCATGTCTCCCTTCCGGCTTGTTTTTGGAAAAGGCTGCCACCTACCAGTGGAATTGGAGCATAAAGCATTCTGGGCTATTAAGCAGATGAACCTGAACTTCGATGATGCTGGAATACATAGGAAGCTTCAGCTAAGTGAATTAGAGGAGTTGCGAAATGAGGCCTTTGACAGTGCTCGTATCTACAAGGAAAAGACCAAAGCTTTCCACGACAGGCACATTCAGCCCAAGGACTTTCACATCGGACAGGAAGTCCTCCTCTTTGACTCCTGGCTCAGACTAATGCCAGGTAAGTTGCGTTCAAGATGGACTGGACCATTTATTATTACTAACGTTTTTCCTCATGGTGCAGTTGAAATCCAGCACCCGGAACGGCAGGATCCGTTCAAAGTAAATGGCCACCGCCTCAAACACTACTTCAAGGACCTCTCTAATCCAAGCGCAGTCAACCCTGCAACTCCGCATGCGCCCAGCTCCTAGCATGACAACCCCGTCTTGCCTAGACGTTAAATAAAGCGCTCCTAGGAGGCAGCCTAGCCCTGGTTTGTATTTCTCACTTCCTTTTCTGTTTCTGCCCGTTATATCTCTCAAACCTTTCTACTGTTGTCATGCTTACTGCTTATCACATTGAGGACAATGTTCAGTTTAGGTTTGGGGGTGTGGATTTAAAATTTTGCATATAGAAACAAGTAGGTTTGGGGGTGATACACGGCCAGGACATTTAAATTTCTGCTTGTGATTAGTATGATAACTTGTTAATAGGAATGTATATGCTAAGTTAACTATCTTTGCTTTACTAAGAGTCATGCCATGGTCAAGTAGTTCATAATTTGCACTTCACAATGCCATGTTTTAAGTGATTAAGTGAACGAAATAACTGAATTTGAGTGAACCTTAGAAAATTAGTGGAGACTACCCTGTGAGATCTTTGAGCCTAATTGCCATTCTTTCTGAGGGATATACTTGTTTCTACTCTTAAATACTCATCACTTTTGTTCTTAATTGTTGATCTCATTACATCATATTTGCATTGAATTTTAAAGAACTAACATCATTTAGATACTCTTGATTTAATGTGTGGTTTTCCATAAGAAGTGATGTAGGCTATGTATGATTTAACCTCTAAAGGCTTGATCCTACCCTATTGCATGCTCCCTAAGCCAATTTTGAAGCCAAACACTCAACCTTTTCTTTCATCACCCAAAAAATAACCTAACCGAAATACTTAGCCATTCATCACAGCCATACCCTATAACCTCAGTTTGTGCTAAGGTTGCCGTAAATGAGATTGATGGTGAGAATGAGAGGTGAAAGAAAATGCTGCCCAATTCCAAGGACTTTGGCGTCAATTCAAAGTTCAAAATTAAAGAAAAGCTTTACATGTTGCAAGCTGCACGAAATTTTGAGGAAATCATTGCATGATCTTGGTTCAAAGTCAATTCAAAGAACAGAAAAAAAAAACATTCAAATCAAAAGAAAGAAAGAAACGTTGAGAAAAAGAAGGAAAAAATAAGTGAAAAAACAAAGTAAATTCAGCCAAGTGAGCCAAGAGCCTCAAAATAAGCCACAAGAGCCTCAAAATAAGTGATCAAGAAAGCACAATGCCGTGGGCCTTAAGAAAGGATTCAGTTCAGAAATTCCAAGTTCAAGTCATGACTTCTCATGCCTTGGCACAGCTCAGGTTCTTTGAATCCCATCCTTCCTTGCTAAACCCCAAAGCTTAGCCCCATTACAACCTAAAAAGGAAGACCTAACTGATCTTATGGACAATCATGCTGAGGATTAAGTTACGTATCTATGTTCTTAAAGTTCAATTCCTTTCATGAGATCTTTATTTCCATAAAGTGCTATTCTTCATTGTTACTCATATGTGATTAAATTTGAATTTCATAACATAAACTCATCACATATGCTTGAAAAGAGTGTAAGCCTAGGATCTTGTGCGAATTGAGAGTTGCCAAGTGAGGATTAGAGTCGAGGCGAAATCTTTCTAGGGCACTTAGATGAAGTTGTTTTCAAACTTGATCACCTGGAAATATTGGTCTTTATACACGTACACCTTCACATGACACTCACGGCTTTGGCATTCCTTTTAGTTCTGCAAAGCATATCTACTTACTTTGATTCTTATTAGAGTGTTAAGAGTACTATCTCTAACATCTTTTTGTTTAAGTAAAACGTTTGTGGGTATCGTACTGTTATAACCCTCAGGAGACAAAACTCCTTCTACTAGGTGAACCTAGGGGTTTAAATGTTCTATCTTAACTAAAATCGTGTTTTTTCATTTTGTTAGCGTTTGTTTTGCTCAGGGACTAGCAAAAGATAGGTTTGGGGGTATTTGATCAGTCGTTATTTATGCATCATTTTGATGTTTTTATATGCCTCTCTTACATGTCTTTTGAATGATTTCGTGCCATCAATAGTAGAAAATAATCAATCTTGTGAGACTTGTGCAGAGTTAGAAAATTAGGTAAAATCTGGAAAGAACGCAAAAAGAATGACTCAAATCGGAGTCCAGATGAAGGAGATATCCTCATTTCAATATCAGGTCCTGAACGGAGTCCTGAGTGCGCCAGTGCGCCAGTACGCCGGTGCGCCTATTTTGGGCCACTGGCCAAGTACCTCATATCAGGCCCTCCGGGTCTCAAACCTGTGTTTCGTGACATCAAGGTCAGGTCCTAGAAGTTCCAAGGTCGCGCCAAGGCAGATCGATGACATGTCCCAAGAAATCCCATCCGAGCCCAGATGTGCGCCTAAGGCGGGGGTCCCTGTTCCGCCAGCGGTGGATCAGAGGTTCTCTGTCTGCGCTAAGCCTGACAACATTTGCACCAAGCCTGAACGAAGATGCGCTTCTACTATACTTATGATGTACTTCAAAAGCGCAGTCCCATATCCTGATTACAAAGACAGTCCAAAATCCAAGTTTGGCCAGCTTGCGTTCCCACTTGCCAGCCTGCATTCACACTCCCGGCCGTGCTCTGATTGGTTCTAATAGATTTTAAGGACTTTTTAATTAATTAAAAGTAAAATAACTTTCCCTATTCTTATAGGACATGGTTTTACCAATCCTTATAGAATAAGGTTTTACCAATCCTTATAGAATAAAGTTTTACCAATCCTTATAGAACAAGGTTTTCCCTTGTCTATAAAAAGGAGAATCAGAGAGAGGATCAGGGGTTCCGTTTTGTTTTCTGAAAAACAGAGACCTGAGCTGCAGATAGTAATTGATTTTTTAGAGTTTTATGCCAAAGCTTTGTTCTTCCCGAAGTTGAGTGTGCTGGACGTGGAGCTTGGAGAAGAAGGCTCTGCCGTGTCTTCTGCTGCACCTGTTCTTCACAATCTCTTATGTACCCTTATTTTCGTTATTTCAATTTACTTATGAATTCAATTATATTTGTTTTAATTTCAGTTATGTGTGAGTAGTCATTAGGATTAGGGCTGCTTGAAGCCCTAGCCATGTTAGCTTGTTGATTGGATTTCTAGCTCTTGATTATGATTGCTATGCATGCTGAATAAGTTGGATTACTATGCTTAATGACCTTAATTTATGCCTATAAGATTAGCTACCTTGTTTGCATATAATTATAGATGTAATTGCTTGAGTGACCGTCATATCATCTTGTGATTTGGAGCATCGAAAGTATTCTTACTTGTAATCTTAACTCATAACGACCTAGGATTGCATGTCACTTTGCTAGGCTAATGTGGTGTCATTAAATTCTCTTTAAACTTCAAGCATCATCTTAAAAGGTAGGTGATAGACGTTCTAGGCATATGCCCTGTTTAGAACATGCTAAGTAAGAGGGAATAAGATGTGTCTAGTGAACCAACGCCAGGTCCTAAGCACGGGCACCTAATTCAGAAAATGCATAGTAATTTGGTCAAGGAAATCTGGTTAAGAGCTATAATTGGTTAGAGTGGATAGTAAGCCTTAATTCGCCTTAGTTAATAATCAATCAACCGTTAATTCTTGCATTGTTATTTTCTACATTTTATTTTACTTGTCTTTAAATTTCAGTTCTCACATCATAAACCCCCCTGCGTGTGTGTGTGTGTGTGTGTGTTTTCACTAAGTTAATAAATCTGAACTAAAGTGGTCATAACGTTGATACAAGTCCTCGAGGGATCGACTCTTACTATGCTACTATACTATTCTTATCGATTTGTGCACTTGCAAGGATTTTATAACTGTTAGAATTGAATTGCATATTTCTTGCTCTTTAATTTTACCAACATCTGCTCACTAGGACATTTCTCAAATCCCTCCCTTAAGAAATAGGCCTCAATGCGACTAAACCAAGCTCGAGGGGCTTGTTTTAGTCCATATAAGGCTTTTCTTAGCTTATAAACTTTGTTTAGCTCCTCCTTCTTCTCAAAACCTTTCGGCTGCTCAACATACACATCTTCCTTCAATTCACCATGCAAGAATGTTGATTTGACATGAAGTTGATACACCTTCCAACTCTTGTGAGCAGCGAGAGCAAGAATGATTCTAATTGTGTCCATCCGAAGCCACTGGTGCAAAGACTTCAGAATAATCGATTGCATACTCTTACACATAACCTTTGGCAACCAACCGAGCTTTAAATTTTTCCATCTCACCATGTTCATTCACCTTTGTCTTGTAGACCCATTTGACTCCAATCCGCTTCGCTCCTTCAGGTAAATCAGTGAGAACCCATGTTTCATTCTTCCCTATGGATTTGATCTCAGACTCCATTGCTTTCTTCCAGTCTTCACACCTCACGGCCTCTTCAAAACTCACAGGATCTGTATTTGCAAATAGAGCAAAGTTTGAAAGGTTCACATCAGCTTCACCTTCTGAAAGCCCTTCTCCACTCACGTAGTCATCCATCCAAGTCGGTGGCCTCCTATTTCGTGCTTCTTCTGAACTTGAGCTTGAGGGAGATACCACTGCATTTTCATCACCAACTACAACATCTTCACCAACTATTGCATCTTCATCTTCATTGTCATTCGGATTCTCAATCACCTCGTCTTCACTTTCTCCCCATTCTAAGTCAACTAGTACCTGTTGTTCATAACTCTTGTCCCAATCCCACTTTCTCTTCTCTTCAAAGACAACGTCTCTGCTAGTCATTATCTTCTTTGTCATGGGATCATATATCCTTTAACCTTTTGACTCATCACTTATCCCCAAAAGGACACCAGTGGTACTCTTATTCTACCACTTTGTTCTCTTTGCATCAGGTACATGCACGTGACACACATCCGAAGACTCTCAAATGTTTAATTGACGGCTTCACACCACTCCATACCTTTTCTGGTGTTGTATCTTTCAAAGCCACAGTGGGACACCGATTTAGCACATAGACAGTCCACTTTACTGCTTCAGGCCATAAAGGCTTTGGAATCCCTTTATCAAATAGCATGCATCTCACTGAATTCATCACCGTACTATTCTTTCTTTCTGCAACTCCGTTCTGCTGAGAAGTGTATGCAGTTGTGAGTTGCCTTCTGATTCCATTTTCTTTGCAAAAGCTGTTGAACTCGGCTGATGTAAACTCTCCTCCTCGGTCTGTTCGTGGACATTTGATGGCAAGACTAGTTTCTTTCTCAACAAGTATCTTAAAAAACTTGAAAACAACAAAATGTCTCTGACTTCTCATTTAGAAAATAAGACCAAACTTTTCGACTATAATCATCAATCAAGCATAGCACGTACTTCTTTCCACTATTCGAAATTGGAGAAATTGGACCACATAAGTCAGCATGAATGAGTTCTAACCTCTGAGTTGCTCTCCAGGTGCTCCTTTTTGGAATAGATTCACGATGTTGCTTGCCTTTCAAGCAGTCAACACACACAGCATCTGAGGCTGGAAGCTGGGGTAGTCCTTGGGCCATTTTCTTTCGTTGCAAGGCTTGTAATCCTGTGTTACTGATGTGATCGAGTTTGCAATGCCAGAGGTGAGTAAGGTCCTGTGTTGTAGTGTTGAAGCAGATTTCTTGGTTTGAGTCGGACAAAATTGGCTGAATCCTTGCTACCAAAACAAACATCCGATTGGCTGTCATCTCGGATTGAATGATAATGCCTTTATGTGGATGATATATCTTGCACATCCCGGATTGAATGAGAATTGCAAGGCCTTTCTCCTGTAGTTGTCCTATGCTCACGAGATTGTTCTTCAACTCGGGTACTTAAAATACATCACCAATAACACAATTAACTCCATTTACCTCCAACTTGGCATTCCCTTTCCCTGAAACCTTCATTCTTGTGTTGTTGCCTAATTTCACAGTATGTTGAAAGGATTCATCTAACTCAGCGAATAGTACCTTGTTACCACACATGTGGTTGCTGCACCCCGAGTCCAAGAACCAAATTTCTTCTCAGCTTGTTCCAACATCTTCAACATAGGCCATCAACAACATCTCCTCTTGCTCGTCTAGTTCAGCATAGTTTGCTTGTTTATCCCAGGTGGGACATTCATACTGGAAGTGACCGAGTTTGTGAAAATGGTAACACTCCACAATAGCCTTGCTAAATCCTTGCCAAATCCTTGTCGTCCTCTTCCTCTACCTCTGAAACGGCCTCTACCTCAACCTCCAATGTTTCTCTCATCGATAGTCACCTTTAGAGCATGCTCCTTTCCATTGCTTCCATTGCTTCTGTTGAACTTTTGCTCATGCACAACCAATGAACATTGTAATTCATCGATTGTGAGTGAGTCGATATCCTTGGACTCTTCAATTGAAACGACCACGTAATTGTATTTCTTAGTGAGAGTCCTGAGAATCTTTTCCACAACAGTGACGTCCTTCATGTCCTCTCCATTGCTTATCATCTTGTTTGACATATTCATAACTTGAGAAAAATACTCAGGGATGGTCTCACCCACCTTCATCTCCATGATCTCCTAATCTCTTCTCAATGACTGAAGGGCTGAGCGCTTCAACCTAGCGTTGCCTTCATACTTCTTCTTCATTGAGTCCCATATATCCTTCGAGGTGCGTTTCTCTAGAATCTGCTCCAGAATTGTCCTGTCAATGGCTTGAAATAGGTAATTCTTTATTTTTTGGTCTTTCTACTCTACATCCTCCAATTGTCTTTGATGTGCCTCTGCCAGCACTGCAAATGCTTGTGGCTCGTCATATCCTGTATGAACCAGCTTCCATAATCCCTTAGACCTCAGCAGATTTTCCATAAGCATTGCCCAATGGTCATAGTGACCATTGAAGCGTGGTATGGCAGGCTATGTGAAATCATTATCTTCGCTAATTTTTTAAGTCACTCAAGAAGACTACGACTCTCCTTTCTCAGGCCCTAGTGGAAGGGGGCTCTGATACCAGATTGTTAAGAACTTTGAACAACAAGAAGAATATGAACAAGAGCACAACAAAACTGGACTTGAATGACTTGATCTATTGAAAAGTAACTTCGACTATTTAACATCCATTACAAAACAGAAAAGAGAATAACTTGCAGCCCACGTAGATAGCTACCAACGTGGTAATCTAAACTGAGGAGAATTCAAACACTAACAGCATTACTCTAGATAATAGGTAACTTATTAATAGAAAACCAAAAGCCCTAAGTTTAAGGATTTCCAACTCTATCAAATTTTGTTACACTTAACTTTTTGAACATGGTTTTCGCCAATCACATTGTCCCATTTCCGTTAAATCACTTTAACTTATGTTATATTCCGTTAATTTTACTTATGTGGTGTAATTATTTATTAAAATATAAGCAATATGTCAGCATATTTTAATATAATAAATATTTGTATTAAATATATATTCTTTAATTTTGAGAAGAAAAAAATAGACAAATTAAAATTATTAAACCTAATTTTGTCTTTGGTTTCATCATCATCTTCAACCTCTGAGCTCCACCGTTGAGTCCCCGGTCGCCGGCTCAGTCTATGACAATCGCGGTGCCGGATCAGCCACAAACCCAAGTAAATAATGCTAATAAAATGTCATAGTATCTCTAATTTTCTTAATAAAATGAGAAAATTCAAAAAGTAATTAACATCAAACACCATTGGATCTTACGAAAAGAAGATCATCTTACCATTATCTTACTTTTCTAATCTTCTTCCTCCGCACAATAATTGAAAAAGGGAAAAAGAGAAAAAAGAAATTGTAAAAATTTCAAGGAGGAAAAAAAAATTAAATCATTATCATCATCATACGAGCACCAACGTCGTAATAATCGAAGATCCTGGCCGTCTTCACCGCCAAACAGGTCTCCATCTTCATCCAGCGATGGGAAATTAAGATTGAAGGGAAGTGGGGTCTTGCGAAACGACGATGACGCGGCGAAGTCCCCTTCGTCCTCAACAACCGAGGAGGACGAGTCGTAGTCGCTGTGGTAGTCCTCGGATACCATCGGGGTGATGGAACTGAAGGTTTCTTGCTGACCGAGTCTATAGGGATCAGTTCATGTAAACGTGTAGTTGTTGGTTTGTTAATAATGTCCTGATTATCAGGATTTAGATTAGGTTTGAATTATTCCTCAGCTGTTTAACCACGTCTTTAGGTAGTGTGAACGTGGGTTGTTATTTGATTCTATTTCTGTTTTGTAAGGCTGGATAAAAGCTACAGTTTATGCATTCAATAAGATTGAGCTTTTGAACTCTCATAACGTGAAGGATTGTTAAGGGTTTTCAAAGATACCAACAAGTGGTATCAGAGCTCCTTTACGGGGCCTGAGTGTGAGAGAAAGAGGGAAGAAAATTGAGTAGAGAGACCAGAAAGAAAGAGTGATTGAGTATGGCTGTAGAGGGGAACTTGGTTCAACCAGCCATTCCCAAGTTCGATGGTCACTATGATTACTGGTCAATGCTCATGGAAAATTTCCTTCGATCGAAGGAATACTGGAGCTAGGTGGAGAATGGAATCACCGAGCCAGAGACGTGCGTGGAATGCACAGAAGCACAGCGTAAGGCTATAGAAGATCAAAGGCTGAAGGACATGAAGGTCAAAAACTACTTGTTCCAAGCCATTGATAGGACTTTCATGGAGACGATACTCAACAAAGAGACTGCTAAGGGTATCTGGGACTCCATGAAGCAGAAGTATCAGGGATCGACTCGAGTCAAGAGGGCACAACTTCAAGCCCTCAAGAAAGAGTTCGAAGTGCTGAATATGAGATATGGTGAAAAGGTGGAAAAGTATTTTGGTCGCACTCTTACTATTGCGAACAAAATGAAAGTGAATGGTGAGAAGATGACAGAAGTGGTGATTATAGAGAAGATCCTAAGGTCCATGACGTCCAAGTTCGACTACGTGGTCTGCTCTATTGAGGAATCAAATAATCTTGACGTGCTAACGATCGTTGAGCTTCAAAGTAGTCTATTGGTGCATGAGCAACGCATGAATGGTCACAAAGAGGAAGAACAAGCACTGAAGATTGCTTCCGAGGATCGGTTTGGATCAAGAAGGAGAGGAAGAGGTACTTTCAGAGGTCGAGGTCGAGGTAGAGGAAGAGGAAGAGGATGACAAGGGTTCAACAAGGCCTTGATTGAATGCTACCATTGTCATAAACTGGGCCATTTTCAAAGTGAATGCCCTAGTTGGGACAAAGGTGCTAATTTTTCCGAGCTTGATGAAGACCAGGAGATGTTGCTGATGGCACATGCAGAGCTTCACAATGCTAGCAGAGAGGAAATATGGTTTCTCGACTCAGGCTGTAGCAACCACATGAGTGGTAACAAATTGTGGTTCACTAATCTTGATAAGACATTCAGACAAGTGGTGAAACTTGGCAACAACTCGAAGATGGAGGTGATGGGAAAAGGGAGCATCAAACTGGAAATAAATGGGGCCAATCAGGTGATCAGAGAAGTGTATTACATCCCGGAGCTTAAGAACAATTTGCTAAGTATCGGCCAATTACAAGAAAGAAACTTGGCCATACTTATCTAACAAGGAGAGTGCAAGATATATCATCCTGCATTTGGGTTGATCATGCAGACCCAAATGACTGCCAACAAAATGTTTGTTCTCCTTGTTGTGATGTCAACACAGGTTCAAGCTTCAGCCTCTGCATGCTTCCAAACCACATCTGAAGATAACTCTGACCTGTGGCATTGAAGACTTGGGCACCTAAATCTCAAAGTTTTGAGAACCTTATCCTACAAGAAAATGGTGAAGGGCCTACCCCCTCTCAAAGCCTCATCAAAACTGTGCACTGACTGCATGATGGGCAAGCAGCATAGAGAATCAATCCCGAAGAAGAGCTTATGGAGAGCTACCCAGAAACTTCAACCAGTGCATGCTGACATTTGCGGTCCTATCACACCTGAGTCAAACAGCAAAATGAGGTATTTAATAACCTTCATTGATGATTATAGTAGAAAAGTGTGGGTTTATTTCTTGAATGCCAAGTCAGAAGCTTTTATGGTGTTTAAGGAATTTAAAAGTTTGGTAGAGAAAGAAATTGGGAATTCCATATGTTGTCTTCGTACCGATAGAGGAGGGGAATTCACTTCGATGGAGTTCAACAAGTTTTGCAACTCAAATGGCATTGGTAGGCAATTCACTGCAGCCTACACCCCACAACAAAATGGGGTTGCAGAGCGAAAAAATCGCACCATCATGAATATGGTACGTTGCATGTTGTCAGAGAAACAAGTTCCATAGAGATTCTGGCCTGAAGCTGTGAATTGGGCAGTTCATATACTCAATCGATGCCCCACGCAAGAAGTGACGGATGTCACGCTAGAGGAAGCTTGATGTGGATTTAAACCTTCACTTGATCACTTTAGGGTGTTTGGTTGCATTGGGCATGTACATATCTCGGATAACAAGAGGCAGAAGCTCGATGACAAAAGATTCAAGTGTGTCCTCTTAGGCTTGAGTGAAGAATATAAAGCCTATAGGCTTTACGATCCTGTGTCAAGAAAGGTAATTATAAGCCGGGATGTTGTGTTTGAAGAGGGTTAGAAGTGGAATTGGGGTGAACCTGTTGAAGGAGCAAAAGGTGATGTTTTTGAGTGGGGAGATGAAGATGAAGTGCAAGATAATGTGAATGAGGATGTCAGTAAGGACGAAGTGCAACTCGAAGACATCACTACTAGTCTCTCACCTAATGATGCAGCTGAAGACAGTTCCTCAAGTCATGTTCAAGGGAGGACAAGAAGACAACCACCATGGATGGAAGATTATGTAAGTGGGGAAGATTTATCTGAGGAGGAAGGGAACAATTTTTTGATGTTCACTTCAACCGGTGATCCTTTGTCATTTGATGAAGCTGTCAAGAGTCCAAAATGGAGAAAAGCTATGGACTCAGAAATTGAAGCCATTGAAAGGAATGGAACCTGGGAGTTAACTACACTGCCAGATGGAGCAAAAAGGATAGGGGTAAAGTGGATATTTAAAACAAAGCTGAATGAGAATGGGGAGGTTGACAAATACAAAGCTCGGCTTGTAGCCAAGGGATACACTTAGCAGTTTGGAATAGATTACACAGAAGTGTTTGCCCCAGTAGCTCGTTGGGATACTATCAGAATGATCCTAGCACTTGCAGCTCACAAAGGATGGAGTGTGTACCAGCTTGATGTGAAGAGTGCATTTCTGCATGGGGAGCTGAAAGAGGCAGTGTTCATTGAGCAACCTTGAGGCTATGAGGTGAAGGGAGTAGAAGACAAAGTGTATAGACTCAAGAAGGCGTTATATGGACTCAAACAGGCTCCTCGAGCTTGGTACAGCAAGATTGAGTCTTTTGTCAAGGAGGGATTTGAAAGATGTCTTAGTGAGCACACGTTGTTCTTAAAATCAGTTGAAGGAGGAGACATCCTTGTTGTCAGCTTGTATGTGGATGACCTCATCTTCACAGGGAATAATGAAACTATGTTTCGAAGGTTCAAGGAATCTATGAAGAAGGAGTTTGATATGACTGATCTTGGGAAAATGAAATATTTTCTCGGAGTGGAAGTAATTCAAAGCATTAACGGAATCTTTATAAGTCAGAAGAAATATGCCAAAGAAGTGTTAGAGAGGTTTGGCATGGAGACTTGTAATCCTGTGAATAATCCAATCGTGCCAGGCGTCAAGTTGATCAAGGATGAAGGAGGTGCTTGTGTTGATGCCACTGCTTATAAAAAAATGGTGGGCAGTCTCATATACTTGACTGCCACCAGACTAGACTTGGCATATGTAGTGAGCTTGATTAGTAGATTTATGGAGAGGCCAACTGAATTTCATCAACAGGCTGTAAAGAGGATCCTGCGATACTTGAAGGGAACGATTGAGTTGGAGATTTTATACAAGAGAGGAGGTGAAGAGAACTTGATGGCTTATTCCGACAGTGACTATGCAGGAGACATTGATGATTGGAAAAGTACATCGGGGTATGTGTTCTTGTTGAGCTCTGGTGTTGTAGCTTGGTCTTCAAAGAAGCAGCCAGTGGTCACACTTTCCACCACTGAGGCAGAATTCATAGCTGCAGCATACTGTGCATGTCAAGTGGTGTGGATGCGTAGGATCCTTGGAAAACTTGGTCATGAACTAAGTAAGTGCACTGAAGTATTTTGTGACAATAGCTCAGCTATTAAACTTTTGAAGAATCCTGTCTTGCATGGTAGAAGTAAACACATTGACATTAGATTTCATTTTCTTCATGAGTTGACAAAAGATGGAATTATTGAGTTAGTGCATTGTGGTTCAAAAGATCAAATTGCTGACATTATGACTAAGCCCTTGAAGCTGGATGTGTTCCTGAAGATGAGAGACCTGCTTGGAGTTTGCGTGGCACTAGAGGTAAACTGACTGCAATTTTGCAAGTCAGTTTAAGGGAGGATTTGTTGGAACTGAAGGTTTCTTGCTGACCGAGTCTATAGGGATCAGTTCATGTAAACGTGTAGTTGTTGGTTTGTTAATAATGTCCTGATTATCAGGATTTAGATTAGGTTTGAATTATTCCTCAGCTGTTTAACCACGTCTTTAGGTAGTGTGAACGTGGGTTGTTATTTGATTCTATTTCCGTTTTGTAAGGCTGGATAAAAGCCACAGTTTATGCATTCAATAAGATTGAGCTTTTGAACTCTCATAACGTGAAGGATTGTTAAGGGTTTTCAAAGATACCAACACGGGGGAGTCCTCGGCTGTTTTTTTTTGCCGCGACGATTTCATGGCAATTGTCGTAGACGGTGCCGGCGGCCGAGGCTCGCTGAGCGACTCGATGGAGGAGCTCAGAGGTTGTCGATGCTGATGTAACCAAAGACAAATTTAGGTTTAATTTTAATTTAATTTGTCTATCGTTTTTCACTCTAAATTCAAAAGTATATATTTAATACAAATATTTATTATATTAAAATCTATTAACATATTATCTATATTTTAATAGATAATTACGTCACATCAATAAAGTTAACGGAATATAATAGAGGTTAAAGTAATTTAACGAAAATAGGATAACGTGATTGATGAAAATCATGCTCAAGGAATTAAATGAGATAAAATTTAATTTAAAAGGGAATTGAGATTGAATGGCGAATTCAAGAACATTGAAACTAAAAAGCCTTAAGTATTGCAATAAAAATATCACACGAGCCCTGGAGGGGCCTGGAGGCTGGAACTCTTTTGGTCCCAATGTGGCCGGCTTTGTCATTGGCCAGAGGTGTCCACCATTGACCTCGTTAAAACCTTTCCGACAGAACTCCTAGCAGGAAAAATCTGAAAACGAAAAAGAGTTCCAAATAGCCATTCCACTAGAATAAAATTGCTACAGCAATCACATTGCCTCCAAATCGGACCCTAAAACGGAATGAAGAGATAATTTGAGATACTCAATTTTATAATCTACTAACTTAATTGACAAATTAAATCTGAGGTATTATAATTCAACTTTTTCCATGTTTTATATAACATTTTTTTCATGGAAACACACCCACAAATATATAATTTTGAAATAAAAATTTATAATTAAGACAACAAAAACTATATAATAATGAACATATGATTGATTCGTGGTACCTAAATGGTAGGAGTTCGAAATTTATTAAGAGCACTTTGTGACCAGGAACAAGTTGCACCTCGAGCAGAGATTAGGCTCACCCTTTGAATATGAGGATACCTCGTGATATTTACAAAAAAATATATATATAATTTGATTTTTTTTAAAGCATAAAATCATTTCGATTCGAATTCACTACAGAAATTTGGAACCAGATTCCGATCTTCTTATATATATATATATATATATATATATATATATATGTAGCAAACATGTGTGCGCGCGTTTTGACAAAATGAGATGTGCCTGTAAGGCTGTATGTCACAAAGCCACAACACATCGGTCTTAATCATATAATTAACATATCAATCAAGATCTATCAGTCTACTCCGAAAATCAACCGACTCAATTTGGAGTTAAGCATAGATAATATTATATGATTCTGAAGATAGATTTCTCGATCATGAAGTTGATGTTCATCAATTAAATGGGCCGGGGGGGGATCTTCGATCGATCTTCTGCGAAATTGCCTGCAAATGCAACCAAAATTTGATCATCAAATTGTCACTTGGACTATATGTTTCATTAGGGTACACAAAATGCGGCATATATATATATATATATATATATATATATATATATATATATATTACAGGAATATTGTGCATGCATGCATGGTGCTTAGTGAGTTGAAATTGCATGAGGTGACGCCTACCGTTGTTGTTTGTTGGCTCTCATTACGCGTAAACAGATAATGGACGTACGGCTAGCTGTGGCCCCATTTGTGTTGACAAATTAACTCCACCTTCATCCGTCAATATTCATCCAAACCAAATCACAATAAAATGACTCCACCAGATACTCAGATAGCTAGCTAGCTAGCTAGCTAGACTTTCTGGATCTGCGTCATAAATAATAATAATAATAAGGATTGTTGGTGATATATACAAATATATACAATTTGTTGAAAGCAATGCATGCAAATCGATAAGCTAGTTGCGGCCGTATATGGGCAAATGAACATGTAACATCACAGATTCACAAATTGGATATGTTTCTTATCCCGGCCCTATCTTTTCCTCCACCAAATTCCTACCTTCCTTCTTTTTCTTTTTTCCGGCCATGTCATTTCTCCACTTTCAATCATCATATTGTAATTTACTTGTTTTTCCAAAACTAAGTACGTTCATTCAGGATCGGTTTTCAAATCGATGAGTGGAAGGATCCACCTCAAAATCTACCAATTGTCGGTAAGTAGATGTTCTGCCCAAAAATGCGACAGCGGACCTGAGGTCGCATTCGGTGGATCTCTGTCGAAATTCGAGTGTGAAGGAGCGGGCTTGTGTGAGTTTCCTTAGTGATGGCGGTGATGTGGACTTGTTTGGATGCTGGATTTGGGTTGAAGGTTGTGGGCTTATGGGCCTTGATACCACGGTTTATCCCTAAATGGGTTGACCAGGAAGTATATAGGCTTTAGCTGCCTTCAAAGTAGACGTGCCACTAGTAGAAACTGCTACTAGACAGTAATGAATGAGTTCTGTTTCGGCCTAAGAAATTTTCCTTAATTAAGTGATTGTGAGGCAAGCGGGCAAACATCTCGCATTGTTCTTTTCTATGCCTTCTTCTTAATGTATCCAACGACTTTAATAAATTTTCTTTCCATTCTAGCCAAAGTTCAGATTATGTTAATTCCGATTTGTCCATGTTAGCAGCTTGTTATCAATTAGAAGCAGTTAGATACAAGGGTTTCCTTAAGTCGGGATAATGGTATTGGACCAAAACACCCAGATGATTCTATGACTTAGAGCAGCCATACAACAACATGGTTGATATATTCTGAATACTGAAAATTCCTCTTAAGGAAATCCTTTGAAATGTAAAGAAAATAAAGTACAATTATTAGAAAGTAAATGTAGAAACGTTAAATGCAACAAACGAAATACAAGTGTTGTAAGTAAACATTTCCTTCGCAATCAAGGCTCGTTGAGGGGCACGATTTTCTATAAATCATCAACTGAGATGAACATCAGTTGGAATCATGTCATAGGTTGGCAGAGCATTCAAACGACGGTGATACGTCAAGGGTTGAGTGAATGGGAACCTCAAAGACTGGGGTGAATGGTAGTCGGGATGAGGTAGTATTTGTGAATTCCTCAGGGACTGGTTTGGGAGGCAGTCGGGATTTGGAGAAAGCTTGTGTTCCTTGTTGGGAACTGAGAAATAGGTGACAAGAGAGACTGAACCTTGATCATGGATTGAAGAAACAGGTTGTGCCTGAATAGGCGAGCTTTTGAACAAAGAAACTTTTGAGGGTTTGCATTTGTTTTGAAATTGATTAGTTTGATCAATTTGTTTGTTTGATTGATTAATTGGTTGTCCCTTGAGAAAAAGGCTTATTCTCTATTTTATAAGCGGTGAGGAGCTGATTTGGGTTGCATTGTTGATCTCTACGGGCCATGCGTTGCAGTTAGCTTATCGCGAACATCCCCTTTGCCCTCCGATCCTTTATGCTCGTAAGAACCGACTTCCCCTTCTCCAAGTTTCCACGCTTGCATGTTCCAAGTGGGCGTTCTTGGGCTGGGCTTGGTGAATTGGGCATTTAATTTGGCTGGCTATTTGCTTTGGCCCAAAGTGGGATTTTTTCGGGTGTAAACATTGCCCCCTAAATTCGAAATGTTTTAATTTAAAACATTTCAAATTCACCTTATTTTCCTTGCCCACTCTCCACTTTCGCGATTCTGTCAGATCCATTTCCCGAAGTCCTTTTAAGTTTGGGTATTGGTGGTTTCAAGTCCATTATCGCGATTATTTATGTCACCTTCTTCTCTTGAAGGAATTGCCATCTTCCTCCTTACCTTACAAGACTCAAATTACTCCTTGTTCTGAAGATATGGCACCTAAAGCAGTTTCAAAAGGGAAAGCCCCAGCTGGTTCTTCACTTTCCTCTTGGTTCGTGGATGGTCCCACTCCTGAAACCCCTTGGATTACTGGGCAGGGTTTTGAAGACTGATGTATCTCTTTGCGAAATAATCTGCGAATTTGTGAGGAAAGAGGCCATATTGCTAATGGCCCCATTCTGGTTGCGGATGCGGAGCATCATTTCACCCTGGGTCCTTGTTGGCGAGGTCGGGTTCCAGAAGATGCAGCCTCCTTTTACCATGATTTGTTTGGATTCCAAGCCACCCATATTTACCAACGGTCTTCATTCCCCTAGAGTGACTTACATTCTGAATGGGCTCGCTTATTCCCCGCCGGCCGCAATTCGAAGATTGCCGATCGCTTTTTGCCTTGGGTCTAGACAATGAAGAAGTTATGTCCTACTGATCTTTGGACCAATGAAGTATATCACCTGGTAAGCTTGTCTGACCTCCCTACCTGCCCTGATATGAATCTCCTTAGTGTCGCTCTATGTTTCTGGAATAGTAGTACTAACACTTTTGATTTCGGAGTTGGTCCTATGACTCCGACTCTTCTTGATTTGGGGATTTTGTTAGGCTTGACCCCACCCCATAGGGAGGGTTGCGGACTTCACCAATTTATTCACTCGTCCCTATTTTCCTTTGATCCTGAGATTGTTAGAGCTCCCCTTATTTTCAATAAAATCAGCACTTTCACTCAGTACTTAAATGCTTTCTGTCCTTATGCTTTCTGCCCTTAGGGCTTTCCGGCAATTACTTAGGCACAATATATGAGAAAATTTTGTTCTACCATTTCAGGTTAGACTGGTTTGTTTTTTCGAATGCCTCTAAAGGTATCAAGCAAGTGTGGGCTCCCTTTGTTGAAGCCCTCACTTCTTGTAAGGATGTAGCCATGGGTCCGATCGTCTTGGCCCAAATATATAGTCTCATGCATTCTATTACTTCTCGTCCTAGTCTAGAACCTTCCCTAAACGGACCATTATGGATGGTACAAGTGTGGTTGAACTGGTCCTTTCCTCAACTCCGACGACAAGCTCCTTCTTTTGTCCATGAGGTTGTTCCGGGTCAACCGTTGATGCTCCTAACTCCAGTGATCTATTTAGCTAAGGACTATTTGTCATTCTTCTCTCAACTGAAATCCCGTCCACAAGAGCATTGGGAGGCCATCGTGGTTTGATACTACCCTTTGTTTGAGCACATGGGTTATCTGACTCTCCCTGAGAGCCCAATACGAAAAAGGACGATGATCAGGGATTTTATCAACGGCGTGACGACACAAGACCTGATCAGGGATTTTATCAGCTAGTTTAACCATTTATTTAAATGGTATGGTTATGGTTATAACCATTTAAGGCTACAATTAAATGGTATAGTTATGGTTATTAACCATTTAATCAATGGACAAACTATTTAACCATTTATTACATAACCACATAATTTTTTTTTTGTTATATTTATTTAACCAATTATTACATAACCATATTATTTTTTTTTTGTTATATTTATTTAACCATTAATATAATGTTGTTTAATTAAAGTCATTTGAATTTTTTTGTTAAATTGACAAAAAAAAAAACTATCATAGACCCGTCATCCTTTGGGCGACCCACGACGCCGGCGAGTCGACCCAAATTTTTCGGCCATTTCCGGCCACCTCAGGCGGCGATCTTGTAAGGATTTGTTCCTCTGTTTTAACCTTACAAGCCTATGTCCTTAGATTTCTCATATCTTAGTTCATTTTTTTGGATCTAACTTGAAATTTTTTGTAGTTTCTAAGTGTTTTTCACATTTTCCGTCCACCTTTGGCCACTTATGACCGTCGACCCAAGTATTAAAGTTGTTCTACTCGTCGAGCTCTACACGATGATATAAAATTTGTTGATATCCAAGATGGTTGATGATCCCTTACAATTTTACCTATTTTTGTTATTTTTGGTTTTTTTTATTTTTTTGTTAAATATTAATTTAAGTTATTTTAATCTTTTAAAAAAATTGAAATAATAAAAATTGAAAATTAAAATTATTTTCGGGGTGCACCGTGGTTAACCGTAGTTAACCATATATTAATGGTTATAATAATGATTAATAATCATTTAACTAAATAATCAATAATTATAAATATGTGCCGTTATAATCCTAAATATCTATGGTAAAAAAAATCGCGATTAATAACCGTTTAGTCATTTGGTCATCCTCGCTACGTGGAGAAATCCGCCTAACTCCATCCTTATAAGCTTTTCTAAATTTGTTACTATTTTAATGTAATTATATATGATTTGAGACCATTTCTATAAATTCTTAAACTACTTTATTACCCCCATTTATTAATTACCAATTTGCCACTTTATGCATATACTAAAAACAGGTTTTTCACTATTCAATGAACAGTGCAATAGAAGTTCATTTCCTTTTTTGCCCTTTCTACAGTAAACTTCAGCCTTCCGACACCTCCTCAGTCGCTCTTCTCTTCTCTTCAAGTTTCTCGGTCTCTCTTCATTGCTTCCAAGTGCTTCCTTTTCTTCTCAAACCTCTCAAATCCTTCACGGACAGAGCATGGTCATGTAATTGTTTGCTTTCAATTTCCCATTAAGGCAGAATTTCAACAAACTTGCAAGGTAAGACGTGGGGTTTTTGTTAGTTCTTGCTTTAATTAGGTTATTGGGATGGATTTTGTTCACTGATTCTCTTGCATGTTCATTTTTTGGAAGGATTGAGGAAGAAGGCGTTGACTTCTTGAAGAGTTTTGGGGAATTTGTAGGGTAAGGTGTTGGGTTTTATTTAATTCATCATTGAATTACGTTATTGAGTTAGATTTGGTGAGTTGATTAGTTTGCATGTTGCTTTGTTGGAAGGCTTGAGGAGGTAGAAGATCATACCGTTAGCTTTGGGTGTTTTTTCAGGTAAAGCTTTTATCTTTTGTGGTAATTAAATTTTGGTTTGAATTTTTTTAAAATTTTTTAATAAATTGGTGTAAATTTTTTTTCCATTTACTTTGAATTCCACCCTTTTAAAGTTGATTTTTCAATTTTATTACAATTTGATGAAATTAGTTATTGCTCTCTTACTGTCAATTTTAATCTATGAAAATGAATCATTTTGTTTGCATGTTAGTTTGTTTGTTACATTGTTAGTTTTATCTTTTATTTTTGCTGGATGATAATGAAAGTTTCAATGTAATAGTGAATGTGACTTTGTTGGTGCAAACTAACTGTTTGATAAAAGTTCTTAATGGGTTCTCTGTGTTTTTTTACTATTTTGCATGTCTTTTTTTTGCAAGGATTTGAGGAGCCACTATCGGGTCTTCAAAGAATTGTCAGGTATATTTTTGTTTTATAAAAGTTGTTAATTGATTTTGAGAGCTGTTTCTACGATGTTTTGTGTTGTTTTTTTTTTGCAGGGATTGGAAAAGATATTATTCTGTTTTGGCACAAGCATGAGGTACATTTTTGTTTTAGTGTAGAGAAAATTTAGGCCGTCAAACCATTTTTGTTTTAATATTCACATATATGAGTATCAATTGCTTTTGGACGCTTAAACACTAAAATTACTGTCATGTTGTTGTTATGGCCAGGAATTGCAAAGGGTTCGTCGAGTTTGGGTTGAATTTAAGGTAAAACTTTCTTCGATTTTGGTTAGTGTTTTGCGTTTTTGATTGTGGAGCCTTCCTTTATTTAAATAAACTTTTGTACTTTATGTTTTTAAAATTTCCGACTTTTTGTTGATGGAAGGAATTGAGTAATAGGTGTATGATATGGTGTGTTGTTTTGATAAGGTTCATATAACACAAGGAGACCAGCAAGGGACGACCATGATAGTCATTTTCTGGATTGAAAATAATAAGCAAAGAATGGTAGCTTTGACGGTTAAAGGGCTGTTGTGAGATTACTTTTGGAATTGAGCCTTCATTTTATTTTTAAGGAATAATTTTGGGGTTTTGCAGAGTTTTTTCAAAGAAGAAGAGAATCAAGGTTTCAAGACATCAAAAAAGATGAGTTTGACGATGATAGTGGTAATGCCTTGATGGAAATTTTATTCTTCATTTTAATTCATTAAATTTAAATCATCTCTTACATCTAATGCAATCAAATAGAATTGAAAATATTGGATGATATTGGTTGTGTGGGATTATAATATTCTGTCTAGGAGAAGGTTTCGACGTAGTTAGTATAGAATCCACCACATTCATCTGAAATTTTTTAGTAATATCTTTGTGTGACTGAATGTCTTGAATGGCGGTGCAACTGCTTTCTTATATTAAGGCTGAAGTTTGATTTCTCATGCAAAGAGTGATGTTCATTGTAGCAAGTAGTTTCTTAGGAACTAATTTATGTTAACATTGGATAATTTATACCAAGTTGGAATGAATTTGATTCAAATTATAATTGAATTGATGTATTTTCGAGCTTTACAATTCATTTCTCTACTTCATCTGTATGGCCTTTGTAATGAATTTTATTCCAATTATAATTGAATTGATATACTTTTGAGCTAACAATTTCATATCTGCACTATTTCTGTATTGCCTTTGTAATGTTTGAAGTCAATGTGATTCTTCCATGGATATCTTGGAAAACCAGAAAATCTTCTTCCCTTTCATAAACTACAAATGTCGAGTATGTGACCCGAATTCTTTTGAATTTAAAAGCTCTAACAATTTCAGTTAGTTGAATGAATTAATCTACAAATAAGGCATGTAGTTCAGTTAGTTCGGACTCATCACTAGTTAACTGTTTCTTGATATGTTATTTGATGTCTAATAATGAGCAGAGCAAAGGAACATCTCATTGTTTTGGAAGAGGTGGTCTTGGATGAGAGAGTCTAACAATGTCATGCATACGATTGTTCTCACAAGCAAGTGGACCCTCCAGCATTTGGCTGCAGTAGAATGAAATCTTGGGAAAAGGAGCCTCAAAGACATTGTAAGAATTCAAGCTCTTATATTTCTTCAAAATGATGAAACCCAGTTCAAATTTCTCCTAAATTGAGTCTTCTATGAGTAATTGCAAGATTTTTTGAGTAATTGCAAGATTTTTTGAGTAATGTTTTCTGGGTTGGCTTTGATTTTTGCAGTTACAGAGCATTTGACGAGTATGAAGGGATTGAACTTGCTTGGAACGAGGTCAAACTTTATGATTTTCTTCAGAGCCCTGAAGATTTTGAGAGGTTTTACTGTGAAATTCATCTCTGGGTTATTGTTCTTCTTATCGTTGCATTTGCGTTGTCGTTGCAAAATCATAATTCATAGTGATCATACATCCTTTGATTTCATAGATATATAACAAGTTTGTCAACCTGGCCAGGAATGGCCACAAGTTTGACTTCGACATTCTCACACGGTATGCCATTTTTTGTAAAAGCCATCGTTGAATTAGTATTCGATTTGTATCATTTCTTCCACAAATATTAGATTCTAATGCCATTGAATTAGAATTATGAAAAGCTCTACAAAATTTTGTACTCAGTTTTCTCTTTAGTCGTTTTCTTCCTGTCAATTGTGGGTTCTTTTTGTGAATTAAATACTTACTGATATGGAAAATTAAGAATTTGTGGAGTTCTGGGTATTTTTAGCATGTGTTTGGGTTTCTTCATGATCAATTGTTCATTTTGTTTATTAAAGTTTCAATCTTTTTAGGTTTTTGTGGCTGAATATGGTTGCCAACATGGTTCAGAACCTGCAATACAAAGACTAACCATGCTTTTAAAATTTTCTGAACTTTTAATCACATAGCGACATCGCGCGGGTTCAATTGCTCGTGAATTACTAAACTAGTTCGCTAGCTAGTAAACTAATATATAAAGGTGATCGATCGATAACCACTTATTTGAGCCTACGCGTCATTCTGTTTTCGTCCAAAAATTTTTGTTATAAATTTCATCAAAATAAAAAATAGAATTACTTACAGAAAACCTCCCAATCTTTGTCGGTGATTTCATGTTAGTCACAACCTTGTTAAACATTCAAACAAGTACTCAACCTATTTTTAAAAACAATTCATTCGACTCGCCCTATCTAGTTAGTTTAGCTGTCAAAATTCTATTTAAAAATAATGGGCTCCCTCATTCATATCCAGTTAAATCCCTATAAATTAATAATTTTAGGACGAAAAAATTCTACTAATTAAACTTAGCGAGATATTAATTAATAAAAATGATTAAGATGATGAAAATGAAGATGATAGTTATATTATCGAGTCCGTTTTGCGAAAAAAAGCTTTCAAAGTGATGATAACATTGAATAATTTTTTGTTGTAATATGAGAAAATCACATCAGAACTTCTAACAATATTAAGAAAAGTTAGATATGAGGTCCAATGTGCCATCAATTTCAAGAATAAACAAATAATGATTGAGTCTTATTTTAGAAAAAAACCTAGTAATCGAATCATAAATACTATGTATTAATAAATTATTAATTTATATATTACATTAGATTTGTACGAATCTTTTATGTATTAAATTATCAGAGTTCTACTATATCATTAATATCACGGGACAATTTTGGCACTCCAAAATCGTCATCTTACACTCCTTTAAATACTACTTTACCTTACGTTCGTATAAGTTTGGAATGGTATACATAATAACTTATTTTTATTATTTTGGAGTACAAACAGTAGTCGCACACCTCGTTGGAAAATTTTAACAACTAAACGTAACTATATCCTAACGCGGATGTAAATTTTTAAATACATTGGTTACTGACTTGTTTGTAATGTTTGAAAAAGATGGGATTAAATTAAAATACCAACAAAATTTGAAAATTAATTGTTTAACCATTTGACCTCACGAGATTGAGTTCATTTGGATTGGACACATATTTCAGCCCAAATAAAAAGTAGCTCACGTTTAGAAAAAGAGGAAGATAAATATCAATATATTAAAATCAAAACTTAAGACCTCCTATTATATATCGGGTATATAAATATCAATATATTAATATAAATAATAACAGAAAGTTTCATCCAAAATTCAACCTTTGGTTCATATTTCGTCGACCAACCGGCCTTCCTAATTCACGTTGTTGTTGAACGAACTTCTTATCAAATTCCTAGCATAAGGATTCATAAACTACCGACTTCTATATTTTAGACCATTCAATATTATAATAGATATGATAATAAAAAGCAATACAAAATAAAGATTCATTGTAACGTTACATCAAAACAACATTATTTATAAATAGGTATGTGTTTAATTATAATTCATATACCTAAATATAATATGTATTAAAACATAAAAAAGAATTCATGTTTGAGAAATTATTAGATGGTACATTACCACCACGTCAGTTCATAGTCCTTCCATTCATAATTCGTCATATGTCAATTTTTTATACACATGAATTAAAATTTTTATTTCTACCATTTAAATTAGATTTAAAATATAAAAAAGTGAAATAAAAAAGAGAAATCAACCACGAACATTCACCGCCAACCCTAACGGAAGACGACCTCAATGACGACGAAGATAAAATGGAGAAGAGGGAGATCCCAAGCAGAACATCGAAAATTCTATATTCTTTCTTGTAAGATTTTAATAAAATTATGGATCAATTGATCATCCAGGGAAGAGCCACAATTGTAGTGCGATCTTCTTCTCTCTTCTTTATCAATATTTATTATTTTTTAATTTTGGGGGAGATGAAGAAGAATGGCTGATTGTTGCAATAATTTAAGTTCTACTTGGATTAGGATTACAAGGCGATTGATAGCTGATGGTGGTAATCTACTTGGATCTCTACCTCTTCGTTTTCGTCTAGTTCGTCTTCGTCTAGTTCATCTTCAGTTGGAAATCTATAATCGCCTTGGATCTCCACCATCAGCGATCTTCTTCTCTCTTTTTTATTTTATTTTTTATAATTTACATTTAATTAAGTGGTAAAAATAAATAACTAAATCCAACTGTCTAAAAAATTGACATATGGCGAATTATGAATGGAAAGACCATGAGCTAACGTGACGGTATTGGACCATCTAATAGTTATAGGAGCGAAACAATAAATCACTTTGATATTGAAAGATCCAAAAGATTCTTGCAATGTATCAGTTATGGTCTAATGAAATTTATAGGTATAAGAAGAAAACCTGTCAAATAGAGATTTTTCTTTGGAAAATCCTATGGGTACCACCTAAAATTCTATTTTTTTGGTATCCCACCATATGTGGTATCTGACATGGCGTTCCATGTCATCATTTTTAATTACATACTTCAAAATTAAAATTAAAATCAAACAAAATCAAACATTAAAATTTTATTAATTAAAATACAAAATAAATAAAATATTAAAGATATCTCCTTCCCAAAAACCTAAACGCTCTGGCAAAATTGAGCTTCCTGACTAGACCGATATTGTGAAGATTGGGACATTCAAGGAGCTTGCTCTATATGACCCCGATTGGTACTATATTAGAGCTGCATCCATGGCAAGAAAATCTATTTGAGGGGTTGAAATGACCGCTCATGAATTTCCCTTTGAAATTCGTGAGACGCCCTACTCCCGTCTGACAACACCAGAATTAAAATAGTAATTCCTAAAATACCCTCACCATTTCAGGAAAGATTTTATGAGAATTCGACCGAAAATTCGGTAGAATCTCCCCTACAACTGGTCAACCCGTCACTACATGTCAGATGAAGGTTACAAAACCAAATACAAAACTGAACAGACCAGTTATAACCCCAAGCTATCACAAACCTAAATTCAAACTACCAAGCCCTCGAATAATTTACAATACCCAAAAGAGGATCAGAGCAACTAGGTACCCTTTAATTACAGAAACTAATGAAAGTTCTACGTGTCCATAGCGCAACGAAAGATGATGCCTCGTCCTTGTCTCGTCGCCTCGCTCCGTTATGGCCTAGAGGGCACCAAACCAAAACAACTGTGAGTGGACAAAACCAAACCGAAGCGTACAAATGCTAATAAAGTAACGATAACAACATTAAAATAAAATAAAATAAGGTAATCCAGACAACCTGCCTCGTGGTGAATCAAATTACATTAAAACCCTTCATACATATATATACATATCTACAACTTACTGGAGTGCCATTCAATTACATAGGCGAAACCCTCGCCAAATCTAACTGTACTAGCCATCTTAATAACACGGCCAAATATAATAATAATTTTAACCAAATAAAGATAGCTACAAAGAACTTACAAGAAAATCTAATAATAAAATAAAAACTCGATGGGACCCACGAAAACATAAACAATGTAAACATCCCGTGGTCCACAACGTTGCTTCGAAAACTCTCCTCAAAGGAGCTTAAAATCATGAGAAAACCTGGACACAAATATTGTAAAGATATCCCACCATCCCACCGCCGATAATACCTCAAGCAATGGCTAGAAATCAAGAGGTCCAACTCAGGGACCTACTCTCCACATATCCGATAATGCCTCAAGAAATGTGGACGTAACCCTGTACTTCACATAGACAACCTCACCGAACATATGACAGAAAATACCTCAAGCCACATGTCGGAGAAATAACCCTTAACGAGCACACGACTGATAATACCTCGAAGTCATGTGTCAGAGAAAAGAAATGATACCCGTGGATAATATACAAGTGAAAACCATAACGTAAATCCAAAACCCACTTTAAAAATCATTATTACCTGGTATTAACCAAAATCATAGAAAACCCGGACGAAGAGCCCAAAATTCAATAAAATTGAAATCCCGGGCCTAAGCCCAAAACCTCATTTTCAAATCCATTATTGAAAATCCACATCCAAAACTATTACCTTTAGTCATTAATAAACCAATTAACTCTACTTCCCGAAACTCATAATATTACATTTACAACATAAAATTACGCATGCCTTGGAATCTAGGAAACCAAGTCCACTCACCTCAACATCCGTTCGAATCCAACTCCAAGCTATTCAGTCCCCCGCGACACTCGGAGCCACCACGCCTGTCCAAAAACATTACTTGGCATTACTAACCAATAAAAATTAACCTAAAATCCAACCCCCTAAACTCTGGAAGTTCACACACTCCCTAAACGATTACCAAGTTGCTTTAAACACCCAAAACAACTTCTAAACAACTCTGATTGATCCAAAACCTACACCACCAAGTCCGAAACATCGAAAATATGTCGACATGCATAGTCGTGGGTCAAGGACCGGCCCCATGCACCGCCGTGCACCAACGAAAGACCGGCAGCTCGTCTAAGCACCGCCACGCTCCGACTACATTGCCCACGCGTTTACATGCGCGTTGACTGGACGCTAATTAGGCTGCTAGGTGGCTCCACATGGCTCCACGTGGTTGCTAGGTGGCTCCACGTGGCTGCCAGGTGGCTGCCACATGGCTCCACGTGGCTGCCATGTCAGCCTCTTGTCAGACCTAGTCGCTGGACTCCTCGCCGGAGAAGACGACCGATCAGCTGTGAGCCGCCGTCCCCCGTCGCTGGAAAGCGCCATTGAAGGTCAAAAATCAAACATTCCTAACTTCTTCGAAACTCAACTAAATCAAACGTTCTAATAATCAAAATCCATCTACTTCAAGCCAAGAATCCAAATTCGAGGTCAAAATTGAGACCTCATATATGTGGTGGCCGAAAAATGGCTGGAAAGGTTCGAAGATTTTCTCGTCCTCGATTCTCGGCCTACGATAGTCCTCCATCCTTGGGATTTATATGGTTGGATTCGTGGGGTCGAGAGGATGAAGATGGTGACTTTGGTTTGGCTCGAAACAACTGAAATGTGAGAGGTTGTTCTTGTTGTTGGTGTGGGCTCCTAGGAGAGAGAGAGAGATCGTGAGGGAGGAGAGAGAGTGATCAGGAAAGATCTGGAAAAAGAATGGATAAAAGCATATTTTTAACACAAAAATATCTAAAGGCAAAATTACCAAATTGCCCCTAAAAGTTCTAGACCCATAACTCTCTCAAATGAACTCCGATTTCCGCGTGTCGCCTGTCTATGAACTCGTGAGATCGAGACCTACGCAACGATCCAAGATAAACTTCTAAAAGTATTCCCGAACAAAAAGTAACTTTCAAACTCCTCCAAAACCTGAGGGTAAAGTCATCATTTTCTAATTAATTTTACAAATTTACTTTAATTTTAAATCAGGGTCGTTACAGGGGCGATCTTGGTGTTGTGGCCTTCCGTAGGATCTATGGAGGAAGCAAGAGGAATGGCAGTCGTCCGCCCCATTTCTGCAAAAGCAGTGGCGCTATTGCTCGTCAGATTCTTCAGCAATTGCAGACCATGAACATCATTGACCTTGAAGGCAAATGTGGAAGGAAAATTACATCCAATGCCCAGCGGGATCTTGACCAAGTTGCTGGACGTATCGTGGTTGCAATCTAAGAGATTTCGAAGTCTTGATCTTGGATGCAAAAAATTCTTAGGGTTTTAGTTTTTTGGGAAGGAGACGATTGATTTCGTTAATATTTTATTTATTTTGTAATTTAATTAAAAAGAATTTAATGTTTGATTTTTTTATATTTTAATTTTAATTTTGAGATAGGTAATTGAAGATGATGACATGGAACATCACATCAGATGCCACATGTAGTGAGATACAAAAAATGGGATACAAAAAGTGGAATTTTAGGCGGTACCCGTAGCATTTTCCTTTTTCTTTCGACCATTTTCGATTCTTAATACGATATATAAAGACCGTTACTACAATTATTACTACACTTTTTTTTTTATACAATATTACTACACTTTTGATCGGGAAATATCAATTGCTTGTTGAATCTAATAAATGTGAATTGCGTGGTAGTAGGAAACTCCTAATTCGGGAGCCCAAGAGTTTTACAAAACGTCCTTGAGGTTAAAAAAAATGTTTTACAGTTCTAATAATTTAAAAGAACAAATTGTGGATTGGTTCAGTGAAAATAAGATTGATTGGATTAGCCCACTTTATTGTGGGGTACATATTTACTTAAGTAGTTTTCTTGATTGCCTCTAAGTGTCCGTTTGGATGTACTTCTAGTAAAACGCTTTTAAGTAGTAGTGCTTTTGATTAGTAACGCTTTTAAGAAGAAACATTTTGATGTTTGGTATGCACACATAAAAGTACTTTTATTTCTAAATAAGTACTTGCGATATAATTTTATAGTGTTTGGTAATGAAAACAAAAAGTGATTTTAAAAATATAAGATTATTATTATTTCATTTCATCGTTCTTATAATTCAATTTTGTAATATAAAAAAAAAATATTTGGGAATTTATATTATGACATAAGGTTAATGACTTAACAAATATATTAAAATTTAATAAGAGTATTACTAATTGAATAATTAAAATAAATAATAATTAAATAAGAGTTTTGATAAATTAAATAATAATAAATAAAATATGGTGAATTTGGGCATTTAGGGTATTACTGATTGAATATAAGGATAATATTGGAAAATGAAAGATTCATTAAAAGAAAAAAGGTGTTTCCTGTTTTTTGAGAGGTAGCACTTTTGAAAAGAAACATCAAGAGAGTGCTTCTCAAAACCTCTCCTTAATTGCTTGTGCTTCTTTTTCGAAACACTTTTTAAAATTTACCAAACACAAGTTTTGAACTTAGAAAGTTCTTCTATCCATTTAAAAGCACTTTTGGCATTTTCAAAAGCACATCCAAATAGAAATCAGGTAAATTTAGTTAATTTTTTATTTTATGGGGTGTATACGCGATAATATCATAGATGAAAAATGGATACACATTCTTATATTTCTACATCTAAAAACATTTGAAAATTCTAATTTTAAAGAAACCATTTAAAATTAGATAAATACACACCCCCCTATACTAGCAATATTAGATGAATCCTTGGCACACATTCTCATTTTCGCAATTATCTGCCGCTAACTCCCCGGCCCAGATAAATGTAGGTCTTGTAGCCCAAAACTAAATTTTGTTGTGGAATGGCCCATTTACCCAAGCTAATCCAACTCAAATCTTCATGTGGCTCAAACTTTTCCGGCGAGCCACTGTCCCTGCGATTTCTGTCCTCGTTGTCTAAAACTAAAACCCTAGCATTGGGTTTAAACCCTGCACCTACTAACCCACTCGGTGAATGAATCAACTCAGCAATGGTGATTTCAAGCTTTGGGATTGCGTGCCGACCCCATTTCTGCCTCCGCACTCCTTCATTTCACTGCATCAACAAGGTAATTTGATGCATGCCTGTGTCTACACTTTACATATACGCCTGAGTTTGTGTGTGCATATATGCGAGCTCGGTGTGAGCGATTTGTTCCACTCAATTTCAGGTGCAATTAAAGTTAGTTGCGGCCATGGAGGCGCTTGATGAGCCAGAGGGTCTATTTAAGGACAACAAAGCCAATAATTCTGCCCAGGGAAGAAGTAAGTTTCGATTTTTCGTTTAAATTTTCATGTTTGTGATTTTGGGTTTTATTTTCGGGAACCTTAAAAATGGTTTTTAACTATAAACTTGTACTCTGGGCGGTGAGGAAGATGTCAACGCGCCGGCGTCGTGGAAGAAGTTGAATTCCAAAGAGCTTGGAATCACTACTGCAATGATTGACAAGCCGACCCGAAAGGTTCTTAATGGGTTAAAGCGAAAGGGTGAGCATTAATCTGATGTTTAGCTGGTCGGTATGATTCTTGTTCTTCTTGATTACTGTTACTGCTCTATTTTTAATTGTGTAAAAATCATGTTATTTTGGTTTCTCCTTTAGGATATGAAGTGTACCTTGTAGGAGGTTGTGTAAGGGATCTTTTGTTAAAGCGCACGCCGAAGGACTTCGACATTATAACTTCAGCTGAACTCAAAGAGGTTTTGATCTGAATTTCAATTTGGTATTATTTGGGTCGGTATTGATATCATAAGTTGTTTCTAGCTTGTAGTATCTTCAAATGATATTTTCAGGTGACAAGAACTTTTTCTTGGTGTGAAATAGTTGGCAAGCGGTTTCCTATATGTCATGTGCACATTGGTGATACGGTTGTGGAGGTTTGTATTTGTTGTGATTCTAAACTATTTTCCGACCAATAATGAACTATTTTCTAGTTGGTATTGCACCGGAAGTACTTTCATTGAAAACTCTAATCTAGTAAACTTCCTTATCCATAGCGCATTAGCACACACATATAGACACACTGTTCTAAAGTAATGTTAAGTTTTGCTCCTATTGTAGGTCTCAAGTTTTAGTATCTCCGCACGGAAGTCTGGCAGGAACTCAACTAGAAGTAGTGATTTTGGAAAACCAGTTCACTGTGATGACAAGGATTATATTCGTTGGAGCAACTGTTTGCAGCGTGACTTTACAATTAACGGGTTGTTTATGAAACCCTTTTGTTGCTTGAAATTTGGCTCTTCAAACTCTTCCTTCTTTTTAGTTCTTATAATCTTCCCTTTTTCTTTTGCAGGTTGATGTTTGATCCTTATGCAAGGATAGTGTATGACTACATGGGAGGAATAGAAGACATTCAAAAAGCTAAAGTGTGCTTGTATTCTTAGCAGTTGTGGTTTCTTAAATTACTTTACCCTAACTGGCAAATACATTGTCCTCACATCATCTTCTTTGGGCCTAGGTCCAAACCGTGATACCTGCAAGTACTTCGTTTCAAGAGGATTGTGGTGAGTTTTTGTTTGCAGGTTGCTTTTGTGTATACATGGGTGTTGCTAAATGCCATCTTCCTTGGCGGGTGTGTTCTAAAAACACAACCACCCATGCCAATTGATGGAAACTTTCTCATTTTTATGGAGAAACTCAAATCAGTTTATGTATATCGCAGCTCGCATTCTACGTGCAATAAGAATTGCTGCCCGTTTAGGATTTCGTATTTCGAAGGAAACAGCTCATTCTGTTAAAAGTTTATCTTACTCAATTCTTAGGCTTGATAAGGTAGTTTAAGAGCTCTTTGACCTTATCCTTTTGCATGCACTCAATATTCCGAATCGCTTATTTGCTACTTCATGCTTTAGGGAAGGCTCCTTATGGAAATGAACTACATGCTAGCGTATGGCTCTGCTGAAGCTTCTTTGAGGTTATTATGGAAATTTGGACTTCTAGAATTACTTTTACCTATTCAGGTATGTATTTGTTATTGAATAAAATTTTCTACTTTCGACACAGTACGATAAGTTTTAATACAGTTTCATGTTGCAGGCAGCATATTTTGTTCGCCAAGGTTTTCGAAGACGTGACAAAAGGACTAACATGCTATTGGTAATTATCATTGCATCTTCAGCTTGAAGAGGATTTGACCTAAAAGGCATGATTTATTTAATTCTCTGGCTTTCACATGCAGTCCCTTTTTTCTAACTTGGATAAACTTCTTTCGCCTGACAAGCCATGCCACAGTAGCTTATGGTAAGTAGTTTATGAAAACATGCTCATTTATTTACCATGTGATGAGCCTTATAGCATGATATTTCTGTCTCAGTTGGTACAATAGACTCCAAGTTGTACTGGAGCATTCTTGTCGTTGCATCATATTTCGTCATAATTTATTTGGTCGTTTTGTATTGGAGAGATTCTAGAATATACATGCAAGCTTATTACAAATTGGACCAACTGAGACTCATCACAGATTTAAAATTCCAGGGTTGTGATCTTAGCATTCCACAAAGCCTTATCTGAACAACCCCGGGATCCATTAGTGGTTGCTGCATTTAGCCTTGCAATTCACAATGGTGGAGATATGACAGAAGCACTAAACATAGCCAGGAGAATCACTAAACTACATGATGCTAGGTTTCATGAATTATTAGAAGCTCGGGATTTGAACCCTCGAGCACTGAAAGATGAGGTTGTGAACCTCGCAGCATCTCTTAAGAGTGCACTCAATAGCATGACTGATGAGCAAATAGTCTCCGAGGCAATGGCAGCACATCCACAAGCCCCATTTTCTGATCTGGTGAGCACTTCCTTATATTTTAAAAACTTCCGTTGATGAAGGCATTTAGTGAGAAACTTTACAGGTCGTGCCTTACAGATTCTTGATCCCAAATTGCAGGTTTTTATCTCTTGGGGGTTATCTTTGAGGGTTTGCCGGATTTTCAGCTGCGTAGCTTCTGGTTCAGAGAGGGGATTTGTCCCAAAGCAAGGCAGCAAGATTGATTATGAGGCATTAGCTCTGGGTAGCCTACCGGAGGTTCGTCATATTTTTGCTAGAGTTGTATTTGATACCATATATCCTCTGAATCTAAATCGTGATAATTTTCAAACATGAATACTTTGCTTGTGAGAACAATTTTCATAATCTTATAGTAGTAAAATTTGGGAATTGTTCTTTTCCCTTTTTTCCGTCACCTTACCTTTCACAGCAACCTTATTCAAGGATCAAGGTACAACCAGTTGCAACTTTTTATTGTCATGTTACATATTCCTTTGTGGGGAGCTTGACCCCAAAAATGGCAATCGAGCAGCAATGACATGAACATGAAGATGAATAAGTATACATACAAATGAAAGCTTCGTCACTTTGAAAAAATTGATTTGGGAAATTCCAAGAAATGATGTGGGGTTGTCAACCATGAACTTTAAATTCAAGCCTTGGCAAGCTCGGTGGTGGCAGTGGCGGTGGCAGGAGCAGGACCGCCGGTAGTTGGCCTGGAAAAATCAATGATATCACAATTCATTTTAAAAAAACAGAGCATTTTGCAGGATATGAATGGAGGAAGCAGAAACTTACAGGCCAACCAAAACTTTGAAAGCATCATAGAGAACCCATTGGCCTCCGGTGAGGGTTCCGATCGTGAGAATACGAAGAGGAAGACCGCGGGTAAAAAGACCTAGCAATCCCAGATTCTTCACAGCCTGGAAAACAAATCACAGTGAAAATAAGCACTAGACAGTAAATTTATGTTCTTCATTCATTGAAGTTATGAGGACTCACATCACCAACAGTTGCTCCTTTGGAATTGTTGAGGAAAGAGACCAAGTTGTCTGCAGGGTGTGAGACAACAGCACAGAACACCCCAGCAATATATCCACTGCCAAAGCTCACCCCCAGCTGCAATGGCTTGCTGCATTCTTCTTTAGGTGTTGGTATGGCATGCTTGTAGATCAGCTCGATAATTGTCTCAAACGACACGAATTTCATCATAGTATCTACACAAATTAAACCCCAAATTACACCATTTCAAAATCTTAAACAATAATGACTCCAAATTAGCGCATTCGCTCTCGTATCCGGAGTTCTGTATTCTATTGAATTAATTCCCCGTTTTCCAATATCGCCAGTAAAAAAAGAAGAAAAGAACATGTTTCAACTTACAAGGAACCTGACGTCCCCAGAGAGGCACAATCCCTTTGTACAACCTGCAATACAATGCAAGTCTTGATAAGCATCAACTCAAAACTCTTCAAACAACAACAAAACAACTTACAACATTAAATGATGATTCTTTGGAGTTTCGGTTTTAGGTTTTAAGTATCAAATTTAGAACATAATCAATCCGAGACCACAAACTTAAAGTCTAAGCTTTAAATGATGATCCATCCTACAACATTCATAAACAAATAAAAAAGAGTTGAGGAAAAAAAGGGATTTTCTAAACATGTCACATCTTCGATAAAAACAGAATGTCTTGCATACCCGAGAGCGCCTTGGGATTTGATGAACTTGGGGAGGCCATCAGACAAGCCTCTTGCAAAACCGGGCTGAGTTTGGACACGAACTTTGACAGCTTCCATAGGGCAAAGGGCAACATCCGCAATGACTTCAGCTGATGCAGCGCCTGCAAGGTAGATCAATGTTTTGTACTTGGCTGCATACTCGGGGCCTGCAATGTCTGAGTAGTACTTCTTGAAGAACTCGTAGAGCCCGAATTTGCAGGCACCTTGAACACTGTATCCAGCCAAGGTGGGCGCCCAACCCTTAAACAAACCTCGGATGCCTTGCTCCTTAACCAGAACTCCGAATCCCGATGTGATGCTCTTGTACTTCACTGGATCAATCTGAGTTTGTTTTGTCGACATTTTAGTCACACTTTGAACCATCAAAGAAAAGAAAGAACAAGAAAAATGAGGCTTAACATTTTATCGAACTTCAAATGTACTTCAAAATTCAAGCTAGATTGTTATCTAAAGAGGCCCCGCGACCACATTTAATTTTTCGCATTTATTTATTAATAATGAGGGAGAAATAGTTTATCGCGTTTGAATCTATAATAAAATGTTGAATGATCCTTACATCCGGCCCTCGAGAAACCTTCACTTTATATCTTTCAATTAAGCTTTTTTTTTTTAATTTACACATTTGTCGTAATTGGAATTGGTCACTTTTAGAACATCATTTCTGTACAAAAAATTAACATAATTGAAAATTGTTTAGACATGTATAAACTAATTTCATCATGAAGAACTTAATAGTTATATACTAGAATCCTTGATTTGTGTAATATCATCCATGATTAATGATTACTAAATTAGTTGGTTCTTTTTCAAATATAATCGAGATTGAAACTATAATTTAAAAGATAAGCAGTTGTAATATATATATTTATGTGGCCAGTTTACTAAATAAAATAATAAAATAAGAGACATTTTTTATGATGAGATGCAAGAATTTTCTTAAAACGTTTGGACAAATTTCTTAAACAACCAAAACATAGAAGTCAACAAAAGGATCATTAAGCTCAAAACATGCAAAAGTAAATATGAAAACAAAATTGGGTGGCTCATAATACATTAAAAAATTTAAATTAAAGAAGATAAATATGTGTCATATAATTAGAAAGGGACCTGCATATTACACTTGACGAGATCGAGAGGAGTGACGGCCAAGTGGGTGAGTCCAGTACTCAACATCCCTGCAACGCCACACGCGGCGTAAAACGCCGGCGAGTACATCTCCACTTTCTCTTTAGGCGCCGGAATCACCACCCTTTTCATCAACGTGGCCGCCGTGGACGGCGACGACGATGATATGGAAGGAGGTGATGCATGATCAGTAGTCTTACGCATTGAAGAAGAAGAGTAGAGGAAGCTTGGGACAAGAGATTTATGATGAGATGATGAGGTTTTGAGTGGATCTTCCATGATTGATTTGAAAGTGAGAAATATTGAGAGGAAATTGGAAGAAAGAGGTTGGCTCCTTGCTTTTGGTGGGTGAAGTGGTACACGTCCAAAAATATCTGCGTGGCGCGCAATTTATACTTTGTTTATAGGAGGACCGTTAACTCACTCAACGGCGTTGACGAATCCCATTCAAATCTGGAAGCCTAAGCCTTGTCAAAGACTCAAATTGACGGTTTTTTAGTCTTTTAAGGCTCCAACGTAAGCAACGACGTAACCAGTTTCGTTTCTTTCCCTGTTTCACATGTTCAAAGAAGATTCTTCTGCCTTTCGAAAAGTAAAATAAGTAATCTTCAGCCCCATACTATAATAATTATGATGAGTATATTATATAGGTACTATTTTTTGTAAACGCAAAATGTTAATATTTTTATACAATTATATCAATGGAATGAAATTTTATACATTAGATACTACTCGTATATTTTATAAAAGTCGAATCTAACTCTCAACAAACAATGAAAAAAATTATACCATTAAACTGTAGTAGTATTGTAGTAATAACAAAACATTGTTAGTGATAACTAAATTATCAGCTAACATCTTTAATGTGTTTTTTTTAAAACACAAAATATCCTTTATTTTAATTTTCGTAAATTAAAACGACGGTAAGAATTCAATTGATACATATAAAAAAATATAAGGTAATATTTCGTAATCTCAAATCATATAAGATTTGAAATGAAATTGCCGTAAATCAAATAACTTAAAGAAGAAACGTGCGTCAAGAGGTGAGGATGAATGAGACCAATATGAGTTGTCTGGAATTGAATTGAGTCTACAAACAATGAAGGGGTCCAATTACAAATTCTCGAGGAACGAGTACAAACCAAATGCGAATTGAGCCTTTTTTTATTTTTGGTCTGAAAATTGTTTATAGAAGCCACAAAGGGCAAAGACTACAAACAGAGCACATCGGCAACAAGAAGCAGAAATAAAGACAACAGAATAACAAACAGCATGAAAGATAGATAGAGTCAATTGAGACAGGACAGAGGAGTCAGGCCAACGTCTGCTAAAATCGACACCATTACACGCTAGGGGGGCAAGGCAGCCCATCGCAAGACAGAACATGTACCAGGGCCGATGGGGGTCTGGATGTCCAAATCTCATCGCACATCGCCCTCTTCATATAAGATGCAATAGCATCTGCAGCACGATTCGCAGTTCTGGGAACCCAATTCCAAGAAAACCTGCAGAAAGCATTAGAGAGGGTCCGAATCTCCGCCAAGCAAGGATAGATCTCCCACCTTCCACGCTCAATACCTCCTTTCAAAGCCTTAATAACCTCCAGCGAATCAGATTCAAAGATTATCCTCCCATAACCTTTATCAACAGCAAACCTGCAACCTTCCAAAACCGCAAGTGCCTCAGCCTCTACAACAGATGCAGCAGACTTCTTCCATCCAGCAGCTGCACGAAAAAAGCCATTCTCATCCCTACAGACTATACCAATACCCACCCCCTTCGACTCACGATCCCAGGACGCATCAACGTTTATCTTCAAAGACCCCCCTGGGGGCCTAGACCACGCCTGGTGATTTGGTTGAAATTGAGCCTTATGTTGGAGTGATTTGGTTGAAATTCAAATGGAAGTCATCACCATATTTTGTCACATGTCACTTTTGTAAATATCTTATGACAAGTCACTGTAACATATTGTTTCTCATAAAAATTAGAGTAGGCATTTATACATGTCTTCCGATGTTATTTTGTCATCGATTTTTTTTCCTCCGACAGTCTTTTGACATATTGAATGGGAATCATAAACGGATTCAGGATCGAGTTTGAAACCTCCGTCCGGCGGAATCCTGATCCTTACAAACCCAGTTCTCCAGCCACTACACATGCAATTCAATAGATATTTTCTGCCCTCCATCGAAACTTCGATCAATCCCTTCTCCTTCCTCGATCAATCTCTTCTCTGCCATCAATCAAAGCTTCAATAGATCCCTTCTTTACTCTCGATCAATCTCTTCTCTATAATCCAGAAACGATCTCTTCTTTGCCATGTATCGATGTTCTCTACCATGGATTAATGTCTTCTCTGCCCATAATTGATCTCCTCGTTTCCACGGATCAATCTCTTCTCTGCCCAAATCACCCCCGCCGTCTCAGTATTAGATCAGGGACGTCTTAACTTCGCAGGTAAGTACAGCTTCCAATTCTAAAAACCCTCATACTGCCTGATCAGACTATGATCAGGATCCGAAGGTCGGGCTCTAGACTGTGATCGGAACAGAATCGAGATGAGAGCTGGCTTGCCGACGGAAGGTCGGTCGAGACTCAGGGAGGAGCCTCTTCCACTCTAGCGTTTCCATATTTCTTTTAGGTTGATAATAAGAATACATATTGTGCTGAGTAGCTGGTCTGAGCCATCATCAGATTTGAGTTTCTTATCGTTGTTATTCTGATATTTTTTCAATCCATCCATCATTTTATTCAAAATTTTCCTTTAAAATTATTTTCTCTTTTCTTAAATATTTTTTACTTTATTATTAGAGGAGTTATCTGCAATATCTTGCATTGTTTTTTTGTTACGGTAGTCAGATTAGGACCTTTGATCATGCATTCGTTTTTAAGCGCAATTGGATCGTTCGAGATCATGTTTTCCTCAGATCCCACATCATACTCTTCAGATTCTTCAAGACTAGATATGAAGAGTTTGATTGTTGTGGTAGTGGAGGTAGTCCTATTTTTTTTTTAAAGAAAATAAAAAACAACACAGGAGCTACAAAGAAAAGCCTCTAAAGCACCAGCCACTAAACATATCTAAGACCCATGCTTGGATAGCTTCCTCGGGCACCGAGTGATTCCACGAAATCGAGTCCAAGCAGTGGTGACCAAGTCCTGTAACCGCATTCGTCACAAAATTAGCCTCCCTATAAACGTGTACAAAGGATAAGGTTTGGAAAGACCTTCTTAAGCGCTTAACATTACTAACAACTCTACGGAGCCGCCAAGGGGAATGGATAGCTCCATTCACAGCATCAATGAGAATCTTTGAGTCCCCTTCAACAAGTAAATGAGTAATATTATTGGAGATAGCCCATATGAGCCCTTCAAGCAGGGAAGGTCTTGGGTACGGCACCAGCTCAGCATGCTTGCCATATAATCCTTCCAAGTCATCATCAATTGTTTTTTTTTTTTTCAAATTTTCTCTTTGATCATAGATTTTTCTATTATTTGCTTTGTGATTTTTTTGTGACATTTCAACATCATCTTGCGTTTGTGTTTTCAATTATTGAGGGATCTTATCTTGTTTGATAAGATCTGGGCCAACTACGCTTCCGTCATATTGTTCAGATTAGCATATTCAATTTCATCCTCATTATTTCAACTTATTGTCATCAAGTTGTCATTTTGTCTTTGTACTTCCCGTTCCTCAGCGACAATTTCTAGATCCATTGGGAAGTCAAGTGAGCTCTTTTGGTTGACAAGTTTCTTTATTAAGTCCATGTGCTTATTTTTCTGTGTTTCAGAAAAACTGTAGATTGTTTGTAAATTGGTTAGGAAAATTCTTCTTCCATATGTTGATTTGACCAAGTTTACGGAGTCCACAAAATATCTTGCAACTTCAGATATGTGAATCTAGCTGTCAATCCATTGTGTTATGGGATTGATGCATAATGCAAGTTGCTTTGTTTCAGCAAGGGTTTCAGTTGGAAGATCCCTATCGATTGTTTGTGTTAACAACCAAATTTGTTAGGGTTGGAAAAACTTTTCTCTTTCTCTCCACCCCATTGTGCTAGTTATAGAGAAAGTAAGATATTTATTCCATCTAAAATCCTTAACTACTCCATATAGCATCGCTTTGGTAAATGCAGGAAAGTTTTTGAGGTGATCGAAGTTAAAACTTTGGAAAACTACCTTGTTAGTAATTCCCCAATCAATGGTTTCCGTATCCCAATGTTCACTTGTTAGAACAAAAGAGAGTCATGAAAAATTATCTGCCAAATTTATATTTTCGTGGTTTGCAAAATATAAATTCATAATCCTTTTGTGATGGTCCAAAATCCTTTCGTTTATGTTATTAAAAACATCAAGTGGCAATATTTTGTGTGCCTTTTCAAAAAAACAAATTCTTTTGATTTTCTGAAAGACGAGATCCAAATAATTATTCTGAAGAATTTCCGTCATTTGAAGAAAATTATTTATCTTTTCAAAATTAAAATCGTCCCAATTCATTTGTTTAATGGTTTGGAAACAGAGATTTTTAAGCAAAATATTTTCTTGTTTTATCAAAGAAATTTTTTTTTTCTTTTTCACTTGAGATGGTTTCAAAAGTAGTTGTTTTTTCAACTATTTTGAATGATAGTTCGGTCATGTGTTTTCGGAAACCTTTATTTTCCTTTTGGATATGGGTTTTGTAAGGACCCTTCCCGAATTTCCCCTTGAAATCCGCGAAAAAGCCCTTATCCCGTCTGACAGCTCTTTTCCACAAAATTAAATACCAAAAATACCATTTATTCTTAAATCCATTTAGCAAACCTTACAGGGTTCCCGACAGAACCTCTGTACCTACTGACCCCGCTTACCTGTCAGACGCAGGATAACATTCAGGTCAAAACAAAGACCTCGGAATAGTGGTGGTCCAAACAGTAATACCCTCTGACACCAAATGTCAGTAGGTCAGAAACTGCTGATACCTCTACCGGAATAACACAAGACAATTGACTATTCAGCCACTTGTGAACCAACAATAACTCGTCACTCTAGGTCACCGCCCACACCAACCCACTAACCCGGATCACGAAGTATTTTCATAGGCTGATTAAGCATATGACAATCGTCGTCAAATCATATTAGAGCTGGAAATATCCTCGGCTATCATATCATATAAGTCGGCAAGTATCCTCGATTATCATATCGTATCCTCAGCCGGAATAACCCTCGGTTGACATAACACATAAGCCGACATAACCTTCGACTATCATATCACATTAGTTAGAATATCCCTCGACTAACATATTATATCATCAGTTGGCATATTATATCATCAGCCGGCAAAACCCTCGACTGGTATACATACAAGCCGGCATAACCTTCAGCTATTATATCATTATTATTCATATTGGAGGTTCACTGGATTCACTGCCTACAACTGATCCTGGCTCCGGATTCTGGCCCCCACACATATCATTATTATTCATATTGGAGGTTCACCGGGTTCACCGCCTACAGCGGATCCTGGCTCCGGATTCTGGCCCCCACACATATCATTATTATTCATATTGGACGTTCACCGGGTTCACCGCCTACAGCGGATCCTGGCTCCGAATTCTGGCCGCCACACATATCATTATTATTCATATTGGAGGTTCACCGGGTTCACCGCCTATAGCGGATCCTGGCTCCGAATTTTGGTCTCCACACATATCATTATTATTTATATTGGAGGTTCACTGGGTTCACCGCCTACAGCGGATCCTGGCACCGGATTCTGGCCCCCATAAATATCATTATTATTCATATTGGAGGTTCACCGCCTACAACGGATCCTGGCTCCGGATTCTGGCCCCCACACATATCATCCAACCCAAAATCATGGACGCTCTAGCCCCAAGGAACTCATGACACGATAATGACCCAACTACCTTGACCTTCCGAGCTCAAAACCCACTCCACGGTCAACCATGCTGGGACTGCCCAATCGGGCCCTAAACGAACTTTTATGGCCTCGAAACCAACAAAATTTGATCCGGAACGTCCCAAAACCCTAGTCACGCGTCGGTGTGACATCGAGAATAGTCCCACGAGCCGCCACATGCCATCGGAAGGTCAGAACACACGCACACGCGCCGCCAGGCGTCGTCACGCGCCGGCCACCACTGCTACAGTGACTCCCGCACCTGGACCTATCCAACCCGACCGAACTCGGCTTGACCTAATCCAATTCAACCCGATCGATTCACTCAACCTAACCGATTCACTCGACCCGACCCGTTCCAACTCAACCTGACTGGTCATCGTTGACTTGCCGGAGAAGAGGACCGACCTGCAGGAGAAGACGGTTGCACCGCCGCGCCGACGTCGTCGGACTCGCCGAAAACTGGAAATTCTTCGCCGAAAATCGTCATTTCTGGCGAGCTTCCAACTCCTTCATTTCTTGACCGATTTTCACGATCCACACTTGTAAATTCATGTACTTTTCACCAGAAATCCAAATATGAGCTCAAAGTTCAGAGATCATACCTGGTTTGGTCGGAAAACGGCCGAGAAGATTCGGTCCACCTCCCTCCTCCGTCCGTCGCCTACGGCGGTGCTCCCACTCCGATGATTACACCAAAAGGCTCGTGGGGTCGCGGGGAAGATCCTCCCGACCTTGGTTTCGGTCAAATTGGACTGAAATTCTTCCGATGAAAATTGGGGTTTTGGTGTTCTCACGGGGAGAAATCAGGTAGGAGAGAGAAAGAGACTGAAAAATGGACCCATCCCCCGAGGAGAGAGAAAAATATATAATTTATAGTTCCAACTTTTTCAAAATTACCAAACTACCCCTGAAGCTTCTAGACCTATAACAAACTCACCGGGTCTCCATTTTCTGTGTGCCGCCTGTCTACGAACTCGTGAGTTCGAGACCTACGCAAAGACCTAAGAAAAATTCCCAAAAGTACTACCAGTCAAAAAGTGACTCCCGAATCCGTCCAAAATCGAGGGTAAAATCGCCCAATTCTCAAAATAATTTAATTTCTAGTCCGTGTCGTTACAAATTACCCCCCTTACAGAAATTTCATCCCCAAAATTTCACTAACTCAGGTTAAAGAACCAACCTCCTGTTCAGTTCCTCTCGCGTCACCACCGGCACGAACTTGGCCCTAGACGCGATTTCCAAAAGAACTCGTGCATTCTGCATATTTCTCCATTCCAATCTCGACAACAAATCGTAGGCGAGAACTACATCCAGGAGACATCCTGGAGGCACCAGTATCAAATCAACACGGAACATACCTCGAAGTCAGGTGTCAGATACGGTTACGTGCACTATGTGCAGTCAGCCTCAATGTTCTAGCGGAGCACTATCTTACAATGCCAGCATCGGAAAGCCTGTCAACGATCTAGCAGAGAACTACCCTCCTACGCTAGTCAGAGAAAATCTTGACGTATAAGTGCCGGAGAAGACCCTCCATGATGTATAAAACAATGCGTGCATACACAACATTTCTTTCCAAACCAGTTCATAAGGATAAACCAAAATCCATCTTTTGTAAATCATTTGGTGGGACCCACGAAATTCAAATAATGAAAACATTCCGTGGTCCTCAACCATGCTTTGAAAACCCTCCTCAAAGGTGTTCAAATCATGTAAATCAACCTGGACACGTAATATAACCAATCAACTGTTCCCGACATATCACAACACACCAGGGTATCCCTTGAGATGTGCTAAAATATGTACTACAAACTCTGTACTATGCATATACAGGCTCAACGATCCTATGGAGAACACTCATGTCAGTCGGAGCAACAGCCTCAACAACCAGCGGAGCAAAACCCCTCAACGCTAGCTGGAGCTAAATCTATACATCGGAACAGGAAATCAGTGAAACCAAATCAATCTTTGTTTCTTGACCTCAGCCAAATTCTTTGAAAACTCATTTATGGCCAAAACTGGTAAAATCATAAATACGGGTCTAAACCCAAATCACATACTCAAATAGTTACCACGTCAAAACGATATCAAAATCGAATACAAAAACTAGGCCATTTCTCAAAACACACTTTCACTGAAATATTGGCAAACATGTGTCCAATAATCATTTCTAAATTCCGGAAATTCAATGCAACAATACATAATAGTATGTAAACAAAGATACATTGATGCATGCATTACAGTTTATAAAACAAAAGTCCACTCACTGACAACAGGAATCCTTAAATAATTTGCACACAAGTGTGCGGTATGTAGGAAGTTAACCTAGAGCTCTGATACCACTTGTAAGGACCCTTTCTGAATTTCCCCTTGAAATCCGCGAAAAAGCCCTTATCCCGTCTGACAGCTCTTTTCCACAAAATTAAATACCAAGAATACCATTTATTCTTAAATACATTTAGCAAACCTTACAGGGTTCCCGACAGAACATCTGTACCTACTGACCTCGCTTACCTGTCAGACGCAGGATATCATTCAGGTCAAAACCAAGACCTCGGAATGGTGGTGGTCCAAACAGTAATACCCTCTGACACCAAATGTCAGTAGGTCAGACACTGCTGATACCTCTACTGGAATAACACAAGACAATTGACTAGTCAGCCACTTGTGAACCAACAATAACTCGTCACTCTAGGTCACCGCCCACACCAACCCACTGACCCGGATGATGAAGTATTTTCATAGGCTGATTAAGCACATGACAATCGTCGTCAAATCATATTAGAGCCGGAAATATCCTCGGATATCATATCATATAAGTTGGCAAGTATCCTCGTGTAACAACCCGGAATTTTAATTATTGGGTTTACGCAATTATTTTTGTAAAATGACGATTTTACCCTTGGTCGGTAAAGGGCTTGGAAATCAAGTTTTATTTCGGAACCTATTAGGTTGTGTTTCGGGTACTGTTGCGTAGGACTCGAACTCACGAGTTCGTAGACAGGCGGCACGCGGAAAATGAAGTTCGTGTATGGAAGTTATGGGTCTAGATGTGCAAGGGTAGTTTGGTAATTTTGATTTGGGAGAAGATATTTTAACCCAATCATTTTTCATCTTCATTAGATTATCACTCATCTCTCTCTCTGAAACATAAACACCCACATCGAACCCGAAACTGTGCGAAAACACCCGAAGAAAAACCATAAAGTCAACTTTGGATTCAAGGCTCCAACTTCCAGTTTTGATCAACTAATCGTATTCTACTCCTTCCCACGATCACAACCGTACCAGGTTAAGTGAACCGGCCAGGTTAAGTGAACCGGTCGGGTCGAGTTGGATCGGGTCAGGTCAAGCTGGATCGAGTTGGACCGGTCCAGGCGCGTGAACACTGTAGTAGGCGCGTGACCGGCGCGTAAGGGCGCGTGGGCGCGTGTGCCGACCTTCCGGCGGCGCGTGGCAGCGCGTGGGGCCGAGTCTGAGGTCACGGTGATGCGTGGTAACTAGTTTTCGACGTTCCGAATCTGTTGGTATAGGTTTCAGGTTGATCGGACGTCGTTTAGAGGTCATTTTGGGCAATCCCAGCGGTAATAGTTGACCGTATTAGCGGGTTTTGAGCTCGGAAAGTCAAGGTAGTTGGGTCATTATTGTGCATGTGTTCCTTGGGCTAGAGCGTCCATGAATTAAGGGTTGGATGATGTATGTGAGTGGACTTTTGTTTTATAAACTGAAATGCATGCATCCGAATATCTTTGTTTAAATACTGTTATGTATTGTGGCATTGAATTTCTGGATTTTAGAAATGATTACTAGACATATGTTTTCCACTATATCAGTTAAAGTGTGATTTGAGAAATATCATGGGTTTTGGACTCGGTTTTGATATCAGTTTGACGTGGAAATTATTGAGTCCACGATTTGGGTTTTGACCCGGATGTATGAGTTTATCGGAATTGGCCATATATTTGAGGGAGACCAGAATCCGGGACTAGGATCCGTTATTAGCGGTGAACCCGGTGAACCTCCAATATAATATGATATGATATGATAGCCGAAGGTTATACCAGCTGATGATATGATATGATAGTCGAGAGATATGCCGACTGATATGATATGATAGCCGAAGATTATACCGGCTGATGATATGATATGATAGTCGAGAGATATGCCGACTGATATGATATGATAGCCGAAGGTTATACCGGCTGATGATATGATATGATAGTCGAGAGATATGCCGACTGATATGATATGATAGCCGAAGGTTATACCTGCTGATGATATGATATGATAGTCGAGAGATATGCCGACTGATATGATATGATAGCCGAAGGTTATACTGGCTGATGATATGATATGATAGTCGAGAAATATACCGACTGATATAATATGATAGCCGAAGGTTATACAGGCTGATGATATGATATGATAGTCGAGAGATATGCCGACTGATATGATATGATTGCCGAAGGTTATACTGGCTGATGATATGATATGATAGTCGAGAGATATGTCGACTGATATGATATGATAGTCGAAGGTTATACCGGCTGATGATATGATATGATAGTCGAGAGATATGCTGACTGATATGATATGATAGCCGAAGGTTATACCGGCTAATGATATGATATGATAGTCGAGAGATATGCCGACTGATATGATATGATAGCCGAAGGTTATACCGGCTGATGATATGATATGATAGTCGAGGATACTTGCCGACTGATGTGATATCATAGTACAGAGAGTTGTGATACAGGACTAGCACACCCCAAGGGATACTCTGGTTGCTAGGGATATGCCAGTCGAGGGATATGCCAACTGATGTGATATGATAGCCGAAGGTTATACCGGCTGATGATATGATATGATAGTCGAGGATACTTGCCGACTGATGTGATATCATAGTACAGAGAGTTGTAATACAGGACTAGCACACCCCAAAGGATACCCTGGTGGCTAGGGATATGCCAGTCGAGGGATATGCCGACTGATGTGATATGATAGCCGAGGATATTTCCGGCTCTAATATGATTTGACGATGATTGTCATGGGCTTAATCAGCCTATGGGCTTAATCAGCCTACGAAAATACTTCGTCATCCGAGTCAGTGGGTTGGTGTGGGCGGTGACCCAGAGTAACGAATTATTGTTGGTTCACAAGTATATGACTAGTCGGTTGTCTTGTGGTATTCCAGTAGAGATGTCAGCAGTGTCTGACCTATTGAAAATTGGTGTAAGATAGTGTTCTTATTTGGACCACCACTATTCCGAGGTCTTGGCTTTGACCTGTATACTATCCTGCGTCTGACAGGTAGGAATGGTCAGTAAGTACAGAGGTTCGGTCGGGAACCCTGTAAGGTTTATAAAAAAGAAAAAAAAAATTTATTTAAGGATAAAGGGTATTTCTGATATTTAAAATTTGAGATAAAAGAGCTGTCAGACGGGATAAGGGTTCTTTTCGGGTTTCGAGGGAAAATTCGGGAAAGGTCCTTACAAGTGGTATCAGAGCACTAGGTTAAATTTATGTAGACCGTACATCTAGTGTACAGGTGAAATTTTGGTATTAATGATTTACACCTTCTACACAGCGTATAATGCCTCCGAGACGTGAGTTCCGTCAACGGTCGGGGAATGGTGGAGATGACCATGAACCTGTAGTGGGGCCTGATTTGAGGCAGACACTGGAACAGCTGGGTCAGACTTTAGCTTCTGTACTCCAGGATAGGGCTTCTCATGAAGTCTCTGATATTGAGAGAGCCCAGAGACTGGGGGCGACGATATTTATGGGCGAGTCTAGCCCAGATGAGGCTGATGAGTGGATTACTCGCATGAAGCGGGTGTTTTTGATTATGAGAGGTCCTCTAGGGGACAGAGTTATGTTGGCCACATTTTTACTAGGTGGTTATGCTTACCACTGGTGGCACTAATTGGAGGTGTCAGGCTGGAATGTCCATACACTTACTTGGCAGACTTTCCGGGAACGCTTCTTGGAGCAATTTTACCCTCGCTCACACCGGAATGTTAAGGAGGCCAAGTTCTTGCATTTACAGCAAGGAGACATGACTGTGGCCCAGTATGAACAGAGATTCATAGCGCTGAGTCGCTTTGCACTGACTTTGGTGGCGAACCTCGTGATTCGCAGTTGTCCGGTGATGGTTGAAGGCCATGGTTTGGAGGCAGATTTAATCCCCTTAGATATTTTTGAGTTTGATGGGATTCTGGGGATGGATTGGTTGTCCATGCACCATGCCTCCATAGACTATTATGATAAGACAGTGGTTTTCCGGAGTCCAGGATTACCGGAACTTACATTTCGGGGAGATCGTAGGGTACTACCCTATGGAGTGATATCAGCGTTGACCATTGAGAGATTGTTGAGAAAAGGTTGTGAGGGTTACTTGGCTCATGTGTTAGATTCTCGGGATACTCCGATGAGAGTGGAGGATATTCCTGTGGTGAGTGAATTCTCTGATGTGTTTCCAGATGATCTTCAAGGATTGCCACCTCACTGTGAGATTGAGTTCACCATCGAGCTTTTGCCAGGTACTCAACCTATCTCACAGGTACCGTACAGAATGGCACCGGCAGAATTGCGAGAGTTAAAGACTCAGTTGCAGGACTTGGTGAATATGGGATTTATTCGCCAAAGTGTTTCACCATGGGGTGCGCTGGTATTATTTATGAGGAAAAAAGATGGTGATCTAAGATTGTGTATCGACTACCGGCAGTTAAATAGAGTGACGGTACAAAATAAGTATCCTCTGCCAAGGATTGACGATTTATTTGATCAACTGAAGGGGGCAAAGTATTTTTCGAAAATTGACCTTCGATCCGGGTACCATCAGTTGAGGATCCGGGAAGAGGATGTTCAGAAAACAGCTTTTAGGACTCGGTATGGTCATTATGAGTTCCTGGTGATGCCCATCGGGTTGACTAATGCCCCAGCATCGTTTATGGATTTGATGAACAGAGTGTTCCAAAAGTATTTGGATCGGTTTGTGATTGTGTTCATCGATGACATCTTGGTGTATTCGAGGAGTGCCAAGGCACATGAGAAGCACTTGAGGTTGGTGCTGAATATGCTTAGGAAAAAGCATTTGTTTGCCAAGTTTAGTAAATGCCAGTTTCGGTTGACCGAAGTTGGATTCTTGGGTCATGTGATTTCGGCTGAGGGTATCAGCGTAGATCTCCAAAAAGAGGAGGCAGTGGCAAACTGGGAGCAACCGAGGACAGTGCCAGAAGTGAGGAGCTTTCTGGGTTTGGCAGGATATTATCGGCGGTTCGTAGAAGGATTTTCTACGATAGCAGACCCATTGACTCGGTTGACTAAGAAAGGAGTCAAGTTTAACTGGGATGCTGATTGTGAGCAGAGCTTTCAGGAGCTAAAGAGAAGGTTGATTTCTGCTCCAGTATTAACCCTTCCAGATGGTAACGGGGGATTTGAGGTATATAGTGATGCATCATTGCGGGGTATAGGCTGTGTGCTGATGCAGCATGGGAAAGTGATAGTGTATGCTTCCAGACAACTTAAACCCCATGATATTTTGGAGAGGATAGGACCAGTGGCACATCGTATTTCTTTACCCTCGGAATTATCCAGAGTTCATGATGTCTTTCATGTATCTTTGTTCCGGAAATATCTGTTTGATGAGTCTCATGTGTTGGAAGAGCAACCACTTGAGCTAAAAGACGATTTGACGTTTGAGGAGCAACCGGTGCAAATTCTGGATTGGAAGGAAAAGGTACTTCGCAGAAAGACTATTCCTCTAGTTAAAGTGTTGTGGAGGAATCATAACGTGGAGGAAGCCACGTGGGAAACCGAGGAACTAATACGGGCACAATATCCTCAATTGTTCCATGGTTAGGAAAGAATTTCGAGGACGAAATTTCTTAAGGAGGGTAGATTGTAACAACCCGGAATTTTAATTATTGGGTTTACGCAATTATTTTTGTAAAATGACGATTTTACCCTTGGTCGATAAAGGGCTCGGAAATCAAGTTTTATTTCCAAAATTATTAGGCTGTGTTTCAGGTACCGTTGCGTAGGTCTCGAATTCACGAGTTCGTAGACAGGCGGCATGCAGAAAACGGAGTTCGTGTACGGAAGTTATGGGTCTAGATGTGCAAGGGTAGTTTGGTAATTTTGATTTGGGAGAAGATATTTTAACCCAATCATTTTTCATCTTCATTGGATTATCACTCATCTCTCTCTCTGAAACATAAACACCCACATCGAACCCGAAACCGTGTGAAAACACCCGAAAGAAAAACCATAAAGTTAACTTTGGATTCAAGGCTCCCACTTCCAGTTTTGATCAACTAATCGTATTCTACTCCTTCCCACGATCACAACTGTACCAACCATCGAAGGAGAGGACCACAGTGGAAGCCGAATCGAGTATAGGAAGTTTCGGATATTCCGATCGATTTTTCGGCTAGCACAGGTACGTGTTTGATGTTTTAAGGTGATATTTGGATTCCTGGGTTCGAGTAGATAGATGTAGACGTAAAATTTATGTAAAATGGTTGAGTTTTGAGGAAGTTGTAAAGCTTGGAGTTTCGGCCGAAAATGGGGGATTCCGGCGAACCAGAAGGCGGCGGAGGTGGTGGTCCGATCATCTTCTCCGGCCAGCCTCCGACGATGGCAGTCCGGTCGTCTTCTCCGGCGAGTCACCGATGACCGATCTGGTCAAGTTGAACCGGTTGGGTTGAGTGAACCGATCAGGTCGAGTTGGGCCAGGTCAGGTCGAGCTGGACCGGGTTGGATCGATCCAGGCGCGTGAACACTGTAGCAGGCGCGTGACCTGCGCGTGAGGGCGCGTGGGCGCGTGTGCCGACCTTCCGGCGGCGCGTGGTGGCGCGTGGGGCCGAGTCTGAGGTCACGGCGACGCGTGGTAACTAGTTTTCGACATTCCGAATCTGTTGGTACAGGTTTCAGGTTGATCGGACGTCGTTTAGAGGTCATTTTGGGCAATCCCAGCGGTAATAGTTGAATGTATTAGCGGGTTTTGAGCTCGGAAAGTCAAGGTAGTTGGGTCATTATTGTGCATGTGTTCCTTGGACTAGAGCGTCCATGAATTAAGGGTTGGATGATGTATGTGAGTGGACTTTTGTTTTATAAACTGAAATGCATGCATCAGAATATCTTTGTTTAAATACTGTTATGTATTGTGGCATTGAATTTCTGGATTTTAGAAATGATTACTAGACATATGTTTTCCACTATATCAGTTAAAGTGTGATTTGAGAAATATCATGGGTTTTGGACTCGATTTTGATATCATTTTGACGTGGAGATTATTGAGTCAACGATTTGGGTTTTGACCCGGATGTATGAGTTTATCGGAATTGGCCATATATTTGAGGGAGACCAGAACCCGGGACTAGGATCCGTTATTAGCGGTGAACCCTGTGAACCTCCAATATAATATGATATGATATGATAGCCGAAGGTTATACCGGCTGATGATATGATATGATAGTCGAGATATATGTCGACTGATATGATATGATCGCCGAAGGTTATACCGGCTGATGATATGATATGATAGTCGAGAGATATGCCGACTGATATGATATGATAGCCGAAGGTTATACCGGCTGATGATATGATATGATAGTCGAGAGATATGCCGACTGATATGATATGATAGCCGAAGGTTATACCGGCTGATGATATGATATGATAGTCGAGAAATATGCCGACTGATATTATATGATAGCCGAAGGTTATACAGGTTGATGATATGATATGATAGTCGAGAGATATGCCGACTGATATGATATGATAGCCGAAGGTTATACCGAATGATGATATGATATGATAGTCGAGAGATATGCCGACTGATATGATATGATAGCCGAAGGTTATACCGGCTGATGATATGATATGATAGTCGAGAGATATGCCGACTGATATGATATGATAGCCGAAGGTTATACCGGTTGATGATATGATATGATAGTCGAGAGATATGCCCACTGATATGATATGATAGCCGAAGGTTATACTGGCTGATGATATGATATGATAGTCGAGGATACTTGTCGACTGATGTGATATCATAGTACAAAGAGTTGTGATACAGGACTAGCACACCCCAAGGGATACCTTGGTGGCTAGGGATATGCCAGTCGAGGGATATGCCGACTGATGTGATATGATAGCCGAAGGTTATACCGGCTGATGATATGATATGATAGTCGAGGATACTTGTCGACTGATGTGATATCATAGTACAGAGAGTTGTGATACAGGACTAGCACACCCCAAGGGATACCCTGGTGGCTAGGGATATGCCAGTCAAGGGATATGCCGACTGATGTGATATGATAGCCGAAGGTTATACCGGCTGATGATATGATATGATAGTCGAGGATACTTGCCGACTGATGTGATATCATAGTACAGAGGGTTGTGATACAGGACTAGCACACCCCAAGGGATACCCTGGTGGCTAGGGATATGCCAGTCGAGGGATATGCCGACTAATGTGATATGATAGGCGAGGATATTTCCGGCTCTAATATGATTTGACGACGATTGTCATGGGCTTAATCAGCCTATGGGCTTAATCAGCCTACGAAAATACTTCATCATCCGGGTCAGTGGGTTGGTGTGGGCGGTGACCCAGAGTGACGAATTATTGTTGGTTCACAAGTATCTGACTAGTCGGTTGTCTTGTGGTATTCCAATAGAGATGTCAGCGGTGTCTGACCTACTGAAAATTGGTGTCAGAGAGTGTTTCTATTTGGACCACCACTATTCCGAGGTCTTGGCTTTGACCTGTATACTATCCTGCGTCTGACAGGTAGGAATGGTCAGTAAGTACAGAGGTTCAGTCGGGAACCCTGTAGGGTTTACAAAAAAGAAAAAAAAATTTATTTAAGGATAAAGGGTATTTCTGATATTTAAAATTTGAGATAAAAGAGCTGTCAGACGGGATAAGGGTTCTTTCCGGGTTTCGAGGGAAAATTCGGGAAGGGTTCTTACACCTCGACTATCATATCGTATCCTCAGCCGGAATAACCCTCGGCTGGCATAATACATATGCCGACATAACCTTCGACTATCATATCACATAAGTTAGAATATTCCTCGACTAACATATTATATCATCAGTCCGCATATTATATCATCAGCAGGCATAACCCTCCTCTGGTATACATAGAAGCCGGCATAACCTTCGGCTATCATATCATTATTATTCATATTGGAGGTTCACCGGATTCACCGCCTACAACGGATCCTGGCTTCGGATTCTGGGCCCCACACATCATTATCATTCATATTGGAGGTTCACCGGGTTCACCGCCTACAGCGGATCCTGGCTCCGGATTCTGGCCCCCCACACATATAATTATTATTCATATTGGAGGTTCACCGGGTTCACCGCCTACAGTGGATCCTGGCTCCGGATTCTGGCCCCCACACATATCATTATTATTCATATTGGAGGTTCATCGGGTTTACTGCATACAGCGGATCCTGGCTCCGGATTCTGGCCCCCACACATATATTATTATTCATATTGGAGGTTCACCGGGTTTACCGCCTACAGCGGATCCTGGCTCCGGATTCTAGCCCCCACACATATCATCCAACCGAAAATTATGGACGCTCTAGCCCCAAGGAACTCATGACACGGTAATGACCCAACTACCTTGACCTTCCAAGCTCAAAACCCACTCCACGGTCAACCATTACCATTGGGACTACCCAACCGGGCCCTAAACGAACTCGTATGGCCTCGAAACCAACAAAATTTGATCCGGAACGTCCCAAAACCGTAGTCACGCGTCGCCGTGACATCGGGAACAGTCCCATGCGCCGCCACACGTCACCGGAAGGTCTGAACACGTGCCCACGCGCAGCCACACGCCGTCACGCGTCGGCCACGCGCCGTCACGCATCGGCCACGTGCTGCTACAGTGACTCATGGGTGTGGATCGGCCTAACCCAACCGAACTCGGCTTGAACTGGTCTAACTCAATCCGATCGGTTCACTCAACCCGACTGTTTCACTCGACCCGACCCGATCCAACCGACCCGACTGGTCACCGGTGACTTGCCAAAAAAGATGACCGGCCCACCGGAGAAGACGGTTGCACCGCCGCGCCAACACCGTCGGACTCGCTAGAAACTGGAAATTCTTCACTTAAAATTGCCATTTCCGGTGAGCTTCCAACTCCTTCATTTCTTGATCGATTTTCACAATCCACACATGTAAAGTCATCTACTTTTCACCAGGAATCCAAATATGAGTTCAAAGTTCCGAGATCGTACCTGGTTTGACTGAAAAACGGTCGAGAAGATTCGGTCCACATAGACCTCCATGGTCTTCCCAATTTGATCAGCTAACATGAAGTTCACTAAGCGTTGGTCAATCCGAAGGGCATGACATTATAGCAATATACTCCCAAATCCGTGCGAAAATGCGTGTGGCTTTGGTCATCCGGGTGCATGAGAATTTGGTTGTAACCGGCGTATGCGTCCATCAAATTGAGGAGTTCGTGACTTGCCAATGCATCAACCAGAAGATCGATCTTAGGAAGAGGAAAGTGTTCCTTTGGGCATGCTCGATTAAGGTCAGTGAAGTCAATGCACATCCTCCAGGCCCCTGAGGGCTTCTTTAGTAACACAACATTGGCTACCCATGCGGCGTAGACGTCCATCACCTACGGCGGTGCTCCCGCTCCGATGATTACACCAAAAGGCTGGTGGGGTCGCGGGGAAGATCCTCCCGGCCTTGGTTTCAGTCAAATCGGATTGAAATTCGTCCGATGAAAAATGGGGTTTTGGTGTTCTCACGGGGATAAATCGGGTAGGAGAGAGAGAAAGTTTGAAAATTGGACCCATCCCCCGAGGAGAGAGAAAAATATCTAATTTATAGTTCCAACCTTTTCAAAATTACCAAACTACCCCTGAAGCTTCTAGACCCGTAACGAACTCACCGGGTCTCCGTTTTCCGCGTACCGCTTGTCTACGAACTCGTGAGTTCGAGACCTACGCAACGACCCAAGAAAAATTTCCAAAAGTACTGTCAGTCAAAAAGTGACTCCCGAACCCGTCCAAAATCGAGAGTAAAATCGTCTAATTCTCAAAATAATTTAATTTATGGTCCGGGTCGTTACAGGTTTTCCATATTCCATTAATTTCCTCATATATATATATTCATCTAATCTTGGATTAAAGAAGTTTTTTACTTCAGAACTGGATTCTCTTGCCATTTGTTTGGCATTTAAATGGTTGTTGAAGGCATTTGTTGCCTCCTCATAGCTTTCAAAACTTTCATAACATGCTCGACGGTATTTGTTTACCTGAGCGAGAGTAGTAGACCAGTTGTTATAGATTCCTGGGTTGAATCCCTGGTAAACAACATATACTTTTTGTTGTTGAGAAGGTTTTTTCCTTACAACTGTACTCCAAGGGGTTTTTCCCTTATCCATATCCTGAATAAATAAATCACTTGTTTTAGTGATCTTTCCTGCTAAGATAATCTACAAGAACATTGTTAGTACCTTTCAGATGTTCAACTTCAAATGTATATTGAGAAATAACATGATACCATTTTAATCTACGACCATCTATTATGGCTATTTTATTAATTAGAAAATCTCGAACTGCTTCATTATCAGTTATGAGGATAAAAACTTCTGGTGCCAAATAAATATGAAATCTCTTAATGGCAAGTTTGATAGCCAAAAGTTCTTTCTCAAAGGTAATGTATTTTATCTCATTAGGTTTGAATTTACCGGAATTATAATCCCAAATCAATTCTTCTTTTTGAAGTTTTTTAGGTAGTGTGGTTTTTAATGGTTTAATACCAATTTCTTTTAATGGTGTATCTCTGTCATTCCAATGTTCTTTTGGAATGGCTTTTAGAACACAACCCCAACATAAATATGAGGCATCTGTTTCTAAAATTAGTTTATTGCATGTTTTAGGAAAATAAACCATTGAAATTTGTTTTAAATTATTTTTAATATTCCTTATTATTTAAGAATCATTTTTTTGTCTAATTAAATCTTTAATCCTTTTTTAGGTTTTCTAAAAAAAGGACTTCTCTTTGTGACAAGTTTTTTATAAAACTCCGTCCATAGTTTAGGACTCCTAAAAAACTTTGTAATTGTTTTTTTATCTTCTAGTTCTTCTGGAAAATCTCTTATTTTAGAGATTATATGTTCTTGAAGTTTTATTCCAGAATAGTCTAGGGTTATTCCTAAAAAATCTATCGTTTCTTTTTCTACCTCTATCTTTGTAGGGGATAAAATTATTCCATGATTTTGGAATGTTTCACAAAGGATTTGTAAATGATGCTTATGTTCTTCTTTGGTTTTTGAGAACACAAGGATATCATCTATGCAGGCAACACAAAAATCTTTACAATCTTTAAAGATTTTATCCATCCATCTTTGATATACCTATGGTGCTATGTTTAGACCAAAAGGCATAACGGTCCATTGGTAATGGCCGCTTGGTGTGCTAGAAGCAGTTACAGCTTTTGATTCTTCGGTTAACTTTGTTTGCCAAAACCCCGATTTACAATCAAATTTGCTAAATATTTTAGCTCCCTTAGTTTGGTTAAATAAGACATCTTTTCTTGGTATAAAATAGCCATCAAATTCTAGTTGTTCGTTCAACCTTTTATAATTAATGACCATTATTGTTTTTCTTCTTTTAATTTCTGCATGGTTTCTTACCATGAATGCAGGACTAGAATGAGGACTAAATGTTTCTTGTATAAGTTTTTTCTCTAGAAGTTCTTTTATCTGAACATCAAATTCATCAATGTCCATTCTAGTGTAAATCATTGGTTTGACTCTAATATAATATTTGGATCTCGAAGTTTAAGACAACAATATCTAGGGCTTCTAGACTATAACTGATATGACTCGTCCTAGAAAATAAAGGTAGAAATACAATTTAATTAAATAACCGGGAGTTACGGGTTAGATTAAAGTTTGAATTTGGACTAAATTATGGAGATGGACTTGAGAGAAGGCCCAAAGAAGGTTGTTGGGCCGTGAATGAAAGTTGGATTTACAAATTTTACCGTTTTATCCCTGAAAGTCTCGAAGGCCCGAAAGCCACTTTTTGATCGAGAACTGTTTTTTGAAGTTTCTTTGCACCAATACGTAGATCTCGAGCTCACGAATACATAGACAGGTGGCACACTGAAATCAGAACTCGAACGAGAAAGTTACAGGTCTAGAACGATCAGGACATATCGATAAATTTTAAAAAGTTCAAATTATATATTGTAACTCCTTCTCTCCTCTCCCTATTGGCTGCCTCATTTCTCTCTCTTCCCTGCGAATCAGTCTCTTTTCTCCCCCGAAGACTCGCGGAAAAACACCAGAACCCCTCATCTCGGTCGCCACGATCTACGGCTACCCAGACCAAATCATAACCATCATTTTCTTCGTCTCCCTCGTGCGAACCCAGCCATACCAACCATCGAAATTGTCGTCCCCTGTACGCGGTGCTGGAAGCTGCAAAAGAAATGGGTCACCGCACCTTTCGGGCCGATTTCCGGCCACCACAAGTGATGGTTCTCGATTTGGACCTTATATTTGAGTTCCTGGGATTGAATAGATGGATTTAGACTATTAGTTTGTAGTTTTTGGTTGAGTTTTGAGAAAGTTGCAGAAAAGCTTGAACCGGCCTTTAATGGCGGTTTCGGCCATGGCGCCGGCGAGCCAAGGTAGAGGGCAAGTAAGCCCTGCAGTCGCGCCTTTTTGCAGGGCAGAGGCTATGATGGCGCGTGGGGCCTTCCCCCGGCCTCCGGCGACTTGTATTTTCGAGGTTTTCGTTGTTAAGGATCCGAAGGCACAAGTTCGGAGTCCATCGGAGTTCGTTTAGGACTAGTTCCGGATGTCTTAAGTTGCTTTGATTAAAGTTAAATAGCGTAAATGTCCAGGGGTTATGGTTTTGATTATAATGATTAAATTATGATTTATTAAGATTAAATTAATCTTGTTTGCGAGGTATTATGTCAATGGAAAGTCCGATGAGTTGTGGGGATCGAGACGAACCTCGAGGGGACTTCCGAGATCGAGTGCCTCGATATTCATACAATAGTGGATTTGGTCGGGTGAGCTTTCCTCGACGTATTGTGAGTGGATCTTATGCCCTAAACTTATAATTATGAAATTAAATATGATTGATTGTGTGATGATTATAAGGTGAATTGATTGATTATGGATTGGTTTAGTGATTAATGTCTTGATTGTGATGCTTGAAAACATATGGTTGATTAATGTGATAGGATAACGTTAGAGAATTATAGACAATGTCATGGGTTAGATTTAGAGCCTGGCATATGTTCGATATTCGAGATTTAGGATGATAATCCCTATTAAAGGTAATTACTATGAAATGAGTATAAACTAATACTTTAGTGGTAGATCTCGAAGATAGATTCCGAGATTTAAATTAGAATATCGATGAGATGTAAGTACTCCGGAATGAGTATAAACTACCACTAGGTTAGGACATCTCGATGACCGATTTCGAGACGCGTGATTCGGCGATATTCGTGAGTCACAGGGTGTTATCGATACGAAATGACAAATACACCGATAATCGTGAGATTACGAAAGATGTTTACACGAATACGAAGATTACGATAATGTTAATGGAAAGTCCCGATGAGCTGTGGGGATCGAGACGGAGCTCAAGGGGACTTCTGAGATCGAGTGCCTCGATATTCATACAATAATGAATTTGGTCGGGTGAGCTTTCCTCGACGTATTGTGAGTGGACCTCATGCCGTAAACTTATAATTATGAAATTAAATATGATTGATTGTGTGATGATTATAAGGTGAATTGATTGATTATGGATTGGTTTAGTGATTAATGTCTTGATTGTGATGCTTGAAAATGTATGGTTGATTAATGTGATAGGATAATGTTAGAGAATTATAGACAATGCCATAGACTAGATTTAGAGCCTGACATATGTTCGATATTCGGGATTTAGGATGATAATCCCTATTAAAGGTAAGTACTCCGAAATGAGTATAAACTAATACTTTAGTGGTAGATCTCGAAGATAGATTCCGAGATTTAAATTAGAATATCGATGAGATGTAAGTACTCCGGAATGAGTATAAATTACCATTAGGTTAGGACGTCTTGAGGACCGATTACGAGATGCGTGATCCGGCGATATTCCTGAGTCACAAAGTGTTATCGATACGAAACAACAAATACACCGATAATCGTGAGATTACGAAAGATGTTTACACGAATACGAAGATTACGATAATCGAGACGGATGGAGTACAATTAAGATGCTATTAATGAGGAGTTATGTCGGTATAGCACACATGTCAGTCTCGTAGTCATGAGTCGTGTTGTCGTGGGAGGATTGCCAAGAATTCATGCCGGCATATCACCTATGTCAGTCGTGTCATCATGAGTCATGTTGAGATGCGAGGATTACCGATGAGTCATGCTGGCATAGCATCTGAGTCATATGATCGTGCGAGGATTACTGAGGAGTCATTCTGGCATAGCATATGTGTCAGTCGTGTGGTCATGAGTCATATGATGGTGCGATGATTAATGAGGATTCATATCGGCATAGCACACGAGCTATATGACGATGCGATGATTACTGAGGAGTCATGCCGACATAGCACGTGTGTCAGTTTTGGTATGCTCATATGGTGGCCGCTGATGTTGTACCTGTTTGTAGGCCACATACCAGCCTCCATGTGATCGTTCATTTGCGCCTGCTCTATACTAGATAAATGGCGCCAGTCCTGTTCCCGAGCCTTGTGTATTGTGGTCCCAGGCTCCTAGGGGAACTCTTGGTGATGGTGCTTGCACCCAGTCCTTCACATGGTCGTGTTACGAGCGAAGGCACCCAGTTCTGTCACATGCGCGTGACTCGTCAGCTACAGTACCATAGGGGTACTTGTATGTTTGTGTGTGATGCTAGCCGATGACACATGTCGGCTGATGCCAGCCGATGATACATGCCGACTGATGATGTGATATTCCAGCCGATGATACATGCCAGCTGATGATGTGAGATGCCAGCCGATGATACATGCCTGCTGATGCCAACCGAGGGTTATGCCAGTTGATGACATGATATGATAGCAGATGTGATATACTGGCTGATAAGATTATTATAGCCGAGGGTTATGCCGGCTAATGCGCTATGATATACGAGTCGATGCGACACGAGAGTCGAGGGAATTATCGGCTTATACGATTTAATGGCGATGATCATGACTAATGATCAGGATTCATGTACTAGTGAAGGTACATTACTTATCGAGGTCAGTGGATATGGTGTTGGTAGTGACCCTAATTGCTGAGATTTTGAGTCGTACGCACGAGTGCACAATCGAATATACCGTTATCGTTCGTAGAGAGACGACGAGAGCGAGATATTACTTTTCTAGTTATCCACGAGTTGGATGTGTCATCTTCAATGTGTGAAGATTTGCTATGATTGTTGTGATAAATGTCTCTAGATGTTGAATGTGTGTGAATTCTAACCCTGCAGGGTTATATTATTATGATATTGTTATATTGTTGTTGTATGCTTTGCTTGCTGAGGGGTTGACGTGGAAACACTCACCCTTGTTTCCTTTTACACCCCTCAGGTCATCTTAGGTTTGCGAATTCAAGGAGGAATGCTAACAACTCTGACTTTATGCTGTCGTCCAAGGTAGTATCGGTTAGCATTTGAATGGTTTTAATTATGAACAACAATTCGGTAAGCATGCTCTGGGAAGCTGTTGTCGCGGTGAAATGGTAATTTAGTATTTACCTTTCACTAAACTTCCTAAAACACAAGGTTTTAGTGGGCTTTCATTACCTGGACTCAGCGTCCAAGTGTCGGCCAGCACCGGTGACTCCGGTATCCTGTTGGATTTCCGGAGCGGGGTGTATCAATTGGTATCAGAGCATGGTTTTAGGAAGTGAAGCTGTTTTCGCACACTTGATGATCATAATTGTCGATACTTATGTGTCAGAGCACCTCCTCGAATAAATTCTTGGGACTAAATGAGGATTAGTCTAACCTACCAAGGTAGGGAGCATGTTTAGTAGTCGATCGTCTTGACGACTCATTTTGGAGTTAGTAAATTTTTGTACATGGATGGTTGTGAATGGAATAGGTATTTTGAGATTTTGTGAAATTGAAATTGTTATGACATGCTAAAGTCGAGTCATATTTGGTTGATCGAGTACTATGATGATGTTAGAATGGTAATTACACATATATATATATATATACATGTATATAAATATATTGATTATGTGGGTTCAATTAGGACATAATTGAGTCGAAATTGTCATGGTTTGGTTATAATTGCTTGGTGGTGTCATGGTGACCCTAGAAGAAATATGTTTCGATTTTGTGGTCTTCGATACGGCTTGATGGAGTCTGGAATGTTCGGGGTTTGATCTCCCTTTTATTTGGTTATGGGCTATGTTAATTTTTGAGCCCTATGTGTGAATATTGATGAAAATAGTATGTGTTGTTGATTGATGGTAGGGTTCCTACATGTGATGTGAGTGGTCATGAGAACCATGTTTGGTTGTGAAATCTTGAAATGTGAATTAGTGGCCACTAGTCTTTTCGGTACGAGTAATGAGTTATGATAATTATGAAAAGTATGTTTTGTGTGAGCTCAATGAGTATGCCGAGCTAATATGATAATGAAACGAAAATATTTCTAAGAGCTCGATGAGTATGCCGAGCTATTATGGTTGATGAGATGTGGACCATTCGGTAGTCGCTGGTACAGAGCAAAGATACTCAGTTCTGTCACGTGCGCGTGACTCATGCGACAATGGTACCGATGGTCAGATGATTATAGTGTCCAAGTCATATTGTCTTGAGGGAGGACTTGTCTAAGAAAGTACCATTGAGGGTATAAACATGTCAGAGTGTGACATGTGATTGAGATGCCCAGTATAAAATAATGTTTGTACTTGTTATGATTAACTGGTTGAGTAATAGATAGTATGTAAATTTCTTTGTCTCACAGGTGGAAGACGGTATGACCCTCTTATAGGGGAGATTCTACCGAATTTTCAGTAGAATTTTCATAGTCGTGCTTGGACTAGTAAGTGGATTTAAGGGTTTGTATCCTAGTTGTGGTAATTGAGTAACCTTGACCCTTTATTTGAGGCAACTAAGTGAAATCCCCGTCAAATTCCTCGCTCGAGTGGTGAAAACGAGTAGTAAGACTCATATGGGTGGTGTGATCTAGTTATTCGATGGTTAGCGCGATGATGTAGTTCCACGCATGGCTAGTAGCCGACGATTGCGCTTCCGTGCTTGAGACTTAGAAAGTCATTTAAGTGACTAAGCCGTATCCTACTGAATTGGAAGTGTAGGAAAAGTGTCGCGATCAATTCCTCTTGAATTCAGTGATGCATTCTTGAGAACTGAGCATCCTCGAAGGACAATCACAGATTGGAATAGAATGAAGAAAACATGTAATGACTCGAGAAAGGAGTCTCATAGTAAATCGAGAATCACACCCTTGCATGGTTGGTGGAGAGCCCCACAAAGGGATAATCTTGAAGAGTGGTTATGAAAACAAAGGTCTTAGGGACTATGATAGTCCTTACTATAGTCCAAGATGTCTTTTTGCTTTGCCACCAAATGGTTCTTTTCTTGAGGTCGAAGAAGGCGAGAGAATCTACGGACTATAACTGAAAGGTACCGATCGTCGTCACTATGAGTACTGGTACATGTATTGTTCGTTGGCGATAAGAAGAAATGAAAGTGCAATACCGTTGTCATGCTGTGATAGGATGTGGTAGGTACATGTGGGGTGAGAGTAGTTCAGAGTGAGTATCTGAATTACGTTCCCAATTGAGTTATTGATGTGACTATACTTGAGGACTGTGTCGAGTTAACATTATGGTAAACAATTTTAGTACGATTACCAAAAAGTGAATAAACTCTGCCAAGTTACTTTCAAAGGCGACGACCTCGACGTATAAAAGTCGGAGAGAGACATAGAGTACTAGTACAAGGTGATAAGACCCTGTGAACGGAACACGTAGGGGCTTTGTGACAGCTCGTGTGAGATGGTTAAATCGGTCGAACCATTTGAATATGTCTAGTGTGGATAAAGGAGATATTGGGACCATGGGGAGATAATAATAGCCTAAGAGACATTCGGTTCTAGTCCGATGTGTAGCAATAACGAAACGACAAGTAATGTCGATGACTGCAAAGAAAAGCGGGAAAATAAGCCAACTTCTAAGATTTATCGAGAAGAAAGAAAAGAAAGCGTACTTACTATCTTTGGTAATCAAATCAAGTAAGTAGTCACTCCTTGCTATAATGGATTGATTACCCATACGTGCAGAAGTAACCATGTCAGGAGATATAGATAACGGTGTACCTAGTGGTGACATTGACATCGGTTTCAGCAAAGCCTTCTCGAAAGGTTAAACCACCTTCATATGTGTCGGGCTATCCATTAAGTGAGTGATTGATTTATGCATAGATGTGATTGAGGTTAATATGTCTCCTCCCGATAGGATAGAGAGCCCAGGAGTATTATGTGGCAATTCGAGTACAATGTTAATAACGACGCTCGAGGACTTTTCCGATCTAGTCTATTGATAGCTTACTAAACATGACTCCGTAATGAACTTCGGGGAAAAGTGTTGGTCGCATGATAATGATTCGGTACCGGGAGATCATATGAGACTATGAGAAAATAGCTAATGAGTAGCGCAGCAGAAGCGCAAAGTTAGATATAACTCGTTTAGCTACTGAATATTTCAAAATTGAGTGGTGAAATTTCCACACATGAAATGTGAAAATAATGAATGAAAGTGGTAGAAAGCTAGTGGTAGCTTGAGTTTGGGACGTGTATGTGGCGAATCGAATTTCGGGGACGAAATTCCTTAAAAGGGGATAGATTGATATGATCTGTCCTGAAAAATAAAGGTAGAAATACAATTTAATTAAATAACCGGGAGTTACGAGTTAGATTAAAGTTTGGATTTGGACTAAATTATGGAGATTGACTTGAGAGAAGGCCCAAAGAAGGTTGTTGGGTCGTAAATGAAAGTTGGATTTACAAATTTTACTGTTTTATCTCGGAAAGTCCCGAAAGCCACTTTTTGATCGAGAACTTTTTTTTTGAAGTTTCTTTGCACCAATATGTAGAGCTCGAGCTCACGAGTACGTACAGAGGTGGTAAACTGAAATCAAAACTCGAACGAGAAAGTTACTGGTCTAGAACGATCGGGACATATCGGTAAATTTTAAAAAGTGCAAATTATATATTGTAACACCCTATCTTTTCTCCCTATTGGCTACCTCATTTCTCTCTCTTCCCTGTGAATCAGTCTCTCTTCTCTCCTGCGAAGACTTGTGGAAAAACACCCAAAACCCTTCATCTTGGTCGCAACGATCTACAGCGACCCAAATCAAACCGTAACCATCATCTTCTTCGTCTCCCTCGTACGAACCCAGCCATACCAACCATCGAAACTGTCGTCCACCGTACGCGGCGCTAGAAGCCGAGAAAGAGATGGGTAATTGCGCCTTTCGTCTTTTTTCTAGCATTTTTAGCCAGCTTTCTAACATACCTATTATTGAATTAATACTACCACTAATTTCACTTAAACTATTTTCAGATCTTTTATCAATATGTAATTTATGATAATTATCTTCACTTTTTCCTAACGAAATAGCTACACACTCTATTTTATTATGTGTTTCATTCATTTGTTGGTTCAGCGGTACCTAAGACCATCTACTAAGATTTCTAGTGCCTAAAACTAGTTGTTCCCATAATACCTCCACGCACACAGTGACTATGAGGTTTAACATGGACACTTATGGGCTTTGAAACCTTAATAGCGTATGAGTTTTCTTTCCCAACAAATAAAATTACACAAAATAAAATAAAAAATAAGTTACTTAATTAAGCACAAGAGATAATATCTAAATATTTTTGTCTACGCTCAATATGACATTGAATAGTCTTTATAGCTTCTTTACACTCTTCTTTTATATCTTTTATATTATTTAACTCAATATACTTGCAAATTCTTAATAAGTTATTAATACCTCTTAATTGTTTTTTCCATTTTTTTTATTTTTTATTTATAAAACTTAATATCATCTATACAATTTAGACGAGAAAATTTAAATGAGATCTATAATATGACATACAAATTTCGTCATAGAAACATAATACTTATAGTGATGACTTGCTTCTTCAAGCCTTTGATACACAAGCTACAAGCTAGTTGTTCTAGCTCTGATTACAGCTACAAGCTAGTTTGTTCTAACTCAGATACCATTTACACAAACACAGGATCTTATAAACAAACTTACAACTATATTTTACAAGTTGCTCAACCTATGAGCTCTTAAGGATATTAAAGAAAGAAAATAATTTACTAGTAGTAGAGATGGATGAAGAAAGGTAGAGGTTTTTCTCTGACTTGGAGATGGAGTCTGAGTTTTGTTTCGCAAAGGAAGAGGAAGAGGAAGAGGAAGAGAGGAGATGTGTGGAGAAGAGTTGAGGACGAGTTGCGGAGAGGAGTTGTGTGGTGGAGAGTTAATTCGTTTCCTCCTTATATGATAAAGAATTTGGAGGTCTTCATCATTTTGTTGGGCTTTTGGGACCACTTCTATCAATTAACTTTTGTCTTCTTTTTCCTACTCTTTCCGCAATTGTTGACTTCTTGTTCTCTTTCATTTTTTTTTTTGCTGATTGGGTTTGGTTCCAGCTAGCAGCTTCTGGTTGGACGGCCGGACTATTGTTTTGATGAGGTGGACGGACACAAGACTTTCTTCTTCAAGCATCCCGAAGCCTTAAGCTACTAGAACATTAGTCCTTTAGGGCCATAAGTGTTGTTAGAGTTTTGATTGTTTTGGACTTTGAGGTTTTGATATGTAATTTTACATAATTTTAGTGATGTTGATTGTTTTAGTTGTTTGTGCGATTTTTGTCCACATTATCATTAGCATATTGACTTGTTGTTCTTACTGTCATAGTTTGATATTAATGGTATAATTATTTATATTTTTTTATGAGAAAGGAAGATAATTAGAGGGTAAACCCTCTTAAGCGGCCCTACTTAAGATGTCATAGCACCATGCCTATTTCGATTCAGGAGGAGTTGAACTCGCTCACATTCTCAGATTAGTTGCTAATTGTCCCATGGTATGATTGTTTTTATGATATAATGAAAATATCATTTTAATTTTTTTTAAAAACACCCACACTTTGCATATGAAACGACATGTAGTTTCTCATTCACTGCCATCTGCCACCACCCAGACGACCTGTCTTTCATGTTAACCCATCTAGCAAGTGGCAACTTGTCTCTGAATCCTTGGGACCCACCACGACGATCAAATATCTGCCACGTAAGTAGAAGATAGGGCTCTGTTCCATTAGGATTTTGCCTCTGCTGCACCATATCTCTCCGTTTGAGTAACAGCTAACAAGTTTCTGTGCTTCGAAACATTTTAGCTTTTCTTGAGCTCCAATGGCTTCTGCTTCAGCTACATCTCTCTGCAGGTTCCAGCCCATTCAAAACCAGCCAATCAAGACTAGCCAGGTGTTAACATCTGCCTAATTTCTCTTCTTTATTTTCTATTAATTTTTTCTGAAACTGAAAATATATGCATGAGCCAATATATCAATGTAGGTGACAAGAGCAAGTTCAAGTTTAAAGCTGGTTTCCAATGGATGGGCCAAGAGTACTGGTGGCTTCTCTTCTTCTAGGACCCCTCGTCTCCAAATCTGTTGCGCCGTAAGTTCTTCAAGCTCGAAAAATTGTTATGTGTATTTTTTATATAAGCTCGACGCAACTAGGGTTTAGGTATGTGCAAGAAGTTAAATAGTAAACTCGTGCATGTGATTAAACAAGCAGGCGAAACCGGAGACGGTGCAAAAAGTTGTGGAGATTGTGAGGAAGCAACTGGCTTTGCCTCCGGAGTCTGAGGTCACCCCTGAAACCAAGTTTGTAACACTTGGTGCTGACTCTCTCGACACTGTACGTTCAATTTTCTCATAATTAATCAATTTAGTTATGTTGATAATTAATTAATTAATTAATTATGGGATTAATTGGATGATTATTTTGATACAGGTGGAGATAGTGATGGGTTTGGAGGAAGAGTTTGACATTAGCGTGGAGGAGGAGAACTCTAACAACATAAGCACTGTGCAAGAAGCAGCTGATTTGATAGACAAGCTCATTGAGAAGAAAGCAAAATAATTAATTAATTAAGCTTAGAATTTAAGTGAGTTTGATTAAGGTAAGGGTAACATTTTTATTCCTTGATGATTTTGTGAGGTTGGTTGATTGTGACAAGTAGTGGATCGATTTGGAAGAGGACTTGATTTGAATTCGTGAAGTTGCATTAATTGTTTTTTTTTTTGTGAATTTTTTTTTATATTTATTTATTTTATTTTTATAAAATTATTTTACTCTAACTTTGGTTTTCTGTTAGAAGAGATGGACTCGAGCTTACTCATAGTATATTATTCGAGCTAGACTATGTTTCTAAATAATATTATTCATTACAGGAAAAATAGGCTTGCTCTGCGAAATAGATTCGTCATGCAAAGTTCAAAATGCATCGGGCAACATTAAACTCGGCGAACCTTTATCAGGCAACGTTCGTCGGGCTTGATGTCAGTCGGCGAAAACTGTGAATTCGTCGAGCAATTCCAAGTTTGCCCGGCAGATCCATTCGTCGCCTATGATTTGTCGAGCAATTCCAAAAGTCAACAACTTTTGCCCGACGAACTCTTTTCACCGGGCAAAGTTACAGAAATTCGACAGGTGTGCACCTAATTGTCTTACTTTGCCCCATGAAAGTGCTTATTTGTCGGGCAAAAGCTTAATATTTAAAAAAATAATTTTAATAATTTATTTAAATAAATAAATATATAATTAAAAAATATATATTAAAAAAATACAATTAAAATAATAAAACGAATCAAATGAAAATAAAAAAATTATTTATAAAAATTAATGTTATGTTTTTACATAATTAAAACTAAAGTAATGTTTTACATATTAAATTCTAACTACTCGGCGATGGGTCGAGGTGGTCGAGGTCCCAGGCGGGTTGTTGGGCTCGGGACTGAGGCTGTGACAGAAGCTCATCCAGCCCACACTTACCTAAGCGGTCAAGCACCTCGGCGAGGGCAGCCTTGATTTGATCATTTTGTGCCTAGATCTGCGTGTTTTCGGCCTTGATATCCTCGTTTTTGGCTTGGAGGGTTTCAAAGTTTCTCTTGAGCTCCTACATCTCCTCGGGATTGGCTCCCCGGGAAGAACTCGAAGAGCGACTGGAGACATCCCAAACTATCATGTCGCCTGCCCTACATATGATCTACCCTAGACGCCTACTAAGTCGTCGCTCTAGGATGACGATCGACCTCTCGGGATATAGTAGTTGCTGCTCCAACGACACGTTCAGATGATGTTACGTTAGCACAACCTGTGTCTATTGGACGTCTTACTCCATCGCCGCCTACAAATTCGAATAAATATTAATTAGAAATATAATTATCAAATTAAAAATTAATGTTTAATCTGGAAAAAATAAACTTATGTGAATATTGTCAGCCTCCTAGTTGCCCCAGGCATCGTACACTTGCCCCCAGGCATCCACCTCCAGGAACATCGACCCTGCGATGTGCCGATCCTCCTACTGGGCTGATAAGGATGACGACCCTCCGTGGTGGTTGAATTTCTTCGCTCCTCGATTTGGTGTGTTGGCAACCGATTTTCGCTGTTCATTAGTAAAAACAATAATTATATTTTCAAATGGAAAATATCATAAAAATAAATAAATAATTTAACTAGGTGGACAATACCACATAGCTGGGAGACACGAAATGGTCGCACAACCACAACCACCCTTCCAGTTTCGGCCCGTCCAACTCCTTTGGAGGATTTTCCCGAGCTTCCTCCAGGGAAGGCCAACTCTTGTAGTACTTGTGGAGCTTGTACTTCCAGTCGGCGTACCGTAACTGCCAGTGGTTTCTCAGGTATTTACTGACGTCAGTATCCTCCAGGTTGAACTCAAAATTCATCTGCAATAAATTATTAAAGTTAGTAAAATAATTAAAAATAAAGAAAATAATGTAAAAAAAGGGAGAAACACGTATCGATAACTCTCCCCAACAGCGCGTGATCTCCTCTGGGGGTTGGTTCCTAAAAGTATCCCCCATCATCAGGGACTTGGTGCGAAGAATCGCGCCCATGTCATGCACCACCAGGCTGTGGATTTTTACGGCCGCTGTTTGGAGGCGAGGCACGTACACCACTGGGATATTTGCATTCGTTGTCTTGCAAATCTGTTGGAATATCAAACCGCGGTTTATCTCGCGCACGTTCACCGACTTCCTGTAAAGATCCTTCCCGAATTTTCACTCAAAACCCGGAAAGAGCCCTTATCCCGTCTGACAGCACTTTTACCTCAAAATTTAAATACCAGAAATACCCCTTGTTCTTAAATAATTTTTATTAAACCTTATAGGGTTCCCGACAGAACCTCTGTACTTACTGACCACTCCTACCTGTCAGACGCATGATAGTATACAGATCAAAGCCAAAACCTCGGAATTCTCTACTAGAATACCACAAGACAACCGACTAGTCTATTACTTGTGAACCAACAATAATTCGTCACTCTGGGTTACCGCCCACACCAACCCATAGACCCGGATGACGAAGTATTTCCATAGGTTGATTAATCACATGACAATCGTTGTCAAACCATATTAGAGTTGGAAATATCCTCAGCTATCAAATCACATCAGTCGGCATATCCCTAGCCACCAGGGTATCCCTTGGGTGTGCTAGTCCTGTATCACAACTATCTGTACTATCTGTACTATGCATAAACAGTCTCGTGACCCGGCGGAGCAAAAACCCCTCAAATATGTTTATCTCGGAGGTTCACCGGGTTCACCGCCAATAGCGGATCCTGGCCCAGATCCTAGCCTCCCTCAATCAATGTTTATCTCGGAGGTTCACCGGGTTCACCGCCAATAGCGGATCCTAGCCCAGATCCTAGCCTCCCTCAATCAATGTTTATCTCGGAGGTTCACCGGGTTCACCGCCAATAGAGGATCCTGGCCCAGATCCTAGCCTCCCTCAATCAATGTTTATCTCGAAGTTCACCGGGTTCACCGCTAATAGCGGATCCTGGCCCGGATCCTGGCCCTCTCAAAATAGTATTGGATCCAAAATCAAGTATTTTATATTCACAAATTCGGTTTCAACTCAGAATCATGGACTCAAATAATTACCACGTCAAAATGATATCTTGCTGTGACTCATGTATTTCACCGAATGTATCATACCTCATGACTTGATATCGTGATACGTATCTCGGAATTGACCCTCGAGATACCCTAATCTAGTGGTAGTTTATACTCATTCCAGAGTACCTACTTCTCATCGATATTCTAATTTAAATCTCGGAATCTATCTTTGAAATGTGCCACTAAAGTATTAGTTTATACTCGTTTCAAAGTACCTAAATCTCATAATTAACAATGCTGGGTCCTAAAGCTAACCCTGGCATAGTCTAGATTTCCTATCATCATCTTGCATCATTCTTATTCCATAAATATATTATTAGTCAACCAAACATTCATCATCATACCATTCATGGACGCTCTAGCCCAAGGAACACATGCACAATAATAACCCAACTACCATGACTTTCCGAGCTCAAAATCCACTTCAAGGTCAACCATTACCGCTAGAATTGCCCAAATCGGGCCTTAAACGGACTCCTATGGCCTCGAAACCAAGAAAATATGATCCGGAACGTCCCAAAACCCTAGTCACGCGCCGCCGTGACATCGGGAACAGTCCCACGCGTCGCCACCCGCCACCGAAAGTACGACACACACGCCACGCGTCGGTCACGCCCCGTCACGCGCCTGCTACAGTGTTCACGTGCCTGGACCGGTCCAACACGGCCCGGCTCAACCTGACTCGGTTCAACTCGACCTGATCGATTCACTCAACCTGACCGGTTCACTCAACCCAACCGGTTCACTTGACCTGACCGGTTCACTCAGCCATGGCCATGCCTAATTATGCTATGTTGTGCTTTAAACATCCGCTGGGTGTGTGCCGGGATATTGAGCGGCTAGTTACCAATTATTGGTGGGGGAAAAAGCATGGACAACGTGGGGTCCATTGGGTAGCATGGAAAAAGGTGTCACGGGTGAAGAAGGTGGGAGGGCTGGGTTTCCGCGACTTGGAATGTTTCAACTTGGCGATGCTTGGCAAGATTGGATGGCGTATCGTTCATGATCCCTCATTTCTTCTATCACAGGTGTTGCGGGATAAGTACTACCCTAATGGGTCCTTCCTATAGGCACAGGTAGGCTACCGGCCCTCCTGGGGGGTAGAAGGGTCTTCTTCAAGGTCGAAAAATCCTTGAAACGGGCTTGAGGTGGAGGATTGGTGATGGTGCATAGGTGCGTTCTAGGTCCGACCATTGGCTGCCGACCCCTTACACTTTCAAGGTGACCTCTTCCTATCATGATATTCCTCTCTATGTGAAAGATTTGATTGATCAGGACACCCACACTTGGAAGGCGGAGCTTATAACTCGGTTTTTTTCATACGGAGGAGGCTCATGTTATTCTTCGGCTGCCCCTTAGCCGTTGGGGCTTGGGTGATAAATGATGTGGCATTTCAACAAAATTGGTTGTTATTCAGTGAAATCGGCTTATGGTGTTGCTTTGTATTTGCACATAACCGGTCAGGTCAAGTGAACCGGTTCACTCAACCCGGCCGTCGCCGTCGTCGGAGGCTGGCCGGAGAAGATGACGGACCGCCACCTCCGTCGCCGTCTGGTTCGCCGAAAATTGCCATTTTTGGTCGATTTTCAAGGTTTTCTAACTTCTTCATTTCTTGACCGTTTTTCACGATCCACACATGTAAATTCATCTACTTTTCACCAGGAATCCAAATATGAGGTCAAAGTTCTGAGATCGTACCTGGTTTGGCTGGAAAACGGCCGAGAAGGTTCGGTTCACCTCCCTCCTCCGTCCGTCGCCTACGGCGGTGCTCCCGCTCAATTAACTACCCCAAAATGCTCGTGGGGTCCCGGGGAAGATTCTCCCGACCTTGGTTTCGGTCGAATCGGATCGAAATCCCTCCGATGAAAATGGGGTATTCGGTGTTCGCACGGGGAGGATTCGGGTAGGAGAGAGAGACGGACCAATCTGCCGAGGAGAGAGAAAAATATCTCCTATATAGTTCCAACTTTTTCAAAATTACCAAACTGCCCCTGAAGCTTCAGGACTCGTAACGAACTCACCGGGTCTCCATTTTCCGCGTGCCGCCTGTCTACGAACTCGTGAGTTCGAGACCTACGCAACGACCCAAGAAAAATTCCCTAAAGTACTGCCAGTCAAAAAATGACTCCCGAACACGTCTAAAATTGAGGGTAAAATTGTCCAATTCTCAAAATAATTTAATTTCTAGTCCGGGTCGTTACACTTCCTTGCAAATTCGATGAACATTAGTACAAAATATGAGTAACAAATAAAACGGTTGTTTAAATAAACAAAATGATCAACTTACCCTTATGGAGTGCTCCGGCAACAGTCTCCGGTTCGTCTGCTCCGGCATCGTCCTGTGGGGGCTGGGGGTCGGTACGGGGTTCCCCTCATTTCTTGCTATGCTGTCGACGAGCCGATCGCGCACTGGGTCGCTGATGATCCGAGATCGGTGTCTGAACGGACCCCATTGTGGAGGCTACCGAGGCAGGGACTGCCTCCTTCGCCGCATGATCATCAATGGGATCAGGGCGGGGGCGGGTCCTAGATGTGTTCAAGGTGCGATGCGACATCTGCAATAAGAAATTTAAAATAATTAATATAAAATTAACTAATATATTTTAAATTTAATAATAAAAAAACCAAACATTTTTAATATTAAATATTAAATTCACAAAATAAAAACAAAACCACATATAAAACTAACCAACATTTTTTAATTCGAATAATAAATAAATAAATAAAATGAAATTTTTTATTATTGAAAATTAGTAAATTGGCCAATAAAAAATAAAACCACCAAATTCTAATTTTTTAAAATAAAACCAACACAAATCAAAATTAAACCTAAAATACTAATTAATCCAAACAAACTTAAACCTAAATTACTAAACTGAAAATTCACAACAATATACCTAAATTTCTAAATCCAAATTTTGGGTATAAAACCAAACTTACAAATTAATCCAAACATACAATAATAATATCCAAAATCATAAAATTCACATATCCAAAATTTATAAAACTCACATATCCAAAATTCACATATCCTACATGATATCAAAATTTCACATATCCAAAATTCATAAAATTCACATATCCAAAATTCATAAAATTCACATATCCAAAATTCACATAAAATTCATATCCAAAATCATAAGAAAAATCATATACAAAATTCATAACATTATACCAAACATCACAATTTCAACAAATCATCAACATTAACCCTAAATTACTAAATCCAAACAAACTTAGTAAACCAAATATTTATATTCCAATCCAATCCAAATTCACAATATTCAAGTAAAAACCTAAATTCACAATCTGCCAAAATCCAACCTAAATTCACAATCTGCCAAAATCCAATCCAAAATTGACAATAACCAATCCACATTAACAATAGAGAGAGAGAGGGAGAACAAGTTCGACCTTGAGATGACTACCGGCGAGAGAGAGCTGCGGTGGCGAGAGAGAGAGCTACGACGGCGAGCTTGAGAGAGGAGGAGTCCGAGTAAGAGAGAGCGAGAGAAGGAGATAATGGTTTTCTTCGCTGGCAACCTTAAGAGAGGAGGAGTCTGGTGTGTTTGCAGATATGTGAGGGTGCAGAGATAACGAGGAAAATGAAGAGTCAGTCGTGACTTATCAGTGTCTGAATAACCTTGCCCGACGCAGACTTCGTTGGGCAACTTTTAATGAATTTTTCAGGTAAAAAAAGCAGTGGATATTCGTCGGGTAAGAAGTTTCAATTTCGTTGGGCAAATATATGCAGCAAGTTTGAGTTTTCGCGAAAATTTTTCCGGAATTTATGATATTTTCGCAAAAACAAATTGTGCATTTTTTAACTTTGCCCGACGAATATAATATATTTGCCCTATGAATGCTGAAAAATTGCATGGCAAATGATAAAATTCATCGAGCAAGATGCTTATGTTGTTGAGTTTCTGACTAATCTAAAAACCAGGTCCGACGATAGAATTTTCAAGATCGGAACCGGTCACTTTTTGGTTTTACGTGCCTAAAGCCCTATCGATCGTTATCGTCATGTTTTACGGAGCTTATGTGCCTCGATCGTTAAGTTTGTGAATTTCAATGGGTTTTTCGTAGTTTCGATTCAATTGATATTCAAACGATGGAATTTCAAAAAATTGACCATTCAATGGTTACTTTTAAGTGTGTAGACCTCACCCGTCGAAAATCTTGATGTTTTGAGGATTTAAAGCCGTCTAATCATTAAAAAATATTTTGTTACCGTTGAATCGTCGCGCACTGTTACATAATCCCGAAAATTCCAAATTGGCTAATTTTTTGCGTAGGCGATCTATGAGTACTTGCAATAAATGTGGACTGTTAGATCGGTCCATTTCATTTTGTAAATTATTGAAAATCGTAAAATAAGCATATTCATCGAGGAGTTTAAAAACTTCAAGGAAACTTCATTACATTTTTCGAAGTTTTGGTTCCATTGATATTCAAACGATTGAATTTGATCGATCCAACAGTTCATTTTGTGGTTTTACGTACCTAGATCTCTGCCGTTTAAAATCGTGAGGTTTCAAGGATTTAAAGCCGTCGGATCGTGAAAAAATGTGGTGTAACCGTTGAAACGTCGGCACCGTTACCTAATCCCGAGATTTTCAAATTAGGTAATTTTTCTTGTAGGTGATCTATGATTACGTTCAATAAAGGTGGAAGATTAGATCGTTCCATTTCATTTTGCAAGTATTTTAAAAATGTTGATTAATAATTAAATATAAATTGAATCTGTTATATATTGCCCGACGAAGGTACATGAATATTCGTCGGGCAAATACTCTGACCCATAATTTGGTAAATTGTTTAATAATTTTAAAACATTGTATAATAATTAGACATTGGACAACTTTTCCCGACGAATGGCACATAAATATTCGTCGGGCAAATTGTCTGACCCATTTTTTTGTCAAAATTTTATAAATGTAAATGAATGAATTTGGTAAGGGATCTGTTTTGCCACTCAATGATAGCCCGGTGTCAGACAGTCATACTAATTTGATGTGTTGTAGATCGCAGAAGACGAGGATGCATGCATATGTTAATTAAAGCATATTGAAGCATTCATAAAAATTGACATTTTGATTGTTCATGAGAAAATCTTCATTACTGCGTTTCGGAAACTGACTAGTATAAGTATCAGGGACATGACTTACAGGTAACTCCAGGGCAGGACCTAAGATGAATTGTTAGGAAGCGGAATTAGGAATGATGACATCAAAGTTTGTGACTTTAGTACATAAAAGATTAATTGAAACTTTTATGAATGAAATCATAAAACATACATATAAATCACACTTATTGATTTGAAGATGGATATTACATATATAAATGAAACCATTTATTTACAACTTTCATTCGGTGTCGGATTCTCTCTCCTCCTCCCAATCACGCTCGTCATCCGAGATATGCATAATACTTGACTCCTCAGAATCATTTTCAATTTGTTCTAATTCCCCGAGATCAATAAAAATGTCATTAATCGCAATTGGTGGGATGATGTCGTTGGTCCGTACTCCATCCACGTTTAGGGTGGATGCCGAGGAATCCCCCTGGTAAATGATTTGGTCATCGTCTGTTTCCCCATCTTCTTCATGGTATCGGTCATCCAAATCCCAAATATTTCTATGATTCACCATCTTAGCTACTATCCAACCAGCACTAGCTTTTGGATCGTCCACATAGAATACTTGTTTCGCCGTACTAGTGAGGATGTAGGGATCACTCTCAAACCACCGGGTGTTGGTGTTGACAGAGGTACATAACTGATCTATAATGACACTGCATGCGATACTTGGGTTCGTATCAAACCAATGACACTTGAACAAGACGACTTCCTTGCAGTCTGCGTATAACGGGGGAGAGGTCGGGGGGATGGGGTTGTCTCCGGTTTGGCTGCGAGAATATGTGAGTAGAAAGAGAAGGAGAAGAGGCGGACGCGGGTTTTGGAGGATGCTTTCGATGCAGGGTTGATTGGCAGAGGAGGGCGATTAAATGAGGTGGCCTCGGGGGACCCTAGGATGGATCGTGAGATGGGGGAATGGCTGCCCGTACGCATGGCCCAGTTGCACCTTAAGGGGGGGGGGGGGGGGGGGGGGGGGGGGGGGGGGGGGGGGATACCTCTGGTCCGGCTCCTGCGGTGAAGGGTCCTATGGGGCGGCTTAGTGATGAGGGGAACATATTGGTTTCGAGGGCTGGTACTGATGAGGAGTCTAGTCAGGGAAGAGATGTGGTACTGGCCTCAGATAGGGAGGTGGGGAAATGTGCCGGGCATGGCGTCCATGCGCCCCAACAGTCGGACCTGTTTCAGATTATGCCCATTATACTAGGTGGAAGGCCAGGGGGTGTGGGGAAGGGGAAAATTCACCGGCTGGTGCTGGAAGTTGAGTGCTTCTCACCATCTCTAAGGGATGGAGTGGCTCGGAGAAGAAGGCTGGAGTGTGGGGTGGAAGTCAATGCCTCTCAGGTGGTCGGGATCGACCTAAATGGGTCTCTTGAGCGAAAGGGGTGTAGGTTCCACCTCTTCCTAGTCGCCATGAGTGTTCTTTACTTTAACTATCAGGGTATCAAAGGTACTCTGACCGTTCATAACCTGGTGGAGCAAACTTTGCTTCATCGCATTGATATTGTGGTGTTGCTTGAGACGAAAAACAATAGTCGAAGATTTTACTATTTAAAAAATAAGTTGGGGATGCCTTTCATGCATGCGGTTGAGCCACGGGGGATGAGTGATGGACTTTGTGTGTTTTGGAAGGATGTACAGCATGTAGTGCTAGTTAAATTTGCTGATTTCCTTATTGAAGTTTTAATAAAAGATGCTGTTTCTGGCTATACTCGGAGATTCTTTTCTATTTATGCAAGTACGGATGACAGGATCCGTGTGGACCAGTGGAGGAGCTTGGGGTCTCGTATTGCAAGGTATGGGAACCCTTGCCTTTTAGTGGGTGATTTTAATGATGTGATGTCGGGTGCCGGAAAGGAGAGGGGCCTAGTTCGGTCTAAAAATTCAATGCTTTCCTTTAGGGAATTTGTGGCTGAGAACCGTTTGCTTGACTTGGGGTACCATGGGCACCCGTTTACTTGGAGAAATAGGAGGGCATCGGGATTCATGCAGGCCTGTTTGGACTGTGCCTTTGGCACGGCGGAGTGGGTGGACCTGTACCCAGCCGCGACCCTCCACCACCTCCTTGTGGAAGGTTCTGATCACCTAATGTTGTTGTTGTGCTTATCCCCCCCGATGCGCCGGTCGAGACGGAGGTTTGTTTTTTATTCTAGGTGTGGGAATGAACAGGAATGCATACAGGTGATTCGGGAGTGCTGGCAGCTTGATTCGCTGGGATCGAAGGCTTTTCGTGTATGTGAAAAGCTAAAGGGGGTGCATTCGGGTCTCCTTACGTGGAGGAAGGGCAATAAGCGGAATAGTAAAGTCCTTATTGCGGATCTACAACAGTAACTTCGTAGTGCTTATGTGCAACCCAACTTTGATGGGGTTTGGGTGAGACAGAAGGAACATGAGTTGAAGCGTTTGATCCGATTGGAGGAGGGTTACTGGAAACAAAAAGCTAGAGTCCATTGGTTACAAAAGGGCGATAAAAACACAAAATTCTTCCATTTATCCACTGTAAAACGTAGGCGGTTTAATCGGCTCCGGGGACTTGAAAATCAGGATGGGGTGTGGGTGGAAGAGGGCCCTCAGATGAGACAGGTGGTGGTGGACTACTTTGAGCAGTTGTTTACCATTACCCATCCTCAACCTTGTCCGACTATCATGGAGTGTGTTAGGAGGCGTGTTACATCGGAGGAAAATGCGGGACTTTTGGCTCTCATTTCTCGGGAAGAAGTAAAGACTGTTGTGTTTTCGATCAATCCCACAAAGGCCCCAGGACCGGATGGATTTACTAGTAGTTTTTTCTAGCAAAATTGGGAGGTGGGGGGGAGATATTTGTGACAAGGTGCTGCATTTTTGGAGGACGGGTTGGTTGCTTAGGAAAGTCAACTTCACACATCTCTGTCTGATTCCTAAGGTGCCTTGCCCGGCCAAGATGGCCCAGCTGTGGCCAATTGCACTCTTAAATGTCCTCTATAAGGTTATCTAAAAAATCCTTACTAATCATTTAAAAGTAGTGATGGATCAGATTATTAGCAACAATTAGTCATCTTTTGTGTCAGGACGGTAAATATAGGATAATATTCTTGTTGTCCATGAGTTTCTCCATTCTATGAAACATCATGGTCAAAGAGAGGATAAGGAGCTGGCATTGAAGTTGGACATAGCCAAGGCTTATGGCGGGGTGGAGTGGAGTTTTGTGAATTACATGCTCAAAGGCCTCGGGGTGGCTGACCGATTTTGCGATCTGATCCTTGAATGCATGGCCTCGGTTTCTTATAGTGTTTTGGTTAATGGTGAGGAAACAGGTTATATCTTGCCTACTAGGGGTCTTCGGCAGGGGGATCCTATGTCACCTTTTCTTTTCCTGGTGTGTGCTGAAGGGCTTTCTGCCCTTTTTCATCGGAAGGATGAGGAGAGGGCAATTCATGGGTTTCAATTGGTGGAGTCCTATGAATTTCAGATCTCCCACCTTTTCTTTGTTGATGATGCGGTGGTGTCCTTGATTGCTATGCGGAGGCTTCAGGGAAGGTTGTTAATTTTGAAAAAAGTTCCCTATTCTTTGGGGGGAACTGTCCCAAGCGCCTGCGGCGACGTTTATCTCGGAGGTGTCAGATTGCGACTCGGGATGGTTTTGGGAAGTATCTGGGACTACGAGAGGATTTTTGGCTGTCTAAGCGGGTAATATTTGATGAAGTTCGAAATCGAATTGCCAGTAAGGTGCAAGGGTGGTCAGAGCAATTCCTGTCCCCTGTTAGGAAGGAGATTCTGATAAAGGCAGTGGCCATGGCTATGCTGAACTATGCTATGTCGTGCTTTAAACTGCCGGTTGGTGTGTGCAGGAATATAGAGAGGCTGGTTGCCAATTATTGGTGGGGGAAGCAGCATGGCCAGCGAGGTGTGCATTGGGTGGCATGGAAGAAGGTGTCACAGGTGAAGAAGGTGGGAGGTTTGGGATTCCGTGATTTGGAATGTTTCAATTTGGCAATGCTAGGGAAGATTGGGTGGCGTATCGTTCATGATCCATCTATGCTACTGTCTCGGGTCCTGAGAGCCAAATACTACCCCAATGGTTCGTTCCTCCAGGCTCTAGTAGGTCGCTGGTCCTCTTGGGGTTGGAAAGGCATCATAAAAGGTCGGAGAATCCAAACTGCCGATTTGAGATAGAGGATTGGTGATGGTGCTCTGGTAAAGGCTCGGGATGATCCTTGGCTGCCTACCCCGTATACATTTAAGGTCCATTCTTTTCATCCTGAAATCCCTCTTTATGTTAAGTGTTAGGAACTTAGATATCCTCAATCTTTCTATTGTAACCTTCATTCTAGAACTTGTTTGAACTTAAGAAGTTAGGAACTTAGTTATCCACACATCTTTGATTGTAATCATCCTTATAGGACTTGAAACTAACATAAAAAGTTAGGAAGTCAATTATCCTCAACGTTTTCATTGTGATCTTCCTTATAAAACTTGAAACGAACTTAAGAGCTTAGGAAATTTGTTAGTTTCAAGTTCTGTAAGGAAGATTACAATCAAAACTTTGAGGATTACTAAGTTCCTAACTTCTTAAGTTAGTTTCAAGTTCTATAAGGAATATTACAATCAAAACGTTGACGATAACTAAGTTCATAACTTATTAAATTAGTTTCAAGTTTTATAAGGAAGTTCACAATCAAAACGTTGTGGATAACTAAGTTCCTAACCTGGAAATCAGTTTCGCATAGTTGGTGCAGTTTCTTGTCTTAAAGATGAATTCAACTATAGAACTTGAAAAATGCCTTACAATTATGATGCCAAACACTTTTAAATCTTCATTTCCCCCAAAATTGGCATTCATGGCAATGTATGAATTGAAAGATGATCAGGGGATTGCCATATCATTTTTTTAATTACGTCTTTTTCTCCATGATATAAAATGAGAAATAAAATCAACCATTTTGAAAATAGAAAAAAATATACACATGCAATTTTAGTTGTTTGGGAAACATAATGTGAGTCACATTCACATACAATGCATTTAAGCCCATGACCAACGCAGCTTTGGTCTCCAATTCTACAATTGGAGAAATGAGCCCATATACTAAATAGTAAATACGTAACTCACTATTATCTTAGCTTTTTCTCCCAAATACATATATTTTTTAACTCAAAATATTTATGGCTCATATATTTCTCTACACCAAAATCAGTTGGGGGAACTGCGCTACTTAATCAATTATACAAAGTCTCAAAAATAGGATAATGATTTTTTTTTCCAACACAAAAATACCAAATTACTCTTGGTCCTACTAAGAATATGATTTTTTGTCACTTGTTTTAATATTATTTTATATTTGAAAATTAAAATTTTATTTACTTCAAAGTTACATGGTGCACTAAAAAAAATGGACTACATTACACCGGGTGTGATTTAGGTCTCCTATCAGAACTTTTTACTTATTTATTTAAGTTTATCTTTTTATGTTCTGATCATTCAAAAACATCAAATAGTTGAAAATTTCTCACATACTAAAAATCATCAATTTTTTTTTGCTTCCATATATCGATTGTCACATTCTATCTTTTCCTCTCCCTCTTTCCCCAACAACTCACCTCCCTCAGTCCCTCTCTTCCATCTCTCATCCACCACCCCTTCTCTTATTGTATACCACAGGTCCATACATGAATATGTCGTATCATTATCAACCCAACACTAAACTACAATTAGTATTTTGGTCATTGCTAATTGAGTCTTCATGATGTGATAAAATATCACATAATAATGCATGGCCGTAATATATTTGCATAAATTCAAAAAAACAAAATTCCGATTTAACTAAACTTGATACATATATAGATAATATAATACTAGCAAAATATGATTATAGGACCTAAAAAAGGTATCGAGAGAAAAAAAAACGCATGGAAGCCGAACCCAATTATTTGATACACTATTGAATGCATTTATTAAATAAAATAATAAAATGTTTACTCAACACAAGTATGGAAAATATAATTTTTTTTTTCTCTCATTGTATTAATGTGGATATTACTTGCATTCCACTCTGGTTGTACCATTATTTCAATTTATCTAATTGTAATTATACAAATTTATTAATCGAAACATTCAACTTCTAAATCATCATTTCAAGATCATTTACGCAAAAACTCAACGAAATTGAAGATCATTTAGTCATTCATAGGTATAAACTAAATCTATCGTTCGCCATGAGGATTAGAAAAATTGTTGATTTTTTTGATATATATGAATGGCTAAAGGACCTCCAATCTTGTTAATTTTTTAAGGATATGATCTTGAAATGAAGATTTAGAAAATAAACGGTTCCGATTATGATATATGTATAAAAACTGTTCGATAAATTGAAAGAGTGGTACGAGGAGGCACTACTAGAGTGTGATGCAATATTAATTGAAATTGGTAACCATGATTAACTGTCAAGACATATGATAGCCTCTAAGATTGGTGGTACTCATCACCACCAAAATATGGTAGTGAGAAAATTCGGACTCTGGATTCAACAATACAAATTTTATTACTTTCTACATATGATCCTATTTTTCATTTGCAATCGTGCTTATACATACGTTTCATTAATTAAATCGAAATTTTTATAGATAATCATTTATGGAATGGTTAATACTTGCATCCCCCCTAGTGGTGACTCTCGTACTATGCTTTCGATTTTTTAGATTGTATTTGTACACATATCGTAATCGGAACCGTTTATTCTAGGTTATCATTTCAAGATCATCTCAATAATAAATCAACAAGATTGGAGCTCGTTTTGTTATTCATATATGCCAAATATATCAACAATTTTGGTAACAATTATGATCCTAATGGGGAACCGTCCATGTAGTTGATAAACCTGAATGACTAAACAACCTCAAATTTTATTAATTTTTTTTACAGAGATGATCATGAAATGATGATTTAGAGAATGAATGGTTCGGATTATAATATATGTACAATAACAATTCGATAAATTAAAATAATGGGACGAGGAGGTACTACCTAGGTGGGAAGCAAGTGTTGTCCTTAAGGAAAATAATCCCTAAAATCAGCTATATTTGAACTGTATGAATGAATAGCACTAGTAACTCCTCAAAGAAATATATAGCTCAAATCCATATCTGATTAATTTTGAGAACCTAATTATTTTAGGCAAGAAATATAACTAATACAGAATGAAATCTGATTTTGTGGATGCATATGCCATTTAGGTTCGTCTATATATGTTTACTAAAAAAGAAAAAGTAAAAACAATTCAAGTATGAAACGTTTCATTGAATCTTCTCATATATAATTCACAACTTTAGCTATATGTAGTTGTGGATTTGGTGAATGCTAGTATCTCATAAATCAAGTTTTATAGCACATTAGCAGTCTACAACCATCATACTCTTTCATTCTAGCTAGCCATCAACAAATTGAACAAATGGAGAAAGCCTCACTCAAATTAGCTTTCCTCACGGTGCTTTTCTTTGCAGCATCATTTAGTAACATATTTGTCTCATATTTTTTTTGTTATAATGAAAAGAATCAATCTCTTACCATACATAACTCTAAAAACTCATTTATGCTCCCACCCAACACTACCTGGGCAATACATATGTGTGTATGAGCTCATCTAGTGTATTTTGATGGGCTAACCAAAACACCCTTAGTTTGAAAAATGTCAGTGATATATCTAGTTCTTAATCAAAAGAATATATGTGGCAGGTGTACAACGTGGAGTAGAAGCAGATGGCGGAATATGGTTCCCTGGGTTGTGTAGAAACCCCCAAGATTGCATCCAACCAAGACTCTGTCAATGCATAAACGTCCATTGTAAATGTGCTCCAGAAGAAATAGTGAAACCCATTTCGAAATCTTTCTCTACCCACTCACAAGCACGAAAAATAAATCCGTAATATAGCTTTCTAATTCTTGCCCTATGTTGATAAAGTTGTGAGAGCTATATGAATAAACATTAAACAATATTGAACTTATTACATATATTTAGTTGGTTAATTTTTTTCTTATGCATGCCTTTGAAATATGCTACAATGACTGGAAATCAGTTTCACATAGTTGGTGCGGTTTCTTGTTTAAAGATGAATTCAACTACAGAACTTGAAAAATGCCTTACTATTATTATGACATACACTTTTAAATCTTCATTTCCCCCAAAATTGGCATTCCTTGCAATGTATGAATTGCAAGATAATCTTTGGATTGCCATTTCATTTTTTTAATTACGTCTTTTTCTCCATAATATACAATGAGAATTAGAATCAACCATTTGGAAAATAGAAAAAAAATATACACATGCAATTTTGGTTGTTTGGGAAACATGTTGTGAGACACACTCACATACAATGCATTTATGCCCATGACCAGCACAACTTTGGTATCCAATTCTACAATTGAAGAAATGAGCCCATATACTAAATAGTAAATACCCAACTTACTGCTATCTTACCTAGGGTTCCATTTCTGCCTAGTGGCTGAGGTTTTCACAGACAAAGGGATCAATGGGGAGGCCTTCGTGCGGTTCTTCTCGGGGCTCTGGCAGGGGTGTGCTGGGGTGTCTATTCGGGTGTTAGAAGAGAAGAAATTAATGGGCAGCTTTGTTGTTCAGCAGGATTTGCAACGGGTCCTTGACATGTAACCTTGGTGGTTTATGGAGTCTCTGGTCATCCTGGAGGAGGGGTCACGTTCCAGAAATCCCCGGCAGTTGCGGATGAACCATGCCTCCTTCTGGGTGCAACTACATGGTATCCCGCTATTCAATATGACTGTGGCGGTGGCAAAGAAGATTGGAGGCCTTGTGGGGGCTCTCTTGGAAGTTGACACGTCTTGGGGTAAAGAGTGTATTGGCCGGTTTGTTCAGGTTCGTGTTCGACTGTGGGTGGATGACCCATTGATGAGAGGGAATATAGTGGAGTTTCCGGTGGAGGGCCAACAATGGATTGGCTTCAAATACGAGAGGTTGCCTACGTACTGTTTGGTGTGTGGTTCTTTGGGGAACAATACCCGGCGGTGTGCCAGTTCTGTGGTGCCAGGTGAGGGAGAGGATCGGGGCCCCGCCTTTTGGGGGTTGGAGGTGGAGATGGATCTTAGGTGATGTCCCCTACGTAGTATCTTTCTTCGACCGGGCATCGATAGAGAGTCGGCTGGGATCGGTGGTTTGGGGAGAGGCCGAGGGGGTGGGGTGGCCTCCGGGCTGGCTGCAAGAATTTCTTAGTAGAAAGCGGAGGAGCAGAGGTAAAAGCGGGTTCTAGAGGCTGCTTTTGATGCATGACTGATTGGTATAGGAGGTCGCTTGAATGTGGTGGATTCAGAGGACCCTAGGCAGGATCGGGAGAGGTGGGGTTTGACTGCCCGTAAGCAGGACCTGGTTGAACAGATAGAGGGAGGGGATACCTCTGGACTAGCTCCAGAGGTTAAGGGTCCCATGGGGCTATTTAGTGATGAGAGGAAAAGCTTGGTCTCGGGGACGAATCCTGCTGAAGAGTCAAGTCAGGGAAGATATGTTGTCTTGACCACGGTTAGGGAGGTGGGGGATTACGTCGGGCTCAGGGTCCCTGTTTCCCAACAGTCGGACCCAATCCAGCTAATGCCATTTATCCTGGGTGGTAGGTCAAGTGGTGGGGGGAAGGGGAAACGTAGTCGGCATGTGCTGGAAGGAGATGGCTTCCTGCCTTTGCTGAGGGATGGAGTGGGTCAGAGGAGAAGGATGGAGTGTGGGGTGGAAGTCAGTGCCTTTCAGTTGGTCAGGAACGACCTTAATGGGTCTCTTGAGCGAAGGGGTGTAGGGTCCAACTCTTACTAGTCGCCATGAGTCTTCTCTGCTGGAACTGTCAGGGTATCGGTGGTACACTGACCGTTCACAACCTGGTGGAGCAAGCCTTGCTTCACCGGCTGGATATTGTAGTTTTGCTTGAGACGAAAAATCATAGCCGAAGATTTTGTTATTTAAAAAATAAGTTGGGCATGCCTTTTATGCATGCGGTTGAGCCACGGGGGATGGGTGGTGGAATGTGTGTGTTTTGGAAGGATGTACAACATGTAGTGTTAGTTAACTATGCTGATTTCCTTATTGAAGTTTTAATAAAAGATGCTGCTTCTGGGTATACTTGGAGATTCTTTTCTGTTTATGATAGTACGGACGACAGGATCCGTGCGGACCAGTGGAGGAGTTTGGGGTCTCGTATTGCTCGGTGCGGGGACTCGTGTCTTTTGATGGGTGATTTTAATGATGTGTTGTCGGGTGATGAAAATGAGGGGGGCCTAATTCGGTTAGAAAATTCAATGCTTTCCTTTCGGGAATTTGTGGCTGAGAATCGATTGCTTGACTTGGGGTACCATGGGCATCCATTCACTTGGAGGAATATGAGGGCTTTGGGGTTCATTCAGGCCCGTTTGGACCGTGCTCTGGCCTCTGCGGAGTGGGTGGAGCGGTACCCAGCTGCGACCCTCCACCACCTCATTGTGGAAGGTTCGGACCATCTAATGTTGATGTTGTGCTTATCCCCCCCGATGCGCCGTCCTAGACGGCGGTGTGGAAGGTTCGGACCATCTAATGTTGATGTTGTGCTTATCCCCCCCCGATGCGCGACCTAGACGGTGGTTTGTTTTTTATTCCAGCTGGGGGAATGAATAGGACTGTAGGCAGGTGATTCAGGAGTGCTGGCAGCGACATGCCTGGGGTTTGAGAGCCTTCCATGTCTGTGAAAAGCTGAAGGGGGTGCGTTCGGGCCTTCTTACATAGAGGAAGGCCAATCAGCGAAACATCAAGGTCCTTATTGAGGATATACAGCAGCAACTTCGTAGTGCATATGTGCAACCCACTTTTGATGGGGGTTTGGTGAAACAGAAGGAACAAGAGCTGAAGCGTTTGATCAATGTGGAGGAGTGTTACTGGAAAAAAAAAGCGAGAGTTCAATGGCTGCAGGAGGGAGATAAAAACACAAGGGTTTTCCATTCCTCCACAGTCAAACGACAGCATTTTAATAGGCTCCGGGGACTTGAAAACCAGGATGAGGAGTGGGTGCACGAGGGCCCTTAGATGCAACAGCTAGTGGTGGACTATTTTGAGAAGCTGTTTACCACCTCACATCCTCAAACTTGTCCGACTATCATAGAGTGTATTGGGAAGCGTGTTACCACGGAGGAAAATGCTGGACTTTTGGCTCCTATTACTCAGGAAGAAGTGAAGGTTGTGGTGTTTCAGATAAACCCCACAAAGGCCCCGAGATCATATGGGTTTACTAGTGATTTCTTCCAGCAAAATTGGGAGGTGGTGGGAGAGGATGTGTATGACATGGTGGTGCGTTTTTGGAGGACGGGTCGGCTACTTCGGAAAATCAACTTCACACATCTCTGTTTGATCCCTAAGGTGCCCTGCCCGGCCAAGATGTCCCAACTGTGACTAATTGCACTATGCAACGTCCTTTATAAGGTTATCTCAAAAATCCTTACTAACCGTTTGAAATTAGTGATGGATCGGATTATTAGTTTCAATCAGTCAGCTTTTGTGTCAGGGAGGCACATACAGGATAATATTCTTGTTGTCCATGAGGTCCTCCACTCTATGAAACATCGTGGTAAACGGGATGATAGGGAGCTGGCATTGAAGCTGGACATGGCTAAGGCCTATGATAGGGTGGAGTGGAGCTTTGTGATTGACATGCTGAAAGGTCTTAGGGTGGCTGACCGGTTCTGTGATCTGATCCTCGAATGTATGGCATCAGTTTCCTATAGTGTTTTTGGTAAATGGTGAGGAAATGGGGTTTATCTGACCTAGTAGGGGCCTCCGGCAGGGGGATCCAATGTCACCCTTTCTTTTCCTAGTGTGTGCTGAAGGCCTTTCTGCCCTTTTTCGCTAGAGGGAGGAGGAGGGAGCAATTCATGTGTTTCGGTTGGTGGAGTCCTGTGATCTTCGGATCTCTCACCTATTCTTTGCTGATGAAGCGGTTGTGTTTTGCCATGCTAGTTGCAGTGAGATTGATGTTGTGATGAGAGTCCTTGATTGTCAAGCGGAGGCTTCAGGGCAGCTTGTTAATTTTGAAAAGAGTTCCCTTTTCTTTGGTGGGAACTGTCCCAAGCGCCTGCGGTGATGGGTGTCTCGGAGGTGCCAGATTGCGGTTCGGGATGCATTTGGGAAGTATCTTGGTTTACAGGTAGATTTTGGGATGTCTAAGCGGGTAATATTTGACGAAATTCGGAATCAAATTACTAGTAAGGTACAAGGATGGTCGGAGCAGCTCCTCTCCCCTGCTGGTAAGGAGATTCTGATAAAGGCAGTGGCCATGGCCATGCTGAACTATGCTATGTCATGCTTTAAATTGCCGGTTGGTGTGTGTTGGGATATCGAGAGGCTGGTCACTAATTATTGGTGGGGGAAACAGCATGGCCAGCGGGGTATGCATTGGGTGGCATGGAAGAAGGTGTCACCGGTGAAGAAAGTGGGAGGGTTGGGCTTCCGTAACCTGGAATGCTTCAATTTGGCAATGCTAGGGAAGATTGGGTGGCACATTGTTCATGATCCATCTGTGCTTCTTTCTCGAGTCATGTGTGTCAAATACTACCCCAATGGTGGGTTTCTCCAGGCTGTAGTGGGCCACCAGTCCTTTTGGGGTTGGAAAGGCATTATCAAAGGGCCGAAGAGCCTAACTACTTGATTGATATGGGGGATTGGTGATGGTGCCCTGGTCAAGTCTCGGGTGGATCCTTGGCTGCCTACCCCGTATACCTTTAAGGTGCATCCCTCTCATCCTGATATCCCCCTTTATGTCAAGGATTTAATTGACCAGGATACACATACTTGGAAGGCGGAGGTTATCGGACGGTGCTTCTCCACGGAGGAGGCCCAGGTGATCTTACGACTACCCCTTAGCCATTGGGGGTTGAGTGATCGATTGCTGTGGAACTTTACCAGGGATGGATCGTATTCGGTCAAATCGTCTTATGGTGTGGCGCTTCATCTCCAGCGAAATGGTGAGTTAGGTCGGTGTGGGGAAGGGGAGCCTAGTGCCCCTTCCGGCCAAGGGCTAAAATGGAGCCAAATCTGGTCCATGAAGGTTCCCCCGAAGCTTAAACAGTTTGCATGGTGGTGCTGTTCTGAAACTCTCGCAGTCCGGGCCAAATTGGTGCGTCGGCGTCTGGGTGTAGATCCTGTATGCCCTGTCTGTGGTTGTGCTGAGGAATCTGAGTTCCATTTATTCTTCCAGTGTCCGTTTGCTAGGGCATTTTGGTTTGGCAGTCCCCTAATGCTGGATGTCGGCAGGTTGGTAGGGGAGGACTTTCCTACTATCTGGCAGCGTCTGACCGCTACATTCCAATCACTCCCTCATCGGGAGGAGTTGTTCTAGACACTTACTTTTGGCCTCTAGTGGATCTGGAAGGGGTGAAACCAATTGGTGTTTGAGGGTACCACTGTAACACCAGTGGAGGCAATTGGGTATCTTACTCAGTGTGTGACTGAATTTCGGGAACTGGAGGCCCTGATTTTGGAGGGCCAATTCTCGCAACCAAGGCCACCGGACACAGGGGGGAGGGTTGCAAACACTCGGTGGGCGAAACCAGGATTGGGTGTCCTGAAGGTTAATTGTGATGGTGCTTAGAGTAGGCTGACTGCAAGTGGTGGTGTTGGTTGGGTTATCCAGGGATGGTATGGTTTATTGGTGTCTTCTGAGGGGCATGGCGGTCTCCGTCTTCAGTCGAGTTTGTTGGCGGAGGTAGAGGCAGTGCGGTGTCCTCTATCCCAGTGTGTGCTGGAGGGGCATGAGCGGATCATGATTGAGTATGATGCCTTGGAGCTTGTTAATGCTCTAACTGGAAAGGGCCCTGGGGGGGAAGATCTGGATTGTTATATTTTTTATATCCATGCACTTGTTATGCAGCTGCGGAGTGTTCAGTTTGTGTATGCATCTTGGCAGGCGAACAAAGCGGCGCATCTCGTTGCTGCCCATTTTACTAGAGTAGGTGGGTATCATTGTTGGGATGAACTGGGAACAGATTGGTTGTTTGATACCTTAGCTTGTGATGTTGGTGTTTCTGTTTGGTATTAATACAATCATTGACTTTTTGGCAAAAAAAAAATCTTGGTCTACTAAGAACATGATTTTTTGTATTTTTTGTCACTTGTTTTAATATTATTTTATATTTGAAAATTAAAATTTTATTTACTTCAAAGTTACAAGGTACACTAAAAAAACGGACTACATTACACCGGGTGTGATTTAGGTCCCCTTTTAGAACTTTTTACTTACTAATTTAAGTTTACCTTTTTATGTTCTGACCATTCAAAAACATCAAATAGTTGAAAATTTCTCACATACTAAAAATCATCAATTTTTGTTTTTTGCTTCCATATATCGATTGACACATTCTATCTTTTCCTCTTCCTCTTTCCCCAACAACTCACCTCCCTCGGTCCCTCTCTTCCATCTCTCATCCGCCACCCCTTCTCTGATTGTATACCACAGGTCCATACCTGAATATGTCATATCATTATCAACCCAACACTAAACTATAATTAGTATTTTGCTCATTGCTAATTGAGTCATCATGATGTGATAAAATATCACATAATAATGCATGGCCGTAATATATTTCCATAAATTCACAAAACAAAATCCGATTTAACTTAAAAAAATAATATATAAAGACCCCACAAATTATGGAACTAAACTTGACACATATATAGATAATATAATACTAGCAAAATATGATTATAGGACCTAAAAAAGGTAACGAGAGAAAAAAAGGCATGGAAGCCGAACCCAATTATTTGATAAACTATTGAATGCATTTATTGAATACAATAATAAAAATGTTTACTCAACACAAATATGGAAAATATAATTTTTTTTTTCTCTCATTGTATTAACGTGGATATTACTTGCATTCCACTCTGGTTGTACCACCCTTTCAATTTATCTAATTGTAATTATACATATTTATTAATCGAAATATTCAACTTCTAAATCATCCTTTCAAGATCATTTACGCAAAAACTCAACGAAATTGAAGATCATTTAGCCATTCATATGTATAAACTAAATGTATCGTTCGCCATGAGGATTACAAAAACTGTTGATTTGTTTGATACATATGAATGGCTAAAGGATCTCCAATCTTGTTAATTTTTTATAGATATGATCTTGAAATGATGATTTAGAAAATAAACGGTTCCAATTATGATATATGTATAAAAACAGTTAGATAAATCGAAAGTGTGGTACGAGGAGGTACCACTTGAGTGGGATGCAATATTAATTGAAATTGGTAACAATGATTAACTATCAAGACATATGACAGCCTCTAAGATTGGTGGTACTTATCACCACCAAAATATGGTAGTGCGAAAATTCGGACTTTGGATTCAACAATACAAATTTTATTACTTTCTACATATGATCCTATTTTTCATTTGCAATCGTGCTTATACATACGTTTCATTAATTAAATCGAAATTTTTATAGATAATCATTTATGGAATGGTTAATACTTGCATCCCCCCTAGTGGTGACTCTAGTCCTATGCTTTCGATTTATTAAATTGTATTTGTACACATATCGTAATCGGAACCGTTTATTCTAGGTTACCATTTCAAGAACATCTCAATAATAAATCAACAAGATTAGAGCTCATTTTGTTATTCATATGTGTCAAATAAATCAACAATTTTGGTAACAATTATGATCCTCATGTGGAACCGTGCATTTAGTTGATAAGCATGAATGAATAAACAACCTCAAATTTTATTAATTGATTTTACAGAGATGATCATGAAATGATGATTTAGAGAATGAATGGTTCGGATTATAATATATGTACAATAACAATTCGATAAATTAAAATAATGGGACGAGGAGGTACTACCTAGGTGGGAAGCAAGTGTTGTCCTTAAGGAAAATAATCCCTAAAATCAGCTATATTTGAACTGTATGAATGAATAGCACTAGTAACTTCTCAAAGAAATATATAGCTCAAATCCATATCTGATTAATTTTGAGAACCTAATTATTTTAGGCAAGAAATATAACTAATACAGAATGAAATCTGATTTTGTGGATGCATATGCCATTTAGGTTCGTCTATATATGTTTACTAAAAAAGAAAAAGTAAAAACGATTCAAGTATGAAACGTTTCATTGAATCTTCTCATATATAATTCACAACTTTAGCTATATGTAGTTGTGGATTTGGTGAATGCTAGTATCTCATAAATCAAGTTTTATAGCACATTAGCAGTCTACAACCATCATACTCTTTCATTCTAGCTAGCCACCAACAAATTGAACAAATGGAGAAAGCCTCACTCAAATTAGCTTTCCTCACGGTGCTTTTCTTTGCAGCATCATTTGGTAACATATTTCTCTCATTTTTTTTTGTTATAATGAAAAGAATCAATCTCTGACAATACCTAACTCTAAAAACTCATTTATGCTCCCACCCAACACTACCTGGGCAATAAATGTGTGTATGAGCTCATCTAGTGTATTTTGATGGGCTAACCAAAACACCCTTAGTTTGAAAAATGTCAGTGATACGGTTAAGAAGATGTGAAAGCGCCTCTCTCTATATAAATATAAGAACGGTGCGTTCCAAGATGTGAAGTGGGAGAGAAGGGATTTCAGGGGAATCCTACAAGATCCATTCGTTCTTTTTTCTCTGACAGATGGTCAGAACTTCATCTGGGTTCGAATCCTACTGAGAGGTCCACTAGAGATCAGAAATTGTTGAAGAAAGAACAAGATGTTTCTTTTGTCCCTAAGAGATCGATAAGAGTATTGTTCCGATAAATAACTCTTCTATAGAGTTCATTAATATCCGAGCTCAGATTCGACGAAAAGAGAGCCAGTCCAATCGATTAAAGGCATTGGGGGAGCTTGAGCTTTCGGGCGACGATTCCACGGTAGCAGCTGATTCATCACTTGCGGTAACTGCCTCACTCGACGCATAGGACGTATAGGAATCGGGAATTGGCACCCTCCGAATGAGCCAATACGGGATCATCGGGTAAACCATATCAAACAAATGGTAGCTATGTGGATGATCGGAGCGGGTCTCTTTATTTGTAGGTTAGTGATCTGCATCAATTGGTTTCTAGGTCTTAATCAAAAGAATATATGTGACAGGTGTACAACTTGGAGTAGAAGCAGATGGCGGAATATGGTTCCCTGGCTTGTGTAGAAAACCCCAAGATTGCATCCAACCAAGACTCTGTCAATGCATAAACTTCCATTGTAAATGTGCTCCAGAAGAAATAGTGAAACCCATTTCGAAATCTTTCTCTACCCACTCACAAGCACGAAAAATAAATCCATAATATAGCCTTATAATTCTCGCCCTATGTTGTTAAAGTTGTGAGAGCTATATGAATAAACATTAAACAATATTCAACTTATTACATATATTTAGTTGGTTAATTTTTTTCTTATTCATGCCTCTAAAATATGCTACAATGACTGGAAATCAGTTTCACATAGTTGGTGCGGTTTCTTGTCTTAAAGATGAATTTAGTCCATATACTAAATAGTAAATACCCAACTCATTGCTATCTTACCATTTTCTCCCAAATACATATATTTTTAACTCAAAATATTTACTGCTCATATATTTCTCTACACCAAAATCAGTTGGGGGAACTGCGCTATTTAATCAATTATACAAAGTCTCAAAAATAGGATAATGATTTTTTTTTTCCAACATAAAAATACCAAATTAATCTTGGTCTTACTAAGTATATGATTTTTTGTATTTTTTGTCACTTATTTTAATATTATTTTATATTTGAAAATTAAAATTTTATTTACTTCAAAGTTACAAGGTACACTAAAAAAAACAGACTACATTACACCGGGTGTGATTTAGGTTCCCTATCAAAACTTTTTACTTATTAATTTAAGTTTACCTTTTTATGTTCTGACCACTCAAAAACATCAAATAGTTGAAAATTTCACACATACTAAAAATCATCAATTTTTTTTTTGCTTCCATATATCGATTGTCATATTCTATCTTTTCCTCTTCCTCTTTCCCCAACAACTCACCTCCCTCAGTCCCTCTCTTCCATCTCTCATCCACCACCCCTTCTCTTATTGTATACCACAGGTCCATACCTGAATATGTCATATCATTATCAACCCAACACTAAACTACAATTAGTGTTTTGGTCATTGCTAATTGAGTCTTCATGATGTGATAAAATATCACATAATAATGCATGGCCGTAATATATTTCCATAAATTCACAAAACAAATTCCGATTTAACTTTAAAAAATAATATATAAAGACCCCACAAACTATGGAACTAAACTTGACACATATATAGATAATATAATACTAGCAAAATATGATTATAGGACCTAAAAAAGGTATCGAGAGAAAAAAAGGCATGGAAGCCGAACGCAATTATTTGATACACTATTGAATGCATTTATTGAATACAATAATAAAAATGTTTACTCAACACAAATATGGAAAATATAATTTTTTTTTTCTCTCATTGTATTAACGTGGATATTACTTGCATTCCACTCTGGTTGTACCACCCTTTAAATTTATCTAATTGTAATTATATGTATTTATTAATCGAAACATTCAACTTCTAAATCAAGTTCTCACGCAAGGAGAGTGTTTTTTTTTGTCTGCTAGGGTTTTGGGCACCGACACACTTAAACCTTATCTGAGGGTGTCGTTGATTCCCTACTTTGGTGGTGACCATGTTGGTGGGCTGTGGTTGCGACTCGGACCTAAGGAGGGCTGGAGCATGGGTTGGTGGTGATCGTACAGGGCAGGCGACGGGTGTGGACGGTTGCTTGTGGTGGTTCGGTTGTTGAACTAGGGCTGGGTTTCTGGTCTCGGCCTAGTCTCTTTGCGGTTGTTGGGTTGAGACCCTGAGTGCCTGTGATTGCGGGGGTGGACTGAGGTACGGTGGCTTGGATCCGGGATGGACATGGCGGACTGGGAAAAAAAATTTGGTTCTCATCTACGACTCTAGGAGAACGGCTGGGGTTACGGGTTTTGCAATAGGAAGTCGAGGATCTCCCCTTAGGGTTCCGTTTCTATCTTGTGGCAGAAGTCTTCACCGATAAGGGTATCTGCAGTGAGGCCTTCATGCGGTTATTCTCGGATCTCTGGAAAGGGAGGGAGGGGGTCTCCATTCGAGTGATTGGGGAGAAAAAATTCTTGGCTTGCTTTCTTGTTCAGCAAGATATGCAACGAGTTTTGGATATGGAACCGTGGAATTTTATAGAGGCCTTGGTAATCCTGGAAGAAGGGTCCGGTACAAGGAACCCTAGGCATCTGAGGATGAACCATTCCTCCTTCTGGGTGCAACTTCATGGTATCCCCCCTTTTAGCATGATGGTTGCAATAGCCAAGAAGATTGGCGGCCTTGTGGGGGCTGTGTTGGAGGTCGACACGTCTTGGGGTAAGGAGTGTATCAGCCGGTTTGTTCGTGTCCGAGTCTGAATGAGGGTGGATGACCCGTTGATGCGTGGAAATTTTGTGGAGTTCCCTGTAGAGGGACAACAATGGATTGCTTTCAAATACGAGTTGTTGTCGGCGTACTGCTTGGTGTGTGGCTCGTTGGGCCACAAAACTCGACGTTGTGGAGGTCCTGACCTGGCGGGAGTGGGGGCAGACCGTGGCCTGACGTTTGGGGGTCTGGAGGCGGAGACTGATCTTATAGGCCGCCCAATACGCTGTGTTGTTCGCAGGCAAGGAAGTGGTAAGAAGGCATTGGGGTTTGGCAGTCGGGAGAGAGGCCAAAGCGATGAGATTGCCTTTGGATTAGCTTTTTGGTAGAGGGGGCGAGTTGAATGTGGGGGGTCCAAGTGACCCTCGGATGGACTGTGAGGGAGGAGGACTGTGTGGCCGGGGACATGGCCCTGTTGTGCCGAGTGAGGGTGGGGATATATCTGGTCCGGTTCCTCATATACAGATCCCTATTGGGCAGATTAGCGCTGAGAGGGACGCAGTGGTTTCAGGGGTGGTTGCTGATGAGGAATCTAGCCATGGACGGGGTTCTCTGAAGACTACGGCGGTTGGAAATGGGGGCTACACCGGGCTTCAAGTACCTGTGCCCCAACAGTCTGACCCTTTTCATCTTATGACTATCATTCTGGGTAGGAGGGCCGGGGGTGTGGTTCTGGGTAAACGGCGTCGGATGGTGTTAGAGGGAGAGGGAGTATCACCGTTGTTGCACGAAGGTATGGCTAGGCGGAGACGGTTGGAGTATGGAGTGGAGGTATGTGTTTCTTAGGTGGTCGGGACCGACCTTAATGGGTCTCTTGAGTGAAGGGGTGCATGTTCCACCTCTTCCCAATCGCCATGAGAATTCTATGCTGGAACTGTCAGAGTATCGGAGATACGCTGACCGTTCATAACCTGGTGGAGCAAACTCTACTTTGTCAACCTGATATTGTGGTTTTATTGGAGACAAAGAACAATTGTAGACGGTTTGGTTATCTAAAAAATAAGTTGAGAATGCCTTTCATGCATGCTATTGAGCCACGGGATTTGAGTGATGGTCTATGTATTTTCTGGAAGGATGTTCAACAAGTAATGTTACTTAAATATGGTGATTTTCTTATTGAAGTTTTAATAAAGGATGTTATTTCGGGTTATACTTGGAGATTATTTTCTATATATAGGAGTACAGATGATAGGATCTGAGCATATCAATGGAGAAGCTTGGGGGCTCGTATTGCCAGGTGTGGGGACCCTTGCCTTCTGATGGGAGATTTTAACGATGTGTTGTCAGGTATTGAAAAAGAAGGGGGATTATTCGATCTGAAAATTCAATGTTTTCCTTTCGGGAGTTTGTGGTTGATAATCGATTGCTCGATTTGGGGTACCATGGGCATCCGTTTACTTAGAGAAATAAGAGGGACATGGGGTTCATTCAGGCTTGCTTGGACCGTGGCTTGGCTACGGCGGAGTGGGTGGAGTGGTACCCAGCAGCAACTCTCCACCATCTCCTTGTGGAAGGCTCTGACCACTTGATGATGCTACTGTGTCTTGCATCGCCGCTGCGCCGGCTGAAGAGGGGGTTTGTTTTTTATCCTCGGTGGGGGAATGAATAGGATTTCCGACATGTAATTAAAGATTGCTGGCACCAAGAGACTCGGGGCTCAAAGGCTTTTCAAGTTTGTGAGAAACTGAAGGGGGTGCGATCGGGTCTTCTCGGTTGGAGGAAGAGAAACCAGCGAAATTGCAAGGTACTTATTAAGGAGTTACAGTAGCAATTACGTAGTGCGTATGTTCAACCCTCCTTTGATGGTGTGTGGGTACAGTAACAGGAGATAGAGCTTAAGCGCCTGATCCATGAAGAGGAGTGTTATTGGAAACAAAAGGCTCGGGTTCAGTGGCTACAAGAGGGGGATAAAAACACAAATTTTTTTCACTCCTCCATAGTCAAACGCTGGCGATTTAATAGACTACGGGGCCTTGAAAACCAGGATGGGGAGTGGGTGGAAGAGGGCGCCCAGATGAATTAGGTGGTGGTGGACTATTTTGAACAACTTTTCACTACTACTCATCCTCCTTCATGTCCGGCCATTTTGGAGTGTATTGGGAGGCGGGTTACGCATGAGGAAAATGAGGGTCTCTTGGTACCCTTTACTCGGGAAGAAGTGCAGGCCGTGCTGTTTCAGATTAACCCGTCTAAGAGCCCGGGGCCGAACAGGTTCACCAATGGTTTTTTCCAGAAATATTGAGAGGTGGTGGGAGGGGATATTTACGAAATGGTGGTGCACTTTTGGAGGTCAGGGCTGCTACTTCGGAAAATTAACTACACTCATCTCTGTTTGATTCCCAAGGTCCCTAGCCCGGTTAAGATGTCATAGCTACGTCCTATTGCCCTGTGCAATGTCATTTATAAGGTCATTTCGAAACTCCTTACTAATCGATTGAAGTTGGTGATGAATAGGATTATTAGTATAAATCAGTCAGCTTTCGTGTCGGGCCGGCAAATACAGGATAATATTCTTGTTGTCCATAAGCTTTTTCATTGGATGAAGTATCGTGGTAAACGGGAAGATAAGGATTTGGCTCTGAAGTTGGATATGGAAAAGGCCTATGAAAGGGTGGAATGGAGTTTTGTGATAGATATGCTCAAAGGCCTTGGGGTCGATGACCGATTTTGTGGGTGGATTTTCGAATGCATGTCTTCGGTCTCATACAGTGTCCTGGTCAACGGGGAGGAAACTGGTTACTTTTCACCTAGCGGGGGGCCCAGACAGGGTGATCCCATGTCGCCCTTTCTTTTCTTGGTCTGTGCGGAAGGGTTGTATGTTCTCTTTCGCCAGCGAGATGAGGCGGAGGCCATACATGGCTTTCGACTGATGGAGTCCAGTGCTTTGCACATCACCCATCTCTTCTTTGCAGGTGATGTGGTTGTCTTTAGCCGTGCTACGTCCAGGGAAATGGATGCAGTAAAGAGTATCCTTGAATGTTATGCTGAGGCATCCGGCCAGCTTGTGAACTTGGAGAAAAGTTCCCTATTCTTTGAGGGGAACTTCTCAGAACGCCTGCAGGGGAGGTTGTCTCGGAGATGCCAGATTATGGCCCTGGACGGGTTTGGGAAGTATCTTGGTCTCCAGGCGGATTTTGGTATGTCGAAGAGGGTAATTTTTGATGAAGTATGGAATAGGATTGCCCATAGAGTGCAAGGGTGGTCGGAGCAATTTCTCTCCCCGGTAGGTAAGGATATATTGATAAAGGCGGTCGCCATGGCCATGCCTAATTATGCTATGTTGTGCTTTAAACATCCGCTGGGTGTGTGCCGGGATATTGAGCGGCTAGTTACCAATTATTGGTGGGGGAAAAAGCATGGACAACGTGGGGTCCATTGGGTAGCATGGAAAAAGGTGTCACGGGTGAAGAAGGTGGGAGGGCTGGGTTTCCGCGACTTGGAATGTTTCAACTTGGCGATGCTTGGCAAGATTGGATGGCGTATCGTTCATGATCCCTCATTTCTTCTATCACAGGTGTTGCGGGATAAGTACTACCCTAATGGGTCCTTCCTATAGGCACAGGTAGGCTACCGGCCCTCCTGGGGGGTAGAAGGGTCTTCTTCAAGGTCGAAAAATCCTTGAAGCGGGCTTGAGGTGGAGGATTGGTGATGGTGCATAGGTGCGTTCTAGGTCCGACCATTGGCTGCCGACCCCCTACACTTTCAAGGTGACCTCTTCCCATCATGATATTCCTCTCTATGTGAAAGATTTGATTTATCAGGACACCCACACTTGGAAGGCGGAGCTTATAACTCGGTTTTTTTCATACAGAGGAGGCTCATGTTATTCTTCGGCTGCCCCTTAGCCGTTGGGGCTTGGGTGATAAATGATGTGGCATTTCAACAAAATTGGTTGTTATTCACTGAAATCGGCTTATGGTGTTGCTTTGTATTTGCACATAAATGGGGAGTTAGGTAGACGAGGGGAGGGGGAGTCTAGTTCCTCTCTTGCTCAGGGCCCGAAATGGAGTCAAATCTAGTCTATGAAGGTTTCGCAGAAGCTTAAGAAATTTGTTTGGAGAGACTGTAATAACACTCTTGCAGTCCGATCTAATTTGGTGAGCCGTCGATTGGTGGTGGATCCTATTTGCCCTGTGTGTGGTCTGGCCGAGGAAGCCGAGGTCCATTTATTTTTTCACTGCCAGTTTGCCAGTGTCTTCTGGCTTGGGAGCCCTCTTATGCTAGATGTCAGTACCTTAGAGGGGGTTGATTTTCCTGTTATTTGGCAGTGTATGGTTGCTAAATTCCATCCTTTCCCCCATAGGGAAGAGTTGACTTAGACACTTACGTTTGGTCTCTGGAGGATTTGGAAGTGCAGAAATCGGAGGGTGCTTGAGGGTATTCCTGTGCCGCCAGAGGAGGCCATTCCCATTCTCATAAACTGTGTGAATGAATTCCGCAAGTGAGAGGTCCCGGCCTTGGGGGGCCAATTCTCGCAGCCTAGACCATCGGAGTTGGGTGCTGGTGAGGTGGTGCATCTTTGGAGGAAACCAGCGATAGGTGTCCTAAAGGTTAATTATGATGGTGCCTGGAGTAGGGAGACGGCGTGTGGTGGAGTTGGTTGGGTCATTCGGGACTGTTTTGGGTTGCTGGTGTCAGCGGGTGGTGAAGGGGATCTCTGTCTGAAGTCAAGTTTGGTGGCTGAAGCCGAGTCGGTGCGATATGCTCTCTCCAATTGTTTGTTGGCTGGTCATGAGCGGGTGGTGATTGAGTCAGATGCTCTGGGGAATGTTAAAACCCTTCTTGGACAGAGCCATGGTGATGTTGATCTAGACTGTATTATTTTTTATATCCATGCCCTGACCTTGCGGTTGAGAAGTGTTCAATATGTGTATGCATCCAGCCAGACTAATTAAGCTGCGCATCTTGTTGCTAGCTTTGTTTCTAAGGTTGGTGGGTATCACTGTTGGGATGAACTAGGGACGGAGTGGTTGTTTGATACCATAGCCTTTGATGATGGTGTTGTTATTCGTTATTAATAAAGTTTTTGATCTTTTGTTGAAGAAAAAAAAAACTTCTAAATCATCATTTCAAGATCATTTACGCAAAAATTCAACGATATTCAACTTATTACATATATTTAGTTGGTTAATTTTTTTCTTATGCATGCCTCTGAAATATGCTACAATGACTGGAAATCAGTTTCGCATAGTTGGTGCGATTTCTTGTCTTAAAGATTTATTCAACTACAGAAATTGAAAAATGCCTTACAATTATGATGCCAAACACTTTAAAATCTTCATTTCCCCCAAAATTGGCATTCCTAGCAATGTATGAATTGAAAGATAATCAGTGGATTGCCATATCATTTTTTTAATTACGTCTTTTTCTGCATAAAATAAAATGAGAAATAAAATCAACCATTTTGAAAATAGAAAAAAAATATACGCATGCAATTTTGGTTGTTTGGGAAACAAGATGTGAGTCACACTCACATACAATGCATTTAAGCCCATGACCAGCGCAGCTTTGGTCTTCAATTCTAAAATTGATGAAATGAGCCCATATACTAAATAATAAATACCCAACTCACTGCTATCTTACTCTTTTTTCCCAAATACATATATTTTTAACTCGAAATATTTACTACTCATATATTTCTCTACACCAAAAGCAGTTTGGGGAACTGCGTTATTTAATCAATTATACAAAGTCTCAAAAATAGGGTAATTATGTTTTTTTGTCCAACACAAAAATACCAAATTAATCTTGGTCCTACTTAAAAAATTCACAAAACAAATTGGCCGTAATATATTTGCATAAATTCACAAAACAAATTCCGATTTAACTTAAAAAATATATATATAAAGGTAACGAGAAACAAAATGGCATGGAAGCCGAACCCAATTATTTGATACACTATTGAATGCATTTATTGAATAAAATAATAAAAATGTTTAATCAACACAAATATGGAAAATATAATTTTTTTTTTCTCTCATTGTATTAATGTGGATATTACTTGCATTCCACTCTGGTTGTACCACCCTTTCAATTTATCTAATTGTAATTATACATATTTATTAATCGGAACATTCAACTTCTAAATCATCCTTTCAAGATCATTTACGCAAAAACTCAACGAAATGGAAGATCATTTAGTTATTCATATGTATAAACTAAATGTATCGTTCACCATGAGGATTACAAAAACCGTTGATTTGTTTGATACATATGAATGGCTAAAGGACCTCCAATCTTTTTAATTTTTTATGGATATGATCTTGAAATGAAGATTCAGAAAATAATCGGTTCCGATTATGATATATGTATAAAAATAGTTCGATAAATCGAAAGAGTGGTACGAGGAGTTACCACTAAAGTGGGATGCAATATTAATTCCAATTGGTAACCATCATTAACTGTCAAGACATATGACAGCCTCTAAGATTGGTGGTACTCATCACCACCAAAATATGGTAGTGAGAAAATTCGGACTCTGGATTCAACAATACAAATCTTATTAGTTTCTACATATGATCCTATTTTTCATTTGCAAAAGTGCTTATACATACGTTTCATTAATTAAATCAAAATTTTTATAGACAATCATTTATGGAATGGTTAATACTTGCATCCCCCCTAGTGGTGACTCTCGTACTATGCTTTCGATTTATTAAATTGTATTTGTACACATTATAATCGGAACCGTTTATTATAGGTTATCATTTCAAGATCATCTCCATAATAAATCAACAAGATTTGAGCTCGTTTAGTTATTCATATGTGTCAAATAAATCAACAATTTTGGTAACAATTATGATCCTCGTGTGGAACCGTCCATTTAGTTGATAAACATAAATGACTAAAGACCTCAAATTTTATTAATTTTTTTACAGAGATGATCATGAAATTATGATTTAGAGAATGAATGGTTCCGATTATAATATATGTACAATAACAATTCGATAAATTAAAAGAATGGGACGAGGAGGTACTACCTAAGTGGGAAGCAAGTGTTGTCCTTATGGAATATAATCCCTAAAATCAGCTATATTTGAACTGTATGAATGAATAGCACTAGTAACTCCTCAAAGAAATATATAGCTCAAATCCATATCTAATTAATTATGAGAACCTAATTATTTTAGGAAAGAAATATAACTAATACATAATGAAATTTAATTTTGTGGATGCATATGCCATTTAGGTTCATCTATATATGTTTACAAAAAAAGGAAAAGTAAAAAAGATTCAAGTATGAAACGTTTCATTGAATCTTCTCATATATAATTCACAACTTTAGCCATATATATTTGTGGATTTGGTGAATGCTAGTATCTCATAAATCAAGTTTTATAGCACATTAGCAGTCTACAACCATCATACTCTTTCACTCTAGCTAGCCACCAACAAATTGAACAAATGGAGAAAGCCTCACTCAAATTAGCTTTCCTCACAGTGCTTTTCTTTGTAGCAACATTTGGTAACATATTTCTGTCATTTTTTTTTGTCATAATGAAAAGAATCAATCTCTGACAATTCCTGACTCTAAAAACTCATCTATGCTCCCACCCAACACTACCTGGGCAATACATATGTGTGTATGAGCTCAACTAGTGTATTTTGATGGGCTAACCAAAACACCCTTAGTTTGAAAAATGTCAGTGATATATCTAGTTCTTAATCAAAAGAATATATGTGGCAGGTGTACAACTTGGAGTAGAAGCAGATGGCGGAATATGGTTCCCTGGCTTGTGTAGAAAACCCCAAGATTGCATCCAACCAAGACTCTGTCAATGCATAAACTTCCATTGTAAATGTGCTCCGAAAGAAATAGTGAAACCCCTTTCGAAATCTTTCTCTACCCACTCACAAGCACGAAAAATAAATCCGTAATATAGCTTTATAATTCTCGCCCTATGTTGTTAAAGTTGTGAGAGCTATATGAATAAACATTAAACAATATTCAACTTATTTCATATATTTAGTTGGTTAATTTTTTTCTTATGCTTGCCTCTGAAATATGCTACAATGACTGGAAATCAGTTTCACATAGTTGGTGCGGTTTCTTGTCTTAAAGATGAATTCAACTACAGAACTTGAAAAATGCCTTACAATTATGATGCCAAACACTTTTAAATCTTCATTTCCCCCAAAATTGGCATTCCTGGCAATGTATGAATTGAAAGATAATCAGTGGATTGCCATATCATTTTTTTAATTACGACTTTTTCTCCATAATATAAAATGAGAAATAAAATCAACCATTTTGAAAATAGAAAAAAAATATACACATGCAATTTTGGTTGTTTGGGAAAGATGATGTGAGTCACACTCACATACAATGCATTTAAGCCCATGACCAACGCAGCTTTGGTCTCCAATTCTACAATTGAAGAAATGAGCCCGTATACTAAATAGTAAATACTCAACTCACTGCTATCTTACCCTTTTCTTTTAAATATATATATATATATTTTTTTTAACTCAAAATATTTACTGCTCATATATTTTTCTACACCAAAATCAGTTGGGGGAACTGCGCTATTTAATCAATTATACAAAGTTTCAAAAATAGGATAATGATTTTTTTTCCAACATAAAAATACCAAATTACTCTTGGTCCTAATAAGAACATGATTTTTTGTCACTTGTTTTAATATTATTTTATATTTGAAAACTAAAATTTTATTTACTTCAAAGTTACATGGTACACTAAAAAAAATGGACTACATTACACCGGGCGTGATCAAATAGCCAATCCATTCCCAGTTCATCCCAACAATGATACCCACCTACCCTGGTAACATGGGCCGCAACAAGATGCGCCGCTTTGTTTGCCTGCCGAGATGCATACACAAACTGGACACTCCGCAACTGCATAGCAAGTGCATGAATATCAAAGAGAAAGCAATCCAAATCAGCCCCACCTGGGCTCTGGCCATTCAGAGCAGCAATAAGCCCAAAGGCATCAGACTCAATCATTACCCGCTCATGGCCCTCCATCAAACAGTGGGAGAGAGCACATCGCACAGCCTCTGCCTTAGCCAGCAAACTCGACTACAGACGAAGGTCACCTTGCCTCCCAGCAGACACCAACAAGCCATAACAGTCCCGGATGACCCAACCGACACCACCACTCGCTATCAGACTACTCTAAGCGCCATCACAATTCAACTTCAGGACACCCAACCCTGGTTTCATCCACCGAGGGTTTGCATCCCTCCCCCCATGTCCGGTGGTCTTTGCTGCGAAAACTGGACACCCAAGGCCGGGGCCCCAAGTTCCCGAAATTCAGTCACACACTGAGTAAGATGGCCAATTTCCTCCTTCGGTGGGACAGTAGTACCCTCAAACACCAATTGGTTTCGACCTTTCTAGATCCTCCTGACGCCAAAAGTAAGTGTCTAAAGCAACTCCTCCCGATGAGGGAGTGGATGGAATATAGCAATCAGGCGCTGCAAGATAGCAGGAAAGTCCTCCCTTACAAGCCCACTGATATCCAGCATTAGTGGACTGCCAAACCAAAATACCCTAGAAAACAGACACTGGAAGAATAAATGGATCTCATATTCCTCAGCAAGCCCACAAACAGGGCACATAGGGTCCACAACCAGGCGACGACGCACCAAATTGGCCCGGACTGCAAGGGTGTTAGTACAGCACCTCCAGACAAAATGTTGACCCCGTATCAGCATTTTCCTCATCCCCCGGCACGAAGACCCCGCTATTTTGCATAGACCATTTATCATCTCGTTCTGTGCACACCAACTTAACTCTGTTCATGTGACAACCAGAGTACGTTTCTCCTCAAAATGGGCCAATGGCCAGCTGCATTAATTCTTTATTGAAATTTGGCGAGTTGTCACCTTTCTACTGTGCCATCTGGTAAGATACACACAAGAAATGAAATTGGTAAACTTAAAAATAATTTAAGAAATTGTGACATTAAATTTTTTGACTTACATGCTCGGAAAACCAATGAGGAAACAGTTGTTTGTCCATTTCTTCCCAATTCGAAGGATATTGGGCCTTCATCAACGCCTCGTGCTACTCGTGGAAGGGCCAGCCTTCGTTATAGTTGTTCAGTATGAACCAATGATGGCCATCTTTATGTTGCTATTGGTGACCGGCTCTGACACTAGACCAGTGCCAAATGGTCGTGCAGGTTGGGCAAATACAGATAGGGTCTCAGGACGTTGACCACCATCGTCATTGGGCGAGGCCCTATTGAAGAAGTTTCAACATTCCGAAGGTACATTGCACAAAATGTCAGTGCCTCCTTTGTAATGTACGCCTCCGCTATAGAGCCTTCAGGACGTGTCTTGTTGCAGACGTACCGCTTGTACATACCTAACATTCTACAAGGAAATATACATTATGATTCACATATATGCATGATAGTAAGGAAAAATTATCAAAAAGCAGGAATAAGTTATACCTCTCAATTTGATACATCCAACAATAATGCACCGGGCCAGCTAGCTATGCCGCATCCGGCAGATGTACTAGTAGGTGCACCATTACATCAAAGAATGCATGTGGATATATTTGCTCAAGCCGACACATGATGTAGACAATATCCTCGTTAATTGCTTCGAGGTCTGCCTTTACCAACGATCTAGTAAATAATATCTGGAAGAATTGAGACAAATAAACTATCATCTCAACAACACCAGGCTCCAAGAAGGGCCGAATACCAATCGGAATGAGTCTTTGTAGCAAAATATGATAGGCATGGCTCTTCATACCAGACATGGTGCCACCGTCGGTGCTAACATTTCGGGATATGTTTCCGGCGTACCCGTCGGAAAATTTCACACCCTGCAACCACTTCATGAATTTTTGCTTATTCTCCAGCGTAAATGTATAACTTTGATAAGCCATGATGTATTTGCCATTGACGACTTTAGGCCACAAATTAGGTCGAATCCCTATTTCTTGCATACCCATACGAGTCTTTTTTGTGTCATTTGACTTGCCTTCAATGGGTAAAAGCATTCCCACAACACTCTCGGCAACATTCTTCTCAATGTGCATAGGATCCGTGATGTGTCTGATTTTCAATGTAAGGACCCTTCCCGAATTTTTCCTCGAAACCCGGAAAGAACCCTTATCCCGTCTGACAGCTCTTTTACCTCAACATTTAATTACCATAAAATACCCTTTATTCTTAAATAATTTTTTATTAAACTTTACATGGTTCCCAACAGAATCTCTGTACTTACTGATCACTCCTACTGTCAGACGCAGGATAAAATACCGGTCAAAACCAAAACCTCGGAATAGTGGTGGTTCAAATAGAAATACTTTCTGATACCAAAAGTCAGTAGTCAGACATTGCTGACATCTCTACTGGAAAACCACAGGACAACAAACTAGTGAACCAATAATAATTCGTCCATCTGGGTCACCGCCCACACCAACCCACTGACCCGGATGACGACGTATTTTCATATGTTGATTAGGCCCATAACAATTGTCGTCTGGTTCATATTAGAGCTGAAAATATCATCGGCTATCATATCGTATCATAACTCTCTGTACCATGATATCTCATCAGTCGGCATATCTCTCGGCTATCATATTCCTAGCCACCAGGGTATCCCTTGGGGTGTGCTAGAATATGTACTACTTGGACTCTACCACAATCTCTGCAAATTCACCTTTTATATTGGAGGTTCACCGGGTTCACCGTCTCAGCGGATCCTAGCCCGGATCCTGGCCCCCTCAAATTGGTATTGTTTATTTTGGAGGTTCACCGGGTTCACCGTCTCAGCGGAACCTAGCCCGGATCCTGGCCTCCCTCAAATCGGTATTGTTTATTTTGGAGGTTCACCGGGTTCACCGTCTCAGCGGATCCTAGCCCGGATCCTGGCCTCCCTCAAATCAATATTTATCTCGGAGGTTCACCGGGTTCACCGTCTCAGCGGATCCTAGCCCAGATCCTGGCCTCCCTCAAATCAATATTTATCTCGGAGGTTCACCGGGTTCACCGTCTCAGCGGATCCTAGCCCAGATCCTGGCCTCCCTCAAATCAATATTTATCTCGGAGGTTCACCGGGTTCACCGCCTCAGCGGATCCTAGCCCAGATCCTGGCCCCCTCAAATCAGTATTATTTATTTTTGGAGGTTCACCGGGTTCACCGCCTCAGCGGATCCTAGCCCAGATCCTGGCCCCCTCAAATCGGTATTATTTATTTTTGGAGGTTCACCGGGTTCACCGCCTCAGCGGATCCTAGCCCAGATCCTGGCCCCTTCAAATCGGTATTGGATCCAAAATCGATTATTTTATAGTCACAAGTACGGTTTCAACTCAAAATCATAGACCCAAATAATTACCACGTCAAAACACTATCAAAATTGAATCCAACAACCATATCGTTTCTCACAACGCACTTCCACTGAAATATTGGAATAACAATTATCCAGCAATCATTGCACCCATACACAACAGTATTTAAATCGAGGATATTAATACATGCATCACAATTTATAAATACAACCATACACAACAGTAATGAAATCGAAGATATTTATACATACATTACAATTTATAATCAAAGTCCGCTTACCATCACCATCCAACCCAAAATTCATGTACGCTCTAGCCTCAGAACACCTACACCATAATGACCCAACTACCTTGACTTTCCAAACTCAAAACCCTCTTCACGGTCAATCCTTACCACTGGGATTGCCCAACCGAGCTCTAAATGAACTCCTATGGCCTCGAAACCAACAAAATCTGATCTGGAACGTCCCAAAACCTCAGTCCCGCGCCGCCGTGACTTCGGGAACAGTCCCACGCGCCGTCACGCGCCACCGGAAGGTCAGAATACGCGCCCACGCGCTGCCACGCGAGGTCACGCGCCTGCTACAGTGTTCACGCGCCTGGACCGGTCCAACCCGGTCCGGCTCGACCTGACCCGGTCCAACTCGACCGGTTCACTCGACTCGACTGGTTCACTCGACTCGACCGGTTCACTCGACTCGACCGGTTCACTCGACTCGACCGGTTCACCCGACTCGACCGGTTCACTCGACTCGACTGGTTCACCCGACTCGACCGGTTACCGGTGACTCGCCGGAGAAGACGACCGGACGGCCTCGTCGTCGCCGGAGGCTGGCCGGAGAAGATGACCGGATCGCCACCTCTGCCGCCGTCTGGTTCGCCGGAATCCCCCATTTCCGGCCGAACTTCAAGGTTTTCTAATTTCTTCATTTCTTAACCGTTTTTCACGATCTACACATGTAAATTCATCTACTTTTCACCAGGAATCCAAATATAAGGTCAAAGTTCCGAGATCGTACCTTGTTTGGCCGGAAAACGGCCGAGAATGTTCGGTTCACCTCCCTCCTCCGTCCGTCGCCTACGGCGGTGCTCCCGCTCCAAGAACTACCCCAAAATGCTCGTGGGGTCCCGGGGAAGATCCTCCCGACCTTGGTTATGTTCGAATCAGACCGGAATCCCTCCGATGAATATGGCCTTCGGTGTTCGCACGGGGAGGGATCGGATAGGACCGAGACTGCATCAACCCATCCCCTCGAGGAGAGAGAAAAATATCTGTTATATAATTCCAACATTTCCAAAATTACCAAACTGCCCCGGCAGCTTCTAGACCCGTAACGAACTCATCGGATCTCCGTTTTCAGCGTGCCGCCTGTCTACGAACTCGTGAGTTCGAGACCTACGCAACAACCCAAGAAAAATTCCCAAAAGTATTACCAGTCAAAAAGTGACTCCCGAACCCATCCAAAACTGAGGGTAAAATTGTCCAATTCTCAAAAATAATTTAATTTCTGGTCCGGGTCGTTACAATCTACCCCCCTTACAGAAATTTCGTCCCCGAAATTTTCCTAACACAGGTTAAAGAACCAACCTCCTATTCAGTTCAAGTGTGTGGTCTGCATCTTGTTAAACTCCTCGAATGCATCTTGTTAACATAATTCCTCAAATAATTTGCACACAAGTGTGCGGTCTGCAGGAAGTTAACCTAAGGCTCTGATACCACTTGTAAGGACCCTTCCCGAATTTTTCCTCGAAACCCGGAAAGAACCCTTATCCCGTCTGACAGCTCTTTTACCTCAACATTTAATTACCATAAAATACCCTTTATTCTTAAATAATTTTTTATTAAACTTTACATGGTTCCCAACAGAATCTCTGTACTTACTGATCACTCCTACTGTCAGACGCAGGATAAAATACCGGTCAAAACCAAAACCTCGGAATAGTGGTGGTTCAAATAGAAATACTTTCTGATACCAAAAGTCAGTAGTCAGACATTGCTGACATCTCTACTGGAAAACCACAGGACAACAAACTAGTGAACCAATAATAATTCGTCCATCTGGGTCACCGCCCACACCAACCCACTGACCCGGATGACGACGTATTTTCATATGTTGATTAGGCCCATAACAATTGTCGTCTGGTTCATATTAGAGCTGAAAATATCATCGGCTATCATATCGTATCATAACTCTCTGTACCATGATATCTCATCAGTCGGCATATCTCTCGGCTATCATATTCCTAGCCACCAGGGTATCCCTTGGGGTGTGCTAGAATATGTACTACTTGGACTCTACCACAATCTCTGCAAATTCACCTTTTATATTGGAGGTTCACCGGGTTCACCGTCTCAGCGGATCCTAGCCCGGATCCTGGCCCCCTCAAATTGGTATTGTTTATTTTGGAGGTTCACCGGGTTCACCGTCTCAGCGGAACCTAGCCCGGATCCTGGCCTCCCTCAAATCGGTATTGTTTATTTTGGAGGTTCACCGGGTTCACCGTCTCAGCGGATCCTAGCCCGGATCCTGGCCTCCCTCAAATCAATATTTATCTCGGAGGTTCACCGGGTTCACCGTCTCAGCGGATCCTAGCCCAGATCCTGGCCTCCCTCAAATCAATATTTATCTCGGAGGTTCACCGGGTTCACCGTCTCAGCGGATCCTAGCCCAGATCCTGGCCTCCCTCAAATCAATATTTATCTCGGAGGTTCACCGGGTTCACCGCCTCAGCGGATCCTAGCCCAGATCCTGGCCCCCTCAAATCAGTATTATTTATTTTTGGAGGTTCACCGGGTTCACCGCCTCAGCGGATCCTAGCCCAGATCCTGGCCCCCTCAAATCGGTATTATTTATTTTTGGAGGTTCACCGGGTTCACCGCCTCAGCGGATCCTAGCCCAGATCCTGGCCCCTTCAAATCGGTATTGGATCCAAAATCGATTATTTTATAGTCACAAGTACGGTTTCAACTCAAAATCATAGACCCAAATAATTACCACGTCAAAACACTATCAAAATTGAATCCAACAACCATATCGTTTCTCACAACGCACTTCCACTGAAATATTGGAATAACAATTATCCAGCAATCATTGCACCCATACACAACAGTATTTAAATCGAGGATATTAATACATGCATCACAATTTATAAATACAACCATACACAACAGTAATGAAATCGAAGATATTTATACATACATTACAATTTATAATCAAAGTCCGCTTACCATCACCATCCAACCCAAAATTCATGTACGCTCTAGCCTCAGAACACCTACACCATAATGACCCAACTACCTTGACTTTCCAAACTCAAAACCCTCTTCACGGTCAATCCTTACCACTGGGATTGCCCAACCGAGCTCTAAATGAACTCCTATGGCCTCGAAACCAACAAAATCTGATCTGGAACGTCCCAAAACCTCAGTCCCGCGCCGCCGTGACTTCGGGAACAGTCCCACGCGCCGTCACGCGCCACCGGAAGGTCAGAATACGCGCCCACGCGCTGCCACGCGAGGTCACGCGCCTGCTACAGTGTTCACGCGCCTGGACCGGTCCAACCCGGTCCGGCTCGACCTGACCCGGTCCAACTCGACCGGTTCACTCGACTCGACTGGTTCACTCGACTCGACCGGTTCACTCGACTCGACCGGTTCACTCGACTCGACCGGTTCACCCGACTCGACCGGTTCACTCGACTCGACTGGTTCACCCGACTCGACCGGTTACCGGTGACTCGCCGGAGAAGACGACCGGACGGCCTCGTCGTCGCCGGAGGCTGGCCGGAGAAGATGACCGGATCGCCACCTCTGCCGCCGTCTGGTTCGCCGGAATCCCCCATTTCCGGCCGAACTTCAAGGTTTTCTAATTTCTTCATTTCTTAACCGTTTTTCACGATCTACACATGTAAATTCATCTACTTTTCACCAGGAATCCAAATATAAGGTCAAAGTTCCGAGATCGTACCTTGTTTGGCCGGAAAACGGCCGAGAATGTTCGGTTCACCTCCCTCCTCCGTCCGTCGCCTACGGCGGTGCTCCCGCTCCAAGAACTACCCCAAAATGCTCGTGGGGTCCCGGGGAAGATCCTCCCGACCTTGGTTATGTTCGAATCAGACCGGAATCCCTCCGATGAATATGGCCTTCGGTGTTCGCACGGGGAGGGATCGGATAGGACCGAGACTGCATCAACCCATCCCCTCGAGGAGAGAGAAAAATATCTGTTATATAATTCCAACATTTCCAAAATTACCAAACTGCCCCGGCAGCTTCTAGACCCGTAACGAACTCATCGGATCTCCGTTTTCAGCGTGCCGCCTGTCTACGAACTCGTGAGTTCGAGACCTACGCAACAACCCAAGAAAAATTCCCAAAAGTATTACCAGTCAAAAAGTGACTCCCGAACCCATCCAAAACTGAGGGTAAAATTGTCCAATTCTCAAAAATAATTTAATTTCTGGTCCGGGTCGTTACAATCTACCCCCCTTACAGAAATTTCGTCCCCGAAATTTTCCTAACACAGGTTAAAGAACCAACCTCCTATTCAGTTCAAGTGTGTGGTCTGCATCTTGTTAAACTCCTCGAATGCATCTTGTTAACATAATTCCTCAAATAATTTGCACACAAGTGTGCGGTCTGCAGGAAGTTAACCTAAGGCTCTGATACCACTTGTAAGGACCCTTCCCGAATTTTTCCTCGAAACCCGGAAAGAACCCTTATCCCGTCTGACAGCTCTTTTACCTCAACATTTAATTACCATAAAATACCCTTTATTCTTAAATAATTTTTTATTAAACTTTACATGGTTCCCAACAGAATCTCTGTACTTACTGATCACTCCTACTGTCAGACGCAGGATAAAATACCGGTCAAAACCAAAACCTCGGAATAGTGGTGGTTCAAATAGAAATACTTTCTGATACCAAAAGTCAGTAGTCAGACATTGCTGACATCTCTACTGGAAAACCACAGGACAACAAACTAGTGAACCAATAATAATTCGTCCATCTGGGTCACCGCCCACACCAACCCACTGACCCGGATGACGACGTATTTTCATATGTTGATTAGGCCCATAACAATTGTCGTCTGGTTCATATTAGAGCTGAAAATATCATCGGCTATCATATCGTATCATAACTCTCTGTACCATGATATCTCATCAGTCGGCATATCTCTCGGCTATCATATTCCTAGCCACCAGGGTATCCCTTGGGGTGTGCTAGAATATGTACTACTTGGACTCTACCACAATCTCTGCAAATTCACCTTTTATATTGGAGGTTCACCGGGTTCACCGTCTCAGCGGATCCTAGCCCGGATCCTGGCCCCCTCAAATTGGTATTGTTTATTTTGGAGGTTCACCGGGTTCACCGTCTCAGCGGAACCTAGCCCGGATCCTGGCCTCCCTCAAATCGGTATTGTTTATTTTGGAGGTTCACCGGGTTCACCGTCTCAGCGGATCCTAGCCCGGATCCTGGCCTCCCTCAAATCAATATTTATCTCGGAGGTTCACCGGGTTCACCGTCTCAGCGGATCCTAGCCCAGATCCTGGCCTCCCTCAAATCAATATTTATCTCGGAGGTTCACCGGGTTCACCGTCTCAGCGGATCCTAGCCCAGATCCTGGCCTCCCTCAAATCAATATTTATCTCGGAGGTTCACCGGGTTCACCGCCTCAGCGGATCCTAGCCCAGATCATGGCCCCCTCAAATCGGTATTATTTATTTTTGGAGGTTCACCGGGTTCACCGCCTCAGCGGATCCTAGCCCAGATCCTGGCCCCCTCAAATCGGTATTATTTATTTTTGGAGGTTCACCGGGTTCACCGCCTCAGCGGATCCTAGCCCAGATCCTGGCCCCTTCAAATCGGTATTGGATCCAAAATCGATTATTTTATAGTCACAAGTACGGTTTCAACTCAAAATCATAGACCATTACCACGTCAAAACACTATCAAAATCGAATCCAACAACCATATCGTTTCTCACAACGCACTTCCACTGAAATATTGGAATAACAATTATCCAGCAATCATTGCACCCATACACAACAGTATTTAAATCGAGGATATTAATACATGCATCACAATTTATAAATACAACCATACACAACAGTAATGAAATCGAAGATATTTATACATACATTACAATTTATAATCAAAGTCCGCTTACCATCACCATCCAACCCAAAATTCATGTACGCTCTAGCCTCAGAACACCTACACCATAATGACCCAACTACCCTGACTTTCCAAACTCAAAACCCTCTCCACGGTCAATCCTTACCACTGGGATTGCCCAACCGAGCTCTAAATGAACTCCTATGGCCTCGAAACCAACAAAATCTGATCCGGAACGTCCCAAAACCTCAGTCATGCGCCGCCGTGACTTCGGGAACAGTCCCACGCGTCGTCACGTGCCACCGGAAGGTCAGAATACGCGCCCACGCGCTGCCACGCGAGGTCACGCGCCTGCTACAGTGTTCACGCGCCTGGACCGGTCCAACCCGGTCCGGCTCGACCTGACCCGGTCCAACTCGACCGGTTCACTCGACTCGACCGGTTCACTCGACTCGACCGGTTCACCCGACTCGACCGGTTCACTCGACTCGACCGGTTCATCCGACTCGACCGGTTACCGGTGACTCGCCGGAGAAGACGACCGGACGGCCTCGCTGTCGCCGGAGGCTGGCCGGAGAAGATGACCGGACCGCCACCTCCGCCGCCGTCTGGTTCGCCGGAATCCCCCATTTCCGGCCGAACTTCAAGGTTTTCTAATTTCTTCATTTCTTAACCGTTTTTCACGATCTACACATGTAAATTCATCTACTTTTCACCAGGAATCCAAATATGAGGTCAAAGTTCCGAGATCGTACCTTGTTTGGCCGGAAAACGGCCGAGAATGTTCGGTTCACCTCCCTCCTCCGTCCGTCGCCTACGGCGGTGCTCCCGCTCCAAGAACTACCCCAAAATGCTCGTGGGGTCCCGGGGAAGATCCTCCCGACCTTGGTTATGTTCGAATCAGACCGGAATCCCTCCGATGAATATGGCCTTCGGTGTTCGCACGGGGAGGGATCGGATAGGACCGAGACTGCATCAACCCATCCCCTCGAGGAGAGAGAAAAATATCTGTTATATAATTCCAACATTTCCAAAATTACCAAACTGCCCCTGCAGCTTCTAGACCCGTAACGAACTCATCGGATCTCCGTTTTCAGCGTGCCGCCTGTCTACGAACTCGTGAGTTCGAGACCTACGCAACAACCCAAGAAAAATTCCCAAAAGTATTACCAGTCAAAAAGTGACTCCCGAACCCATCCAAAACTGAGGGTAAAATTGTCCAATTCTCAAAAATAATTTAATTTCTGGTCCGGGTCGTTACATTCAAGTTTGACCAATACGAAAAATGGAAGAATATGCTCTTTTTCGTCCAATTTTCACGTTCAGTTGGTTTGGGTCCTCGTGTGACGAAGTCATGTATACTGTTCATTTTGGACAATATCTCATCACCGAACCTCTCCTTGTGTCGAGCTAGTAACTCTAATTTTCCATCAAATGCGTCAGATTGCATTCGTCATTGGTGATCCCAAGGCAAAAACCTTCTTGCACCCAAGTAGCATACTTCTTATGCGTGCCAAAAGGACGTTGTGTCTCGTCCACATGTCGGGCAAGCAAGATAGCCCTTGGTGCTCCACCCCGACAACATACCATAAGCAGGAAAATCATTAATTGTCCACATTACGGCCACTCGTAGAGTGAACATTTCTCCACTGCACTTGTCGTATGTTCGGACACCATTTTCCCACAGATCTACGAGCTCATCAATTAATGGCCGCAAATAAATATCGATGGATTTACTCGGCGATTTGGACCCCGATATCAAAGTACTCAGGATTGTGAATTCTTTCTTCATGCATCTCCAAATAGGCAAGTTATACAGAACCATAACCACCAGCCAAGTGCTATAGGGCTTTGTAAAACTCCTAAACGGATTAAAATCGTTAGTAGCGAGCCCTAATATGCCATTTCTTGGCTCCGCGGCAAACTCAGGATACATCTTATCAAATTCCTTCCAAGCCTCTCCATCGGTCGGATGCCTCAGTACATATCATCCGTAATGGAGCTCAAAGTCTTCGGGTTGAAACCTAGGAGCCTCATCGTCAATATCATCCGATGCGGGAGGAAAAGCATCGGTAAATAACACAACGACTTGATCATTATCACATCGCCCATCCAAAGCACTTTCGTTCCTACGGGTCCCGGGAACCGAAGATGTCGATACGGTAAATATTTATTCACCGTGTTAGATCCAATTAGTGTAGTTGTGTACGATCCCATTCCTTTTCAAATGATTTTGGACCTCATTCAACGGCATCCAACTGCAATTATTACATTTACGGCATGGACACCTGATACATCTTTCATCACTGCAATGACTATGTGCAAAGGCAATGAAGCTATCGATCTCATCCAAATACTTATCAGAAGATCTATCCAACATTTGCATCCAGCCTCTGTCCATTGTCTCTGCTTTCACAAAATAGAGTCAACGTAAGTGATTGAGTTAACATTGTCCCGTAATTAGAATAAGTTATATCAAAAACAGCTCGTCTCCTTATGCCTCCGGTGATTTGGCCCTATCCCATTCGAGAGTGCACGTTCTGTGCTGTGTAGTTTGCGACCTATGAGGCTAAGTTTCGATCGAGGGAAATTTGGGCAGCATCTCCCTACAGTTCCCCAAATGCACGATGTAGATAAACAAATATCTAGTATGCATTCGGAGAACATTGAGGGGATACAAACTGAATTCTCCACAATCGAAACCTAACCTCGTAGACCGCAAACTACACAACACATAGTTGCGCACCCCCAAACTACCCGAATAAATGGACAATTCAAGAGTCAATCAATCAACCCGATTCACTGACTATCAAACAGGTCTAAGGTTTTTCATTGATTTTCATTATACGAACTTAAGCAACCCGATTAACATCGCATAAACGGTTTTGAAATATGAACATATTTCACTCCGTCAGAACTACATAAAGCGTTTTACAAAAAATATCACAACAAATTCACAAATACAAACATATATTAATTATGCATATCACAGAGTTAACAATTTTCTATTTTCCTTACATATTTTATATTTTCCTATTTTCCTAACATATTTTCTAATTTCCTAACATATTTTCAATTTCAATAATTTCATTACATATTTTTATTTTCCTATTTTCCTAACATATTTTCTAATTTCCTAACATTTTTTCTATTTCCCTAAATTCATAACATATTTTCTATTTTCATATTTTCCTAACAAATTTTCTAATTTCCTACACAAATTTCCACAAATTCTAAACAATTTCTACACATTTTCCACAATAAATACACAATTTCCTAACATAATTATATCCAAAATTCTTAACAAAATTAAATTGAGAGGCAAACACACATACCATTTTATAAGTATTCCTTCAAACCAACCACAAATTTCCTAAAACACAAAACATAATTAGTTTCCAATCAAAAATCAAAATTTCAAAACTAAAAAAAATTACATTTCTCAAACCTTCAAAATTGGTATTGGTGATTGAGAGAGAAACTGATTTGATTGGTAGTGAAAATAGTGATGAGATGATGATTGTTGATGTTATATAGCTAGAGAGACAGTGAGTGAGTGAGTGAGAGAGAGAGATATGTGAGCTATGAGGAGACTGAGAGCAAATAAGCAGAGTGGAAGAAGAAGAAAGGGGCGTCTGGGTTATTTATTGTGTTTAGACTTTTGCCCGACGAAGCATATTTGCAGGGCGAAGTTTAATGATTCGTTGGGTAAACTTTAGTCAACGCCAAGGTTTGCCTAACGAACAATATTCGTCGTTAGGGCTCATCTTGCTCGACGGATAGAATAGATTCGTCGGGTCAACATTTCCTATTTTACGCGCCAATAACTTGTTCTTCCCAGCAACACTTTACCTGGCGAGCCTTCGTTTTCGTTGGGCAAAATGTACTTAGGCGGCGAAAACTACTTCGTCGGGCAAAATTTTATCGGGCAACCTCGGATTTCTTGTAGTGATTTGACCCGACTTTAATCTTGATCACTTTAATAATCGGTTGAGGTTGAGCATAATTTTCTTTTTCATTTCATTATTACAAACCTAATTAAAGATGGAATATAAATTTTCCTTCTTGGCATTTCATGATTTCCTGCACATATAATTTACGATTCTGAACAAAAAATAATTATATTCCATATTACACTAATCACAATTCTTGTATGGCAATTGAAATTATTAATCTTTGCGCCATTTCCTTTTTTCTTCTTCAATCCCCAACCTCTTTAAACAATAAAACTATATTTTAGTTTTTACAATTTTTAATCTTAACTAATTGCATGTGTGTTGGTCAAGAACCCAATCCATCCAATTTTATATATACTCATCCTAGATGCTCTTTCACACCTATATAAACTAGAGATGTTGGGGGAAGCCAAATATGAAGAATAAAGTTTTTTTCTTTTTGTATACGAGAGAGATTGATTCTTTGCTGTATTTGTCGGCCCTCGTTGCTAATGCAATGCAATACTTCTGTCGCACTAAAGCACTTTGTTACTGTAATTGCAAACTTCTGTGGCACTAAAGCATTTTATTATTGTAATTCAAGTGATATATGTGCTAGTTCAATTGTTCATAGTTCTTTGACTGATCATCAAATTAAGAAATATTTCGAAAACTGTCAATGCTTATCAACAATTATAGGAAGATAACTGAAGAATATCTCGCTTAACATGCATCTCGATTTTTTTTGGTTACTCTACTCGATTTTAGTTCTCTATACTCAGCCAAAAAGTAAAAAGTAAATAGGTATAGAGCTTGCTTATTTTGGACAACGGTGTAAATATCTGTAATCTTATAGCTGTGATAATTGATAAACTTTGAGTAGATTACTAGACTAATTTAAATAGATCTTTTTTTTTGTTTGGTTTAAGACTTATTTGAATAGATCTAGGCTTATTTAATTACTTGTTTTCAATCTTACAATTTAAACGTTCAAACTTGCATCATGCCATCTATTATTTACTCCAGAAGTAAGGGAAAGATATATAAATTGGGAAGAAAGAAGGTTTTCAAACTTTATCAAGGCATCTCACCCCCTAGAAATTGTTTTAATGAGAATGCTATTGAGGCTATCAATAAGAGGCGTAGCCAGGAATTTAAGTCATGACAGCACTACAAGTTAAATGATCTTTCCCGGCGAAAAGAATTCGTCGGCCAAGCCAAAAGACTTGTCGGGCAACCTCAAACCCGACAAATCCTCTTCGGACTAATTTCAATGGGCCTCAGTTGACGGGCTAAACTTTACCTGACGAAAAAAAATCCTTTGCCGGGCAATCTATAGAAAGCCCGTCGAACCATTCGTCGTGTTGAAATCGACGGCCAAATGTTGAAACTCAACGAAGGTTTACCCGGCGAGGTTTACTCTTCATCGGGCCATCATCTTCCACATTTACCCGACGAAGATGCATTTCGCGGGGCAACATTTTAAGTAACTTTTTGTAATTATATATATATATATTATTAAAAATAAAAATATTTTTAAACAAATATAATTAAAATAAATAAAACAAATGAAATATAAATTAATATATATATATATATATATAAATTGATGTTTTACAGACCGAAAAGTAAATTATGTTATATATATATATATATATATATATCTAAATGTCTTTCGGGTGGTCGGGCTGCGGGGCCGGTTGATCCTGTGGTAGAGGAATAGTAATCCCTCTAGCAAGCAACCCACCAATCACCGCTTGGAGGGTGGACTTGATGCTAGCGTTCTCGGCCTTTTCGTTCTCATCCTTGACGCTTTCGTTCTCGTCCTTGACGCTTTCGTTCTCGGCTCGGATGCTCGCTAACTCGATTTGGATCTCCGTGAACCTCGGGTTGTCATTGTTGGCTCCCCAAGAAGAACTCGAAAAGCTACTGACATCTCGAACTAGCGTGTAACAACCCGGACTTTTCATAATTTATTTTATGCAATTATTTTTATTAAATGACGATTTTACCCTTGGTCGGTAAAGGGCTTGGAAATCAAGTTTTGTTTCGAGACACTTTTGGTGTTGTTTCGGGTACCGTTGCGTAGGTCTCGAACTCACGAGTTCGTAGACAGGCGGCACGCAGGAAACGGAGTTCGGATACGGAAGTTGTGGGTCTAGATGAATAAGGGCATTTTGGTAATTTGCCATAGATGGGAGATATTTTACCTCAATTATTTTACATCTTCATTTCATCTTATCTCCTTATCTGCACTCACTCATTCACTCTGTAACAAAGACAACACAAACACAACCCGTACTTTGAACCGAAAACGAGAGAAAAACCAAAAGAGAAACCAAAAGTCAACGACGGATTCAAGGCTTTAACTTCCCATTTGGATCAACTAATCGTATTCTACTCTTTCCCACGATCACAACCGTACCAACCATCGAAGGAGAGGACTACGGTGGAAGCCGAGCCGAGTAAAGGAAGTTTCGGATCTTTGGATCGATTTTCCGGCTTATAGAGGTACGTGTTTGATGTTTTGAGGTTATATTTGGATTCCTGGGTTTGAGTAGATAGATTTAGACGTAAAATTTGTGTAAAACGGTTGAGTTTTGAGGAAGTTGTAAAGCTTGGAAGTTCGGTCGGAAATGGCGGATTCCGGCGAACCAGACGGCGGCGGAGGTGGCGGTCCGGTCATCTTCTCCGGCCAGCCTCCGGCGACGGTGACGGCGTCCGGTTGTCTTCTCCGGCGAGTCATCGGTGACCGGTCGGGTCGAGTTGAACCGGTCGGGTCGAGTTGGACCGGGTCAGGTTGAGCCGAACCGGGTTGGACCGGTTCAGGCGCGTGGTTACTGTAGCAGGCGCGTGACCGGCGCGTGAGGGCGCGTGGGCGCGTGTGCAGACCTTCCGGCGGCGCGTGGGGTCGAGGTTGACGTCACGGCGGCGCGTGGTAACTAGTTTCGGACGTTCTGAATCTGTTGGTACAGGTTTCAGGTTGATCGGACATCGTTTAGAGGTCGTTTTAAGTGTCCGAAGTTGCTGTGATTTTAGGAACAGCATGTATAGACTTCCCGAGGTTTAGGAAGTTGTTATATACGAGTCTTATTACTAGCCGGTAATCCCGATTGTTATTTTTGACAGGCGATATCGTTCCGGGAACCTCAGAGGAACGAGCGAGACGGGATTGAGCTAGCTTGAACAGGTTTGTGAGTGGACTTTGTTTTATAAACTGAATTGCATGCATCAAAATATCTTTGTTAAATACGGTTATGTATTGTGGCATTGAATTTCTAAATGTTAGAAATGATTTCTAGACATATGTTCTCCACTATTTCAGTTAAAGTATGATAGTCGAGATATGCCGACTGATATGATATGATAGTCGAGATATGCCGACTGATATGATATGATAGTCGAGTTATGCCGACTGATATGATATGATAGTCGAGATATGCCGACTGATATGATATGATAGTCGAGATATGCCGACTGATATGATAAGATAGTCGAGATATGCCGACTGATATGATATGATAGTCGAGATATGCCGACTGATATGATATGATAGTCGAGATATGCCGACTGATATGATATGATAGTCGAGATATGCCGACTGATATGATATGCTAGTCGAGAGATATGCCGACTGATGTGATAGCATAGTACAGAGAGTTGAGATACAGTACTAGCACACCCCAAGGGATACCCTGGTGGCTAGTGGATGTGTCGATGATAGTGGATTTGAGATGTAATTGTCTAGGTGGAAAATAAATGATTTTGAACATGAAAATGCCGGTGATTTAAAGATGATGTTTTTATAACATGAATTGTTTATGTGATGCATGCATGGTTTTATAAATGGAGGGGGAAAAAGGTAATATTCCTTGGAAAGCGTTTTATAAACGATTATTTTTGTCCACTCACAACTTTTGTGTTTAAACCCCCTTCAGGCCGTAGAGTTGACGCGGACAGTATCTCGAGGCAGAGGCATTAGCACTTCCGCTACGCTGTGTAGTTGTACTTGAGTAGGATATCTAATTTGTACATTGATCCTACTTAGACGCTCTGATATTCTTGTATTTGGTTGATATTTACTTACGGGAATTTTAAGTGCTTAAATCCCTTGTCTGACAAGAGAAATTATTTATTGTTATTATATTATGCTAAGGATTGAAGGGTATTTGGGAACCTTTCCTTAGGTTGTCAGACGGGATCAGGGTTCTTCCCGGGTTTCGAGGGGAAATTCGGGACGGGTCCTGACAATTGGTATCAGAGCACTAGGTTAAATTCCTGTAGACCGTACATCTAGTGTACAGGTGAAATTTTGGTATTAATGGTTTACAACTTCTTTTCAGCGTATAATGCCTCCGAGACGAGAGTTCCGTCAACGGTCAGGGAATGGTGGAGATGACCATGAACCTGCAGTGGAGCCTGATTTGAGGCAGACACTGGAACAGCTGGGTCAGACGTTAGCTTCTGTACTCCAGGATAGAGCTTCTCACGAAGTCTCTGATATTGAGAGAGCCCAGAGACTGGGGGCAACAATATTCATGGGTGACTCTAGCCCAGAGGAAGCTGAGGAGTGGATTACTCGCATGGAGCGGGTGTTTATGATTATGAGGTGTCCTCTAGAGGAGAGAGTTCTACTGGCCACATTTTTACTAGGTGGTTCTGCTTACCACTGGTGGCACTCATTGGAGGTGTCAGGCTGGAATGTTCATACGGTTACTTGGCAGATTTTCCGGGAGCGCTTCTTGGAGCAGTTTTACCCTCGCTCACACCGGAGTGTTAAGGAGGCCGAGTTCTTGCATTTACAGCAAGGAGACATGACGGTGGCCCAGTATGAACAGAGATTCATAGCGCTGAGTCGCTTTTCACCGACGTTGGTAGTGACCGAGTCAGACAAGTGCCACAGATTTGAGAGTGGACTGCGGAGTGAGATTCGGTCAGCAGTTACGTCTATGGACCACACTTCGTTGAGGACTTTGGCTGATGCTGCAGCACGAGTAGAGTTGAGTTTGGGTTTCCCAATGCCACAGCAGTACAGTGGGAACAGGAGACGTCGAGATCATTGGACTGCAGGATCCTCTAGTCAGGGACCATCAAAAAGAGGCAGTCATAGTTCTGGATCTTCTGGGAGATCTAGTACAGGCAGTGGCGGAGCTGGTCAGACACGACAATCTTTTGCACAGTCTCGGGGTGCCTCAGTGCAGTTCAACAGGAGACAGGGTGGCAGATCTAGTGGCTTCAGTGATGCCGGTTGTTATTTCTGTGGGGAGCCTGGTCACATCAAGAGATTCTGTCCAGAACGACGTCCGGGCAGTAGTTCCTTTAGTCGTGGTGCGACTGATCCTAGCCCGAGTGCAGGACAGATGTATGATACTGCAGCTGAGAGGCAGACCTATTACGGTGGGACTGGTAGAGCTAGTGGCACCAACAGGCCCAGAGGCAGGTATGGGGATCGCGGTCGATCTTCAGGTACACCAGCTCGAGTGTTTGCCATGACGCAACAGGAAGCTCGAGTAGCACCGGATGTGGTCACGGGTACGTTATCCATTTTTAACCGCAATGCTTGTGTTTTATTAGATCCGGGAGCAACTCATTCTTTTATTTCTCGGGGTTTTGCATTGTTTGCGGATAGAGAATTGTCTCCAATTGGTTGGGACATGGGTATTAGTACTCCTACCGGAGATATGTTAGTGGCGAACCAAGTGATTCGCAGTTGTCCGGTGATGGTTGAAGGCCATGGTTTGGAGGTAGATTTAATCCCCTTAGACATTTTTGAGTTTGATGTGATTTTGGGGATGGATTGGTTGTCCATGCACCATGCCTCCATAGACTGTTACGATAAGACAGTAGTTTTTCGAAGTCCAGGATTTCCTGAACTTACATTTCGGGGAGATCGTAGGGTATTACCCTACGGAGTGATATCAGCGTTAACAGCTGAGAGATTGTTGAGAAAAGGTTGTGAGGGTTACTTGGCTCATGTGATAGATGCTCGGAATACTTCGATGAGAGTGGAAGATATTCCTGTGGTGAGTGAATTCTCTGATGTGTTTCCAGATGATCTTCCAGGATTACCACCACACCGTGAGATTGAGTTCACAATCGAGCTTTTGCCAGGTACTCAACCTATCTCACAGGCACCGTACAGGATGGCACCGACAGAATTGCGAGAGTTAAAGACTCAATTGCAGGACTTGGTGAATATGGGATTTATTCGCCCAAGTGTTTCACCATGGGGTGCACCGGTACTATTTGTGAGGAAAAAGGATGGTGGTCTGAGATTGTGTATCGACTACCGGTAGTTAAATAAAGTGACGGTGCGGAATAAGTATCCTTTGCCAAGGATTGACGATTTATTTGATCAACTGAAAGGGGCAAAGTATTTTTCAAAAATTGACCTTCGATCCGGGTACCATCAGTTGAGAATCCGGGAAGAGGATGTTCAGAAAACAGCTTTCAGGACTCGGTATGGTCATTATGAGTTCCTGGTGATGCCTTTCGGGTTGACTAATGCCCCGGCAGCGTTCATGGATTTGATGAACAGAGTGTTCCAAAAGTATTTGGATCGATTTGTAATTGTGTTCATCGACGATATCTTGGTGTATTCAAGGAGTGCCAAGGCACATGAGAAGCACTTGAGATTGGTGCTGAATATGCTTAGGAAAAAGCATTTGTTTGCCAAGTTCAGTAAATGCCAGTTTTGGTTGACCGAAGTTGGATTCTTGGGTCATGTGATTTCTGCTGACGGTATCAGCGTAGATCTCCAAAAAGTGGAGGCAGTGGCAAACTGGGAGCAACCGAGGACAGTGACAGAGATGAGGAGTTTTCTGGGTTTGGCAGGATATTATCGGCGGTTCGTAGAAGGATTTTCTACGATAGCAGGCCCATTGACACGGTTGACTAAGAAAGGAGTCAAATTTGACTGGGATGCTGATTGTGAGCAGAGCTTCCAGGAGCTAAAGAGAAGATTGACTTCTGCTCCAGCATTAACCCTTCCAGATGGTAACGGGGGTTTTGAGGTATATAGTGATGCATCATTGCGGGGTATTGGCTGTGTGCTGATGCAGCATGGGAAAGTGATAGCGTATGCTTCCAGACAACTTAAAACACATGAGAGGAATTACCCCACACATGATTTGGAGTTGGCTGCAGTAGTGCATGCACTGAAAATATGGAGACATTACTTGTACGGGGAGACGTGTCGGATCTTCACCGACCATAAGAGTTTAAAGTACTTGTTCACCCAGAAAGACCTGAATTTGAGGCAGAGAAGGTGGCTTGAGCTGATAAAGGATTATGATTGTACTATTGAGTACCACCCAGGAAAAGCCAATGTTGTGGCAGATGCCTTGAGCAGGAAATCTATGGGATCTTTGGCCCATTTGCATACAGTCTACTTACCGTTATTGGTAGAGTTCCGTAGAGCAGGGATTGTACTGGACATGGATAGCCAGGGGGCTTTGTTGGCTAGTTTCCATGTGAGGCCTGTTCTGATTGATCGGATTATTGAGGCTCAACTCCAGGATCCTACGTTGTGCATTATCAGGATGGAGTTAGAGGCTGGAAACAGGCAGGACTATGCGGTTAGGGATGATGGAGCATTGGTTAAGGATGGACGGTTGTGCGTACCGAATGAGCTGGAGCTAAAGAGGGAAATTCTTAATGAGGCTCATAGTTCGGCTTACGCTATGCATCCAGGAGGTACCAAGATGTATCATACCCTAAGGAAACACTATTGGTGGACTGGGATGAAAAGAGAAATTGCTGAGTTTGTGAGTAGATGTTTGACATGTCAGCAAGTGAAAGCAGAGAGGCAGAAACCCTATGGGACATTGCAACCATTACCTATTCCGGAATGGAAGTGGGATCACATTACGATGGACTTTGTGTATAAACTTCCAAGGACACGGAAAGGACATGATGGGATATGGGTAATTGTGGATAGACTCACGAAGTCTGCACATTTCTTGCCAGTGCGAGAAGATTTTCGGATGAGTCGGTATGCCAAATTGTTCGTGGATGAGATCATACGGCTGCATGGAACTCCAGAGTCTATTGTTTCGGACAGGGATCCGAGATTTACGTCCAGGTTTTGGCGGAGTTTGCAGAAGGAATTTGGCACCACATTGCATTTCAGTACAGCCTTTCATCCTCAGACGGATGGTCAATCTGAGAGAACAATCCAGGTTTTGGAGGATATGATGAGGGCTTGTGTACTACAGTTTAAAGGGAACTGGGATTCACACTTGTCTCTGATGGAATTCGCATATAATAACAGTTACCAGTCGAGTATCGGGATGTCACCTTTCGAGGCACTGTATGGGAGGCAGTGCAGAACACCTTTGTGTTGGAGTGAAATAGGTGAAAGAAGACTGTTAACACCTGAGTTGGTGGATTTGACTGAGGAAAAGATAAGGATCATCAGAGAAAGGTTGAAGATAGCTCAGGATCGCCAGAAGAGCTATGCAGACCGTAGAACCAGAGACCTTGAGTTTGAGGTTGGTGATTGGGTGTTCTTGAAACTATCTCCGTGGAAAGGAGTGGTACGTTTTGGTAGACGGGGAAAACTGAGTCCTCGCTACATTGGTCCATATGAGATTTTGGAAAGGATAGGACCAGTGGCATATCGTATTTCCTTACCCTCGGAATTATCCAGAGTTCATGATGTCTTTCATGTATCTTTGCTCCGGAAATATCTGTTTGACGAGTCTCATGTGTTGGAAGAACAACCACTTGAGCTGAAAGACGATTTGACATTTAAGGAGCAACCAGTGCAAATTCTGGATTGGAAGGAAAAGGTACTTCGCAGAAAGACTATTCCTCTAGTTAAAGTGTTGTGGAGGAACCATAACGTGGAGGAAGCCACGTGGGAAACTGAGGAACTAATGCGGGCACAGTATCCTCATTTATTTCATGATTAGGAATGAATTTCGGGGACGAAATTTCTTAAGGGGGGTAGATTGTAACAACCCGGACTTTTCATAATTTATTTTATGCAATTATTTTTATTAAATGACGATTTTACCCTTGGTCGGTAAAGGGCTTGGAAATCAAGTTTTGTTTCGAGACACTTTTGGTGTTGTTTCGGGTACCGTTGCGTAGGTCTCGAACTCACGAGTTCGTAGACAGGCGGCACGCAGGAAACGGAGTTCGGATACGGAAGTTGTGGGTCTAGATGAATAAGGGCATTTTGGTAATTTGCCATAGATGGGAGATATTTTACCTCAATTATTTTACATCTTCATTTCATCTTATCTCCTTATCTGCACTCACTCATTCACTCTGTAACAAAGACAACACAAACACAACCCGTACTTTGAACCGAAAACGAGAGAAAAACCAAAAGAGAAACCAAAAGTCAACGACGGATTCAAGGCTTTAACTTCCCATTTGGATCAACTAATCGTATTCTACTCTTTCCCACGATCACAACCGTACCAACCATCGAAGGAGAGGACTACGGTGGAAGCCGAGCCGAGTAAAGGAAGTTTCGGATCTTTGGATCGATTTTCCGGCTTATAGAGGTACGTGTTTGATGTTTTGAGGTTATATTTGGATTCCTGGGTTTGAGTAGATAGATTTAGACGTAAAATTTGTGTAAAACGGTTGAGTTTTGAGGAAGTTGTAAAGCTTGGAAGTTCGGTCGGAAATGGCGGATTCCGGCGAACCAGACGGCGGCGGAGGTGGCGGTCCGGTCATCTTCTCCGGCCAGCCTCCGGCGACGGTGACGGCGTCCGGTTGTCTTCTCCGGCGAGTCATCGGTGACCGGTCGGGTCGAGTTGAACCGGTCGGGTCGAGTTGGACCGGGTCAGGTTGAGCCGAACCGGGTTGGACCGGTTCAGGCGCGTGGTTACTGTAGCAGGCGCGTGACCGGCGCGTGAGGGCGCGTGGGCGCGTGTGCCGACCTTCCGGCGGCGCGTGGGGTCGAGGTTGACGTCACGGTGGTGCGTGGTAACTAGTTTCGGACGTTCTGAATCTGTTGGTACAGGTTTCAGGTTGATCGGACATCGTTTAGAGGTCGTTTTAAGTGTCCGAAGTTGCTGTGATTTTAGGAACAGCATGTATAGACTTCCCGAGGTTTAGGAAGTTGTTATATACGAGTCTTATTACTAGCCGGTAATCCCGATTGTTATTTTTGACAGGCGATATCGTTCCGGGAACCTCAGAGGAACGAGCGAGACGGGATTGAGCTAGCTTGAACAGGTTTGTGAGTGGACTTTGTTTTATAAACTGAATTGCATGCATCAAAATATCTTTGTTAAATACGGTTATGTATTGTGGCATTGAATTTCTAAATGTTAGAAATGATTTCTAGACATATGTTCTCCACTATTTCAGTTAAAGTATGATAGTCGAGATATGCCGACTGATATGATATGATAGTCGAGATATGCCGACTGATATGATATGATAGTCGAGTTATGCCGACTGATATGATATGATAGTCGAGATATGCCGACTGATATGATATGATAGTCGAGATATGCCGACTGATATGATAAGATAGTCGAGATATGCCGACTGATATGATATGATAGTCGAGATATGCCGACTGATATGATATGATAGTCGAGATATGCCGACTGATATGATATGATAGTCGAGATATGCCGACTGATATGATATGCTAGTCGAGAGATATGCCGACTGATGTGATAGCATAGTACAGAGAGTTGAGATACAGTACTAGCACACCCCAAGGGATACCCTGGTGGCTAGTGGATGTGTCGATGATAGTGGATTTGAGATGTAATTGTCTAGGTGGAAAATAAATGATTTTGAACATGAAAATGCCGGTGATTTAAAGATGATGTTTTTATAACATGAATTGTTTATGTGATGCATGCATGGTTTTATAAATGGAGGGGGAAAAAGGTAATATTCCTTGGAAAGCGTTTTATAAACGATTATTTTTGTCCACTCACAACTTTTGTGTTTAAACCCCCTTCAGGCCGTAGAGTTGACGCGGACAGTATCTCGAGGCAGAGGCATTAGCACTTCCGCTACGCTGTGTAGTTGTACTTGAGTAGGATATCTAATTTGTACATTGATCCTACTTAGACGCTCTGATATTCTTGTATTTGGTTGATATTTACTTACGGGAATTTTAAGTGCTTAAATCCCTTGTCTGACAAGAGAAATTATTTATTGTTATTATATTATGCTAAGGATTGAAGGGTATTTGGGAACCTTTCCTTAGGTTGTCAGACGGGATCAGGGTTCTTCCCGGGTTTCGAGGGGAAATTCGGGACGGGTCCTGACAAGCGCATCTCCCACCCCCCTGTATTATCTTCCCTGGACGCTGGCCCATGCGTTTTTCTAGGATCTCCACCGACCTAGCGGGAGCCCGAAGCTGCTGCGCCAATGGGACCTCGGGTTGCTGCTGCGTCAGCTCACCCTGTACAGCCTCCATGTCTTGTTGCATCCCCGCCTACAAATTTGAATAAATAATATTAAATTAAAAATATAATTATGGAAATTGATTACAACATTTAATATGCAAAAAAAAAAAGGAAAAACTTACGTAAAGTTGGTTAGCCGTCTCGTTGTCGTGGCCCGCGTAGACCTACCCTCAGACATGCAACTCCGGCCACATCGACCCAGTGTTTCGCTGGTCCTCTTGCCGATGTGTCATCGATCGTGACCCCTTATGTTGCTCGTAGTTCTTCTCCCCCCGATTTTTTGTGTTGGCGGTCAATTTACGCTGTTACATTAGTAAAATCAATCATTAATTATATTCAAATTGGAAATTAAATCGAAAATAATGAAAAATTGTAACTCCGACACGTACCAAATACGAGAGATCTTGGAAATGGCCGCACAACCAGTTCAACTTGAGCACCCGATGCACCGGCTCCAACTCAGATGGATGCATGGAAAGGGCTTCCGCCGGCGTACTCCAGCTCTTGTAGTACCGATGGAGCTCATACTTCCAGTCCGCATACTATTTCTTCCAGCGTTAAGTGATGTAATCATTTATGTCGGGGTCGTCCAGGTTATACTCAAAATTGATTTGCAATAAAATAATAAAGGTAGTAAAATATTAAAAATAATGAAAATAATGTTCAATTTGGAGAAATACTTACCGATAACTCAACCCAACATCTCGATTTGTGCTCCACGTCGAGGTTCTTGAAATTATCAGCTAACATCAAGCACTTGTTACGAAGAATAGCACCGATGTCGTAAACCAGCAGGCAGTAGAATTTAGGGGGCGCTGACTGCAGACGAGCCACGAATTCCACCTTGATCTTTTGCTGCGTAGTTCGGCAAATCCGTTTCGAGGCCAATCCCATGTTGATCTCCCGCATGTTCACCGAACGCCCGGGGCAAATACGACGGAACAAGTTAGTAATAATATGAGTAAAAGCAAAATTATTTTTTTAAATAAACGAAATAGTCAACTTTTACCATTGGGGATCACTCCGTCCCCATTCTTTGGTTTGATGGGCTAGGGAGGCTGGGGATCGGGACGTGGTTCCCCCCGTTTCTTGCTATGGCGATTACGGGCCGATCGCGCATCGGGTTGCTCGGGGCCCTGGGTTGACTTAGCCATGAAGGCTACCATGGCAAGGGGCGCCTCTTGCTCCGTACGATCATCCTCGGGGGCAGGGCGGCGGAGCCTAGAGGTGATAAGTGAACGCGACGACATCTACAATATGAAATTCAAAATAAATAAAATAAGACCAACATACAACGAAGAAGAAGAGACTTCGCGTGAATTTAAGTTATTGGAAGCTTTTGCCTGACGAACACTTCGTCGGGCAACAAGTAGCGATAAAAAATTCGTCGGGCAAAGTTTAATGAGTTCATCGGGCAACATGAAGCGGTAAATTTGATTTGCCGCGTATTTTTTGGCGGATATTTTAATTTTTTGTGAAAAAAAAATGCGCAAGTTTTTTTCACGTTGCTTGGCAAAGGTATAATCTTGCCGGGTGAAATGTCTTTGTTTTGCTCTGCAAAATGTGCGGTTCGCTAGGCAAACTTGGATTTATTTATAAGAATATGAGTAATTTAAAAATCAAGGCTGACGAATGAATTTTCAAGATCTGGACCGTTCACTGGGTGGTTTTACGTGCCGAGAACCCCATCGTCAAAAATCGTCATGTTTTAAGCCGTTTTTTTTTAAGGCGTTTATGTCCATATACCGTTCACTTTGTGAATTTCATGGTGTTTTTCGGAGTTTTCGTTCAATTGATATTCAAATAATGGAATTTGAAGAAATTGACCATTCACTTTGTGTTATTAAGTGTGTAGACCTCGCCCGTCAAAAATTGGGATGTTTTGAGGAGTTAAAGTCATCTGATCGTATAAAAACATTTTGTAACCGTCGATTAGTTGTGCACCGTTACCTAATCCCGGGAATTCCAAATTGGCTAATTTTTTGCGTAGAGGATCTATGAGTATGTACAATAAATGTGAACGGTTTGATCGGTCGAATTATTAAAGGAAATTATTGAAAATCGTAAAACTACCTTATTCATCAAACACTCTAAAATATTTCATCGAAACTTCAATACGTATTTTGATTTCTTGGTTCGATTGATATTCAAACGATTGAATTTGAAGAATCTAACCGTTCAGTTTGTGACATGATGTGCATAGAGCTCGCTTGTCGAAAATCGTGATGTTTTGAGGAGTTAAAGTCGTCCGATCGTATAAAAATGTTTTGTAACCGTTGATTCGTTGCGTACCGTTACCTAATCCCAGGAATTCCAAATTGGCTAATCTTTTTCGTAGACGATCTACGAGTATGTACAATAAATATGGACGGTTGGATCGGTCCAATTATTAAAGGAAATTATTAAAAATTGAAAAACCACCTTATTCATCAAACACTTTAAAACATTTTAAGGAAACTTCAATACATGTTTCGATTTCTTGGTTCGATTGATATTAGAACAATTGAATTTGAAAAATCTGACCATTCAATTTGTA